>JAJNNQ010000016.1:6701000-8026500 GCA_027886175.1 Phylloscopus collybita
AGAGGAGAGCTCCTGCTCTGAAACACGTGGGGTTTGTGCTTGTTCTGCAGTGGAGGAATGAGCTCTGTGTGGAGTCCTGTTACATAGGACTTAATACAAGTTCAGTGTAGCTCTTGCATTTCTTTGATGTATTGAATTCGGATGTCTGAATTTTAAGCAGGAGTGGGAGAAGTGATTTAAACAAAATAGTGTAGCCTGTGACCCACCACTTTGCCAAACTCGCTGTGAAAGACTTGCCCATTTTGAATTCTGATGTGGAATCATTGCTAATTTATCTTTAGCAAAGTGTTGTAAAACAACCTCCTCTTCACTGGAATATTTGGAGTGCAGAGTCTGCCAGTCAGTTTTATCTACAAGTGTCCTCTTCAGGCTTAATGGAACCTTGGTGAAAATTCTCACTGCTTAAGTGGAAGCTTTGCCACTAAACTATTTCATGAATGAGAAATGCAGGCCATTGTTTTATTAACATCCATAAACTTTTCAGTTCAATCTTGATTTGATTTATGGAAGGTTACAAACTTCACAGGCCTCTGAGATTTTCATACAAAAGCTCAGTGAAAGTCAGTAGTTCTGGTAAGGTTTCTCTTTGGGATTGAACTCTGAAATGAGGCACCCAAATGTGCCATTGCTTTGCTGTCAAAAAGGAGAAGCTGGATGAAAAAGAAGAGGATACGTAGGCTCTGGCAGTCCAAGACAGGGTCACATTTGTGGTGAAAAGAGCATAGATCTATGTTGAAAGGTATGAACATGTAAGACTGCCATAGGGATGCTGTTAAAAGGCACCTGTTTAATCTGCTTGTTCTCTGCATATTCTAGAGTCATCAAAATCCTATTTACTGGGACAAAAAAGGGCACGATATTGTTGCTAACTTGGTTGTTAGCAGTGGGATTGTCGAATATCTGCTGTTTCCAGGTGTCATGAATGGCATTGTCAGAGGACCAAGACAAAAATGGAAGGTTTAGCTGGTCCACTTGTGTAGAATCTTTACTAGTGATACAAAAAAGAGGAAATCTAATCTGGCTTTCTAATTACAGGTCATATTATAAAAATTATATGCCATGGGGAAAAAATATTTTCTCTAAGTGTGATTTTTTTAGGGGTGGACACAATTGAGAAAGGATATGTTGTAAAGATTCAAAAAGTCATTTTGCAGTCATTGTTGTCTGTCCTTTAAAGGCTATCTAGACTTGGGTGGAGAGCAACAATACTTGAATAGCTCTCTTTAATTGACTTAGAGAGCTCTAAAAAAAAGATTTAGAGAAACTGTGGGAAGATAAAACCAGCAGGCACAGTTACATGCAGTGACAGAGCAGGAGGGAATGGCTTCAAACTAACAGAGAGTAGGTTTTACATAGGGTATTAGGGAGCAAGTCTTCACTCTGAGGGTGGGAAAGCACTGGCACAAGTTGTCCACAGACACTGTGGATGCCCTGTCCCTGGAAGTGTTCAAAGCCAGGTTTGTTAGGGCTCTGAGCAACCTGGTCTAGTGAAAGGTGCTAAAACAAGATGACCCTCTTTAAGGTCTCTTCCAGCCCAGACCATTCTATGATTTTTTATATCTCTTATCAAAAGCCAACAACCAACCTATGCTGTCTTCCATGAGATCCATCATGTGAATAATGAAAGATAAAGGAAAACTTAGAAGTTTAATTCTGGGGACTATCAAAATCAGACAACTCAGTTTTCAAAAGGTGAAAGATCATGACAGTTCTTGTATGACAGGTCTTGAGAAAAGGATAAAAACTAAAGCAGTAGAGTGAGTATAAGAGGCAGAATGGAGTAATTTTCTCAGCCAGAGAAGCAAGTCTGGCCCAGGGATATGTCTTTGGAAATGCTGCATGGAAACTGCAGTCGTCAGGTTGGAGTGTTACTGTTGTATGTTAGCAAGTACTGAGAGTGAGTTCAGCATGAGCCTAATTAATGACCTCTGATTCCTACTGGGGACTCAGATATTCCCTCCTGGTACACTCCAAGTTGTTTGCTCTTTTACCCCATCCTCTTGTCTTGGTTTGGAAAGACAGGTATCAGCCAGGCAAAGCTGGAGTTTCCCTTAGAATGGGGAATGTAAACCCCTCACCCCTGCCAAATTATAATTTTGCAATTAAGGGCTTTCAGGCAAAGATTTGGGAATAGGAAAAACAGTTCTTTACTAGGAATGTTAACAATACAAATGTGTTAGAAAACAAAACCACCCAACCAAACCAGCAAACAAACAAACAACAATTTTGGAAGACTCCAGGTCACAAAGCTCAAATGTTTGCTGACAGGAAACTGTCCCTCCTCAGCCTACTCATTAAACTGGGGCTGAAGCAGACCCCAAAAACAAAGTGGAGGGAAAGGCTCTAGACTCAAATAGCTTGCTGTTGTGCAGTGGTTATTACTCAGGGAGTATTCAATCCAGTGCATTCCCATTGTGTTAACAGCTTCCTGCTGCTCTGGACATTCATTAGTTTGCCCTGGATTTGCATTAGGCTTGGGAATTGCTTTAAGTGAAAAATAAATTTGGTTTTAGCTTGATAGGAAGCTCAAAACCTACTTGCTGGGTCTGACAATATCTTAAAAGTAACAAAATAACATGATGTCCCAGCAGCTACTGTGATTTCACAGAACCATAGAATCGTTAAGGTTGGAAAAGACTTCCAAGGTCATCAAGTCCAATCTTTGACCAATCACCACCTTGTCAATTGAAGTGTAGCACGGAGTTCTGTGTCCAGTCATTTCTGGAACACCTCCAGGGATGGTGACTCCACCACCTCCCTGGGCACTCCGTTCCAACCACCTTTCCATGGAGAAATTCTTTCTGAAACTTCATTTCCATGGCTGTTTGTTCAGCTGGCAGAAGAGAGTTGCAGGTTATTAAACCTTGTCATTGTCTTCTGCAGGTTGCGACCTCGGACAGAGGTCGTTTTAATCAAACATCATTTGTTTTGGCCGCTTCCCTCAGGGAATGCAATTACACCTCAGAGAGCATGGCCGGGAAAGCCGGGGCGCCGGAGTGGATTCCAGAGCTGTCCATGGTCCTGACGTGTAAGAAACAGCACATTGTCAGTGACCGGGTGGCCCTGGCTGCAGCAGGAGGTGGACTGCATTGTGTGAATTCTGTGATGCTGAAAGCAAGGGGAGCACTGAGTCAGTAAGCAAAGGCCTTTGTGTGAAATCAGTGAAATCAGATTCTAATGTGTAATTGTGCTGTCTTGGTCTTAGGTTGGCTTGGGTTCCTGAGACCTGGCTGGCTGCACTCTCAGTAGAGGAGTGAACCCCAAAAGTACTTTCACAGAATCACAGAATTATTTAGGTTGGAAAAGACCTCCTGGGGCATAGATTCCAATCTTTGAATGGTTCCCATCTTGTCAGCTAGACCAGAGAACTGAGTGCCACATCCAGGAGTTTCTTGAACACTTCCAAGGATGATGGTTTCGCCACCTGCCTGGCCCATTCTAGTGCCTGACAAACCCTTCAGTGAAGGAATTCATCCTGATGTCCAACCTGAACGTTCCCTGGTACACCTTAAGGCCACTTCCCCTTGTCCTGTTGTTTATTACCTGGGAGAAGAGCCTGACCCCCACCTGTCTGCATCCTGTTTTCAGGGACTTGTAGAGAAAGATAAGATCTCCCCTGAACCTCCTTTTCTCCAGGCTCAACACAGCTCCCTCAGCTGTTCCTCACAGGACCTGTGCTCCAGACCCTTCCCCAACTCTTCTCTGGACAACGCTTCATGTAAGCTTGCAACAAATGACATTTTCTGATTATTTTTTAGGGATGCTATACCCTTATATAATGAAATGGCACTTTACCCCATTTTAATCTTATATTGCTAAGTGTTTTATTATTGATGTAGAAGTGACTATTGTTTATTCAAATAAGTCATGAGAAGTTATTCATTAATTGTTCTTGTGCCTCTATGTGAAAATACATTTTAAGAAGTTTTGTTTTCATTACCAGAAAAAATAAATAGCTGTTGGAAAGTTCGTTGGTTCTGTAATTGCAGTAGTTATTCCCCTTTACCTTCTTGGCCTTCTAAAACTTCTGTTTTCATAACCTTTAGACATGACATTACATGGCACTGCACTTCCCTCTAATTGCTTCCTTATTTGGTAAACACAGCTTTTTACACACATTGGTAGTCACTCATTATATGTAAATCCTTTGATGCTGCTGACCTCCTTTCTGACTTTCCAGCAAGGGCTTTTTAACCTTGGCTCTACTTCTCTGCAGAAAGACTGCCCTGAAGAAAGTGTTCTAAATGTAGACCTGTACCACTGCTTAACGTGCAGCTCTTGAAATTCTGTGCTTTGTTTTCTTTGTGTGCTTTTATTTGATTTTCAAGTCTTATGTGTCAGCTTTTCATGTCTCATTAGTTACATGAGCCAGGTACATACACTTTCCATACACTTTTCTGCATGAAGGATAGACTAAAGGTGTAAGAGGCAGATTGATACATTGGCAAATAATCTCCATATGTGCTGTAAAATTTGGAGTTTTCAAAGTCTGAAATTTGTCTTAAAAGTTATGTTTTGCCTCCTTATCTATATGGCAAGTGAAACTTTCTTAAGAGGCTTAATTTTTCCCATTAGTGGAGGAGAAAAAAATGGAATTGTGCAAATATTAACATAAGCAGTCTTTCCACGCTGCTGAGAAACCAATCTCAGTGTTTAAACTGCTTAAACTCTAATTGCAAATTTCCTGGAGAGCTCAATCCTTGCTACTTGTCTTTGATGTCTTTTTAACCAGTGCATCTCAAAAGACATCAGGGATTCATTTGAACTGTTCAGAGGTAATGGAAAGGCAAGGATCACTTGTTGATGAGAGGATCTTTTCCTTGTAGAGGTTCATTGTCTAAGGCACTGTCAAAATGGAAGTGTGTTGCTACTTTGATACCTCCCATGATAACTAAACCCATATTTTGATGCCTTATAAATTGATTTATTACCTTTGCTGTAGCTGCTCATTCATATCAGTGGGATCAGGAATTCAGAGGTCCATTCCTTTCTATAAGTGTTGTTGTCCTTTCTACAAGTAGGATTGGGAGCCTTTTTTTATTTTTTTATGATCTGAAACTAGCCTCATTTATTGCATATACTGTGTCTTGCTAATAAGCTTTTGAAGAACATGAAATTGTTGATAAACCCCTTGGAAAACTGGGAAAAGTAAAAAGTACCCCTTACTGAGCCGTAGTTGGACTTTCAAAATTTCCAGATACCTTCCTTGCTGACTATGTGTTGTCCCACACTGCCACAAGAGAGCAATTCAACATTTTTTACTTATTCCTACACCAGACATAAGCAAGCAGAGACCCTGCAATTTTCCCTATTCTCTTTTGGTATCCGCTTGCTACCCAAACTGTGCATCTTGAAATCACTGAGAGAGAACAGGCAGAGTTGGAGGACTCTGTCACTTGGCAGTTGTATTATTTGTTTTTGTCTTCTTTTCTCCACCTGGAATGTAGCAGTTATTTACTTCAACAAAGGCTTTTGTGCATGAGAGTTAGTGTGTGCCTACAGAGAATAATTTCCTCAGCCAGGATAGCACTGCAAGGCAGGAGATTAATTGCCTTGATGTTTATACTGCATTTTCCCAGACCTGCAGAAAAAGTCGTTAAACTGTCAGAAGATAACTATTCGTGTTGTTTAATAGATTTGCATGACATTAAAAAAGTAGTTTCCCCCCCAGGTGTGATGATTTGCGTTCATGCTTGGTTCCATGAAACACACAGTCCAAACTTGAAAAGGTTTTGGTGCACTTTTTTTTTTTTTTTTTTTGGCTTAAGCTTGGAGCTTTTTATGAATGCAACCCTGGTGTTGACAGGTTGATACACCAGCTTTTTGTCTTCTGTTCAGACTTGGGGCAGATTAAGAAACAGGGAATAAGTGCTGGAATACCTGCTGTTCCCACGTGTCTTTCTGCCACCTAGTGCCAGTGATCTGGGAGGTTGTGTAGATGCTGGACAGTGCCTGAATTTAACCCCTGAACTGTCAGAGGGAGGTTGTTGTGTACCTGCCTCCAGAGCTGATGGCAAAGCAGAGCAGGGCTGACAAATCCCCCACAGAAGGTGATGGTGTCCTCCAAGGCCTCATGGCATCTGCTGTTGTCAGGAGGTCAGGGAAAAGGGAGGATTTGCTGAGTGTTCCTGTGGATGTTGGAAGAGTTTAGTGCTCTGTCCTGTGACTCGAGGTTTAGCCTTATCACACAGGATTTCAAAAGAAGAAATCAAAGGAGTCACTCAAGAGTATGAGAAGGTGGTGAGGGAAGCCAACAGAGGCAGTTGTTTATGGATTCTGGACATGCAGTTCCTCAAGGAATTTGTACACTATTTTTCCATTTTCTGTCACTTACATGGGACTGGGTGACTCCACAGAATATTTAAGTGCAGCTATTTAGGAGGCAGCATAAGTTCTTCTTGAGGCTTCCCAGTTGTGGAAATGTTGGAAACGGTAATATCTCCCAGAATAAGACACCCTCCCCACCCCCACAACATCACCAAAGGATACTTTCATTTTATAATTTTTAATCCAAAATTTGGAGTCCTAATACATTGTAGGTCGTAAAGCTTGGATCCAGAAATCCTGCAGTTCTTTGGAATTTCTCACCTATTTATTCCTTCTGTCTTGTCAAGGAGAATACCCTTGACATTGTGAGAGCATTCACTGTTTAAAATACTGTCTATGATACACAGTCAATAGTCCAGTCTACAAAATGTGCTTTGTTTTGTTTATTTTTTCCATAATCCCCACACTGCGCTGTCCTGGCTGTATGGAGGCTGACTCTATTGAATTAAGTGCTACATTAGCACTTTGAAATGTTCTTTTAATTCCAAGCAAGTGCTCCCTTGCAGTGACATCATGCTTGGGTAGAAAGCTCTTAAAGATCACACATATTAAGGTTCCTACGTAAAGTACAGCTGGAACTAAAAGTGCCTGCCAGCTTAGTCACTGCTATGCTGTGCTTTGTGTGAATAATGTTGCAAAGTGTTCTCTCTTGAGTATGTGGCTGCTCTGCAGTTCATGGATCCTTTTGGATAGCAGAGCTTTCCCTGCATCAGCCCAGCAATGTTTTCAGTTTTCCAAGAGGTCTTTTGTAGCCCTGTGTCCCTGTGTCAATAGCTCCTGAGGTTGTAATGTCATGAACAACAATACTGCCTAAAGTACATATTTGTGAAGAGCACAAAGTTTGTGTAAGCTTGAATGTGGAATTTCACTTCTGGGCTGAATAAAGACACCTCTGTCATGACTGAGACATGTGGACCTGCAGAGGAGCTTGTCCCACCTGGACAACTTCTCTTTTGTACAAACAGTGAGCTTCAGGTATCAACATGCACTAGCTGGCAGTGCCAGAAGTAACTGAAGAAGGTAGCTAGAGCTCCAATGTAGGGTCTCTTCCTTTTCTAATTTCTTAGTCTCTGCCACCATTTTTTATTGTAATAACCACATTTTAATCAGTCCCAGCTGTTCCAGTGAGAGAGAGAGTAGGTTTTTAGACTAGATTGTGTGGAATTTGTGATTTATTTCTGTAAGGGTGGCGAGGCAGTGGAACAGGCTGCCCAGAGAAGTTGTGGGTGCCCCATCCCTGGGAGTGTTCAAGGCCAGGCAGGTTTGGATGGGGCCCTGAACAACCTGGTCTAGTGGAAGGTGTCCCTGCCCAGAGGTGTTGGAACCAGAAGATCTCCCAACCCAAACCATTCTGTGTCTCTTACCTTGCTGTCCACTGGGTCACTCCTTGCTCTGGGCTCCTGCACCTGGTTAGGAAATACTTGGTAACTGGCTGGAGAGGAGTGAATCAAATGGAAAGAAGCCAGAGCCCCCACACACATTTCCCTCTTGGGAATACGCCTTCCCTGACACTGATGGGTTTTTGTCCTCAAGCTGTCAGGTCTTGACAGCTCTGTAGGCGGAACAAAGAGGGGCAGCAGACCGAACACGATTTGTAAACAATGACGAAGGAGCCTGTGCCACCCTGCAGCATCTGGCAGTGTGAAAAGCCACCGGGAGCTCTCGGGGGTTTTGCTGGCTCCTTAGGAAACCCAGTAGAACTTCGCCCTTCTCATCAGGATGCTGCGTTCCTCAAAAGGGGCAGCAAAATCACGGCATCTCTTTCAAATTCAAAACGCTTATTTAAAAGATAAATTATTCTAATTTATGTTCGAAGTGGTTTCAATGATTTTTGTATCTTCAGCAGTAAATCAGAACACTGATTTACTGAATACTGTAATTTTTTTTCCTGTTTTTCCCAGTAAGAACTTGGTTTCTGATTAAAGTCTTTGGCAGTGAGTGGGAAAAATTAGTGCATTAACAACCTAACATTGAAATCAAAGTGATTTAGAGTAGCATTATCTAAAATTATTTTTTGTTAGTATGTGTAATGTTCTTTTAACTGATGACAATGATTTATTTCTACTTAGATGAATGATGAAACTAATCAGTGAATTGCTTGAGAGATGCTTTGTTAAATTAGTCTCCTATGCGATTGGGAGTCTTTAATCTATTGCTCTGAGTGCTTATTTGTCATTGAATTTGCAGGGGGATGTGCAGGTTCTTCTTTTGTTTACATGAATATGAACTAGAACAGCTCCACTGATTGTCAGTGGAGTTTCATTGTTTAAAAAGGGGAAAATGAGACAATGGGCCCTTTCTGTCTTTGGCTTTTGTTTGGAGATACCTTTAAAAAAAATGCCTTACACAATCCATTTAATAAATTTATTGACTTAAGTTTACAAGAGAATTCATCCTGCTTATTTCCAGCATGCAAGGCGTTACTGTTTACAAGTATTTGTAAATTCTCTGGTAATTATTGCCTAATAATGGGGATAAGTTGTTGCTTTTCTGGTGCATTTTCTCTATCAGAATAAACAAACTGAGGCTGTTTTTTTTTCCAGTCCACCCACGAGACTCTGGCCATTCATAAAAATTTTATGAATGAAGAAAATAACATGTGTGTTGACAATGAAAATAATGGAGTTTCAGGAAGCTAATGTTGGTGGAAATGCTTTTGTTACAACTATGCTGCCTAAAGCCAGCATTTGTCAGGCTAGCTTAGAATTCTAAGGAGAAAAACAGCTGAGCTTTTTGTGACCATTTAGCATAAATGACAGCTGGATCCCTTTAAAGTGAGAATTTACACATTGTCAACTATGAACTGATAATTTGCCTAGCAAAATGTTGTGATGTGGAAGGTAAAGAAGGAAAGATCAGAAGGTTTTTTAGGGAGAGGAAAAAAAAGCCATGTTTCATAGTTGCTTATGGGCAACACTTGAGTCCAGGACTTGTGTGTGACCAGACAGTTTTGTGTTTGGACAAAGAGTTCCTGGCATGTCCCTGCAATCTCAGCAATAACACAGGTCTGTGATCTGGAGGTCTGAAAAAAAGTCATGTGCAGGACAACAAATGCAGGTTTGTCCCAGATCATCCTAATTGCTCTTCACTAAGCTCAAAGCCCCTGAAATGCCACCAAGCAACAGAGACAGTTAATCTTTGGGGCTTTGCAACCCCCTACACACTGGCAAAGGCACTGGAATGATGTCTTTTGCTTAATGTCTGTAGAAAGCTTAGAAGTGTGGCCTTGTGGAAAATAGACCATTGGACATTTTAAACTAAAGGGTGGTGTGTAAACTCTGATATCTGTGCCATGTCCTGAATCTTCAGTTCTTTGCTGGAGGAGGTAGAAGTGTCTGTGGGCATGGTGGGCGTGTTGGCTTTCCACAAAGAGCTGTGTTCAGCCTGGTTTTCCACCTGTGTCCATGGAGCAAGTGGACCTTTACAGATTAGGCAGAGATGATGATATAATCTGCCCCTTCTGCCTTTGGCTTCTTCCCATCACTTTGTCAGCCCTGATCTTGTTCTTTTGCTTCTTAGACTCTCTGAAGTGATAGCTAGTCCAAGATGTGATGCAAAATTGGGAATTATTTTGTTGTTAATCAGTAGCTATGGCTTGGCAGGTGTGATTAAGTAGCTGCATTGTGAAACTTGTGGAAATTTACAGGCTTGGCTAATCCTTTGTTTTAAGGGAAAGGGAGTGCTGTTCTGAAATGTGTAAGACTGGACAAGAGCCACCAGGAGTGAACAGGACTAAGCAGTTAAATGGGAGGAAGAAGAATTAGAATGATAAGCAAGAGATATAGGTAGCAAATAAGGGTTTGATTAATGAAAAATGAGTGTAATTTGGAACCAATGTGTGTTGATACCATTGTTTGTTAAAATGGTTAAAATGCAGAAATTGTGTATATTTACACAAATTGTGGGTTCCCACCATGCTCCCTACTTTGCACAAACTAAGATAAAAAATGGAACTACCTCACCTTGGTGTGGGAGTTTTCTGTACACGCCAGGTAGCAAGCCTGTATTCAGGATAACAGAAGGACAAGAGTTTTAAAACTTCATTTTGGAAACCAAAGTACGTATGCAATCGAGAACTGGTATTACCATTTCCGAGCAGAACAGGAAATAAGCCTCACCTGAAGGACAGCAAGTCATCTCAAGCAATATTAAATGCTGTTTGCAACTCACAGGATTTGGAACTGCTAAATGTCTGTGTGGGGGGTCTGAAGGCACAGAATTTATGTGACAGTGCCCACTACTCTTAAAAGCAAGAGTTAATGTCTGCTGCCTTTGTGGTGTGGTACAGCTTTTGCATAACCAGCTGTCTCGAAAGGAGCTTTGATGTATCTTTAAGAAAGGTACTGTTATTTATAGAACATATCTAGTCTACATTTCCTCGCTTCCCACCCCCACCCCTTTACAGGGAATGTGAGTTCTCATTTGATCAGGGTCACCTCAGAGACGAGATGTCCTTTGAATCTCAAGATAGGCTCCTGATTCAATAACTGTAAATTAAACAATGTTCTTGAGAAGGCAGATGCAGGACAAGAATGCAGCTGCATATTCAGTATTGCTCTGCTGTGCTATCAGTACATTCCTAACCATGGCTGGGTCTCAGGACACTAAAATTTACTCTTCTGCTTAAGCACATCTTAATCCAGAGTTTGTTTTTTCATTAAAGAACAGGTTGTGACTTTATACAGGCTGAACAGAGTCTAGTTTGCAGAGAAAGGTAGACAAAACAAGTAAATCTAGGAAAAAGCGAAGACAGCATGAGTAAGTTCTAAAAAATGCAGAGTCTGTGCTGTAGTACTGGGTCTGTTTTCTGGACCATGTCCTGTATTGCAATGCCTGATGAATACATGATGCAGTGTCAGATATTACATGCAAGTGAGGCCACCCAGAGAGAATTGTTCTGTGATGCTGCATCCTCTCTCCCTGGCACCTGTATTCTCTGAGGCCTGTGCAGTAACTCCTGTCTCTGCTGCAAAGCCAGGCTTTGACAGGTTTGATAAATAAAAATCCCTGCACAATTTTTTTTGCTTGAGGAGAATATTAACTCTGGTATTGTAGACAAATCACATTCTGTAACTAAACCACACTGCTTTAAATTCACATGTCTCTTCAGCTTTTTTTTTTTTTTTTCCCCTCTTATGCTGGGCTGCTCTGAAGTGCTGTGTGCTGCTTACAGGACTGCCCCCAGCTCACAAAAGGCTTGGGGCTGACAGGAACATGTCCCATCCATAGTTTTGAGGTCCTTTGGAATGAGGACTGTGCAGATCTAATATATTGCTGTGCTTTGCACGGGATCCCATGACCATTTGACTTTGCACTGTCATGCCCTGTTAAGCAGCTACAAGAGCTCCTCAGCTAAAATGGTCCCATTCTGATTTTAATTTATGCAGATACTAATTTGTGTGTGGGCAACTGGCTGTTTAAGGAGCTGCTGTCAAGCTCCAAATATCTTTGCCTAAGGCAAAGGATTGACCTGTCCCAGCAACCATGGAGAGAGCCAGGGTGACTCCAGATTCCCAGTACACTTCTGTCATCACAGCATTCCCTGTTCCTTCCTCCCTTTCTTCCCCAGAGGTGTCTTTTGTGTATCAGCTCAGGAAGATCATCTCATGGATTATTTTTCTCCTGTTTTCCTGGTTGTCTTGTTTCCCCTGTGTCCTTGCAGCTTGCCTGGAAGGCTTGTGAGCTGCCTGGCGTTGGTCAGTGTCTGCATCAGGACTTCAGGCCGTTTTGGTTTTGAGAAAATCATCTTCTGTATCACATTTGTTCCATCCTGGTTTGGGGCATGGGGATCAGACTGGTTCTACGTGTACTTACCAGCTAATTTCTGTACTTTTTTTCTTTTTTTCTTCACTCCTAATTCTCCTTTTTCTTTCTGTCGCTTTGAGCCTTAACAGCTCCCTGGGTTCTCCAGGAGCGGCTGCTACAAAGAATGTTTGTGTTCTCCCCTGTAAAACTGGTCTTGTTTTGTGTTGCTAGGCTACCCCCTTCCAGCTGCCACTGAAGAAATGTTCCGTGGTGGGAAACGGTGGGATCCTGAAGAAGAGTGGCTGCGGCAAGCAAATAGATCAAGCAGATTTTGTCATGAGGTAAGACATTAATGACACACTGCCCCCCTTCCACCTGCTCAGCCTCAGACTTTTCAGAGCTGTTCAGCTGGGATTAATCAATGATAATTTGCCTTGTTGCCCTGCCTTTGGAGGATGCTTTACACAAGTAATTTGGGTCAAAGCGTGAGGAGAGGCAAAAAAAAAAGGAGCTTTGGCTTGGTTCTGCGAAGGGACAATCTGCTGGCCAGTGAAGCTGTGACAGTGACAGCTTGTGCAGTGTCTCAGGGAAGTACTGAGGAGCTGCTTTCCTCATCATTTATGCAGGGATAGCCAGAGTGCTTCATCCTGCTCTGTGCTCTGTCTGCTGAAACTAAATGCCATCTGTGCAGCTTTGGAACTCGGAATCAGTAAGGGGCTGATTTATGGGGCAAGGCTTGAGTTGGTACAAGCTAAAATCTTCCTTTGTTTTTCTACCCTCAAGACTGAACTATGGCTGACTGTCTGAGGAAAGGCCAAACCTCTTCCCTTGATGTGAGGTTTTTGTAATTCGTCACATTTCCTTTCCCTCCAGCCTTTCTGAATTTCTGAGAACCTGTCAGGAGGGATGGTGAACCAGCTACTGCTTTTGTGATTAAATTTGGCACTTTCTAGGTCTGCCATCCTTAAGGAAGAAAGACAGAAATTAGTTCCTCCCTGATAAACATGAACAAGAGAAACATTGTGTGGGAGAAACTGGAGGAATGCTCCAAAAGAGATGAGAATTGGAGTTTCTTTGGGTTTTTTGATGGATGCATAAAGAACACCCACTCTAACAAGTCTCCTTATTAGATCCTGATGGCTTATTATAAAGCCATACAAATTTGCTCTAAATCATTAGTGTAATTTCTGGTTTGCATCTCAAAGACCAAAAATGCCTTCATTATTAAATGCCTGTTGACACAAAGAAATAGAACAAATTAAAGGCAAAGGGAAATACATACTTAGAGCATTTACAGAAGAGAAGATGTAAAGCACAGAGGGAGAGAGCAGCACTCTGATTGCCATTACTGCAAAACTCCTGAGGTGTTCCATGGATTAAATACAAGAAACTGCAGCATATATGCCATGGTTATAGTTTCGAGAAATTAAAATGCTGTAGGAGCAATCAGTTACAAAACCATCAGAAGTTAAAAAAAAAGAAAAAACAAACAAAAAAACCCCAGAAGAAACTCCCCCAAAAAACCCCAATATGAAAACCCCCAAACAAAAGCAAAAAAAAAAGGAAAAAACCCCAAAAACAAAAACAAAAAATCCCACAAAAAACCAAAACAACAAACCAAAAAAGTAGCAATTTTAGCTTGATCATAAAAAAACTCTTTCTCTGCAGGGAGGGTAAAGCAACCATTGTATGTACAGAGCTTGTTTTGATTTAGAAATAAGTGAAAGGGAGAATCCTGCAAAAATTCCAGTCACTGTCTGCAGGCTCTGTTGTATTAGTGATATGAAATCATATTTATGGAAAATCTAGTTGAAATTTTCTGAATCTCATTTCTGTAATCTGGGAGCTGAGAGAGAAAGAGCACAATGGTGACTTCCATAACACTTCTCATTTTCTTGAAAAGAAATTTGTGTAATATCTTCATAGTATTTCTGCAGTGTGAATTGTCCTGCCTGGTTTTGCCCTTGTTTGTTAATTCCCTTCACAGGAGTTTTGATTTCACTTGGGTGTATTTCCATAAGCTTTGTCATGTGAGAGAAGATGGCTGCAGTCATATGTTGTAATTGCTGAGGTTGTTTAATGAGTTTAAACTCATCTGGTTGCTGAGCATCTTCTACAAACACAGTTGTTCCAGCACAGAGATGAAAAGAGCAGCAGTTTTCAGCCCCTAAGGCACAGCAAGCTGAATATGCAATGAGAAAGGTGCATATGGTCTACATGTTTAGGTATTGTGGTTATCATGGGCTCTTCTTCTGATTTTCAAGTCTGTAATTCTTATTTCTAAGAAAAGAAATTATTTCCCCCCTCCCCCTTCCCCTCCTGCTAATGCTTATTTTAAGAGAGAAGTGTTGGGTAGTAGTCCTAAGCCATGTTTTAACTCTATTTTCTATGTACTTACTTCTCAGTACCAGATACAACAGTAAGAGAATTAAAAATAAAGTTTCTTGGTACGAGTCTCGTGCTTCAGTGTGTTCCTCACCTGCAGAACCCTCAGCACTCTGCTGACCTATCCAAGAAAACAATTGGGAAGGTCAAGCAACAGATTTCCTGCAGTTTCCTGTGTATACTCAGGCCATTTCTTAATGTTTCCTGCACAGTAAGGTGGGAATCAGACTTGCTGATGAAATGAATTAGATGTGTTTAACTAATGCATCTGTGACTGGCTTATGAAAGAATTGTCATTATTTAGATGCTGAGATGATAAAAACTAGGGTGAGGTCTTAGTCCTTCATAGTGCTTTTAAATCAACTTTAACCAAAAATGGTTTTTTGACAGCGTTCCCTCTGAGCTTCTGTTTATTCAGAGCAGAGAGCATTAAATTGAGATCTGCCAGAGATATTTATGCCACCTCTACCCTAAGGCAAATCAGTTATAAATCTTCCTTCACAAATATTTGTTTGACTTTTATTTTATTTTACTGCATTTTAAGGAACTCTTTCTCATTAAGATTTTATAATTTGTTGTCTGAGAATTAAAACTTCCCTCTGCTTCAAGCCTTGCTTTTTCTTTTCTTCTCTCTTTTCTTCTTTCCCTTCCCCTTCCCCTTCCCTTCCCATCAATGATTGCTGTTTCTAAACCCTCTTATTTAGATTATTTTTTCTGTCTTCTTTTGAAATCATCTAACTTCTCTTAATTTGTGGTAAAGTGAACTAGAAGCTGCTTCTTGACTGAAATCTCAACACATGGTGCAAATCTTAACAAATACAGTCATGAAAAGGAGAAAATGTTCCTGGAAATTCTGTATCTCTTGGTGAATGTGATTTAATTTACCCATGTTCCATGTAGGTAGAACATTGCTGTCCTTCTCCTTGGCATTTCCTGATGAGAATTTAAAGTTCTGAGAGCTGGTGGTTTTGGTTGGGATTTTTTTTTGTTGTTTTGTTGTTGTTGTTTGGTTTGGTTTGGTTTGGTTTGGTTTGGTTTGGTTTGGTTTGGTTTGGTTTGCTTGGTTGGTTTTGGGTTTTTTTTTTTTGAATTAACAAAAACTGCAGAAAGAAAACCTCAAACCCCAACAACATAAACACCTAAAAGCCTTTCTCTGAAAAAAAATCCAAATTCTGCTTGTCTCTGAGAATCATGGTTTCATTTTTGTCTTTTAAGCATTCCAAATACTCTTCATATGTCTTTGTTTTAAAGGAGAAATTTAAAATGAAAAATCTTTGGAAACCATTTTTAGTGTAATTTTTATGTACTGAGTAGACTACTCCTGACTAATTTTTGGGGCAGTGCACAGGCTTGGATACTGTTTGAAAGTATCTTCATCTTTATCTCCTGCACCTTCCTCATTCTCCTAGATCTTTACAAGGGAGCTTTTAGGACTGATCACTGTGTGGATGTTTCCCTCTACCTCCTGTTTTTTCCTCTTCTCAAAGTAAATTTGCTCAATTGCTTTGGCTTTATTCCATTATCATCCTGCCCACCAGAACAAGATTGTGAGCAGAACTGAGACACATATTTAAAAAGCCACCTCACTTATTTTTTTCCACTGTGTTTTCTCAGTAAATTCTGTAAGATGATGGTACCCCACAGTGTAATATTAAAAATGCCAGTTATAATGCTGCCAAGTGGCATTATCAATCTGGAGCCTGATACTGGTAAACAAGACAAAACAGAGTGAAAACCAGAACTTTTAAAGAGTTTGGTTTTTATAAAAAGTTCTCCTATAGATAGTAACAGCCTCTTCCTCTGCCTTTCAGCCTGTCAGAAATGTCAAGTGCATGCCCTTGGTTTTGCTGAGCAGCTACACAGATCTCACCTCTGCAAAAGGTTTTATTTCTCTATTTCCCCACAATCTGGTGCAAAAAATGCTTATAGGTGTGGTACAGTAGGGAACAATTGTAGCCTGGTCCAGTAATACAGCATTTTTAAATTTTTTGAAGCCCATCAGTCCTGAATGTCATTTAAAATCTTGACTGTGTTTGTGTGCAGGTGCAACCTTCCTCCTCTGTCCAGTGAATACAGCAAGGATGTTGGATCCAAAACCCAACTGGTGACTGCAAATCCCAGTATAATTCAGAAAAGGTAGAGAGCAGATTTTTCCTTTTTCTGGTTGGGGGTAGACAAAAAGAAAAAATGCTTCATCTGTGGTATAGAAATTACTGCATCAGAGTTGTGTTCTTCATAATCTGATCCTGGAAGGGGATCTGGAAAAGGTGAAATGGTTTGGTGTTAGGTGAAATAATTAAAGGCTAAACCTCTGACCCTTTCAGTATCAGCAGGGAAGCTAAGGGAGGTGCATTTTGATGGGTGCCCCAAACTACTCTGCTGGTCAGGCCAGCTGGCTGCTGCATCCCACAGTTAATGAGGGTGCTACTTTGGGTTTCTCTTTGTTCCAGCAGAGATAACCTCTGAGTCCTCACTGCCTTTGCATTTGTTTGATACTGACTTGCAGAGTATAAAAGGGGTTAGGATGGAACTGCTTGGCAGGGTGTGATCATGCAAGCTTTGCTTTCTTAGGAAACTGGGACAAATTTGTGTTGTTTATTAGAGTTGGTTGAAATTTTCCAAATGTCAGTTGCTGATGAGAGTGGGGGGAAAAAAAAGGTCAGTGCTGTCTCTCTGATTTAGTCTTCCTGAATTTTAATTGCCATGTTCTTTATCATCTGGAATGAGCTAGGTTGTTCTCAGAGAGAAAAAAGATGTGGTAGAAACATGCCATGTTCACTGAAAAACAGAAGAGAAAAAATATGAACCAAGGGGATGAGCAGAAAATGATTAGGCATAAAGAAACATGCAGTGTGAGTACTGGGAGGTGAAGGATTGTGAAAGGAAGCAAAGCAGGGAAATTAAATACATAGTAGAAAGCCAGGTGTTTTAGAAAGAAAGGCATTGGCTCGGAAGTGGATGTTTGATGGTATTTAAATGTAATATTTTTCCTCTCTTTCAGGACTTGAAGGGTTCTCTAGTTTTGTGTGCAGAAGAGATGACAGCCTTTGACAGAGTAGAACAGAGAGGGTGAGCAAGAGGGAAATGGAGTAATAATGAGCTTCAAGAGCTGTGTGCAGGCAGAGAGTGCTTGAGCAAACCAAGCAGAATTGGCAGGGGATGGCACCAGGTGCCAGGCAAAATCAGGGAGTTACTCAGGGCAGTGTATCTGAAGACAGGGAATCTGAAAATCCTGTGGTAGGTAGATGGCTAATTGATTCATGAAGTGGAATGAAATGGCCAGAACATCCCATCAAGTTGGGAGCAGTTTGGCATTTGGGATGAAATGGAGAGGAGCAGTGTGAAACACAACCTTTCAGAGGGTTTTACAGTTTTCAAAGACAGAGGATTACTTAACTCAGGAATATTTGTTTTGCACCCTCCCCTCCATCAATGTCTGGAGTAGGAAGTTGACTGTGGTTACTGTTTTTGAACAGAAAAGGAAAAGAGTTTTAGTGATGCTTTGAGGGGACTGTGGAGTTTTCCAGCAAGAGGGGAAGGATGGAATGAGGAGATGGTTGAAGAAGCAGATGGAGAGAGGGAGGTGCTACTTTGTGAGGGGTTCATAATCACAGAGAGGAGTGAAGGGGTGTGGGAAATGGGAAGAAAGAGAGAAGGAAACAGGATTGTGATTAATGTCAGTTTTCAAAGGGAGTGGACAGTAACTGTGAGGCAAGACCTTGGATGAGAGAGTATTGTGGAATGTGTGTGCATGTGTATTGATTAGAGGGAGATACACAGCCAGTAACTGAGAATGACACAGGCAACAAATTCATAGCACTGAAAATTGGCAGAAAACTCCTTTGAGGCTTTGCTTCCTCTGCCTGGTCAGGAAGAGATGTTTTCATTTTTAAATTTTTTAAAATAATTGACTGATGTTTCCTGTGTGCTGCCCAAAGTAATTATTTTATCTCCTGTGTGTTAAGTTAGAGTGGGGGAAAAAGGATATATCTTGAAAGTTAAAATAGGAAAAAAAAAAAAAGACTACAAGTCTGTCATCACTCCTGGACAGAAGCTTTTTTAGGAATTAAGGTTGCTTATACGTCTGTGAAATTTTCATGAATATCAAATACATTCAGGTTTGTGACTGATATATCTGTTTCTAAGCTGTGAGGTAGCTAGCATCACATAATGGGATTATTCATTGTCATTCTTCCCCTCTCCTCTTGTCCTTACTTGAAGTATGTTGATATTGATGACTCTTGACATCTCAATTATCTCTCAAGTGTCTTATGGCAGGTTTAGTGAATTGGTCCTGCAACACCATTCATGGTTTCTAAAAGATTTACCCTTACCAGATAATTTATGGTGACACATGTTGAGTAGGGCAAAGTTTTCATACCAGGGATGTGAAACCATTTTCTGTGTGGTTCTAAAACCCGAATTAGTGCCTTTTTAGAAAATCAAATTGTTGGCAGTAGTTATTGCAGAGATACCACCATTTCCCTCTTGATTTAGCACCTTAGGATGGAAGAGTCACAATTTTAATCTAGGAGTACCTTGACTTTAAAAATAACTTCTAAACGTTGCTTTTTGCAAAACTTAGAGATCAAGTTCCTACCCTCTGTTCCTACTCTCTGTTCCTACTTTCTGTTCCTACTCAAGTCCAGCAGGAAATGTGACTGTGCAGGTAGTACAGTTTTCACTTGTGAAATATTTTGCTCTGTTCACATTTGGGTTTGAATGTCCTACTCATTTGTGCTTCAGGAGTGTCCTACCCTAACTGCAATTAGTATAATACAGGAGAACTGACAATAGATGTACTGTGGTAGAAATGTTCCAGCCTAAAACGATGTGTGTTGACTGTCCCAGTTTCTTTTTCTGTCTAAAATTTTTCAGACATCTCTCTTCAGTTAATATTGGAACTCAACAGTCCTTCACTCCTGGGTGAAACTCCTTTTTCCACTTTGCATTCAAAACTTAACTTTTCTGTCAAAGCCTCTGTTAAGGCTGCAGAGGGGATTGAAATGTTGCATAAAGCTGCTCCTGGGCCCAAGGTGACCTTTCCCACCCTCTACCCCTGAGTATTGTTGTGGGACTGCAATCCCACGTCTTTGATGTTTCCAGTTCATTCCCCTCCCAACCTACTCAGCCTGGCTTCATCTGCAGGGAACCACTTTGTAGGCAGAAGATTATTTTATATTTGTCCTGGGTTGTATTTTCTTTCCAAGAGCAGCTGCTGTAAGTCCCTCCTAGGAAAGAGACAGTGCAGTAACGAGACCTGTGATGTGCCTACAGCCATTCTTAAGACTCTGTGAGAAACCAACAAGGTTATATCACTTACAGAGGTTGTTTCCATATTCTGACCCTTGGCTACAGCTGTGGGGAGGAATGAGTCAGTGGACATAAAAATGCTGGAGAGGCAGTGATGATTTTTGACCAATGGAATGAGATTTTTAGCTAAGAAATACAGAGAGTTTGTGGATATGGATTATTATCTGTTTCTGAAATCACTGGATCTGGGCTGTTTAGGAGAAGCAAATTTTATGAATTTCTTATCATCTTCAACAACTCTTGCAAATGTCAAACAATAATAATTTGTCTAAATTTCTAATTAAATCTAATTAAATTAAGTATTCCTTTCTAGTGCCATGTCTGCTTATCTGTCTAACCTATGCACTCTTATATCATCAGTAACATGGATATAATACTCCAAATAGATGTTTCCCAGGATTCAGGGAGTTTTAGACCAGCTGATGTTTCTTGGTGAATATTTTATCCATGAGCTGTGTGTTTATGGCCTGTGTGGAAGTATGAACTTCTGTCACTGAATGGGAACCTTTTCCTTTCAGTAAATAAATCCACCTTTTTGATCTCTGTGATATTTGACAAGTCTTTGCTGTATCCAGTGTCTTGCACTAAGTCATGATGAAGGAATGAGACTGAAGACTAACAAATGCAATGATTCTGCCTCTCAGCTTGGAAATGCCAGTTAAATATCACTGCTGTTTATTAGGTTCCCATGGATTTTGAGTGGGATTTAAATTTGCTTTCCAGTGCCCCCTACATTTTAGAGGCAACTAATAATCTTTCCTGGATTCAGTCCTGAAGACATCTCTAAATACAACTGACTTAGACTGTTAGGAATAAAAAGATGGAATTGAAGCAATAATTTCCTTTGATAAAAGCTTCCTTCATCTTTGATTAAACAAATGTACAGTATTATGCCTCTTGCTAACACTCATGAAAATGTTTCATGAGAATTCCTCTTCAGTGTGTCTCTATGTAAAAACTACATTTTCTGTTCCTAGGTAGTTATATTATTACTTGGTAATTGCAAAAGATCAGAAAAAAGAAAGGTAGAAACCACCCATGAAATATGTTCTTGAAGGAAAACCCTTTGTGTTTATCTTGTCCTTTCTCTACAGGTCAAGTGATGGGAAGATCTTTCCCTGTAAAGTCAATTAGTCATCAGATTTTAAGTACTTCTTATAGAGGTTCTTTTTGCATTCCTGGTGTCTAAATGTATCTCAGAATATTTCATTGATAAGGAGTCCAAAGTGATAAGAATATTTCTTTTAATTCACATTTTATGGTGTTCTACAAGAGTCTCTGAACATCTGTGCCAACAGCAAGGGGATAAATATTTCTGGGAAGTACTTCTTAAGAGGCAAGAATCTGATAAATTCCTGTGTATGGAAGTTGCTTGAAGCCCTATTTGTTGGTAATCAATTTTTTTCCCTCCTCTAATACAAAGTTCCTTTAAAAACCTTTACATTTGTAAATGATGCCTTACTTTCTCTTTGCGTGGAACATCTGTTTTTGTCCTTGTTTGAGCAGAAAAGGAAGCAGAACTGTGGGAATGGAGGGGACTGTCCCAGTGCTACCACCAAAAGCAGAGCCAGGAAAGAAAAATTCCAGCATTTCTGGTTTGCTTTTGTGTTTTCTTAGCTGATGAACAGAAATACATGGAATTGGGAAAAAAAAATCCTGCTGTGACTGGAACAGCTTGTTGCTATTATAGCCATGCTTTGACCCCATTTGAGTGTGGCTTTTACTCTGTTACCCACCTTCTCCCAACCACAAGATGCAGCAACGAGCAGGAGGAAGGAGATCCAGGAACCCTCAGCCTTAAGGGAAGGACTGTTGGGTTTAGAGGTGTCTCAGAATGCACCATTGGCTCCAGAGAGAAAGGTCAGGTGCTGCTGCCGAGATGAAGAACAATGGAGTGAAATTTTGGGTTAGGGAAACAGGAATTTGGAGGAAAAGTTATTTAATTTGGTAGGAGAAAAGAAGGGAGAAGGAAAGACTGAGGAAAACAGCAAGAGTTTTCTGAGGGTACACTTAGGGATGATACCTCATCAGCAAAAGCCATTGTTAGATGTTAGAAAGAACTGCTCAGAGAACCTACAGAAGTCTCCATCTTACAGTAACTTAAAGGGCAAATTGATGTGGGGATGAAATGGGAAATTATAAATGAGGTCTCATGAAATCATGGTTTGATGCTTTTTCTTAAAAATAAATGTTTCATTAGTAGTTGTCATAAAGTAGAGATAGAAGATACCAGGATTAAAACAATCCATTTGGATTTGTGATTGAAATATCCTCAAATGTCAGTTCCATTGTGTGTTTATTGTAGGATTGGAGAGGAATAGGGTGCATTACTTCACACACGCATTTGTAAGTTTCTTGTCTGGGATTTTGATAATAATCATCATTATCTCCGTTGTGAATGACATTTTAATTGCAAAATTAAGTTTGGTTGCCTTACCAAAATCACCGGTGCTTGCTCATCTCTGGGGATATTCATTAACACATTGTCTCACACATTTTCATTTTCTTGGCAAGCTGTGGCAGGAAGACTGTTCCTTTTCATCCCTCCCCCCTCTCCCACCTCCTGGTGTCTTCTTCAGACCACTGGATCCAAGAGTCTGCCAGCACTACCAAACAGAGAGACAGCCAGCTGTCTGATTTTCCATTATTAGGTCTGTGAAATGGGAAAGCTATATATGTCCTTGAGCAAATAGTGCTTTTACTTAAGGTGAGATTTTTTTCATCCTTTTATTCTTGCAGTAGGACTTGATATGAGAGCTTCTAAATCCTACTACCAGTATGTGGAGTAGTTAATCAAATGCCTTATATTTAAGTATGTGACTAGTATCTTCAAAGTCATTGGAATACTTCAGTGTCTTGTATGGACAACCTAGGTTTTTTCAGAGTAATATCTCCAAAGATTTTTAAGTGCCTAATCCATGTTTAGGTAACCAGTCTTTCTTTACAGTCTTTAATGATAACCTAGATTTTTTTTTACCAGTATTGCATCTCTTGGATATTTCCAGATACTGATTGGAAAACAAACATACACATATATATTTCTTTTAAATGAAGATAACAAGGCATCCTGCAATCTGAATGACTGCAGATAATGAGAACACAGAACATGGCTACTTCTCTGTAGTCTGCCAGATTGTGACATTCCTACTTTTTCTTTTGTTCCTATCTCAAAATAACTTTCACAGTTTGCAGCACCTGCAGCCATGTGATGCCACAAACTTCAAAGGAAACCTGCAAATTCAGGTGGTGGGCAGAGGAGTGCAGAAATTATCCTTACGGAAAGCAGGCCAAAACTTGAGGTTAAAGCACAGATGCCAGAGGCAGAGGGATTAATTAGGGTCTGTTTTCTCATTAGAGAGCTGGGGATTACTGACAATGAGAGAACCACCTGAGAAGGCTGAGTCAGTAGCACTTGGAATAGATGCTGAAGGAAAGGATGAATGGAGAGAGGAACTCTCGTGTGGAGTCCTTGAGGGGAATAGACTCTCCTGTGTAAATCACTGTAGTGCTTCACAAACTCAAGGGATTATTAACAAGAAGGTAGATGGCTCTTGAGAAATGTTTTTTTTCAGGAGTTTATAAATAAATAGCCAGAGCAATATCAGAACCACTAAGGAAGAAGTTTTGGGACTTTTTTTCCACATGTTCTTAGGAGATGGCAAAACAAGCAAAGTAGTGCCTTAGGAGAGGCTTAGATTAGATACCAGGAAAGATTTTTCTTTTTCACTGAAAGGGTTTTAAAACGTTGGAAATTATAGCCATGGGGAGTCATCTTCCCTGAAAGTGTTAAAAAATGTGTGGTTATGACACTTGAAGACATGGTTCAGTGGTGAAAGTGGTGGTGGTTGATGGCTTGGACTTGATTATCTGAGAGGTTCTTTTCAAACCTTAACAATTCTATGATTCTGTCAGGATGGGGGAAATCAAGGGCAGAAGGAATCAGTTATTCTGACATAGTTTAGTCCATGGAAAGAGAGTGGAAATGGTTAAACACTGAAGAAATATCTCCATACTCAGAAGGCCCTTCCCAGGAGGTAACAAGAAGTTGAATGGCATCATCACTGAGGGAGGAGTATTGCCAGGGATTAAATATTTTTCAAGCCAAGGTGTGCAAGGTATGAAAGCCAAATTTCCAAGTCTGCCTCAGAAAGTTGTGAGTTGCTGATCCTGACTGATTTGTGTTCCATAAGAATCCTTGTGAACAGCTTCATTCTGACCACTCAAGATTGTGTTTTTAAACCTAGAGGCAGGCAAGTGGGAGAAGGAAGTTTTGAGCAGCTCTACCCACAGGCTCATTATTGTTCATTAAGAGGTCTCTGGAGGAAATGTTCTGATTTTATTGTATAGATGTCTCTGTTTCATTTGTATGCAGGCTGGCAGAATGAACAATTAGGTAGCTGTGTAAATACAAAATGGGTAGAATATTTCTGGAAGCCAGCATTTCAAAATGACACAACAGGGAGAAAAAAAAAAACCAAAACAGACAAGTTTTGGAGGGTTGTTTTACCCAAAAGCTTTGTTTTTCTCTTCTGAGTTAGCTGAATTTCTGAAGGTGGTCTCCCAGCAGCCAAGACAGCGAGTTGTGATTGCAGGGTGTTCCCCTAATGGTTTCCCTGGGCCTCAGGTGGGATTTTGTGGTGTAGAGGGATTCAAATGAATGGTCCTGTGTGGCCTAAAGGGGCATCAGTTCACCTGCATCTTCCACCAGAGAGCTTAAGAGCAGGAATTCCTCTGCAAGAGGGCAAGAGGTGGTGTCAGGGGAGACAATTTAGTGAGGAAAGAAGTCCTGCTGTCTGTGGTGCTCCTGGTGTGTTTGAATTCTCCCAAATGTAAATGGAGAAAGCACACAGCAGAGATGTCTGCATTTTAGGATGGGATGTGAGAGGCTGTTGTGATTATCTGTGAACAAGGAAGACAATTAATTCAATTTCTGGTTCTGTTTTCTGACTAAGAAGAACCACAAAGGCTTCTCATGGATTCCATCAGGACACAGGATGTACCAAGGGATGGTGTGTTGGTTTGAGCTTTACCTCCTGTCAGTTTTGTCATCCCTGTGAGACTGAAAGTTTTCTGTGCATTTACTTGTGTTAATTAAAGCCTGAATATCAGGGGAATAATCATAAAATAAGCTCAGGTTTCCGTGAGTTTAAATTTGAAAAATCAGAATGCAAAGCTAGATCAGAGTGTGTAGACAGCTTGTAATGTTGAACTGTGTTATTAACAGCTAATAAAAGATGGAGTTGTAAAGTGGGACTGTAAAAGGTCTCCAATAGAGTAATTTTAACATTCTCCCTTGAGTATGGGAACATTCAGTTGTAAGATTTGGCACTGCTGATTTTGGCAGCTGTCTGTGCATTTGGATCATTAGTGCACTTCTCACTGAGGCTGGACAGGTGCTAAAATCAGACCCTTAAGGTTCTGACTCTTTGGGTCAAATTGCACACTAAAATTAAGGGTCTATTTCACAGAAGTTTTGAAACAGTGCACAAGAGATTTCTCAAGTGTCTTAAAGCAAGAAATTTTAGCTACTTTATGCATTTTTTGTACGGGAAATCTCACTATTGTTTTTAATTTCATTTGTGCCAGCCCCTATAACTGGCTTGCCTGCAGGGTTATGGATTCTTTGTATTTAGAAGGAAAAAGAAACTAATTTTTCAGACTAGAATGTTCCACTGTGACTTTCCTACCTTTTCTGCTTTTTCTACAAGGATAGTAAAAATGTGCAAAATGACAGCCTGGTCTAGTGGAAGGTGTCCCTGCCCATTGCACTGGGGTTGGAAACAGATGACCTTTGAGGTCCCTTCCAACCCAAACCATTCTATGATTTTCTAAAACTGCACGTATTATTACATTTCTAATTAGTTTATTCTGTTATATTGTGGGAGGGTGTTGATTCTTGTGTGGTAATTATTACTTCTGCTACTATTGGCAGGCCTTACTTACAAACAAGAGAGTGTTCCTGCCTGGGTTTATGCCCAGAGCAGCATCTCCAATTAGCAGCAGTGGTGAATTTGTTCTCAGAACACTCTTAGCTGAATTTTTCAGTGCCCTGCCTGTTTCATAGAGCAGGCTGGCATTGAGTAACACTGATAAGAGGCACAGTGTGGAATAGAGAGCTGAGCCTGTCACTGTTTCCATGGCAAAAGTTCATCCTGCGGCTTAAAAGATTGTGGCTCATCTTGACTTCAGTCAAGATTTCTTTCCTTGTTCTGATCTCTGACCAGTTTCAGTCCCTGCTCTCTGGTACTATCCAGTAATGAAGTACTGTAAATCAGTAATGCAGGCTTACACCAGATGGTTTTATTTACTATCCAGCTAAGAGGGAGTCATTTAATGTTACCTTTTCCAACCCCATTCCAGGCAGAGACTGGCTAAACGCTGTAGGTAGACTTTTAAATCCCCACATCTAAGCATGTAATTTGTAAAATTCTTCTTCCTCTCTGGAGATCTGCATTGCTGAGATGACTTACCCAAGTCTTGGCAGCACTGCAAATACACAGTGAAGGCAGCTGCTACCTTGGCAGGTTTGGGTTGAAATCTTTTTTTAAAGCTAAGCTTGAGGAGGATTCACAAAATCACGGAATGGCATAAATTGTGAGTGACCCCTGGAGATCAGCCTCTGCTCAAGCAAGACCACCTAGTCCTGGCAGCCCACGTATTCCTCTAGAGATTTTTAGAAAAAAACTTGAAATCTGGTCTTTAGACATACTCATAGCACCTTTCTACTCTCTACCAATGACAATAGCAAAGACTTTCAAAATGAATAAAAGACAGAATAGAGTAATTGGATAAAATGATGAAATGTGACTCAGTTATCTTTTCTTTTTATAAAGGTCAGCTCAGTTACTGCAAGATCTACTCTCACTCTACAAGGTAAAAGGGTGTGATTCTTAGATTCATTAAGCTAATTAAACTTGCTCTTGATATGGTAAAGAGTTGCTTTTCAGATATTTCTGACCAGTGTGTCCTACCTTCCATTCTGGTTGTGCCAGACTGATGTTTGGGGAAGAAGGCAATAGAAGAAGTAGTCAGATAGGTATCCTGACAGTGGGCTTGTTGAGCAGTAGTAATGGGAAGAAAACAATAAAGAGTTAAACTTCCTTTCTTAAGAAAGCAATTGACTTATAAAAGAAAGAAACAAACAAAGAAGCCCTGCAACCAAACACACCATTCTTTTATAGCAGGTGCAGTGATCAATATTGTGAGACCTGGGCTTTGTAACCCAAGGTACAAATGTACTCAGATACACATCAGAGGTTTCCAGTTAAATGCAGTGGAGACCTGGCATCAGTGCCAGGATTGTTGTAGGCTCTCGTTATTTGTGGAGGATGGGAAGGATGAATAGCCAGGGGAAAGCCTTGTCAATCTGAGTCAAGGGTGGAGCTTCTGTGCTGATCAGAATAGGATCATGCTGCATGCACAGATCCAGGTGCTGTCATGGGTGTAAAGCACAGCTGTGTTAGCCAGCAAAGCTCCTTGTTCTCTAAATGGTTCATTCCAGGAGGATCTGCTCAGGCTCTTCCCATCAACCCTAAAAGGATCAGGTAGGGTCAGTTTTCTCTGGGGTGGCCCAGCTGGAGCTTTAGCAGGGATGATGCTAAGCAGGTGGATACCCCAGTGGCCTTACTTGTGTTCTGCTCTGAGGTCATCCCCCTGTGGGATCCAGGCATGGGCCAGCGAGTGCTTGGAGGTAGAACAACACTAAATCCAGGTGTCCATATTGGCACAAAGGGGCCTGGATACCTGAAAGGAAAACCAGAGGCAGCTCAGAAATGCAGCTCCTTCACAGGTTGTCTCCTGGCTGGAGTCCACTCCCAGTCAGCCTCCCAGGGAATCACAACTGCACCTCATCCTTCTCTTGTCAGGCAGAAAGGAATCTTCAGAAAAGCTGTGGAGCTTAGGGTTTGAGTTGGCCTTTGGGAAGGGCTTCTGGCTGCTAGTTCTGTAATGGAGAGCAGAAACTAAAAGATTTGTTTGTAGGGCATGGTTTAAACGATTTGATCTCTCTCCCACTTTAGAAGGTGCATTTTTTGTAAGTTTTAAGTCAAGCTGCTGTTTACAGACTGGTGCAGAGACACATGTAGGAAGGTGGACGAAATACCCCTGTCTCTCATTTTCAGACAGAAACACAAGGGAGCCATCCCAGTCCAGCAGTGAGTCAGTGAAGCCCAGAGCAGAGTATCCCTGGTTCTTTGCCCAGCCTTTGATCATAGGTGTTTGCTGAAGTACCTCACGTGAAGAAGGCTTAATGTTCTTGGCCACTCACACACAGTTTCTTTCATGAGTATTAAATCTGCATAAAGAGATTAATGAGACCTGTCAGAAAATCTGTTTCTGTCCACAGAGTTGCTAATTGCTGTTCACACACTGTCAGGATTTGCAGTGTTTGGCTCTCATCTCTGATGCTTCTTCCTCAGATGCAGAAGTGCACATCAAATGACAAACTTACTGTCCAAGAAATTTTCCTCTGGCATGGACTGGCAGGACCTTGAGCATCCTGCTTTCCTAGGAATAAATGATGCCCATCAGTTATGTGTCTCTTTCTGTTAGTTTTCCACAATCACTGAGGAGCTATGGCACCTTCAACATCCTCCTTTTATTTTTGTCAGTGTTCCTGGATGTTGCTGGGTCAGCTAAGTTCCACAGTAGTTTGTCCTTCCTCTCATTTTGCCCTTTGCAACCTTGCATGAAAATACATCTCTGTGACATGAAGCCTTAAATAACCACCACTAGCAACAGTCCTAGAATCCCAAGAAAAAAAAACCCAACAAATTAACAGTGGTGGTGAGTAATTACTTAAAATTATTTACTTGGAATAAAGTGGGTATGAGATATCAATGGGTTTTTTCTCCCTGTGTGTACTTAGCAGTTGCAAAGGAAGATTTTGTCCTGTAGAGTGAACTGCCTTTTAAGGGACTGATTCCTTCTTCACATGAAGGGAATTCATGCTTGACAGCTTCCAAATTGTGTGTTGTTGTCTTCAGGTGGCTCTACTGAGGCTCTGCTGGCAGTGTTTAGATCACAGAGATATGAGAGCTGAAGCCCTGAACCAGAATTTTCCGTATTAATTTTACTTGTCCTGCACTATTCAGAAAGGCTTCTCATTCCCTGAAGGACACTCAGTGTTCATAGTGGCAGCAACACTCCAGTGGTCAGGGCAGAAAGAGGGAAGCAAGGTTTATGTTGTGTGCTGACTTTCCGATGTCAGGAATGATCTTTTTGTTTGAGAAATTGGCTGTAATGTTACCAGCAAAGGAGGGAGTTGGTTTCTAAGAGTAGGTGTGGACTTCCTGATTGTGGGAACTGACAGTGGTCAGAAAATAGATTTTTGGGCTTCAGGCAGTAGCTTGAGGCTGTAGGAAAAGCCAAATACATAATTCTCCCACTCTGGCCTGGGAAATCATAAGGAGGAACCTAAGCAATCCTTGTAGATGTCCTTTTTCCTGACACCTGGCAAAGATGTTTACAAGGAGGCATAAGCTCTAAATGACCAATTCCATTCATTGTATGTATAAAAGAGTGTGTCTTTCAATAAACCTTTGCTATAATGCTATAATGCCCTCTGAAGAAACTGGGGTTTTTAGGTGTGATTCCTAACCAATAACGACACCCAATGATGGCCTTGGTTAGACCTCAGATAACATCCTCTGCTTAGAGCTGAAGTGAAACTGTTTTTGCCTCTGTAAACAGGGTGAAGTTCCTAAGATGAGCTGCAATATTAGGTAATCTAATTCCCATTTTCTGGTTTTTGCTTCATTCTGGCTTTCAGTGTAAACTAACATTGTCTAACTGAGGTTGTGCATGGGGGCTGAATCCAGCCTTTGGAAACCTTCTGTCCATTCTCACTTTCAGTGGAGGAGATGGGGGATAGCTGGTCCATCAGCAAAGTCTTGAGTAGCCAAGTGACTCCTCCCCAGCCCAACAGAGTGAAAATTGCTGCTGCTGAAACCAGGGAGGCATGGGGGGGACTGGCAGTCACAGACAAGGTGCAGGAAGGGCTTGGGGACGGTGGGAAGTGTTGGCAGATAACAAAGATTTAAACAGCAGATCTGCTTCTTGTCTTTCTTGCTTTGTGTTTCCCCCTTTCCTCACTGAAGACCTGTAGCACCAGATCTGTGTGCAGGGAAGCCAAACTCTGTCAGTGCTGCAGCACAGTTGGCCAGGATGATGTCTGGGACTGATGTGGGGGTAATGTGTGCCCTCAAGTGACACTGTTTAATATTAACAACAACACGGACTCCCGAGGTCAGAAGGCTGAAATGACTCCAAATCAATCTTTATTCCCAGGAATTTCTTCCCTTTATACTGTTTTACAAAGAACCCACCCAAAGGGGTGGAAGAAAGACAAACTTCTTCAATCACATTGGTCAAGTCAGAGGGACATCAAGAAGAAGTCCCTCCTAGGGAAAGGAATGCAAAACATAGGTTACAGTTAGGAAAACGTGTCTCTTGTTGACAGAACAGTGTCTGGGAAAGAGTTCCAGAGAAACCAAAACATCACAGCACAAACCATGACTACACTCAAGAGGGCACATGTTCCCTCTGTATTGCAGACAGACCAGCCATGAACATCCTTCTGCAGCCTCTTGGTAAGGTCTTGTCTGTGAGCTGCTCGTGAGGTACTTTGCCATTTCTTTTAGTGCAGTTTGCCAGAAGTTTTGAGCCATGCAAAGTGACAGAGGGGTTTTGCATGCTTAGGCTGTGATCAGTGAGTGCAAGCTGTTCAGGCAGCTCTGACAGCAGCAGCCTCAAGAAAGGGGACATCCTAGGATGTGATGAAGGGAGAGCTTTCAGAAGGGTGGCTCACTGATAGAGCCAGTATGTTGTCACTGGTTTTCTGTGCATATCATTTCACTTGGTGAGAAAAATCCATTCAAACCTAGATTTTTTCCCTCCCTTTGTACCCTTGCTCACAAGAGATGAGAAGATTTCTTTTTAAAATATCTGCTGTAAATTTGCCCTGAATTCTAGGGCAAGTTAAGGAGAGGGAGGGAAAAAAGAGTGGCTGAATAAAGAATTTTAAGAGTAAACTCTTTATAAGGTAGGAATTCATCAACTATCTCCCATCTTGTAGCAGCTGTGGACTTTGAATGAGAGCAGCTTGAATATGGAGTGTTCAGTGCTCATAACAAACTGCTTACAAATTGCACAACACGGGTCATTTCAACAATCAAATAATTTCAATGGCTTTTTGATGTGCACGTGGATCACTCAGTGGGCTTTGGATCCCTCAGCAGCCTTCCTAATAACTCTGATCTTGGTTTATTTGTTCTGCCATATTCACTTAGCTCTGAGCCGTGAGCTGATGCAGCAATTATCTATCTTCTTGATAAATTACATTATATTAAGCAGCGTGCTTCATGCCATATAAGCCTTGACTCAAAGATCTGGCTGGATTAGCCATGCAGGCACAGCTGGAGTTGCAGATAATGGATAACATCCTCAGCTGCTGTATCATATCCATATGATTCTAGGGAAGCCAGGGGAGCTACACTAATTCTCACCATCTGAGCAGCTACAGTTCCTGCAATTGCTGTCTTTCCCTCCACTGCCAAAGCTTATGTTTGTGCATTTGTGCTCCTGCAGCAGAACTTAATGATACCCCTTGTGCCTGAATGGGGCAGAGTGCCCTGTAAACAGTGGGCTTTGTTCTGAATCCATCAGTGTTAGTGCAGGGAGCTGCCTTTGCCTTTCCTCAAAACTGGGGGCTGTGCAGCACTTCTGGAGGACCAGATTTAAGTCACTTGTGAGGTATTTGTGGTTTTTTTACTGTACCCTTCATTTGTGATGGGAGGTAGCGCTGAACTTGGGCTGGTTATTTAAATTAGCAATTCATAAGCCCATTTCATACCATGGCCCTTAATTAGAGACAGATTCCCCACTTCCTTTACCATTTAAATTATTTGCACTTGTGTCTGCTTTCCAGCTGTTCAGAGTCAAACACAGCCAAATACAAATTATTACAGAAATCTATTACATAACAAGCCTGTACTTCTTAAAAATGCAGGTCAGTAATTTCTGAGTATTTTTCAGAAAAATAGATGTCTTTCCCAAGTCCTTGGGAAAATTTTATTACAAAACCCTACACTCCAACATTATTTGTGGTTTTGGTCAAATGTATTAAAGGGAGTAGTTTGAATTGTCTTAGTCCTCCTCCAAAACCAATCCTCTCCAGTCTCTCAAAGACAGGAGAAACTCCTTTACCTGGAGAATAATGTTTGCAGCTGCTGTATTGCACTTTTCTGTAGAAAGCACTTTTCTGTAGCATCTTTGTTAACTATATATGCATCTCAACATTTTGAATGGAAGGGCCCATGAAAAAATGTTGTCGAATTCCCATCAGTTAAGGTCAGCAAGCAGAAAAGCTCTGAATCAAACTCTTAGTAGCCTTTTATTCTGTCTCCCAAATCAGTTACTCTGGATTTGCAATTATGTAATTAAAAGCATGATTTGGGTGTTTTGTTGTTGTTGTTGTTTTTTGTGGGTTTTTGTTTGTTTGTTTGTTTGGTTTTTGGGTTTTTTTTTGGTGGTTTTTTTGTTTTGGTTTTTTTTGGGGGGTTTTTTTGTGTGGTTTTTTTTTTGTTGTTGTTTTGTTTTGGTTTTTTTTTTTTTGTTTGTTTTTTGGTTTTTTTTTGTGTGTGTGTGTGTAGGGGTGGGTGGGTTTTTTTGGTTTTTTTTTGTAGGAAAACTCAAATTACTAGGAACCAGAAGCTAGTGGTTATTAACTGAGATTGTAATTTCTTGTTTTTATTCAGTGATGAACTACAGAATGACTAAGCCCTTCTGGCAATGATTAACATTGATAGAAACCTTGGTGTTTCCAAAAGCATCCCACTCTCAGTTGCTGTATGTTTTCCAATGCCTGTGCCTTTAAATTCATGTGATTTCTCTAGAGAGTGTGACAGGATATTTTTATGGTGGATAGCAGGGAAGGCTGCCTCATACTTTGCAACCTGAAGTTATGATGGTAAAGCAGCAATGTGCTTTTGGCCACCAAAACACCAACATTCCTTTCTCTAGGAATCAGCCAGTCAGTAACATGTATTATAAAATAAATAACAGCAGCAGTGTATTATAAAATAAAAATAAATAAAAAGGATTCTGTTGTCACATTTTTAATTTCCTGCTGCTTCATTTTGCTTTTGCCAGGGGACACTCGGAGCAGTTTGAGGAAAAGCTCCTTTACCTTTCCTTGGGTGTAAATGTCCAACATGGGTACAGTTCCTGTCACTGTTAGTGAGAACAGCTTTATCTGGTCAGAGTGTGAGGGGAAAAATACAAATCTTTCAGCTGAGCACTGAGAAGTGAAAGTAGCACCTGGCAATCATAGGCTCAGGCAGAACAAGCATGTGAAGCCCAAGAGCTGGTGGCTGAGCTGGACAGACAGCTCATGTGTGACAGCAGTGCCTACCTACTCTTTCACCCTGTTCTAGCAGAAGTGAAACAAGAATTTATATCCTCCCTATAGGACATGAGGAGACCCTAATCTCCACCAGCTGGTTATTCAGTTCTGCTCTGAAATAAAAAAGTACTTTTTCCTGGTTTTTTACTGTTTTGATGATTTAAAATTGAGCTAATGAGTAAGGTTTTATGTCTTTAACTTTTGATGCTTAAAAAAATTCTGATTAAGAGATAACTAATTTATGGATGATTAATCATTGTCTCAGAAAAAAAGTATTTTTACACTAGCTGGTGAAATCTCTCAGAATGATTGTTCTTCAGGTAAACTTTGAGTTTCTGGCCCCTTTCCACAGACACACTAGGGCCTTACATGTGTATTTATTCACCCAATGCTGTACATGGATTTAAGTTCCTTATTCCTGGCTGCTTGCTACTGATTTGAGACAGAATTTGTGGAGTTTGGTGCATGTTCCATAGCTCAGTTCATCCCCAGGTGTGGCTTTGGCAAAGTTGCAGAGCCTTGGGTTGAACCAGCTGTCACAAGTTTCATTTTCCTGATTTTCCTTGGAGTTGCTAACCCCTAGCAGGAGGTGAGAACAAACACTTGGGGAGAACAGGTCATTCCATTTTAAATCATCTTACAATGAGTGTGAGTCAGAGCCTCTAGCAATTCTGAAAATCCCTCCAGCTGTTTCTGTTTAGCTTTCCACTGTGAGCTGTAACCCCTTTAAAAGAGACATCCTCTCAGTCTTGTCCTTGCAGTCACACATCAGACCTGGGAGGGTTGCTCCTGTGGAGCTGTCACTCTGTCACATCTGCCAGCATCAGTGCCTCTTAATATCACAACCCCTGGATTTTAAAAAGAGTCACCCCTGAAGTGCATTTAAAAGTGAGAAATCAGCGATGATTTTTGGGAAAAAAAAAACCCCACAGGTGCAGGGAATTTCAAGTTTTTCAGAGAGTGCCAGAAGGACAGATGGATTGGCCGTGCTGTGATGTCTGGAGGGAACATAGCCCACAGTTTTGAATGCTCCACAGAGAAGATAAGTTTTTCAGTAAAGTGGCATCAGCCTGTTTGCCTCAGCACTGCAGAAGCTTAGATGATCATTCTGAGAGTTCCCTGGCAGGCAGTGAGAGGGGGAGAGCTTACAGTAAAGCTTTTTTTAAATCAGCAAAAGGGGGAAGTTGATCCCTGAATTACACAACAGCCATGCCAGCTAAAAATGGATTGGAAAAAGCTGTTTTCAGTATCAAGAGCTTTCACTCCAAATAACCAAAAATGTTCTCTCATTCACAAAAAAGAAAGTGTAAATTTATTTTTTTTTTTATTATTGCCCTGATAAGCTGGGACAAACACATGACTCAGTGTGCTCCAGGACTGAAACAGGGCTCAAGGTCTTTGTTTATTTCCTCTTCTGTTACAAAGCAGCCCTTTCTTCCCCCAGCCCTGGGCCAGAGTAAAAAGTCTGGCGCATTTAGAGGAGTCACAAAGAAAAAGAAAGGGTTGGTGTGTCTGCCTGGCTTCTGGTGTAGATCTGCCTCCAGGAAGGAAATATTTTATGTGACATTTCAGTGATGAAGGTGAAAAGCATTAGAACTGCTTGGCCTTTTCATGCTGCTCTGCACTCACTTCTCCTTGGTCCCAGTAGAAATGAAATGAAAGAAGTTCTATCAGTGAGTGCTCAAGAGATCTGAGAGCGAAAGCTGTGGTTTGGAATCCCAAAGATGACTAAAGCTTATTTCCTCACTGAGTTTGGACTCAGTTACAACAGTAGGTTTTAGTTCCTGTCAGGCATCGCTTCCTGGGAAGCAAAGATAGAAATACCCTTGGCTCCACAGGAAATAAGGCAGTTCCTTGTCTGTCCTTCCTTCCATTGAGGTTTTTTTTCCAGCCAGGCAGCAAAACCACTTGATGCAAACACTGTGCATGTTGCTGTGCATTATTTTGGTGGCAAAAGCCACCTGTGCATTACTCTGCTCTGGAGGATATCAAAAAATGAAAAAGGGAGTCTTGGAAAATGGTCTTGTGATGACATCTGAGAGCACACGTGACTGTTGGGAAGTGAGGAGGAAAGGCAATAGGAGATCAAGAGGGAGGGAGATGTGGAGAAATGCTGTGCAGTGAAGGTACTTGTGTCGTGGTTTGACACAGCCAAACACCAGGCACCCATGAAAGTCACTCACTGACCCTCCCCTGCCACAGCTGGGCAGAGGAGAGAAAATTTAATGAAGGGTTCATGAGTTAAGGACTGGGAGAAAACACTCCAAGGGCAAAGCAGGCTCAACTTAGCATTACAAAGTGAATTTATTACTAAAAAAAATCTGAGGAGGATAATGAGAAGTAAAATGAGCCCCTAAAAACAGCTTTTCTTCCCCCAACCTCTCCCTCCTTCCCACTGGCAGCACAGGGGACAGGGTGTGGGGGTTTTGGTCAGTTCAACCAAGTTCTTCTGCTGTGCAGGGAGAGGAGTCCTTCCCCTGTGAGACCGTGGGTCCCTCCCCACAGGAGACAGTTCTCTGTGGAATTCTCCAGCCTGGTTCCACTCTCACCAGCAGCAGTCCTCCCAAACCTGCTGCCACCTGAGTCCTCCCAAACCTGCTGCAGTGTGGGTCACTCTCCCACGGGGTGCAGCCCTGCAAGGACAGGCTGCTCCAGCCTGGCAGCAGGGCCCCCTCTCTGCACTGGGTCTGCACTGGATCACAGCTCCTCCAGGCATCACCTGCTCCAGTGTGGGCACCTCCCCCAGGGGCTGTGGGTGGATCTCTGGATCCCCATGGATCCCCAGGGGCTGTGGGTGGATCTCTGCATCCCCCATGGATCCCCAGGGGCTGTGGGTGGATCTCTGCATCCCCATGGATCTCCAGGGGCTGTGGGGGGATCTCTGCATCCCCATGGATCCCCAGGGGCTGTGGGTGGATCTCTGCATCCCCATGGATCCCATGGGCTGTGGGGGGATCTCTGCATCCCCCATGGATCCCCAGGGGCTGTGGGGGGATCTCTGCATCCCCATGGATCCCCAGGGGCTGTGGGGGGATCTCTGCATCCCCCATGGATCCCCAGGGGCTGTGGGGGGATCTCTGCATCCCCATGGATCTCCAGGGGCTGTGGGGGGATCTCTGCATCCCCATGGATCCCCAGGAGCTGCGGGTGGATCTCTGCATCCCCATGGATCCCCAGGGGCTGTGGGTGGATCCCCATGGATCCCCCATGGATCTCCAGGGGCTGTGGGTGGATTTCTGCATCCCCATGGATCCCCAGGGGCTGCAGGGGCACAGCTGCCTCACCATGGTCTCACCACAGCCTGCAGAGGAATCTCTGGCACCTGGAGCAGCTCCTGCCCCTCCTTCTGCACTGACCTTGGTGTCTCCAGGTTGTTTCCCTCACATGTTCTCACCTCCTCCTCTTCTCTGGCTAGAAAAAACTGAACCCCACTTTGTTTTGATTTTCTTGTTAAATCTGTTCTCACAGAGGTGTTCCCATCATCTCTAACAGGCCCAGCCTTGGCCAGCAGCATGTCCATCTTCAGAGCCATCAGGGACTGGCTCTGCTGGACGTGGTGGGAGCTCCCAGCAGCTTCTCACAGAAGCCACATCTGTGACCCCCCTTATCAAAAACCAGACTGTGCAAAACCAACACAACTTGCTACAAAATAATTTATCAGGAAACATTATGAGATTTTTACTTTATGCTATAAGTCAACTGACAAGGGTCCTTTGGAGAGGTTTGTGGGGAAGGAAGCATGTTACTGAGCTGCCTCAGTTTAATTATTACTTTGCTAGTGTTCCCATAAGCAAAGTAAATGCTCTTGCTCTCATGGTTGCAACTTCCATTTACCACTGAATGAAATGAGAGAAATTAAATCAGAGTATTCATTTATGTATTTATAAATCCAAGTCTTGCAGAATTAGGCATCTGAGGTAATAGCTAGGCTTGCTTTTTCTTCCCCAGAGCTTTCCTCTGCAATGGATATTCCAGAATTTTTAAACCTCCACAAGCCCCATCATGTGTTTGAACATGGATGCAGGTGTGAGTTTCAGCACTCTGCAGATTAATCCAGAAGATTTGAAATGGGAAACGGGGAGCAGCCTGTGTGGATTCACTGCTCTTCACTCATCAAAACCTGAAACTTCTATCAAACCACCAAAAATCTGTGTGTCCTCCTCAGGCTAGCCAGAAAGGTGTTGTCCTCATCAGCCTAATGGTGGAGGATGTCCTGAGCCTGCCTGGCCTTCGTTGGGGGAAAGCTCTTGTAGTCAGTCACAGTGAAGGTCTTGAGAGGTTTTGTCGTGTGGAGAGGTAGTGGCTGGATCAAAGGGGTGATTAATTGTTACTGTGCCATTAAAACTGTTTAGGAAAGCTCTGCAGGACTGACCAGGTGGGAGGTTCTCTCTCTCAAGTTTTGGTTTGCTTGGTTACCCTCCAGTGTGAGGGAGGCAGGTCAGGCAGGTACTCTCTGCACTTGCAGCTGTAGCTGCTCCTCACTGATGTGGCAAAGGGACTTCAGGGTCCTCCAAAGGACATTTTTACTCCTTGCTAAACTCTGCTCTTGGTAGGAACCACTAAGTGGTTCCGTGGAGAGCAGCATGGATGTTGGATGACAAATTGTCTTTAGATGGCAGTGAGTCCCACTCATTGCCTGTAAGAGACAGACTGGTTTTTTCCTCCTTGTTTCTGCCTCTTAAATCATTTAACAACAATGCAATGAGCCCTGCTGCTCCTTTTGTTTGCTATTCCACTTGCCTTGTCCTTGTCTTGGGCGATGACCTGTCAGTCACTCATTACCTCTTCCTGATTACTCTTTTCCTTTTGCACACACAGTGTTTAAACACAGTGACCTTCCTCAGGAGGATTCATTCCCTTTGGAATTTCCTTTGGCATCTCTTCCTTCTGACCATGTGGGCCCCTCCTCTGGGCAGCTGAGCACATCCCATAGCAAGCCATACATTTCCTTCCTCCTCATCTGTCTTTTTTCCTTCTGGCCATCCATGCTGCAATTTCCAGGAGATTAATGGGAGCAGAGAATGTGTAAGAACACAGGCTGGGCCAGGTCCCCATCTGTAGTCATTGAACCACAGCACATACACAAACAGATCCACACCTGGGCCAAAACTGTCCTGCTACACACCTGACCTGTTGGAGAAGCTCTAGTATGAAAAGTTCTTCACAAAGTCTCCTAAGAATGTGTTTTTTCACATGTCTCTGTGGTTGCAGTATTCTAGAGGGTTTAGAGAGTAGCCACTCCCTTGGCTTTTGCTTTTGCTGAGTCCTAAAAGAACATAAAAATACCTGAGCTGCCTCATATTCTGTGAGGCTGTAGTTCTAGTGTGTGAAGTGTGTTTCTTTGATATTGTTTGCTGTCTCAACAGCGTTTATCAGTTTGCTTTGTTTTCCTTCCTGAACTGTAACCTTTTCCTTGCAGAGCCTGTATTGGGACCATACCACACCAGAAACACCTTTACTGAGCGTGGTCATAGTGGCAAAACTAGATAACAAGGAGTGTCATAATTCACCATGAACAGTTTCTATAGAAATATCAGCACATCTTTTTCTTCATGAAGCTCTCAGCTGGGTGGCCCTGGGATCCTGGAAGTAGGAGGCAGGTGGATGATGGAGCTGACTGTGCCAGGTTGGGTCTGCAGGTGGCTGCTAGGGACAGTGGTGATCTCTGGGCTCTAGATTAATGTTCATTAAGAAGAGAGAGAAAAGATTTTGCTGACAGATGTTAGCAAAGCATGAAAACCCTGTTCCTCTGGGCAGGAATCATAGCCTGGAGAAGGCAATGGAGAGATTTTTGAAAGGTGTTTATATTTCTATATAAACCTCTGTCACTTCAAGTCACCTTTGTCTTTTTCACCCTCTCATAAACTGAACTCAACCTGTGACTTCCTTGTGGTTTGCACATTGCTAGCTTTAAACATTTATTTCCAAATAATTGTCTTTAAATGTTTTATTGGGAATTTTCTCCCTCTCTTTTAGGCTGCACCTCTCAAAGCATCCTTCTGTGGCTTTGACCTCAGCCTGTTCCTGGGTGATCTATATAGCTTTTGCATCATTTTTGTCTCTGCCTTTTGTCTTACTATCTTGCAACTCCAGTTTTGCAGTAAAGGCATGATGAGCAGTGTGAATAGCTAGCATCTGCTGGCTGATGTAAGTCCATGTAGTCACCTCATTTCTTAACTTTCTCAAAGTACTCCAAGGTAAAGATGATTTTGCACAGTGCAATTTTTTATTTTTTAATTTTTTTTTAATTTTTATTTTATTTTATTTTATTTTATTTTATTTTATTTTATTTTATTTTATTTTATTTCTTTTGCAGAGTGAGGGAAGTTAAACAGCTCAAGAAATGTGTTAACTATGAAAAGGCAAAAGGCTGGGACATCTGCTAGGCAAGACATTACCTTGGGGAGTTAAAAAATGGTCAGACACTCTTATACCTGGTCTTTGGCCACCTGCACTTGTGCTGTGCAAGCAGCCATTCAGACTCTGCTGATGGGGCTTTGTTTTTATCCACAGCTGCAGCTGCAGTGCTTTCCCTGAGCTGTGGGGAAATTGTTTTCATCATTCCAGTGTCTTCCTGCATGATAGACACCTCCACACATGTCCTTTCATTATTTATTTGCAGGCCACAGCATTTAAAGGCCCAGGAAGTTTTCTGGGTGGTCATTCTTCGGGGACTGTGGCTCGTTTCTTGCACAGGGTTTAGCTGAGGCTGGTGGGCTGCTGTGGGCTCCAAAAGGCTTGAAAAAAGTCCCTCCTCTTTCCCTGTGCTCCTTCCCCTGAGAGTGCATGTTTCAAAGTGCTGCTGCTGGGATAATTGTGCCCTAATTGAGGCAAGTGCTGGAGCCACCCCACTGCAGTCAGACATGACATCAGCAGCGTTGCCCAGGCAGCAGGCTCCATCCATTGTTCCTGTGCCACACACACTTCCCCAGTCCCAAATGGGGCGTGGAGCCACATCCAGTGATCACCATCTTTCAGCAGGAGGTGCAGCCTCAGCACTTCAGGCCCAGCACAGGGATTTGGATGTGGTCAGTGTGTGCACCTGCAGAAACAAAGCAGACTTCTTTGTCGTCAATGGTTTTGTTGTCCAAGCAGCACGTTCAGTGTAAGATCCTAGCATTAGAGAGGGGATCATTCCTTGCTTGCAAGCAGATTACTTGTCATAACACGTTCAGGGTACACTGCTGGTGCCTAATAGACCCATCTGTCATGCCTTGAATTTACAAGGATAAATGCAATCCCTCAGGCTAAGGTGATACATCTCTAAAGTCTAAGATGTATCATCTAAGGTGTATCATCTCTAAAGTGCATCAGGGATCTGTATCAGGGTGATGCTGGATTAATCTTTGTTTGATTTATAACTTCATCAACAGTGAGCTTCTTGCTATGATAATGATCCAGCTGGATTTTAAGTCCTCTTTCATCAAATAACAACTTTCCTTCCAGAGAATTTTTATCCTGTTTGATTTGTGCTGTGTGTTCCTGCACACTGAAGTCAACAGGAGTTTCTTTTGGGGCTCTGTCCAAGTGGGATCAGACCCTTTTGTTGGAAAGAAGTCTCTTTTCTTTGATGGCATCTGTTTCTAGACTACACTGGCATTTTCCATGTTTCTCCATCTCTGAGCTGTTTATTTCTGCTTGCATTTTAATGACTGCTTCTGGCTGTTTTCCCTTGCTCTCATTAGGGCTTTTTTGGATCTCCAGTTGAGCTGATGAGCCATGGAGTTTATGCAGTGTTTTTTCAGTGTGTCTGGCTGTGTGTGCCCTGTCACAGAGTCAGCATGGGAGGGCTTCCATCTGGATTCAGCAGTTCAAGGGTTACCAGGACTGTTTGCTCATTAACATTCCCTGTTTACACACTGATCATCACACATGGGCCTGTGATTTGCCCCAGCCACAAGTATTAATGCAGCAAAATCCACTTTTAAAGGTGTTTTGAGTTTTAGGGTACATTTTTTCAGAAGGATAATTTATTCATTGAAAAATAACATTTACAATTTTTGTATTTTCAAAAGCAGTTTACAAGTTCTTCTCTGGATAGTATTTTTTTTCAGTTGAAAAAAAATAGTTGATAACTGAAATTAGGTGATAACTGAAAGTCCAGAAGCAAATATAAAATAGGTCCAAGTATAAACACAAAAAAAGTGTGTCAGCCAGATTCCAGATCAGCAAGTGATGTTTTTATTGCAGAACATGGTGAGAGCCTTCACTGGGATGTAGTTTTGGTGAAAAGTTGAATGACTGAGATTAGTTCTGGCTGGTTTATTTGGGTATCACAGTAAATGGCACAGACTACTTTCCTATTAAGTTCAGCCACTCCCTTTTTGAGGAAGTGTGTTTTAATCAGTTTTTCATGGCAGTTCTCTGCCATCAGCTCTGGAATACACTACAGGCAAGAACTTCTACCGAATTAGTTAATTAAGTGATAAATATGCCACCTTAATATTTAATTTCTACTCCCTGTCTCCTTTGGGGTTTTTTTTGTTGGGGGGTGGGTGGGTTGCCCCTGGCAATGATGCATTTTCAGTTCCTGATTTGAAAGAGTAAATGGTGAAAGGACAGTGGCTTTCAAGGTAGAGGAGCAATTTGGAAGGTTAAAGCTGACCCACTGGAATTCTTCATCTTGGTTTCATCCATTTTTCACAACAGCTGGTTTGTTGGAAGAGGAAACAGAAACCTGCCAAAAGCTGTCATTGTGCTTGTGAAAGAGAACCAAATGGTGCTGCGGAAAAGCAAAGCAGGATGGGGTAAATTAAGCTCTCAGGATGTACAGTGCAGTTCAGCAGGGCAGAGAATAAAGTGCTTCTCATGGCAGAAAAATTGCCCCAGAATGAATAAAAAGTAGGACTTGAATCTCTGCATCTTGTTTTAGTAGCAATTAAATAAAAAAAAAAAATTATAACTGTTTCAAGGCACTTTGAGAATAGATGAAGATGGAAAAATAGATTGGAGAGGTTTTTTTTTTTTTTTTTTTACTTCTGTAGCCAATTCCTGACATGTAGGTCACACGGAGAATTTTCCGAGGTGAAAAACCCTTAGCAAAATTCTCCCTTCAGCTTTCATTGACTTTTTAGCTAATGTCTACTTCACTAATGACAGCCACTAATCTTTCATCAAGTGCAGATGCTAAAAAGTTTTTTTGGCACTGAAATATGAGGATTTGTGGAAGGAAAATGAGGAAGTAACTTCTTCCATTATGGCTGTAATAAGCTATTCTTGCATACTGGATTTCTTGTTAAGTTACAGCTTAGCTGTGAATGCTCAGGGATAATGTTAAAGAAATGTAAATAGGGAGCTTTTTGTTGCAGATTGGTTTTTAAGTTATTTGGGAGCTTTATTTAAAATATTGCTGTATATTTAGAGATGCTGAAGTGGTAACATAACTTTTTTAAATGTGGGTTTGAATACTGTCATCCTAGAATTTTATTCTTTGTCATCATTGGTTTTCAAACATGGCAATGATGTTTTTTAATGGGGTTTTTATGTGGAGGGGATGGGCTGCTAATTTATTACATTTAGGTCCGAAAATATAACATACTCCCAAGGTGTCAGAATGTTGCAGAAGAAAGTTGAGGGCTTTTTTCCCAGTTCAGGACAGCAAATCAGAAGGTGGCTACTTGAATCTTGCAGGAGCTTTCCCAAAGGAAATGAAATTGGGGAGGATGACAAGCAGGATATTTTAACTGGGAACTTGCACACACATATGAAAGCTGAAGGCATGTGAAAGCCTATAGCACTGTAGTCAGCATAAATGTAAAAATAAAATAAAAAACTGTGGACAGGGCACAGATTGTGCTGTAAAAAGTATTACACAATATTCCATCCCCTCCTGTGAGCATGAGGAATACATTACTGTGATTCCTCCAAAGGGAGGCTCTGAGTTACTGTCCTTCCTTGGGTCCTTTCCCCCCTGAGCTGACAGCTAGGCACAGCCCTGCTCTGCCCCATCCCCAGGCTGTTTTCCTGCAGGCAGTATCTGGAGCAACTGGGAACCCAGCTCTTCTGCTGGCTTCAAGGTCCTTTTGAATGGAAAGGAAGGGGACAATCATTTTCTCAGCAGTGTCACTGCACTGTGTCCCTAGCTGTTACATGGGAAGGCTGTACAGAGCCATTGTCCTGGAAATGGGGACTTGCACAAGTTCTTGCTGTTCTCTCAGGAAGAATTTTTAGAACAAGGTTTAGAGTGAAGATGGTGTGGCTGCACTCAGTTGTCTGGACTGAGACAATCTGACTTTGAAAGAAAAATGCTCTCTGCATCTGAGCAAGGAGGTTTTTTTCCATGTCAAGAGTGTGAGTTGTGAATCTACTCATAGATTTTGCAGCATAGCCACAGATAGCTGCTTAAGATCATCTGTGAGCTTTTTATATAGCAAATATCATCGTAGTTTAGAGGCAAGAGGACACTGGTGGTATCCTTGATTTCTTCCACTCATTTTATTTTTATTTTTTCCAGCATCTGACAGTCTAGCCTTTGATTTTTTTATCCCAGATTTTGTGGTAGTTACAGGACATTACAGAGCACTTCAGGGCTGCTGGAAGCTCACAAAGAGCTTTCTGAAGTCAGCATCTCTTACAGCAATCCTGCTGACACTGCAGGATTTCTAAGGAGCTTTTTGCATCTTCTCTGTTCCTCTTTGGGTTCCCTTGTGGCATCTCAGCCCTAGCAGAAACCCTAAACCCAGGTCCTTTGTTCCCTGGCTGTTGGGGAAACCATACATGTTGTTGTTACCTGCAAATGAGCTGTTCCTGAACAGTTGGAGTTAGATTGTGCTGGAAAAACTGTCCAACTGCTGGGCTTATCCAGGGGACCTGGGGGAGCTGGTTTATGCAGCTGGACTAGGTCATCATCTGCCTTGTGTGTACCTGGTGCTCAGTGTCACCCTGTTCTTCTAAAGTTCTTCTGAAGCCTTCTGATTTTTTTATGTCATTTTCTGATGAAAATTACATATTTGTAATGGAGTTTCTCATGTACCTTTCGTGTAAATAATGATTTATTTTGCATTCCTTTCTGGAGGAGGAGAGAATTGATGGACTGTTGGGTTGAGCAGTGTGGTTGGAGAGGAAAATTTTTTTCCTCCAATCCATGGTCACTGTTAGAATTCTATAAATGTCAAGGTCTGTAAATAAACTGCCCCTTTTTTTGCCTTGGACATCTCAGTGTGTGAGTGTCATACTGTGACACTCCAGGACTTGGGAATGCAGAGGTGGCATTGGGAAAAACAAGCCAGGAATGAGATGGTGTGTGTTGGCTGAAGTGCTTTTGCAGACTGGCTTTAGGAAAGGAAACTCCTTAGGCACACTAGCATGCTCTCAAATTGTTTTGCTTTTCACTGCATGCTCCTGGGCCCATTAAGCTGGAAATGGAACTGGGAATGGCTTCTGGAGCCCAGCACTCAGAGCTGTTTTTGCCAGAGCATTGGTGCTCTGTTTATTTTTCTCACTTCATGCTCCAGCACAGTTGCTGCCATCCCTCATTTTTCCTGGTACATTAAACCTGGTTCAGGAATGCAGATGATTATGCTGAATGAATCATCTCCACAGCCTTGTGCATCCAGATGATTTTTCATTGTCTTTACTTGTATGTTCACAGTGTGCTTCTTGAATAATGCAGTGTGCTGGTGCTCCCTGAAACTTTAACTGTCTGCCATATGATACCATCAAGACTGAGCTGTATCCTGATCTGATGGAAGTTGGTGTAAATCCACTGACACTGGGGGATTTGTGTCAGTTTAAAGACTCCAGACAGGATCTTTATGATTGCATTTTTACTCCATGTCAAAGTGTGTTCAAAGTAGAGGATTTTTGTCATGTTTGACAGTGCTCCTTAGGTTGGTCATTTTTAACATAAAAATGCAGATGTGGGGGCAAGTAGGAAAAAAATGGTCTGATTTTTAGAACAAGTAAGACCAGTCTAAAGAGGACTTGGTATTGTAGGCAAAGTGCTGGATTTACTGGAGTGTGTAAGGTGCTTGCCTAGCTTGGTGAAGCTGAGCAGTGCTGTGCACTGGGGCTTGCTGGAGCAGCAGATTAAGGAAGGGAAATTCTGGCCCTGAGACAAATTCAGATAAAGATATGTCGCTTGTTAAAAACTGTATTTGTTTTCCAAATCATTATCTGGGTAAAGCCTGTGGATAGAAGCCTCAGCAGGAGCTTCCCAGTGTTGCACATCACCAGACAAATTATTCTGGCCCTGGTCTGTGAAAACATGGAGCTGTATTTCACCACTTGGGCTGCTTGTGCTGAGCTGCTGGGGATGTAAAGGTCTGTCAGGCATCATCCCTGAATGATCATTCCAGTATCTGGAAGTCTTCTGGGAGTGTGACTGATTCCTCAAGGGGGAGTTTATGGCTGTGACTGTTCCCAATGATTCATGGCCAATCTCAGGTTCTTTGGAGGTGCTGACAGGCAGCTGCTGACATTAATAGCTACTTTGAAACCTGTAATTTGGACTTGTCTGAAAAATACTTCAGCCTTCTCTACTGGGTGCCCTTAAGGTATTCTGTTTTCCTGTGTCTAACTTGTGCTGTAGACCCCAGACCATACCTCCTTTCTCCCTCAAAAATACCCTTAGCCTGGTTTTTAGGTCCACATTTATGGTTTTTTTTAGGTAAAATGTTACTGCTGCTTCAGGGAGCCAAGGCACTAATGGTAGCTTTTGTTCCTGTTTGATTAGTCAGTAATACTTTAGTGGCTTAATCTGTGTTTGTATCTTTGGTGTTTATTGTAATCACATAAAGCATGTGGAACTTATTTAGTATTAATGTGATTCTCAGAAGTCCTTTGATAGAATTTCTGCTGTAATTCAGGATTAAATACCCTGAGCATTAAAGAAAAGGAGCTTATTTTTGTGCTGCCTGAATCTGAAAGAAGTGCCAGTGCTCTCGTCTGGAGTCAAACTCCATCCAGTTCTGACAATTCATTGGGATTGACCATTCCCTGAGGTAGAGAGCAAAAGAGAGAAAGGTGTTTTTTGCATGGTATTTCACATTGTGAGAAGGTGGGGCCACATCTGAATTACAGCATATTATATTAAAAGAAGAGCCATAGCATCTTTAGATGTGTGATAGGGGAAACCACCAACCACAATTATAGAGTTGCTCCTAAATAATATAAGTATCTCTGCCACAGAATCTTCACTGGCATTTGGACACTAAGAGAAATTGGGAATTGAATGTTCTGCTCCACTTTCCTCAGGCAGTGAGTAGAGGGCTCTAAAGTACTCAGTGGCTTTCAAAAGTATCATTTTGACCTAGCAAATAGCACTTCTTTCCTGCTACCTTAGGAAAAAAGTTTGCTTTTTACTTCTTTTACATTTTGTCTCCTTTGAATGAAGTTAGCAAAGAGTAAAAAGGTGTAGGAGCTAGAACTTGCACTGATACCAAAATAGTTGAAGATCCATAAAGAGCTTAGCAAAAGCTCCAGCATATTTCAACTATCTGTACTTTGATTCTATTCTATTATTTTGGTCAAGATTGTTGTAGCTATATCAATTTAGATTGAGTACAGGCCGTACTAAGAGTTGAGGGGAAACCTTGGCAGTTCGATCGTGTTGAAAAGAAAAGTTTAAGTGGCATTCTCAGCCTTAAACACCAAGAAGCATCTTAGAAAATTCATCTGGATGATCTACCCAAAATAATGGACTCTCCTAAGGGTATCATACTAAATAAAGGGCCAGGAGCATCTGTCAAGCCTTAAGAAAAGGTGACAGGAAGTTGACATCACTGAAGGACAGAGAAAAAGGAGATGAATGGAAAGAAACAGAAAAACATCCTTCCAAAAGCTGGAACTGTTTCCAGAGGAAATTAAATCTATAATAAACTCTGGCTGTTTAAGTGTTTTATCTATGTGGCAGGTAGAAAAAGTTTCCAACAACTAATCAGAGGGATGAAAGCCTAGTGCCACAACCTCTTTCCAGCAACCACATAAGCCAAAAAGAAGCAGAAAACATCTCTACCTGCTGTGTGTGTATGGTTAGTTGATGGCCAGCTATAAAAAAAATAGGTATAAAAGGGAGGATGTATGAATTATTTGCACCTTTGTTCACTGTGGAAGACACTGAAATCATCCACTGTGCACATGGGGAGTCTCATCAGGCTGAGACTGAGATAATTTTAAGTGAATTTACAGTATTGATACAGGATGGATATGAATTTATAGGCAGAACTGGGCTCACCCATGAAAGAAGAGTAGTGTGTGTACTTCCTCACTGAAAACTGCCTTGGTGCTTGAAGATTGGAGGGTGTTAGAAATGGGACCAGTGTTTAAAAACAGTCCAAATTAAAAATAATTGGAGTGTGTCTTCCAGCTGATTTGGTGGAGACTATAGTAGAAGATAATAGTAGTGAACACCTGGCTAAATATATGTGCTCTTGTAAAACTTCGGTGGGTTCTTTGAATAGGTGCATGTGGATATCCAGTAGATAAGGGTATATTTGAATTTTTAAAAGGTTTTGGACAAAGGGATTGAGGCAGTCATGAAGTAAGAGGGAAAGTGTTGGTAAAATAATTGGATAGGAGGATGTAGAGGGTAACAGATGAGGCAAATATTTGGAAATAAGATTCACTGGGGTTACTGCACTGACAAACTACCAAACTACAAACTATCAGTCCTGATACCAGTATCAGGAAATCTGAGCTGAAAATACCTGGATGTGCAGTTGAAAACACACCAGCTTTGTTTTTAGTCTGCCTTTTAGTCTGCAGAAGGGAAGGAAGGCTCTTTCAAAGATCCAATGTGCAGCAGTCAACACACCTTGGACCCTGCTGGGAGCCTTGAGGAGCATCTAATGCTTTCAGGCATGACTGAACAGCACCAAGACTGCTGTGAATTGATATTAGATGGAAGGACAGTCTCTTTGTTCTGAAGCTGCAGCCCTCGGGCTGGTTTGAATTCTCCTGGCTTATTTCCAGGAATTTTACTAATGGCCTGAGCTTTTGTGTGCCAAGGACTGGAAGGGACTTCCATGTCTGTTGAAGGGCTGTTTGTTTCTCTCTTTTTTTCTATATTTTCAGCCTCATGTTTGGATCCAGAGCAATTTGTCACCTCCTCTGTTTATACTCTGGCCACTATTTCATTGCTCAATTGCAATGTTTGTCCCCTTAGGGGGGTGCAGGTGAGGTTGCCCAGTGGGAGCAGCTAACAGAAAAAATACAGAGACCTTCTTTTATGTATTTTAGAGTTGTGTGAATTTATTTTACCCCGTTTCAAATATTTTAGATTCACCACATATTCCTGTGGGCCCTGAACTTCTGATTTTCTTACCAAGCTTCTAGCTGACAGTGTTTAAGTGGGATTTGTGCTGCAGCTGTGGCATGATCTCAAAGAACACCAGTGATTCATATACTAAGGTTTAAAAAGGGTGCTTATAACCTCAGGAGAGAGCCCATCCTAGTTACAGTTCTTGCCATAATCCTTGCTGAAGCATTTACTGTTTAAAATAATTTCCTTCAGTCTATAATTTTGTCGCAGAGAAAACCTTTAAAAAGAATACACATCCAAACATGGCTGTTTTCCTCTCTCTTTCCAGTTTTTTTTTTTTTGGAGGGAGCTCCAAGAGCCTGAAGACAGAATGCAGTTGAATGTCACCTTCACTGGTATTTGCAAATGATTAATGTGTGAAGGATGTCATGACATTAAAGAGAGAACTCAAGGACTCAGCAAAAGTGTTCTCAGCTATGAACAGGTCTTTCATAACTGCAATCATTTGGTAGATTTTATGTTTGGGTTACAAAGCACAGGAGGCCAGCACCATCAGGAAGCTGTAATGTTATTAACCTTGTGTTTCTGCAGTGCTCCTGTGGGCAGTGATCCACAGGGACCTGTGTCTGCAATGTATTTGAAAGATCCAGGAGATGATGTTCTGTTCTGTTCCTGTTTTGTTGATGTCCCAAAGACACAGCAGACAGTCTTAGGGACACTGTCTTAATCCAAAGTAAATCTCCTAAAGTCTCTGCCTGGGCTTTGTTGTGATTCTTTTTCCATTAAAACCTGAGGAAATGTGTGATCTGGTTGTGTTTCTTCTCAGCTCTATCTGGCATGCAGTCCAGTGAAATGCAATGCCAAATATATCAGACTTAGTTCTGTGTTGTTTGGGGCTTTTCCTAGCTCATTTCATTGCTTCTCCTGCTTTCCCACCTTCCTGACTTCCAGCTGTAAGAGTTTGGAAGCATTCAGAAGACTTAGAAATACCAGGCAGCGATTTTAACAGTGCAAGCAATTTACATCCATGCTGTTCTGCCTGTCCTTTTTTATTATTTTCACTTGTGTGTGACTACAGCAGCCACAGTTTTCAAAGACTCAGGCTAAGATGAGCAGCTCATCTTCTGAAAGCCCAGATACAAGCTGTCAGATAACAGAACGGGTTGACGTTTACCTCTGCTGGTTTTGGAAGGAGTAGCTATTAAAAGCACATTTTAATTTGAGTTGGCAGAATAAGGATCACACACAGTCCCAAAATACCAGCGAGCACTGCTTTTAATGTTTCATTGTTTTGCTGTGCAGGATAGCTCTGTGTTCCATTGAAAAAGTCAGCTTTCCCTTGGCACTATATATAGTATTCACAGGGCCACAGAGCAGTAATGGGTAGAGGTTTTAAAAAAAGCTCTAATTAATGCTTAATTCAGTGAGAAAAGGAGCCTGCTTCTTCATGGGGATTACAGCATACCTCTGCCATGTCTCTCTGAGCTTTCTGAATGCATCAAGTTATTCTGAAGGTCATGCTCTGAGGACAGTGTGTCATTAAGAAAGTGACTGGCCCAGAAAGTCACTGGAATGAGTGATTTTTCCCCTGCTTTTGGGCATTTAAAGATGATGGTGGAAGTACCCAGAATCCCTGCACTGGAAAACACCATTCAAAAGGTTTATAGAAAGGAGAATGAAAGAATTTGTCTTTAATTACTGGTATGAGAGAGGACGGAGAAGAACAGGCTCTTTGAGGTTGGAAGCCCCTGTCCATAAGAAGAGGAAGTGTGGGGTCTCAGCAGGCTGCAGGATGCACAGAAGGGAGGAGCTGGAGTGAGTTTGGGAGTCAGTCACCCCTGAGAGGAGCAAGCATCTGGCCCATAAAGAGCCAGCAGGAAGAAGGGCAAAGGGGAAGGAAAATATTGGAATAGCATCACCCCACTCATGCCACGAGCTCTCATCTGGGTGACCATGGTGCCTGTGGAGGGACCCACAGAGAGAGCAGGAGAGAATCCCTCCTGCTGAAGGTGTTTGAGGTTTCACAGAACACTGGGGATCAGAGTTGGTTTTGCCATTGACTTTAATGGGATTATAATTGATTCTTAAGCCAGGTAGCCATCAATAAGGTGAGTAAACAGTGGCTTGTGCAGTTGGAAAAGCTGGGATAAAATAAGAAAGGGGGTCCATTTATAGTGCTCTGAGTGCTCAATTCTGGCTCCCTGTGTGGACAAGCAGAAAGTCTGCCTTGCACCTGAAGCATGCTAGAAGTGTCCACATGTGGGAACTGTTTGTTAATTGAGACAGTCTGTGTGTCAGTAAGCCCCAGAGGGGCACAGCATCAAGCAGAGCTGGATATGAGTGAGAGCACAGGGCATTAAGGAGGGCATTGCTGTTTGAAAAGCTCTCTGAGAGATGAGTGCAGTGCAACCCCTCTGACACAGCAGAGGAGGCTCAGATGTGTGTTTGCAAGCTGAGTGGTTGTGACCCCAGCTGTAAGCAGAGTCCAACATCTGCAGCAAATTGCTAAATCATTCTTGGCTAATGCTGACATCAAATCATCTAAACAGTTTTTGTGAGGTTATTGTTTGTAATAGGGACATGACAAACATAAGTCTCTATGGCTTCTGCTCTACTCCCTTGAGCTCTCTATGTTGTAATTTTAAAATAATACACGATTTCTTTGGCATCTGAGCTGTTCCCCTCATTACATAATTTTATTTTTTCCCTTCTGATAAGTCGACTCCCAATTAATCCAGAGTGCTGAACTTGTGACTTTGCAGATGCCAACAGAATCAGTGCCTGGGATATCGTCAGAGGCATGAGATAGCGACTCTCTGGGGAGATCAAAAAGAAACCAAGATGCAAGAGAATGCTGCCATAATTATCTGCAAGAGGGTTAGCTCAATGTCACTGCAGCAAATTCCTTGTGGTTACTGAGAACTGCCTCTCAGTACCAGAGAGCAGCTCTGTCCCTGAATATCTGCTAAGGAACATCAATAAGAGCATTAAAAACAGATTAAAAACAAAACCCAAAACGCTTAATGCTCTTAAGTCTTTGATTGTTCTGTTATGACAATGTGCCATGGCAGTTTTCTCTTGGATGGATATTTCTCTCTGGAAAAGCAGAGCATTTGGGGGAATTCTCCAGCTGGTAGCAAGGAAATGATTTCTCTGATATCTGTGCAGCTCTGCCTCCACATGCTGCTGAAAGTTGCTGGTTTTAAGTCGATCTTTCCTAGGAACCTGACAGAAAAATGCAGTGCTGATGATTTGAGTTGTTCACTGCCCACTGATGCCAGCAGTGGCAATAGAAGTGCCTGTGCTGGAGCTGCTGTGATCTGTTTCCACCAGGGTTCACAGCCACTCCTGCCTCTCTGGGCTGTGGAGCTGCTGGAACAACACATCAGCACAAATTCCCAAGCTGCTTGTGGAGCTTCCAGGTGCTGCTCAGGGCTTGGAAGATTCCAGCTCCAGTTTTATCCGAGTGCTAGCAACTCACCACATGTTTCTGTGTGAGCTTGACTGCAGAAGGTCAGGGGAGGACCCTGAAAGCAATTCAGCTGTTTCTTGCTCCAGGCTGCGCTGGGGAGATAGCGTTGCCTGAGATGCACTCTTGTGCAAAGCGCTGGATCATTTGATGTATTCCTTTGGAAGCAGCTGTGTGTGTGTGTGGTGGAGCTGCACAGCTTCTGGGCTGTGCCACTGAGAGGACTGAATGCTCAGTAGAGGCCAGCACTAACCAGGAACCAGCAGCTGCTCATTCTGGGTGAGGGTTGGCACAAGGCAAGGCGTTTGTGTCCTCCGTGTGGATGCCAGGGCTGCACCAGGCTGGTGGTGTCTGTGCCAGGACATGCAGGAGACAAACACTGCCATGCTCCTATGGCACTACAAAGCTTCAGGGGAAGAGCCTTCCTGGTCTCTCTGTCAAGCACAGAGTAGCCTTCTCCCTGCCTGCTGGGATGGGTGCCTTCAAAGCCTGCAGGACTCCCTGTCTGGATTGGGAGTTAAAGGAAAATATACTTGAGCTCCCAGCACCATCTCTAGAAACTTATGCACAGCACGTGTCTCCAGATTTCTCAGCTTCTATCCAGCCTGTGAAGTGTCAGAATGCTGAAGAGCGCTCCCATTTTTACAAACAGGGAACAGAAATTTTCATTTGTTTCTAATATGTCCCCTCATGAGGTGCTCAAGATGGGCAGCAGCTTTTTGGCTGTTAGACCCGTCGGCCTGGCCATAATCAGCATGTTTTATGTTTCTCCATGGCCTCCTGGCCACCTGTATAATGTCCATCTGCTGAACTGGGTGCTGAACAGCACTGCCATCCAGATTATTGGAATGAGGCATGGGTTTCCAGGAGGTGATGATGTTCCTGAAGGGCAATTTGCAGTAGGGTGCCCTTCTGCATGGAGTCCCTCCCATGCACTGGTCTCATGGCAGTGCTGTTTACTTCTTGTTACTTCAAGGCATTTGGGGAGATTTATCCAGAAGGAACTGCAAATGCTGTGGCAATGATAGCAAATGAATATTCAGAGACAGTCTCTGGCCCTTTGGAGACTGAGGAATTTTAATGTGTTCATCCTGAGCTGCGTGGGGCGTTTCTAAGAGTGGTAAATTTGCTGGAAAATGCAGGTTTAGAATAACCACAACTACTTGCCCTCTAAAGTAAAATTTGTGGAATGGGTGCCTCTGGCCTCTCCTCAGCCAAGGTGCAAGGGCCCCACAACATCAAGCTGTTTGCTCAACACCCCTTTACTGTGGAAGGAAGCTTGAGCCTGCCATGCCCAGTGACTGAATGGGGACTTGAAAGCCTGCTGTTGGCCTTAGGAGCTTCCAAAAGTGATTAGGGATGTTAGAACAATGTTTGAGTACTGGGGGTCTGAGCACTTAGGTGAGTATTGAAAGTATTAAGCTTGAAGTTTCTTTCCTTTTTGTTTTTTTCCCCCTCAATGACAGGGTCCTGATGGAAACAAAATAAGCTTGGTAGGATGGAGCCAACTCATGTACCTGGTAATCTGCAGGTTGTCCTGCTACTCCCTGGGAAGAGAGGCTGGTAAAGCTTATTTTGGGCAGCAGTCACAGGTCTGATAGTAATGATGGTACATGAAGAGGTGCAGGCAGACAGTGAATTTCTGCCAAGGCACCTCAGTCTTGGCTGGCCTTCTACACTAAGCTGTGTCTTGGCTGGTTCTACAGAGAAGAATGCCAAATACAATAAGTTAGGAAATTATTGGGTTTTGTTTTGTAGGTTTGGGTTGAATTGATGTCTTGCTTGGAAGCCTGTGGCTCTGTCTCCATTAGCAGATAGCACCATGCACTAGGAGCAGATCTGCAGAGCAAGGAAGCAGTGAAGACCCAGACAGACTTCAAATTTCAAACCAGCTTCATTCTAATACCACCTGCAGGAGGTTTTGCAGGAACCTTGTAGCAAATCAGAAGACCAAATATTTCATATTAAAAATGTCAACAAAACCTTTCAATTTATCAAGAACATTTCAGGGTTTGTTTTTTTTTTGCCAAAACAAAGACTACAAAAAGACCTGACATATATTATGAGACATTTCAATGCTGTTCAAGCTGCTTAGGTTTGTTTTTTTGTTTGTTTGTTTCCTAGCATTTCAGCTGAAATTTTGTTTAATGCTTCTGGAGGTCATCTGGCATTCTATTTAAACCTGTTTATGTCATTACTGTTATACTTTCAAAGAGGTTTATGCATGAAATTGATCTCTTTATAACCATTTAAAAACATATTATTATACCTATTTCTGCCTGCACAACAGAAAGGAAAGAAAACAATCCAGTGCTGCTGACTTAACTTTCTTATTCTGACACTTCTGGTGTGTGACTAGGGAAATTAGTCATGACCCATCTGCCTTGGCTGCAGGAAGCAGGGAGAGGAGGCAGCAACCCGGGCATTTGGGAGCTGAGGAAAAAATCAGGGATCACAGGCAGGTGAGCAGCCTAGCTGCAATGAAAGGAGTGTGTGAGGCTTGTGCAGAAGTGGTTTTTAGTGTAGTACACTTCAAACTCTGAAGGCTTTGGATATTGTCAAGTGATAAAAGTGGGGAGGAATCATATGGCAAGGAAAGCTTACTGTCCATGATACTGGTTGTGGAGTAGTTTGTCAGTCAAACATCAGGAATAAACCAGCCATCAGCAAATAGCTGTTGAAAATTAAACAAGTTGTAATGTGCTGTTTTCATATCAAGGAAATAATCTGTACACATACCTTGCCCCCCTAATCCAACTTGGGTTCTTATTTTAGTCTGCCTTCAAGAAACAAGAACAACTCAGATTTGAAAATTTCTTTTATAGATACCCGTACCTGAAAAATCTGAGTTGGTTTTTGGACAGATGAAAAATACTGCTAAAAAGGATTGAGTCTTAGGGAATGTTGCCAGTGTTCATTTGGGGTTTTTTTTTAAAAAAGATGAAATCAGAAAGGTTTTGGAGTTAGCAGGATACCAGATAGTTTTCAGGTGTCTGTTTTCAAAAGAGAGGCAGTGTCAGATAGCCAGAAGTTCATCTGGACTTCCCCTGGGGCTCAGAAAACGTGTGCAGTGAATTGCAAATATGGGTATGAGGAGCAGCCCTTAGGGTGGAAAAACCTGTGTGTGCCCAACTCATTTTCCCTTGTGATTTCCCAGGTTCCAGAACCTGCTGTGGTCCCGGAAAGCCTTTGTGGACAGCGTCAAGGTCTACAACCACAGCTACATCTACATGCCAGCCTTCTCCATGAAAACAGGGACGGGACCCTCCCTCCGCGTCTACTACACCCTGGAGGATTTCGGTGCCAAGCAGGCGGTGCTCTTTGCCAACCCCAACTTCCTGCGGGACATCAGCAAGTTCTGGAAGGGCAAAGGGATCCACGCCAAGCGCCTCTCCACCGGGCTCTTCCTGGTCAGCGCCGCGCTGGGCCTGTGCGAGGAGGTGACCATCTACGGCTTCTGGCCCTTCTCGGTGGACCTGCGCGGGAAGTTCATCAGCCACCATTACTATGACAATGTCCTGCCCGACTCCGGCTTCCACGCCATGCCCGAGGAGTTCCTGCAGCTCTGGTTCCTCCACAAAAGTGGGGTGCTGAGGATGCAGCTGGAGCCGTGTGAGGACCCTCTAACCCAGCCTTCGGCCTGAGGATCGCGGGATTTGGGAGATCCCGATGGGTTTTTTAATTTCCGCGCTCTCCGACGCCGCGGGAGCTCTGTGTTGACGTGGGTTGTTTTTTAAAGGGATCTGCATGGACCGTAAAAATGCTACTTGAAGGCCAAATGGAATATGTCCTTATTGCTTAGTGCTGTATGGAACTGGGAGGGGCTGAAGTGTGTCTCTCCGTCGAGTCCATTCAGCAGCAGAGGGAAAACAATGTCGGGAGCAGCACCGCTGAACTTTCCAGGGACGTTTTTAAGTGACAAGTGTAAAAAGGGCATTAAGGCTCAGAGAGTCACCAGGCCACTCATAAGCTTTTGCTGACAGTGCCAAATATGACTATCTGTTCCAAATTCCATTTCATTCCAGATCAGCACCCTGTAGAACTTTCCTTTTTCCTTGCTTTTTTCCTCTGTTTTGGGGGTGTGTATGTGTAGGACAGCATGTGTGTGCCATTGACTCTTTGTTTCTTTTCCTTTTATTCTTTTTCTTTTTTTTTATGTGTCATTCCCCCCCCCCTCCCCCTTCCAAAGGAAGGAAAAGGAAGGGCTTAAAAGCCCAAGGAGCTGAGTACCATCAGCTCCTCTGAAGACTCTTGGGAGGGTGAAGGTGCTAAGAATCTGGTTAGAATGTCATAGGAATGCCTTGCTACTGGGGATGGATAGACCTATGTGTCGTAGGTTTTATCAGGATAGTTCAGGTCATTGCACTTAGAGCTATGCCAGTGCTGTACTGTGGGCAAGAGCTGGTTAAGGCAAATTGGTCTGAAAAGAAAACATGTTACAAAACCAGCAGTGAAGTGCAGCCTGATTTCAGTGACCCGCTGCAAGATTTCCACAGCGACTTTCGTAGCAGGGATGGTTCCTGACCTGTTTTGCTGTCCAGCCTTAGGGATTAATTCTGTATTCATGTGGACTCCAGATGTTCATGGACTGTTGAGGGTATTTGAGGGGTTCAGTGGAATGCAGAATGAGGTTCTTCATGTGCTTATAGCAGGAAAATTGCAGAAATGAATGTAAGTGTCATTTAATATTAGTCGAAGCTTCAAAAATCGTTTCTCTGTGTGTGACTTGTTCTTCTGCTTGGATTGTAACGTTAGCCTTAAAGACTAACTTCTCACATGAGATTGTCTCTGCTTAAAGAGAGTCTGGGAAATAAAACAGCCTTTGGGAGCACTGAAAAGCTGCAGAGCCAGCAAGAAAAAGGAAAAAAGAGAAGGGCAGGCCTGATGTAAGGCAGCCCTGTTCACAGTGGTGAATTCTGCCAGTGTGCACAGTGCCTGAAGGACTGTTTTATTTTGGGTTATTACTTGGGCAGCAGATGGTCCTCTCACCGTGGAAATGAGAAATCATTTTATTTGTTTGCTTTGGTTTAGCACTGGAGGACAAGAGGAGAATCCCAGCTCAGTCTGCGGTGCAATTTAAGCTGCACTTAGTGGATGTTACTGCTGTTAACTTGAAAAATCCACATCAGTGTTCTCTTTCTTACTGTCTTTTGACTGAAAATCTAGTCAAGGTGTTGGAACAACAAAACTGTCGTCAACTTTCCACAACAACTTCCTGTGCTGTTCTCGCTCCAAAGTTGTAGTATTTTGGGGGATGTTGATAAGGTGATAAGTGTTGATAAGGTCTCTCTGTGTAGACTACCAGCCACAAGTTCTATAGATATAATTTTTTTTTTAAAAAAAAAGTAAATCCATGGCTCTTCTTTAAATATGAATAGTTCAACTCTCTGTGGAGGAAACTGGGGGAAAAAAAGTAATGTTTTTCTTTTTTAAACCTATGTTTCATGATAAAAATTTGCTTTTGGAATGTGGATATTCCAAGCATAAAGTGGGCACTGTTGTATAGGATTTACAGGGCAATGCTAAAGGGTAATGTGGAGATTTTGGAGTGTTCTAGTTATTGTTCTGATACAATCTGAATGTACCTCATGGCCCGTGTTGTCTTTGTCCATATTTTCATTAAAATACAGTCAGCACAATGATGGAACATCACTTGATAATTCATTCCATTTCATTAGTGCATTATCTATGATGTGGGGACTCAGTGAGGAAGGATTTGAGAGTAAAATGTTTTTCTTGCTGCTTGTTATGGCAGAATTTGACTGAGCTGCCTTTCTTGGAGACAAAGAGGTGCCTGCATGGTTTTTATTGGGTGCATCAAGTTTGCTCTTTTTAGTGCTTTATAGATGACATTATCTGTGAAAACAACAGTTGGAATATGATGTGCTAAAAATGGCAGTTCAACAGGATGCCAACGTTTCCTTGTGAGCAGGAGGGAACAAGGAGAGTAGGGGGGAACTGCCTCTTTGCTGGTCATCTTTTGGTATTTTTACCAATACTTAAGAATTCCCTTCTGAACCACTCTTACAGCTCTCCAACCCCTTGGTAATTATTTGTTCCATGTGTTGGGAAAATAATTGGATTAGAAGAACAAGTGTTTTTGTAGGAAAACTCTGTCCAGTGTTTTGTAAGTTCTGTCTTGTTCATGTTCAACCAGTGCCCAGGATACCTGGAAGTGTTGTATTCCCCACCTCTGTAAGACTGAACCTGAGGCTTGGGTCCCTTCTGGTGTCTGCAGTCCTGATGTTTGCTAGGAGATAGCTTCCAAGGAATTATGGGGGCAGGAGAGATCCAGTCTGTGTGTGATGTGTGGCTGATGTTGGAGAAATCTGTAATTCTGGCTCTGTTCACATTTACTTGCAGTGAGTATAACTGGCACACACAGTACCAAGGCAACCACACTTGATGAGGAAGTAATGGCTTCAAGGGTAAACAATTTCCTATAACTTCCAGAAAACTGGGAGTTGAGAAAAGGAGAGAAACAAAAATAAATGCTGCTTTTGAGAGGCAAAAATGTGTTTTAGCTGACTTGCCAGTCCGTGGGAACAGTGGCCAGCAATCAGCTGTTTGTCCAGCAGGTAAAAAGGGATGCAGGAGAACCCTGCAAGTTTTTCATGGTCAGAGCAGTCAAAAAGACAAAACCAAGCAGCTGGGAACATAAGGATGGCTGTTACCTGACAGAAATGCTGGAGTGAAGGCCTTCCATCCATGTGGAGAGTGGAGCTTGCCTTGTGGATGTCTCAGAGGAGGGCAATCCATGTGTAGGATCACTGATATGAAATATGGCACTGCATGGAAGGGCCTGAGAATTTATCCACCTTCTGGTCATTGCTTGTGTTGCTGTATTTTTAGTGAAGTCTTTTGAAACCTTAATATTTGTTAGTGAAATTCCCCTCCTGCAGGACCTCTGTTTCCACTGCCAGTGCCTGAATTTCCCTGATTAGCTAGAGCTGCACAGATCTGCCAGGTTGAAAGCTGCTGCAGTTTATCTTCAATAAAAACTGGTTCAGGCTGGCCAAATGTTTTGTTAATATTCATAGTTATTAATTTTGTCATAGACCTGCCAAGGGACAGGAGTGCTGGAATATGGCTCTGTCTGCATAGGAATCATTGTCCCATGTTTGTAAGGAGAATAAATTCAATACTTTTACAAGAAAGGTATGCATTGAAATCCCTCTTGATACAATCTCTCTGGGGCTGCATATGTTCTTGAGGAAATCAAGACCAACTTCTGAAGTTGTGACAAAACTATGTAAAACTTTCCCTCCTTGTTGGTTAGGAAGCCTCTTGGAGCTTTTTCTAGATCAGACAAGCAAAACAGAAACCAGCAAAGCAAAGTCCCAGAGAAGGGAGTGGGAGGTGTGCTCATGAGAATAAAAACATCTCTAATTTTGGCACAGACTTTGTTACAGTGCTAAGAACTCTTGCTCATGAATGTTGTATTTTTATATTTTTGCTGGAGTGAAGATAACAAGTTTAGTGTGAGGCAGCTACTAAAGTCAAGTGTCTAAGCCTGTGTTACATATGGAAATATTGGCTGATTTTTTGACTACTTTCATCTTTTTGTTATTTTCCTCAAAATTCATGTTGTTATCTAGGCAGCTGAGTTAGCACCTCTGTGAGAGCTAAAACTAAGCAAAGCACCTGCTTTTTGAAACTCAGTCTCCTGAAATGTGATAGTTCTGGAAAACCATTCCTGGAAACAGCTTCTTGAATACTAACTTGGTTTCAGGCTCACTCTTGCCTGTAATTAAGGCTTGATGGAACTTTTGATCTAGAAGTGAGGAAAATGAAGGAGGTGACAGCAGTCTAACCTCTCTGACTCTTCTTCAGCTTAAGAGATCAGTAAGTATTGGAAGAAGTCCAGGTTATAGGAAGGACAAGCTGTTCTTTCCTGCCACTCCCATCAAAACACAGATGTAAAAGGGACTAACCAGCTGCTATCTTGGATCATGGCCTCTTCCAAAAACTTATATGGTGGAGTTTCCATTAGTTGGTACTTCCAAGTGAGCAGAAGTCATCAGGCTTTGTCCATAAATGTCTATTTCCCATCTCCATGGTTGTTTGTGGGGGTATTCTGGGTGCTGTAGCTGTAGTGTGCAGTGACCTCCTCTTAACGTGGACTTGTGTTCCTGCTCCAAACCATCATCCTAAAGGATCTCTCTTCCCTGTCCTTCCTGATGACCATTCCCTTTGGGGATAGAAGGGTGATTTTCATAAGTCTGTAAGCCAGCTAATATGTTTTGTTGTTTGAACAAGCTTTTCTTTTAAACTGTTGACATATCCACCAAGAGTTCAAAATAGCTACAAATAAAAAATACAGCTTCAGCCAGGTGTTGGTAATTCCCTCACTGGAGAAGAGAAAGTGGATAGAAGAAGGATGTGTTTTTCAAGGCGACTGTTGTAAAATAACACCTGTTTTCTTGAATTCCCGTATTTTATCATGTTTGTCACATGTTTGACTTTATTGTAGTTTCTGAACAGAACAATTAGTGAAAGATTTAGAGTTCTTGCTGTTAAATATTAAGAAACTCATTTCCATAAGTGGAATGCAAAGAGCCCAACAGGGGGCTTAACCTCCCTGGCAGATATTTTTTTGGCAGTGGTGAGAACTTAAACAGCGACTCCTTCCTCCCTGATTATTCATTTTCATCAGTTTTTATTGCAGCAGGCTGAGCCCTGGTGTATTCAGCCTCTTCAGCTTAACGCATGTGCTTTACAATGAATTCCACTCTGCTTTTCAGCTGTTGTGGTGTGGGGGAAAAGAGAGTTGCTAATTGAAAATGCTCGGTAAGGTGCAACCAGGAGAGAGGCACTGCCAGATTCAGGCTTCTTCTGGCCATCCTGAGTTCTCTGCAGGACTGTGAAAACACTCCAGCTGTGGCTGTGAGGCCCAGCTGTGCAGGACAGAGCAGGAGCTGGAGCTTTTTCCCTGCTGGAAAAGGCTGGTTGTTCCTTGTGGCCACTGCTGTGGCTTTGCCCAGTGCCCAGCAATGCCACCCTGACTGGGCTCAGGAGAGGGGAGGCAGCTCCATGACCAGCTGGTGATCCCAGGTGATTACCCATGACATGGTAAACCCTGGCCTGCTTCACAGTCAGGAGTGCTGGGCTGGCTGGAAATGATGGTAGCTCATCCCTTTGGAGACCAGCCTGCTCCTAGCAGCACTTGAAATCCCTGGCAAATCTCAGAAAGGCCTGTTAAAGCTGCATCTTAAATTATTGACTGTCCACTCCCTCTGCTGTGCAGGGGGTCAGCTTCCTGCTGAGCTGCATATTTATCCTGCCTGGGACCCTCTAAGGCAAGGGAACCTTTAGCACTCCAACCATATGGAATTTACTGTGTTATTTGATGTCTTCACCTTCCAAGTTAAACCCCCCATTTTTATTTTTTTTCCCCTCTTTATCCTGGGTTTAACTCCCGTGAGTGAATCCAGAGTGAGTTTAAGAAAGCAGCACCACTAGTAATTGTTCTCTGGGTTTATGGATGAGATTGTTTACAGTAAAACACTGGGGTACCTTTTGGACAGTTCCTTCTGATTTCTAATGGTATATTCTCAATGAATTGTTTCAGTCAGATGGGACCCATAGCAGAGATGAGTTGCATCATTTTCTTTTTGTTGGAAGGAAACAGTTATGAAATTGTATTACATTTCAGGCTGAATTCTTACCAACAACTTAAGGTATCCTCCTTCTGCAGGAAGCTTTGTTATTTTGCAATTATCTTGATGGTAGATGAAAATTCTTCACAGCAAATAAATGCATCATCTGGAGTATCTGAGACACCAATTCGAGTCTCTACTCAGGTATCTCCAACAAAGACTTTGTTGTTCTGCAAATGTGCATTAATCACAACTTATTTTTTCTTCTGTGCAAGTGTTTTTATAGGAAATGCTTGAATTTTTATTTTTTTTTAGTAAACCCTCCATGTGCTGAAAATGAGCACTCCTTCTTCAGGAACACAAGTTTCTTTTTGGGTACCCATTGTATGCAGAGTGAAACTGCCAGAAGATGCCCAGTTTTCAGGAAAATGCTGGGTTGGAGTAGTCTGGCAGGACTCCTTTGAGCATGTGAGTTGACTGCTGCCTCTTGAGCTGTGGAGTTTGGGCAGATGGTGCAGAGTGTGCTGCACTGACAGAAAAAAAAGATGTTTTAGCCACAGCCTCTGCCTGTTTGATGTCTCTCACTGCTGGGTGATATTTCTTCATTCTGTGAGAGCCCTTCAAGGACTCTGATCCTACAGATCAGTCATGTCTTGACTGGTTTTTAAGGCCTGGACTTTATACTGAAAACCACAAGGAGCATGGAAATGCCTGGAAATTATGTCCTTTGGTGTGTTGTCATTTGGTCACTGCATGGTTTGGCCTGTTACAAAACAAATACATAAAAATCATTTTATCTGAGTATCCAGAAGCCATCTCATCTGAGTATGAGACTCCCACATAGGAGGAGGTCACTGGAAGGTGACTGCCTGATGCTGCAGACTGCAAAAACCACTGCAGTTTTATTGCTATCAATAATGAAATCCCCCACTGAGGTAATATTGGATTAGGTCAGCTTGCAGTGCTCTTGAAGCTCCCACTTCATAAGCATTTCCAATAATTGTTCCATGCAAAGGCAGAAATGGGAGATTTATTTTTTTTTTCTTGTTCATGCATGTCACCTTGCATTGAAAATGGAGCAAAAAGTCAATCAGAGCTCTTACCCTTTTCAGAGGTCTCTGGAGACTCCCTAAATAATAGAGGCACATAGTTAGATAAATAAAAACAAAATAGCCTGAAGTTTATAGCTCAGATGCTGGTTGGTATCTTGAAGAATTACTTTCAAATCATTTAGAGGAAAAAAAAATTGCAGAACTTTTACATGTGAAAAACATCCCCCAATTTTTTTTTTCTCCTAAAATGCACTAATAACTAAAGAAACCATGTCAAAAGATATGTGAATTTTCCCTGGTTTCCAGCTTGCTCTGACCTCTGGCTTTGTATTCAAGTCCATACTTCTGCAAAGCTTCCAATTCTAGACTGTTCCATGTGGTGTCCATAGACTAAAAAAAAAAAACAAACAAAGATCATAAATGAGATAAATGCACAAAAGGACACTATTTCTGGTAAAGAAAAAGGGGTGGAAGCATGTGTTTAAATGCCTGGAACCCAAAGTTGTTAATAGGTGTTAGGTCTTTGTTCTTTTGCTTCTCTTTCCCTCGGTTCCTGTTGTACTGGGCTGAAACTTGCTGTGTTCACAACTTGCTTGAAATTTTCTCTGCACTACAATTGAACTTTCCTCTGGCTCTAAACCTTAAAAATTAACAGAGAGATGAAAACCACTTTATCAATATTTATATGCAGCATTTTACATCTTCCTGGTACTAATTACACTATTAACTCATAATTAAATGAAGCAGTGGAAACTACTGCTCAACCCAGAGTTTTTGAAGTCTTTCTTCTGTGGTGATTTCTCTGTTAGGTGAATGGAGATTACTTTTAGCTCAGATGTTGTGAGAATTAATTAACTCATGCTTGGGAATTAAAGTGAAAAAAAAAATCAGAAATTTCATTAAGGTTATCTGTTTTGAACAGTGTAAACAAGCAAATGAACTTCCCTTCTTATCTGAGTGAATTTATGCTTTTGTGTTAAAATCCTCCCCCATTGTTAGGAAGTACAATAGGAAAATGATGTCCAGGGAACACCTAGATTGCAGGAAAGGGGAGAGTTGTGCATTTTTAATGAGAAAAGAAGGTTTTCTCCTCTCTGTCCTCAATTTATAAACCAGATTCTCTGCTCTCTTTTACTGTTCTGACTCAATCAAATCAGTAGAATTGCCTGGATTTTAGGCAATTTTTATTTGACTCAATTCATAGGGAATTCATCCTATGGAAATTTTTAATTATTTTAAAGCACTGCCAGATTATGATACTTAATCAGAGTATCATCATTCTGTAATCTATTCTGGAATCTACCAGTTCTTTTTTCCCCCAGCAAGTACAGACCTTGTGGAGTTTATGCTGTTTGTTGGTTGCTAAGGCAAATATCTCACTACATTTTGAACTTCTGCCACATGAAGGTGTCACAGATTGAAATCAAATCATGATCTATGTCACATCCTTGTTTCATGGAAGTGATCCATGAGCTGCTCAATCTGTCAAGTGTACTGGATGAGCCAACTGATAATGAAAAAAGGATTTTTCAACACTGGGAAGCTTCACCATTCACTGGCTGTAACTAGGAATTGGACATCCTGAAGAAATTTATTATTCTTGATAGATCTGATGTCTGTGAGTGTTTCCACTCATCAAATAATTTTGTTAGATTTTATTGATGGAATGGGATAGTCTTTTCCTCCTGCTTTCCAACTGCAGTTCTTCTTTTCTGATAGTGTTTGCAAGGAAGAAATCCTTTTTTCTCCTCTCTTGGGTTTTTTTTTTTAATGAGAATTTATATCTAAGGCATTATTCTAATCTCAAATACTGGTTTTCCTAAAAAAGTTGGTCTTACTCTTTTTTTCTGTGTGGTGCACAGTATTTTTTTTTTCATAACTGTACATATGTTTTCAGTGATGAAATCTCAACAAATTATCTTCCTCTTTAACAACTGAAAGATTTTTCTGGCTTTCATAAACCCCAGTTTATGAAGCTGTCAAGTGTGTTTGGGTTTTATTATTTTGAATCTTTGGTGTATCTTAGTACACTCATACTCAATGAGGTGTCAATAAAACAGAAATTCATTTCTGAAATAGCTTTCAACCTCAGTTAAAAACAAGGAGTTTTCTCCTTAATAAAGGCCTGTAACTGCCATGGTGGTGCTGATGCCTTAAAGAACCCAGAAAGAAAACAACACACTTTTGAGATAATGTTAGTGTAGGAGGTGATATGAAGGCTGGTCTTTATTGGAGGCCTCCAGGGGCAGACATGGGAAATGTCCACAAAATCCCCAATTAGAGACCCAAGTGGTGAGGCAATTTCCCCCAGTTCCCCCCTCTCTGAATCCTCCCCCTTCCCCTTACATGGAAACTAAACTTGATTTATAAAAATACCTCTTGAAGAGCTGGTCTCAACCATGGTTCCTAGGGAGAACCAAGATAGGATACCTTGGAATGTGTTTTATCTTTCTGCCTATCAGGGCAGGGAAAAGTACTGGGGAAACTGCCTAGAGTACAATAATAGGCTGCAGAACCACAAATAGATGTGGAAAGATGGGTACAAGACGTGTAAAGAACACGGGGAATATATGTAAAAGGAAAAAGGCAAAAGTCAATTTGGCATTATTTCCCCCTATTTTATAGACTAACAAGGCTCTACCTTGTCTAGTCTCTACCCCATATTTTACCACACCACTGTGTCATACAGCCAGCTATTATTTAAAGAATAACTAGAGATATAAGTAGTATGAACAGTTCCTTTTATCCAGGCCCAGTTCCATAACCATGAGGTGAGAGTGTCAAAGATATATTCGAAGTTCAGTGGGCCTTTTGAAAGCTACCTGATGTAGAATTTGAGTTTGCTTTCAAATTTCGACCAAATCCTTAATAATTCTTTCACTCTGATCTACATAAGAACAGCAACTAGTGTTAATGATTTTGCAGCTGGTAGGAAATTGAGAGTCATTCTCTTTTGTAAAACTATACTGGGCAAATCATAGACTTCTTCCTGTAAGGCCATAATTGCATCTGAAATTTGCTTTTCAATATGCTCAATAATACCTGCTGTGATCAAATACTATGTCTGGAATTGCAGCCCCATGGGCACAATCCCAATCTTTATCTAGGGGCAAAACTTACCAGACCTTTTTCACATACCCAATGCCACCCTGACAAGTTGTTCTTATGAAGAGCTTTTGGATACATTTTGGACTAAAACCACATGCAAATTTTGGGACCAAATCTGAGCCATGGTTACCAACTGTGCATGTAACAGGCACAAAAGAACCATTTAAATCACATAATCCTGATGTGCATCAGTCTCTGTTTTCTGGCTGTTTCAGGAGAGAGGTCTCTTGACTTTGGAGCAGTGAATTCAGGGTTTCCTGCCAGCAGCACTGGCGTGAGTGAGAGTAGTCAGGACTTTGAATGGTCCTCTCCACTTAGTTTGTAAACTGTTCCACCATTTAACACAGACCCAGTCTCCAGACACATCTGGCAGGTGTGTCCAGTCCTGTTGGTCTGGGTAAATCCTGGATGAATCTCTGGACCTTCTGCAAAGTGGAACTTGAAGCTAACCCTAGCCCCTAGCCCCAAATAATGAAACTATTCTGCATCAATACAAGCATTCTTTATTTTAATTTTATGTCTCATGGATGTTACGAGGACTTCTAAACTTTTTTTTTTGTTTCTTACACATAATAGACACCTGGCTTTAACCTGTTTCAATGCTGTTTCTATCTGGCTGTTTCCAAAAGCCCCAGAGAAAAGCAAGCAAAGAAAGACACCAAGGAAATGAAAGGTGCCTTGCTGTGATGTTTTTCTAGAGCAGTCCATTGCTCTGATAATGAACTGTGAAATGTAGCATGTGGATGATGATGAATGTAAAAACATGCATGTGTTTTTATTTGAATGTTGTGTCCCTGAGATGGATTATTAGTATGAGCTCTGTAGTGTAAAAATACTGAAAAGTGAAGGGAAGAGAAATGGGAAGAAGATACTTCCAGCAGGTTTTATAGGGAACCACATCCCTTTTTGACTGTATTTCCTCCTCAGACTCAGATTTGGTAATGTGGCCCTTACCATTAGGATGGTAATAAACAAACTGCTCTGTTCCTAAGGTTAAATCTGCTTCTTTCCAGCACTGTAAGGGACAATCTGTATTTCCAGCACATCTGATTTATTCCCAGGCAGGGGCTCATGGGGCTGCACTGGTTGGGAGATCAGTCAGGCTCACTGGTGATGCCATGCCACGTGTTTCCTGCCCACATCCCACATCCTGCATCCAATATCTGTGCCTGTGCCAGGAGATAAGTGACTGTGGTTTGTTACATTTTGCTGCTTATGGCTAGAAGCTGAAGTGCAAACTAAAACTCTGTGAATTCCCTTCCACTTCTTGTAGACACAGCCACAACTTGGGGAAATTTTGTGCTTGACCAGAAGAGAAATGGGCCAAAGGCAAAGCTTTTTCAAAATGGTTAATTCTGCATTTACCTCACTGAAGTATTTACAAGAAGTCAGTGATTTCACAAGGCACCAATGTTTGTCATTGGAGTTGCTGCCATCCTGAATATCTGCCCAGCCAGGGGACCAGGGAACATTACTGGAGTTATCCCAACTCCCTGGTGTTTTACTTTGGGAACAGACTGTGTTATCTGAAGGGAAGCAGCCCAGGAAGCACTGCTTGAGAGCTGCTGTTTGCTTCTCTCTGTAGTTGCAAGGTCCTAGCTGTCACCTTCCCTGACCTACCACCTGTACATCTCAGACCTCCTGCTTTGTAGCTGACTCTGGCTGTGAGAAGGGGCAAGGCCTGCTGGAGCAGTGCTCAGGGAAGGGATGCTTGGATCAGTGGTGCTACCAAAACTTACACAGGTGTTGGGGAGGGGCTCAGTTTGGGTAAAACAAGCTGATTTGGGATCAGTCAGCCTGTGGCTTACAGGAATGCTGGTATGCAAAGCCCTGGCAGGATGGATGCAAGGTTTCTCCTGGCTCTTTAGGCACAGTTGCCATTTTTGCTCTCTCACACAATATTCCCAAAGGAGCCATGTGATGTGGGATGTCAGTGTTGGCTGTTAAATTCTAGTACTTTCATTTGCATTCCTTCTTCTCTTGCCCAGTTTGTTGAACAAATGTGATGGTAATGTGGTAGTTCGATGTCTTGAGGTGATTTTAAAGTAGATAAGCAAACCATTATGCCTCTGAGATTGCATAATCCCATGAATTTGTTTTACCTCCAGTGCCCAGCATGTAATACTCATTGTCTCATTTCTGATGTGTGCAAGCTTTACAGGCTGGATATTGTGTCCAAATGACAGGAGCAATCTCAAATCATTGGTTTTTTGGCACGCTCAGGGGCAGAGATACTTGTGTGGAGTGTGTTAAACATCCCAAAGCGTGGTATTGTTCTGAGTCTTGTGATTAGGGCTTCGATCTAATTCACTCTCCAATGTAGCAAATGTTTGCTGTCAGCCAACATTATTACAAGGACTAAGGGAATCTCTTTCTTTGCCCTGCAATAATGTATTTTCTATGATCATGTCAGTAGAATTTGTTCATTTCTCAAGTACTGTGCAGTGCTTCTTTGAAGAATGTCCCTTTTTCAGGTGGTTTCATGGTGACCGTACCCCAAAATGTCTAGATGTCTCTCAATAGCAAAAATTGCTTTGTTATTGAATGTATTATTTATTAACAGTATCTTGTCTTTTTCTAGTTGCATTTTACAAAATGTGCCACAAGCATCTTACGTGATTTTTATAAGGGAAGTCTTATTTATAATGTTTGTGCAAGTGGATGGAAACAAATAATGATTTTATAGTAGCCCATGCCTTTTTTTCATAGCTGCAGAGTCTTAATGAGCATGATCAGAAGGGACAGGCTCATGGTTTCATTTAATTTTGATGAAGTTTTTCAAAGTTAACTATTATGTTATTCATGATTTGAAATTATTTATCTCAACAAATAAATATCGCCGTTTTAAGAAACGAAAAGAGTATTTGCGGGGCTTCTTTTTCTTGTCTGTCCCTCGCCCTCTAACCCAGTGTGTCCAAACAATCAAGGTCATTTCCTGTTCCTCTCCACCTTTTAAACCTCCCCACCTTAGCCCCCTTTAAAAACAATGAGGATAAAGGGTCAGATGACCCTGGCTGCTGCAGGGAGAGCTGGAACAGGATTCCTCAGCCTGGTAGGTACCAACAAGCAAATAGCTCTGTCTTCATTTTATTGGAAGGGTTGTCCAGAACAAAGGTGGTCTCTGCTGAGGTAAGAGGGGAAGAGAGACCTTCCCTTTCCTTTAGCTCTGATGGTTCTTTTTCAAAAAACCTGGTTCTCAAGGTGAGTTAGAGACCATTTAACTTCCAGTTTACTCAGGTGTGGGCAGATATAAATTGCTGAAGCCAGTCAAGGATGATACCCCAGCGGTTATTTTTATGCTAGAAATCCTCAGATTATGCCTTAACTCTCCTTGGCTCCCTCACACATTCATTTCCTTTCTCTAAATGCAATGTTCCTACACAGTGATTAAATGAGAGTTCCTTGTTCCTCTCGGTTAATATTTCTTATTATTTTTTAATATACCATCTCCATCAAGGTCACTCTCTAGATTACTTCCTGTTGCAAGGAGGGTCAGATGTCAGTGAGGGCTCAGAAAATGAGAACTCCCTGCCTCTGACTGCTTCTGCCAGGGGAGCTTTCCATGGGTGGGAACCTCTGTCCAGGATCTCTCTGTGGTTCTCTCCTTGTGGAGGCAAAATTGCCTTGCAATGTGGGAAACCCAGTCAAATATCCAAGTCCTTGAAGGCATATTGCATTTTAAGCTGGTGAAGTGCTTACTTGAAAGTGATGTCTTGCTGCCTTTCCTGCTGGAAAGAAATCCTTCCTTAGTTACATCACTGATCCCAGGTGTTTTTGTTTATCCCTGTGCCTCTTCTTCCTAACCCTTTAACCTTGATCCACTGATATACATTCCTTTTATGAAAATGTTCTGTGAAAAGGCAAAATGTTGTCAGTATCAGGGCCTTAGAATTCCTTCTGTCTGGCTTTGACAGGAGATGCTTGAACATCATAGGGAAGGACAAGAGAAGCACATCCAATGCAGGAAATTCTCTTGGTATCTCACTTCAAATCCTCTTCCACCCAGATTTCCAACCCACAATGACATACCCAGCTTGGACAGCCTGGTGTGGCTGTTACTTTTTGGCTTCTGAGTATCTGTTCCTGATGTGCTTTTCCAGTTCATCCCTTCCTGGCATTTTAGCAGAAGTGTTGCACATCATCTATTGTTTGATCTGGGTGTCTGGTGGAAAACAGACTCCTAAATGCAAAGGTCAGCTGGCAGAGAGAGCTGCAGTGGTGTTGATGAGGATGAGTTAATGGAGATATTCCCATCTGGTGCAATTTTGCCTGACTCTGTTGAGAGGTTGTGTGGCGTTGATGCCTCAGGCACACCAGGATCTGTTAGCTGGCTGGGACATTTTGCTTGAGCCTGTTCAGCAGCAATGAGATCTCAGCCTCCATCAGGTAGCACGTGCTGCCTTCCTCGTGACCACAGGGATGGTATGTAACAGGAGTAGCAACTCCAAGAAGAAGATTTTCCGGAGAAGACGTGTGGGACTTGGGGTGAAAACCTTAATTTGTGATTCCTGCTGCAGATTCTCTCCTTACCCCCTCAAATTGATCAGCCACTTTATGTCAAGTTGCTGCTTTTTGTCGACAGGGACCAATTCTTCGCAGTCTCTCAGATACTAAGGTAAAATATTAACAAACGTCAGAAATTCTGGTGGAGAGAATTGGAGGCTCCAAAGAAACAAGCTACCCTGCCCAGAAGTTCCTGCAGTTGAACACTAGTCCCAGGTCACCGTGACATTTTGTGTTGCCACATCTGTTTGGAGAGTATTTTAAGTGTGCCACAACCATGAGATACTGCATTATCTCAATTAAACTGCTGCTTCATAAAATACCCTCCTGCATTGTCCAGTCAGGTGGGTAATCAAAGTTCCCACCATGTAGTGTGGCTTTTCTTCCATCTGTCAATACAAAGGCCTTGAGTCTTCTCCAGACAGGACTCCCTCTTTACTTACTGCTTTTGCTGAAAGCCATCCAGCAGCTGTGATTATGCCCTGTTGCTCTTTGTTCTTCCCTGCAGTCTTTTCTGGTCCTACGCCTTTCTTTCTGAGATAAAAGGCTTAGAATTCCATGGAATCTCAATTACAAGGTTTCTTTTCGCTGTTTTCAGTGGTTGTCAAATCAGGCCTTACTCATCTCCAGCTTTTAGCCTCTTCCCTGAGAACCTCAAGATGTGCAAGTCTGGTGGGCTAAGCAGCTGACATTAAAATTTGAAAGTAGAACATTTTTGCATTTTCTTTAATCTAATTGTTCTATTTAATTTCTGTACACAGATATATGTGTGTGTATATGTATACGTACACATATATATCCTGGGGTTTGGTGAGAAGGCTTCAGATCTCTAGACATCTGACTAAAGAGGGATTTAAATGCAACCCCTTTGGATATCTGGATATTTTCAAGATAGAATGTTGGAACTCAAATACTTTCCATGAAAAAGGCCTGCTTGGCCCCCTTTTGTAAAGAACAAAAAGAACCAATTTAATTATCTTGGGTGGTGGAATCATTTGCTCTGGTCCACTCTGCTACAGACTCCTTTTGTTTTGTAGGCATTTAACAGGGGTAAGATTGTAATGTGGTTTTGACCCTGCCCTTGTCTCAAAAATTTTGATCCAGTTCCCAAAAAGATCACTACAGTATTTTCAATATTTTGATTGAAATCCACTTTGTATTTTTCCTATATTATGTACCCATAACTGAGCAAAAAACCAAGATTTTCTTAACCAGTACCAGCAATGCATAGATCTTACAAAATGGTTAAAAAAAAAAATCACCTGTATATACTGCCAAAGGAAAAGTCAATACCACTAAAAAAAGAAAGATTCTAGATAACTTTCGGGCAGGATTTATGCATCAGCTTCTTGGAGCTTTGTATTCACTATTTAGAATTACAAGTGGTGATACTTGCAGATCTACCTGTTGGAATTAATCTGTACCCGTGTTATTATGCAAAAATATTTCATAAGACATAGAGCAATTTCCCAGAAAGGTAATGTTTTTATACTGTGTTATGCAGGCTTACTACCAAAAAAACACTATAGACAATGAGGAAAATTTATTCAAAATCCTTGTTTTAAAAATTATCTGCCATGATACTAAAAATAAAATACAACTGTATATGCTGAATTGCCATCAGACTCTGTGTGGTGTTTAAATTTAAAGATAAGTATTCTAAAATAAAACAAAGTACTTGAAAATCAAGTGAATGTGAGTTTTTCCAGTAAGGAGATGAAACTGAAAAATGTGCACATGAGAGAGATGTCAAGGTTCAAAATAGTTCAGTTGCATTCTCTTGTAACAACCCTGTGCCAAAATGGAGCCTTTTTATCTTGACATAATATGTTTTTCAGAGCCCCTTTTAGAATCTAGATCTCCCAAAAGTTGTTTCACTCAAGTTATTAAAATGAAGATTTCATTTGAAGGCTTCAACAGTTCAGAAAAGCAATTTAACAAACTTTATAACCCGTCCATGGTAGATCAGGTGCTTTGCTTTCCTCACACTCCCCATCTCCAAATCCAGCACTCATTGCCATTGGGACACCAGCTGGCTGCTAACAAATGCTAAGTGGTGGCACACCAGACATGTCTGGGGATGGGGAAGGTGTGACAAAAACATGACAACAAAAGGAAATCACGAGTGACAGCACCATGGCCTTAGGCCCATTAAATGACACTACACTCTGGGCTTAGATTGGACATGGCCTGTCAGTTGTGGTTTAGCTCTTGGAATTATCAGCTGTTGGGATGGATAATTTGTTAGAGCTATCAGGTGTCCTCAGAGCTCATGTCTAATAGGAAAATGGCAAGTGCAATGATTTTTTTATGAGGGACAGTACTTGTGGCAAGAGGGCTTGGGAGGGCAACAAACTGGGTATCAATGTGGACTTGCCATGGCCAGTGACCATGTGGTGTGACCAGGGGGCTGAGACAGGGAATTTTCCCATGTAATTGAGTAATTGAATCAGCATCTGGAATGCTACATCTGATGTTGAGGTTGGGCCAGGTGGCCTTTAAAAGTCCCCTCCAACTGAAACAATGGTTCTTCAAACTATGATCCTTCAAACTCGGCGTGCTTCCTTTGATCCCATTGCCCTGCCAGCTTGGCAGCAAGTTACATGGTGAGACTGCTGCTGTTTCTTCACTGGGGCTGTTCAGTAGCCCAAGGACCTCACTGCTGGCTTTTCCAAATCCAGATGTTCTGACTGACACAGAGGAGGACAACCAGGAAGCGTTGAGGGTGTGCATGTCCTCAGCTGGTGGGACAGTGGGAGGCTGGCTGAAAAGGGGAAGCTGGAGCATCTCCCTTCATCTTTCTGTGGGATTGGGTCATGGTGGGTGAGGCCTGGTTGCCCTTTGCCTTCCAGATCCCTTCCTGCTCCGGCCAAGCCCTCTCAGAACTTTCACCTTTCCCAGTGTTTTGAGTACTTCACATTTCTTCTTCTTTTCTTCCATTTCCATTTCCATCTCCTACCTTTTGCTCCTTTCCTAGTCCCCAAACTTCTTCCCTTTAGGGCCCTGCTGTTTGTGGTGTTCACTGCCCACTCCCCGCACTCTGGGGGATCCCCTAAGCCCCAAACTTGTTCCCACTCAGATCCCTAGAGGCATTGCTAAAGCTGCCACTCCACTTTAAAGACATTTGACAGACTGAGGCAGATGCTGTAGAGAGAAATTCCAGAAAAGTAGCCTGGAGGAAGCAAATACTTTTTCATCAGTGCATATTTTGATGCTCTGAACTCTAGAAAGCTCGTGGCAACCACACTGAATACCAAAGAGGTATAAATAACTATTTATTCAGTGTAAAAAGAAGAGATTCCTGTTTGACAAAAAAAAAAAAGTTCAAAAGAGGAAAAGGAGTACAGAAAACCAATACTGCTGATAAAGTGCTTTTGAAGTTGATGCCAACATCATCCTTCTGACAAATGCTGGTATCTGTCCATAATTCAGATGGGTATTACCTACTGCTTAAGCCTGTTATGAAACTTAATCATTATAAAAGCTTGTGCAGTTCTGAGTTCATAGATCCCCATGGCTTAATTCTGCAAACCCTGCTGGCACCAGGCAGGGCTCAGAACAGATGTACCTAGAAAATGGAAACAAATATTATGCAAGCTCTTCCACAAATATCTGGCACAGGCTGGCCATGTTCAGGGTTTACTGACAGCACCACAAACCTGTGGAACAGGGTGAGATTGCTGATCTAAAACCTCTGTGCAGGAAAAGAAGCGTTGTAAATTAAAATTATTTTTGTTTGGCATCACAGACGATGTCTGTGATCTGCTGTGCGTCAGAAATCATCTGGTCCAGTCTCTTTTGGTAAAAGCACAGCCTAGACAAGATGGCCCAGCCCCCTGTCCTGGTGAATCTGGTACATGTTCAGTGTTGATGAATCCACCACTTCCCTGGGGACATAACTCCAATGGCTGATTGATCTAACTGTGAAAACATTTCCTCTTGTGTCTAATAGGAATCTCCATACATGTAACTTGTCCTCATTGCCCCTCATCTTTTCCATGTGACTCCTGGTGAAGAGGGAGTCTCCACCTTCTTTGTAGCCATCCTTCAAATACTGGAATGTGGCCCTAAGGTCTCCCCTAAGCATTCTTCTCTCAAGGCTGTAGAAATCTGTTTCTCTCAACCTTACCTCATATAGCAGGTCCCCAGCCCCTTGATCATCTTTGTGCCCTCCTCTGAACCTTCTCCAGACTGTCCACATCATTTTTGTGTAGTGGGAACTAAAACTGGACATGATGTTCCAAGCATGGCCTGACAAATGCCGAGTGGGACAATGACATCTTTATCTCTGCTGGTCATGTCCTTGTTGATGCAACTTAGCCTCCTGTTGGCTTTTTTTTGTTTGATTTCCACCAGGATCCAGCATAAAATTGATAGTGGGATAGATTTGATTAGTAGGTAAAGTTTGGGAAGGTATCTGCACTGCAGGGAATTGAGTCAGAGGGGATGTAAATCAAAAAGAGTTCTGCAAGTCCAGTAACTGAAGCTGGTTGACTTTTGCATCCTTTTTTTTTTTTTTTTTTTTTTTTTTTTTCTTTTTTTTTTTTTTTTTTTTTTTTTTTGTCTCAGCTGGCTGGTTTTCTGGATTAAAGTACTCCGTGTTTGGTTCAAGTTCAAGCTAGGTAATAATTTCTTTTTCAGTTGTTGAATAACTGATTAGCCAGTGATGGGGCTTGCTTGGACAGGTTTGTGTCACTGGTCCATTCTGCAGAGCAAGAGCCTTGTGTGGACACTGTACCAGCAGTGCTCTGCCAGGATGGAAACCATTCTGGCAAGTTCTTTAGATCTATGTTTCTTTTCTTCTGTTTGTTTTCTTTTTATCCTCTTTTAAAAACCAAACCTGCCTGCTGTACGTGGATGTGCACATATATTTTTCCTTAATAATGGACTAATATAGGACCAAATATGTTGGTAGAAATGTTCCTCACATGAAGAACTAGGTTTCTCTTTTTCCAGTTTGATTACAGAGCAGGGCGTTTGCTATTTCATAACTTGCCAGAAAATATTTTCTCTTCCCTTCTGCTTCTCATTAAGAAATGATTGTTGAAGTCTGTCTCAAGACATAATGTGATTACAAGGAATGTGTTCACATTTTAATCCATTTTCAATAGTTCAGAAGCCTTTTGCCATGCAATTAATAAAACAGAGTATGAACCAGACTTGTCTGATTTCAGATGGATGTGTAAGGGGAAAAGTTCAATTCTGTGTTAAAGAAGATTGTGGGCATGTGATCTGAATTTAAAGGGAGGAGTAGCAGGATTTCCAGCAAAATTACACAGAATTAATAAAGATCTAAGGTGAGTTCAAGCTCAGTTCACTAAAAATCTCAAGAGTTAGAAACTCTATTTCAGTTTGACTTGAGAAGAGCAGAAATAAAACTGCCCAGAAATAAATATTGAAAAATCTTGCTAGCATTTCTGCTAAAATTGTTGGGAATCATCAACGACCCTCCAAGCCTTTAAAACTCCTGTCAGACTCAGATTATTGTTCATAAAGGGTTAAAATATATTCACCCATTCAAAGACAGACTTCCAGAGAAAGATTAAGTTGTACTCAAGTGCTACCTGAGCAGCATTGGAGAAGCACATCTGAAATAAAAATCCTTAGGAGATCTTAGAGCTGTAAGTTCCTGATACTCTCTAGACATGTCCTTTTTCAGATCTGAGAATCTGAATGCTAAATACCTAATTTTGACTTTTTGTTATGACAACCAAAGATTGTGGTCTGGATTTTCAAATGCAACCAGTGGTAGTTTAGCTAAATTCTGAGAATTTCCCAAATTCAGCCTGGGGAATTTCTGGGTCCTGGTTTTCGGCAGGAAAAGTTGTAAAGTTGTCTGCTTTACACTTTTTAAGAACACAACTTCTCTTGAACAGGCTCTTAAACTTGCAAAAATTGATCCTTGCAAACTTACTAAAAATACAGCTGGCTCTGGAGATGACTTTTTTGTTTTGATTTCCTGAAAGAAGTAAATATCTCTTGCAGAGTTCTCCTGTTCTGTGGGAGATGGGTGAACCCGCAAACACAGGGATCCAGGAGGGCAAATCCCATGGAAGTGTTCAATGGAACCATCATTCACAGCTATTGGCTGACATCTGAATACTGGTAGGGGGGAATTTATATAGCACTCAGAGGGCTGTGCACAAAGCTTTTTGTCTAATCACCTGGTTTGTGTCTGATAATGACTTGGCTGTAGCAGTAAGAGCATTCACTTCAGCAGGAGGTGGTGGGTTTAAGTGTAGTGTAACACTCCTGGTCTTCTGGGTTGTCCTCTGTGGATTCCCAGGCTGGAGAAGTGAGGATGAGTTATGATCCATGATTTGTCACTGCCAGAGGATTCATGGCCTGCCTCCCTTCCAGTAAACTCCTCAGTGCCTGGGCTGGCTCCAGGCACAGAAACACAACCACTTACATGGGGAAGCTGTCTGCAGGGTTCCCATGCCTTTGCCAGCTGGGGATCTACCAAATATTTTTCAGGCACAGTTTAGAAGTGAGGATAATCCAGGGACCATTCCCAAAAGCACTTTGTGTGCCAGGCTCTTCTTTTGGACAGAAGTTTATATTAATTATGGATGTGGGCAAAACTGGCTCAAGGGAATCACTGGGCATAATTTATTGGTATGGGTGTAGGCTCTGGGTCCATCTGTTGAAAGAAGATTTTGGAAATGGGTAATAGCTTTCACTTTGTAAATGTGAAGAAACTTGTTGTCAGTGACTGTGGTAGACAAAAGTGAACCAGAAGCATCTGCAAATCTCTCATAGTCTTCTGGATCTGGACTTGGGAACAGGGCCATTTATAAAATGAGGTGAAGAAGTTTGGGGTCTGTGTGGGAGGAGGAAGCAATAGATTGGCTGGAGTTTCCTTATTTTTAGTTTTTTAGTTTCTAAGATGGACTTTTGACATCCCCAGGATAAGATGTGGAGCACCACAATTATCAGCCATGAGGGCTGACTCAGGATTTGCACAGGTGGAAACCCTGACTCCCAAGCATGGGCTTCTCATGGCTTGTGGGCTTTCTCTTTATAGAAGATGAAGAATATATCTTTATATCTTCTACCTCAAATGAAAAGACCCATTGGTACTGTGGTCTGTAGTATATCACAGAATCAAAGAATCATAGAATGGGTTGGTTTGGAAGGGACCTGAAAGATCAGTTTGTTCCTGATGTAGGCAGGGGTATCTTCCACTAGTCCAGGTTGCTCAGATCCCCATCCAACCTGGCCTTGGACACTTCCACGGATGGGGTATCCACAACTTCTCTGGACAACATGTTCCAGTGACCCATCACCCCCACCAGGAAGAAGTTCCTCCTAACATCCAACCCAAACCTACTCTCATTTTGAAGCCATTCCTCTTGTCCTGTCACTGCAGACCCTGGAACTAGTCTCTCTCCATCCTCCTTGTAGGCTCCCTTCAGGTGCTGGAAGGCCACAATTAGGTCACCCTGATTTTGGCAGGTCTCTCAACTGCAGTGTTAGAGCTGACAAAATGCAGAAAGAAGCCTTGCTGAGACCTGGGTGCACTGCAGCAGGCTCAGCCCCATTCCTCTGTGTACATCAGCCCATCGGTAGCTCCAGGGGAATTAGAGACAAGGTGGAGAGATCCTTCAGGGCTTCCTGCTCTTCTCCCTCAGACAGCCAAGACTGGGCTTGAAGAACAGCACCCAGATTCACTTAGTTTGAGGTGAGTCAGTCAGAGCTTATCCACACCCCCCTGCCTTACCCATGTTAAAAAAACCAAGAGACTTTAGCAGCTTTTAAACGCCCTGCTCCAAGACAGGACAGGATAGGACAGCAACTGCAGTTTGGGACAGGCTCAAAGACAGAGAAGCTCCTGTCCTGGGGATTGTTTCCTAGTGACTGGCTTGGAAATGTCAAACAGTTGAAAACAACACATAAATTTGAGTTCCTCTGAAATATTTTTTGCAAAACAGAATAAAACATGTAGCAGAATGTTCTATCCCCATGAGGAGATCAGGGGAAAATCCATGGAAGTGATTTAGTGAATTATTTGGCTTGATTTAAACTAACTTTTAAGCAAGTGAAAGAAAAGCTAAAAATTCTCTGCACTCATTTTCTCTCTTAAAAGTCACACTTCTGTGCAGCCAAGATGACTTGTCTTTATCTATCTTTGATTTAGTTTGGCACTTTGCAGCTTATCTTTTATGTAGATACCTCTCTTTAATTTTTGGTTTACTATTTTTTTCCTCTTTTTATCTCCTCCAGGAGCAGCTTATATTTGTAATTTTTTTTCCCCCTCCCTTCTGTTAAAATGCCAGAATAGCAGCCTGGGAGTGCTGGTCCAAAGGCAGCCAAGAGGCTGAGTTTGTCTGCTCATGTTCATAACATCCATGTCATGATTGTTCAGCTGTGGATGCTGCTGGAATGATTTATTTTGTGACCAAAATTGCAATTTGCCTCCTTCCAGTTCCTAAATTAGTTGCCACCTTTAATTAAGTTAAATGGTTCCTAGCATAAAAATAAAGTACCTCCACATCTCTTCACCTCCAGGTTATCTGCAGCTGGATTTCCCCTTGGCCACGATGCTCCCAAGGAAACACTGCCCTCCCATGTTGCAAATGGGATGAGTTCTGCTGATCTGAAGCCAAACACGGCTGTTGTGCTCGGCCAGGTCTTTTTATTGACTTATTTTCAGCTGTTTAGAGCACAGACTTGGTGAAAAGTGTCCAGATTTTGCTCCAAGCTGGCAAGCCCTGTCAAGGCTCCCGGGATGTCTCAGCCACCCTGCCAGCGCACCAGAGCAGTGGAGATCTTTGCCAGGGTGAGGAGGGCTTTGAGGGGAGCCAACATCAGCATCTTCTGGCAGTGGAAAACACCTCACATGGGACTGTGGTAGGCACAGAAAAGCGTGAATTGGAGCAACCTGCCTTTGTTCTGAAGGAGTCCTGAAATGCATGTGTGTGAGTGAGTGACAGGGTTTCGTTCTTTAAAAGGGCAATAAAGCCTTTGTGATTTCTTCCTTGGTTAAGCTGGGCTGGCAGAAGGGGAGAAAACAATGGTGTAAGCTTTATTTTGGTGTAGCCTCAATACAGATGAGTGAAATCAAAATTACCCCCAGGTCCAACTTGCTTTTGGTTACTGCTGGCTATTGCAAGGTTACTCTGATGAGACTGAAATTTTCTCTCTCTCACAGGAGCTGTGAAAGAGAAACCACACAGCAACAGCTTTCTGAAGCATTTCTTCTACTGTCCCCCTAAAAGTTGTTCTAAATATGTGACAGTGGCCATAGAGGAGCCTTCTGAAGGCAGTCAGGGATCCCAGAGCTTGTTTTGTTGGCTTTCCATGAAAAGGAAGGTATTCAGGTTGCTCATGTGTGGTAAGCAGAACATACAGCAGGCAAAGAGAATCACAGAATCGTGGAATGGCCTGAGTGGAAAGGGACCTTAAAGATCACTTCTACCCCTGCCATGGACTGGTAGGATCAGAGAAGCACCTAGTTCTTAGTTTCTAACAAAGGGAGATAGATATTACTGGTTACATGCCCTACCTCCACATGCTCTGCTCTGTAGCCAAGAGATGACTTTAAGGAGGATAAATTTTTACAGCTCCTGAGAGTCTTGACATTCATCTCTTCTTTGCCCCCTCCTCCACCCATGGCCCCCCCTTATTCCTCATGTCTTTTTCTGCCTCAAGACCTAAGATGGAGAGGAGTTGGTTTCATTTCCAGACTAATTTGACACATGCATTTTATCTTGTATGATAAGACAATCTCCCACACAGGTGCTTGGATCTCTTCTTGTTCATTGTGTGCTCTTTGGAAAGAAGTCTGAGGGAAAGTAGGGCAATCCCCTGACTCCCATCCTGAAATTCAGGTGTTGGCATAGAGGATTTTCTCCAGCAGATCTACACCATTTCTACTGTCAATGCTTTGCTGAGGCGTATGAAGTCTGGACTCCCTTTTTGCTCCTTACAACAATTAATAAGTCATTGCCATAGTTATGCCAAGTGACATTTTTCCAGCCTCACAATTTGTTCCACAGGGAAGTGGCATCTCCCCTTTTCCCACTGCCAGTGCCAAAACTTGCAGCTCAGCCTGCACACTCCTGTGTGGCTGCACCATCAGGTCCCTTGGTGGTCCCAGTCTTCCTGACTCCTTCTTCACTCCCTGCACAGAGTGAATTTTGGATTTGGTAAAGTATTACATTATTCTGTCTCAGAAATCTGCAAGGAAAATTTTATAGTTCGTTTTATAGTTCTCGGGTTTCTTTGCTGTATCTATAAATAGCAGAAGAGATGGATTTCTCTCCTCTGGGGATTTCTGCAAGCTCAAATGATAGTTAAGGTTGTAAATCCTGCCTGTCTGTATCATCAGGTAATACTGAAAAATATATTACACTAATACATTTCAATTAAATCAGAAATCTAATAAGCAGAGGGCTGTGTACAAAACATGGGGCTGTAGATCAACAAGGAAGCTTGCAGAAATGTTTCTTTTTTATAACTGTAGTGACAGGGTAACTTGGAAATTATGTTTACTTGTAGAAAAATATCTTACAGGTGCTCTGTCTCAGGAACTATGATTCAACCAGTGTATCAATCTAACCTATTTTTCAGAATTAACTGACAAGTCAAGAACTTGGCCACCTCTCTATATTTTGTATACTATGTAGTCTCCCTTAATATTTTAAGACGGCTTCAGAGTTTTCCCCAAGGATAAGACTGAATTCTTTGGAATAGTCCCACAAACCTTATTAGAATGATTCTTACTAATGTGTTCCTAAAGAGACCCAGTGGAGGAAAATTATATTCTCACTTTGTCCAAGCCATTGGTCAATGCTGGGATAAAAATTCATCAGCAGTTTACATGGCATTTTCATCAAGGTTGAACTGGCCGTGGTGCCTCAGCAACTGAAAGCAAAATGATCTCCTGGTTGTGGACTATTTCTGCTGCTTCCCCAGCAAGACTGCTGCCTTGCAAAGCCCATATGAGTAAATTCACTCAGTAATTATTCCAGGGTCACAAAAATGGTCTCACACCTCATCTTGGGAAGCTGTGATTCTATGAGGACAAATGTTTTTAGTGGTGTCACCTGAGGTGGAGGGGGGGTGTGAGTATTTTGGTTCTGCTTGAGGAGAAAGATCAATTAAATTTTCTCACTGGGAGTCCTCTTTGCAGAGGCTTACAGAACAGGTCAGTGCTCTCCTTCCCTCAGCAGCACAGTTCACACCCTCCTTGAGTTGTTGATTTGTTGCCTACCAGAGAGGTAAATGAGTTTAATGAACTTTAATGATTTTTTTAACACCTACAGTGTAGCCTCTTCAGTGTTCTTAGCACCCTGTGCTGGGATGGTTCCATGCCTCCCCAGGACTGAAGCATCTGGGACCTCTACCAGAGAAACTCGTGTAATGACCACTGAACAGTCCTGCTTTAAGTGGTTTGTAATATCCTTCATCATGTGGAGCTTTTCCCCCACCTCCCCCAGAGCCGTTAAAAATAAGACGTTCTCTCAGCAGAACCAAAACCCATCCCCAGTTTGGGTCAGCAGAGCTGTGTGGCCATGATCATACTTACTGAGAAAACTGGGTTTGAGTTGTAATAAAGGGTAGGCTAAAGATAAGGCTAAATAGGCTAAAACTATTCATGAAAAGAAGAGATGGAGTAAAATTGTTGTATTTTTTATATTAGCAGCTACAGGATTCCAAAGAGGACTACTGTGTGCACCTCATTTCTACTCTGAAGCCATCTGACTTCCTAGAAATGTCCCTGGATCTTCCTGTGCCTCCCTGCTAGGCTGAAGAAAGCTGTATTTGCACTTATTTTCCTTCATGGAAGCATCTGTAGACCTATGATCATTGTGCCCTTGCTGCCTCACTAAATTTAAATGCAAGCTCCTCAAGACTGTCTGCAAAATGTTTGTAATACTTTAACAACGCCCAGATTGTTCTTCCCAGTCTTCTGCTATTTCACTTTCTTGAAATGTGGGCAGCAAAGCAGCTTGTAATATTCCCAAAGCATTTGTACCAGTATTAATGCAGAATTAATAGAGTAGGAACAATCACTGTCTGCAATTTATCCTGACAAAAGGCTAGAATTTAATTACATCAATTTAGGAAGCAGTTTTTATTTCTTTCTTGCTTCATATGGTTTATAATTATTTTTTTGTATGGTGATAGCCCAATATTCTTATAGATTTCCTATGTCAAATCAGCTGTAATGGGTAAGTTTAGAGTTCAGTATTTTTCCAAAGATTAAAGCCTAAACTTAAAACTTCATCAAGCTACCAAGCAAAAATATAGACTGTTGCTCTGAGCAGGTTTATTTTTCAATTTAGATCTAGATTGGGTTTGTGAAGTGTCTTGGTTTGAAAGAGAGGTGTTTGCTAAGGAAGGCAGGGGCCTCCCTTGGAACGGAAAATGTAATCCCTCCGAATGATTACGGCTTTCAGGCAAAGATATGAGAATAGGAATAATAGTTCTTTACTAGTATGTGTAACAAAGCAAACAAACCCCGGTTTTGGCATGAACAGCAAACAGCACCAGGAACCCAGTCCCAGCCTTCTCGGCTGCCAGGCACTTTCCCCGTCGCTGCAGTTCCGCTCACAGCCAGCAGGGGCGCTGCTGGCTCACGGCCGGGCAGGGCAGGGGCAGTAATTCCTCCAAGGCAGCAGGGGGCGCTGTGGGATGAGCTCGGGGAGCGTGTGGCCATGGCGGCTGGGCCCAGGCGGGAAGGGATGGAGGAGAGGCTACGCTCCACAAACCCTGAGGCAGCCGATCCCGGTGCCCTGCAGGACTCTCGGAAGGAAGCAGCAAGCTCAGCTGGCAGCACGTCTCGGCAGGCAGGGGTGTGGGGCTGCAGCGCAGCGAAAGCTCGGAGCAGGGCCGCAGAAGCGGCAGGGGTGGGACAGCGGCAGCCCAGCTCCCAGCAGGGCGGGGAGAGGCCAGCTCACGGGCACCCCAGCAGAGGGGACAGGCCCTTCTTTTAATAAGCTGGGTGTTAATAAGGTCCCAGCTCCGTGGCTGCTCTCACAAACAGAGGCTCACCCACGGCAGAACAAACAGGACTGGGCTGGGCTCTGGTGGCAGCGGCGAATTCCCTCGAGCAGCAGCTCTGACAATCCTCCTCTGAAGCCCCAAGAGAGACCCAGCAGCTGCCCCAGCCCCATCTTCTACCTGCCCAATTCTCATGGTATCTCTGCCCCTCTGAGAGAAATTCCCAGATAAGAGAAGTGCAACCAGATGCCCTCCTCCCCTGAGCCTGGCCACTTCTTTTGTTTTCTGAAGTACCCAGTTGTTAGTGTTTCCTAGCAATTTATGGGGAAAAGAAATCCTATAAGTAAAATGGAACAAAAGTAAAAAATCTAACCCCCAACATGAAGCCACTGTAGCTGCACATTTCAAAGCAGCACAAGTAGTTCTGTATGCTTTTAGTGTCTATTGGACATTCTGCCCCAGGATTTCCATGTTCACACACACAGAGTCATGGTATATTCATAAAATGAGTGATGAAACAAAAAGACGCATTTTGACTTAGTTCATTTGATTGTTCTCGTGGGGAACATTTGGCTATTACCTTTTGGCTAATCAAGCTCTATTTAGTGCTCCCTCTTTTCCATGCAGTGTGAACCCTCATGGAAAACCCATAATTCATGGAGCAATTAGTCAGCTGGGCAAGACTGACTATGGGGATAATCAAAACCAGGGAACTTTTTCAGCTGTCAAACCATTGACAGCAATCGTATAAATGGGTAAATTACAATTCTTTTGGTAATTCATATTAGTTTGGCTTAGAGCAATGCAGATGTTTTGCTGTTGTGCTAAGCAAACACTTGGAGATGTGAACAACAGGCACAAATTAATTGTCATTTCAAGTGGGAAACATTCTTGGGAAACATATCAAGTATTTAACTAACACCACTCAGCAAACTTGAAATTCCCCATGCTGGTGTTATTCCCACTGCATATACAGTAATTCTAATAAAATGTTGTTTTTCCAAATCACATTTTCCAAATCAGAAAAATGCTTATGAAATCTCTCCTTTAGGGAGGGTGTAGTGTCAACATTTCATGAATTTACATGTCAGGGGAAAACATACAGGACTGAAGGAAAACAGACCTGTTGGTTCAGATGATTTTAGCTTGGTTGGTTCAGGAGACAACCTCCAGCCAATCTGTCTTTATTTTCATGGACAAACATTAATTCATCAAGAATTAACCACTCGTGATTTCACAATTAAAAGCAAAACTGAAGGTCTGGCAGTCAGGGGGGAATTACAGTTGACTGCTAGAAGTCTTCTTCACATCTCTGGTAGTTGAATATTTTGAGAAGATGAAACGTACACCTGCTGTAGTGCAGGTGTAGAGGTATGCAGGAGTGGGCTGGCATGGATCATAAGGAATTCAAGATGCTTCAGTGGCAAGTAACAGGGGACCTGAGCCAGGGGATAGAAATATAATCTGGTGACATTGTTTTCAATAAAAAAAAAAAGGAAAAAACCCTATCTCTGACCACTTCCCCATTCCCTTTTTCTCTCTTCTCTGCATGGTGAGATCTTGCACACCTCTTTAGTACCTCCCTCCGAAAACCTCGTGAAGGAGTTCCCTCACACTTCAAAGACATGTTTGATGCTCTTTGGTATCACTTTTCCTGAGTTTTTCTGCCCCTAAAAGACAATTCCAGCACAATAGTGCTTCTTTCTGTTAATGTTATTCAGCTTGTATGGAGCCCTGCTCTGCTGGGGGTGGCTGAACACCTGCCTGTCCATGGGAAGTGGTGAATTAATTCCTTGTTTTGCTTTGCTTCTGTGCACAGCTTTTGCTTTACTCATTAAACTGCTTTTGTCTCAAAACCCATAGGTTTTCTCACTTCTACTCTTCCAATTCTCCCCCTAACCCCACTGATGGGGGAATAAGGATGTAGCTCTGTGGGGTGTAGTTGCCAGTTGGGATTAAACCTAAACCATGATCTAAGAGCTGAGATAATTTCTTCTGTCTTTAGAAACTGGAGGGAATTTACTGTTACAAAAATATGACTGATGGGTTTTTTCTCCCCTCATCTCCTGTTCTGTCTCTATGGACCTCATTTAGAGTCCCAGCAAGCTTTTCTGGTGGAATAGCTCCACATTGCTCCCATATCCCCACACTGCTTTCTTTTGGCAACTTCATTGTTCATTTGGCCAGAGCTGAAACCAAATTCATTTTTACTGGGAGACCTGGTGCATTTTTGATATTGCTGGGGCTTCTTGGTGCCCAAAAGAGAAGGAACAGGTGAGGTGACACATGATGAAGTACAGCTGAAATAGCAGTAGGTGGGATCCGTGTGTTGCTGATGTGTCCTTGGTGTAAAGGCAGAGCTGCACTGGGATTTGGAATTAGCAAGTAAAAATAACCCCCTGGATAGACACTGTGCCACCCTTATGATCAGCATGTTCCTTTGCAAGAACCAGCTTTTTCTAAAATAGAAGTTATGATTCAATTACTCTGACACCAAAATATGAGTTGTCTCCTAAACCAAATTAAAGCAAGGGAAGTGAGATATCTAATTATTAAGCATATAAATCTTGCTTTCAACAGCCCAGATTTGCCTTACAGTGCATTACAGGCTGTAAGCTGTAGGTCTAATTTAGTGATAGAACAAGCTACTAAAAAGAAAAAAAAAATACAGAACAGATGAATCATTCTCACTGCAGGAAAGTATATTTAATGTTACAGTGAAATTATTGCTTTATCGTAATTTTAATTATTTTGATTTAACAAAAAAATCTTCCATTTTATATTATGCAAATGTAAGCAATAGGGATTTGAGCCTCAGAAGTGTGAGAAATTTACTGTTATTTTTTAAAACTTTCCTAAGATTTAGAACAGGTGGAATATATTGACTACATCAGGTTATTTTAAAATTTGATCACAGAATCCTAGAATGGGCTTGGTTGTGAAAGGAATGAGAAGCAGGTGTCTTTATACACAAACTGTGGGTCTGCTGGTAGATAAAGCCAGATACTGAGAGGTGAAAGGAAACCATAGGTTTTGGGGGAAACCATAATTCCATGGAAATTCCACTAATTGACACAAACTGTTTCTCACTCAAGGCCTTGCTAAATCCCTGGATTTGGAGGAAAAGAACAAAGACACAAGGAAAACTGAAAGGGGCAGGGGGGTACACATTAGAAAGGGGGTCTGTATTAGGTGATTTGGGAAGTCTGTACCTCTCAAGTACCTCAGTCAAAGGGGAGGGAGAGAGGGAAATGAAGCCAAGAAATTAGGATAAAAAGGAGGCTGCATCCTCTAACAATTTGACACATCCCATGGGGATTGCCTGTGACTTCTCCCTTTATTTGAATAAAGTTATAGGACTCCTCTGTCTTCTTTTTGGACATAAATCTCTGGTGTTTGTGGATTAATTTTCCTGACAGTTGGCAGAAACCTTAAAGATGATCTTGTTTCAACCCCCTAAGGCAGGGACTCCTTCCACTGGACCAGGTCACTCAGAGCCCCATCCAGCCTGGCCTTGAACACTTCCAGGGATGGGCCAGACACAGCCTCTCTGGGCAGCTGTGGACATAATTTTAAACCAGGGAAAACTTATTTTTAAACATGGGGGGATTTTTTTACCTTTGAGAATGTCTTCATTTGAGTGGTTTTAGAAATACACTCGCTTTTTGATACAATTAAGTGAGGGAAAAGCCTTCAAAGCAAAAGAAAACTGTTTATTTGTAACAAGTCAGCTGAGTCAGGTGTGTCTCTCCCAGAGGAGAGACAAAATGGCAATTTTTTGTACCATTTCATGGTCAGAGGTGTCCCTGTCCCCTTTCCCACTGTATGGGTACTCAGGAATTTATACTCTCTCCCAGCTGCCTACTCTTCTGTACCCTCCCCTCTCATCCTTCTCCATTTTTGGTCCTGTCTTCAACTTCGCCCTCTCCCAGTTCTCAACAACACCCAATAGATCAGGCAAAACATGTCCAAACCATAGATAACAAAAAACAGGGTACAGAACCAACAACTTCCATTCTTTTATTCAATAATCTTTTTGGGCTGCAGCAAAACGTTATTTCATCTCTCACAGAGGGATGAGAGCATTTATCATTACCTTGGCTCTTACAGCTTAACAGTTCAGAGTGATAGGAAAGATGTGTGCTAATGTCTTTACAAACAATGCCATGAGTGAAGGTATGGGTGTTAAAGTCTTGGAAATGGGTCTTAATGTCTCAATGGACGCTGGCTTTTCACAGAGGGATTTTTTTTTTTTATTTTTTGTACAAGAGGATTGGTTCTGTTGTAGCAGTAGTCATTTTATTGAAAATATTTGCAAAGTTTCACACTCCTTCTAATTTGAAATTTCCTGGCTTTTATTTCCAGCTATCACTTCTTATGCTACCTTTTCTAAGCAGAATTAGTGAGACTAAAACTATGGTAATGTTGAAGATGAAGGCAACATCTAAAAACCTCCCTCCGTTTCCAACAGTCACTTCTGAATGGAAAATCACTGATACCTGGAGTACCTTAGCTCACACTACCAGGCAGTAAAGGCATGTATCAGGTTTTGCTGTCATTACACACATCATCAAATACTGTTTTGCCTCTTTCCCAATCCCCAGAGAGCTCCAGTGTGCTTCCAGCAGAGGCACTGCATTTTCCCAAGAGCAGAAGCAGCTCCAGGGAAAGCAGTACCACACACACCTACAGCACCACGTACGATGAGAATAACCATCCCCAAGGGCCATATCAGACATAACTCCCTGCTTGGTGTTGCTTTCCTGCCTTATCCACTCCCATTCCAACCATTTTTTCCAGGAGGCACCTCCGATATAGCATCAGTTTGAGAAATTAAACTCCAAAATGCATTCCTGCAGTCCTGTCTTACTGATATCCCACACTCTGGCTAGCAAAGCTTCCTCTTCAGTTATCACACTTCATCCTAATGACTTAGTCCAGCTCTTATCCTGCTGGTTTTTAGTACTTGCCCAACTGTGATTGACAAGGATGGGAATGGAGCCTGTTGAGGGTCACAAGCAGTAACAGCTGGATGAGAGAAGGTGGCAATGCCAGGAGCCGCCAGGCAGGCAGGAAGATAGGAGAGCAGGAATGTGATGACTGGGGACTGACAAAGGTAGGAATAACATTGCCTCCCTGTCCCCTTGAAAAGCTGTAATAATTCAATTATCACCTCAAAGAAATGCCATGTTATATTCCTGGGCTAGTTGTTGTTTTGCTGGATTCTCTGTGTGTGATGATGGATACAAAAGGGCTGTAAATCATCTTTGTTCCTGATAGCAAGAATCACAGTCCAAAGGGTTTTTTTGGTATATTTGAACACTGTCATCATAGCTCCCTTCAGTAATTTCTTCTTTGCCCAAAAAAGGCAAATTCCTTCCTGGAATAATGCTGCATTTTAAGATACATTCATTGGCAGAGTTCAATCCCCAGGAGATCCTCATGACTGAGATGCACCTTCCCCTCTATTATCAGTGAGTTTCAGTTATCCAGCTGCAATAGAGTTTGTTAGAGCAAAAATAACACAAATATTGGGCAAGTATTTAGTAGACTATATCAGAGTAAAAAAACAAAAAAAACCCAAAAAAACCCAAACACAACAACAACAAAAACAAACAAACAAAAACACCAAAAAACAAACAAACAAACAAAACCAAAAAAAAACCCCAAAAAACCCAAAAACCAACTAAAACCCCACAGAGAACTTGCTCCTTGATCCCTGTACTTTTCCAGCACCTGCAGAATTCTCCAAGGCTGCAGACCTCTGTCCACCATGGGAGGATGCACTCTGGAGGCTTCCAAAGGCAAATGATGCCTGCATTCTAAAACTGCAATCAATGTCCCCAACAGGCTCCTCTATTTGGAATGTGCCATATGAAGCCAATGCCGTTAAAATCTCCATTATTTGTGTAAAACCCATCCCAGGAATAACCACTACAATGTGAGTCCATGGATAGACACATTTATTTTAATGGAAGAAGATCTCACATTGACAAATGAAGTTCAATTCTATTTTGCCTGTGCATTGCAGAGCAGTAAAATCAGAGCAGAGTGGCAGTAAATGCTCTCTAATTTATGCATATTTATTTAGCTTTAAGCACCTTCATGGTTCTTGGTTTCATAACCTCCCTTGGCTGCTTATTCTATTGGTTATAAAAATTCTCCTTGTTTAGGCTAAATTTTTGTGACTGCTGTTTAAGCTCATTAATGCTTGCTCTATCTTCTGTGCTAATGAGAACATTTTTTATCCTGGTTATCTTTAAAGCATCTTTTTGTCCATTAGTAAGACGTTAATGCTTTCTCTGCTGAAAATCATCCATCATAGGCACTGCTGAGTCTTCTCCAGGTACTTTGCTTTTTCACCTGGAGTCTTTGTCTCTCTTTAAGCAAAGTGCCCAGATTGTAAATGCCATTTTCCTGAATGGAAGCCATGGAGAAACATCTCCTGCAGGGCACAGTCCTTGGGTGTTCATATGACATTGGTACAGCTGGTCACCTGCTGAGCAGAATATGCTTAATATATGATTTTTTTGAATCATGGGCATTGATTATTTGCAGATTTTGTCCAATAAATCAGACTATCTTTAATCACATGAAAAAGGGGAAGCTATGCTCTCCACCAGTGAAATACCTGGGGGTGAGAACCCAATCTCTGCCCCTCTGCATGGTGCACAAGGCAGCTTGTGGGGGCACACTGCCTGGCTTCAGGGGTGTCCTGGGGACCTGGCATGGGACTCTTTGGAGAACAGGCAGGAGAATCATGGAACCCTCAAGGTGGGGAAAAGCAGAATCTTGGGAAAAGACCTCCGAGACCATCTCACCCAACTTTTGGTAAATCACCACCTTGTCAAACAGACCAGAGCACTAAATGCCTCATCCAGTTATTTCCTGAACATCTCCAGGGATGACTCCCAGACTTCCCTGGGCAGCCTTTTCCAGTGCTTGACAACCCTTTCCATAAAGAAATCACATGAAGGACACAGGAGGTGAGCATCTGGAGCAGAGTTACAGTGCACATCATCCAACTGGAAAAACAGGACCCATGACACAAACTACCATTAATAGAACAGGCTGCAACTAGGAAAGTTTTTCTTTGTTTTGAGGAGTAAGGTGGAAATACATGAAAATACAGAGATTTTGCAAATTCACACTGGGGGCCATGTTTCCATTGCATCATTCATCTTTTCAGAAATCTACACAAACCAAAGATTTGGGATAATGTCCATACCTGTTTGTGCATTACATATTTTAGGTTCTCATTACATGTCTTAATCATGCTGTTTAAGATTTATAATATCTTTTGATATTAAAGGTTGATTTGCAAGGGCAAAGAGAGCAATCAGACATTCAGCATCTACTGCAAACTAACAGATGCCTAATTCACATTTTCCACCTCTTAATTATGATCATAGTGCTTGTTAGTCCTGGGACAAAGCTTCTGTTTATTAAAGGATAAACCAGAATTATGAATCCTAGCTCTGCTGGGCAGCCAAATGTGTCTGGTTTTGAAGCAAGACCTTTCAGATATGCCCCTATTTGCAGCTCTGCTAATAACCTGCTACAGGGCACCAGGCAAGTCACATTCCCCTCCTAACTATTATCTGTGAATGGGCTTCTGATGAAGGAACAGCTAATATCAATATTGTGACATTAACCTCTCTGAGTTCTGTATATAGCAAGTGCTAGTTAAAATTTAGCAGCCTTTAGGGCTGTTTGTTTTCCTCACCACAGGTTTTTCACTGGCTTTGAAGTTATTTGAGAAGCAAGGTTACCTGTAGGAACTAGGTGTACACGGAAGAAAAAAAAATAAAATGTTGTGGTTTTATTTTTTATCTCACATTTTTCCATTTCACTGCTGGATCAACAGGAACAACAGTAAAAGAGACTTTCTGAAGTGGTTGAGAAATAGGAATATGTCCATAACTTGGATATAAGTTGCAACAAAGCCTGTTCCAGATTTAAAAAAGGATGGGGTGGAGACAAATGGATGGAGCTAAAAATCTGAAGTCAGGAAGTGTTTTGAACAGAAGCAGGTTTAAAGCAGGTTTTGAAGCATCCCTTTGAGCAGTGATACTGTGTTCATTTCTGTGCTCTATGTGCCCTCAAAAGGCTGTGGGGTCGTGATCTGGAAGTGGGACTGCTCTGCCTTTCATGCTTTCTCTGATTTTTTTCTCTTTTTTAAGTTTCTAGATAACATTTCAATAAAATTTTGTTGAATTTCAAAGGCTTTTGACACCTTTTGGAGAGATCATTCCAGGTAAGTTCAATGTACAGATGATTCCAAGTACATCACAGCCCAAAAAAACACTTTCCCCCAGACAGTCCCCCACTTCTCCCCTTCTTAAATTGTCATTGTTCTCCTAGATTTTCAGTGAGAACAACCAAATCTGTGTTACTGCTTGTAGTTCCCTGACATATCAGGAAAAGCAGGGTTAGGAAAAACTGGAAATCCAAGTTCCCAAAGGAAGTTTCATTTGGACACAATTGTGAGAAAGGAAAGAGAGAAGGAATACCTGTAATGCCACATGTACACATCCATCCTGTGCACATCTTGTCCTGCTGTTCCAAGTGACTAATTCTTGGGATCTTTCAAAGCATCAGGCTTTCTGATGATGGATCATTTTGTACTAATGGTGACATTACCTGATGGGGGAAAACACTGCTGAAACTGTTCACTGACATTTAGCAGTGGCTGATAAACAGGATTTAAAAAGAAGATGGTGGGAAACACTGCTTGCATTCAGTGTGATAATCACAAGTGGGAGTCTGATCTTTCTTCCTTTAAGTCAATGAGAAAGCTGTGACTACCTTTTTAACTGTAAGCTGTAAGTCTTTTTAACAGACTAGCAAGGTATTTTATCACTGTCTGTAGTGCCTTGCTTCAGACCTCACACCTGAAAAAGAAAGCATCCAGTGGGATCTGGAAATTAAAACTCTTCCAGTTTTCACTATGTTTTGAATAACTGCCCAATGCCCTCCCTTCCTGTATATTTTAACATGCCTCCTTTCCCCCAGGCTGCAGGGCTTTTTACCCCCAGGAATACTACATCTCCATTGCTTTCTGTTTCTATTTTTCTTTTGGCTTCAGTGGCATTGACAACTGTGCCAACAAAATAGTTCAGGAAAAAATTAATTTGAAGAGATTCATATGTGTATAACCTGAGAGGGGAAAGATGAAATAAAAGAGTCATATGAGAGTCTCTGCCAGTTTTTTGGTGGGGAAGAGTGAGATGGTGGCCCCCATTTTGAGGTCCATGGCAGCTGGCCCTGGGCTCTGCTTCCCCCAAAACAGGCTCAGCCCTGCCTCTTCATCCCCTCTGCTGTGTGGCAGCAGCATCTCTCAGGAGGAATCCTGAGGAGCTGGGAAGGGGAGCTGACATGTGGCTCTGGGTCCCCACAGCATTGAGGTGACACCTGTGCAGGGTCTGCTTTTTGTTTTGGTGTTGTTTGGTTGGTTTGGTGGGGAGGGATTTTTGTTTTGGGGTGGACTTTTTTTTTTTCTTTTTGTTTTGTTAGGGGTTTATTTAATTTGAGTGTTTTCTTGTTCTTGCTTTTAATAAAAACACCAAGCTGTTCAATATTTTGCATTGGAAACAAAAATCTCCTTGTTTGCCTGTGACTGAGCTTTCTTAATTATTGAAGATATAAGCTCCTCATTATTGAGCTTCCAGTTTTTTTCCATCACATTGAAAGGGTTGTATAACATTAATAGATGCTATACATAACATTTCTGAAATCCTGAAATCAAGCATATTTTATAGATGCCGCAGGAGGTTTCAGTAACTCTAATAAATAATGCTAATGGAGACCTGGAAAAATACTCTCTAGGAAATTTTCTAATTCCCAGTTGTTTAAAAAAAATCGTGGTAGCACAGATTGTGTGTTTGTTATGTACTTGAAATAAGTTATCACTTATCAAAAGTTGTTCATCATCTTTATTTCTGATGCTAGCTATAGATTTTATTGCTTTTTGAGGTAAGCCATTTACGTGCTGATTTTATATTCATAGAGAACCAACTGGAGTGTGTCATGAAGCCCAAGAAAGTCGTTTCAGATGATGAATATACTGATATTTGCAACTGATGTTGTGTGAAGCTACAGAGCTGACACCAAACTCAAACCATCTGCAGTTAATCTTTCCATTGTAGCCATTTACTCAAAGTGAAAAGGCTATTGCAAACATCACTGAAAGAAGACAGAATAGGAGAATGTGGATGTTGGATGCATACAAATAGAAATGGAGGATTCTTGACTGTCATTTTGTCATCAGCAGTCTGTGAGAAGGATCCTCAAACTGTTTCTGTAGATTCTCTTCAGGAGCTGAGTCACCAGTCAGCTACTGCTGCTTAGGATGAATTTGTGCCATTGTTTTCTGTTTATGTCTTCTCTAATTTGTGATTTGCAACTTTTTCCGATTAGCCATTCTTTCTAAGACAAATCATTGTTTCTGAATAATTGTCTGGACTCCTGTGGCAGCTGCTGCTGGACAGAACAGCTGATCTTTCTGCAACACAAAACATGGTGTGGAATTCATCAGATCAATACTTGCCAGGATTCCTTTCCTGATGATGGATTTATGAGCATGAAATTTTATGGTTAATAAACCAGCTTTAATGAAAGCCTAAGGGCCCTCGTTGTGTTAAGACTGATACATGGTATACATTTAAACATCAATAAAGATCAAATATTCTTAGCAACACTGAAATTCCAAGGAATTATGATAATGAACTTAAATGTGTCCTCAATACATTTTGCTAAAAAAAGAGGTTTTCTTGAGATCTTAATATTTGCAATTTTTGCATTTTAATGGAGAATGCTTGGAAAAGAGAGGAGAGGAGAGGAGAGGAGAGGAGAGGAGAGGAGAGGAGAGGAGAGGAGAGGAGAGGAGAGGAGAGGAGAGGAGAGGAGAGGAGAGGAGAGGAGAGGAGAGAAGAGAAGAGAAGAGAAGAGAAGAGAAGAGAAGAGAAGAGAAGAGAAGAGAAGAGAAGAGAAGAGAAGAGAAGAGAAGAGAAGAGAAGAGAAGAGAAGAGAAGAGAAGAGAAGAGAAGAGAAGAGAAGAGAAGAGAAGAGAAGAGGAAAAGAATGAAGGATATTCTCACACTCCAGGCTGGAGGCTAAGGGGGTCCTAAGAAATAATTTGATATCTGTTTCTGATTAATCAAGGGCTTGAACTTAAAATTCCAATATTGCAGCAATGATGTGCAGAATGGGATAACCAGGAAGTAAGAGGGTCCTGCAGGTGTGGGAGAGAAAAATTATTCTTTTCATACTCTAGACATCGGTTTTGTGCCCTGTGTGAGCTGTCCTGGGCAGAGGTCAGCTCTGCTCTTTGCCAGCTAGCACCATTTGGCCCCTCCCTGACCTTTCCATGGATCCACTGCTTTCCCCCACAGTGTCCCTGCAAAGAGAGGGTGCACAAGGCTTGGGGAGTGAGCCAGCAGCACTTTGCTGGATTAGGTTTTTCCCATCTACCCAGGAACTTGAGTCCACTGCAGGGATATTACAGGCTGCTTTTCCACATGTTAAATATTCTATCTTGGATAGCAGAGCTGATGCTTGCTGGATTTTGCTGTTAATTTAGTTTGGCAATTAGTTGGATGGTGCTCATATAGTTCGGGCAAGGAGCATCATGAAGAGGAAAGGAGCAGTGCAGTTCACTCATGCATGGACACCATCCCTTTCTCCCATGGGAAGCCAGCTGATTTAGAGATGTTCAGTTCTCTTGGGAATCGAGCACATGTTTTACATCCCTACCACTTGTTGGCATGGCAGCTTGTCCCAATGAATTCCCTTTTACTGGCACAATAAACTTTGTTTATTTTGTCCAATTTCTGTTATTTTCTTAAACAAGCTGATGCTGAATTCTGCATCTATTTGATAAGTGAGTGTTGTGATGACTCTTGCTTAACATTTGTTGTCCCTCTGTGTATTTCCCACATGGAGGAAAATATAATTGGGTTATGTAACTTACAAGGAAAGTATTTTTAATTTACTCTATAACCACTTCTTTGTCAGGTATTGTCTGAGCCAGATGCTAAATTCTTATTTTATATCTATGTTAACTTAATCTTTGCTTCAGGGAAGAAATGATTGTACACAGTGACAGACAATCACTGTGACACGCCCCTGTGCATGAAAACAAAAACTGCTTTCTCCTTCTTTGTGTCACATATTTTGCTTGGGCTTTTCATTCCAAATATCCTTGCTCTGTGCTTTGTACTTCTTGGCTGTCCAAATGTTCTTCTCTGCTTTGTCTTCCCTGTGGGGGGATGAATGTTTCCCTTCCTTCATGTGTCTTGCTCCTGAGGAGTTGCTTTCACTGCACTCACTCTCATATTTAAATTTTTATTTCCCTAATTAAACCATTAAGTGACTTTTCTGGGGGAACGTTGAAGTAAAGGAAGGTTGAAGTTTGTATTTATCTGCATACTGTTAATGATTTGATATAGGTTAATTGCTCTTATCTGTTCTATTCAAATTCTTGCATGCTCAAAGAGCTTTTGATAATTATACAGTGGTGCCTATTCTTATTCAAAAGACACTTATTGCAGTTTTTGGGACTAATATTGAATTTTAAATGAGTGTATTTTGAAAACCATGACTTTGCTGACATCTCATTTCCTCTGCATGGAGACTTGCTGCCCCAAATGACTCATCAGCCTGCTGGCTTTATTCCTATCTACTGTCTTTGGGTAAAATTTCCAAGCTGGAAGCTTGGACCCCAACTGGAGCAGAGTTTCATGATAATTTTCATTTGGGCCAATGAGGGGAGAATGTGGAAGACTTTTGAAATGTAGACATTTCTCAAGCCCTCAATTCATAGCTGGCTGGATTTTTTTCATTTTTTTCGAAGTCATTTTTTCAACATTTCTTGGTGTTGGTGAGTGAAAGGGTTTGAAAAAAAAAGTTGTTTCTGCCACCCAGGTTTGTGCACAGTCACACTTGAGAGGAGCTGGGGTCAAGAGCTTCTCTGGCTTCTTCTGCTCCTCCATCCTCTTTTGTTTCTTATTTCCCAGTGAAAATTTGGACTCCTGTTTGGCTGGTTTCCTGGACTATTGTCTTGGTTTGGAAAGACAGGTATCAGCCAGGCAAAGCTGGAGTTTCCCTTAGAATGGAGAATGTAAACCCCTCACCCCTGCCAAATTATAATTTTGCAATTAAGGGCTTTCAGGCAAAGATTTGGGAATAGGAATAAAAGTTCTTTACTAGGAATATTAGCAATACAAATGTAGTAGAAAAACAAAACCACCCAACCAAACCAGCAAACAAACAAACAACAATTTTGGAAAACCCTGACAGAGTCAGGAGGGAATAACCTGACACCCTGTTGGTCAGGGTGTTGGAAGCAGTCCAAAAGTGAGTCCCCCTGGAGTGGCAGAGGTGGTTCTGGTGGAGTAGAGATGATCCTGTAGAACAAGGGTCCAGTGATGGTGAGAAGGGTCCAGTCTTCCTCCAGGAATCGGGTGAAACTGGATCCCTTCGTGTTCCTGTGTCTCAGTTTTATCCAGGTAGGAATGGTTGGCTTCCCCCACTGGGTGGAGCATCTCACAATGGGATGATGGAATGTGGATGTACTGCTTTGGGGAGTCTTAATGGCCCATTGTGAAAAGAGATAAGAAACTGCCCCACCTGGTTTGAACAGCTGGCCCATTATCAGAAGGCATCCGCGCCCCCTCCTTCCAGAGTTACAAGAGATAAAGAAAAGCACCTCCCCAACTGCTTTCAGCAGATGAAATAGAATAGACATTTTTGGTTCCACAACCCAAGACAAATATGGAAATTTCAATCCTTTGAAATAGATTTTCTGAGTCCTATGGATGGTGGCTCCTATTTTACCCCTACTCTGCCTTCCAAACCTGATTTCCCACATGCTTCAGCCTTAAAGAAAACACTCTAGGGCTAATATTAGCAATTTATTTATTATAACATTTCTTGGAATTGCTCTTGCCAGCTGTAGTTCTCCATGGATTTCATGGAGAGAAGCAGCATATGGACCCTTAGACAAGGCAGTGAGCTGGCACTAGGGACCTCCACCCTCCTGTCTCTGAGGTGCATCCTTGCCCTCTTCATCTTTGTTCCTTCTCTCTTCCCTTACCTGGTTTGTCTTTTTAGACAATAAACTTCTTCTTGTGTGTGCCTAAGGTTCTTTTATGCCTCAGCTTTACAGTGCCTACATCAATTATAATCACGGATGAAGCCCCCAGGTGTAGTTGTAGCACAAACCTTTGAGCAGAGTAATCTGGTTCCAGATGATTTGAACATCTCACTTCTTAAGTAGAGGATAATCCCCAGAAAGAACTAGGCAAGCACTGAATATAATGACTCCAATTTCTTTTCTTCTCCCTTTCCTCCTCCCCTTCATAAATAAGAGAACCCCTTTGGAACCCTTGTGAGGCAGAATTTTCCTTTCCATTTCACTGTTTATTCAATTACATGCTCCAACCAGATGAGGTCTGAGGAGGGTATCTTCAAAAAGTCACTTCCTAAATTCCTGTTACTGTCAACAGCAGATCAGAGCTGGACTTTTAATTGCTTTAAATTGCCCCCAGAGAGTATCTTATGATGGGGTAGCCAGGACAGTTTGCCTCCCTAGGTGTTTTAGATTGTAATGTAAGATGTATATGTATTCTATTACCATCTGGGTAAGGTGTTAAGATAGAGGGGCAGTGTTCTTGATTTTCTCCATGAGTCAGCCCTGATAACACCCTCAGGAAGAGCTATCTCCACTAATGGGCCATCAAGGTCTCCCAGCATGACTCATAGAATTACATCACCCCACTGTGAGACGCTTTGCCCGGGGGGAGGAACCAAGCATTCCTACCTGTACATAATCAGAGACTGGAATACCATGGGCAGCATTACCCTCTGGATTCTCAGAGGATGAGAGCTTGGTAACTACCACTGGACCTTGAGAGGAAGACCAGACCTTTCTACAGGATCACCACTTTGACACGACCACATCCATCATTCCAACAGAACCGCAGCCACCACCCTGGCCAACAGGGTGTCGTGTCAAATCCTGACTCTGTCAGTCCAGTGTTTCTGTACTCTTGCCTTTATTTGAATTCTCCTGTTAAATTGTAGTTCTGACTTGGAATCTCCCACTGGTTTGCTTTCAAACTAGTACACGAGGCTAGAGGCAGTTTTGAGGAATAACTTCTTAAAATAAAAGACCTGTGTTTTCCTCAAAGTCTGTTGAAGGTATTTTGTCTCATTTTGTTAATAAGTGATCCTTAACCTGGAAAAGTTATTAAAGAAACAAGGTAAAAATAGAAATTACTGTTCAAGTCTTTTGGTTGACACGTTTACCCTTCCTTTTCTGGAAAAAAAAAAAAAAGAAAAAAAGAAAAAAAGAAAGAATGGAAAATAAGGTTAGAATTAGAAAGAAATTATTTCCTGAGAGGGTGTTGAGGCCCTGGCATAAGTTTCCCAGAGAAGCTGTGAATGCCCCATCCCTGGAAATGTTCAAGGCCAGTTTGGATGGGGCTCTGAGCAACCTGGATAGTGGAAGGTGTCCCTGTCCATGGTACAGAGTTGGAATGAGATGGTGCTTAAGATCATTCTGTGATTCCATGATTCTTTAGGAGGCATTTGTCATATGCTGCACAAGTTGAATAAATTTATCTCTACTACACATAGAAAATCCCTTGCTAATGGCCTGGAACATGAGGCAGAGAAGTTTGGGGCTGGTGACAGCAGGATTCCTTGGCAGAGCTTACCCCAGGCTGACATTCCTGCTCTGGTGAAAGTCTATACTTGCTCATCTTTCTGTGTCATTAGGATACACATGGTGGGATGGTGTGATTCCCCCAAGGAGGCTGCAAGGAGGGACATAGCAGCACTGGTGCTTCTCAGCATGTGTCACCCATAATGCTGTAGCATTGGGCTCAATTTGTCTTTCCTTTCCTTTCCTGGGACAAATGACAATGGATTCACCTTTCCATATGAGGCTTGTATCTTAAAAATGCAAGTTTAAGTTTAAAAAGTTTATCGGGCCCTGTTTCGAGAACTCCACTGTCAGCTCAATTATCTTATTCTCTGTGTCCTTCTCCATGGTGTTTCACCTTTCAGTGAAACAGTCAAAGCCTGACTGCTCCTCCTGAGAAAAATTTTTGGGAAAAGTCATTTGGAGTATGAACAGTGACACATGCTCACTGAATGCCTCAGTTTGTCAGTCCTGCTGGCTCCCTGTGCAGGGACCCCTCTTCCTGTATATGTGTTCACCTATACAAAACCAAAAATTAACCTCCATGCAATTTTCATGTTTTCCTGTTTTCTTCCTCCAGAGGAGATCCTGCTGCTACAGCTTCTGGAAATCTGTGGTGGGAGTGTTTTCTGGCATGCAAACAATCATTGGTATGACCCTTGCTTTCAAAATAATCTTAAAATTCTAGGGGGAAGGCCTCTGCTTACCACTTTCTAGATTTCTTCATTCGCTCTTAGACCGGAGGGAAAGAAGGGCCACCAGCATCACAAAGAGAATTTTGAACAATTTCAAACCCAGTAGCACTTTGGTTTTGAAGAACTTTGCTCTCATTTACTTCATTATTTCCAGAGAGTTTACTGCAGAGTTTACTGACACAAGAATTCAGGAAAGCTGGTGTCTTCCCAAGGATGTTGTATAAAAGTTTTGTTTCAACTCACGGGATTTTTCTCAGTTGAAGCCAAATATTTTATGCTGTGCTTTCTCCTGGAAGAAAACAGAAAGCAATGCCAGCAAAACATCCCTGGCAGTTCTCTGGAAATGCATGAGTCCCAAGAAAGAATTAATCAGATAGTTCCTAACTGGATCCCAGCGGACAGCTGAGATATTTTATAGGAGGCAAGGACAAAGAGATCTCAAACACAGACAGGACTCACAGCTGGAATCTTGCTCTGTGACCATATTGTCCTGTACAGGACACTGCTGAACTGCTCCAAATTCACATCACTTCAACTATCCTTAGCATCCCAGGCTCTGTTTTGAATTGAAGAATTCAGAAAATCATACTTATGTTTGCTAGGAACCAGACTATTTGTACTTCTCCCTTCCATCTTGTGCTGGAACAGCCTCAGCTTTGGGATAAATTCTTTCACCCCTTAACATGTGAATAAGTGCCAGGGGTCAGGGTGGATAAACTTGGTTTCAAGCAGAGCCCCAGTTTAGAGATGCATTACTGCATGCTACTGTGGCATCATATTTACCCTCTTTGTTTAGAGTGGATTTCATTTAACCAGAAGGAAAAATATCCATGATTTAGCAGTGAAACAAACCAAGACTCCTGTCTTGCTGTCAGTAAATGACCCACTACTCACAGGGTGATTTTCTAGTTTAAATTATATAGTTAAACACTCTCTGTGTTATTGCACATGTCCTGATAGCTCTGTCAATACATCAATCCCTGTCTCACACACTTTTATTTTCTCTAAATGCTTTACTCATTTTGTTTCAACAGACTGGCTTGGCAGGTTCATATGTGCTGAAAAATCCATGTCCCAGTCCTGGATCTCAAGAAGATATTCCTTTTAAATGCAAACAAAAACCAGAGGTTGGAAGGCAAAGAGCTATTTGGTATGATTTCTCTGACAGTACTAAGATCATTCCCTGGAAAAAATAAGCCACTTTGTGTATATTTACATTTGAATTTGAAATATATGCCTTGCCTCTTTTTTAAATGAGGAATAATCTGTCCTACTCTTCTTAAAATGAACAAGAGGCTGGTCCACAAAAGATAATCTGCTGTTATTTATGTTACTAATGGCTATCAATGTTAGCAGTAAAACAGAATGGATGCATTCAAAATTATTTATTCAGCAGCACCTGCTGGTGTCCTTAGAAATACTGCAGCATATTTCTGGGAAATGTTTTTTCATTACCCTAAATTTTTTGTTACCCAAGCCATCATTCCGGTGATTACAATACAGGGAAAGGAAAAACATATTTTGTTTTAATAGCCATAATTTATTTTTTTTTATTAGACTTCCGTCCCTGTCTAATGGAGCTCTGCCTCTCCAGAGAGCAGCAAACTCACCACAGAGCATCTCAGTCCCATCTGTGCAGGAACAATTAGAAGCATTTTGACTCTTGGAGTGCAGAGGGATAAGATTCCATTATTCATGAAGTGGTCTGTGTTAATCTGGCACTGTCTGGTTTGTTGGGGGTGGGGGGCAGGGCAGGGCACAGGGGGTAGCTTCTGTGAGAGGCTGCCAGAAGCTTCCACCATGTCTGACAGAGACAATCTCTGATGGCTTTGAAGGTGGGCATGCTTCTGGCGCAGTTAGAGAGGCTGGCAGTGCCTCTGTGACGACATATTTAAGAAGAAGATCAAAACAATGCAGGGGCAGTTCTTTCTCCAGAGGTGGCTTCTGCTGGGGTCCATCCCAGCACAGCCTGTGGCGATGCACCACCCTGCCTGCCTGGCCACCCCTAACCAGCCACACTGCAGGCAGAAGGGCAGGGGCACTGGCTTCTTCCCTGTGCCCCACATCAGGAGAGGGGTTAACTAGTGCCAGTGCCACTGATGCCTCAAGTTTGAGCTTTCGTGTTTTTCAGATTCTCTGCCACCCAGGGGTACAGTTCTGAGCCTCATATTTAAGTGTTAGTCAGCTCTCTTCACAGACTAGGGAGACAAAACAAATCCTCTTCCTGCTGAAGACCAAGGACAACTTTCAGGTCCAAAAGCACAAACAAGGGTGGCTGAAGGGAGGAACAAGAAGGATGAGACCTCACAGCCTGGAGCTGTAATTGGACAATTAAACCCCAATATGCAAATGGACCAAAACTGATCAAAGTGTGAGACTTTGTGACCAATCAGCCATTTTGTGACCACTGTTAGTCCACCTTGGGTGTAGCCCTGGTCATGCCCAGGGTGTACCCTGGAGGCCTTTCAATAAATATCTACTTTATTCTCTAGCTCTGCCCAGTCTCTGTTCCAGGTCAGCCTTCCCAAGGCATCACCACAGTGGCCACCATTGCCCACATGCATGGCCAGCAGCAGAAACATGATGAGCACAGAACCTAGACAGGATCAACCTCTCGGTGCTGTGGGATCCTGCAGGAACCTTTGAACTGCTGGAACTTTTTGACAATGGCACCTACAAGCAGCAGTTTTTCTTCTAGTCGGGGAAGAGGAGGAAGTGAGGACATGTGAGGGAAAACAACACAGCAGCACCACAGTCAGTGGAGAAAGAGGGGGAGGAGGTGTTCCAAGCTTAGGAGGAATCTCCCTCTGCAGGCTGTGGTCAGGACTATGGTGAAACAAACTGTCCCCCTGTAATGTTCCCAGGAAGTCCACGGGGGATGCAAAAATCCACACACAGCCCATGGAAAAAGTGCTCGCACCAGAGCAGGTGGATGCCAGAGAAACCTGTGATCTAGTGGGAGACCCAAATAGAGAGAGAGGGCCCTGCTTCCAGGAATAGAGAGAGAGGGCCCTTGCTTCCAGGGATAGAGAGAGAGGGCCCCTGCTTCCAGGGATAGAGAGAGAGGCCCCTTGCTTCCAGGGATAGAGAGAGAGGGCCCCTGCTTCCAGGGATAGAGAGAGAGGGCCCTTGTCTCCAGGGATAGAGAGAGAGGGCCCTGCTTCCAGGGATAGAGAGAGAGGGCCCTTGTCTCCAGGGATAGAGAGAGAGGGCCCCTGCCTCCAAACTAGAGCAGCCCATCCTCAGAGGGCTGCACCCTGTGGATGAGTGGCCCACGTCACAGCAGTTTTGGGAAGACTGTTTGCCTGTGGGAGGGAGTCACAGCACAGCAGAAGAAAGACTCCTGTCCCTGAGAGAACAGATCTAAAGTGAAGAACTGACCAGAACCCCCATGCCCTGTGTCTCCCTGCACTGACAGTGGGAAGGAGGGAGGGGATGGGGGGGAGGAAGGTGCTTTAAAGGCTTATTTTACTTCTCATTATTCTCCTCTGACTCTGTTAATGATACATTTACTTCATACCTTTAAATTTGAACCCATTTTGCCCTTGGAGTGTTTGCCCCTGCCCTCATCTCAACTCATGAGCCCTTCCTTAATTTTTCTTTTCCTCTCCTCTGCCCAGCTGAGAGCAAGAGAGGGTGAGAAACGACTTTCCCAGGTGCCTGGCATTTGGCCAATATCAAACCATGACATGGTGGTCCCTTGCAGCTGTCTGGCATTACCTCAGCTCCTCTCATGGATTTGTCACTAACTGTTTTTCAATAAGAAGCAACCATTCCTCAGTTCCACAGCTTCCTCCAGCTGTTTCACCTCATGGAACCCCAAAATTAGATTGGAAAAGACCTCCAAGTCTTTGGAGAATCCACCATTGAGTCCAATCTTTGACCAATTACCACCTTGTCAACCAGACCAGAGCACTGAGTGCCATGTCCAGTCACTTCTTGAACACCTTGAGGGATGGAGACTCTACCACCTTGATGGCCAGCTCCTTCTGACCACCCTTTCAGTGAAGAGTTCTTCCTGATGCCAACCTGAATCTGGGGGTCAGGGAATCAGGAATAGAAAGACTGTAGCTCTTTGTCAAATAAATGATGATTTGCAAGCTGCTCACTCAGCTCTCCATCCATCTCTAGATTAGTTAATCTCAGAAAAAGCCTACATAACCCTCACATCCATTTCTATGGGAGCAAGCCAAGATTATCCTCAGCAGGAAGACACGTGTAGGATGTTGTTTATTATGCTGTCTCCCTGTTCTACAGATAGAAAAATGAATGACTGCTGCTGCTAGTGTAACAAATTTCTTTATTACAGCTGACTGGAAGAAAAACCTCTGTACTGTGTGGTACCCTTGAGAAAAGTAATAAGAAGGGTATTAGCTCCAGCTTTCAGCCACACCTGCAGTAATCTCCCTTTGCAAGAGAGTTTATCTTTTATCTTGAAAGAAGCTGTAGGTCATAAAACAAAATGAGAAACCATTCAATTGGAGAATATAGGGAAAAAATCTATGGTACAGAGTCTCTTTTATGGCCTTGGTGTCTTCTCAAAACAGAAAAAAAAATACTTAATCTGAATGGTTTTCTTAAAGAATTCCAGATACCAAGCAGGAAATAAATGATTTCAGAGAGGGCCTTTACAGGATCTTCATTAAGCCCCACCCTAAATTGTTTTTCCCACTGAAACTCAGCCAGACAATGAGACTGGGCTGATATCTTCCCATGCAGGCAGATGTTCTAGTGCAATATTTCTTGAGAAAAGACTGGATGCAGGGACCACTAATGCTTAGTCTCTCAGGCTGCTGCACTTCTCAGTTCCCTGTACATTTTGTTTCAGGCTGTCACTAAGACAAGGGCATCCCCATAATGATGAGACAAAACTTCTTCACAAGGAAATGCCGTTTATTCCATGGAGCTGGAATGCAAATCAATGACAAAAGGAATGATCTAGAAAAGTTAAATGGAGGGAAATGATTGTGTAAGTAAGAGGGTTTCTAAAGAAATAAGGTAAGTACCCCCCACCCCATATTGTTAATGCATAGCAAAATCTGTGAATCAAAAGAAGAAATAAGGATGTAGACTCAAGTATAAATATTGAAGTGAAACACTTCCTAGTGTTTTCCTGTTCTTTCTGGAGCTGCCAGGACTGTGCAGATGAGATCTAGGCACACACTGAGTTTGTGCCAATTTGGGTAGGAGGTCTGGAGCACTCATTTCTCTCTCTTAGTTGCACAATAAAATAGGTTTATAAAGGAAAGGTGTGCTGATTTAAAGGAAAAAATCTTGTTAGTCCAATTCTGCTTGAAATTAGCTGTTCCAAGCATTCTGCAGTGTTTTCTTTTTCCCCCATTCTCTCTCCAGGGTGGTTTCTGAAGCTCCAGGTCAGGTGTCAGGATTGGAACATCAGAGGGAATTTGAAGTACCAACAAGGGACTGACTTTGCCCCCCAGCCACGGCACTGTTTTGTCATATAGAGGACAGACATTTCCCTGAGATTTCTCATCCTGCTAATTAAGCAGCAGCTGCAGCCCTCTGTGTAATTTCATCTGCCAGTGGTTTGGAGAGCTGCAGATTCCCTCGTCATCAAGTTTGCCAGGGTGGGAATTTGCTCCCTGGGGTGCTAAGAGCCATAAATACAAACTGAAAACACCCATCAGCAGCAGGCACACCCACCTGAGCATTCTGCTGAGCATTAATTATGCATGGAATTCATTTTGCTCGAGGCAATTCAGTAATTGCTGCAGGGGGCTGAAAGAGCAGGTGCTGCATAAACACAGATTGTGGAATTGCAGTTTTATTGATCACGGAGCCATGGCTTGGTTTGGGTTGTAAGGGACCTTAGAGAGCATCTCACCCCAACCTCCCTGCCCTGGCCAGAGGCACCTTCCCCTAGAGCAGGTTGCTCAATTGCTGTTGATGGATTTCCAGATTTGGTTATTTGGCAGTTTCCCTATATAAAATGTATTCCAGGTAATATGACTCCAGGTAATATTTGGAAGCTGCTTTGCTTCATTTGATATTTAAGGAACACATGAAATACATGATGAAATACACCCATGTCTTGGTTTAAAAGACAGATGTCTGCCAAGGAAGGCAGGAATCTTCCCATAATGGAGAAGATAACCCCCTCCCTTCAAATTACTACAGCTTGGATATAATCAGGCTTCCAGGCAAAAATATGGGAAAAGGAATGAGAGTTCTTTATTGGCAAGTATGTATGTATATAAAACAGAACAACTACAACAACAACAAAACAATAACAGGCTGTTTTCCCACCCAATAAGTACTTTTTTTTTTCCCCTTTGGTGCAGTTAAAACTGGCAGGGGATGCTGTTGGCTCTGGGCAGGGCAGAGGCTGCAGTGACTCCCCTACAACTTTAGGGTTGTGTTCTGACATGAGCCAGCAACCTCTTCAGCAACCTCTTCAACCCCCCCAAAATCCTGAAAAACTGGAGGGAGCTTTAACACTCACTTCAAGGCTTGAAAATCTGCACTGTGCTGGGAGAGTTAGAAATTCCTTTGATTCAGCTCATCAGAGGGAAAGCATGAAGCATCACAGTCTGAAACAAAAATATTTTTCTTTAGGTAAAATTATGTCAAAATTAGGGTCGAGGTAGAGGCAAGAGGGAGCCAGTGGGAGAAGTGACTTGTTTAGGTCAGATCTAATATAGGCCAGAGGAACTTTGCTTTTGCAATGCTTCTTTTTTTTCCCTCTGTCTATAAAAAGAGTCTGTCTCAGGAGTAGGTATCTAGAACCAAGAGATAAAAAAATCTTGCTCACAAGACACATTTTAAAACTATGTGGATCATTTGGAACACGTGCAAAAGGGAAGGGGATGGCTTTTTACACCATTTGTCATCCTTAGATCAAGATTGGGTAGTTTTTAAAAGTTTTTCTCAACCTGAGCCTGGAATAGGAATATTAGCTAGGATGTCTTGGATGGTGATACATCATTGGATGGTGATGTGACCATTACAGTAAAAAAAAAAAAAAAAAAAAAAAAAAAAAAAAAAAAAAAATCTGTCCATAAAGGATGAGGCAAATGTAGAGTAATTCCAAACCCTGACAAGTTCTCATACTGTAGCACTAGTTTTTTTATACCAAAACTTCACCCTGAGGATTTGATGCCCTTGACTTTGCTGTTAAGGGGTAGTGTGAATAACCAGAAGTTTTGAGCACATTGTGTGTTATCTCTGGGTATGACACAACCCAAATTCAGCCACCTGCAACCTGCCTGAAAGATGAGAAGCCAAACCTCCACCTTTAGTAGTGATTAGAAATCATGCCAATTTGGTAATAAACCAAGTATACCATGATTTTAAAACCTAAGTGGTGCTAGCAAAGCAAGAAAAAAGGCCATAAGTTTAAAATATTGTTTTATCTTCACTAAGCACTAAGTATTCCTTGCATGCAGTTTAATCAAATAGCATGAAAATAAATTCTAAGCCACTGGAGATATGCCAATAAAAATGTCTCAGGTGCTAAATCCTAACCAAATGATAAGCTTAGTGTCTTTCTGGGGAAAAAAAAAAAAAAAAACATAAAAAGAAAATTTACAGCTTATATTTCCTGTTAAGCTTCTTTTTTAGATTTGCAGTCAATTTATATGTCTGTATGCAATACCCTGGAATACAGAAGGAAAAAATGCCTGCCTGAGTGTTCATTTCTCTTTGGAAAAGTTGGTAATGCTTCCAGGTTGAATGCTGTTCAATAGCAATTCACTGTTTCAACCAAATGCCAGTGCCACACCAGGAACAGGCTGGTAAAACCTGTCAGGAGCTGAAGTCCATAAGTTGTCACCTTCCACGAATGCACTTTTCTTCAAAGGGGCAGCAAAACAGTCGTGAAAGTGTCAGTACAGCCACAAGGAAAATGGTGTAGAGCTGAGTTAGCTGGCAACAGATTTAACCTCCCACTGTGCTGGAAAATGATTTCTCAGGTGAAGACCACTTGTCAAATAAAAGTTCCTTTGTAATGTACAGGAGGTTTGGTGCAGCTCTTCAACCTCCCAGACAGAGAGGTCACTGGAACCAATAATCCAGCCCCAAAACATTATTGTGTGTACTCTGGTGACTGAATACACCCTTTGTCAGCACAGTGGTGTGCTAGCCTTTAGCACTGGTGTTCACCTTCTGCACGGGCAGAGAGCCTGCACTTCATTACAAAATGATTTCTTGTTCTGCCTTGGACACTGCTCCTTGTCTGGCACAGCTGCTCAGGAGGTCTGGCTGAGGATCTGGGATTCCCTCAGCCACAGTCAGAATCCCTTTGGAATAGTGCATGTATGGTTACAGCCAGGCACTGGTGTGAGTGAGGGGAAGGTGGGAGCAGAAGGAAAGGGGGCCTAATGACTGAAGAGAAAACTTGAGTTTCCTTGGATCTTTGGAGTTTAACTTTTCCAGACCTGCCAGGGGAATTTCCACCTACCACAAAACACAGGGAAATGTAGCCTTTGGTACACTTTCAGAAATGTTGCCTTATGCTGTTGCCACCAAGAGGCTGCAGCAGAGAAGAGCATTCATTCCTGTCCTAGAGCAGTGTGTAAATCAGAGCTGGGGCTTCAAAGGGCTTATCCATACACTAGGATTTTCCACATGATCCATGTCATGGGAGAGAAACACAAGAGTGGTGCAAAGGGAATTCCAAATGTCACAATTCTACACCAAGTGCAGCTATTATTTTATTCAATGAGAAAATAAAACTGAAATGTCAACATGTTTGCGTGCAGGTTTCCACACTTGGTCCTTTCAGGAATGCCAGGAGGAAGGCAGAATTAGGAAAACTGTTCAGCAGATTCTTGTGGCAACAGCAAATAAGTATCAGTTACTTACTTCCCCCACACTGACCTGGTGAGGTGAGAAAAATAAAAAAGAAAAAGTAAAAAAAACGCAAAAGTAAGAACAGTTCAATAGCTGGAACGAAGTAAAATATAATTATTATTATTGTTATAGTAAGGAAAAGGAGAGAAAGGAAGGAATAAAACTCAAGAGAAGAATACATACCACTCCCCACTGAGTGATGCCCAGCCCATTCTCAAGCAGCTCATGGCTAAATTCTTCCAGTATATATGCTGCTATGGAATATCCCTTTGGCCAGTTTGGTTCATCTGTCCCAGTTTTTTGTACACCTGCTTGCTGACAGACCATGGAAAAATGGGGAATCCTTGATTTAGGGTAAGCCCTACTTAGCAACAACCAAAGCATCAGTGTGTTATCAATGCTGTTCCCATGCTAAATGCAAACCCCAGCACTGCTCCAGCTCCTAGCAAGAAAACTCTCTCCATCCCAGCTGAAACTAGGACACAGATCCCTCTTGGTGTTGCTCTGTAGGATGTGCTGCAGTCTCCCAAGGTATTTACTGGAGGTTAGTGAGCCAAAATCTGAAGTTTGAGTTATTTTAAGGGCCATACTGAGCAACATTTTTTTACCTTCTGGGCACCCATTCTCCAGCATTGCTCAGAATCTTGTTTAAACCCCTATAAAATAAATATCCTCTGCTTGAACTCTTTCATTAAAATGATGAGCAAAAGGATTAAACACATTGATACAAAACTAGGTTTGGGACAAAAACGTGGCTGAGAGTTGTCAGAGCAATAAATGTTTATCTAAACCTTCCTTTTTCTCAAGCATTTGCTAGCAAGGAATGCTGGAGCAGCCTCAAGAAGAGAAGCTTTGGGGCAACCTAATTATGGCCTTCCAGTACCTGAACAGATCCTACAGGATAGATGGAGGGAGACTATTTACAAGGGCCTGGAGTGACAGGATAAGGGAGAATGGCTTCAAACTGACAGAGAGTAGGTTTGGATTGGATTTTGGGGTGAAATTCTTCCCTGTGAGGTTGCCCAGAGAAGCTGTGGCTGCCCCATCCCTGCAAGTGTTCAAGGCCAGACTGGATGGGGTTTGGAACAACCTGGGATAGTGGAATGAGGTGATCTTTAAGGTCCTTTCTAACCCAGACCACTCTATGGTTCTCTGAAGTCTGTGGATTTCTTTCCCATCTATCTCATCTAGGCAAAATTTTACAGGTTGTTTTTCAATGGGCATTTCCCACAGCTCTCCACCTTCTGCTTCACCTCGTGTTTGGAAAACAGCGCTCGAGCTCAGGCGTAGCGTTTAGACAATGTGGATTCTCCCTATGGATCAACCCAAAAGAGGGTGTGGAATTTATTGGAGAGAAAGGAGTTTAGTAATGCTTCTCCAAGTTATAAATCTATCAGGGAGAAAGCTTTTTTTAAGTCACTTTTGAAGGAGCCTCAGACTTCACGGCCCCCATGTCTTCATATCGGGAATTGTTTGGAACCTGTGACTGCTCTCTTGGATTTGTGAGGAGAACAAGGAGGTTGGGATTTTGCCAGATCTCAGCTGCACAGGTCAAGAATATATATTTGGTGTTGTTCTGAAGGATTATTTTTCCAGCTTGTGGACTGCCTTATTAATTTGATGGATGTAGTGTGAGACTTGTGGAGGAGGGAATGTGAGAGAGCTGCCAACACTCTCCTCTGAAGCATTTGGGTAATTTGGGAGCTGCTGCTGTGATTGATGGACCTGCCATGCCCCGAAATAACATTTTTCTTGTTATTCACTAGCAAGATCACTGACATCTTTTAGTTTCTAGAGTGGTTACCATTTAATGTCTGTATTTCCTACAATTGCCACAAGTTCCACTGTGTGGCACCTGAGTCAGATCAAGCTTTATCCAAAGGGCATATTATGCAGGGAGAACATGTTACCAAGCTTTACCCCATTTTGTGAAAGCACAGGGACAACTGTCTACTTAAAGCAGTGTTTTGAAAGATCACAAAAGGAGTGGGACAATGGGATTCAATAGGACTTGGATGTCAGATTCCCTGTAGGTTCATTTGAAATCTCAAGAAATTTGGCTGGAAGTAATAGGATTCTGTTTATTACAATCCAAACACTCAGTGGCAGCTGGATCACTGGAAAGGCCCATGGTCAGTGCAGGAGCAAGCACAGGCCTCACTGCCACAAGGAGCCATTTCCACTTAATTAACTAACCATGTGCCCAAGAGCTTTTCCAAACAGGAGTATTTGCTTCAATGGGGTTTTGTTTTAAGACTTCTGGGCAAGTCTGCAAAATGGGAATACTGTTTAATTTAGGGAGGTGCCATAGGACTTATTTAATGTAGAGCAGAGACCTTCTGTGTTGGAAAAAACTGTAGAAGAATTCTACTTTTGGAGTTTGTTTTCTATATGATCCAAGTACATTGTACATTGTATAAAGTACCTAGCAGGTTTTCTGTAGATGCTGTTATTTTTAATAACTTTGCATTGAACTACTTCTAAAAAAAAAAAAAAAAAAAAAAAAAAAAAAAAAAAAAAATCAAGGATCCACTACCAGGTGAATTTTTTCCTATTTTCCCCAAATCTTTAGGATTAAAGCATTTTGAATGTTCTAGTTATGACAAAAGGCCTAAATTAAATGCAGTAGCAGAGAAATACTGCTGTATTTTTTCTTGTTTTACAAGATAAAGGGTGAACCCAATGAACTTATGTTGCTGCCAGTTTAAAACAAATTAAGTACAATTTTCACAAAGCCTGCAGTTAAATGACTGCCCTCCCTGTTCCAGGATACTGGGAGGCCAAAATTCTGGAGTAGTTTATAAAAGGATCCAGAAAGAGGCATCCAAGAAAGCTCTGCAGGCAGCTATTAAACACAGTCAATGTACAATCCTGAATGACCCACTGCCAGAATCTGGGAATGTATGGCAGTGACAGGACTTTCCTCACATGCCTTCCTTGTTAAGAGGGGATATTGGGCTATCCAGGCACTTGGATGGCACTAGCACAGGAGATCAGGCATTCCTAGGAATTTTGTTTGCTGGAAATAAAGCAGAAATAGCACCAGAAAGGGTAAATAATTCAGTATGGGCATCTAAAACTTAGGTCAATCAAGTGGTCAATCTGTCCTCCCTTGCTCCCTCTCCTTCCAGGTGCTCCCATGCAGCTTTTGCTTAGAATTTAGGCACATATGCTGTTTCCCAAACTGCAGGGACCTAAACTCCTCTGATGCTTTGAGTGTCAGATGTACTCATATACTCTCTCTGCAAAGCAAGTGCTTTCTTTTTTTTCCAGTTTTGAAGGGTAAATAGGTTTTTAACACTCCAGAAGCACAGAGGCATTACAGTGACAGCAGAGAGATAAGTGCCTGGTAAGAAGCAGCCGTGTAATAGGCTGCTCTGTTAAAGATCCCTGAAGTGAGTCTCAGATGATGTTACAGCCATCTACCTCCCCTGGAGTCAGACTGATGATCAGGGGCCTTTATCTTCATATTTTCATCCCTTTTCAATTCCCATCTGAGCATCAAGTGTCTCCCTAGATCCTGCACCTCAAAGGTGTCCCCACTTGTTCTGTGTGCAAGAAGAAAAATGCCAAACTCATGTGTTTCCTATGCAGTTCTTTAACTGGATTCTTATACTCTGAACTGATTTGGAGCCAGGATAATTGGGTGGGATGAGTAAGAACTAAAGTCATCAAGACAGGGAATAGGAAAGTCAACATACCATATCTGAACACCTCAGCACCAGCCAGATCATTCAGAGGGAGCCAGAATCTGCCCCACCTCCTTCTGTTTTAAACAAAACGTGTTTTGCACTGTCTATGTTGTATCCAGATAGAAAAATATCAAACCAGATCAGCATGGAATTAAGCCAAACATCTGGTTCTTTATTGTTCTGGCACAGAATGAGTATTCAAATAGTTAAAAGACCTTCAATTCCCACATTTACATCCCTACTACTCCTGCTCATGAGCAAAGCAAGAAGTAGCATGAGCTTAATTTGCCTTTCCTTCAGAGCAGATTGTCCCTCAGATTTCTGTACTGAATTATTCATGTCACAGTGTGTTGAGATGTGTCACTGTGTGTCAGAAAATTTCCATGGCGGGCAACACACAGTTAAGTGATCTGCACATTTTTAGGAGCTATTTGCTCTATATTTGAGATGCAATATTATATTAAAAATGGCTATAAACCTTTAGCTGTGAAGTATTCTGGCCTACAATAGGATTCCTCACTGACGTAATTAGTCACTGCAAAGGGTTAAGATGAGGTAACATTTACCAGTTTTACAAATTGCATGCATTTTTATAACAATTGTTATTGATGCTAAATACACAGTGACTAAATCACACATTTAAAGTCAATCCTCTCACGGATGTTCTAGGATTAGATGAAAGTGCTTAAATGCCAATGGCAAGGTGATAAAATCAGTAATTTCAGTTTTGTGGATGAGAATTCTCTGCTCCAAGAGCACTGGAAAGCTTCCATTTCAATTTTGCTTCCTTACTGGCTGAGAACCCAGTGTTGTAAGACTGAATTTGCTTGTCCTGAAAAATGTTCCGTTGTCTTTTCTTCTTTCTGTCTGTTACCAACTGGTTTAAACACCAGAAGAGCAAAGAAAACTAAGCCTCTGTGAATAAAATGGGTCAAGCTCAGAAAGGTTTGAAATATACCCAAAAACATGATTAAAACCAAACGAGGTTAAATGTCGCTGCCAAAAAAGTACTGGAAAAAAGAAAATAAAAGAGAAAAGGAAAGAGAGAAGGAGAGAAAGAGAAAGAGAGAAGGAGAGAAATGTGAGGGGGACACCAGGGAGAAAGTGACAGATGTTCAGTAGAAACACATCATCTGTCCAGGGGTCCCAGCGACATCTCAACATCTCATTGTTCTACTCCATCTGGTCTTGGTGGCAAGAGTTTCCTGCCACCTGCCACTGTATCAAAAAGTATAGAATCCCATGGATTAATACACATTTGGGCCAGGTGGGAATGCCCCAATGCCAGTTTGACACAGTCCCTTGCAACCCTGTGGATCTGTTGCATCATGCTGCAGTGCTCGGGTGCAAGGTCTGGGGACCCCTTTGGGGCATCTGATGGACCACGTCACCCCTGTGCTGTCCTCCACAAGGATGTGGCTCTCCCCTCAGAGCTGAGCTGGTCTGCACAGCTGAGGATGGGTGCTGACTGCCTGTGACCAGAGCCTCTTGCCCTACACACCCCAAACCTCTCCTCCTCAGCACCCTTTGGTGTGAGGGTCTGTGCCAGCAGGGCAGCTGATAGCCCTGAGGCTGTGGTCTCCACCCTGAAGGTCTAAGCTTCATCCCTCTGTGATTGCATTCTCTACCTTCATCAACAGGCAGTGAGCAGCTCAGGGCCCCAGTCAGGGTGTGGTGGTCTTCTCTGCAGCATTTGTAAAACAGTTTTGCTGTCATAGGCCAAGGTCCTTCATGAAGATGTTTAAACCATAAATTAAAACATTCAGCCTCCAACAGTCTTTCTGGTTTCTGGCTCCCTCTCAGCAGCATGGCTGAACCACTTTGAAGGTTAAGCCCTATTTTGGACAGGTGAGAAGCTGACTTTTCAAACCCTTGTTGAGAGAAAGCTTGAGAGGCTCAGAGCAAAGGAAAAATGGCCAGATTTGGGATTGGGAAGACAAATCCAGCCAGCCCTATACCTGTGCTACAGGACTACAGGGCACTGTCAACACACCACCTTTCAGCTTCATTCACTCTGCTCTTAAAACATTGTGTTGTTTTTGGTTAATATTTTTTTTTCTCCAGAACAATATTATTTCAGACTCAACAGTCCCTCTGTACTCACACAACTTCCTGGTGGGAATGGTGGTTTATAATTTATGGATGTGCTTTCTGAAATAATAACTAACTCAAAATTACATTCTGTTTTGCTTAATCTTTTTTAATTGGCATCTCAGAGGCTTTGCAGGAATCTGGCTGCAGATTTTCCACTTTCTGTCGGGTTGTAATTTTTTTTTTTTTTTTACTGTTAGCAATAGCATGCAGAGAAAAGCACCCTCTTTGACAACAGTGCCTGCCTGAAGATTCTTAATTAAATTGTACTCAGCATGGTGTAAAAATCACAAGGTTTAGGAGGCATGAGGTGCATGGATAATGTGGCGTTTTATATGACAGCTTTGCATTTCAGCAGGATTCCATGGCATTTTCTTTGCCTATAATATAAAATATTGCAAATGGAATTGACCTAAAAATTGCATGCACTTTATCTTCTGCTAAGTTTTAATTGCTTATCTTTCCTAAAGGTTGTTAAATAGGCCTCTTACCATTGATGGAGTAGTGTATACCACATTTATTCATGCATACAGAACAGATTTAGGATAAATTCCAAGATTATACATACAAATATCCATTGATGCATGACTCCAGTTGCCTAATTAAAATAGCAAAAAAAAAAAAAGCACCCTCGAATTTCCTATTTCTTTTCACATCAACTAATTTTCTGTCCTGTGTTATCTTTCCTTACTATTCCAAGACCCTCCCTATTATTCATGAAATAGAAATTACATCTGTAGCCCCAAGAATTCTGCACTCCACCCACAAAATTTACTTTATCCATCTGCCACTAACCTTTTGAGACCCAGAGAAGGACTATCTCCCCAAATTGCTATTGTTCAGCTGTCCTTAAATGAACTATGTCATACGAGTTCCCTTTGCAACACTGGTGAAGATAGTCCTCAATGGTTTTTTTCTCACAAATCACTGTAGATGTCATGTGGACTAGCACTTAATGTGAGGCTCAGAACTGCATCTCTAGGCAGCAGAGAATCTGGAAAACAGGAAAGCTCAAACTTAAGGCATCTCTTCTATGTCTAAGACTCTCAAGAAACTGCCACAATCTGGGTGGTGAGAAGGGGACACGAAGGACCATTTTATTTCTTGGCACCTCGTTCCATACAAGAGATCTGTCTGGATTGCTGGTCCCTGTGAGGTGCAGGGTGGTTTTCCTTCCTGAGAAGGACCCTACAGGGAGCACTATGATCCGATGGCAGCTTGCAGGCTGCAAAGCCGAGAGGACTGCCTCCTGCATGTGGTGCAAACACAAGCTTCCACAAGTTTCAGGGGCAAGCTCTGGGCAAGCTCGTTGTCCTGGTGCAGTTCTCTGTGTGAGATGCAGCTGAGAAGCTTTCCATTTGGATCCAGACGACAAAGGAGGCAGAATGCAGTGCTCTGTAGTGCTGAGAAGCTAAGAGCATGGCCCGAGCATCTTTTGGCAAAAGCAGTGTGCTGCTGGAGTGTTGTCTGAGTTTTTTGTGTTCTCCTCTGTCTCTTTAAGAAGTTTTTCTAAAGTTCTATTTCAACCTTCTGTGTTTACCTTTTGCAGTAAAGTCTGTCATGATTTTACATAAACGATTTTCTTGTCATTGTAACTGCCTACCCATGTTTACATTCTACTCCTAAAGAAAAGACTGTTGATAAGCTGATAAATTAACCAATGTAGTCAAAGAAGAATATTTCCTTCCTCCAATCCCTAGTCACTGCTAAAATTCTGTAAATGTTAAAGTCTGTAAATAGACTGCCCCTTTTTTGCCTTGAACATCTCGGTGTGCAAGTGCCATTTCTTTGTGTCGTGTTTCCACACTGGAGCGCTTCCCTGCTGGCACAGTGCTCTGGGAGAGAAGTAGACAATGTTTCACCTCCGGGAGAAGGAAAGCACGACAGCTTATCAAGAACGAAGTAGCAGAGCACTGGGATGGTGTGTGCAGCGTACTGGCTGGAAAAGGAGCCTGGCTGCCCCTGGCCTGCCAGCTGAGCTTACATTAGCAGCTGGAAGGAGGAGGTTCAACAAGAGCTGCTCGTCCTTCCACCTATTCATCTTCCAGCATTATGTGGAAAAACAATTGCCCCTAAGTTTAGGTTCTGAGATCCAGAGAACACGATGGTAGACACAGCAGAAAACAAATTTACAGGGTGCCCCAGTGAGTTTAATATGGTTTATGTGTGGCAAGCTGAAGGTGCAGCTCCAGCAGTGGCTCAGTCTTCTTCTACAGCCTTTTTGACAAGGGCAGCTGCTGGACTTTTGCAAGAGAGCTGCCAGAGTGAAAAGTGTGACAGTGCACATGTATTCAAAGGGAGGGATGTAGTCCCAGTGTGTCGGGTGCAATTGAAATGCTGCTCAGAGGAATGGCTGCTTTAGTCTGTCCTGACACTTCCTTCTCTGTGAGCTCTGCCTGCCTGGCCTCAGCGACACTGAAAGTGTGTGAAAGTGACTGTGCTGCCAATACCAGGTTTCTCAGTGAGGAGGGTCAGGCAGCAAATGCTCTCTGTCCTGGCACATCTCTCAGTCTGAACTGCAGCTGGAGGTGCCTCGTTGTAACCACGGACTCTCTGCCACTTTGACCGAGTGTGCTGATGCTATCTATGTAGTTGAGAAGGAAAGTGCAAATCACTGGTGTGTGACTGCAAAGGGACTGTGAGGGCCAGCACTGGATTTTGTTGTCGGACTTTTTCTTTGCGAGCATTTTGCAAAAGGGTTTGCAAACCCCTTTTGACGGGGTTTGGGATCTGTGAGAGTGAGAGGGTAGGATGGCACATGGAGCTGGAGAAAAAGCGCGTATCTCCGGGGAGGTGGATGCAGTTCAGAGGGTGAGAGTTACGTGTTGAGCAGCTGATCGCCCAGAAAAGGTTCTGAAAGGAAGGGGCTGTGCCGCAACTGCTTTTTCTTTTGCAGCCCATGAACTGCACAGCCAACAATGGAACGATTCCTCTTCCTTGCCCGCTCCCTGCGGGATCCCGTTCTGTCAGTGCCCCGGAGCCAGGCTGCACAGCGGAGCCCTTGCACCACCCGCTCCCGCACCCATGGGGCCGGGAAAGCGCTTGGCTTTTTCCTGGGCGCTGTCAGAGCTCACCAAAATAACCACACGATGCCGCTGCCGACTCGCAAAAGAGGGAAATGCACCTCCACAGCTCGAAACCACCCCCAGGACACAGCCAAGCCGGACGCGTCCCTGCTCTCAAATCTACCGGGCCAGCACAAAAAAGGTTTTGCTGATCTTCCCCGTCCAAGTGCATACTCTTCTTTGCACCACGCTCAAAGGGCAACACGAACCCCTTTGACCTAAAAAAACCCTTCCCACTCTCGCAGCTAACAAAGTTGAAAACATCTGGCAAATCCAGAGCTCACAGAAGTGCCAGCTGAGAGAGCTCTTGGTGCCTACATCTTCAGCTGCACCCTTCGAGCCAAGAGCACACCCCCTGCTAGCGGCACTTCCCTCCTCAGCTCCAGGTACCATCCGAAGCCTTCAGTCTCACAGGGCCAGGATCCAAACAGAATGGCATCAGTGTGTGACTGCTCTCACACTGAAGTTACAAGGAGAAAAAGCTCAACAGCTCGGTGTCTGCATCCCCACCGGCAGTTCAACAACTCTAACCCAGGGAACTGCTGATTGGGAAAAGCCTTTAAATTCACTGAGACCACCCAAAGTGCCCACCCAAACTTGCTTTCTTTGCCAAAGAGAAGAACCAGTAGCCCATCTCAAAAGAAATGAGATTGACAGGTATTTTCTAGCAGGTATTTATAGTATACCAGTAAAACTGCTTCTACCCTGTGCGTCACATTTTTTTAGAGGGAAAACCTGCAATGTTATTATCAAAACTGTTACAGCAAAAGAGGTGTCACAGCGTTGTGCCAGGATAACCAAAGGATAGCCTGACCTGTCACAATACTTCTGTCAAATCTGCCAGCAGGCCCACATTTCCCTGTTGCAACACAGATGGATTCACTGCATCTGTGTCTGTGCTGCTCAAACACCCTTTTTCTAATGAAGATCTTTCTCTTCTTCTGTTTTCCCTTTTTTAGAGTGCAAATGCCTGTCCTGTCTTTGCTGCACCAGCCCTTCAGGGTTTGCAGAGTCCCACTTGCCACTGTGTGCCCTGGAAAACGTTGTGTCTGCCAAAGCAAACACCTGAGAGGAATAGCTGGAGTGGGATAAAGATGCCCAGGATTTGTCAACATGAAATATCTTTTTTTCCACCACAAATGGATTACTATGAAACTAAGAACACCATTTCCCCCTTTATAAGTTGTCCTTAAGACAGGAGATAGGAGAATGAAAACCTTCTTTAGGAATACGACAGAATGGGTGTTTGGTTTTTTTTTTTTTTTAAATCTTTTGACACACTGTCATAGTGCAAACACCAAAACAAATGGTGGGAGATGTCACCATAGTAACAAAACCTTGGTCAGTGAAAGACTTTTCAAGAAGTGGTGATTATGTCCTTCATGTAGCAGAGAACAAAACCTTCATTATATTCAACCTTTGAATGCTTTAATTTGCAGTTTGCTTTAAGGGAAAAGGCAAAATTAAGAGGGAAAACAATGGGTAGCATTTGTTCTCTGGAGTGGATGTAACCTTGTTACCATACTTCTACCTCTGAAAAAGAGCAAAGGCAAAATACTTCTTGATGCATTTTAAAGGTTATAAAAGATGAATTACTGATGGTAGTAACCTTCTTCCTTCCTTTTAGCCCTCTAATCCCAGATTTAGTCCTTCTGAAAGCAGCAAAACATTGAAAAATCCTTTAACCAAGAGGTGGTGGCTAAGCTTTCTCCACAGCACACGTGCCAAAGGACAAGAGAACCCTTTTCCAAGGAGCCCAGGGCTGGAAGGGTGTCCCCCTGCCAGCACATGGCACAAGGTCTAGGTGGGAGTCTGAAGGACCTTGAGGCTTTGGGAAACTCCCTGGAAAGCTGAGGCTGTGCTGGGTTTGGGGATAACAACATCTCAGGCTGATGGTGCTACAGTCCCTGAGCGGCTGATCCATTTTCCAAAACAGCTGGACTTGCATGATCCCAAAAATGTGAAAAATTAATCAATAACACACACTTCTGTTGCTGCCTGATGAGTGAAAATTTTGGTAACAAGCTGTTTGCAATGAGATTTTTAGGATCTGGAGGATCTCTATACATTCTTGTTCTGCAGCAGAATGAAAGTTTGAATGGATTCTCAGAGAATATGAGAAGGCCTAGAAATAGTCAGATTTAATATCAATGAAGCTAAATTACTTTAAATTTCCCCTTGAAAATATTTTTCATGAACATTTCAGTTTTTGAGAACAAAATGAATTTGTATTTTAAAACTTTTCCTTTAACCAAGTTGAAAAAAAAAAAAATTGGGGCCTAGTACCAGCCACCAACTAGCATGCCAAAAGGAAACAGCTTTGAGAAATACTTCAGATCCCAAAACTCAATGGAGCTGACTTTCTGGTGGAGTTGAAATTCTCTAACATTTTGAATTAAGACTATGGGGTTTGGTATTTGATGCAAAATTACAGTAATTTGTGAGTTGCTTCTCCTTTTTTCAGCTCTATAAATGATGTTCAGACAAAAGTATTAATTCAAAACAAAGGAAGGTTTAATCTTTTAGAAAACCAAATGCTTAGAAAGAACATTGGCTTAACTGATTTTCCTCTTACTAAACACATTTTGAATTCACCTCTTTTGTGATATGACATCACAATGCCTTTTGTATTAGGCAGTCAATGAACAGCCTTTTCATCTTCCTAAAATGAAAAATCAACATTTTCCTACTGAGACTGCACAGATAATATATTCAGCCTGGAAACACAATGTTCTTATAAGAAGTTACAAAACTGGTGTCATCCACCTCCATAGAACAATTCCCACTCTTACTTTTGATTTACCATTTGACTTTTGCTTTGTTTTTGTTTAATTCTGTTGGACCATCATGGCCGTTCCCAGATTATACAGCTTCATTTGCATGGACAATGTAATTTCGGTTATACAGCTACAGAAAGTGGTTGATGTAGTTGTTTTCACCCACAGCTCACTCAAATAGGTCATCTAAAGCCATGCAGGACATCTGCCACTCCTCTGTGCTGCAGATGTGATATATAAAAACGTATATATTGTATATATATGTGTATGTTTCTCCATAGATGGAAAGTAGAGCGTCTGTGGGACCAGCTGTAATGAAGTTTCTCTCTTTGTTAGTAAAAATGATGTGATTTTGACAGAAATGAGGAAATTCCTATGAAGTCAGTACTTTGATGTCATTTTCTTTGAGTTTTTATGCCATTTGCAGGGAAGGGACCAAAAATAGCTCTGTACAAGGAGCTCTGCAAACCTTTTGATTTTATCAACAGATAGAAAAACTGTGTTATCCAATGGCATTTCAAAGAATGAGCAGGAAGAAGTCGATTGAGGTGCCATAGTTAGGACTGAGAAAATAGGTTTCATCATCATCACCAGCAGCAGCGTTTTTATTGTTCTGTATGCATATAAACCTGGATACATGTTTTGACCTAATTTTACACATTTTATTGAATAAAGCCTATACTGGCACAGGAAAATCAGAATCTTTAGGTGCACAGTAAGTCCATAACAAGAGGAAAGCTGGGTAAAGTGGTTTGATGTGTTTCCTCACCTGCCTCCCAACCCTTTTGCCCTACATTTGCAGAGCAGACCACAGCTGTCTGTACATCAAATGGCTTAAAGAACAGATACATATCAGAAATACTTGGGGAGATTATTTGGCTGACATCTTTGAGACATCAAGGATACTGGCACAGCTGTTGTGGACGCTGAAAACATGCAGAAGTGAGATTCTGACTTAGCTGCTACTTCCTAGAAATTACTACCAAAAAGCTGTCTCTCTGTCTGTCCTGTAGAACTGCTCTGGTTGGTGGTGACATCAGCCAGGGTGTCATTCCTTTGTGCACAATGACTGGTCACTGTCGTAGGCATTGACACTCAGACTCATGGCTCACAGACATCTGAGCAGAAAAAGAAAATAATGAGAACACTTGGAGAGTTTTCAGTGGAAAAACCCTTCCCAAAAGTCAGAGGAGTATTGTAAGTTGGCCTAACCTAGATATATTGACAGGAGAACATGCCAAAGAGTTACTGTAGAAAAAATACTGTTATATCATCAGATTTGGGCACTGCTCAGGAGACAGATGGTTGAGAGTGTTGTTTAGTGATCAATTGCCAGCAGAAGACTAGCAGGGTTGCCAGGAAGATATGGTACTAAGTCTCAGAGGGATCAGTATCATCCTTTATCACATTCTTGTATAAAAACAGGGGGGGAAACAGGGTCAGAAGCTACAGAGGATTCACAATCACAGCAGTACTTCTCCCACAAAAGCTCCTGGGGAGTTAATTAAAACTGAAGAAAGAATGTGGCACTAAGTGCCACAGTCCAGTTGACAAGGTGTTGATCAAAGGTTGGACCTGATCTCAGAGGTTTTTTCCAACCTTTCAAAGCACAGACTTCTTTTTTATTGTGGATTTCCTTTCTCTGATTGCTGGTGGGACTTTTGACCACCAAAGCAATGGTAAAGAGAATGAAGTGGACAACACCTGCTCATGCCAGCACTTACAGCCTCTCGAGGCAGAAAAATACACTTTTTGTGTGGTTATAGAAACCCATTTCTAAAATAACATCAGCTAATGAATTTTGTCATTCTTCCATTAATTTCCTGGTAGAGCAACCATTTTTTCAGGGCTGTATTTAAAGGGCTGTTCACTGAGCAGCCCAGAAGAGGGGGTTTCTCACTTGTTTTTTGACTAGAAAATAGAAGGTATCTCCAAACTAGCTGCTTCATGATTTCAGCAGCACTGTTTTTAGATGCTCTGACTTAACTAGATCCGTTATACTGTAATTATCCAACTGCATTGTGGATTTACTTTGAAAGCTATGATTAGGTAAATGCCTCTGAAAAAATCAATTCATCAGTTGAAGTAGGAGTAGTGAAGTCAATATTCTGTATGAAATAAATGTTGCTTTTACTGCCCAGAAAAAAAAAAAAACATTTTTTCAATTTAGGGAAAGCAAAAAAGTAAAAGAGCCTGGCTTCTTGAGGTATCCTATTTAACTAAGAAAAAATTGATTTCAGGCTCTCCAAAAGCACACTGTGGGGGTGAGGGCATGGCACAGCCTGTGCTGGGCTCAGCCCCCACATCAGGCTGCTTACTGACCCCTCAGGGTCAGTCCTTGGATCAGGGATCATTAGTGTCTTTGGTCATGAACCTCCAGGTGATAGGGGATGATCCTAAACAAGAGCCCCTGACCCCCTCAGGGATGTTTTTCTTTGTCTCTTGTAACTCTGGGAGGAAGGGGTTGGATGCCTTCTGATAATGGGCCAGCTGTTAAAACCAGGTGGGGCAGTGTTTCTTATCTCTTTCACCACCCATCCTCCCTCCAGGGGGATATTTTCTGCTGATGGGCCATTAAGGCTCACCAAGGACAGGACACATTCCATCATGCCATTGTGAGATGCTCCACCCAGTGAGGGGAGCCAACCATTCCTACCTGGATAAAACTGAGACACAGGAACACCAGGGATCTGGTTCCACTGGATTCCTGGAGGAAGACTGGACCCTTCCCACCATCACTGGACCCTTGTTCTACAGGACCATCTCTACTCCAACAGAGCCATATCTGCCACTCCAGGAGGACTCACTTTTGGACTGCTTCCAACACCCTGACCAACAGGGTGTCAGGTTATAGCTCTGACTCTGTCAGGGTTTCTAGGATTGTTGTTTGTTTGCTGGTTTGTTTGTTTTGGGTTTGTTATTTGTTTTTTTTTTTACTACTACATTTGTATTGTTAATACTCCTGGTAAAGAACTGTTATTCCCATTCCCAAATCTTTGCCTGAAAGCCCTTTATTGCAAAATTATAATTTGGAGGGGGTGAGGGGTTTACATTCTCCATTCTAAGGGAAACTCCAGCTTTCCCTGGCAGATACCTGTCTTTCCAAACCAGGACACCAAGCCAGGCAGGACACACCCACAGCCTCCCTCTATCACTGCTTCTCCAGGGTTTTGACCAGGGCCTGTAGTGAGAGAGGGCTGCCAGTGTGCATTATTCCTAGCTTATAGTTACTCCTTGTGTCCTGAGAGCCTGTCCACCCTGCTACCAGCAAGCCAGACTGTGTCCTGGAACTTGCTATGCATGCTATGCATCTGACCTCAGTGCTGTGCAAGGACAGATCTCTCCCTGAGGAAGAGTTAAGAACATTAGGATTAAAGGAATATCAACAGAAATTTTGTGGAACAGGTAAGGCTGCAAGTAGAGTTGTATTCTGGTTGGAAACAGAATGACTGAACTGTGAAATTGTGTGTGAAATTGTCCAGATCACAAGGCACATGCGAGAATGGAGGAAAAAGAGTGGGACTGCATGCACTGTGAGCAGTTTTTGGGTTTTCAGAAGAGTTGTTCAGATGTTTGCAAACACAAGAATAGGTTTTATTGTGGATTGCTCTGTTACTAAAAGTGAATAATGGAAAAAAAATGTCTTGACTTTGTATTAATACTGTCAGAGGCTCAATTTCTTCCCATTAGAGCTATGATTTTTTTTCCCAACTCTTTAATACAATTCTGGTCTGAGTAACACAAATCTGCATTTACTTCCCGTGTTCAGTAAATAAAAATGCAGAGAATGTCACTGGGCCAATTTGAATTGAGGTTAAGTGCCTTCATAATGTGTCACCTGGTCTGAATTAACACCATGTAAAAACAAGGCTGCAGGAATGAGAGGGCTTCCCCAGACAGTCAGTCATGTGAGGTCAGTTCATTGCATCATTCCAGAATGAGGGATATTGGGAAAAGGTAAAAAATAACTCATTGGCAGTGAGTTATTTTTTACCTTTACTGGGAAAAGATAGCTACATCCTGGTGAGAAAGGTGACCCAGAGTGGCAGCCATCCAACAATGAGCTGTTTCTGTCCCTGTCCCTTGTTCCAGCAGTCAAAGGGACTGGAAAGCAAGGGGGACCTGCTGTCCTGCATCTCCTTTGCCTCTCTCTAACTGTTAGAAAAACAGCTGTGTTTGTCTGCCCAAGGCAGCCCAAATGCAAAAGACAGGCTGCCTTTATCTCTGAATATACTGAGAAATAGACCTGGGGCAGTAGGAGGGAGAAGGAGCAAGATTCAAAAGCACAGTCATAAATGACAAAATGAAATGGCCTGGAGTGAAATGGAACGGGGCATCAGGGGAGGTAAGACACATTCCCCTCAGCATTTGCTGCAGTGGTGTTCAGGAGCAAGGACATGGCACTGTTCTCAACCAAGTGACATGGCCCAAAGACTCATTTGAAAAAAGACCTTCTTGTACCACCTCAGTGGGACTGAGAAAGAGGGACTGCAGCTCCTGGGTCTTTATGCAGGTCTGGTAAAGCAAAGAGCATCAATACCTCCATCAGGCTACATGTGCAATGTTTACCATTTTGTCTACCCTAACACTGAGACAAGTGTTTGGCATTGAGATCATTTCCTTTGCCTGGTTCTCATATAATTCTGTCACTCTCTCCTCTTTTCCTCCAAACACTTGCACTGCTCCTGTTGCAGATGCAACAAGCGAGGCATCTGCACTGAGGCTTGTACCTGACATACTCACAGTGCTTTTGCATTGGAGGACAAAGCCATCTGCTCTTTGTTGGTGTTGTGGGCCCAGGAGGGACCTGAAGGTAACCCAGCAGTCATGTCATGTGCTAAGGAGATGCGTCCACCTCCCTGTGTAAACATCAGGACTCAAACCTGAGGCCTCAGGGTTGGTATGGCCACAAGGCCAGGTGGCTACATGAGGATAGATGGGCTTGTTGTGGCCATGGCTGGAAAATATTCCAAACTCCAGAGCTTGATAGTGCCAGAGGTCCTACAGGCAGTGCCAGCAGTGCATGTTGGGCCAAGGGAAGGTGATCCCCAACCAAAGGCAAGGGCCGAGGTGATCAAGGCAGGAACAACAAAGAGGTACTTGAAAGAACCTGGAGAACCCCATTCCATGATGGAATTCACCTTGAGGTAGCAACTGATACGAGACACTGTCTTGGTTTTCTCCAGAGCCCAGCAACTGCCTCACAGTTCAGCAGCTTGTTCCTCATGTTCCCTTAGAGGAGCAAATTCAAAGCTGAGTAGGATGCTGGCATGCTTTGGAGATAACAAAGAGGCCTGACCGTGGGCTTAGAAAAAGAACATAAGCACTTGGCACAGATGAAGAAGCTCAGTGACACCATTTTTTTTGTAAAAAGTTAATCAATTTGATCAACCGATTTTGATTTGAAGCTTGGCGGTAGTGCAGAAAATAGGACTTACTTCCAATCCCTGGAGAAAATGAGATGGGACTGTGTTATTTTGCTCTCTTTTTTAGTGTCTTTGTTCCCTTTGGCTGCTCTTGGATAGGCTCCCATTTGCTCAGCTATGGCAGTCTGTGGCTTTCATGCCTCTTTTTCTTCCTCTGCAGCCAGCAGTGTGTCTTCTAGCTCCCTGCTACTACCCTGCAGTCCCTGATATTTTTGTTCAGCAGCATTAGTTATCACACCCAGTGGCTGTGGGTTTATTCTGACACTGGAAGGGATTCCAAAATGCCCAAGGCCTTTTCTCTACTGGCTCTATTGTTCCAGTGTTTAGTCTTAAAGACAGTCATGACACCCCTGTTGATAGAGGCAGGGTTTTCTCAGCTGGATAGGCTGGCATGAGCTTGAACCTTACATGCCATGGGACCAAGGAAGAATTTAGGCTGTTGCAGAATGTACCTTTGTAAACTGACAATGACAACAGCTCGTGTTTTTGCTCTCAGCAGTAGCACTTGTTTTTCTTACGTATATGTTGTAACAGCTTGTGCAGGTGAGTTATCCCAAGGCAAATACAGCTAAGATAATCCTGAGTTACTCAGCAATGCTTCCGAAAAAGGAGAATCCAGGAAGATACACAGATCAATATCAAGCACTTGTCCTACAGCAGTGAGGCAATGAAAGGATGGTTTTTTGTGATCACCATTATTTCTGAACCCTGTAAGCCATCATATCAAACAAGGAAGGGAGCCATGGCAAAAGCCAAACTGTTCCCCACATTTATGCTCAATTTTCTGATATTTCAATTTGGTATTGTGTGATAACATGATTAATAAGAATGACCACATTTAAAAACATACATGATTTGGACACTTGCTTGGGATTTAAGGGAAATCAAGAAAGAATTTAACATTCCTGTGTGACTTCTAAAGCCTACAATGACTCCTGCTTTCTAAATCTTTGGTTTAATATTTTCACTTCTGAACAAAAAGCATTTCTGTGCCCATGGCTAGATTACGCATCTTTTCCTGGAAATTGTCTTCTTTTCAGCAGAGTGGTACCCTCAGCCATGTGTTGCTGAGTTTGTTTAATACATGGCTCAAGCTCTATGATATTATCTTTCTGGTATCCTTTACCAAGCACAGTTAATGTTTCTAGGATTAAAACCATACCTTATCTTCAACATCTTTCTCATATATTTGCTTTGTCCCTGTTTGCCAAAACACTTCAGTTTGAAACAAAGATGGGCTTTTTTTTTTTTTTTTTTTTTTTTTTTTTTTTTTTTTTTTTTTTTTTACATTTAAGGGTGGCTGTGCCTGTTTTGGTCAAATACAGACTGTACAAAATCTGGAAAAATAACTTAGCAGCTGTGATGTCTTTCTCTTTCCCTTTCCTCACTTTCAGTAATCCTTTTGCTCTTCCTGAAGGGACAGGTATTCACTTGTGCATCCACTGTTTCATTGTCCCCAGAAGGAGAGCCAGCTGAGAAACCTAGATCTCAGCAGCTAAGGTCAGGTAGATCACAGCTCCCCAAGACAAGAAAAATATGTTATTTAGGACAGAACCATGAAGCCAGGATCATAGATGAAAATAGCTGAGTGTATCAACTGAATGCACCAAAATCACATCTGATGGCTGAAGATGAGCAGACCTAGATCTTGAATGACACACCTTCCTCAATCTTTAGGGCCCAGAGCAGTAGTTAAAAAGTTGCACACAAACATGGCAAATGCCACTCCACACAAATCAAATCTGTTGAATCAACATGGAGCTGCTGTGGGAAAAGGGAGAGGGAACTGCATACCTTCAGCTGGGAAAAACATCCAATTTCGAGTTGTCTAATGATATGCTTCCATTTTTGTCACAGCCAAGTGTCCTTGGCTGCTTTGCATGTAAGCTGCTTTCCTCACCAGTAGGAATTAATTTGATGCTTCTCGTGGCTTGTGCCTACACAAAAAATACGCTCAACATTTCAATGCCTGTTAAAATGCTGTCTGAGATTTGGTTTAAAAATAGCAAATGTAGTTAAACAAACCTTTGAATTAGAACTCAAATGAGACAAAAAAAAACCCCAAAAAAACCCCAGAGCAATCCTTTTGGTAAGGAATAGAATACATTTGTTTACTCTGCTGCTCCCTTTAGCTTCAATTAGCTTTCATTTCAAAGCATTTTATGCAATTCCATATGAATGGCAATAATCCATGTTAAAAGGTCTCAGCCACTCACAATAAATTTCAGATGTTCAGTTGCAGTTCCAGTTGCAATGGCAATGTCAGACAAACCTACTCTGCAGTTCCTCAGCAGATTATCTTGGACTTTCCTACTCTTCAGGAGGCATCTTTTTCATTTGCAAGCTCGGGAGAGTCCAGTTCTCATTCCTTTATCCCTGGAAGACTCCCTGCTCAGGAGCCCATAATAATTGAGGGACCAATTTATTTATACCCTTTAACATCTTTGATGTGGAAAGGTCCTGTGCAGCACACAGAAGGCAGGACTGGCACAACTGACCACTGAGCTCAGACCTGCAGGTAATCCTGTGTCAGCCGAGATGAGCCAGTAGGGGTACACATAAAGGCAAAAGTGCATCTGTGCAGAGCCCTGTGCACAATTTCCTTACCCTCACCTGAAAAGAAGCAGGATTGTGACATGTGCAGCAGAAATGTGACTTCAATGAATGCCATCAGATACATCTTGAACAGAGTTCAAGTACAGGAGGAGACTCGGTGTAAGGCGGCAGGGGCCACGGTGGTTTGGTTCACAGCTGACTTCTTAATAAATGCCCTGAGGAACGTTTAAGGAGCACAAACCACAGGAGCTTTGTTTCATGTCTCTTCAGAAGACTTGGGCCTCCTGAATCACAACATAGCCCTTTGTGCAGAAATATGACAACATGCTAGAGCTGCAGACAGAAAACTTCAGCTTATTCATTCCTCATAAAAAATACAGGTCACACAGTCTGTGATAAGATCTGACACAGCTTAATTGCAAGGAGGCAGCTCTATTTATGCTGCTTGAGGCTCTAAGCCTTTTAAGCAAGCCTCATGTGTCAAAGATTCTTTGAACATACCTTGCTGTGAAGAGAAGAAATACATACTTGGTATTCATGGTGTAACTCTGCATGATAATATTGCTTCCCATGCAAATATAACTCATATGGCTCTCATGTACCTTAATGCTGGTTTATTAAAAAAATATAACTGCCCTCATGTTACCTTTACTTGCAATTTATTACATGCAATATTTCATGCAATATTTCATGCAATATTGCATGAAATTTTATGCAATGTTTCACGTGGATTGGTTGTTTTCAAAAGTAGCCAAGTGATTATTTCACCTCCTTTGCTATTCATGCATTTCACACCCTGTAAGACTTGATCTGAGACATGTTTATTAAAAGTGACAGCTGGGGACATAGGAACCTGAGCACAATGAAGACATTATCTCCCATTCTCAGAAGTTCTGATCAGATGAGGCTGCCTCTCACAGGATTTTATCATTTGAAAAGTCATTTTTACACAAATGCATCCCTGGAAATATTGATAACAAAATTGGTGGAGAAGAATCAATATTTTTTAAATGGGGTATTCTTAAAGCCCTTTTCAGTCTACAGATTTTGAAGGGAAGTAATTTTGTGTGTCTGTCACAGTTTGCAAAAATTTTCATGTGAAACAGTATTTTGTCTTCTGTCTAGTATTCCCTCTCACGCTATTTATCTCTCCATATATCCTTTCCCAATCTTGGCACACTGCTAAACAAAGGGAAAAAATAAAAAGAGAAAATGGTGCAGAAAAGAGGTTTTTAAAGGAAAGCAACAATGACAAAAACTGCACATTATTCTCCTCTCCTGCTACAGAAAAGGCAGAAAATAGAGATGAAAAAGAGATAAACCACTTCTTTATAAAAGGTCTTTAAACAATAATTTGCACATTAATGGTAATTAATTAATGGCATTAGTTCCTCCCAGCACCACCACTGCCTTGTGGGCATGCTATCATTGATCTCAGCATTAGAGTTAAGCCCTTCTTCCCCACTCACAGTGGTTGGGGAGGCAGATTAGGGGTTTGGTAGCACTTTCAGCTGAGGGAAACGTAAAGCCACGGAGCAGCAAGTGCACATCCTTCACCTGCTGCCCTGTTCTCCCACCAGTGACAGTAGCAGCAGTTCTGTGGCCAAAGGGACTCCTGCCCAAACATCAGCCTTTTAGGTACAAAGGCAGTCACAGCAGAGGGGAGCTACTGCATCCAGGGACAGGCTCTGGTTGGAGCAGGTGAAGGGGATCATCAAGGTGTTCCCACAGGGATGCACCAAGGACATGGGTTGTCCTGCTTGGAACACAAGCCATATGAGGAATGACTGAGGGAGCTGGGGTTGTTTAGCCTGGAGAAGAGGAGACTCAGGGGTGACCTTATCACTCTCTCTTATCACTCTCACCAACTCCCTGAAGGGTGGTTGCAGTCACGTTGGGGTTGATCTCATTTTCCAGGCAGCAACTGACAGAACAAGAGGACACAGTCTCAAGCTGCATCAAGGGAAATATAGGTTGGATATCAGGAAAAAGTTTTTCACAGAAAGGGTGATAAACTACTGGAATTGTCTGCCTGGGGAGGTGGTGGAGTCACCATCCCTGGATGTGTTTAACAAAAGAGTGGATGTGGCACTTGGTGCCGTGGTCTAGTTGAGGTGTTAGAGCATGGGTTGGACTTGATGATCTTGGAGGTCTCTTCCAACCTAGAAAATTCTGTGATTTGGAAGGGACACAGCGATTCACAGACAAAAATGTAACTATTCCTCAGCAGAAGCCTAAAAGAGAAGTGATGTTCTCTTCATCTTTTTTTTTTTTTTTTTTTTTTTTTTTTTTTTTTTTTTTTTTTTTTTTTTTTTTTTTTTCCCCAAAACTGAACAGTTGGAGGAAGATAGGAAAATCTGAAATTTTACTGTACTGGAGAAGATTTCTGTAAGGGCACTGGGGACAAAAATAGACCCTAATTAACCTGATCAACCTCCCCTAGGGCCTTCACCCACACTTTAGGGTGCTATTTAAACTCAGCTCTGAGGCCTTTGTTCCCATCTGAACTATACTGGAGAAGCACTGATCCACAGTTACTGCTACTGCCACCCCTGATCTGGATCTCAACCCATGAACTGAATTCCTGGCCTGGCCTGGGACCTGCTTTGTCTCTGTGGATGTGCAGCTGGTGGTGCTCCTGGGAGAGAATAAGGAGTGAGTAACACAGGAGAAATAGCTCATGTCACCAGACCAGTGGTGTCTTGGATCAGGTCTCAATACCAAGTGCCACCTGATAGCCCCAAACTGTGGAGCAGTTAGTTCCCACAGGTGAGGCTGGGAAAAGGAAGCAGCCTGATCACAGCAGCTGTCTCTCCAGAGGAGAGAAGTGTGGGATGCTTCCAGCTGTACCCGAGGAATTAGGTGTTCTACATCAGGCTGTCTGGTCTCCTTGGGGGCATGGAGACTGGGACTGGCTCTTGATAAACCATGAAATCATCAGAACTAGAATGTTCAGCTGAACTTTTCCAGGTATCTGGGTGAGACTTGAACCACTCTGGTATTAGTGATGCTTTAGAACTTGATCTACAGCTCTTGTCTCTAATGAAGTCCTGGCAAAACCTTGTGTTCAGTGTGCTAAGAGTGCAGCTTACTGAGCTTATTCTAACACTGACTTTCCTTCAGGGGAAGGTTTTCAACAGTGACTGTGGCAAGTTTTTAAACAATTAATCTAGAAAAGAATGGTCAGAGGTGTTAAGGGTGGTTAGGTGCCAAGCACCTCATGGACAGTGAAGGAAGTGCAAACTGGTTACATAGATCATTATCAGCTCCTACTTTTCTCCTATAAACTCTCCAGCTTCAGTCATGTTTAGTGGTGCAGCTTAGACAACTTGCACTCCCTCTCTGCAACCAATTCCTACTTACAGAAAGGCTCTGGACAAGCAGTCCCCATGTGATACTCCTTTGTTTGAAGATGGTATCATGGTGAGGCTTGGCTTCTGTAAATGTTAATTCATGGCATGATGAAACTTCAAAGCATCCTACATTTCCTATCATGTTAGAAAAAAGATGATTGCCTGAGTGATGGACTTGTCAGCTGTTGTCACTGTGATAGTGCTCTTCCCACACTTATTTCTACTCAAGCCAGCTCTGCTGAGTATTGCTGAGTAACTCTTACATAGGTGACTCAGAAGAACTCATCCTGGTTTTTTTTAGGGTATCAATGTTGTTATTAACGTTGATGCAATGCAAAAATACTCTCTCCCTTCTCCGTATGTTCAGTTAGAACAAATGTTATTGCTACAAATGACATTTCCGTGCCGAGTCACAAAACCGTAGTGTTTTCTCATGCCACTGCTGTTCATTTTTGCCTTCCAAGTAACTGTTTACACTTCAGAGGATGAAGGGAATCCATCTGTGTGTTGCGAGTAACAGGCCCACGTGTGTGGTGGGGGTCAGCTGTAGGCATGATGTGAAACCATGGGAGTCAAGATGAGCAGTGAAAGCAGCAGCCACTCTGCTGTCTCAGTGATGGCAGACATTGAATTTGATGTATAGCCAAATGCTTTTCCAGACATTTTTTTTTGGGGAGGAAGTGCCAATGACTGTTGGACACATTGTCAGAAAGGCAGAATGCTCCATTCAGCAGAATGCTGGGAATGTTTCATTACTTGCTGTAAATACGGGAATAAAGGAAGTATTAGAGAAGGGAAGTGTGATGATGTACTGAAATGAGCAAAAGGGTGAGGCAGAGCCACACTTGTGCTAGCTTGCAGGATTCTAAATTTCATACCAACCAAATCCAGGTTTTCCTCCCTTATGTGGACTGAGGTCTACTTTCACTCAGTAGGGCTGTACCTGAAATATTTTTTTACCTCCTTAACTTCTCTCTTCCTCACTTTCTCCACTGATTTGAGTCAAGCAGTGTGGCCATCACTTACAGTCCCTTTGTCACCCGAGTGTTGAGTTTGATTTGGCTTTTGCCTTGGGGAGCTCACTGAGCCTATGGCCATACTTGCTGCTCTGACATCTTTGTTTTGCCATTGAAGAGGTGGACCAAACGATTTCTAGTCCACTGTTCCTCTACACAGCATAAAGTAACATTCACAAGTTCAACAGAGGGCTATGTCCCACCAGCCCACTCCAAAACTTTCATCCACAGCCTGATCACCCTCACAGAGCACCCCAAATCTGGAAAATGTTTGAGGGAAAAATGAGAATGTGAGATCTCCTGGATACCTATCACCAGGCAAAATGCAATGAAATAGATTTACCCTTGGAGTATAGATTTTTAGGATAATCTACAGGCTTTGCATATTGGCTCAGTGGTTCTCACATGTCGCAGTACAACACAAAAGAACGACACTCACACACCGAGATGTCCAAAGCAAAAAAAAGGGGCACTTCATTTACAGACCTTGACATTTATAGAATTCCAGCAGTGACCATGGATAGGAGGATGAAAATTGTCCTCTCCAACCACACTGGTCAAACCAACAGTTCATCAATTCTCTCCTCCTCCAGAAAGGAATGCAAAACAATCATTGTTTACATGAAAAGTGCATGAGAAACTCCGTCTCAAAAAGTAAAACATCAGAAGGCTGAAAAAACAGGGCAGCACTCACAGTGCTGAGTGTTCATTCCTTCTCAGGGGCACAGATACAGGAAAATAAAGGAAAGAAATCTGATGTAGTTGATGCAATCACAGCCAAACTAGCATGCCAATCATACCTTTCTGTGTCCTGGGAATACTTTTCTTAGGATGACGTATCATCATTCTGTGGGATGGAGGCAGGCCGCCCATTTAGAAATCATCTGAATTTCAGCCAAGGCAGTAAACTTGAATTATTCATGAATGCCTGTTACCAGACTTGCTTTTTGCCTTTTTTTTTTTTTTCCTTCTTTTTTTTTTTTTTTCCCCCCCTAAAGAAAAGTGGATAAAATCTCTTTGCTTTCTTCAGCACTCTAACTGTGGACAGCTGGAAATCTCCAGTGCAAACCAGCAATAATTAATGCAAGTCACAGGTTAGATAATCATGTGGAATTTATCAGGTGCATATGGGTGTCAATGGTCAGGGTGCCTTTGTGCTTTATATAGGAGCTTTCAGAATGTGCTTGCTCAGCAATAATGAACAGAAAAATCAGTCTGAAAAGAAAAAAGCATTTCTAGAAAATTGGGGGTTTTTTTAAATAAAAGAAAAAGCTGCATGTAGGTCACTCATAAAACAGATGTAGCAATTTACTTTTAATGCAACTCTTCTGAAATGCACTGGATCCATAATTATATATTTTAATTTATAAATTAATGACATTAATTTATCATCAATAATATGGATTTGTTATAAGCATTGTTTCTGTGAGCCAAACCAAGGTATTTAATATTTTTATTATAAGTCATAGTCTTGATTAGTGTATTTTCTAGGTATGTTGTAGCTCAGAGTGGCAGCCAAATGAATACAGGTTTGGATCACAGACTGCAGTTCAAAAACCTTCAGAATATGTGTATTGGTGAGTATATGCATAAAGGCATCCCTATTCACCCTGCCAAATTAAGGCCTATCAGAGCTGCTGTTCTTTAGCAGAGCTGCTAACAGAGCTGCTGTTCACATATTACTGTGGATATCTAATCTGTTTAATTGTTTCAATTTCGTGGTTAATGTTAAAACTCCTCCCTTTTATAACATATTGGCATTTTACATGGGAGATATGCCTGTCACTGAGTTGTCCCTGACAACCTATCTGCAGTTATTTCATTCTTTGTTTCTTTGTGATTACAGTTGTTATTCCAGTTTTCATTCTTTCCTCATTGCTTTAATTTCATGCTCATCATTTAGGTATTGTTGATACCTAATATGATCACTGCTCTGTTGTAAATAGGACAAGAAATACGAGACGTCTTAAGGAATTTATAATTAAAAATAGGTTGACAATCATAGTCCCTGGATTGCATTCCAAAGTAATCTTCCCTGGCTCTGTTCTCTTTTTTCCTTTCTGGCTTCCAAATATTTCACAAACTGAATTCAATTTAGAGCACTGGCTCTGTGGTTCATAACTGCTCACCAAATCCCTTCTGCAGCTTTTGCAGCCTTGTCTTTACTGGGTGTTGACGTAAAGATTTGTACCCAGGTTTTACACTGCTACTTCCATGGAGACAAAAAAAAATGTGGTACCCAGGCCACATAATTTCCATTCCCTCCCTGGATATCCACTCTCTGATTTGATGTGCTGAGGAGAAGGGCAGCCTGGTCCTCCTCAGCCTCTCTACATCCTGTGTGCTGGTCAGCAGCCTCACTGGCAGGAGGACATCACCTCACTTATTCTCAAAGACAATGAGATTTCTTTCTTGTTTCTGGAAACTGATCTGATTCAGCCCGTGGCTGCAAAATCCGTATTAGATCCAATGAAAATAGTGGGAGGATACAGCCAAGAGAGGAAAGAAAAGGTGAGGAATAATATTAAACTACACCACTGAGTTGCACTGAAATCATTAACACCATTGGTAGGTTTAATGGCAGTTGTTCTGATGAGTAGCTCCTAAATCCTTGAGGAGACTAGAATATGGAATAAGAACTAATAACAAGTGACTACAAGTGATTACTTGTAATAAAATTTTCCAGAATGCAAGTTCGAGTCAAAGATACAAGTAGACAACAAAAGGAAAGATTGTGTGACGTGTATGCCATTTCTTTTGGAGAGCTCATTGTATGAAGCATGTCTTTTTTAACTTTAATTTCAAACAGGGAACATAAGATTTTCTTCATTTTGCAAAAAGCAATTCCTTCTTTTGGAACTTTTGAAGATTTTGTATCAGCCAGTAATTTTATTGCTATCTAGATTTCATTTATCTCATACTTCCTCTCTGCAGGTGAGGAGGCACGTCCTCAGGTCACGTCTGCATCCCAAGGCATGAACAGCCCATCTCTGCAAGCAGATCAATATCAGTATTCCCATTCATGATCATATTTCTTCTCTGCTTTTCTCAGGTGGGTTTTTTGTTTGTTTGTTTGTGTTTGGTTTGGTTTTGTTTTGGTTTTTTGCATAATCTAATAATAGCTTAGATGAAGAATGCGTTGACTAAGGAGCATTTGAGGACCACTGCATAAAGTGATGTAGGTCTCTTAAAAATATATATATCCTGTTTCTTTCATCTGCAAATGTGTCTGCAAGAGGGCTGCCTCAGAGAATGTCTGTGAATAGAGGAAAAAGCAAAACCTGGCACATGTAAAGAACTACTAAGTGTGGCAAAGATTCAGGATTGTCACTTGCCATATGGGCATGCCAAGTAAAGGAATGCAGCAAAGTGTTTCTGCCTTCTTTGCTGTGGGGGAGGCTTAGGACAAATACCTTAATTGGTTTCTCTTCTGTTGCATTTGAGTTTTCAAGCATGAAGATCTTTTTTATGTATTTATTTATTTGTGTTAGAAAATTATTTCTGAAGCCTGCTGCCCTCACTGTTTACTTGTCTCCTTCTTTAAGAGGGGGAAAAGCAGGTAAATATGGAGCAAATTACTATTTCATTGTGATATCATTAGAATTTCCACTCTGGCTGCAGATGACTTTAGGTCTTGCAGCCTAATTTTTGGCAGCACGAGAATGGATCAAAAAACCTCTTTTTTCACATCCACAGCTAATACTTAATAATCTAAGCAGCTTCTCCCATGTAATTTTTTTTTTGGTTTGTGATGAGCATCATGTCCTCAGACTAGCAGAAGGAAAAAAACAAGCAAACTATCCTGTACACTCCCCACAAACCTTTCTGAGGCCAAAGAAATGTGAAGATTGGACATATGTTAGGAATCCCAGTCAGGAATCTGTCTTCATCTTGTGCCCAGAATTGCCTGAAAAGAAATTAAATGGAACACCAGAGCTTGGAATTGTAAATGCAAGCAAGTATTTTGCATTTCAAGTATTTTTGTAAGGGCTTGTGTAGATTCCTGAAGAGGGAGAGGGTTTGATGAAGTAAAAGCCCTGCAGAATTTGAGGTGATGGTTAAGGAATTGCAAGTGATGGGACAAGGTGAGATCTCAGTTAATGCTACAGTACATGGAGGAAGCTCCAGGAGGGCTGCACCCCTCAGTGCATCATTCTACCCCCCAAAAGGGGAAAGGCTCATGCTTGTCAAATGAACAGTGTTCACCATCCCCTTGGGCCCTGGACAAAGCCCTGTTGGGCTCACAGACACACTAGTGTCTCTTGTAGCTACACTGATCTTGGAACAAAATTTGTATTTTTTGTGCTAGGGTTTAATGAGCATTTTATATTGGTATGATGCCCTTGCTTGCATGTTTTACAGGGCCAAGGTGCAGAGTCTGCAGCAGGTATTAAGTGAACCAGCTGACAGGAGCAAGGTGTGGAATGTGTAATAGATTTATGTTCAGATTGCTACAATGCCCACCCTTAGAAAGATGGAAAGGTCTCTAGAATTTGTACTCTTTTCCCTCAAATTATTGACCTCAATTCATGATCCGAAGTTTGTGTCAATAGACAATAAATTGAACAAAATAAAAATTCCCTGGGTTGAGGCTTTTGCCTCTGATCTTGCTGGAGGACCTGAATACTCAGATGAAAGAGGAGAACAAAGGGTCAAAAGAAAACGTTTGGATAGGAGATCCTGAGTCCTGACTAAAGAACAAGAGAGAGCAAGGAAACGAGGCAAGGATGGTTATGGGGTTTATTACTTTGTGCTGACCATGTATTTCTTGGCCAGAATCAGGAAAAGCAGTAGTCTTGCAAGGTTCACGTGGCATTTTTGGGTATGTACCTATGTGACTGCACACAAATGTTTATGCCTATAATGCATCCAAAAAGGTAACTAAGCCAAACATAACAGCTGCGTGTCTGGGGCTGGAGAGTGCTCAGGTCACTGCAGGGCTGGACCTGGGAAGTGATGCTAGTGTGGCAGTTACCTCACTGGTCACCATTTTAATGGTGGGATACCTCAAAAAGAGAGGTTTCATCCAGCTATGAACTTTTTCAACTTCCAATCAATGCACTTTGTAGAACTATTTGCTACTAGGTTGATTATCCATTTAGTATCACAGGTCTCCTCTGCTGGAGATTGTTAGATCACTATCAGGTCTGCTCAAGTGCTTATCTTTTGTGATAGAATGAGGGCAGGCTTTCCAGTCCTCAAATCACACTCTTCATTCTTATACCTTATTTTGGCTTCTTTGAAATGTGGTCACGGGCGGATAAACTGCTGGCTTGTAAATGGGGAAGGGGAAAGTTGGGAGACCATGATCTTTGAGTCTTTTCATTTTTGCGATTGAATTTCTCTTTTCCTGAAGTCTGTGTATTTTAAATTCAATAGCAAAAATTTTCAAAATACTGAAAATGTATATTTTCAATAGAAAACACCTGAATTAGACTAGAAATATCCATGGCTCTTAGACTTGTGTCATACAATGCAGGTATGTTTTCCTAAGAAGATTTTTAGAAGTGGGTAGGTTTTTTCCTACAAGAACGAGGAGCTGTCTGGGTCTATTTAGTGCCTTAAAATTTCCTGGTCCTTCACAGCACTTCAGCTGCATGTTTTTAGGAAAGTTGAATCAAATTGGCTACTTTTGGCATGAAAAGTCAGTTTTTTTGAGTCATCCCTTCCCCACCAGGAAATGCAGCCTCTGTTACTCACTAGCTGCATAGGCAGCATAAGCATTACTCCAAATAGGGAAGCAGCTTAAGCTGAATGCTTGAGGAAGCTGGTGTGAATTTTCCTTTCTGGATATGGCTGCATGGAATGGTGCAGTGCTGTGTAAGGATATTCTTCTTTCAGTGCAGAGTCCCACTGAAGTCAGTGGGTTTGTATTTACAGACTGTTTGAAACATCAGGACCACAGCTTTGGCTGTTAAAAACATGGATATCCATTCCAGCCTAGGTTGAAGCAAGAATAATATGTTTTCATATGTGCACAATAATGCAGCTGGACTTCATTATTCTGAATTTTTCTACATGCACATATTGCTCTGTCAATATGAACTGCAACAGAAACCCACTGGAGCAACTGCAGAGCATGAAAATATTAGAAATACATCAAACAATACATTTCCATCCTAATGCTGTAATACATTATGTGATGTGTATTTGGGAAATGAGGTATTGTGATTTAAGGCCTATCCTGCTTAAGTTACATTGCTGTGACAAAGAAGAAAAGAACTGAGAATGAAGAATTAAAATTGGCTTCCTGAAGCTCTTCTTAGCTGGAATGTGTATCAGCAATATGACACCTGGAGCAGGGAACTGCCAGGATCTGCCTTATTGGAGTAGAGGAACTTCACAAAAAATCTCTCATGAATGTCACAAAGGTTGCATTTACTATTCTGGTATATTGTCATGATTGTGTCTTAGATGCAAAAATCTTATTTGTTGTCTCCATTTCCTCTGCAGAGTCACTGTGGTGGGAGCAGGATCAGGCATTCATTAAATATTTTGTTCTGTGCTCTGTCTGTCTGTACCTCCCTCTCTCATGCTCCCTTTAATCTTTCTAAGCAATTTTCTCTTTCCTTGCAGGGGTGACTGAAATGATCCTTTGAAGCAACCAGCTTTGACGTTTGGAAAAAAGAATTAAAAAAACAAAAGAACGCTCCAATTAAGGAAAACATGAGTTAAAGCTCAAGAAGAAACCTAAGATTTTGATCAGTTCTTTCATGTATGCCTGACAACTGCACAGCATTAGCAGAGGGGCTCATTAGAGGGTGTTTACCCAAAGTCCAGATGAAGGAGCAGAAAGTGAGTGATATGCAAGACTGCTGTGTGGAGGAAAATGAAATATTTGCTACCCTTCGTATAACACAGGTTGTCATCTGCTGTCCATGTTGCTCAGGAAAAGAGAACTTTTGCTTACAGTGGGGCTATTTATCTCTGTTTCAGAAGTGAAAATGGGCTCGAAAGGGTGTGTAAGTTCTCCACTGTTGGTTTCACTAAGAAGCAAATCCTCTGGGTCCAAGTGCTTGTGTGTGCTTAATTGTACCTGTGTGACTTAACGAATACATGGCAAGATAAATGTTTTTCAAGGCCACTTTCTTCTTTGTTCAAGTGCTTTGTTCTTCCCCAGGGTTATCCCTGTCACAGGGGCTAATTCTGATACCTTGATGCTCACAGTATGGTAGGTAGAGGAAGTTCTGAGAGTACAAACTTCACCTTGTGTCTCCATGTTTTGTGGCCCACCTGCTGCAAAGTGCTGAACTTGGATGTGGTGAGAGCTGAGCCAGCCCTTCTGCACACAGGATTCCCCCAGCTCATTGTTCCAGCTGGAATGCCATTGTGGATAAGCAATTTTTTTTATTATGAAAATTATCGTAATGAGATTTTGTGAAGGGTTTCTGCAGGGCTGGGGAGGATATCAGGGGCCAGCAGTGCCTCAGCCAGACAGTTCACAGAATCCATAACAGTAGTGAGAGACAGTTAAAAAATGAATAACTGTGGCATGCCCACACAGCTCTTTGAAAAACTGTTGAACAGGAATTATTTTTGTTTTCTGAGTGAGGAATAATTTTCTATAGTTAGGTTGTGTGCTGCTGAGGGTTTTGCAGATAATTAATTTAATGGTTTTGGGTGAAAATGCCAGCAAGATGGGTGGAATTCACAGAAGCCCCCAGTTTCAGCCAATTTGGGGTGTGTCCACTGCCTGGAATGAATGGTCTTCATTTAGTTACAGGGTTTCTTGCTCTGGGCCTGTAGACAATTAATTGCATCTTTAAAAATCCAACCACAAGCCCTCCTGCTGGAAAGCTGCACACCCACAGGAGGCACAGTGGATTAAATGAGCACAGAGGCAGAAGGTGACAACACTTTGGTAGTCCCAGGAGTTTATTGCCTGCATTTATAATGTGCCTGGGCAAGAGAAACAAATTTTGAGAAGTGATGATGTGAAGACGTTCCCTGCAAGAATCCACAGGCTTTATCCTTCAGTGTCTGTCATCAAACACCATCCCAGGGAACCAGGCAGCTTTTGCCAGGCTGCTTCAGGTGCTTCTCTTGAGATGTTGCTGCCCTTGCCTGGCTTTGCCACGGTTGTAACATGCTCTCTGATGGACTGCAGAAGGAGCCTCCTCAGCCTGGAAAGACTCTTGACTCCTGGAGGGGCATTGATGGGTTCTGGTGTCTTCCTGCTCCTTCAAGGGCACCTTGCAGGAATTGCACTGCTGGGGCTGAGCAACAACCTTTTCCCCTGGGCAGGAAGATCTTTTTCTGGACAATGGTTTTTCCTGAGGACAACAGATGAGACCATTCCTGACTACTCTGGTCATCAGACAACGCAGTGCTTGTGCAAGTGGAACAGCTTCTACCCACTTTGCAGTTATCATGGTGGTGCTCCAGAGATCCCCACAGTATAGTTGAGATGTGGATGCCTGTGTGGCAATTTTCGCAGCCACAAGTACAGCATAAGTTAAATAAAGGTGCTTTCTGGAAAAAAAATGTGCTCTGAAGTACTGAAATCCTGAACTGCTAGCAGAACAAGGAAGAGACTGTTCTTTACTTCTTCAGTCATCAGGCTTTTGCTGACAATTATTTTGGCATGCATAGCACACACACACACACACACACACACACACACACAATGACTGACCATACATTTATGCAACCTCCTGAAAAAACAAGGGTTTTACTGGTGTGTGATTCTGCAGCCCTATCTGATGCCCACCGAGACAGAAAATAAAATCTAATAGATTTGGATTTATAGCACACTCCCAGAACGTTTACTGGCAGCAGATATGGTGATACCATTTTAAAGTTGACTCCTTTGATATCTTCCATCAGATCTGAAAAAGAAGTCTGTTCCCAACAGATATTTGTTGGGGCTTTTTGGCTGAAGCATCTTCCCAATCTTTTGACAAATTCAATGTCTCAACACTCTGAATCTAACACCCACCACCCCTAAAATACTGTCAAAGCAAGTGGCTTTCTTTAGAAATGCCCTTTTTCCAAGTTTGTGATGCTGCAAATTCTTCTTCAGATGTATTAAGTCTAGCTTGTGGGAGGATCTGATGATGTCCTCTCTTTTTCTCTTCATCTGTAGCATATCAGTTGTTCCTGCCCTGTAGCCTTGATGTCTGATCCCCTCTGCACACACCCCTCTGGCCTGCCTATGGCTATTAATGAGGCTGGAAAGTGAATTTCTTGGTGCTGGTCCTGGAAGCTGCCACGAGCAAAGGCTGGGAAGTCAAGTCATGTCACTGGATCAGAGAGTAACAAATATTATTGCCACCTGCTGATGGAGAGTGACAGTTCTGTGAGACAGGCAGTAGGTATTTTGATCATCCTTGCTTTGTAGATTATCTCCCTGTAAGAGGAGAGTAGGTGGGTAAAGAGGTCCCTGAAAAAAAGAAAGGATGCTCCTTTCCTTAGGGAGCAATTGAGTCTGGCCAAGGGACAGAGATATATGGATCCTGGGGTAAACCAGAGGAAGCAGCAGCAGCAGCAGCAAAGCAGCAATTTGCAGCACAGTGGGGAAATTAAAGGCTGCTGAGCAAAGCTGTGAGCACACTCCAAGCTCTGCTTATGTAAGAGAAAATGTCTTAGAGAGCTGAGCGTGCATAGCTGCAACCCACCAAAAAAACCTAAAAGATAGCTTGAGAGCAATGGTCTGCTTTTCTAGGACACAATGGACAGGGAGAGTGTTTATAAACCTCTTGACTTATTCCTCTGTCCAAATGACTCCTAGACACTTGTCATCATCTGATCTAAAAAGTCAACAAGTCAGATTTTTGGTGTAGGGAAGACCAAATTTGAACACCTTCTAGCTTGTCTTTGAGGAACTCCCTGTGAAAGAAAAGGTCAACAGATTTGTATAAAACCTAGGCCTAGTCTGGAATTCCATCACACAATCTTGTGATTTTCATAAAATGAATTAGCAATCTGACCAGATTGACAATAATTTTTAATAGTAAATGACACTTTGTTCTCATGTTACCAGAATTTTTGGAAAATCATGGGACTGAGTCATCAGCTCACCATAATGATAAGATGCTTTTCCATCCTCTGTGCCTGGTCTTTGCAGATCTGCTCTGAGGGCCTTGATCTTTGCACAGCAGTTGACATTTAATTATCTCCTCCATCATGGTATTGTACAGCTCAAACACTGAGAACCTGCCTAGCCAAAAATATTTCTTCTCATTTTGCATTATTTTGGGGTGGGTAATGCTTTTCTCTGTCCTGAGAGGTAGAGGGCACTGGCAAGTGCCTGGAGAAATGATCACATTAAGTGTGTGAACTTGTATGGCTTTTCTCCTCTCCATCTCTGTGCCACTGGCATCTCTTGGGGCATGAACTGTTTTGCACTGCGAGAAAGAACCACAGTAAAGGGAAAAAAAAACCCAAACAAAAACAAAACAAAAAAAACAACCAACCAAACAAACAAAAACCCCAAAACACAAAAAAACCCCCAAAAACCAAAAAAACCCACAACAAAACAAAACAAAACAAAAAAAATCAAAACAAAAAAATACCACAAAAAATCATTAACAGTACACAGCTGAACTTGAAAAATGTTATACAAATCACTTTGAAACTCTTCAGTGGATTTGTAGCTGTTCTAACCAGTCTTCTACATCATGGAATCTTCCCCTACGTATTATTCGTTAAACAAAGGTATTTATTAGAGCAGCATGTGGCATAGATAACATCTCCAGTGCAGAGGAAAGAAGCTCAAATGAGTCTTTAGAACACACCTTGCTTTTGTATGAATGGCAGGTACAACACATGCCTGAGGCGTAGGTGCAGGATTCCCACCAGGGGAGCAGGCAGGAGCCAGCAAATTCCCTACACTTGCTCCCACCCACCTCATTCATCACTGCCTGTTGCTCTTGGGATGCTTTTTCTACCTCATTTTTCTTGGATGTGCACCATGCAGCTAACTGCCAGCTGCCCCTCGAGGGCAGCTTTTAAAATCAGTCCCTTTCACTTCTTTCCTTGGGGGCTCCCCAGTGCCTCTGATTTTCAGGGGTCCACCCAAAGGTACAAACACAAAAGACATCCTCCTGGCAGGCGGGTTTACACTCAGCATGTAGGAGGCTGCAGAGTCACTTGGAAGATGTTTCAATTGCAAAACTAAAAGGAGGTTGAAAAACCCAGTTTAGGTAAGAGCAGGAAGGTTATACTTGTAATCTTGTATGTTTTGGCTGCTGGATAACGGTCATATTGCAGCAAAGGCCTTCTCCAAAGAAATCAAATTACACAGGCAGAATTTCTGATGACACACAGGCCTTTCCTTCAGTTATTTGGAGAGGTTGTTCATTTTTCTGTACTGATAAGCATTCTCTCTTTTAAGTTTCTTTGAACTATCTGTCCTCAGGATATCAGCACAAAACCCCACCTTAATAACTGTACCTTGCTCCACCATCAAGGATGTTTGTCTCACACAGAGCTGTTCTTTGTAGATGTCCTGATGTTCTGACCAGGAAGCTGAGTTGCTCATGATGCTCATGATCCCTGTCCTTTAGGCAGGAATGCTACATTCCTATCTACGTGTGCACTTATCTGCATGGATATGACTTAGCCTTTTGAAAATATAAAGCCTACACACTTTGGATCTTGATGGAGTATTAAGATACCTACTGACATTCTGTTTTGTACATCTTCCAAAGTCTTCAGCTGCTTCCTGAAGGAAGGAATGCTCATGAACAGCTGGAATTTTCTTAATCTTCCATAATTGCTCCTCTCCCTCACAGTGAGTTGTTCAGAGGTGTCTGTGCTGATGCCTCACTGCTTTATGGAGCCAGTGGAGGCCAGCAGCTTAACCTCAAAAAAACCTTCTAACCTTCAAATATATAAGATTTGTATTTGCTGTTGGAGAAAGGCCAGCTACAGGTGCTGCTGCAAACAAGTGTTAGCCAAAGGATAAATGAGGTAGAACAGATCTGAACAGTTCTGGGCAGCCAGTAATTATGGGAGCAACATACCTGGATACATTGAGAGATCAAACACAATGGGTTTGGTTGTTTTTTTTTTAATTTGGAAAAAGTAGTGGCTGTTCAAAGACAAATAGGATATGCTGTTGAAGTCTTAGAGAAATGTCAGATCTTTTATGGTAATTTTTTGAAAGCATTGTTTCAACAAACAGCAAATGTGTAAGGATTTATGATTTCATTGCTTTTAGTCTAGCATCAGAGTCATAATGCTATTTATAAAGGTCATTTTGGTGAATGGATTTTAAAGAAGATATTATCATTCCCTGCACCATTACTAGTGGGCTGCTATTAATATTTAAAATCTATGATATAGGGATACTGTAAGTTTGCTCTTCAGGGTATTAAAAACAGTACTTTAAAAAGAAAACGGAATCCCATAAGGAAGAGCCTCAGCAGCAATAAACAAATTGTTCAAAAAATGTAAAATGAAAAATATTAAAATTAAAGTATTTTCATATAAAGTTGAAATCCCTGCAAATGATACATGTGGGCTCTTTAGCTGAAGAGACCACTAGCACTTAAACTTTTAATTATACGAGATGTAAGAATTCCTTTTTGTAATCAAGGTAATGTACCCAACACTGGCATGAAATGTGCCAACCTCTTAGTGGCAAGGCCAACAGCAGTCCAAATTTATTAATCACATAAAATCTTAGAAAGATGCCCAGAGAAATCCTATAACCAATTCCCTGGACCTGTATGAGTGACGGATTTGGAAGGGCAGGTGCATGACAGCAAGAACAACCTGCATCAATGTGTGCAGCAGAGCACTGCAGAAACAGCTTTTACCTCCTGCAACACTTCAAAATTCCAATTATTATCTTTTGTCTGGTTTGATTTGGTTTCTCTCGTTGGTTTTTGTTTGTTTGCTTGTTTGGTTGGTTTGTTAGTTTGTTTTTATTAGAGCTGCTCTGCTTTTTGAGGAGGTCATGAGACAGTGTCCTGGCTGGCAGAATCCCAATACCTGCTGACCAGGGAGAGGCAGTGTGGAATGAGGAGTGTGGAACATGAGGGAGGTTTGGGAAATGACAGGACAAGGGGGCAGTGGTGTGTGCAGCCCTTCTGCAGGGTGAGGAAAAGTGGCCCTCTCTCCACAGGCCCTGCCAGTGTGGGTGGGAATGGGGTGAGAGGGCAGCAATGGTAGATTTTGGTAGATTCCTTTTGCTGGTGGATCTTGTGCCAGGGACTCACAAGATTCACCTTGTCACCATGCAGTTTTCTCATGTCCAACAGGAAGGTCGTGGGGCAAGAGCCTGTTTCTTTGCCCAGTTCACAGCAAACAATTCACACCAAAATTAAGAGTTGCAAAGAAAAGACAGATGGATCCTCCCTCAAGCAGCCAGTCACTGTTGTACTTTTGTTCCTACAGATGCTGTGTGAGACCTGCCTGCAAATTCAGCATTGAACCAAAGCAGGACTTTGGACAAGCATTTTCAGCCCTCAGGTGCATTGCTTATTCTCAAGGCAGACTCGCTGACTGGGATCAAAAATTTCAGATCTTCCTAATGAATGTTTCACTCCAAAATTACCCAGTCCCAGTTAGTTTACAAGACAAGATGGAACACAGGAGGATCTCTCTCCCCACTGTGGTTCATAGTCAGCTCCTGCCTGGGATGGGGGGTTTGTGGCCAGACTTCACCAAGTGGGTGAAGCAGTGCTATGTGCAACAAGAGCAGAGATCCCAACCAGCATCTTTGCAGAGTGCTACAGTGCTGTTACAAGGGGTTTTGCTCAGGCTGACAGTGCCCTGAATTGCATTGTTAAAGATGCTGGGTTTTGAAATTGAACCACAACTTCTTTTCCTTTTCTGCCGACTGTCAAGTAGAAACTTCTGGCTTATTTCATATATCCTCCAATGTCGGCCAGAACAACTCCAAAATAAAAGGTGGCTCTAAGGTTCAAACCTGTTTGTGCTGAACCCGTGGTGACAGCCATCTTCTGCTGCACCCATGCTTAACTTACCAGGACACCTGGATATACCTTGATGCTGGAAAGTTCTTGGTCCTCTGAGAAGCAGTAGGAGATGTGACACAGGATGTTTCAGACACATCACTGGTACATCACTGATTTGCTGCATACCCTTCAGCAACCCATACCACCTCTTTTGTTGTAAGTAAGCTTACATCCCTTTTGATGCTTTAGCTATTGCAGCTATTTTGCAAAATAGTTACCAGCATCTCAGCCAGATGCTATGACAGAGCCAATTAATTAACATTAGTGAAGCATTTGGTATTCTTGGATAAAGGACACTACAGAAAAACAAATTATTATCCCTTTGCAAATCAAAATTCCACCCCATTCCTAAATACTTGTATTATCCTTGGCTGATAGCAAAAACCAAGACAGAGTTGCCTGAAGGCATCCTTAATCAGAGATTTTTCCCTTTCAGATGAAGAAAAAAGAATTCTGTAGTGAACAATTTCACTAGCCAAGAAGCAATAGAGAGGCTTCCATGCTAAGGTGGTAATTACTTTGAGGCTAGAGAAGGGAAGAAGCCTGAGACAAGCATCCAACTTCTAAGCTGTTCAGGCTATGGAAGAAACCAAAGGCCTACAGCTCCATTAAGAACTAGAAGTTAGAGGGTTTTATCTCAGTTGTCCTACAGTTGAGAAAATTATTTAATCACTTACTTCTGCCTTGGTTGCCTTGGTGGGTTCTCTTTTCCACTTATTGTAACTTTGTAGTACAAGCCCAATTTAAAATGCTGTGATTATAGTTTGTCTTGAGCTTCTCATCTTCAGCTTTCCTGACAACAATCCCTAGATGCAACAGTAGGGACCTGAAGAACAAGTGTGCACATAAACACTGTAACTGTGCCCAATACAGTAAATCTGGCCTTATATTAATTTTAACCAGCTGGTGAAAACTGAGCTGCTGTTACTTCAAGAGTTTAAAAGAAGTGACTGATTGTGAGATTTTGTTCTTGCAGGTGGAGGGAAATATCTGCCTCCAGTAATACCTGTGGGTTGAATTTGCCTGGAGTGGGCATGCTACAGCTTAACCAAGGCCTCTCTGGCAGTCATACTCTCCAGAGTGTGAGATGGCAGTTTTCCACAGCCTTTACTCAATATCAGGACATCAACCTTTTTCCATTAACTCGTCCCTAATGCAGCTCTGTGGTTTCCTGTGCTTGTTCTGGTGTGAATTTCCTTCTATCCACTACTTTGTTATGCAGCTTTTACTTCAGGAGGCAAGAGGTTTGCCTTTGTTTTGATAATTGGGAACTGCTGAGGACACAAAAATGCACTACCAGCTCTCACCGTTCATTTCCCAAAGCCTTACAAACTCTGTCTGCTGCCATAGCTGAGACATCTGAAAAACAAGCCCCTCAGCATACAAGGCACGAGGAAAAATTTTCTTAAAATTAATTTTACCAATCTCCTGTCTCTTTGGCAGCCTGAGAATATGAGCAGCAAGGTCTCCAACAATGCATGGATGACCATGGTTCTTGAAGACCTGCCTTGAGCTTGGCAGCCCAGCCCAGCGTGACTTCTACAGATGTTCTCACTGCTCACCTTGGACTTTACTGCTGCCACTCAGGCTGCCCTGGTCATTAACATAGTTGGCAATGGAAGAATTAATGCTTGGTTCCTGTGTCCAGATAACTCTCCACCAGGCAGTTTTGCTGTCCTAGGAATGGGAGCTAAGTTATGGCACTCCTTGTCTGCTTCCTCGTGCTCTTATATCTGTGTGGAACTGACAGGGAGCAATAAAATCAGTTGATGCTTTTTCTGAACTATTTTCTCCACGTTAGAACTGTTTCCAGTGTAGCTCTGCTGTACTAAACTCTCCCCATCATCTCTTGCACTTACACTAGCGAGAAGTTTAAGTATGTAGATTAGACCCAAGCAGGAAGATGTTGCTAGTGATGAGGTTTTTTTTTCTAATGCAGCTGGATTCATTTGGCTGGTAGCAAAGTATTCTGACTGGTGTGACTCCATCTGGCACCAAGATTTATTTTAATTCTTTGGTGCTTTTTCCTGATGTGAAAACTAAATATTTCTCACACCAAGATACCATATTGGGGTGATATTTCACCTACCTAACATAATCACAAATTAATCCAGCAACTTGAGGCTCTGATCCCATAAGAGGTTCCCTAACAGAAGTTTAGTGTCCATGCTAGTTTTGATGGCAGCCAGCTGAGCTGCAGAGAAGTACAGAGCTCATTCAGCTCTAGCTATGATCCTGCAGTCATTACTAAAGTTCATTTTAAGTACCAATTTCTCTTGCATTTTTGATGACTTGTAGTTTTTAAAGCAAAGCTTTCAGAAAACTTCCGGAGAGAATGTAACCTATGCATTTTTGCTTTGTCAAATAGGGGTTTCTGATGACAAATTCAGATACTCATTCCTACCAAAAAAAGTATGGCCCAGCAGTGATTCTGTAACACTTGGATCAAAGACACAACTCAGGTTCCTTTGCATGATACATAATTGTGTTTTAATCATTTGGTTTAGATTTTATAAAACAGAGACCACTTAAAAGAAAACAGACAGTGATGAAAATGTCACTTCCACAGGCTTCAGTTTGTCCTTGGGACCTACTGTTTGAAAAAAAAAAATCAGATTTGGAGAAGAAACTGCTCCTCAATTCTAAGACAAACTCTTCCTTGCATTCAGGTACAAGGGCAACCAGGGAAGTTCCTCTCATTTCTTCACTGAAGATTTGGAAGGGCAAAGTTGCCTTCCTCAGATTTCTGGGTCACTTAAGCTGATGAAAAATCATGGCTTACTTTTATGCTGGATTGTAGCTTTATGGCTTTCTTGGACTACTTGGTCCTGAACATGGTTGTTTCCCCATTTAATTATGAAAGACATCATGAATTTGGCTAGTATACATGATGATCCAGTAACAAGTCATACACTGCTACTGTTTCCTTTAGTCAGGAAATAGACAACTGTTGCTTTTAAAGTGTAATAATTTGCCCTGAACATCGCCAAAGAGAACTCCTTTATATGATCCTTACTTCTCCTCTGTTAGATTGCTTCATATACCATCACCATTTAAAGTCATTCTAGTTGGAATGCAAACTGAATCAAATTGTTACAGTAAGTGATGATGTCCAGCTTCCACTGGAAGACTGGGAATCACAAGCAGTCCCTAAGGCTACATAGGCTGAAACCTATGGTACTGTGAGGCGATATAGTGGCATTAACACCTAAACACAGATGTGATTTGAACTTCCTTCTTGGCACTGTCATTCCCTCAAGCAGGACAGCTGAAGTAGGTATGAGACCAGTGCCTGCCCGATATCTCAACCAAGCTATGATTCGATGTGGCTGAAAAGTCAAAATGGAACTCATTTTATAAAACTTCCTTTGGTTTAAACCGTTGCAAGCTTAAAATCCCGTAACTCAGATCAAAACTACCCCTTCCAGCCCTGGAGAAACCAGCAGTTTTGGATGACACAGGGACCTTGAAGCACACTCCGGTCAGTCCCACGCTGCATTGCTTGCTCCAGCAAAACCCTCTCCGGGACGGCTGTACACCTGCATCTGTGTGCCAGTGGAAGAAGATGTGATGCTTCCCAGTGGCCTACCAGCTCCTCCAGCGCTGGAGCAGCATCATTTCTCCTTGACGAGCGTGAATGCGCTGCCGCATGCACCTGCACCTTCCTCCTAGGCACAAAGTGTCTGTGTCGCTGCCTGGCCGCTGCTCCCTCGTTTCTCTGTGGCTGCAGCAGGGAAGGGACCCATCGGCCGGGCTTGTTCCTCAGGACAAGCCGGGGGCTGCACCTCCAGCCCAGCGGTGCCCGGCCGGCCGTGGCACAGCTCGCCTCACGACCCGCTCCGTGCCCGGGGGATGCCCCCGCAGCCCTGCCCGGCTCTGCTGGGCGGATCCGTCGGTTCTGAGCTCCCGGTTTCGAGCCGGGTTCCTCCCCGCCGCCCCTCCCGGCGGCGCGGGGCCGCCCCCCGGCCCGCCCGGGCCCGCCCCGCCGGCGTGGCCGCGCATTGTGCGCCGGCCGCTGCCCCGGGCGCAGCTCGGGGAGTGCTGGTGGCCGCTCGGGACCCGCCACCCTCCGGGGCCGGGCCTCGCCTCCAGCCCTTCCCTCGGGGGCGCCGTGCGCGGTGAGTGGAGGGGGTGCGGGGACCGGGTGATGCCGCCGCCGGGTCCGTCAAGCCGGGGCTCGCCCCGCAGAGCTGGGCGAAGGGGGAGCCGCTGTGTGCTCGGCCCCCGGCGCGGCGGACGCGGGTTGCGGTGCTGGGGGCTCGGGGAGCGGCTCCGAGCACCCCCCGGGCCCAGAAGGTCGGGGGCTGTCGGTGAGAGCAGTGGGCGCGGGGGGCTCCCGGCTTTGTGTGCGGCTGTCAGCTGCGGTGAGACACAGCCCCGGCAGCCTTTCGGAAGGTCCCTGCCAATGCCGGAGCTCGGGCAGGTTTTTTTTACTCCCTGCGTGAATATTCGGTGTTTGTGCAGACACTGCTCTCCTTCTCTTCCAGTCTGGAATAGCGATCTCAGGTAACTGGAGTTGGCTGTAAATGTGCTTCCTGTGGTCTGACTGCTGTAAGCTTTATTCACGCAAGTAAGATCTCCGTGCATGAGTGAAATATTTTTTTTTTGCAGAATGATTTTTGCATGTTTCCACCCTGAAGTGCACAGTCCCCGATGGCTCCTGCAGGAGATGGGCTTGTCCCTTTCAGTGTGTGTGTGTGTGTGCCTGTGTGCGGTCGCTGTTAGTTTTGGCAGCTCGTAAGTGATCATTGGTAAAGGTCGGGTGTCTTCGTGTTCTTCAGGAATGCATTAGGCTGGATGCGTGCCTGTGTTTTGATATTGCAGAAGCAATAGGAGAGAACAGCCTTAAAAAATGGTTAAAAAAATTGTTTAGCTTTCCTAATGCTTATCGTTTTCAGCTAACATACTTGTAAGCAAGCCATGGTAAATTGCAGGAAGCAATCAGGTTTTGTATTTACTAGCATGTTGATGAATAATAAAATATAGGTCTAAAGCTGAATTTTGATGCTTAATTTAAAATAAATTCTTGTCATTTCTTCTGTCTCTTGCACCTGTTAGCTTTTAGGAAAAGATGATTATGAGGTGATGATTAGGCAGCCTTCTTACAACTTTAATTAAAAGAACAGTCCACTATAGGCCAGCTATAGAATAATGGACCCACTTGTCATCTAGTACGTGGTTGAATGTAGAGCTGTGGTACTGCCTGGGGAAACTGTTCTTCTTTGTCTGTAACTTCTCCCGTAGCCAAAGCAGAGCTAAAACTTCGTTCTGGGAATCAGGTGAATACAGTGTATAGATCTAGTTCCTTTTATTATGAAACATGTATTGACAGGGATTTCATATCTATAATATACATCATTGATTCAATGACTTAATGATTCAGCTCGCTGTTTCTTATTAATAATCTAATTAGGGGGAAACTCTGGAAGGAATATAGAATTAAGACACAGTCCCAGTGGAACTCACTAAAAAAGACATTGCAGAGCAGACAGAGTGTAAGAGGAATTTCCAGAAGTACTTACTCATCACCCAAGATAGGGCCAGATTTTGAACACTCCTAGCATGTTTTGAGGCTCCAGAATTAATAGCTAGATTTTTAGGTCTTTCTTTTCAGTATTCATACTTTCATATCCAGAGTGCTTTGGGAGACAGTGAGGGAAATGCATCTGTTGTAAGCGAAATTCTCAGTCTTCAATGCGTAAGAAAATCACACCCTGAGCACTTAAAAATACCTGATCCTTGGGTTGCAGTCGTAACTCCTACCACTTCCATTCTGGAGGCACTTCCATTTAATTTTTACAACAGATAGAATTACAGTTGTAAAATCTAGCCACAATAAGACATGCCAGTAAAATTACTTCAATTATTTCTTTTTTGTAATGTAGAAGCCGTTAGGATTGAATAGCTCTGTAAAATACAGTAATAGAACTGTATGTGGCACAGTAATGGTAAGTAATAGGTAATGGTAAGTAATAGGTAATGGCTAAAAATAGTATTTCTTCTTTAAACAGTAGAGTTAAATATGGATATTAACCGCAGCAAGATAGATTGGTCCAGAGCTAAAGGCTTGGATCATTCATGCTTGCTGACCTGGCCTACTTCTTTATTTTCCTTTAAAGTATCACTTTTGTGTGTGTGTTTGATAATAAATTGCAAATGCAAATCAAAAAGCTGTTCTTCAAAGTGAAAATTGGATCTTGTTTTGCTGCACCATAAAGGCACCACGTAGTTTCTAGAACGTGTTCTGGTGCCGTGTAGCTCAGCACAAACTGCTGGGCTGTGTTGAGGTTGTGCCTCCATTTACATGAGTGGCTGCTCTCACACGTGGACGGCAACATCTTTGCACCAGGGGAGAGCTATTAGGTCTGGTTCTGATCATTTAACACTGTCTGAAGTGGTTCAATGTCACTGCTCAATAAATGCCTTCATAAAAAGGTCAGTGAAAAATTTACCTCTCCGATAGCCCTGTCACAGCCTCTCAAGGAACTGCTGAATTATGAGAGCTGGTGATTATCTGCCTACATCTGTGGCCCGGGACTCATTGGCACTGAGCATAAAGAAGAGAAAAAAATGACAAATGCTTGCTCAGCAGCACATCCTCTCGAAGGTGTTTGCTTTCCCCCAGTTTCATAGGATAAGACTGATGAGTTTGAGGTGTGGCCAATAGAGTGATTAATTAGCTAGGGCATATTTAGCCCTTGGAAGATGAAAAATAATGTATGGGGGTGATTTGAATTGTGCTGTTATTCCCTGGTATTAAAGGAATTCCTTGCCTGCTCTGTGTGTCAAGTTGGAGCTGTAAGCAATTTTAAAGCATTATTTAAGCTGTGGTTTAGGTTTGTTTAAAGAGAAGAGTGAGGGAAAGTCTTTCAACAGGAAAAAATAGTAGCTAAAAATTTTCTTGTTTAAGCCTTTTTTTTAGTAGCAGCAAATGTGTGTATATGGGAATGAGGAGAAGGGAGTTGAATGGAACTGAGTGAGGAGCAGTCGTGTGAGGTAAAATTCTGATATTGTTCTCTTATGCCATCCTGGAAATACATTTGCATTTAAAATTTCCAGGCAAACCAGACTGTAGGACCAGTGCAGAATGCTAAATGAAACCTGACAGCTAACTGAAAACGCCACACAGTGGTGCTGGGCATTCCTCTGCTCAGACATTTGAGTTGAAGATTGTTTCTTTTAATGATTATGGATCTGAAACCAAGACTGCTTCTGAAAACAAACAGGATGTCAATTTTATTCTGAGATATTTTCACTTGGAAGATGTTCACTTTCTGTCACATTACCTTGCAACTGCTTGAAAACTCACAGAACCTGTGAAGTCCAAATCCCTTTCTGCCCATCAGATAGCCACAATATACTCCTTTGTGTTGCTCAGGCTGAAATTCAGTCTGCTTGGGAGGCTGATGAGTGGATTGGGGCACAGCTGTGATCCCAGAGATACTGGGTGTCACCACAGAAGTGATATGCTCACACAACTTTTATGTTGCTTGTGCCAGCAAAGTGGCAGCTCTTTTGGGGAACGTGGTGATGCATTTCCTGTGCAAGAGTGAAGCCTGTTTCTGCTCAGGAGTAGCGAGATGTAGAAGCCAGGATGATGGCAGCTGGGAAGGGAATGTGAAAGGAACCACGCAAGGCATCAGAAGAGATTGGTTTTGCCTTTTCACGTGTCAAACTTGGGTACCTGCAGTTATTGGCAATAAACTGTCCCTGTGCAGGCAGACCAACGATGCAGAACAATCTGAGGAGACTGAGGGTTGGTAAGAGAGAAGAAAATGATTGATAGGTTAATGTGTGTATTGGGTGTGAAGGAGCACCTGCAGTCACAGGGCTGGAACAAATCAAGGGGCCTGTGCTTGGCTGTGGCTGCTGCAGTGCAGCAGTAGTACAGGCAGCAGAGTGGTCCATGATATCCCAGTTATGAATGGAAGAATAACAGCCTTTACAGATGCAGTGTGGATGCATTTGGCTGCCTGGCAGAACTGTAAGGTAGTTGCCCCTGGAAAATTTCTGAGGGAACGGAAAGAGCTGATTAGGAGAGCAAAGTGACTGATTTCTGAGGAATGATTAAAAATACTTAATGTAGATTATCTGAGAAGCAAAGGCTCCATTGATTTCAGGTGTGATTACTCAAGAAACATAATCTCTTAGCCTTTGCAAGAGCTTGTCATTAGACATAATGGGCTACGAAAGAGAAGGTAACTTCAACATCAAGAAAAGCTGTTTGCAATGAAGCTAAATAATCTTGCCATGAAAAATGGTGGTAACTTGTTTGGTGTTGAGTAACACTCACATAGAGCTGGGGAAAATGTTCTGCAGGGCTGGTCATTTGGAGTCACATCTTCCCTGGCTGAGCTGTGCCTGGGGATTAGGGTGGAGGTTTTGGAAACAAAGCTCTTTAGTCTGCCAGGTCAGCTCCTCTGTTGGGAGTTGGCTGCTAAGCCCCCCTCTGCTGGAAGAGCAGTCATTCCCTGGTAGCTTGGATTTGTACAGATGAGTTAATAGGTCTCATTCTGTCTTTAGCCTCAGATCCAGGAAATACATGAGCATTTGCTGGCATCTGGCACGTCTGCTGTTACTCTGTAAAACAAACGCTGGAGCATCCTGAATTCTGTTCTGATCATGCAGTGAGGGAGTATGGGAAGAGGCAAGTGATGGAAGATGCTCCAGTGGTGAGCACAGCAGGCTGGGCTAGAAATGTTACTGGGTTTGAATTGGCTTTGTTAATTTGTGTTCTTGAACCTGTGATGAATCCTCCTCTTAAAGAAAAGCTGAAAAGCAATAGGCTTGTGGTGTTTTCCTGTTTTAAGTTTCAGCCATTACTGGCAAAAAAACCCCAAATGGATGGTCTTGGACAGTAGTTGCCTCTTCCTTTGCCAAGCCCAGTAATAGGCACAACTTGTTGGTAAAATGTGAAGAGCCATTTCAGAGGGTTGTGCAGCTCTGGATTTTATGATGTTACTGCACAGTTGTGGTACTGTTCTGTTTCTCTAGATACAAGGTAGGTCAGTTCATGAAAAGTCTGATCAGACCACTGAGAAATATAATGTATGATAACTTACGTCTCCTGGGTGATTTGATGTTGTAACAGGCAATCTTTCCTCCACTAAATTTTTTGTATCCCACAATAAACTAAGAGTTTCTATAACTTAGACATGCTCTTCCTGCAGAACTGGTGGAGTTAAAAGGTACAAGTATCCAAGATAGTATGTTGTTGCTAGATAGGGAGGATTATGTTTATTCTGATTCATAGTGGCTTCATTTAAAAATTGACAGTTTGTCTTCAGCATGAATGGCTTATTGAAGGGCAGGCAGCACGGACAAGCATTTACAATGCTGGTTTAAGGATAAGCCTCTTTTAACTAAGTGTAACTTGAGTTACAAAAGTTCCTCATGTGGTCACTTGGAATAAGGTTTTCACTTCCTGCATCATCCATTTGTATTGAAGATTTAGAAGATAGGAAACTGAGTTTTCGTCGTCTTGGTTGCAAAGGAAATCAGAAAGCTGAGAGAAGTCAAGCGACTTCCAGAAACTGTGTTAACCCAGCTTAGATTCGCTCATCCAGCCCCTCCAGAAGCCAGTACTGCTGGTTTTCCTTTCAACATTATATTAACTTTTCTTTCTGTAAAATACTCTCTTAAGGCTCTCTCCAGGAAGAGTGAAAGACTGCTTTTTTTCCTTTTTTAGCTACTGTTTTTATCTAAAGAAATACCAGAAACCGATTTGATTTGGTGATTATCAGGTGAATAAATGTCACCTCCTAATTCCCTTTAAAAGGAATACCCACTGTTGTCTGCGTAGGTATGACTTGAGTTTATGGTACCAATTAGTTTTTAAAATATGAGCTCTAAGAACTTCAATGCTGAGTGTCTGTGTACTCCGGACTGCTGTGCTGATGGTTACCGTTACTTTGTTGGCATGGTTTTGCTTGTTTGTTTTGCTGGGTTTTGTGGCGTGTTTTTTTAATTTATTTTCATATTTGCTATGGAGGACTAGGCAAAGGCCGCTGCCAGTGGGTTATCAGATGTAACAGCTGATTTGTTTGGACTGTCACAACAAAGCCACTACTCCTAAATAAAGTTCCTGGTATAAATTATCCTGTAGTGAATCCTGTTGTTGGAGGCTAGGATTTTTCCTTTTTTATTTTTTTTTTTTCTCTCCTGGAATTTTGTCCCATCTGTTTCCTAAGAGATGGTAATGACTGGTACTTCAGAGAGAGAAAAAGAAGTGGCCTGGGTGGGAGGAAGGGTGCAGCTGGCTGCACTCTTGTAGCTGAAGAGTTTCCTCTTGTAAGGGCAGTGATAACAGAGATTTTGGCTGGGGGGTGAGGGGCTGGGCTCAGCTCCTTGGGCTCTCACTCTCGGATTGGAGGGGAGACCTGTGGTTGCTGTGGGAAGAATTTGCTGTCATGTGGAGCTCTGTCTTACTGCTTCTACTGTGAGTGAGGCTTTGCTCGTATGAGAAGCCAGTGAGCTGGGACCCTATTGAACACCCAGTTGCACTGGGAAAAGACCCTCACCATCTGCTCAGGTGCCTCAGGGGAAAACCCGAGGCCCTGAGCCCCTTCGAGGGAGCCTCTCCCGGCCGTGCTCAGCAGCCCGGCTGCCGCTGCCCAGCCCCGCCGCTCCTCTGCCGCCGCTCCGGGTTTCTCAGCGCCCCGTAACCCCACAGGCCCTGCCTGCCGGGACACCCGCGGCTCCTGCTGCAGCTGAGGAGTTTCTGATACATTCTGCTGGCTGCTCCGGGGTCTGCTTGTCCCTGCCGCTCCAGCCGCCGCTCAGAGGCTCCTGCTGCAGCCCACGCTGCCATCCAGAGGGGCCCTGGGGCCGCCTGCCCCGGGGGTTTGTGAAGGAAGCGCCTTTTCCATCCCCCCGCCATTACCCGCCTGCAGAGCGGCGGCCGCGCTCGCGCCACAGCGCCCCCTGCAGCCTTGGAGGAATCACTGCACCCACCTGCCCGGCCGGGAGCCAGCAGCGCCCCTGCTGGCTGCGAGCGGAACTGCAGCGAAGGGGAAAGTGCTGGGGCTGGGTTTGTGTTCTCTTTGTTTCCCTGTCACACACGTGCACTCCAGGGAAGAACTGTTATGCCTTTTCCCGTATCTCTGCCTGAAAGCCCCTTAATTTCAAAGCTATAATAGTTTGGAGGGAGGGGGGGGGTCACAGTTTCCATTCCAAGGGCAGTTCCCACTTTCCTTGGCAGATACCTTGCCTTCAAACCAGGGCACCTGTCAGTGAAGTCTGAATCAGTCCAGTTCACAGCACCAGGAAAAATACATTCTTGTGGTAATTCTGGCATCCCTGACAACAGAAAGTATTGGAAAATTTGAGAGAGACTTTGTTCTTATAAAATGTCCAAGCCAGTTTTGTGTAACTAAGAAGCAGCTTGGAAAGTTCAGATAAGAAGCCAGATGTTGGCCCAAATTAGTGAGATTTGCTTGCATGAATCAAATTTGGCATTACAGCATGCTTCCCAAATTAATTCTGTCATGTATAATTCCAGTGTGAGTTGATTTTCTATTTTATTCTGCATGACTTCTGTTCATTTATCATTATTACACTATCTTCTGGAGATACTCAGGCTTAAGTGTGTGCTTGTATGACTACCAGAATTGTCTGCAGTTACACAGACAGAAAATATTAATCCAGGTTAAAAGGTATATTTTCCCCATGTAGTGTATACTGTGTTTCAGTCACCATTTCTCTGTTTTACCTGAATATTTGATTTGAAGGATTATCCCAGCCATGAATAAGATACAAGCTTTAGCTTACTGTACTCATGTACAGTAAATTCTTTTGCTGTTTTTACCATTGGTAATACACTCCTGACATCATCTCTTTTAAATTTTTTTGTATGCAAAGAAGTATGGAAGTATGCAAAAGAGTATGCAAAAGAATATTTATTAGCTGATTTAAATTCAATTAACTTCATTTCCCTTTCATGGAGTTTTTAACAATGCTTAATGAGAGATGTAACTGAATTGCAGAGCTATTACTTCTCTCTGAATACATCGAGATCTTTCCTGAATTCTCATGAAGGTTTCTTGATCATTCGCACTTTAATCCCGGCCTTTGTAATTACTTTGTAGCATATGGAAAGTCCCACAGATGCTAATTCTATTAATCTTTGTCATGCTCATTTAACAAATAGTTCCAGTTCCTCTGCCAGTTTGTCTGCCTTAGTATCTATTGTTTATTGGTGATTTTTTTTCTGCCTATAAACCCCTGGGTTGAGGCACTAAGACCACCCTATGCTAGGGGTATAAACACATTCCCCACCCTGCACTTTAACACTTTGGTTTTATGGCTGAATAAGGGAGATTCCTTCTTAACTGCCCTGTACTCAGACCTCTACAGATGCTCAATTGCCACTTCAGCAGCATTTAGAAAGTAAATCTCCAGCTTAGGGAAAAAAAAAATTAAACTGAGCACCACTGTTGCTGAAAAAATTCTTGTGCTTATTGGAAGATACAAGATTTTAAGTTTATAAAGACTACTTATCATTTACCTGCATAGACAAAAATGTGATGCTCTTTCCTCTCTTCTCTGCCTTGCTTTTCCTCTCATTTAAGCAAATGAGCTGATAAATGCTTGGAAGTTGTGTATCCCTTCTATTAGCCTCCTTGTTTGCTCGCCTTCTTTCAACAGCTTCTCCATTCACAGTGTTAAAGAACGGGAGAAGAAAAACACTTAAAAATGAAAATATTCTAATGTCATGTAATCCTGTGAAGAAGGGTGTCCTGCTTCCCCCACAGATGGTTCAACTAGAAGGGTTCCTTTCTTGTCCTAAAGGCTGTTATGGCAAGAAGAATGATAAAAGCACACTGAAATTGCAAATCATTGCACTGCTGAACACAAACTCCTGTGTGTGGAGCATTCTGAACTCTTTGAAGACTTGAGCCTGGTCTGCGATTTTGTGGGCAGCAGGCGTTCAGAGGCAGAGCTTGTGGATGTCAGAGCAGTTAACTGAGCTAGGATCTTTCCTAAGCATTTCTTAAGCATTCCTCGTTTTTGCTTTGGTTTTCCATGCAGGGACACAGATGTACATGGATAAACATGCAGACACACGGTGTTTACAGACTGAGCATGACAGCTGAGCCACTACTCTCAAATCAGCGGCCACCACTCTGCTGGGTGTGCAGTCTGTCCTCCCTAGGGCCTGGTGTAACCTTGTTGGGGGAATTAGGTGTGTCCCAGAAGCACACATTATGTATCTAGATGATTTATATTTTGTACTGAGGCAGCTGGAGGATAGTGTGTATGAGGCCTGCCATCCTTTCCAGCCAGGAGAAGGCATGTCCAGCAGACCCTGGATGGCCTCTCTGTGGTGATCCCATCAGCTGCTGGGAAGATTGGCTGCAGCTTTAAACTCTGGGACATACACTTGGATACTGCTTGCTTCATGCTGTTACAGGAAATGTGGAGAATGCTGCATAGCCGGGAAGGCCAATGGAGCTCCATCCACCTGAGCTTTGCAAACCCTGGTGAGAGAGATCCTTGAAGAGCTCAGAATGGCTTTCTATCCACAAGCCCTACTGAACAATATACACATAACTTGAGGCAGTGATCTGATCTTTGGGTATGACCCAAACTCCTTATGTCTGGAGTTGGGTCGTGGTTTGGGATGGCCACAGTGATTAGGAGACCTCCTGGAGGGGCATGAGGGAGCTTAGGTAGTCATTGCTACTGTTTTGGTTGGCTGCAGTACTCTGTGCATGCATTCAAAGATCCCAGATACAAGCAAATAAACCCTTTGCTTTGGTTCCCCCTTATTGGTTTTTTTTTTTGTTGTTGTTTTTTGTTTGTTTTGGTTTTTTTTGTTTGTTTGTTGTTGTTGTTGGTTTTTTTTGTTGGTTTTTTTTTTTTTTAACTCCTGCATCTGCTATGATGCACAATCTCCTGCCTGCTCCTACGAATGAGACAGCAGTGGAGCAGATTTTTTAAGCTGATAAAGAACAGGAAAAAAAAACCCAGTGGATGTAGTGAAATTTGAAGACAGTTCATACTGCTGAGCAGCACAGTGTGCTGTGCTGGAATAAAATGCTGCAAGATGGTGCCCTTGGTCAGGATTTGCAAAGTCATAGGGGATATTTGAAGCTCTTTAAGAGAGACGTGCTTTGATTATGCTTTAAAAACACTTTCTTGTGCTGACTACAGCAAAGCTCTTATCTTCCTACCTTGGGAACAGAAATCTTTAGGATGTGAGTGCCACAGATCCTGCTCAGACCAATATTCAGTTTTGTTCTTAATTTATGATGGTTTTGGCTTACTGTGAGGAGGTTAAATGGGTTGTGGCTCTTTGGGTGGTGACAGGAGATGTCTGGGCATAGTGACTCCTGCCCCAATGCAACGCATCTCAGTGTTCCAAGTCTTGTTTTGCAGCTGCTGAGGGAGTGTGATGGAGCAGGGCTTGCACTGTACCTTTTGCAGACTCAGGTGAGTTCTGGAGGAGCGCTTGGGTAAAAATCAGTGAGTGCAGAGAAGTTCAGTGATGCCTATGCATTTAGAATAGCCAAAGGTATCGACTATTCAGCGCTGAGTTTTTGGGTACAGCAGCACTGTGTGCCCTCTTCCTTGCAGCTTTTCCATGCCAACAGTGCTATCTTGTGCTGTAGCTAAATCCTGCAGCACTGACAACCACACCTTGGCGTTGTCCTGCTTCCCATCCCTCTTTCTTCCCCACTCTCTCTGATTACATTTCAATTTCTTCCATGTAAGAGCTTGTAGTGGTTTCATGTTCGCCAATTTCTGTTTCCCAAAACTAGTGTAGCGGTCTGAGTGCCCATTAGAATTATTTACTCTTTTTCAGCTGTGAGATAGGATTAGGAGAAAAGCAGAGCAGACTCAAAACTAAAAAGGTATAAAGACAGGTTTATTAACAAAACTACAAGAAAGGAAAAAAAAATACATGTTTTAACATATGTATTCCCAGAGGCATGTCAACTTTCTACTGGTTTAACTAGATATCAATATTCAACCTTAGTTACTGATTGGGTTTTGCTATAACTTCCCAGAAAAACCACCACAGAACTGTAAATTACTACACTAAACCTGTTACTCTCTGGGGTTATGTTTGTCTGTTGCCCATGGAACTCTGCAAAAGCCTAGAAGATAGAATTTTCTGAATTAAGGTACTGGGTCATGTCAGAGGCTTTTACTTTCTACTAAATGTAAGAGCAAATATTGCAATTGAGGAAATACAAGGGAAATATTTACTGTGTCCTTTTGTGCATGGCATAACTTAGGGAAGGATGCAGATTGGCCAGCCCTGCTGTACCTCACCTGGGTGAGGTGCAGTGCAGCTCTCTGGTACCTCAGTGAAAGATGGATATTGGCACAGCACAGCTGGATGCAGCTGTGACCTTGTACGTTGTCCCAGCAAGCCTGTGCAGTGGGGGACAGTGGCAGCAGGAGACGAGGACAGAAAGGATTCCCAAGAAAACCTGGGTCTTCTGAAGTCACCATGAAGCTAAATCAGTTTAAAAACTCACCAATTCAGCCCACCACTACACATAACTTAGATATGATCCAAACCAGAATCTACTCTGTGAATTTGGTTTTTTTGTGCTTTTCTAAGGGAAGAGGGAGCTTTGATTTTTTTTTTTTTTTTTTTTTTTTTTTTTTTTTTTTTTTTTTTTTTTACTGATCTCCTTTTAAAAGCTCGTGTTTCTTGGGTTTGGGAAGAATCAGTAGCCCAATTTCCTTCCAGTACTCCAAGATCTCACCACAAACTGTGTGTACATGTATGGATATACACACGCACACAAATATTTATGTTTAAGCCAAACGTTAAAATACTTGAAGCTGATTTATAGGATGTCTTCAGAGTATTGAAAAAAACCATGGGAATATTCTTGATTTCCCATAATGACATGGTTCTTATTCTGGGGGTAGGGCTGGAGGGTGGGGGAAGCAGCTGGGTGGGAGATAGCAGCAGCTTTTTAGTACATGCTACCAAAAATAAATTAGGATTTTCTTTACATGGAGACACAGTGCTTAAAAAAGAAATAAACCCATGCATTTTGTTTCTCCTCAAGTTCTCTGCCTGAAAATAGTTTGACGAAACCTTTGGGGTGTAGATGTATTTCTTTGCAATCTCCTCTTGTGTTTTTTCTTCTCGCTTGAGGGTTCATTGAAATGGAGAACAGAAATCTGGCCTTTGTTTCAGTTATTTCTGGTTCAGCCACCAAAATGCCTTTGTGTTTGGGCCTGAAGCCAGTCTGGCTAATGCCATCTTGGGGGAAGAGCCTTCCTCTTATGGGAATACCATGCCTGGAGGTCCTCTGGTTCCACAGAGAATATTTGTGCTCAGACAGAAACAAGCAGAGCTTTTTAATGAATCAAAACCCCTTGACTCCCCCCGGTGTGTTTGCCTGCTGCCTCCTGCAGTCTGTTGTTTGGTAGCTGTGCTTTCATGGCTCCCTGGCAGTGTCTCCCCTGTCTCGTTTCTTTGTATCTTATCCATGGGCACAAAGGCATCTGTGCAAAATATCTTCATTTTGCAGGTGTGTTCATTCTCTTCCAGCCTTTTTTCTCTGCCTTCTTTTTCTCAGCTTTGTCCCAAGGTGAAAGTCAAATTTGGTAAAGATTAGAAGCAAATATGTATAAGAAGGATTGAACCCAAGTTTTCAAGGGTTGCAGATGACTATGAAGGGCAATAAAGTGCACTTACATCCTTCTTTATTTCTGTTGGATTTTTTTAATACCATACCAGAGCCAGCCCAACCTGTTTCTGTTACTGTAGTAGGACAGGCAGAGCAAGAGGGCCTCTTGCATTTTTTTCTTTAGCAAAACTTGAAGATGTCTGGTCAAATCCTGCTGCCTTAGATAGGCAGCATATTAAATCAGCTCTTGAAGGCCTGCCCACAGACTGCTCCATGCCTGAAGAAAATGGACTTGGAGGGCTGGGAGAGAGGGAGTGTTCCCTTTGCTTTTGTTTGTCTTTCACTTCTGACGGCTGCTTTTGTTTGTCTGGGTTTTTTTTTGGTTGTTGTTGTTGTTGTTTTGTTGTTTTTTTCCTTGAGCATCACTGTCATGACAGAAATGTAACCTTTTAGAAAGACTGTGTCTCTTCTCCTGCCCTTTAATTAGCAGGTGAGAGCTACCAAACATCATCCTGTCAGTATTTCTGCAAAATCAGGATATTTCTGGTGTGTATATAGAGTAAACAAATGGAAGGAAACCCCAGGATTTAATAGCAGTCATACAGTATTCATAGTAGTCTTTCAGCCTCTTCTGAGGCTTCAGAATTAATTTTGAGGCAGGGAACTAATTTTTTAATTACCTTTAAGTAAAGTGCTGCTGAGGAGTAAAAAGCTGCTTTGGTATTCAGTGAGATGCTGACTCAGCGTGGCATAAATGGAGTCCATCAGCCTTTTGTGACGTCTTGTAATGCCTTTTTCTCCCTCATTATTTGAAAAGGAAGGGATATAGGAGTTTTGAGGTTTGTTTTCGAGTCATCTGGCTTCCTGCTGTGAGATTTTGTGGGAATGCTTTCACTGTTCTTTAGTTACTCATAGATGATTGTGCCTAGAATGTATCCTGGGAGAACACGTGCTTCCCTTTTTGCTTAATGCTTAATTATCTTTCTTTGTGCTGCCTTCCCACAGCATCTACCTCTGTTGGATTTTGGTCTGTGACTCTGTGTTCTCAAACTGTGACTGAGGTTCCACAGTTTGAGAATAATGCAAAAAAAAAAACAAACCCAAGAAATAAGAATTTTAATTCTTTCAATGAAACCACTTTTATGCTATTTGGTAAATGCTTAGAGGCCTGCTCAGTAAAGCCTGGGGAGAAAATTGCCTGACTTGCAGTTAATTTTTACTGAGGTGTGATTGTTCTTGAAGGTCAGAGAGAGTTTTCCCTGAATCAAAAGTCTAAGAAATGGTTCTTAGGTTTGTGCAGGCTTTTGAGCATCTTTCAGGTTTGGGGTTAATTTTTGGGGGGTTTCCACTCTTAGTTTGCTTTGCCTGGATCCGTGACAGCTTCCCAATATTGTTCTCTGACCTGCTGGGAAAGAGTGGAGAAACAGTGCTCTCTAATTCAACAGAGGTTGGGCAATAGCATTTTGTGAAGGTTAGAGCTCTTACTGGTTGGTATTGTCCACCACCACAATTCAACAAGCTCCCCAGTATGCCTTGATACCCAGCTTCTTCCTCCTCTTCAGTTATCACCTAATTTTTTGCTATTGTAATTCTGTTAGATCTTCCAGAGTTTGGTTTCATATGTAGCAAAATCTTCTGGTTGGGTTGTGCCACCAGATCTGAAATCTAAATCATGTTCTTCAGTTACTTGTCATATCAGATCTCTAGTGTTTCCTGTTTTCATGGAAGCTTGAAAAACTCTTCAACTGTGTCATCTTTTGCTGAAGAAGCAGTTTTGTTCAGGTTTTAAATGACTTCTGCTACTCCCACAGGGTTGTCACCAGCTTGCAACGGGGCAGTGGAACTAGTGTTTAAAAAGCTCATAGGTTTGTGAGAAAAATTGCATTGAGGCTTTTGGTGGATGACTCAGATAAAGCACAGCAGAGGTGCTGCACTGCCATCGACTTTGCAAACTACTGCCTCCAGTTAAAATGTGGAGAGCCCCTTTTGCCTTGGCTGCTTGGTAGTGCCCCTTTGCCAGCAGTTAGTCTTGCTCCTGTCTGCTTGGCAGAACTGAGCCAGTTGAGGTAAAATCAAAAAGCTCAGGTTAACCCATGGATAGGAGACGCTTCAGTGAGGGTGGCTGTTCTGGTTCTGCTGTGGCTGCTCTTCTTCTGGCCAGGCAGGAGGGATCCTCAGGCTGGTGACTGCTTTAACCCTCCTGCTTGCACCCACTAAGGGATCTGTCTGCACAGGGTGACAGTGTCCAAGCAGAAGCTTAGACTGGTTTAGATAAATCCATTTAACTGTTCTGGCAGAGCTGGAGGGTTCCTGTGAGCTTGGACAATGTGCTAGTCTGCAAAATGTTCACCTTTCCCTTCCTCTCCAAGTGGTGTTGGTTTTCTATCAGCTCTTTTCCTCTATTTTGCCTGGTGAGAGGTTGATGCTTGAGGCTGAGTGTCTTTTTTGTCCATGTGCCTTCATACAAGCTCACAGAGCTCACTGAGTACCCTGTTAATTGCAGGAGGTGTTCTCTCAGGAGGTCATAACTCTTCCTTTGCTGGAAACATACTCATCCATTCCTGTGTGGGAATTTCAATGGTTTTGGAAATTTTGGTAGGAATGACAGCATGACAGTGAAAGTCTCTTGGGCCAAGCTGGCAAATGAAAATGGGGAAGCAAAAGACACCACCACCCAGACTGAAAAGGGTTTTATTTTAAAAAGCTTGAAGTTGTGCAGAACTTCAGCCAAGCTGGCGATCTGTTGGGTGGTCCAAGATAACTTGTTGCTTTATGAAGTGGAGGAGAATGGGGAGGAAGTCTTAGGCTGTTCTTTATATTGATGAATTTGGGTTCCTTTTATTACCTTCTTTTCCGTGGTAGGGTTATTTATCTTTAATTCATCTAATACCAGTCTTGCCCTCAAGATGATCCTGAGGTGTTTGTGTTTGTGCATCCACAGCCATGGCAGCTGGATGCCAGTGAGGATCTGAGAGCCTCCTTCAGTCCTCTGATAAATGCCCAGTGCCAACTGGCACCATCCAGGAATTAGTGCACTCGTCCATTAGGCTTTTCTCTGATTAAACCACCAGCCACTCTGTGGGAACAGCTTCCAAATCACACTCCCCTCTGCAACAAGCAGGGGTTTCTCCCTTGATTTCTTTGCAGCTCATGAGCCAAACCAGCATCACACCTGCCTGCCGTTCATCTGCCAGTGCTGCTGGTGCCAGACCAGCTGTGCAGCAGCAGTTGCTTTCTGTCTGGGGTGAGGACAGATTGCTCCTAGAGACTCAGGAAGCAATGGGATCAAAAACATAATTTGCTCCTTAAGCACACTGAGGTCCAAGTAGATCTCCTTCCCCCTGCTGAAAGAACTGTGGGGGAGAGGAAGGTTGGATAAAATAAGATGATGGGAGGGAAATAAAGGGAGGAAAGAACTGAGCTGCATCCTCGCCATCTGTCTGCTTGGAGTGGTGCAGCTGCTCTGCCATTGACAGGTTGCTGTCTCTCCACTCAATGCAGACAGCCAAATGACTTGCATTGTGAACACAAATAGCTGGAGATTAATACTACTAAATAGCCTGGTCACAAAACCTACCCCGAGGCAAAGCCTCTAGCTGCTTGAAAACCTTAAGAATCCTCTCCCTCTCAATTCCACTCGCACTTCTCTTCAGAGACTTACAGAATTTGGGGGCCAAATGTTTCAGCACATGTGCTTTTTCTGGATCAAATCCTGTGTCTTTGCAGCACAGTCAGTTTTGGAACATTGATAGATTATCTAGAAGCAAAGGGGAATGGCCAGTTGGAGTTACAGTGGTACTGCTACTGTGCTTAAAATTAGTTAAGGATGTATTTAAATGCTTCAATAGCTCAGGGTCTGTCTGCCACCCAGGGCTGCACACTTTCTGACAGTCCTAGCTCCAGGGATATGGAAGATGCTCTCCTTTTAATTGTGAAGAAAATGCTCTTTGCATCAAGTAATGTGGAAAACAGGCAAGCATGAACTGCAAGGTATCAGACACAAAACTAAACAAAAATTCCAGAGGTATAGGGTGCTCTTGTGGAAGGCTGTAAATACCTTTGTTGAAATATCAACTGGGCACCCAAGAGGTATCTGAGGGATTCACCCAGGGCAAGAAATGAGGAATTCACCCAGGGGTTTACTTCTCTCTCAGAGCCACAGACTCTTTGAGGTGGTCTCATGACAACTCGGGTCCTGATCCAGTACTGTTGACATCCACAGAAGAATCCTTTGTGTACCCAACCTAAAAAGAAAAAAATCCAGCACAACACAATTTTGGATACTCCTCTCCTGATGTTATTAATAATGATGAAGATTTTCCAGAGATGAGTCACTGGCAAGTGTCCCTTCCTGAGCCTGAAGCACCATTCAGGCAGTTGTTAATGCCTGAGAGTAGCTCTGCAACTGAGTCATTACAGAAAATCAGAATGTGGTTTTAGGGGCTCAAGGTGTCTCTCATGTCTCTCATAACTGTTCAGAGAGGTCATGATGGGGTGGCAGTCTTTACATTACATATATTTGCAGTGTAGGACTATAAATTAGTGATGGCAGGAGCACAAGAACATAGCTGAGTTGAATCTAAGTGCTTTTTGTGATAGCCCTGTAATTGCTGCTACTTCTCTTCAGCTCTTTTTTGTTGTTGTTGTTGTTGTTGTTAGTTTATTTCCCACAAAACCATTCCCTTCATACTGCCTCCAGCACACCAAGTCCTAACTTTGGTGCATGGCTTATCCAGCCTCTGGCTGGTTTCAGTTATGCAGAATCAATGGAGCCATGAACTTCCAACCTCTGTGTAAATCCAAGCCCTGTACTCACACCATCCCAGACTTTGTCAGCTAGGAGATGAGAGACCTGCTCTGTCTCCTCTCACAGTAATTTGTTCTCTGATGGCCAGGCATATCATCCTCACTGGAAAGGAGGCAAAAGCTTCTTTTATATCCTTTTCTCCTGTTATTCTCAAGGGGTTCAGGCAGTAGTGTGTGCTCTGAGAGCAGCAGCAGATGCAGGCTGTGTTCTCATATTTCTGGGTTTCCTGGGGAAGCTTTTGACTAAGCAGCTGCCATCTCATGCAGAGTCAGAATCTGAGTCTCAGAATGTGGTAGAAATGTCAGAGGAAATATAAGAAGTTGCTGCCCCCAGCTATTTGCTGCCTTTCTTCAGAATCTGCAAGGCTGCTGGAGCAGAAAGTATCTTACTATTGCATCTGGCAGCTTCAGCGAAGCTTCACCTCCCTTGGCAGGAGAGCTGATACCACTGGATTCACACAGCAACAGTAAAACACAGCTCCTCGACCATCCTTGCCTTGGTAGGGCAGGAGGAGGCGCAGAAGGGGTAGTAGTGGCATCATTTCTTAAATTTCAGACTTGAAAACCATCTCTAATGGGCTTAGGATGAACTGCCTACTTACTATTCTTATTTGTTTTTTCCCCTGTTTCTCTCATACTATTAAATGCAAGTGACAATTACTTCTGTTTTCAGGATTCATTATGGTAGGGTGCTGGCCATGTAGGGACTGAACTCTTTATTTTTCCTTTCTTTTTTTTAAGCTTCCCTGTAGTCATAGTGGCCCTGGAAGTTGAGAATTACAATGTTTTCCATTACTTTCGCCCAATCCCTGCCATCCACTCAGGGTTTTTGTTTGCCACTGGAGCCTTGAGAGCATCCCTTGTAAAACTCCTCTGCAGATTCTGCATATGCCTCTATCTGGTGCCATTGCATGGCATCATCAGGCTCTGTGATCCCCACCACGGAAATAAGTAAGCCCAGCTCTGCTCTGAAAATAGAGCCGTGTGAGAGGTGAATTCCTGAAAGGTGGTGTGCCAGAAGCCTGGTGGTTTGAGTCGAGATCTTCATGATAACCTTGGTGATCCTCAGAGCACCTCAGAGCAAAGCCTAAAGTGAAGTGTGAAAAGAGACAGCTAAAGTTGTCAAGAGGGGTTGTGGGTTGTGACTTAGTAATTTCCTTTTTGCCATGCAGACTATAAATTTCTGCTGCACTGGAAGTCACTCTTGGCTCTGCTCTGCTGTCAGATGCCTTTCTCCCCCTCTCCTCGTGCTCCTTCCAAAGCTTCCTCGCTGCTGGCCGTGCCAGGAGCAGTGGCTTGGATGGGAAGGGTGAGATTTGTTTCTCTAAGCTGGCTACAAGTCCAAGTTGCCCAGGATCCATCACTGTCTTAATTTCCTTAGAGGGTTGCTATTGTTCTTAATAGGAAGCTGCTATTCTTGAAGATGTTTTCCACATGGGGTCTGACACCTCAGCAGACAGGTTGGGCTCACTGGGTGAGGACGACTCTGGGCAGGACCTCCCCACCGTGCAGGAATTGCTTATAAATAGGAGAACAAATGTTTCCTTATTCTTTTCCCACCTCCCACAGCTCTTGGGAATGAGGAAGGAAGCCAATAAGAAATGTTGATGTTGGCATTTGGCATTTTAGTCAAAAGCGAAGGAAGATGAAGCGGAATGCCTTTTTATTTTTTGGGTTTTTTTGGTGGTGGGCAGAGAAGTGTTGCTGCAGAGGTAGTGCTAGGCTGCTGCACAAAATAATCTTTCTGAATTTGTTCAGTTTTCAGATTCAAGGGGAAAACAGTTGATAGTTTTTGTCTCTGAGATTCCTAAAGTGACTGAGCCAGCAAAGGAGGCTCGGTGGGTTCTCAAGTGAAATTCTTACAAAATGACCTCGTTTACACTCACTGCATCCTCTAGCAGTAAAACCCTTTAAATTCAATTTCAAAAATTCATGAGTTCAAGTGCTTTAATGGAAGCAAAGGAGAGACCATTCTGTTTTGTCCTGAAAGAGCTCATGGAGAGTTCAAAGGGAACTTTTAGTGTCTAGTTATGCTGCTCCCACCCATCCAGGAGCTCTTCTCCTTGAGTTAACCTGAAGCTTTAATGTTTTATTGAAATCACTGTGGGATGTTGACTTTAATGTGAGACTTGTAAATGGATAGCCTGTAAACCAAGGCACTAATACATCAAAGGTGAATTTAACTTCAAATTATGCACACTATAAATAGGATTTTCTAGTCTCTTCCTGCTGAAATTGTTCAATATTTTTCTATGATTTTCATTAAGGCAGAGCTAAGGCAGTGCAGAAAGATTTAAATATCTCAGTCTATAAAGACACTTATGAATTTGAGGAACATTGCCATCACGATGGTTTTTTTATCTGTTTTGTTAAATTGTAGTTCACCCCTTGAGAAATGTGTTACTCTTCTACCTCTGGGATTAAATTCACAGGCTGCTTGCAGTGTGAAAATGCTGGCAGTGATGCAGTTGCATTTGGGAGCTTTGCTTGCGAGGTGTTTTCACTTGGCTGAATATGAATTAAACTCGGGGGGCTGTGAAATGCAGTTCACTTGGTGCTCTCTGCAAAGTGGAGCATCACCACTCTCACCCACGTAGGCAGCTGGCAGGGATCTGTGCATCATTGTTCCTGCAATCAATTAGTCCTTAATGTTTAAGAGTCAGTCTATGGGTAGTGAAGAATGGGAGGGATTCTAAATATGAATTCCTGGAGCTGTGAGTGTGAAGAGAGCTTTTAACTAGCAACCTTGAGTATTGAAAAAGTCATAATCTGAGATAAGAAGGGGGATATATTGATGTTTCTAGACCATGTTAATCCTATAATCAGCCCCTTAAATTTTTGGTTTTGTTTTTAGTACATTCTAGCTTTCTTTGTCTCCAGAGTTAAATTTGACACTTTCTAATGCAGAGCTTTCTATAACTTCTGGCTTCTTTTAAGAGTAGCACAAAGAAATTTTCAGGAGAATTACTTCCTTTAGGTTTCGATCTTCATTAGTTTATGTCCTCAGAGATATAAAAGCAGATTAAGTGTCACTAATGCAACAGAAAAGAAAGTCAGAATACATGCAACAGAATACATGTAACAGAAACAGGCTGTCGGCAAAAAAAAACAATCTGCCATGAAATGTCAGCCTAATTATTTGTCTGAGGTACCATGTTGCCCCAGGGAAAGTCAGGGGCTTTTCTATCTTCTCTAGCCAGAACTCATCAGAATCCATCCTTTAGCTGTAATTTGAATTTATAGTGAGAACTTTAATTCCATTAAAGTAAAGTGTTGTTTTGAAGGAGAAAGGTCAGCGACTTAAAGCTCAGAAGACGTACTGTCATCTTTTTATCACTGGTAAAAAAAGAGAAAAAAAAGTCTTTCACAGGTTTGAAAGAAGAGTGAACTGTGGTGCTTGGGAAGCCAAGCATAGGCTGAACCATGTGGTTCTTTTTGTTGGTACCAGTTGTAGGCTGACTCGTTAAATGGCAGGGGAGGGGAATGTCAGGAGTACAAATGGCCATTGAAATAAAGATCAGCTAGCCTGAAGGAAAGTCTACATGCATGTAACTTGAAGAATAAAGCCAAGAGGATGGATGGTGCATTTTATATTGATGATTTTATATTTATATTCACTTCGCTCTTCCCTTGTGCTTTTTTCCCACACTTGTGGTTGATTGAGCTGAGCTGGCAAATACTTTAAGTGGTGACCGAGGCCACCTCAGTCCCCAGCCATCGATACACTGCCCTGCCATTGCAGCCCCAAATTAAAATTTTGCAGTAGGAAGAGGTCCATAATAGAGCCACAGTGGGTTTTAACATAACAGACCCTAATCACATCCCTCTGCCAGGCTGATTAGAGTTTAATTGCAATCACCATGTACAGCCAGAGCACACTTCCCAACCAGCAGGGGCCAGGGCTTGGCCAGAGCCCAGGCCTTGCCTGGGAAGGTTTCCTGTAAAATATCCTACAACCACGTCTCTGTTCATGTCAGTTGGGAAAATTTCTTAAAATGCTACATTTCTTGCAGAAAGGTTATTGAAAGTTCCTAAAGCAGTCAGTTTGGCGTTGAACAGGTAGCATAAGCATCTCAGTCATCTGTTTTTAGCTAAATAATTCTGACGGTGTCAGTCACATCTTGCCCAGGGTCCATCTTGTAGGACCTGCTGCTCAGGCCTAAGCACATCAGTGGGATTTCTCCTGCAATTAGAGCAGTTTTTCATGTACTCATGCCATGTCCAGCTGTGTCCACAGGAATTGTTGTTGCTCTGGCCTGACTGTGTTTGCACCTTGTGTTCTGGCACCACATCCCTCATGTTGGTTTTGTTTGTGAGCTGTTGAGGGGTTGCCTTCCCTGCCTTGGCCCAGGGGCTCAGGACAGCAGCTCAAGGCTCTCCAAGCTGAGAGGGATTTCTCCAGTTCTGCAGCTCTCTGCTTGTGTTTGTGCTGCTGAATGCATGGCAGGCAAAATGCACTGACTTTGCCCAGTGCTCTGACATAAGCTGACACCTCTGAGTTTGCCTAAAATGTGTGGTAACGGGATGAAGCTGATACCCGTGGAGCAGACAAAGGGAGGAGTATAATGGGATTATTTCGTTCTCTCAAGTTCAGGAGAGACAACCTTTAAAATACATATTTTTATACACATGCAGTCACATCCTTGCAAAGTGAATGTGAAATGTCAAAAAAACAAAAGCAAGAGTGGTTTATAGCCAAGATGAACTAAGCCAAAAAGGACATCTCTGTATTTTTAGTTGAATTTAGCAGTGTGCTAGAGTTGACACTAATGATTGTGCAAAGTGCAAGACATGAAGAACTGTGCTCAGAATGTGGATGCATGTGAATACCACTGTGTATCTGTGTGTATGGTATATGTATGTATTTGCATATATATATACACATATATACATATGTATGTGTGTATATATACACATATATCTATGGTTTATATATATATACATACATATATGGTTTTCCTAACAGTGTTCTATATTTATTGACCAGTTATTTGCAAAAATAATCTTTAAATTATGAAGGTGTTTAAGCTGCGGTTAGAAGTCACATAATTCTTAATTCTGTGCTTCACCTGTTTATCAGCTCTGAGGTTGTTGACTGTGTTAATGGTCACCTCAGAGGAGCACTTCAAGACCAGCCCAGGGCAGGCAGTGATATTGTACCCAGCATATGAAGCCCTAAAGAAAGAATTCCCAGTGCTTCTAAATGATGCATTTAAGACTTTCTTTGGCCTTCCCAGGACATCTGCTCTCCAAAGCTGGTCACAGTAGATCATGCAGCATATTTCAAACCTTTTTCTGTCACTTCCTTAAATTTGGGGCACAGAACTGCTTGCACTGTCTGTGCCCATGGAAGCTCTCTTGCCTTCTTTAGAGATAGATGTAGCTTTTAATGTTAGTGCCAATGAATTGCTCCCCATGAACAAAATAAAACAGAAAAGGGAAAAGTGCAAGAATTATTATTTGAGTCAGTAGTGAGGTAGAACAGCACTGATTATTGTGCTTATTTTACTTTTGTGTGTGTCATTATGGGTTTATTAGTGCACTCTTGAAACATATTGTAGAACAGCAATATTTACAATACTGATCTTTTGTTCATCTTTTGTTGCAGAGGTGACTTTTTTGCAAGGGCCTGACTTTTTTCAACCAGATTGTGGTGCCTGTCAAGAATTTTCATGTTGACTCTTGGAAACCTGCTGCAGAGTCTTCCCTGTTTACTATTCAGTCCTGTTTTCTTCTTCCTTTAGCAGGTAAGCACATGCTTCTGCAATACTAATTCCAGCTGGAAAATGTTTCCAAATTCAGGCACCTGGAGAGTTTGTTTTGTTGGACTCAGTAGGGTTAACATCTCTCCTCCAAAATTTCTGCCACAGGAAAATACCTGAATAATAATGCAGTACTTTGCATCAGTGCATGTTAGTCTGCATCCTTCTAGCTTTAATGCATCTCAAAAAATGCTATGCATGAACTTGCAGTTGGGAATCTATTTACAGCTGAATCAGGATTGTGAGCGAGCAGTAGAGAAAACTGCTTGAATTGTTGCTGTCTGAGAGGAGTCTCTAAATAGCTTTGTGTCCTTGGGGAAAAAGGCCCTGAGGAGGAGAGCCAGAGTGGGTGATGGAGAAGCTGGGGTGTCACCCACCACAGCACCCTCAAGCTGAATGAGAGCATTCAGCTGCTGTTCACCAAGATCACAGTCAGTGTTGCAGAAACAGATTTAGCTGCCCTGGCTGGCTGTGCACTAAAGCAACAAGGGATTCTCAAATGACCCATATATGATTGATATGTAGATGGGTGTGGCAAGAAGGGGCACTGAACAGCTGAGCTGTAGGAATGTCTTACACAGCTGCAGCTCTTCTGCAGGGGGGCCTGGCCAAACCCTTAATATTCATTGTTAGAGCTGGATTTGTCTTGGAGATTCGAGGTTTTTAGGGAGAAAAACATTTTTAATGATTTCTTGAAATCACTTTTGTTGAATGCCAGTCATCAAAGGAGAGTGTGTGTGGTGGTGTGCAAGTGCATTTATGTGAAAGTAAATGTGCTTACTCTGTCTTTGATGTTGTTCTGTTTTCCTTTTAACATTATCATCACATGTAGGAACTCTTGGTTTTTTTCAAAGCAACTTAGAAATTTTCCCAGAAAGCAGTTGTAAGTTTCCTCCTGCAAAGGATTTTTTTTTCTGAAGGTATAGAGATTTATTTACTTTATCACTCAACTGCAGAATCTAACCTCTGCATGGCTTTGGCTTTTTTCCTGTTTTTTAAAAGGAATGACGTCTTTTCTAAAAGGTTGACTCTTGAAAACTTTTATTTCAATTTATTTGGTAGTAATGCATGCTTTCTTCCCAATCTGTATGGAGTGAGAATGATGGGAACTCCTGTTGTGTGCTACTTTATTGCAGTGGTAGTTGGATTTTCCTGCAGTGTTACTTGGTCTCATCCCTGGCTGCAGGAGTAAATGGTCCCTATAAACTGCAGTTTACCAGAACCTTGCATAGCTCTAATCATAGTCACAGTGTTGGGTTGGAAGGGACCTTGAGGATCATCTTGTTCCAATCCCCTGCCGTGGGCAGGGACACCTTCCACTAGAGCAGGTTGCTCCAAGCCATGTTCAGCCTGGCCTTGGATACTTCCAGGGATGTGTGCAAGGCTGAAACCTACAGCAGAATTTATCTTGTTCTGTAAACTGGGCACAGATGTTTCAAACTGAGAGAAAAAATGAGCTCACTCATTTTTACTTGTGCTGCACTTTTTGTCCCTTAGGATTTCGAGGGTGCTGTTCAGGTACTGCACCTGGATTCCCTGACACGTGAGTTAAGGATGTCAGTAGCAGAGAGGGAGTATTGTACAATGGGAACTTGATAGTCCCAAGTCATGAGGAGTATGGGCATTGCTTTTCTTCATAAGTGATTCATCTAGAAAAGGTGAGGGAAGAATTACTCAGGCAGGAAATCCCTGCTACCTCTGCCTGCATTATTTCAAGCATACCCAGAAAGTTTCTGCTCCTGAACTTTACAGCCCTGCCTAAAACAGATGCCCACATCTGCTCTTAGCTAAATTAACAGTCTACTAACTAATCTGCTACTAAACATGAGTTCTGTCAGCTGCAGCTCCAATAACAGCTCCTAGAAAGATTCAACCACTGCCAGGAGAACTAAAAGCTGTTTTCATGCTTCACTGAAATATTTTAAACATTCACTGTGTACAATCCGTCTTTGGTTTGTTCATTGTTAAACTTTTTATTCTTGGTATTCTAAATAACTCAGAGTAAACAGAGACACATGTGTAAGCCCTCTGTTCTTAGTGCAGCATTTACAAACTAACCTTTTATAAACTGTTTATAGATTGCCATGTAGTCTGTAACCTTACAGTGGTGGACAGTCAGATCAGAGCTCCCACCATGCAAGGAGACATTATTAAGCATTATGCCTTGAGCATCTTCCCAGCACCCTGACAGATTGTTTGCTGACTGGAAAGATAAATGTCTTTTGAAAAATCACTCTCTTACCACTGGAAACTCAGTATTTTACAACTACTTGGGGTTTTTTTTTCTTTGCAAACATGCATTACTTGGCTGGCAATATAGTAAGCTTCAGGCAATGCTTACAGTTTTATTGTATTCAAATTTTATATTCCAACATATTATTAGAATTATAAGTAATACTTGCTCTTCATTGTGGCATGCTACAATTTAAATATCTTAAGATAAATCTGGCTGTACTGTAACAGGGGCCATAAAAACAGGTGTTGAAGGCTTCAGGCCCCCATTAGTTTACAATTAGCTTACAAAGGCCACAGCCTTTGTAAATGTTTGTACATAGGCAATGTATGTACAAAGGTTTGTACATTACTTTCTGGCTGTGTCTTGTGCTATTTCATGGAAATGTCACAGGTTTCAAATCCAGTCTGTGCAGAAGCCTTGGCGTGTCAGGGTGAATCAGAAATGGCAAAGTGGCACATTTGCTGTCCTCATGAGGAGACAGAAGTCAGTAGGAGAGTGTTGAGATAGTAAAGGAGGTTAGAGGGGTTCACTGAGTCACGGCAGAGAAGCACTCATTTTTATAGTAATTAGTATTATGGGAAATTCCTGGCAAAATGGTAACTCTCTGTTGGCTCCCTTTTTCACCTCCTCCAAATACAAAGAGAAGAACCTGGCAGTATTTTCATTTATTGTTCAGTTATTGTTCACTGCTGGAGGGTGTAACTTGACCTGAAGTCTCTCTAAAATTTCATTTGATTCCCTGTCCAGAAGATGTTGTTAGCCAGTCTTTCTGTTGAGGCTGTCTCATGAAAGCCTTTGTCCTTTTTCTCTCAATCTCTCGATGGCTTTGGTCAGCAGCAGATTCTCCTAGAAATACTGATTTAACATCTCCCCACTTGAAATACCAGCTAAGCTTTTACCAATGATAGCTCTCCAAGATTTCTTCATCCAGAGTCGGAGCATGTACTTGAGGAAATTAAACATTCATTAATTGGATGCCAGATTATTTACACATATATTATGATCAATCAGGCAGAAAAAAAAAATCATGTCATCTAATTTTAGGTATTTAGGGCTTGGAATACCATATCCATATCTGAACTACTCACATTATAATCACTTTATAGCTGGTGAAGAGAACAGGCACATACCCAGCATGACTTTCCTGACCAAGTTGAAATACCTTTTAAAGGATGCAATGCATTGCACCCTGAATGTGCCCAGTTTTCCCCAGCAGTTACAGAATGAGATCTGGATTTTCCTGTACATTATCTTGTAGCTAGAGCTGAATGAGCTTAAAAAATGGAAGATGAAACTGGAATGACAGAACTTTGAACTGAAATGGGACTTCTAGCTGTTTCAATACCTGGCATTAATAACTAGATAGGATTTCTTGATAAAGATCTAAGAAGTGTCTTAAATGCACCTCCCAGTACTGACCTCCCAGGCCACTACACTGCTGTTGCTGTGGTCATGAGTGTCTTGTCTTTCTTCATAGCTCTTATGGAGAATTTAATCAAAAGGAAGAAAGTCATTCAAGTGCTGTTTCCAGTTTTCATCCCTTTACTTACTTGCCATCTCACGAATACAGGTGGTAGTAAAGTGTAGATACAAGGATCAAAATTCTATCTAGAGATCTACCTGTTAATACTATGTGAAATAGTTCTACCATGTAACAGCTTAAGTCTTACTTTTATTACATTGAATTTTGTGGTAAGTAAAGAAAGGCAAAAGTAGTACCTTTTATTCCTCTTGCATTTTCTCTAGGAGGACAGGTCACATCACTGAGGTCTAAATCATCCTCCAAAAGTCAAATGATGAGGATTACCGAAATAGGGCTTCAAAAAAAAATTGTGATATGGGCTTGAAAATTGATTGGGTTTTTCATAATGTCTTTAGAATTTGTGTTCTGCATTTGAACTGAAGTGGGACTTCTAGCTGTTTCAATACCTGGCATTAATAACTAGATAGGATTTCTTGATAAAGGTCTAAGTAAAGTGTGAAATGCAAGTGAGTCCTGGTTATATTTTCATTACATCTCTCAAGTAGATCTTAAAGTGTCTAATAGTTTTGGATGCCTTTGGTTTTGGCTACAAAAGTTTAGTCCCTCTCATAGGAAAGGACAGTTATACACTGTCAATAATTCATCTTTTAAAATTAGGGCTTCTATACTGTTTATTGGTTTGTTGTTCAGGGTTTTTTTTTACACTACAGGGTACCAGCAATAAGTTGGAAAGCCTTTTGCCTTTTGAAAAAGAATACTTGAAAACATTTGAACCAAAAAGATTTTTTTTTTTTGTTGGAAGCATTAGATAGGAAACAATACACTACAGTAAAAAAACAGTGAAACTTTCTATTTTATTCCAGCAGAATAAGTTTAGATGTGTTTGTGTTTCAACTGACACGCTAAACTCTTGCACAAAACAAATCAAGGCATGAATGAATCAAAATTAATCAAAAACCTGGATTCAAATTATCTTTATGCCAGTTGTAATCAAAAATTCAATTCTGGATACTTTCCTTCCTCAGAGAGTTCAGATCCAGATCCAAAACTTTCTCTTGGAACCAATCTCTGTAACAGATGACTAATAAAACCAACATAATGGCATGTACATATATACATGCACACATCTCTTTTTTAACATGTGGAGGATTAGGTGAGGGCCAGGATCATTTTAGATTTATTTTATGAAAAAGTGATTTGAGTCTTTTCCCTGTCCTCCTCCCTGACTCCTCCAGTCTGCTCAAATATTTGTGCTGCATAGACAAACACTGCAGAAAGCCAGACTTCTATTTATTTTTAGCAAGAAGATAAAAGTTTTGGTTTCATTTCTTCCCCCTGTGTTCATCAATCAAATTAAACAGATAGCCTAAAAATTGATGCAAACAAATGGCATCCAAAGTCCCTTTGTCCATTCTGTAATTGCATGCAGCTATGATTACAGTCCCACAGAAGGCAGTTTTGCATTTTGTTTTCTTTCCATACACTGGTGATTCACTCCTTAGAAGGGATTCACCCTTTTTAGGAGAGAGAGAATTGACTGGTTTCCTGACCTTTTATTTCTGCAAGTAGAAATGCATGAACTCACTTGGAAAAAATATGAACCAAGCCAAAGCAGCACACAGCATAAAATTAATTCCAATTCTGACCATTCTGAGACTGAGGGGGGAAAAAAGGAAACTTTTTTTCACCCTTTTCTATCTCATGACTGATGCCCCATCAATTTGAAAGCACAAAAAGATCATAGCAGGGACTAAAGCTTTAAGGATGCAGCAAAACTGGAAGACTCACAGTGGGGCAGCTGCTGTTCAGGTATGTACGAGAGGTGTGGGTGTGGAAACCCCCTGTTCCATATGTGGAGGACAGAGCAAAAGCACCAGGCAAGGAGGTTCTGTTTGTTTGCCAGGGTCACAGAGTGTCCTGTGGGAAGCATCTCACACCAAGGAAGGGTGCTGGCCCCAGATTTTTGTTCTGTCTAAAGAGGGCATGGCCCTGGGCTGCTCTCTCAAGGTGCCACGGGGAGGAAGGTAGCAGGGATTCCTGTTGTGCTTGCCCTGCCATCACTGCCCCTTCCATGCTAGCTGGAAAACCCAAAGAGGGACATCTTTTATTAAAAAAACTCTGCATGTGATGAGCAGCCATTGATTTATAAACCTTTGTTGGAGTTAAGCTGTTCTGCCCTGAGGGGCTCATCAAAGAGTTAAAATGTAGTTAGAGGCAATGTCCTAGGGAGCACGTTGCTCACAGACAGGTGCATGTTTTATTGGGTTTTTTTGTGTGTTTTACATGGCTCTTTTCAGGGCTCCCTCCCCACTCACCTGAGGGGACTCAGTCCCAGCCCAGCTGCCCTTCCAGGTGGCCTCATCACCTCAGGTGTCATTGTGTTCCAGCCTTGCACAGATGGGCCTGAAATGAAATTTTAGAGAAAGTAGGTTGACACAAATGGTTTTGCCAGATTTTAAGAGTCAGGGTAAGCAAAGGCTGCAGTTTTTGCACAGGACCAGGCTTTGTCCATCCTCTCTTGATCCTCCCCTCACTGGGAAGATGTCAAATTGGTGAAGTTTGGAGTAAACCTCTTTATAGAGAGCAAAGTATCTCAAAAGGACTTGAAACAGAGATTTGAATGTGGAGATTACCACACTCCAGGCTTTGCCACTCATTAAAGGTTTTCAGTTTATTTCTTTTTTCCAATGATATTCCCAAAATGGAGTATGCTCCACAGGCAGCAGTTCACAGAAGTGCTGACTGCAAGTCTGGGACTCCCTGGCCTATAGCTGTCTGTATGAAGGACTTGTGCATTCTAGAAACATTGCTTTTGTACCAGGATCCCAGCAGAACATCTGGGAGCCTTGATCAAGTTAAGTCCTTCAGCCTTTCTGTTTCAGAGTGTGGGAGCTCAGTCTGAGTGGTCTTTAAAAACTGCTGCCCTAGAGCAGCCAGCCTGGAAGACCCTGGATGGCTCAGAGCTCCCAGTGCCACGAAGCCTAAAATGTTTATGGTTCCAGCAGTTTTCTGAAGGGCACCCAAAAAAAGAAAAAGGAAAAGAAGAAAAAAAAAAAATTGCATGCTTTTAGAGAGCTTAAACTCTGTTTTGCAATGTAAAGTTACTGTAGCCCGAGTTTGGAGAAGAGATAATTCAAAGTGATGAAGTGGAGCCTGGTGAACATAATGAGACAAGGGACATACCATAACACAGATAAAGACACACAGATCTTCTGAATGATGCCTCTGTTCTTCCACTGCATCCCCCAGTATCTTGAGGAGGCTGGTGTTTATGCTGACTTTAGAGGAGTACCTCAATAAGTATCTAGTTGTTGCTACCTTGTGGGGAAAAAAATGTTTTCTGTAAGGAAATGTGCTTTACCTCCTCGATAATGAGGCATTCCTCCTAGGCGATAACTCAGATGTTGATATCATGTTGTGTCTGATTGAAGGCTGAGACTGGCTAATGTGCTGCAGTGACTGAGGAGTTTTTCCAAACCTTGCTGTGGAGTCTAAAAATTTCCATCACTCTGCCATTTGAGATAAATTATTTCCCAGAGCATACTGAGAAAACACTGAGAATGTGATACATACTTGAGAGGAATAGTGCTGGACCTGCTGACCTGGTGAAATGAAAATTTAAAGGTACAAGTGTAAAATAATTTGTGCAATTAAGGCTTTTAATACTCTGTCTGTTTCCACTGCCCAGTATTTCAGTCTGCAGGGACTGTCTCAGCATGAGAAAGCGTGAAGGATGTGTATGTGAAGGATGGCAAGAGGTCCCCATTTTTAAGTTCCTATGAGAGTTCCATCACACTGAGTGCTGCAGAGTCCAAGTGCACAGATAGAGGTTGCAATTTCGGATTGCCTTTTAAACCTCTCTGGCGATTTTTCCCTTCAGAAAGGTATGATTGTGAGGCGAAGGGAGAACGATGAATTTTCTGAAAGAGTCCATTTATATTGAACACCAGGCTTTTGTTGCTTCTTGCAGGACTACAGGATTTGTTCCAAAGACCTATGGTACCATGCAAATAACAGCAGTGTAATACCAGAGTCAAAGATTCCCCAAGTTTGCAGAGCTGGCTCTTGCATTGCTCGGGTCTGAAGTAACCTCGCTGACTTAGGCACAGGAGGGGACAGTAACCTCCAGGCACAGTTCATGTTTCTAGCCATGCTCAGAGAAAACATCACACAAGTGATATAATGGCTTTGAGAGAAAGACAGGGTATTACTTGTAACTAACAGCTGCCCATCAGTGCAGTTCATTAGAAACTCAGTGAGTTGCTGAAGTGGATTCTTTATCTTGGTGACCTTCCAAGACAATCAGAGCCTTCTTGGAAGACCTTGAATCAGAAATGTTTGGATATAAGAAAAATAGCAGTGTGCAGCACACAGTTCTGATCTCTCAGGGTTCACAGATTTGGTACCATATATAACTGTAGAAGACAGCACTGAGACACTGTAGCTGCTGCATCAAGGTCATGGTGTTCTGGGAGCCAATTAAAATTATGCAAGGTAGGCAGTTTAGGAAAGAATTCACATAGAGCTCAGGAAGGCAAAAAATCATGTGTATTACGAGCTCAAATACTTTGTAAGATTAATTTTCCACTATCTCATGATCTTGTAATAAGAGCGCAAAGTATTTTAAATGTTTGATTTAGTTATTGATCAGAACTCTTGAGACCTTACTTTCTAAAGCAAAATTTAAGATCTGACTTCTAGTTAAGAGCAAAAGTTTGAGCTTGTCTTGGAGTATACACTGGTTACAATGGGTTGCTAATTCACTGAGTGGGCAGCAGTAATACCTGAAACAGGTACATTTGGCACTCAGAACCCCATCTCCTTTCTGGGGGGCATGTGAGTGAAAGGTGTAATGACAGAGGTCATGTAATCCAGAGCATTGGTCCTCACTTTCTCCAGAAGGACTATTGCATTTTTTTGGACTACTGCACTGTCTTTAATTCCCAGAACATTTACAGAGGTAACTAGGAACAATGCTACAAGCCAGGAGAATTGATTTATCATGGAAAGCTGGATATTTTGGATGAGGGTGTACCAGGCCTATTTCTGTCCTAATTCTCTCCTAGTGCCTTTATCCTGAAGAACAAGACAAAAAAGATTTAGCTGTCTGCTGTATTTTAAGAACTGCTTGTGTTGCTATGCTCTGTAAAACCAAAAACTGCTGACAAAGGGGGTGGGATTTCATGGATGCTTTCAGCAGGTATTGCTCAATTCATGACCTGTGTTAGATTATGCTGGGGACTGGGGTCTGTATCTGAGCTCAGGGCTTTGTTCTGCTGACTGAAAAACAGAGTGAACCCCCAAAGTGAAAAGGGTAAAGAAGAGCTCACAGTCCGAACAGGCATACTGAAGCCTTCATTCCTTGAGAGCCAGCTGAAGAGTGGTTTGCAAATACTGTGTTAGTACCAGCTAGCTATTTTACTTTCCCTTTACATTTAAAAACTGCCTGAGGAAGAATTATCCAGCCAAGAAAGACAAAAAACAAAGAGGGAGTACAAAAGCAAAGGGTGAAGGAGAAGCAGGAAGGGAGCAGGGTGGGGAGGCTGAGGAGCTCCATGTACAGGTAACAAATTGTCATCCATCAGCAGACTGTGAAAACAAACTGGAATTGGATGGTTGCTGCAGTCTGGATGGTTCTTTGCTCAGATGCAGGCCTCTTTGCTGAGAAAATCTCCTAGGCACACTCAGGCTGCTCTGCCTCACACTGAAAAACTTCTGGGAGGGAAGGTCCAGGAGATGGGCCCTGATTGTCTGTGGGCTGCCATGACACGGCATGGCCATGTTTGGTGGAAGCCAGTGTGTCTCTGAGGCAGGCAGTGCAACTGCAGCAGCTGTGGGTTGCCTGAAGGTCAGGTGTGAGGCTCTGCAGGATGGGCTGTTAACTGCAGAAGTAGCTACAGGGGCAGAGCATCCCTTTCTAGCCCTAGTCAAAGGGCTCTTCTTGGGTGTCACCTTGTGTTTTCTTAGGAAGGAGATACTGTCCTGAGCATTTCTTTGTCACAACCTAAAAGACAAGTGCCATATGCCACCCACATGAAGGTGAAGGGGCAAAAAACTCAAGTCTGTCCAAAGGGAGGCAGCTGTGGTCATGCAGGCATGGTTGGTCACAGGATGCAGAAGTACAGGAGGTGTTCCAAAGGCTGGGAAGGTGTCTAAGTAAGGCCAAGTCCTCTGTTACAGGTCAGTGCTTGGCTGTGGTGAGGGCAGAAATAAGATAAAGAACTAGCAAAACCAGGGCTGTCCTAGGACTAACCTCAATAAACATAAAGGTGTCCTTGAGAATGCCTTTATCTCCAGAGGTTGCAGAGAGTCATGGGGATGGAGGAGGAAGGGTGTAAATAGACCCTGTGGTTTCATACTTTCTTTACTCTCTTTATTCTTTGTTTTCTGATGATAAAGGCGCTTTATGGAGCAAAGGAATTGATGAGTCATGAGGTTTACAACTTCATTTCCTCCTGGCTCCTTTTATTTTTTCCTGATGGTTGCATCTCCTTCCTTTCTGCCTCGCCCCTCGTCTGCTGGCATGGCAGGATGTGCTGTGCCTTTAAGAAGGCTGTGCTGTTCCCTCAGAAGACTAATTCCTGAGCTTTGGCACGTGTCAAGGCATGCCTTCAGTTTTGTGGTGTAGTTTATGAAAAACTCAAATGCCTTTTTCTGGGGAGATTTTTAACTCCTTTCTGCCACAGAGACACTTCAGCATTCTCTTCTTTGGCTGCAGAGTGTACACCGCTCAGCATCACTATGGGAAGTTCTGCTCTCTTCTCCAAAAGAGATAGGGATTATCTCCCTATAATGAAGTGAAGTAGTGGGCTGGTTTTTTTGGGTTTTTTTTTTCTTTTCTAATTAAAGTTTTTATTTATTGAGTTGTTTTGTTTCATGGCAAAGCTCTGAAGGGTAAATAAGGCTGAGATGGCAAATTCTCTTGCTGTTTATATGCTCCTACTGGTACCACTACCACTGCAGTGCTCACCTGTCATTGCAGTAGCAGAGTGGTGTAGTCTAATACATGTTGACCCGAAGCAGTCACAGCTTTATCATGAATTTCATATATTGTGACTTTCTTAATGTTTCCCGTTGTGAGCATTACTTTTTGCTTCTTTTTCTCCCTCTCATCATGGTCAAAAAGAAACTTGTGAGTAGACAGTACAATTAAACTGTAAAAATTAACATAACATTAGGTAAATAAAATGTAAGGTTCTTTATTTTTCTTTTTTTTCAGCAAATCTCATTCTTTTGAAGCCAAGTGTATGTTTGGGGAGGACTGCCTGGATTTTTTTTTTCCTGAGGTTTTCTAGGCAGAGCAATACACTCTTTAAACCACAGGTCCCAGCAAGAATGTTGTAGACATTATCAGGAGGTAACTGTGGAGTAACCCTTGTGATTTTAAAAGCAGGTTTTGATACAAGGTCCTGGATCTGTATGTTAGCATGGTTTTCTAGTAAAAGCATAAATCCTCTTCAACTTCCAGCTTGTATTTATCCACCTTTGTATTGTTTTAGGCCTTGAGATAGAAGTAAGTCCAGGTAAGCAGAAATTTCCCTATGACTCTGGCACTCTGGGACTTGCTGTGCAGTCACTCGCAGGATGTGGGCCCCACAGATCAAAGAATTCCTTCTAGTAGAGACAGGCCTGTTTTTACAAGGAGATATGTTGGAGGGAAAGAGAAGGAGCTAGGGCTGGCAGTGCCTTCCTCACTGAGGTGGTTGTGTGGCTCTGATTAAACTACTTAACCTTTGAGCTGCAGGTTTCGTGCGAGCTAAGTAGTGGTATTAGCCCCGTGTACAGCATGCTGGGTTTAAATGAATTAACCTATCAGTGCTACACAGTCTCAGCTCTATGATTGTGCTGAGCACAGTTGTTCTATTTAAGAAGCTTGTAGTGCTCCTTACTGAGCCTTTGGGGGGTCTCCTCCCCTTCCTCCCAGTAGGTCTGGCATGGCTCCCCATGGCCAGTGGCGAGCAGTCCGTGCTGCTGAGGCAGTGCTGCATTGACAGCCCTTCACCAGGGGCTGCAGGAACACAGCTGCAGCACAAAGCCCTCCCGAGGATTTCTGTCTCCTGCATTGCCCTCTGGCCACCCAGGCCCCAGAAATCCCCAGCTGCCTATTCCCTGCAGCGTCCACTCGTTCCACTGCTGGAATGGGAAACAGAGCACCAGGATCTCCTGATGTCTCTGTCACCTGCTTATAGCCTGGGCAAGTCACACCACCTCCCTCTTCTTCAGTCAGAGTGCTGAAGTGCAGATTTTACCTTCTCCCTTTATACCCAAGAGCTGCTTAGGTCAGGTTAATGAATGACATGAAGTCAAGTATGTCTGTGGACTCACAGCGTGTTATAAATATGAAGTATTACTCTGCAGTTATGGGTGGAGGTAGCCCTTGTTGAAAATTATTTATTTTATCATAAATCAACACTTTGTCTGGTGCAATCATAGAAAGGAGAAAGGAGTGTAGAGAAAGCCTGTCTCCTGTTACAAATTGTTCAGGAGATTGGAATGCTGGCTCACCTGTGTTTTTGGTGCATGTGTTGACTGTGAGCCTAGTACTGGTAACTGAGATTGATGGGGTGGCATATAAATAGAATGACTTCTACAGGTGTAGTGTTTCACCATACAGACAGAATCATAGAGTTAAAAAGTCCAAGGATTTAACCCAATATAATAACCTCTTTCTTGCTAAACCTATCAAAATCACAGAAAGTGAGAAGCAGAAAAGCAACTGAGCTAGGTGGAGAATGAAATTAGAGGGAATTATATTGCCACTTGTTTATCTAACTAGTTGTTTCACTTCACAGGGCAGACAAACATTTTATCTGACAAACAATTTATTCTGCCCTTAGCAGAGGCTTAGGCCGAGTTGTGTTCCCCTGCTCTCCCCAGCTGTATTGTCCACAGAGATGGAGTGCCCTTCATCCTGTTTGGATAAAGCAGTGTTCTGCTGGAGCTGTGTTTGCTCCCTCATTTGTATGCTGTAGAAGACATCTCATCCCTTAGAATATGGGGAGATATATGTATAGATATATATATATATGTAGTTGTATTTATTTTCCTTTTGCTGCCATATACATAATGGATTGTTGTTGGTTTGAAGGATTTAAACATCTGGAAGAGACTGGGGATAGTAATGTCTTTGTCCCAAGGTTAGATGTGGGGCTGCAGGTCCCTTCCAAAGTAAAACGTTACGTGCCATCAAACGCGATGCTTGTTTGTATACTTGAGAATTTTGGTGTGGGAAGGGCAATTAATACAATGCTAGTTCAACCACTATGGCTAAAACTGGCACAAGGTGAAAACAGATTTATTTCTCTGAGTAGTTCTGCAGTTGGTTCCCATGGAGCTACCACCAAATACAAATTTTGGAAGTAAATATTTATATGCAATAATCTTATCTGACCTTGACTGAATAGTGAGAGGAATTGCTTTTTTACTAAAACATGTCAGTATATGATGCACGTAGGGCAGAGCTCTCTGTGAGAAATTGAGTTTTCCTGTAATGTAAGCTTTGTCATGTTATTTGGACACCAACAAATCTGGTGATAGCCTGAATCTAGACAACAGGCTATCACAGATGAAAAGAGCAAGTAAAAAACAGGGGAGGAAAAAAAAAAAAAAAGATAAATTCTTCTATTGCAGCCCCTTTGCAGTGAGTGTGAGGTTACTCTGCAAGGAGTCTTTGTGGCTTTTACCAGACTATTTGCAGATCAATGCCGCAGCAACAGAACAGTTCTTATGTTCTGGCTCAGTCTGTTGCAAACTATCCCAGAAGATTAGCCAGGCACTCCTGGATTTAAAACAACTGCAAATGAGTGACAGCAAACTAAGCATGGGGTGGAGTCTTGTAGCAGCATATCCTTCAACTCCACTGCTGCAGCCAGAGAGAGAAAGATTTTTCCTTTGAAGATAAGACACCTGGGGCTTTTGTGGAAACTTAGTGCAGCTGTTATTGCAATTTAAAAATAAAACAAAACCAGTAAAAGGCAGAGATAGGCAAAGCATCTGGCTCTTCTGTGTGCCACCAAAAATTCCTCCAAACGCTAAACCCCAGAACCATCACCTCTCATCGTGCAGTTATGTTGCCTGCGAATCCTTTGTGTGAGGCTCTGAGCCAGAGCAGCCTCAGAGGGTGTGGACGTGGACGTACGAGTGAGTGTGTGAGTGTTCATTGTCGTAATGTGGCAGGGCACAGGCGATTATGAAACTTCTCTGTAAAGTCTCAGTGCGTCAGTATTGGCTACTTGGGTTTGTTGTTTGTTTTTTTTGGGTTTTTTTTTTTTCTTTTTTTTTTTTTCCTGTCCGTTGCCCTCCAGTTTCATTTCTGTTTCTGAGTGCAGGAAGAGGAGAGGGGGGTAGAGGTTGGGAAATGCTGCAAAACCCCCCCCGGGCAGTTCCCATGACAGGTGGAGCACCGCAGTGCTGAGCGAGATTCCCGTGGCCTGGTGCCCGGGCCCACGGGGAAGGGAAACCTCCCCACTTGGGACAGCTGTGGTTGCAAGGGGCCCCTTCAGCGTGCTGTAGCAGCAGCCAGAAGTTTTGACTGATTTTTTTTTTTTTTTTGAAAGGACTGGAGAAATTATTAACCACAGTTGATGACGTCAAGAGTTGATCTGATTAAAGGTTTGTTTTCTTGCTGGCAGAGGTGTGCTCCGTAGAGACTGGTTCTCTCTTCTTTTTTTTTTAAGTTTCTTTTTTGAACAGCAGACGGAGGGAACCCGCTCGCACTGCTGCTGCTGCCGCTGCCCCAGCCGCGCGCGTGTGTGTGTAAGCAGGATGGTGTATCTGTAGCTGCCCACGCGCAAACACACATTTGACCATGAGGACTCTTCGCAGGTTGAAGTTCATGAGTTCGCCCAGCCTCAGTGATCTGGGCAAGAGAGAGCAGGCAGCCTTGGATGAGCGGGGGACCCAGCAGCGCCGGGCCTGCTCCAACGCTACCTGGAACAGGTAAGGTCACACAGGAGGGTGCTGGCTGCCGGCGCTCCCCCCGTGCCCTGCTCCCTGGGCTGCAGCCTCACGGGCTGCCACTGCTGCAGCTCCCACTCAGAGAAGCACAGGAGTGCCTTTTTTTTCCCCTTTGCTCTCAATCTTTCTCTGAAGGCTGCTAACAAAGAGACCCTGCCTTCCCTTCAGCCTTTGTGAAACAACGACTTGTTTCACAGGGTCCGGCTATAAGTGTACCTTTGTGTCTGTGTAGATATTCTCACTCAAAGTTTATTTTTTTTTTAAATTACATGTGTACAACTATTAAAATACATACTTTTTATCTGCATATCTATGGCTGCTGCTGCTGCTAGTTGATATAGTTATGACAAAGTCTACTAAGTTTACTCCTGTTAGTACAAATAGACCTCTCTGTGTGTGTATGTACACATGCAAGCACCTGCACTTTGGACAGGGAAAATAAGCCCTGATTGTTTTCTTTATTGTGTTTATACATTTTAATTCTTTGACTGTTTTACAAGAAAACTTATGCAAACATTATGCTGTGAACGTATCAATTAGCTCAGCTGTTCAGAAAGCATCTTAAAATATCCATTTTGGTGACAATCTTAAAAGATGAATCTAATCTCTAAATTGTTAGGAATTAAATTCTTAAGTCATTTTTGAAACTGATATGTCACCTCCTGGTTCACAGCTTAGGAAGTGTCATCTGTAGTATTTGATAATTGTATAGTGGTACAACTGTACAATTTGGAGGAAGAAAAATACCAGTGATCTGCAGACACATTTGCTAAAGTTCTGAGAAAGATAAAATATATAAAATACCATATCTTTTGTCCTCCTTACCACTCAATTTGTGGTTTCATGTCTGTATTAAGAATTAGTTGATGAATGCCAACAGTGCACTAAACTCTGAAACCGTGCTGATCACAAAAGAGACTGAGTTTCTTCTCAAATGTCATGCTGTTTGTATGACCCTGAGTTGTACCTGATGTGTGGATGGATGGTGATGGTAGTTCAAGGATAGATTGGGCCATTTTGTGTTGTGCCAGCTGGGACTTTATTTGGCAGGTAGCCCTAGGGGAAGCAGCAGGGAGCAGGAGGAGACTCATGGGTGGGGATCAGGGTGACAGAATAGAGTCCCCAGAGTCTTTTTTGTGACTGCTGTGCTTACAGCTTTTGTTGGCAGGGGTTAGCTTTTCCAGGTCTTGCCTGTGGGGAGGGAACTGTGGAGGCAGATGTGAGTGGAGAGCAGGCCAGGCACCCAGCTTGCTGGGAGACAGAGAGTTCCTGGCTTGGGGCTGCTGATATACAAACTACAGGGTTTTCCTAGTTGAGATGAAGCAAGAGTTTGTTACTTTTAATTTGGACAGGACAGGTACAGCTCTGGCCAAAAGTGTTTGCCAGTCAATGAGCTGGACACCTGCATGTTTCAGCCAAACAATTACACAACTGTCCCATTGCCTGTTCCTTGAATAGGTGTCCGTGGGTCGTCCTGTCACTGCTTTGCATGAACTCAGACCTAACCATGCTTTCCATCCCTGGGTTGCCTTTTCCCAGTGCATGGATTGCCAGGCTGTGTCCTTTTTGGTGGCATGCTCCCCTGAAATGCCTGAGAGCTCCAGTGGGGTTGTGGTGCGGGTGCAAGTCAGGTGGGCATCGTTGTGTGCCTGCATCAACAGCTGCCTCGAGCTAGGGCAGATACTGCAAACATGAGCCAGTTACACTGCATGGGCAAAGGGAAGGCCCTGTATTTCTTATTTAGTGCAAGGCTTTTTTCTGGGTGAAAGAGAGAGTCAGAGTAATTCTTCTTTCAGGCTCAGAAAGATTTGTATCATCTGTTGCTTTTAAGAAACTCAGATATTCTACAGGCTGTAAAACTGAGTCTTTGTCCTGAGGAAGGTCTGGTCTTAAATGGTACTGAATTAGATGGATTAAGAAATTATCCCCACTGTAGCTTCTGCCTATCACCAGTGCATGCCCATCTTGACATATATAGCAGGGTTTAGTCTTGAGGGAGTCTGTGTTCATCTCTCCTGGGGAGACTGTAACATTCCTGGACATCGAAAGTTTGACTCACCAGAAATCTGGTCTGGGTTTTTAAAGTCTTGGGCTGTGGAATTTCTTTTATTTTTTCTGCTGCAAAATTGAAACAACCCAACACACTTTGCATACTTTGGTTTACAGGAATATTTTCCCTTCCAAATGAAATGATTGCTTGTGTTGTTTCATTCTGTGTGAGCGTAAGAGCTTGCTGATCAAGGAAGTCAAGATGCAGCAGCAGAGCTCTCCCCTCTCACCAAGCCTGGTTGTTCTATATTTAAATGTCTGCTGTTTTCTTGCCTAATGTTAGCAGCTGTGCCTGGGTGTGGCATGTGTGTATCTGCTTTTCAAAGAAGCTTTGAATCAAGTTCATGAGAACTGAAGTGGGAAGAGTTGGAGCACAACACGCATCAGTTTCGGCCCTGCATGAACCGGCTGATCCCATGCTGAAAGGCAGATCTTTGAGGCAGAGCAAGGATGCTGCCCCTGGCCATGCCAGGGACTGAAAAGCTGAAGTGCTGCTAGTGGGGTCTTTTGCAGGGCAGCAGCTCTGTCACTGTGGGCGTTTTTGGAGGAGAGGGTGGATGCAATGTGGCCCTTCTGCACTTGTTCTGTGCGTGGCCACCATGGTCCAGTGATGTCCCCTCTGCCCCATTCACAGCAGTCTCAGCTCAGACTGTTCATACCTGAGAATTCTTTCTGCATTTTGACAACAGGGGAGGACAACCTGGAGGAGCCTAATTCAGCTTACTGGGGGAAGGTAGCACTGTGGTACCAGGGAAGGTCACTTCCTCCCTTGTGACTTCCCTTCACGTCTGAACGAAAATGCTGTGAAACTTCTCAGCACTGTTACATCAAAGGGAAATTGGTGCCAAGCTGCTGTCTGCTATTAGGCAAATGAGACTTTATATCATGGCTTTTTCAGAGCTTGCTTTCCCATGAACCCCCTGTCTGTGCAGCAAAACACTGTCGGTGCAGTTAACTAGCAACCAACAGCAACATAGCGGAACATTACACTTCATTACTGCGCACAGAATTTGCATTGGAGTAAAATAGTTCAGATTTTTTCACTAGCACTGTCTTCAGTTCTTGTTCTCCCCCAACCCCCATTTCTGCTTCAGGCAAAAAAATGAGGGCTGAATGCTGACTAAACCAATTGGACTGAGAAACCCAGGAGCCTTAATCCTGAGCTCACACACCAGGGGGCCCACTCAGGCCAAATAAAATCCATGGCAGGATTTTCATTCTGACTGAGCTAGCACAGACTGCCTAATCAGGAGATGATACTGTCTGAGTTGTGCTCTGGGAAAGCCTCTAGTCAAAGGCTCTTAGATCCTCTTTGATGTAAGAAAATACAGAAAATTCACGGAGATGTGAAGGAGTAGGAGATAGCAAAGAAAAGGTGAAGAGAACAGGTAAGTTGCTTGTGACGTCAGTGAGATCAGCCGTAAATCTGAGGAGACATACCAAATCAGAAAGGATTTTATTGCCTGGGCTAATTTTTTACAGAGTTGTAATAAGCACAACAGCTTGCTGTGAAATAACTTTTACAGCCATGAAAACCGTATTTCATCTCTTAATTTAAGATGAGTGCTTTTTCAGAAGGAGAAAATATTCCAGACCAGCATATTTTTCTCTTTCTTCTGTTATTCAGTTTTTATTTAGGAACATTTTAAAATATTTCTACCTGTCTGAGGATCACCCTTCTTTTCCTGGCCCTTTATTTGATGCTATCTGTAGAGTGTTTGGTGCTCTATGTGCATGGGGAGCACACAGAATCTCACTGTGGGGTGGGAGGGAGAACAGGGCTGGTGAATGAGACTTCCCACTGGCCCAGCCACCACTGCTCTCTCCACGGAACATTTTCCAGCCATGACTACAGTAACAGAAGGTGATAGTGGTGGTGGTAGTAGGGAATTGCTGCTCCCCATAGCCCTCCAGAATAATTTATACCTCTTTGAATGCAAGAAACCAATCTTCTTCATCCTATATTCCACAGAGATGCTAACTCTTAGTAACACCTCTGGGAAGTCCCCTCACCTGTCTCAATTTCTTGGTTTCTAAGAGCAGTGATTATAGTTGGTGAAGTGAGTCAACTAATGCCTCCCTAAGTCTTTGAAGAGGGAGTTTTCCAAACCAGCTTATTTTCACTTGTATGACCACAAAGAGGTCATACAAGTGAAAATACGGCTTAATTGCAGCCTATGCCTCTTTGCAGGTAGCAGGAACATAAGTGAACTAGCATCTGCAAGCTTCTTTTGGAAGGGTCAAGGGCTCATGGAAAGCTGGTGGAGTTGCAGCTGGACTGAAGCTGTGCTGAAAATGGGCTCTTCCCTATTGGATGAAGCTAATTCAGAAAAATGATGTTTTATTCTGGAGGAAGGGTGTCTTCAAGAAGGTTTTGATGCAAGTATATCAGGTTAATTATTGCTAATTAGCTGTTCATGTAACTGTGCAGAGGAAATTTGCCCTAACTAATTTAGTCCCTTTTGAAAGGGAAAATGTTTTCTTTAACTGCCTGGTAGTCAGAGGATATGATGATTCACACAGCGTTGTGTTTTTTTCTTCTGGACTTCACCTGGAGCTCTGGGAGGGGGAGAATTTGCAAACACTACATAAAAATCACTGTGATATTTTCACCTATGCTGTTTGCACACAAAGGCAGCAACTGCTTCAGAGAAATAAAATGATCTGTGTGATGTTTATGGGATGTATGCTGCTTTGCCAGGAAATGCTGAGGTGAGAGGGCCATGGCCATGGTTGAAACACACAGAAGATCACGACTTAAAAGACTTGCAGGCCCAGCTTTGGAGTTGTTCCTCATCTCTGTGGCCAAACTGGTTCTAACCTGGCAGAAAGCTGTTTTAATTGCAGTAGTTTTTCCTTCTTGGCTTTCAGATGTCAGTAAAAGAGCAGTTATGGGTGGTGCTGGAGGGAGCCAGGCTCCCACCCCAGTGGTGTCTGGAGGGACAAATAGCAACCCAGAAATGTATGTTTTGGTGGTATTGAGCTCTGTAGGCAGTAGCCTGTAATGGAGTGATACTGTGCAAAAATCAGAATAACCCACCCTCACCTGCCTACCTTGACCCTGCCCCTGTTGAGCTGGTTGGGAGTGCCATCAGCAAGCATCCAGTTCTGTGCTCCAGGGATTTACACCTTCCAGATCCCTTCATGGTGAAGCTAATGGTTGGGAAAATCTATGCTGTGTGTGCTGGAGCTGCCATTCCCCACATTTTGGTCAGCTGGAGGCACCTCCTCCTCTGGAGGTTCAGTCAAATGTGGAATGAGTTGTCTTTCAAAAGAGATGAAGTTGCTTTTTTTAGGCTGCTGAGTTGATTTTTGTGGCTGTGAGTGCTGCCTTGGTTGTAGGTAGTTTTCTTTGACAATCTAGGTACTGTGGGATAGATCAGTACAATACATTGCTGGAGCCACCTGACATGTTTGTTGTCATTCTAAAGGCCTCCCAGAAAACCTGGTCTCTTCAGTTTTCACATCCTGATTTCCCCTCCTCCAGCAAGCCTGCTCTGTAGAGTTTTTTGGGCTCTAGTGGACTCTTTTTTGTTTCCTGCAATCCTGAGTTCCTGTGCACACACACTCAAAACAAATACAGAGAAGGTGTTCACAGTAATATCAGTGCACGAATGCACCCATTATTAACTTCCATGTTGTAAAAGAGTTACAGAAGGCAGTTTACAAGGCATTTTTAGTTCAGGTTTACTCTTGCAATATAAGTTAATTATGTGCATTACTAACTTAAGCCTCAATGAAAGCTGGTTGCAGGCACAGGTAAAGTGATCCACCCACCTCAAGCATCTTGCAGGACTTCTGTGTGTAAGCAACAGCTCAGAATTTCTTTACACCAAAAGGCTGAACCATTCTGACCAAATCTTTTTAAACAATCACTTGTTACAGAAACCCATTGATTTAAGCAAGGCCTGGGTTTGGTTTTTTTCATTAGCTTAAGGTAACTAAGAAGATTTAAGCAAACGTTTCATTATCCTGACACCAGCTGAGGCCTCCAACAGCATCCTGGTTATTCCCACTCCTCTGTGTCTGCTCTTAAGCAAGTGTGGAGGGCCAGTTCCAGTGCCATTCCCACATAACCTGCAGGCAGGGGCTATATCCTGCACCCTCCAGACAGGCACTGCTGTCTGTGGTGGGGAAGAAAGGCAGGTGGTCGACTTAATGAGGCCTGATAGGATATTGTCCCTCACTACAAGGGAGATCCCAGGCAGATTAGAAGTTCACTGCTAGGATGTTTTATGTAGATGCTGTTCTACTACACAGACAATAAGTTAAGTGCTCACAACCTGTTCCCTTTAATTTGTTTAAAAGGCTTGCTCTCTCTCATTTCTTTGAAGAATAATGATGGACCTGTTAAGCTGGAGAGAGAAGACCTCTCCCTTGTTTAAAAAGGGGTGCCAGAGAGAGAGAGCATGTTGCCTTTTAGGAGAGATGTTTAGTCATTATTCCCTGCAGAAGTCTGGCAGAGAACATTGCAAAGTTCATTTCTGAACCAGAACAGCGTGTAAAGGCTGCTTGTTTTATTCACTACATTGATCTTATTTCCCATATTACTCATAATAAAATACCCAAGTCACTTCACTGTATGCCAGAGACATTTATCTGCAGATTTTCAAATAATCATAAATTGAGTGTGTCTGTATGAGCCAGCCAAAATAATCTGGGTTAGATCAGGAGTGTATGTCTGTGCTTGTGGGTGTAGGGGGGAAAGAGGGACTGCTGTGGCAGCAGTTGTGTGTAAGGCCTTGGAAATACTCCTTCAAAGGAGTATTTCTCTCTGAGTATACTCTCTCTCAAAAGAGAGAAGAGGATCATCTGTCTGCATCTGTATTTCTCCACAGTGGGTCAGACCCTTCACCTGCCACTTTTAGTTTCCTTTTTCCTTAGATGAAGGTGGCTGAGCTTTTCTGATAATGCATCTCTTTGCTATTATGTGCCTGCATTTTGAATCTCTCCATGAGCAGTGTTGAGTTTACCTTCCAACCAGTCCTCTGCTCCCAGCTGGCATTGAAAGGAGCTGTCTTATCATGGGCCTGGGAAAGTTTAATGTGGCCACTGGCATTCCCCAGGCACTCTCTGCTGCTGCCTGGCATAGCTCCTGCAATGACATCCCCTTGCAGTGGGAACAGCCCTGTGCAACTGGATCTGGCCCTGGATCAGGCCACAGGTGACCAAATCTTCCAGCCTTCCTCTGAAGGGAGCCTACAAGAAAGAAGGAGAGAGGCTTTTTACAAGGACATGTGGTGACAGGACAAGGGGGAATGGTTCACACTGACAGAGAGGAGGTTTAGATTGGACATTAGGAAGGAATTCCTGCTGTGAGGGTGGTCAGGCCCTGGCACAGGTTGCCCAGAGGAGCTGTGGCTGCCCCATCCTTGGAAGCATTCAAAGCCAGGTTGGATGGGTCTTGGAGCAATCTGCTCTAGTGGCAGGTGTCCCTGCCCATGGCAGGGGGTGGGACAGGATGATCTTTAGGCCCTTTCCAACCCAGGACATCTGTGATTCTGTGATTCCACCAGTAGGAATCAAGCTTCCTCCCCCTGGAGACTTTATGAACCACCTTTAGCTCTTCTTCACAAGACACAGCAACCCCACATCCTTGTATCTCCAGGATGGGCAGATCTAGTCCTTGTCCTGCTTTCTAAAGCTGATTGCTGCTGCCTTGTACAGACTCCAGGGCAATGGAAGCTGTTAATTGTCTCTGCAGTGAGCCATAGAAATAAAAACTATACTCCCAAATACTTCAAATATACTTAATATGTGAATGAATTAAAAGTCGTAGTTGACATACTTAAAGTACTTAAAAATATTGGCCTAAGTTTTTGAAATTACTGATTTCAGTTGTGCAGCTGTTGGAGTCACTGCGTTGGAATAAACCAAAAAGAACTGATTTTTAAAGATGTTATCTATTTTCTAGGCAGTAATTTCCTTTTAGGCATCAGGGATGGGTGGAGTAGTGGAAGTCATCTGTGACTTGTAAAAGGTCCTGAAGTTTAGAAGGAGATGCTAGGATAATTGTGGAGGTGATGCCCTTTTGGAATCTCATTGGGTGCTAATGACTCATCCTGTCCTCTTTCAGCATCCACAATGGAGTGATAGCGGTATTCCAGCGAAAGGGTCTGCCAGACCATGAACTTTACAACCTCAATGAAGGAGTCAGGTAAGAGACTCGGCCATGCAAAGTGTTCTCAGCCAGATGCTCAGTGCTGCTTGCCAGCCCTTGCATTTTACAGCTTCTGCAGGGCGTTGAAGTTTTTCTCCCAGTGGCAGCTTGGACCAGCAGAGCCCATTTTGCCTCAGTAATCACTGCTGCTGGTGTGTGTCAACATCTCACTGTGGGTGAGAGCTGATCCCTCCTTCTGCAGGAGGAATCAGCCCTGAGCAGTAGGGTTTCTTTCAGAGTCTCTCTTGAAGTGCTGGTTTAAAACTAAGGAGGGGAAAACCTGTACCCCTCTAGTGATTCAGCCCTGTTGCATGGCAGTGATGCTGCCGTTTCCAGAGGTGCCACTCTCAGGTGCTTCCCCTGCATCCATGGAGGAGGTGAAGCCTCCAAGCACTCAGTGACACATGGCAAGGAAAGGTGTCCTGCCTGGTGGTCCCTCAGATCTGCTGCTCCTTCCACACAGCCTGAACCTGTGTGAAGTGACAAGGCTGTCCTGTTAGACACCATGGCCTGAGTAACACTCTTTATGTTTCCAACTCCTTTCCCATATTCTGATGGTACTGTCTGCAACAGACTGTCGGCCAGTGAGATGTATAATGGGAACTTTCTTCCCTTTAAAAAGAAGTGAAAATCCATTTGAGTTATTTAAGTTACAGTTGAAAAGAAAATTTATCAAGATATTAGCCAATATCTGGATTTACAGCAGTTCACATTTTACTACTTTTCCAGCACTCATTATTACTTACCAAACTCTCTCCATGGCAAGGGCAAGGTAGCAGATTTCCTTACAGAAATCTGTCCAGTGCTTTATAAAATAAATGGTGGAGAACATTCTGCACTTAAAAAAGACAGAGAGCTTATTACGTTCCCTAGCTGTCTTCAGATATGATCCTTAGTTATTCCCTTTCCCTTACTGCTTATTGCTACTCTGGACACTGGAGTCTGACTCTCCAGTGTATTCCCCAGATATTCTGGGTTTATCTGTCCCAGTCTGATGCCCAGTCTGGGATAGTTGACCCAGTCTGGTTCCTTTAATTGTGAAAACACTTTCAGAAGAGTCCAGCCAGATGATATTTGGCCTATATTTAGCTCTTTTTGAAATTAGAATAAACATACACTTCAGTTATTCCTTACTTCGCTGGTGAGAAAATGAGACACAAAACATAGCTTTTCTAGGATGTCTGTCAGTTAGCATGGTCCATCAATCATGTTGAGTTACTTATTGGAATAATGGTTAATCATTATTATTTTAAGTGCTGTTAGGATTCTTCAGCTTTATCTGAGTGACAAAAAATGGTTCTTCTGGACTGAGATGTCTTGGCCCAATGCATTCCCCTTAATATGCTCATCTGCTGGTGAGGGACAGGAGAGGAGAATTTTTCTGCTGATGTGTCAGACAAATATAATCTGGTATGAACCAACAAATAGAAATCTGCCCAGATTTTGCTTTAATTTACTTGTCATTTACTTGGCTATAAACCCTGCACCACGATGATGCTTGGTAACATAGTTGAGTTCAATTTATTGCAGCATCTCATGTGGTGAACAGGCAAGCTGACTAGAAATATACTGATTTTTTTTTTTCTGTTTTATGAAGGGCTTTGCTGCCACTTGAGAGGCCCGTTTCTTTTTGTTTGGGTAGGGCTAATGCTGCTTTGTTGGTATCTCAGCTGATAGCTCACTTCAGGGAGAATGCCTGGTGCCTCATACCTGAGCTGATGATGAAATTACTGATTGGACACATGCCAAAAATACCTGTCTTACTGCTTTTGTTATTTATTTCAAAATAACTTTCTTTGGGTTAATGTTATTATTGAGTCTACATAAACATGACCTCAAAAGTGGAACAAGTGTATACTTGCCTTATGATTTTGTTGGATACATTTTCCCATGAGTACAAAAGGAGAAGCAAATCCATTATTTCCACTGGGCTTAATTCAAGTGTGGAAGCATTGAGGTAAATGGTTAATATTAGTAAGTTACTTTTTTTGAATAGTAGCAGGGCAGTAAAAGAAGTTATTTTACTTTACCACTTTAGTTAGAGCAGATTCTGGAATATTTTTCATAATAAACCCCTGAATATCCAAGTTGACTCACAGATCAAGTGTAAATATTTAAACAATATTTGCAAACCATTGTTTTGACTCAGGAATGTCACATATATTCAACTACAATGTGTCACATACATGCAAACAAATACATAACACTTCTTCTGAACACACATCTCGAGGCTTTGAACCCTGATTGTTTAATGAAACATCAGTGGGTACAAATCTGTACAGTACCATTTGCTTTTCTCTTAGGTTTGGCTCATAAGAGCTGCCCCTTGTTTGCACCAGTGCTTTTTGACACCATTCTTGCATTCCTGTGCCATTAGAAAGTGGCCTTAAATACAGAATTACATGCACAGCCCTCAGAATCCCTATTGCAATAAAATCTGACTAAACCTAAAAGAGATCCCTGAGCAGACAGCAGATCTTATTTCAAGTACATCTCCAGCACACTGCTGGAACTCCTGAATTCCTCTACTAAAGCTGATGAGGCACAGTAAAGTCCCAGCAACTGGGAATATCACCAGTATGTGGCCTGTGCACTCCTTCTTCTGGACCCTTACTGGGTGATTTATTAGAAGACTGAGTCAAAAGTCTAGTAATAAAAATCTCCATGCATATTTATGTACTGTTTAGTTTTCTCTTGGTCCATGTCTGCAACGTTAATAATCAAATGTTTTCTCCTTTTTCATTTCATGTAACATATGTCACTTCAAAGTGTTTATTTTGACCACTTCCAAAACAAAGAAGAAAAAGAAGCAGAGGGAAACACAGTGGAAGCTGGATGTTGTGTATTAAAGCTGATGTATATTTACAGCTTCCTCTTTGCTGAGTTTCAGGATACTGATGTGATGCAAAGAAAGCACATTTTAGTGGCATTTCCTCTTCTGCAGCCAGAGTTCATACCCAGTAAAATCACTTGTTTGCTTCATTTAACTTTTTTTAGCATCTATTATGCAGTGTTACACTTTCCATTCTGAGTACTGTTGCAAGAGTTAATTTTAAAATGAACCAATGAAACAGCATCAGGGGGAAAAAGAAGTCAGGAGCTATTTTAGCACATTTTAAGGGAATTTATATTATCATCTTAATTTATGAAGTCGTTAAACATGCAATGAAGACCTGATATCAATGATGGAGAAGCTTTATGAGTGTAGAATGCCTGCTTTAAAAATCAGATGTACTTGAAATAAGGTCTGCTATCTGGTCAGGGATCTCTTTTACTCAGATTTTTACCTGGATTCCATCATGATGTCCACATGTCTAGATAAGGTTGGTCAGTAATTGAAATTATCCAGGATCTGACAGCCTAATTGGTTTTTGTTAAATGAAATGAAGAAAGGATAAAAAGAAACTGCAAGCAATGTCTTGGATCCAGTTTTGTTGTGGATCTCTTTTAAATGAGTGTGTACAAAGAATATCAAACACCAGTGTTCTGATCTGGCCTGTGGGCCTCACTGTTTCACTAGAAATTAATTAAGTAGCTTGAAGTATCTGTATTATTAGAGATTCAGAAAGCAAGGTGCATGAATTGGGCTGTCAGTTCTTCTGCCCTGCAAACAGAGATGTTAATGTAGGCTTAGAGCTGCCTGGTGTGGTGCAGGCCAGTGCAAATAATTACCCACAAGCTGGTTGCTTGACTTCAGTTGAAAAGTGGAAATGTGGTGGAATCTTGTTTTATCAGAGAGCTGGCTCTTGGATGAGTAGAACATACATTTTTATTTCCTGACCTAAATACCAGAATTTATCAGTAGAACCTAAAATACTAAAAGAGAAGGCAGTTGCACATCACCTCTTCAAGACTGTGAGGAATCCATCTGGAGCTGCTATCTTGAGGGAGAGGGTAGAAAATTAAGCAAAATCTGACAGCATAAAGTACCAGTATTTTCTTGAAATAGTGGCACAAAGGGATACATGAGAATAAATTGTCACTCTCATGGGAAAATTCAAATCTGCACCTTTCTTGTCAGTTCAACCTGAAAATGGTCTGTCTATCCATGTTCAAATTAAGATGAACCTTTGGTGTCATCACTTGTGATCTAGAAAAAAGTCACTTCACTGGACACTAAAACTCCACTTGGAGTGAACACAGTTTGGCTGTCACAACTTTGTTCTCCCTGACTTCTCTTCAGGCACTGGAACTTGAGCAGCCTTTGAGTGGGGTGGGTTTTAACCCCTGCCAGGGGCTTGTCAGTATTACTGTTGAGAGCAGAGCCTCAGGCTGCTGCCAGAGCTGTCCTCTCCCCCACATGCCAAGGGGGCTGGTGATCTAACAGCTCTTGATGACAACAGGAGACCTATGGATAATGCCTCAGCTGGCTTTCAGAACTTCTGTCCATAAATAGTTTGTCCAAATTAATCAGGTTTCTGGCTGAAAAGGACTTTGATGCTTTAGGAGTATCTGAAAATGCCCTTCCTCCTGTTCATTTTTTGTTAAATTTCTGCCTAGACCTTCCATAGCTGTGAGGTCAGTATGGACATGTGCTTAAGGATAAGAAAACCATATTTCAGCCTCCTCAATAATGACATGCTCCTCTCTTCCCTGAACTTTCAGGGGATCTCAGGAGGCTGTGCTGAAGCATGTATTGTAAAAACATCAGACTCAAGTCCTGTAGACTTTCACAGAATATAGGGATATGCTGGATTTGGGTTGATGTCTCTTTGTTTACTCATTAAATAATTTGATTAATCAGTTGTCAGTTAAAGATATAACACCAAGGGATAGATGACATGCTGTTGAATATATAATTCACATAATTACCCTAAGTGAAGTGGGTGTTTAGATTTTAAATCACATTTGATATCACTTCTTCATGGTACCTGACATGGTCACACAGACAGGTTTTCAAAAGAGATTTGTTCAGAAAACCCAGCTGAGGCTGTGTTTCTATAAGGTCTGAGCTGTTGTTTATGCATCTAAATAGTGACCTGACTGGAGAGAAGTATTATCTGGCTGCCAGAGTGTGAGATTTAAATAACACTGCTTTTTAGCCATGTGGTGAATTTCACCTGGATACAAACAGGCTTCTGGACCGAGCTGAATTCAGTTTCTGAATTTGACAGTTTGTGGGATTTTGTTCTGCGTGGGAGTTTCAATTGCTCTCTGAGGTTGCTTTGTAGGTTTTAGTGGAGAGGAATCATAACAGGCAGAGTTAAACTGTTAAATTCCTACCTGCCTTTTCAATGAAACCATATGAAACTTCAGCTGTCTTGAGTCTCCTGAGTGGATGGATGTAGGATGGGGAGCATCCTCTTTTCATCAAATCTTATTTTCCTTTCATATGGGCAATTGAGGCATCTAAAATGACAGCAAGTATTTTTCAACACTGAAAAACGCTGGTTTGAGTCAGAATTGTTGACCCTGTTTGCTCTCTTTGTAGCTAGTCATTAATGACAGTCTCTGTGCTCATACTAAAGTAATTTGCTATTAGTGACCTCCCCTCATTCAGGCAGTGCACAGCTAATGGGATTTGCTGATTACACAGATTCTTTTCTTGCTCTTTTTAATACAGGCAATTACTGAAAACAGAACTGGGATCATTTTTCACTGAGTATCTGCAGGTAGGCCTTTGTTTTCTTTATTTAAATCCAATTCTGTTTTATGCTATTGAGAAAAAAAAAATTGCCCACTCTAAATGATGACCTGGAGACCCTTGAAACCATTCAGAGATGTCCACTGACTTCTCTGTGTTTTTGGAATTAATGAATTAGTGAGATTTGAATTTTATATATATAAATATAGATAGTGAAAGCCCAGCCTGTCACTGTGTTTCTGTAGGTCATTGCTGTCTTTCTTGAGGTTTCAGACATTGTTTTTTAGCTTAGAATTGAAGTCCTTGAGTAAACCAGTGAAGTTCATTGCAGTTACTAGGAAAGACCTTTAGGAGTAAGTACCACTGTCTGTTGAAGCAATGTTCTTCCTGCTTCTCTAAGTACATGTTCTGTAGGTCAGTCATTTGAAGTTTGAGGAGCACTTTGTACTGCACAAAATACATCCTTTGTCCTGAAAACAGCAGGTGATTATAGCATCATTTCACAAGTGTCCCAAGTGATGTAAATAAGACGGACACAGCAAAAGTTCTTTGATGATTAATTTTTAAAATAAAAGACCCTCTTCACTCTCTAAAGTTAAGAATGAACAAAATGTGAAATATGGTGGCTGAAGGGAAGTACAGAATGGAGTAAATGTACTCTTGTGTTTTATTTACAGAATCAGCTGCTCACAAAAGGCATGGTGATCCTAAGGGACAAGATCCGGTTTTATGAAGGTAACTTGGATTTTATCATGGCTGTGTATGTCACAGGTGTTTTAGCAAATGCACCCTGAAGGCACTGGCATGCTTTCCACTGTCTTCCTGGGACTATGGATTAGCATGTCCCAGTCCATTCCTTCAGTCTGTTGTTGGGTCCTGCCTTGGTGCTCTCTTCATAATTAATCTTCATAAAGGGGAGGTGATTGCCTGGAGCAGTGCTGAGGGAGTCAGGGAAGGATTGCCTCCAGCAAGGACACTTCCTGCTCCTTCAGTTATATCCTGCACAGGGAAACTGAAAATAGGCTAAGATATGTAATGAACAAAAAACTAAGCACAAAGATCCCAGTTAGTTTAAGTATCTAAGCCCAAAATAATGCTGTAGCTTGTTTTAAGGGTTATTCTGGAGTCATGCTGGCATAAATGAGGTCAGGCACTGTCTCTCTCTTGTTTTAAAGGCAAGGCTCCATTTAACTGTCTACACCTTCTGGAAAGTAACATCAAGGATAAACATCCACCTGACATGTTGCTTTACAGTCACCAATATTTTATCTTATGCTATTATGTAGTGTTTAGATGTGTTGTTAAATAGATCTGGCATGCAGGTTGTGCCAGGGGATGTTTAGATTGCATGTTGGAAAAAAAAATTTCTTCACCAAAAGAGTTGTTCAGGCATTGGAACAGGCTGCCCAGCACAGTGGTGGAGTCACTAACCCTGGAGGCATTTAAAAGTCATGTAGGTGTGGCACTTGGGGACATGGCTTAGAGGTGGCCTTGGCAGCACTGTGTTCATGGTTGGATTTGATGATCTTGGAGTTCTTTTCCAACCTCAACCATTCTGTGATTCTTCTATAGATCAGATGGTGAAATGGTTTCGTAATAGCTTCAAGAATTATTGGGCATGTAAACATTTTAAATGTTCAAATGTTTAACATTTAAATGTTTAGATTTCATGCACAATTGCTTTGTGTGTGTAATTCTGATATGTGTGTAATTCTGGGCAAAATATTCCCTGTATGAGACTCAAAGTAATGCTTTAATACAAAGATAAGGAATAGTATCATACCCTGACACCAGTAGTAACAGTGATTGATTGCTACTGAGTTTGCCTCCTGGTAAGTTGTATTATCTTGTCTGAATACCTCAGAATCTCTGCTGTCTTTATCTCCCTTAATGCTTGCTGGTGGAGGTGCAGGGGCATTTCTCTCCTCTCACAGTTGGGTTGGGGACACAGGGGTGGTAAAGAGCTTGTCCAAGGTCACTTGGGCCATTTTGGGGAGCAGGGATCTGAAGCCAGAACACACCTATTGAACCAGATTTCCTCTGTGGATCCTGCATTTGCCTCTGTGTTGTGTAAAATGTTCTGTGAAGAACTCAATGTCCAACTTGAGTTAACAGCCTGGCCAGAGCTTCTCCAGATTCCACTGGGGAGGATTCCAGGTGGCTGCAGCTGGGGAAGGAATGGACATGGAGGTGGCCTTGTTGTGAGGACCATGGGGAGCTCACCCCATAGCAAATTCTAACTGCATTACCTGAAAGTTAAAGTAAAAATTAGAGCCTTGACACAATTTTTCTTTTCCACAGATCTTGGGTGAGTTTTTCTGTGTGAGTGGGAAAGGGAACAGTGGAAGAGCTGCACGGGGTCAGTTTGAGGGGATGCTTTACAGGGCATCTCCACAAAGTGTGGTTTGCTCTACTGCCCTGCAGCTTGAAAGGCAGGAGGGAGCACAGTGGGGTAAATTCCTCAGCAGGAATGCTTCCACCTTTAACCTGATGTGTCCTCCCCCTGCTCTCCTCCACAGTCCTGTCCAGCAAGTATTACTGCAGGAGGAGGACATAACCTGGGCTGTTTCTCTCCATGCTTCACAGGGTGTTCCTAAGTAACCTCAGACTCTCTGGGTTTATTAAAAGCATTAGATGAGTCACCTGAAAAGACACAAATATGGAAGGATCTGATACACCAGCATGGGAAATGAATTCCATACTGCTAATAGTAGCTGCTACATGATTCATTTTAGCATAGAGTAGCAGATTCACATTGTTTCCTGCATGCTTTACTTTTTGCAGCTACCCAATTACAACCAAAACTCTTCACTAGTTTGTTTTGTGTTTTTGCAGGGCAGAAACTACTGGATACCTTAGCTGAAACCTGGGATTTTTTCTTCAGTGATGTCCTGCCCATGCTGCAGGCTATTTTCTATCCTGTGCAGGTGAAAAAAATTACTCTATTATCATAGAATCTTGAAAAACTGGAAAAAGCAACTTTACAGGTTCATCAGCAGATTGATGCAATCCTGAATTCTCTCTCCTTGGACCAACCTCCCAGTGTAGCTGTTCTGTTTAGTCATGTCATGCAAATAAGTTACTTATGCAAATGGTTTGAAGTGCTTGGGTGGAAAAGATGAAGGAAAACTTTGAAAACAAAAGTGGTGTGCAGGGAGGGCTAGTTAGTAGTCCATCTGCTAATCACGCTAAAAGTTGAAAAAGGTTATGAATGATAAACTGGAGTGTTGCACACTGAAGTAAGTGCAGTTGTGCTGATTTAAATATTTGCATTTCCTTCTCTGCACTGTGGATTTTATCTTTGAGGTATCTCTGCTTTTGAAAAGGAATGGTATTTCTGAGATCCAATTCTGTGCTATGGTAAGTGGACAGCAAAAGTCAGTGGAGTTTGACCAGTTCAGATGAGCACAGATGTTGACTCCAGTAGTTTTAAATACACAATAGATACTTGATCTTCTAATGTAGTGATAGCCAGAGAGTATTGTTTGTCACTGAAGTCTCAGGAAATCTGTACAAGGGTGCAAGGGATCTTTGCAGTTGCTAATAGATGCCTACAGATTTTAGTGGGAACTTGGTGCCTGAATGTATTTTGGGAGACTTCAGAAACCTTCTCCCTTTTATTCAAGTGGACTTTATGCCTAAAATGATTGCCCAAGTGTTAACGATATTACCATTTGCATCTTCAGACAGTTACAGGTATGAAGTCTGAATTTAGAGGAAAAAGCTGCTATTTCACACTGAATTTTATTCTGAAAGGGAAGAGCTCAGAAAACATACAGGGCTGCTTCACCCAATGGCTTGTGTCACCAGTAGAAACTCTAGAACAGTAGAAATAAGAGGTTATTAAAAACATGCTAGAACACAATGGGAGATTTTTCTAAATGCCCTGTAATTTAAATCCAAGATATTTGGACACTTGGTGATACAGGTAGGCTCCTAGCCTTTTTTTTATGAAGCACTTGACTAAATTAGAACTCATTAAGTTGTTTTTGAAAATTGCACCAAACATTCCTGTTCTCTGTTGTGTTTCTGAGGCCTTTGAAAATATTTTGGTAACACAAGTCTTATCCCCTATCAGATGGAAATAATTACTTGAATTTCCAAAGGAACTTCGAGAGTTTTAAGAGTCCTAAGTCCCATGTAAATTCAAATAGACCTAGTTGCTCATGTTCTGAGGTTTCTTCCAAAAGCCCAATCGGTGCTTATGTGCTCTTGTAAATTCTGTTAATTAGCAACTGAAGCAGATCTGGGGCCTTTTTTGCTTCAGTTTAAATAACTTAGAAAGTGTAAAGGAATGGGTAGGGTTGGGTCAGGCTTCTTTATTCCTGACTGAAGTTAGCACCAGTTGAATACCAAACCTTCCATGTGTACAGCCATGTATACCCAAGGAAAAACCCCTAATGCCAGAAATAGTTTCACAGCCCTGCTTTAATCTCTGCAGACAGAGCTGGAGTTGTGTTCTTCAGCTGTGAGTTTTCCTCACTCAGTGAGAAGGTATTGTTGAGCTGAAAGCAGATGGCTTTGAAAATGCAGTATGAAACTTCACCTCTGCCCCTGCCTCTCTTCAAACTGTATAGAGAGGAGGATCCACAGGTGGGCTGAGTCAGGATTCCTGCCAAATTTGAAGACAGTCAACAGGGAGTACTCAAAATCTTACAAAGTAACAGAAATTCATTCATTTTGCAGCCCTGCCTTTTTTTTTAAACTTATGATACATTTAATTTGTCATGTACTGTTACAATATAAAACACTCATATTGTCCAGCTCTCATCCCACCCCAACCCTTCATCCTCTCCACACACAGTCAGACACAGTCACCACCACCTGTGGAGTTCATTACTGCCAAATCAGATTTACTGGGCAGGCTTGGGGGCTGCTCTCTGCCCTTTGTTACGTTTTCTTCGTGTTTCATTTTGGTTTACTGACGCTGTTTAAGATTAACAACGACCTGGACTCTCGAGGTCAGAAGGCTGAAATGACTCCAATCAATCTTTATTACCCAGGAATTTCTTCCCTTTATACTATTTTACAAAGAACCCACCCAAGGGCTGGAAGAATGACAAAACTTCTTTGACTACATTGGTTGAGTCAGAGGGACATCAAGAGAAGTTTCCTCCTAGGTAAAGGAATGCAAAACACAGGTTACAGTTAGGAAAACATGTCTCTTGTTGACAGAACAGTGTCTGGGAAAGAGTTTCAGAGAAACCAAAACATCACAGTATGAACCATGACTACAGTTTACCATTCTTACAATCCCTCAGGAGTGGAGGAAGGAGTTTGAACAGAGGATTTTGAAACTCATTTTCACACTGCTCATAACCTGTCTTGCTTTCTTTGTGTTTCCAAGGGAAAGGAGCCCTCAGTTCGGCAATTGGCTCTTCTGCATTTTAGGAATATAATTACCCTCAATATAAAATTGGAAGATGCATTGTCTCGTTCCAGAGCCAGAGTTCCACCATCTATTATTCAGATGCTGTTAATACTTCAGGTAAATTGGTTACTTTTCTCAGCCTGTCTTTCTGCACTGCATTGGTGAAGTCTTCTGAAGCAGAGTCTGATTTTGCTCATTCATTGAAAACTTCTTAACCAGAATGCCAGAGCTTCTGTGCTCCTCTGGGCATAGTATCTAAATCCTAATATTCTAGTGTCTAAATATCCTAATATCTAGTGTCTAAAAAATCTTACTAACTTAATATCTAAATTATCCAATGATATAATAATAACATACTCTATATTAGTATGTCATACAGTTTAGAATATCTAATGATATAATAGTAAATAATGTGACATATAATGGCATAATAATATTAAACTTGCAATGTAATAATTAAACTGTCTAATATCTAAACATCCTAATATAAAGTAGGCACTGTAGAGATGCTGTAAGATAATAGAGTGTGAGAGAGCAGACTTTTTTAGCAGCTATGTCTTGAAACACGAAGTTTTGCCAGCTGACAAGAGTGTGGTGATGACATGATTGCCATTAGATGCTGTGTGATGCTGCGTTAGCAGTTCAGGATACGAAGCTTCACATCTGGAATAGGCATCAAAATGAATATACAATTAATACAGCAATGGGTGAATCATGGTCATATTTGGTCACTGGAACCAAGTTCTATCAAAATTGGTGATACAAAAACATTAGGACCAGATAATGGTATTTTTCTTCAGTGTTAGATTTTTTCTGTGTGTCTGTGTAGTAGTAGGAGAAACAAAATGAGGAATTCCAGGCAAAAGGCAATTTAAAGATATTTTTATTTGCTTAATTAAAGAAAACATGAGGTATGATGGGGAGAAAAGGAATGAGGCAGAAGGGAAAGAGAACCAGGGATGGATTTTTAAAGGGTGAGGAAATTGAGATTTTCATGGCTTCTGATTTTTTTTATAAATGTTTCTTTGCTCTTCATCACAGTATGAATTAGTTCTGTATCTGAAATTGTTTTGAAGAACAGGATAATCTAATGAGGCCAGTTTTGAAAATGGAGGAAAGGAGTAAGATTCTGTTTGCTGGGTCAAAAAATGGGATTTCACCTCTCAGTGAAATTAGTGATATCTCAGCCATCTCAGTGTCCTTTTGTTGAAGTGTTTAATGGTGTGTTTAACCTGAGTCTCAGAAAAAGATCCTTATCATACAGGAATATCTACTTGGTCTTGTCTCCCTTCTCACAGCCCCCACCTTCCAGAAGCTTCTTGTAATGCTGGCTGATTGTGACACAAGGACAGCAGTGTGGGAGTCTCGTGGAAAATAGTATCTGGAGAGAGGAGAGGAGCCTCAGGGAAAAGCTGGAGCATGGACTTAAATGTGTAATGATGCACCAAGGAATTCCCATTCCATGAACCCAGCTGTGTTAGCAGACACCAGAGACTCCACATGAGACAGTGCCATTGCAAAAACCTTCACAGGAGTGTTCTTAGGTGTGAGGTAAACTGCCCATTCTAAATCAGGCAGCATTGTTGCTGACAATCTGCAAGATTTTTGTGATTACTTTAGGGAGTCTGTGTTGGCTGTGTGCAGGATCTAGCTTTGAATGGATTCAGTCTCAGCTAGCAACTGAGTTGCATCCTGATTTTTTCTTTGCAAGTCTGCTTTTTTCAGCAACCCAAAGTGTTAACACTGTGGATGCCTGTTCAGGGCAAAGGGTCAAATCCATTCTTGTTACAAAGCTGTTCATGGAAATCAATAACCAAGTGAGAAGGAATTTGTCCCTGGGTGTTTATTTCTGCATGCTCGGCCTATGGCTGTGTGATGGGGATGGTGAAAGTTTTTCTCAGCAATAGCTCTGCTAATCTTGTGGTTTAAAATCTAACAGGAATTGTGGGAGAAGGTCAGAAGAAAATCTGGGAATTAGCTATTTACATACAGTGTTAGTCAGTAGTTGGAATTCAGAGCAAAGACTTTTCTGAACACAAATGTCGTGTTAAACAAAAGCAAATTTTATACATTGGTGACGTAATGGAATTTTCTCAATTTAGTTGAACTCCATTTGTTAATAGGGTTAGAAGGGAGCAATTCAGCTGTCCAGCTTGCACATAGTGGTCTTGTGGGCTTTGATTTCCTGGACTGAGAGATGATGTCTTGATGGGAATATTGTCTAATCCTGATTTGTGTCCACTGTGAATACCTTTTCCATAAGACACTTGCTGACTGGAGCAGACTCCCATGGATAGAAGATGATGCCAGTGATGTTGGCTCTGAACCAAGTATTGAACTTAGCTGCTTGACAGCCTCATGCAGCTGTGTGATGTAGCTAAGGAATAGCTCATGTTCTTTCAGACAGCAGTTGTAATGTCAGAGGTTTGAATGCACCACTCTGTTCTGGATTAAAGTGGCAGAGCTTTGGGAACTAATGCAGCGTGCATCTGATACTATGTTTTAGCTTCTCGTAGTGTAGGGAGAAGACTTTGTCTTACTTGTTAGGAGAAGACACTTTCCTTACTGGGCAGAAAGGAAAATTTTTTAGAGACTGCTCCATTTAAAGGAGCAGAGATCAGTCCTTGGGTTAATTATTAGACTTGGGTTCTTCAGTTCAGTAGAACTACTTCTCACCAGTGCTGTAACCTGGTGTAATTACGAACCAGCAATCTTTCAGGAAAGAGAGATCCCTGGGAGGGATGATATTCCTGTTCTGTGTCAGTGGTAGTTTTATCAGAGCTTGGAAGAAGGGCCCTATATCACTCAGACTGAGTTGCCAGCATAGCCTGACTCAGTTACAAAGCACAAACTGCAGTGTTAATCCTTTGTGGCTGCTCACAGGCAGCACAAGCTGAAGTGCCTCCAGGATGCTCCTGTTTAAGTTGCAGGGAGTTGAAGAGCAGAGTTATGGGTGAAGGAAGTAAAAGAACTAAAACTGCTTTTCAGCACAGAATGATGCACAGGAGCTCAGACTGGGTGAAATGAGGGTGCTGGAGGGAGAGGGGTAAACAGAGGAAGAGTTTGGAAAAGAACTGTCTGAACCAAAAAGCAAAACTACCACTATCTGATTGCTTCCCAGAGTATGTTGTCGAAGATGACCCTGGCTGCTGAAACTAGAATATCTTATCTCCAGGTATCTCTTCTGAGGTCTGAGAAAGCTGAAAGGGAAAAATTAAAGAGTGTTCATCTGCATCTTTCAGTTAATGTCAGGATTATTTGAATTCACAGAATCTCTCAGGGTGACCTGGCATATTTGGAAAACTGAGAAGAGCACAATACAATATCTCTTGTGCTGAGGGAGAAGGCCTCACAAAACATAACCCAGTATCTCTCGTGCTGGGGGATGAGGCCTCACTAAATAGAAGCTCTGAAGAAAAATACAAAACCTGTGGTTTCCTCTTTGGCTCTCTGTGCCTCGCTTGAACTCCCTTGCCTGTTGTCTGTCTCTGTTAAGCCAGACAAAATACATAAAGCTGCCCAGTGTGACCTTTTTGTTATTTTTGCAAAGCTCCTTCCACTTTAGAGGAGTGGAAAAGTACATTGTAAGATCTGAAAGTGAAATGCAGAGAGTGCTGTTTTTCCATCTCAGCAGGCACACACTAAACTAAGGACAGCATAGTGGTTAAAAACAAACCCTTTGCTATAGACTGTAACACTGTGATGCCAGTTGCAGTCAGTTCTTTATGGCCACAGGTTTTCACAAGTGGTGGTTGCTTTTGGGAGGTTTTCTTACTAAGTCTCTTAGACCTGAAACAAGGCTGAACAAAGTGGTGTGAGTATGAGGTTTCCACATGCTTTTAGTTTCTCTTTACCTTTGTCTGAGTTCCTGGTTTAGAAGACACAAAAAGAGGAAACCAATAAATAAATGTATTGTAGACCTTACTTAAATATAAATCACCATATCAAAAACCTATGCCTTCTCTGGGTTGTGCATAAATTTGGATGTTTTCTTCCTTCCTGGTGAAAGGGTGGTGTGTTTGTGTTTGCATCAGCCCCATAAAGAGTCAGGTAAGAAATCTTGCAGCCAGGACAGAAAGGGAAGAGCCCTCTGTTGCTTTGTGTTCACACATGCAAAACTGAGAATCTGGCCCTCAGGATTCACACTTCAGAGTATTCTGTAGATATGTTTATTTCTGTGCAATATTCTCTCTTTTTCTAGTTTGTTTATTGTCTCTATCAGCAAGTGCAGTTTGCAGTAATTAAATTGACACAGGTTTGTTATCCTGGAATGGATTTGTATTGCTGGGGTTTTTAACAAGGGAGAGCATCAGATGATGGGTACTTGTCATACTTGATTTTGAATTTCTTCATATGGTTGTGTCTCTAGGGGCAGAGGCTGGGGAGCAGTGGGGTTGTTCCTAACCATGCCTGACTGGCAGGGGCTTGTTCAGTAGTAACTCCAACACAGCCTGTGCTTCTGCACCACAGACCTCAACATTTCTGCACTCACGTGGACACTCTTTCTAACTAAGGACAGTGGAAGTCAATTGCCACCTAAAAAGAGATTTTCTTTTCAAATCGAGTACTCTCCAAAACTAGCTCTCAGCATATTTGACAACACCATGTGTTGCCAGTTTTGTAAACTTAAGCAGTGGAAAAACAGGAGAGCAACATAAAATGGTATAGTTTTCCTTTGTTATGTGTGAACCTGTCTCATGAGCACCATGTAACAGTAATTTAAATGTGCATCTTGTCCCTCATCTTTAGCAGGAGGATGGTCTTTTGAAACACAACTATAACTTTGTCCATATCAACTAAACACAATTATTTTTGGAGGCAGTTTGAATTGTGCAGATTCCCTTTGGGTGTTACATTCATGGTGGATTTTAAGAGTACCTCACATTAGGTAAAGTGTCAGTTCTGTGAAGGATATTGGTTACTTAACCAAAGGTAGATCTTCAGGTAGAGGTGGTTAAACTAAAATAAATGTCTCCTGGAGTTTGCCCCTAGTGATGAAACCAGTCTATTAAAACCAGTACAAGTACATTGCTTGGCAAATCCTTAATCCTTACCAAAAGAGAGTGAAATCAGTAAAATCATTCTTAACTTGAGTTAGCATGTCACTCCAGACCCAGTAACTTTGTTGAGTAAGAGAAGGGAGAAGGTTTTAACTAATTGCATTTATCTGAGCAGATGTCTTTTGTGGACCTATTTGAACTAGTAGACTAAATCTGGCATAAAAGATAACATAGAAATTTTAACTCTGAGCAGGGAATGCTCCCACAGTGCAAGAAACCTTTGAGTCAGGGTGCTTTAATACTGTAATTCATGAGTTGTCTACAGGAGGAATAGAAGAAGGTTAAGCTAAGCTACTTTTTAAGGAAAATTAATTAAGCCTCATTAGAAGTGTTGTACGGACACTCATTCTGAGAATTAAAGGAGTAAGAAGGGAAGCAATTAATGATGCTTCAATTCTCCATCAGAGGCCTAAGCATAATTTATCTTAATGGATTTCTGTTCTTAATTCAGTTAGTATAATTTCATTTCCCTGAATGACCCCAGGTAGACAAAGGGGAATAGTGGCTTTAGAATTGCCCAGGGCACTACAGGTGGGGTCCCCAGGAGGTGACAGCACTTTTTGACTGTTACCACAGACCACAGAGCCTTGAGCCATCCCAGGTGCCACCAGCACCCTGTGGTGCTCTACCAGCACCTGGCACAACAGGTTTTCTCTCCATGACCAAGCTGTGTCCATGCAGGTGGCAGGAGCAGCCAAGCCTGTGGCCAGGGTTGCTGCTGCAGCACCTCCCATTGTGGGATTCACTGGGCACTGCCCACAAGAACTATGTCAAAAGGGATTTCTAACAGAAAAGCTGCACAGGGTCATTTCCTAGTGTTGGAAACGTGGCCTTTCCTGTGGTTTTTGTGGCCAGGTCACCATCAGTTCCCAGCACTGAACTGGGGCAGGGTGTGCAGTAGCTTGGCTCATCCCTGAACAGGAGCCACCATGCCTCTGCCTTCTTACTGCCCAAAGCTTTCTGTCCAGGCACAAGGTGAGCAGAGAAGCTTCCTGCCAGGAGATGGAGAGGCAGCCTGTGTGCTCATTCTTCTGCTCCATGACCCTTTCCTGTGGCACAGAAAGGGCTGCACAGTGCTCCCTGCACTTTGAACACTGGTAGCACAGCTTCCTCTCCCATCATCTTGCTGGCTGCATTCTCACCTTTTACTTTCCTATGTATTGCCTTCTGACTTTTTTCCCTGCCTAACTGAATTTTATTTTCCCATGGGAGTGATTCCTGGGGTTTCAATGCTTGCCTGTTTCTCTCTGTGTGCTATAGAATTTTATTATTATGGGAAGACGTGTTTCCACTTAAGCTAACAGGGTGATCAAAACAAATTATATAAAATGTCTGAGCTTCGGCCTTCCCTGCAGAAGGGAAAGAGTGGTGAGAGGTGTGGAGCTGCCTTCTCTGGCATACCACCAAGCCCCCCACCCCCAAGCTTTTCCTCTCCTGGTCTATGGTTGTCAGTGCCAGCATCAGCAGCCCATGTGTACAGCATGGTGACAGTCCATGGTGGCATGGGGACTTCTGCAAAAGGCACCTGCTTTGTGCTGTGTGTCTTCCAAAAATAAAAAGGCTAATTTGTTGTAATTTACTAAAGATAGAGGAAGGATGGAATGAGTCTCTTGGAGGCATCTTTTCCCCTGTGGTGAGTAGACACTGTTAATTGCCTTCTATCAGTAATTTCACAGTTTTACCCTTAAGTTTTGTTGCAGCTGCAGAAGAAACATCTATGTGACAGGGCGATATGTGACACGTACTGTGAAATTCATTAACTTCCCACTACCTAATTATTACAAGCAATTAAAAGGTAAACAGATAATCACTTAATAGAGCAGGACTCAGATGACATTATTTGATTTAAATCATTATCTGGTGTGAATCTTCTTCTGTTACCAGTGAGCTACGTGGCAGTGGTGGCAAAACTTCTGTAGCACAAGGTTACAGTGATGTGACAGATGGTGCCAGCTGTGTGGGCAGTTCTGCCCAGTGCCCCCAGTTATAGCTTTGGCATGAGCAAAGTGGCTGGCCTTGGCTGTGGTTTGGCTGAGAATGACCATCCACCAGGAAGAGGGTGGAAGCCCTGGTGGCACAAGGCAGTACTCAGAGAGGGAATGTGCTCCTGAGGGTGGATCCAGAGGCCTCTGGTTTGAAGTCATTAGGCAAAGCTGTGTGCTTTAGTGCTTTCTGATCAAATGCAAAGCAAAAACCAGGGATACTTCCTCTGGCAAGAGGAAGAGCCATCATTTAGCCTGGCTGAAATCTGTCAGAAAAGTGCTTTGCAAAATACAGTTGTACTTGGAGTGGCTGTTGCATAAAACCAATTAAATTTCTGCTGAGGAAGCTAAGAGCTGTCAGCTGCTTCTGTTACTGGACACCAGGTATCTCCAAGCCTCCTTTACTGCTAAACAAGAGTCTTCATGTATAAAGACAATTAAAACGTGGTCTCTGCACTGCAGATTCTGCAGCCTGATAGACAAGAGAGTAGATATATCTGGATGGACAAACAGGGAATGGAAGGAAACAAGGAGACAAATATCGTAAAAGTGATTTTATGGCTGTTAAAATAATAATACATCACTGGCCTCAGTGGTCAGAAGTCCCTTAGAGGCCTCCTTGTCCTCTTGCTGTAGGTTGACTGTTGGGATCCAAGAAAAAAAAAAAATCCCTCATTCCTCCTGTGTCACTCATGAGCCTTGTTTGGTTGGAGAGAACAAAACCTTGGAACAAGGAGTGGGATGTTTCTATTGTTAATCCCCTGAACATGTGAGAACAGATGTCTAGGCAGTATGGAGTTAATGCAGCTCTACTAAAGCCCTTGTGTAGTAGAGGTGGAATTGGGCAATAGTTGCCTGAAAAGATGTAGATATGTATTGTTGTACATATAGCCATGTTGATAATGTTTAAAACAGAAGCAAGGAGAAGACTTGCTCCCTGGAGATGGCTATGTGATATTATGTGGGTTAAATTAAAGCACTAGCCAGCACAAATTCTCTTTCAGTAGCAGTCATATTGCCAAGAGGTAGGTCAGGGCATCTCTTGGTTTCCATTGCATTTAGCTCTCTGTGGTGGTTGTAAGAATTCTGGATACTGCTGAATTTTCCAGAGTGTGGAGTTGCCACATCCTTGGCAGGTGATGGATGAGGGAAAGTCAGAGCCACTCCTGATGGCTAATCCTAACCCACAGACTGTGTGTGGGGAGTGCCCTGGCTGTGAACTCAGACTTTGTATGCTGCTCTTTGTTTGCTTTCTCCACACATTGGGTTGATGAGAAAGGGTATTGGCTCTAGATCCAATCAGTTGATTTTCAAGTATTTTGAACTGGCAAAGACTTTTATTGAAATTAAACTGTTATGTAGGAATGTGCTGCTTTCAGCAAAGCTTTTGCAACAGGCCAGGAGGGCTGCCTCAGGCCCAGGCTTCCAGGCTCCTGGACTCCTAAATTTATGTGTTCTGGGGCTGATGGAAGCTCAGCCTCCTCAAGAGTAACTGCAAAGTGTCAGGGTAGACAGGTGATCTGCTGCTTTCTGGCTCACAGGGATGAGTACTGGTGATGAAAATGGCTTTGCTACCAGAAATAGCAAATTTTTTTTAAAAATCCAGAAGGCACAGCTGACATGTCTGCTCAGTCTGTTCAAGTGTATTTCAGAAAAGAGAAAATTCTTGGAGTAGATTCAGTCACCTTGGAAGGGTGAAGCACCTTTGGGGATGCTCATTAATGATTTAAAAAGGAAGTGTGACAGAAAGGCAATGTCAGGAATCCTCACAAGTGGGTAACAGCAGTCAGGTTAATGTTTGTGACTCTTCAAAAGCTTTACTTGGATGTCTCTTCAAAACAGTCTGGATGCACTGAGGGAGGGCTATGCCATCCTTTTTTCTCTTTGAGTAGCTGCCTGAAAATACAATGTAAGATGAATTTTCTTAAAATAAATGAGAAAACACCCAAGGCTGGGTAAAAGTCTTGAATGCTCAGACTTAAAAGTCATCAATTCCCCAGCAATATTAGATGAGCCTGAAGTGTATAGATCAGCAACAACTTCAGGAGGCAGCCTAAAAAATGAGAAGATTTATTCTCTTGGACATTAAACATCACATCTTATTATTTGGCAACTCATATGTGATCTCTGCATGGGGCTGCACATGCATTTCCATGCATGTGTTTATTTGCCTGTAAGTGTAATGTGGCAGTCCTAAAGCATTTGTGGATGCAGAAAAACTAAGTCCAGCTCAAATGTATTCCATAAATAGCTCTTCAGGTACTCTCACCTTTGTGTTGATTCATTTGTTGGAAAGTCACAGGAGCTTATTTGACTGCTCTGGCCTGTGCCCAGAGGAGTCACTTAGGTGGGAATGGGACAACCTCTAGCCCTAAACCTATAAAAGGAAGAAATGCATACCATTCTTTTCATTGGGTCTTAGTTAATGAACTGACTGCTCTCAGCTTCTGCAGAATCCTAAGCACTGTGTTTGAAGCTTCTAAGTAACTTCCTTATTTCAGTAATTTATTATCTTTTACTGGTCCTTATCTTTTGCTTTTCTTTTGCAGTCCCATATAAGATGTTTAATGACAGAGTAAAGAAATGTAGGACATTGGGTATCTGTAGGTCAGGCAAAGAGTAGCCTGCTTTTAGTGTTTGGTTCTTTCTGGAAAGAAAAATCCTGTTGCTGCCTATCCTTGTGCAGCCAAGCCATTTGAAAAACTCACCAGCTGAACACAAACCATGGCTGGGTGTTCTGCCTTCCTTATCTTTAGTCTGTGCCTCAGTGCCACCAGTGAAAGGAAGGAAGAGACAGAGCAGCTTCTCACACTGACATTGACATCATTTGGCACTTGCTGGAGATTAAAGTGAGTATGACAAGATCTTTCTTTCTGAGGCAGTAACAGGGATCTGAAGTGCTGACTTCTGTCAATATGGCAATGGCAAGCCCCTCTGTGTCTCTCTCCTGTGACTGCTGTTGCTATGAGAAAAGCATGAAGTACAGGCTTTACCAATATGCCAGTGCTTTAGGATAAAATAAAGAGAGGAAAAAAATAATGTGAGACAATGCTAATCCAGGGCTCTTAACAATACAGCCATGAATTATGCAGCTGCATCTGTCCAGCCTGTGCAAAAAGGATACCAGTGCTAGGAATGAACATGTAATGCACAGGGCACAGCTTCCCATGGCTGTAAAATGGTATAAAATTATTAACCCAAAAGGGGTTATTCTATTATATAAGAATGTGTGATGTACAAGCCCTGCTTTTCCCACTTCCTTCTGCCATGAGGTAATACCTGTTCACAAACACATGTAATAGTCTGAGAGATTTCCCAAAAGTGAGTCCATTGGGAATTCTCAGTCCCCTCCATTGGGCTCAAAAAGCCTTCTCAGAAGGCAAACTACATTCTTCAGGTGTTCCAGTCTGCAAAGGTGTGACTTCTGTTTCTTCCCAGCCCAGGCACATTTTCTTGTTTTGCCTTTGGACTGTGGCAGAGGAACTCCCCCCATGGGGAAGGAAGCACAGAGACTTCTCTCTGGCAGATCAGGTCAGCTTGGTCAACGCAGGCTTCAGCAAAGCAAAATTTAGTCCCTGCTTGAAGCAGTTTGGATTCTGTTTTGAATCTATTTCCTAAAGGGTAAAAAATGTCAGAGTTGTTTGCTTGGGATGAAAGTAGCATGAGTCATCAGGAAAACCCAGGAGGAAGTACCCAAAGTTTTCTAGCCTGGCAAACATAGCTAGAAGCAAGTACATTAAACAGTCCTTGTCCCTTGCTCCCTGTTACTTGGATGCTTCATTACCCAGATGTTTCTCCAAAGTGGATCAGTTGGTCTCTCAGATGCAGTAGTCCTGACCTGTAAGGGCACTGGTTTCCAAATGCCTCACAAGCAAGGCTGCTGCTCTCTCTTTGACTTTGCCAAGCAGCACATCTTGCTGTTTATGTGGTCACCAAGGGTGTGCAGTGCCGTCTGCACACCCTTACCAATTACCCACCAGCAGTGTTGGCTGAATAGTGTGTTTTCACAACTGCTGCAGTAAAGACAGACACGACACTCCAGGCTTCAAGTGGCAATAGCAATCCTTATTGTCCACAGCTCATATTTGTACAGTTTTCAAAAACTGTGCGTTTGATCCCAATTGTTGAGTAACTTGTTACCACCCCGGTCACTGGCCAACAGCTGCCTGTGTATGTGCCCACCAAAGATTGGCCAGCATCTGTTCCTTCCAGTTAAATCCTTCTGCTTTTGATGCCTTAAGTTTTGGCTCTCATGTTTTTCAGGTTCGGTGCTGCCTAGGGTGCAGTTCTGAGCCTCATATTAAGTGTCAGTAACTTCTCTTCACAGAGTAGGGAGACAAAACAAATCCTCTTCCTGCTGAGGACCAAGGACAACTGTTACAAGTTTCCAGGCCCAAAAGCAAAAACAGCAGTTGACTGAAGAGAGAAAAAAAGAAGGATGGGATTTCATAATCTGAAGCTGTAATTGGACAATTAAACCCCAATATACAAATAGACCAAAACTTATAAAAGTGTGAGCCCTTGTGACCCATCAGCCATTTTGTGACCATTTCAAGTCCACCTTGGGCTGCCCTGGCTTTCAAGCCCTGGTCAGGCTCTTGTCCTCCCCAAGGTGTATCTTAAAGGCCTTTCAATAAATATCTGTTTTATTCTCAGCTCTGTCCAGTCTCTGTTCCAGGTCAGCCTTCCCAAGGCATCACTTTTCAGTGCTTTATTCCTTAAAGATGTTTACTTTCTTTTCTCACAAGTACAGGCTGATCAAGTCAAGGTCAGGGTTTTGGGAATTCAGCAGTATCATGAGATGATTCAGTGTTTACAGAGCTTTGGCCACCCTGCTCTGTGGGGTTTCACCACATGCACAACAGATATTATTCTGTGTCTGCCTTGTGACTTTTAATTTCAGTTTTGTCTGGGAGTGGTTAGGCAACAATTGTTGTCCAGTATGTGTCAGATTATCACCATTGCCTGAGTGTTCCTTTTTTTCGTAGTGAGTTTTCCTTTTCTTCAAGGAATCTGCTGCTTTTTTAGGCAGAAAATAGTTACATTTCTTAGCTGTTTGCCTGTGTGGTTAAGACATGAGGCCAGGACCTCACTTTGCTTTCAGAACTGACCCTGTAAATACTTCTGGCAGTTTCCTTTTCACACAGTGCCAGGTCAGGACTGTTTCAGCATTTTGTTGGTAGACAAGGGTGAGTCCAACCATCAAGGGTGCCCTGGTGTCCCCATACAGAGGATGCTCCAGCAGACTGAGGCCCAGAGTGTGTTATGTGGCCATGAGCTGAGCCATTCACAGTCACCTCTTGTCTGTGGGCAGAGGACTTTGCTCTTCTGTTCCATTAAGTCACCAAGAGTGATCATTGCTGAAATGACTTTCATTAAATAGTGCAGAAGTTTGCCTTTTCTTCCTTTCTTTCCTGAGTTCAGAAGTTGGTAACTTAAGCACCAAGACATGCAGTGCTGTCTGTTACTGGCAGGGCCTGGGGCTTGGGTCCACAAGGTCTGGTTTGTTTGTTCCCCTAGGTCTGGAGGAACACAGATTTTATTTATGTTTTATTTTATTCTTTTTTATTTTTCATTTAAAAGCTACCCAGCAGTTTGTCAGTTGAAGCAGAAGACAATCCTTTGCACCAATACTTACTCATGTACACAGGCTGATCAGCTGAAGTGTTAAAGCTCAAGGTGAGTGCTCCAGCCCTTAATCAATGACCAGTCATTGATTTAGCACATCCACAAGTTTCAGGTGGGCATGCAGTAGTTCCTCCATTGTGTCCAGTTTTTAGGGTACTTTTAGACACTAGAGATACTTTTCAATGTGTAATTTATTAAGTAAATGGTCTTTCAGTAGTCTGTGCTAAAGAGGGAAGTGAAAAGCAACTGAGCAATAATGCCAGTTGTAGGTGTTAGAGGTGGTGGGTACTGTTAGTCAGAAGTGGAAAACACAGAACTGTGACCTTTTGTTAATACTCAGCGAAACACTGAGTTACTGCTGGTCAATTAAAAGCATTTGGGGTGTTTAATAGTTGTTTATGGTGACTTTCATACACAGATGAGTAAGGAGTTACTTGAGACGATGTGTGTGCAGCTGCCCAGCCAGAACTGAAGCAGCCTCTGGTAAAGGTGATGTAGCAGAGGAGCTCAGCAGATGATAGGGGTCTTGCCCACAGACTGAAAGAGGAGCTTGGGGTGGGTATGGGGTGTTAGGGAACAGCAGATGTCAAAGGGATGAAGCAAAGGGTTAAAATGGAGGGAATCAGGCATGAGAGTGATGGCCAGATGGAGATCCAGCTAAGGCCCTGAAGTGGAATTACATAAGTCAAACATCAATGAAAAGCAGCTGGGTAGCAAGAACAGACAGCAGCCAGGCTGGTTTCTGGTCTCTTGCCATTTATGAGACATCCCTTTGAGGTGTGCCTGATGGCCAGAGGAGGTGATAGCTTTACCTGTAGCTCTTTTGTCTCCAGCTGTTGTGTGTTCTGTGCTTAGTTCTCTGGTCTGGTGCATTGCAGGATTTTTAGGGTAAATCATTTTCCCATCAGTGTCACCCACCAACTGCCAAGATTTCAAGGCAGTGAATATACCATTCTTCTGCTGGTGGCCACCAGAAATACTAAAGAGGAAAATTTCATCATTGTTCTACATAGTGCTGTGCTAGCAAGCACTTGTGAACAGGCTGTAATCCCCAGAGCAGTGGGGCAGAAGCTGCTCCATGACCCAGGAGCAGCAGGCACCCACCAAAGCCTCTCTTGTCACTTGCCTCCACAGCTGGACAGGGGAGATAAAATATAAAAAAAGGGGTGAGATAAGGACCAGGAGAGATCACTCATCAAATACCATCACAGGCAAAAGAGAGTCTAATTAGAGATATTAATTGAACTTACGGCTAACAAAATCAGAGCAGGATCATGAGAAATAACATAAAACCTTAAAAACACCTTCCTCCCACCCCCCTCCTTCCCAGCTCTGTCTCCTGCCCCAGTGGTGAAGGGAGACAGGGAATGGGGGTTATGGTCACTTCATCACCCACTGTTTCTCCTGCTACCCAGGGAAAGGAGTCATTCCCCTGCTGCACCAGGGGGTCCCTCCTACAGGAGACAGCTCTCCATGAGCTTCTCCAAGGTGAGTCCATCTCACAGCAACAGATCCCTGCAGGCTGCTGCACTGGGATCCATCCCATGGGTTAAAGTGCCCATCAAACTGCTGCAGCCTGGGTCACCCCACCATGGGCACAGTCCTTCAGGGACAGGCTGCTCCAGTCTGGGCTCCTCCTTCCACAAACCTCCCACGGGGTCACAGCCACTCTCAGGCATCCCCCTGCTCTGGCAGGGGTCTGCTCCAGGGGCTGTGGGGGGATCTCTGCATCCCCATGGATCCCCATGGGCTGTGGGGGGATCTCTGCATCCCCATGGATCCCCAGGGGCTGTGGGTGGATCTCTGCATCCCCATGGATCCCCAGGGGCTGTGGGTGGATCTCTGCATCCCCCATGGATCCCCAGGGGCTGTGGGTGGATCTCTGCATCCCCATGGATCCCCAGGGGCTGTGGGGGGATCTCTGCATCCCCATGGATCCCCAGGGGCTGTGGGTGGATCTCTGCATCCCCCATGGATCCCCAGGGGCTGTGGGTGGATCTCTGCATCCCCCATGGATCCCCAGGGGCTGTGGGTGGATCTCAGCATCCTCATGGATCCCCATGGGCTGCAGGGGCACAGCTGCCTCACCATGGTCTCACCACAGGCTGTAGAGGAATCCCAGCTCCAGTGCCTGGAACAGCTCCTGCCCCTCCTTCCTCACTGACCTTGGTGCCTGCAGAGTTGTTCCTCTCACAAATGCTCACTCTGCTCTTCTCTGGCTGCAATTACAACTGTGCAAAAACTTATTTTTTTTCATTTTTTCTGAAACACGTCACAGAGGTGTTACCACCATTTCTAATTGTCCCAGCCTTGTCCTGAAGCACATCTGTCTTTGGAGCTGTCAGGGACTGGCTCTGCCAGACATGGAGGAAGCTTCCAGCAGCTTCTCACAGAAGCCACCCCTGTACCCCCCACTCTGCTACCAAAGCTTTGCCATGCAAACCCAACACAGCTGAATCTAATTATTGGTCTGTCTGCTACCAAAGCTGTTAATGGTGGGGATTTGCCACCTCTTTGCTCCCTAATACAGGTAAAAAGGAGATCTGCAGCTTCACATCCAGTTTTTGGGGTAAGAGGAGAGAGGAATAAGCAGCAAAGGAAGCACAAACCCAACTCCCATTCTGCCATGTGCCAGGTTTCCATGAGACAGGAACATAACACACCCTGCCTCTGCTCAGGAGAGTGTGGGAAGCCTACAATTCTGTATCCTAATTTAGTCAGGCTGTCTAATGATATGTACTGAGCTATCAGCAGCCTAAATAGTTTTTCATGGCTGTCATTGTCTTTGGGGATTGCTTCATGTCTGGGTTTCTTACCAGAGCCTGAGGAAAGGAAGTAGCCAAGACCAGGTGAGAAGTGGTGTAAGGCAGGTGATTAACTTCTGGATTCCTTTGGACTCACAGTCAGAGCACCTCCCCAGCGGGCTGGGCTTGGGCAGCCTGGTGTACACTCACTTGGAAGTGCTGATACTATCTGGTGAAATGTTAGGTGTCTTTTTTTAAAACCAAAACCATCAAAGTATTTCTGTTAAAATGGTGAATAAAGAGCCTGGGGTGCAGCGATGCAGTTGCAGAAGGACAGAGGCTGCAGGCAGGTTTGTGTCCTCCAACCAAGCTGGATTACTTGCCTGCATGTTCACTGCTTTGAGGGAAGAACAGGGTGGGAAGAATTAATGTAATAGGAAACAAAAGTATAGACTTTTGTTTGTGATTGTGCTTATTTCATTGCCATGGCAAAATAAAGCAAGGACATTCGATAATTAAAAAAAATATTTATTTAAAGAAAAATTGTGGCAAATGTTATCAAAATAGAGTTTATGTTTCTTGTGACTTTACAAGTCAGTAGCCTGTGCCTAGATACAATGTTAATAATAGTTTAGCAGTATTTTCTGTTAAAATTTATGCTCATTAAAAGGATCTTCAAAGCACTCCATATTTGGTGAACAGCATATAAAAGGTTAAGGCAATGAACATTGAACATATTTTAAGGTTATCTTTGAGACGGACTCTTTACATCCTTAAATGCCTGCCTGAGGTGGCCTCCACTTTAGGACTTGAAAGCTTAAAGAAATCCTGTGTACAGAAAAAATTCTTCCCTGTTATGGTGGTGAGGCCCTGGCACAGGGTGCCCAGAGAAGCTGTGGCTGCCCCACCCCTGGAATTGTCCAAGGCCAGGTTGGATGGGGTTTGGAACAACCTGGCCCAGTGGAAGGTGTCCCTGCAGGGGATGGGATGAGATAAGCTTTAAGGTCCCTTCCAGCCCAAACCATTCTCTGATTCTGTGATTGTACATATTGAAAAAGGAGGCTGTGGCCTTATGTGCTTAGGTACAAATCCCCCACCTATTCTTCTGAACGTACCTGCTTACTCATTTATCCTTTCCTTTGTGCATGCACAAGAAGCCCTTGTGCCCTTCAAAAGCTCAGTAGGAGTTAGTGGTTAATTTACAGAATTAACAGGGATGGAAACCTGAGCAGTTTGGTGCATCCATGCTTGCTGGATTTGGCATATGGGGTTTTGTTCCTAAATACAAGAAAAGTTTTATTCCAGTGCCACACTCAAGTGTAGCAGTGGGGCCCATGCAAGTGGCTGGTTCAGCAGATGTGGGGCAGTGTCTTCATAAAGTAGATACATAAATAACCTGTAGTCTTTAAGGATAGGGCCCTGTTAATGCATTTGAACTACTATAGAAATTTTTTGGTTTCAAAACCATTTAATTAAGGTTAATGAAGTTTGGGACTTGGGTACTGAATTTCTTGCAGTAGTACATGTCTCTGTTCTTGATAGATGTCTTCCATGTGCAGCAGTAGTTACATATTCAGGACTCAAATCCCCGTTACCCTCATGCCTTCAGAGTAGGGCAGACTCGTGTCCTAATATTACATTGTAATCCTTTCCAAATGGAGACATAATGAGGTGACTCTTGTTGCATTTTGAAACAGTGTGGCCAACGTGAGGATTTGATCCAGCGGTTCCACTCTTCCAAAAGCACTGAGGTGCTTGCAGATATTTGATGTTGAGGTATTTTGGCCCTCAACTGCGAAATAAATAGGTCAGGCAAGGCCTTTGAGAGGAATTTAATAGATACATCTCACACTCGCAGAGAGGCATGAAACTCTCCTGCTAAAATGAGATTGGGTTCATGAAAGGTCACAGCTATCTTTTAAAGCAAGTTTTTGCAGGTCTGCAGAGCAAATATTGTATTAAAGATACTGACAGAATCTCTGTTTTACTGATAATGCTCTAAGTTTTCTTCTCCAAATTGTGACAGAGCTTCTTGTAAGCTATGACTTTTGCTTTATTACTTCATAGTGACATACTAAACTAGTAAGGCATCGAGCAGTAAGCACAAGAAGCATAGGCTGCCAAAATAACAGGAAAATACTTTATTATTATTGTTGTTGTTATTATTATTACTATTATTATTATTATTATTTTATTGGTGACTTTTAAGTCCTGTCATCATTTTTTTCAGAGACTGTTGTGACACAACCACCCAAGCTGGCTTAACTCCAAAGCTCATTTTGTTTGCCTTTATAAGCACAAATCACTTACAAATTTGGGGAAGGGTCTAAAAAGGACTTAATGTAGATACTGATATAGATGGTTGTACAGGTGTCTATACATACTTACCTATCTGTTCATCTATCTTTGCATACAGATACATAAAACATTTATAATAACTACACTTTACTCCATTTCTAAACTTCTACCAGAAGTGCCTTTATACTGAATTTGGTGTTGCACAAACAGGTCATTGCACATGTGGCACAGGGAGACAGGAGTTAAAATGCACCCTTGGACCTGGCATCTAAATCAAAACAAGCTTCTTCCAGGCTCTTAAAGCCTTCTGTGAGCCTGCAGACACTTCTCTAGGCTACCTGGGCTGGGGTGATTCATGAATAAGTGACAGTGTCCTTAGATCATATGGAAAGTTTAGATTGGGAAAGCTGAAATTGTCCTTGCTGAACTTTGGGATGTACTTGTGTTTGGTAAAATAGAGGCCCAGAGGATGCTTGTCTTTCTTTGAGTAGCACAGCAGAAAGGGATGCAGGAAAACCATTGTTTTGTGGGGTCAGGACAGGATCTGCACCCTGTCATGCTCCTGCTGTGACAGAAGCTCCACAGCAAGCAGAAGGTTTAAGGGGATTGTTCCATCAGGCCCCTGCAGGAAAGCTTTGAACAATGGTCAATGCAGGAAGGATGCCACAGGTGACCCAGCATGTCTGTGCCGAGCCACAGAGCAGAAGTCAGCACTGCCTCATGAACACCACGTATTTTACGAGTTTTCGGTGTGTTTTTAAAAGAATCCCTTGGAATGCAGAGCTGAGGATTAAAACTAGTGTCAGTACTGAGTGGTTTTACACTGTAATGGCCTCTCAGTGGCCTCTCCACTTCAAAGGTGGCAACTAAAAGATGCTGAAATGAGAAAGAGGTGGAGATCAGCACTGCTTTGAGAGACCAGAAATAAAGGTTGAGGGCAAGACTGAAGACTGATGCAGATGGTAATGGAGTTGGGTTTTTGAAAGAAGAGAGTGTTTCTGAGGAGCAGGGAGCCGGTGGGCTCTCCAGGTACAGCAGTGGTGGGGATGAGGTGAGTCTGTGCCCTGCACAGCTCCCTGGCCTCATGATGGAGAGTTGTCCCAGTAGCCATAGCTTGGGGGTCGAGTCTCCATCCTCTCAGCTTACCAAAGGAGCCTTCCCAGCCCAGCAGAGTTGCTGGAAGTCTCCTTGTATCCCTGCACGAGCAGCAGTCCATGTAGAATTTAGCTCTGACTTTTGAGGAGTTCATCAGAACATACCATTCACAGCCAAAAGAGCTCTTGAGGCCTGAAGGCTGATAGGAAATCAGGCAGTGTTAAGGTGCCACAAGGCAGGGACACTTGTGTTACTTGTACAGTTGTGCTGGTAGCAGGAGTGGTTCTGTGGGCAGGGTGGCACCAGTGAGATACTGGGGTTTGTGAGGAGCCAGTGGAGTTTTGAGTTTCTCAACACTGATTGTCAGAGGCGTGTAGGGGAGAAGGTGCACAGGTGCCCCTTGCAGGAGGCAGGTAGAGGATGGGGAAAGCCTTGTCTCTGGGGAGAGTTTGCCTGGCAACCATTCCACAGCTTCCATGGGACAGCAGCAGACACTGCACTGCCCAGAGAGGCTTCTCCACTGCCATGGCCAAAGGTCTGCACCCACGGGCTGCACTGCCAGGCTGGACTGGGCCAGTGGTCTCCTGCCAGCAGGCAGACTTGGGGATGAGCCAGGGGGCATAAAAGTGACTGCATCACCAGCTCTGGGGGCTTCTTCAGATTTGTTTTCTTGGGACTCAGTGACTCTGGGGCTTTTTGAGTTGGGGCTTTTTGAGTCTGAGGGTCTTCTGGGTCTTGTGTTTTGGCTTTGGCTCCAGCCTGACAATTACCTGTCATTGGTTTTGGTTACGAATAAACAGTTCTCATATACAAGGTTGTCTCAGTTGACCTAATTTCATTCTAGACCATCTATTTTTAAAAGTACTCCTTGCAGTTCCCCTTGCATATGGAACATGACAGGGTCTTTCTTCACAGCTGGTATTTAACTACTTGTCTTTCACAAGTATAAAAAATACTAAAATGGTAGAAAGGTAAATAAAGCTCTGCTGCAAAGCCTGGGCATGAGCAATGCTAAATATCACTGGCTTCTGCCACTCACATATGTCTTGTTTAGGAGACCAGTTCCAGAGGTATTTAGTGTGGGAGCCTGGAGCAGGATGTCCTAAGCCCTGGCCTTTGCTTGATGTGATTATGATGGCATTGTGAATGTGTAGTAAGGTAGCAGGGCTTTCTGAGGGCTTGACTAAATCCCAGCAAGAAACCCTGGAACAGATCTCAATAGGCCAGTAATGACTTGGAAATAATGCATACACCTTCATTAAGTCTTCTGGATTATTCCAGTGTTATTTTTGCCTGTGGGCTCATTCTGCTGTTCCTTTGATGCTTGCAAGCCTTTGGATCCTCTGGATACGCCTTTGTGTTCAAATTTGTATTTGTGGCTGTCCCAAAGGTTTTCAGGACATAGCACATCACCAAAGATTGTTATTTGTTGTTTAAAAACTGCTGAACTGGAATTCAGATTCTGTCCGAATTCAAATTCTGTCCAAATTTGAATTCTCTGTTGGCCATTATTCATTTTCCATTCATAAACTTTTATGAAGTGACAAAAGGCAGCACCGAGGCAATGCAGCAATGGGGGGGGGGGTGGAGTCAGCCATTCAGAAACACATCTGAGAGTCACCCTAGACTCTGGCTGGTGAGTGGTACTGAGCTGTGAACACATCCTTTGTGTTCAGGATCCTTTCACATGCTGAAGGAAGTGTTGCAGTTCTACTCCTCTGATCTTTATATTGCTCTGCGGAGGCTGTCATCCCAGTGAGTTTCTTTTTATAATAACTCAGGAACACATCGTGAAATCTCCTAAATTCTGGCAGAGTTCTTGCTGAGTATGGCATTTAGGATCTTAATTCTGCAACATGGTGTGTCGAGCTCGTGGAAAATGTGAATTTGCTCCATATTGCAAGAGGTATCCCACTCCTGAGTGTACGGGGCTCTGCTCAGACAACGCAGGAGCACACACTCTGCAGCTGTAAGCTGAAGGGAGGGTACAACCCTGCAAGGTTTTTCTGTCACCCCTGCAGCCTGACAAGTCTGCCTGTGGGTGGAAGTGCAGAGTTAACAGCTAAAGGCTAAGCATTTTGCCTGTGAGTGACTCTTCTCATGTTAATTATAAAGTGACTTTAGCCTGGAAAATTATAGGTGCCAGGGGAGAGATGAGGAAAGAGAACAAACTTCTCTACTATAAATACTGGTTGTTGAAAATATCCTGGAAGAAGTATTTCTGAGGGTCTCAGTTTGACCTTTTTCTTAATGCTGTTGGTATTGCTGAGATGGCAGTGACACCCTGTGGTACCAGATGCTATCATTCAGGAAGTCACTGTAACATTTCAATAGCAAAAAAGTCCAGGGATGTTTTCAGTTCCTCTTCACAGATCACATCCTCTATCCTTCCCTGAGTGCTCTGCACTAAATAGGATGTACTTTCCTGGATCTAAATGTCCTGGAAGTAGTTCTGGTCTGATTCACATCTCTTGGCTTTACAGAAGAGGAATCAGCTGTACCAGCAAACCAGGATCACGTTGCAGGGCACCTTTGCTCTCACTTGGTGAAAATGCTTGTTCTTCTCTGGCTGCCCTGGTGAGCCAGGAGAGCTTGTGATTGGAGGGGGCAGTGCTCATTTTGAGTATTTCCTCTTTTTCAGGGGGTTCATGAGTCGAAGGGTGTGACTGAAGATTATCTGAAACTGGAATCCCTGATCCAGAAAGTTGTCTCTCCTTACCTGGGCACGTACGGTCTGTATTCCAGCGACGGACCCTTCACACACTCTGCCTGTATTTTGGGTAAGAACAGCACAGAGCCCCTGTGGCACAGCACAGAGGGCTTCCCAAAACCCTGCACAAGAGGTGACTGCCAGTGCTTACATGAGTGCAGCAGGCTTCTTTTCTAAGGCCGTGCTCTTTGCGAGGTGCAGAGTCACAGTGAAACTTGCAGGGTGAAAACAGATTGTCATAAGAGTGCTCAGTAATAAAAATCAGTAAAATTATTCTAGAGGGTGTTTAGCATTTACATTCTACCTTTTAACTAGGGAGCATTAACACAGGACAGTGAGAGGAAGAAGCAAAAAGCCACTTCTAAAGTACTTAGTAGGTCGTTTTCATTAGTGTTCATTAGTACACAAAGATCATACAAGGCTGTTAAAATTAGGGAAGAGAGGAGGAATTTGTCTTAGAGAAGACTAACACATAAGCCTTCAAGCATGTTAAAAGCTTTCTGCAGAGTGGAAGGTAATAAGCTGTTCTCCATCCCAATGGAGGTAAGAAATACAGAGTGGGCCTCACGTAGCAGGGGGAATTATTATTACATGGAAGGAAAAATCTCTAATTTCATATGAATTTCCTCTGAAGGTTGTTGAATCTTCACTGCTGAGACAGTTTTTACCCATCATGTACATCAGCATCCATTAGGAGCAGGGGGGAAATGTGGGCTGGCCTGGTGGCAGCTTGAGTTCCCTTCAGCTTAATTTCTGATTCTTGGAGCTCTGAAGCCTTCAGTGATTCCACGAAAGCAAGATTTAGCCAGGGGGAAGGTGGAATATCCTACACAGCAATGCCATCTGTTGAAAATACAAAGGGGATACTACCAGTGTAAGTGAAAAAGGAAATGGGGTAGTACCTGAGTATTTTATTGTAAATACTGGGATGGCCTGACCGAATAGAGCAGACAGAGGGGAAAACAAGTTCAGTTGTGTGTTTTCTCTCAATTCAATGTGTTTGCTTGTCAGAAATGGTCAGTAAAGTAGCTGATTTTCCATTGAAGCTGAATGGCAAAATGGTTATGTTGCAGCAGTTAAGAAACAAATGAGTTTTAAATTAATAAATAGAGGCTGATTATTTATGGAAAATGGTTCAGGATTACTACTTTGTATTCATTGCTTGCCATTAAAAAGCCAGAAGCCTTTTTAATTTAAATGGAGCCCCAAACTGACATTTTCTAAATACAAGCTTTTGTATGTCAGGATACAAAAAATGCACCCAAAGAGAATAAAGGACCAGTGAAACAAATTGTTAGTAAATAAATGTCTTATTACATGACAGCAGAGGATAGGAAGGTTTTAGTGGGCTGGGCACTTCCTCTTGCTGCAGTCTGGGTTGTAGATGTAGCAATACTCCTGAAATGGGTCTTACTGTAGTCACTGCACCTGCATCCAAGGGAGCTGAGTGTGTAAGTGGCTGCTTCTTTTACACTAATGCATCTAATTCTCTTCAACTATTTTGCTAGCATGTTGCATGTTGTGACCAGATTTCTTAGCCCCAGGAATCTTTTCTGTTTGCCAGCTCAAACTCCTAACAAAGAAAAAGTCCAAAAATGAACTTGGATCAGATGATTTCACTGCTGAGGCAGACACAACTGCAAAATACAATCTTAAGTACAAGAAACTGGCTTTTTTATTAGTACAGCACATGATTTGAATTTGTGTCCAGTTAAGGACATAATTTCACAATAGCATAATTTTAAGAGATTGGAATATGTAAAGGACATTGCAGAGTTTGCAGAGAACATATACCATTCTGATTTAAAGCAGTTATTTGCAGTGGCTGTGGTTGACTTCCAGAGAGTAATTTGATCCCCTGCTCCAGTTGTGCCTCTTTCATGAGATGGCAAAGTGACAGGAACAGAAAGAAAGCTTCAGGAGTGAGACCTGTTATTCACACCACTTTTTCTTCTAATAGCACAAGTGAATCTGAGCACTGAGTGCTGCACAGAGTTTGAGTGGTGGTTGTTTTGCTCCTGATGGTCATTTTATTCACGCTGCCAGGACACTCCAGTGCCAAACCACTGCCAGAGAGGGAGCTCCATGCTCACTTGCTGCCATCTGCTGCTTATTTTTTGGGAAAATCCCACTTGTTTAACAGCATTCAGGCAATCACTGCTGGACTGAACGCAGATTGGCTCCCCCAAAAAGAAGTTTCTGTGGGCACTGCCCTCTAGTTAACATTTTCAAACGCTCTTGGTGCTCTCCCTGCTGTGGTCTCTGAACAATACTTTGAAAGTTTTTCCAGAATTAGTAGAAAAACTGCCTGTCTTAATTCTCATGCTCCAAATTTGAAGAGACTTTATTTTCCCAGGATGGGTAGAAAAGTTAAATTTCAGCTAGTAGAAATGAGTAATTACTTTTATAGCCTGAAAAAGAACAGAATTGCATTTTCTGTTCTTGTCTAAAGGAAGTATTTACAACTGTATATCACCTCTCCCACTGTATTTACTGCTTTACTTCAGCTGATGAAGTTGTGTGAATGTAAAGGAATCTCAGTTATTATTTGTAAAGATGGATTCGGGGTCTTCAGAATGCTAAAGAAACCTAGGAAATCTGAGACCTGTGAATCTACAAAACCAGCAAAATGTCTTCTTCTAGAAAAGTCCCATTCAAGGAAAGCTTACGGATATTCAGGGCTTCACACTTCTTTTGAGCACTGATAATCATTAGTACCACGGCAGGAGACTTTGCAGATGTTTCTCTGGGTCTCTCTTTGCAGAGAAGCGGTTCTTCAGGCGCTCCAAGTCGGGTGACATCCTGGCCAAGAACCCCGTGGTGCGCTCCAAGAGCTACAACAACCCTCTGCTGACGCCGGTGGCCGAGTACGAGACGGAGAGCATGGCTGCCAACGGCACCGGCATCCGCAGGCACTCCGTCTCGGAGATGACCTCCTGCCTGGAGCTCCAGGGCTACTCCAACCTCACCACCATCATGGACAACGGTTCCAAGAGCTCCATGACCACCATGAAGAGCTCGCTGCCGGGAGAGCAGGAGAGGCCCAGCGCTGGCTCGGTGCAGTGCTCCAGCAAACTCAGCGCGGCTGAGCAACAGAAAGGACTCTTCCACTCAATTGGCGACCCACACAGGCCTTTTGAGCTAGACAGAGACACTTCCTTACTTCCAGTTCCCTCTTCCAGCCCCGAGAACATAGTGGATCAGATTCTGGAGTCGATCGACTCTGATTCTGAAGGCATTTTCATTGATTTTGGCCGAGGCTGTTCCAGTTCGTCAGCGTACAATGTGGAGGTGAACAGACAGAGCATCGTGTGAAGGATATCAGGAGACAAACTGTGGGGTTTAATATTATACATGAAAGTTACTCAGGCAGTGAGTCCGACTGTGGGCAAAGCTGTCTGTGCCTGGGCAGAGCCTTTGCCAGGGCATCACAGCTGTACTGAGCAAACACAAGTTTTTAGCAGGTGGGAATCTGCTGAGGGGGAAGCAACTCCAACCACTTTCCCCCATCCCTGTCACCCCTGCAGAAGGATTTCCTATTTCTTTATAAACTCACAAGTGTCTGGTAAAATATTATTAGTGCAGCTGGCAGTGTTTGTTCAGGAAAAACAGCTCAGCAAATAGCTGTGCTCACTTCTAATTTTCTAAAGAGATTTCCTGCAGATGATGGGTTGTTCTCTGAACTGTAACACCTCAGCCAGAGTGAAAACATATCCTTTAAAAACAAACAAACAAATACAAAAGGCTGTGGGCTTTCATGCCACAGAATACAATAATAAAGAAGTCTTTTAATCTTTTTCTTGTACGTCCTGTATGCACTCCTTTGCCTAATGGTGAATTAGAGTTCTTGAAGAAAGGCAAATAAACAGAAATATGCTTCCTGATGTGACACAATGCCTGGTGTCTCATTTTCTGTTTCACTGTTTCCTCAGCCAGGAACAGTGTCTGGGACAATTGTCTTGAAATTGGCTTTCAAGGCTCTATTAATTTGCTCTGAATGTGGCACTTCTGAGAAACCTGTACTGTCAACTCCTGAAGCATCTGTTGTATGGAGAGATTCCATCATAATTCAACTTACTTGTTTCCTGTATAAATGAAAACATGGCCTCTCAGGGGAAATCCTCATTATATATTTATATTCTTATAGAAATACCATAATGCATCTGCTGTCAGCAATGTTTTTGGGCAGTGTGAACCTTGCAGCTTTTCTTACCCTGAGCACACCCAGCTCTTTGATTCTCCCTCACAATAACATGGTGGTGCAAGAGTTGGATCAGTAGTTTTGCAGAGGACTGATGGATGTGATACTGAGGTGAAGTGGAAATCCTGCTGCACAAAATGGTTTTGATCAGGGGGTTTTGCAGTGCAGGCCACTCCATTTTGTGTCTGTGCTTTGGTGGAAGGGGTCACCTGCTATCTCCTGAGCTGCTCAGCAGACACTGGTCTTTGGTTTGGTCTGGGCAGTGCCTGGTGCTTTGCTCAGGAGCTGTCCAGCTTTGCTCTGTACTTGCACTGCTGACCCCAGCATTTGCCACACTCTTCCCCAGGCTTTGATTATCTTTCTAGCCTCAAAGCTGTGCTTCTGACACAGTTTCCTTTGGCCTCACTGTGTGTTAGCTCAGTCTTTTGCTACCACCCTGCTTCCCTGCTCAAGATCCCAGCTGCAGGAGAGATGTGCAGGCTCCCTGTAATGCAGAGATTTGAGAAGCTCAGAAGCCATCTGAGGGCCTCCCCCAGGAATGGGGCAGGGGTTTGGGGCCTGTTTTGCTTCTCTGTGTTTGGCAAGTCCAGCTGTGCAGCTTGCCCTACAGGTAAGCAGTTAAGTTAGATCCTACTTAGAAGTTTCTCTTAGGCAGAGATAAATAAGTGCTTCTACACTCAAAAATCTCCCACCTCAGCCAGGGAACACAGGATGTGGGGCAGAATCAGTGAGGAGGGACTAAACACCAACTGACTGAAATGAAGGTGTGGCACAATAGAGAAAGCAACTCCATTGCCTGGGGGGATCTCTGAGATCCAGTAAATGAAATGGCTTAGGAAGCAGGCTGTCAGACTATCCCTCTGGAATTGCAACTAAATTTAAGTTGCAGATGATCAGATCATCCATCCACAGCACATTCAAGAGTGTGTTGGCAACTTGCTTAATCTGAGGCTTTATCCATTTTCTACCAATGGGTCTTTGCCCACCCTCTCCTTGCTGGAGGGCAGGATGAGCCCTCAGTCTCAAGAAACACTTGCCTTATTTGGCCCTGTGGAAACCACAGGAGAGAGTGGAACTCTTGCTGAAATTGGATCCAGTAAATAACAGAAGTGATGATTTCCAAAAGTGTCCTAAAGTGGTACAAGCCACCATGCTGGCACCCTCAGTCTCCACCCTTGTTTTTTCTGACAAACACTGTTCTGTTTCCTAAATTATTATTTTATTTGGAGAAAAAGAGTATCCACAGTCTTGTTCTAAGAACACAGTGCAGGGGAGAAGAAGGTAAGGTTCAAACCCCTACATAAAAAATATAATCCCACACATAAAAAATACAGTGGATCAAGACCTCTGCACACCTTCTTCCCTCAAGGAACTTTAAATGTTTTAAGAATCATAAACATACTTAATTCCTGGGGAATGTTTAAGCACAGTTTCAATGGAAGAAGGAAGAGGACTGCTAGGACCCTTCCCACTGGAGCTTTTGCATGGTTAGTGCCTTCTGCTCTGATGGAAAACCTTGAATCCTCTGGTATGCTGGCAATTAACCAACTTCTCCACCTTGCACACATGGAGACAGTGAATGAAAATCTCCTCTGTTTGTTTTAGAAGGTTATTTAGAGACTGGGTTCAAGACAGTAGCTGCATAAGAGAAGTTTTCCTAACAGCCACTTCAGAAAGCCTCAGGAAGGAAATAGCCTTGTCTTCAGTGTTTCCACTTGTCCAAGACAGGCAGCCTGGCATGAGTTCACCTTCTCATGTGCACTGTTAGGGGAACTGGCTGGCCTGGGGTACTGGGGCATTGCAGCCCAGCACACCCAATTTGCCTTTTTACATTTCAGGCTCTTAGAGTGAGGTCTTCAAAGTCACAGCTCTAACAGCAGCATGAGAAAGATCCTCTAGAAGCTTTCTTTAGCAGCACTTAGGCTCTTCAGAAGACAGAGTCCAAGGCCACTTCACTAGGACTACCCTGGAGAAGAACAGGAAAGAGAAATCCAGCCTAGCCTCACCCCCAAAACTGTGATTACCAGCTGTGCTAGGGTGAAATGAGTATTTAAAGAGGTTGGGTTCATTCACACCTACTGGGATTTGTTAACTCCTGTTAGGGTGAACTGTGAGTTGTGCTGAGCTGAAGTAAAAGGCTTATATTTGTCCTCTTCAGGATGAAGGGGCTCTCAGCTGGCTTCAGTTAATGTAAGTTGCCCTGATGATGCTGTAATGGAACAGACTGACCTATGGTTTGGAGCTTGCTGAATTAAATTGGTCACAGGTAACTAATGTGCTGCTTACAAAAGTTCTTTTTCTGCTGTGCTGCAGCTCTACTTCTGGGGTAATGAGTAAATAAGGAATTAACACATTTTGACTTTCAGGGTTCAAGCTGCATTTCCAGGGCCCTTTTTTAGTTAAACATTATAAACTCAGCAGGTTTTCACTGAAGACACTGAAAATCACAGAATGGTTAAGGTTAAAGGGGACCCACCAGTGGAGTCATCTGGTAACAACCTCCCTGCTCAAGCAGGATGAAAATATCTGAAGTCAGAGTTCAGTTCCCTATTGCAACAGTGATAAGGTGGAATTTTGTCTCTTCTTCCTGTTAAAAGGTGTTGGCAGATATGATTGAATATTGTAAAACTTTATGTGATGGTCTTACTAGCCAAGCCCAGTGTTCCCTGACTTTCAATGCTCCACAGATATGAGACTACCTAAATTTGTGATCCTCCTGCTGGTAATCTCAGTGCAAGCACGTCGGGGAGATGGAAATCTTGGAGACCAGCCACAGAGTCATTACAAAGGAGAAATACACCTCAAAGAGAATAGTGCAGCTTCTTGCCAAAGTGTATTTATGAAGTGATGGACTTTGAACTTTTCAAATCCTGCTGCAGCGCAGTGTGACTTGAGCTTTGCCCTAAAGTGGCATTCTGAGTGTGCCAGTTACCCCTCTTCACCCTTCCACTGTTACCATGAACTGTGGCACTTCATGTCCTAATCCAAGAATCAAAAGCTGTTCTTTCCCTGGTTGGGACAGGTTCCAAAATCCTATGAGGGGTAACACAGAGCAACAGATAGCACTTAAAGCTCCTGTCATATGGTACTGCAGGGTGAACATTATGCAAGCAAAAGGAACTGGGAGACTAAAAGTGATTAACCTAATGAACAGCTCCTGAACTCGGTGCAGAAGTAATACAGCTCCCTGGAGCACTGCTGGAAGTAGCAGAATAATTGGCTGCAAATAATGCTGTCCAAATAGAGGGCTTTTCTGTCACAGAAATGGAGAAAATTACTTCCATTATTCAGTTAGCTCCTGGCACAATGGTTTCGATGATGCTTTTGACTAAATCTGAACCTCCAAGGTGTGGTAACAGAAGAGCTGTGTGCCAGCTTCTAAGGTCATTATACAGGTATGTGATATGTGAAAGTAGCTGATAGCTCTGCAGTTCTGGTTAGAGATGTAGGGATTGCCCCTTTACTAGGATAATATGCTGCAGGAACATCTTGAAAATGAAGTTCTTTAGTGTTATTTTTGAGCTGTGGTCTGCAGAGGCGTAACTGTCATTCCAGAACTTCGAGAAAAGAACCAAAATTTGGAGGCAGGGAGCAGAAGCCCAGATATCAATGGAGCTAGCAGTGCTGCAAAGAACATAGGTAGCCATTTTAATAATAGATAAATCCTTGCCATCATGCTCTCCAGAACAAAATGCTTGGTTTGCAGTCATAGTCTTGTTTGCACCTCTCCACAAAGTCAAAAGTACACTTTTAAAAGGGAAATAAATGTATTTTGTGCTGAAGAGCACTGAAGGTATCCGAGGTGGATCCCAGTCGCTCCATATGACCTGAAGGACCTCAGGCTCTGCCTGTTCTCTGTTACCTCTGGGACCTCTGGGTGATTGAGATTATACTGAGGCTGAACTCCCCTAGCTATTGAGGGAAGTTGCAGAGAAGTACAGATATGGTATTTGTGCTCTCTAGTCCTCTACAGCAGTATTTCTGTCTGTCAGAAATACTGCACTGGCTGTGAATTACTGAGCCACTGCATTCCTAATCCTTATGGGTACACAGTCATCTGGGAGGTAACACACAACAGGAAGCTGGAGGAGTTGGTAACTCTTGGGGTATCTACAGGCAATCCCTTTATAAACAGTAAAATACAGTAGGAAAAGTAGAAATGAAAATGCTGCACCTAAAAATTGGAAGCAGGATGGCATGTGGGTGCCAGAGCAGACAAAAGATGCAAACCATTTAAGGGCAAAACTTACATTACTTCAAATGCACTTTAGATTAGATATTAGAAATACATCTTCCCTGTGAGGGTGGTGAGGCCCTGGCACAGGGTGCCCAGAGAAGCTGTGGCTGCCCCATTCCTGGAAGTGCCCAAGGCCAGGTTGGATGGGGCTGGGAGCAATCTGGGATAGTGGAAGGTGTCCCTGCCCATGGCAGGGGTTGGAATTCATGGTCTTTAATGTCCCTTCCAACCCAAGCTGATTTAAGATTTTAAGGTCTCACCCCACATCTGTACCAGCAGCTCCATAATTGACCCTATTCTTAAATCTTGTTCAAACCTTCTTGGGGGAGGAGGGTGAAGAGAAATTATTCTGAAGAAAATGTTGTATACAGCTCTTGAGTGGAGAATTTTATAAGACTTGGGAGGGGAGGAATATGTCAAGGTAAAGGAGAAAAACGTTTTCAGTTTCACTGGTTCAATTTAAAACCTGATTTGTCATAGAAATGCTCTCAATCTTTGGCAAAATTGGCTTTTAGAATTATTTTAACAGCTTTTTGTGTTATCCACTCCAGAAGTGAGGAGTGTTGGCAGCCAAGTACACATTACAGCTAACAAACCAGGCAGTGGTCAAGTGGATAAAAGCTTTCTGAAGAAAACTCCAGATCCCCAGGGCATGCTGACTGAGGGGTGAAGAAAGGCCTTTGTTGCACAAAGATTCCTGCAGCTCCCCAGCCTCTGCTGTGCACAGCAGGGGGAAGGCCATCAGCTGCACTCTCCGGGTTATGATGAACAGTGCTGAGAAAAACAAGCTTGGGCTGTTGATTATTTTCCAGATTCATTTCTCCCTCACTTGAATCCAACACCAAAGACTCTGTTCCTGCATGAAATGGCATTTGGGTGCCAAGTTTTAAATCTGGATGCAGCCAAACGTATCTGTGGTGGCACTGGTCCCTCTTTGACTTCCTATAAACAAGTAATTGCTGATTATTGACAGAAAGCTCGATTGTTTTGAAACTGGTCTTGCATGGATCAAGCCCTGGAAGGTACTGTAGGTGCCCCCACAATGGATGGATGGATGGATCCATCCAGATCATTCCTCTAAGCTCATCCATGAAGTGTCAGAGAGCCTTCTGCAGTCAGAGACTGCAGCATCTGGTGCAGCTCAGGATCTGGTCCTGTCAGTCTGAGATTGGCAAATCATGTTGAAACAGGATAAAACTGGTGCCACACTTACTGGGAGAAGAAACTGCACTTTGTGGCCTCCTTTTCACATGTGCAGTTTCAAAAGGCCATGCACATGGTTACTGTGCAGACTTGGGTAAACCCAACTTTTTTGTCAGCAAGAATCACTTAATGGCTTGCTTGCACTGAAGAACAAATCTGATATTCCACCCTTTGCATCTTCCAAAAGTTGTTTCTTAACTTCTGTGTGTGGGCAGGGGTTCTTGGGTGGTAATGCTGCAATTTTAGTGTATTGTTTGAAATGCAGCGGATGTGTCAGTCTTAGTTTGGGTTGTAGGAGTATTCAGATATAGCCCCAAGTCACTGCTAAACAGTTGCATACACAGGAAGATAAGGTTGGTTTTTTCCTTATCCTTGAAGCTGTCATATATTTTCCTCCTACTTGTTAAGTGAAGTTCAGGAATTTGTGTGTGGTGGGTGGGTTTTTGGTTTTTTTACTTATTTATTTTTTTCACAGATGATGCTTTAAATCAAACCTGTAGTCTTTCTTCTCTTCTCTTGGCATGCACCAGGGTTATTCCTCTGTCCTTTCTAATACAGGTGACTATACTGCTTTTATTTCTTCTGCTGCACAGTAACCCTGCTGGCCAGCTCATTGGGACACTCTGTGACACAAGCTGGCTTCATGTAAGGAGATGCTCCCTCAGAAGTCTGTGGCCAGGCTGCCTGCTTAAGAAGTGAGACACAGGGCTGACTCAAAAGGGCTAAAATGCAGTTTGGTCTTTCAACTGGAATTTTCTTTTTTCCCCTCATTAATCTAGCTGCCGTTGCCTTTTTGACCAAGGTTGTTGACTCTACAAGCTACAAAGAAAGACCTTCATCATAATCTTGCTGGGGTTTGGGATCTGTTTCTTGGGCTCCTTTTTGCATGGCCAAGAATTGTGGGAGGTGAAGATGGGAAGGAGGTGATCCCAGAGCTGAGCATTTCCTAGGATACACTCGTGTTTCAGCCTGGTTTGCAGAAGACAATTTCCCATCTCATATGCTCAAAAGTGGTTATCAGCTTCCTTCAGCAACACCTTGTCCCCCTTTTCTCCTGACTGAACCACATGTAAAAACTACACAGAGAAAGGTAGACTCCTGCATGCTTCCCCTCCCAGCAGAGGTTTCTCAGGAGCACCATGTAAGGTTTGCTCAAGTTCCTGCCACAAGACGATGCTTTCCCAGAGTGGGAGCCCAAAGGTAATTTTCAGAGTTATGAGATCCTTCTTCATCCTTCACTGGGTAAGTCAGGATTCAGAATAGGATTTTCAACATTCTATTTCTGTGAGATTTCTATGACCTCACCTCTGTGATTCCTTGTATGAGCAGTGGTAACAAGCCTACACCATTTCCTGTTGGGGTGAGAATCCTGCAGGTCCAATTTGCATCTCTCCATGTCCTCTCCAGGCCAAAATACCTTTAGTAGCAGATCTAATACATCCACATTCCAGCCTCCAGAAGCTAGTCCTCAGAAAATCAACATTAAAATGTTGATTACTGACAGTGGCAATGCTAATGCCTTTTGGATGGTGGGTTCCTTCCTCGCTGGAGGGCTGCTGGGGAAGTAGTGTGCTCCCTGGTCCTGGGTGGTTCTCTTCTGGGACATGTCTCATGAGAATCATGAAAGGAAATGGGTAAACCCTCTAAATTGAAAGAGACGTGGTAAAATATGAGCACAGGCTCGGTTTATGGGAAGTACAAAGATAAATATGTACTTTGCAATATATTTCACTGCAGTATTGGGACCTGACTACAGACAGGAAAGCTAAAAATGCAACAGAAAAAAAAAAATTAAGACAGAAGGACATGGAGATCTGGAGTTACATTTTTAAGAACTGGATAGGTATTATTAGTTTAATTTAAATGGATTTTTACTACTTGAGAGAGTTTCTTATGTGTTCTTGTCTTGCAACTAAATGATGCTTCCTTCCCACTCGTGCAAGTTTTTTTTCCTCCTCCAAAGCCACAGTGCCAGTGACCTTGCATTCAGGAAATAGCAGCTGAGCCTTTTCTAGCCCAGTGTATATAGCTGAATTCAGTGCTCTAATTTTTTTTTTTTTCAGTGGTCTAAATTTTTTTCAGCTTTGTTTTACAAGGTTTACAGACATCGAAATGTTACAGTATATTTAAACACTGAGATCAGTTCAATTATCCTTATCTTTTTTTTTTTTTTTTTTTTTTTTTTAACAGAGTGTAAATTCTGCTTTGTCAGGCTGGGGTATGTGAGTGCATGTGCGTGAGAGGAAATTCAATGAGCTTCAGTGCTGAGAGCAGCAGATTATTTTTTGCTCTTCTCAAAGCAAGTAGCAGTGATTACAGTTCATCCACACGCACAGAAAAAACCCCCAGAGTTCAGGCCCTTAATGTGTTTCAGGCTCTGGGATTTCCAGATTGCTGCTTTGACATCTAACATGGACAGATTTGTGTGGTGTTTTTAAATTTGTGTCTTGGCTTTTTGTGTGACATTTCCAGCCACAGAGATGGTCTCTGGGTGGTATTTGTTGCTAGCAGCTCACTTTACATTCATCAAGTGGATCTTGCACAGAAAGATTTTTACTGAAGACAAAAAAAAAAAAATCTGCCTCAAAATGCTACAGCAAAATTTTGTGTATTGAAACCATCCCAGACCAAATATAATTTGATACCCATGACTTGATAAAAGGAGTCTTCAATTAATGTACAAATTTTGATTCTGAAATAGGTGCTAATCACAGGAAGCAACCTGTACTTTTTAGACATAATGTTAGGATTCTAAATGGTCATTTTAAAATCTTGAAATGTAAGGTGCAGTACAAATGTTCTTACTTATTTATTTTTTACTGACAATATAAAGTTTTATGGGGCATGTAGTTCGAAAATGGAGATCTGGTTGAATTCCAGGGCTGACCTACTAGAAGTTCAGGACCTTTTATTCCCTTTCCTGGAAAAACATGCATTAGCTTCCTAATTCAGTTATATATTTGCCATCACCTTGCCTTGCCTGTTTAGCCCACAGGTTATTTAGGTTATAAATGTGCTCTGCCAGGTACTTTGCATGGCAAGGATCTGTCCCTGACTGCTTGTTAGGTGCTGCTATCCTAATGTTCATTGAAAACTTTGTCAGCTGAGGATGTAGTTATTAGCACTAATTGGTGTAACTGGGCTTACTTCACTTGATCAACAGTCTCCAGTGTTTAAGAATCACTTTATTTGTAGCAACATCTTTATGCAACCTCTGACATCTGCCTGAGGCATTTGCAATGCCATCAAAAAGCCACCTCTAACTTTTGATCACCCTGAAGACGCACTGTGAGTTCCAGCAAAGGAATTTAGTTTCCTTAAACAGGTTTCAGAATAATGCTACCTTTCGTGGCATTAAAATTACTTTGCAGCAACAAATATTCCTAGAACAGCAATATGTGAACAGAGATTAATGTTTTGCATAGTGGGACAAATCTGCCCGTGTCTTGCCAAAAAATAACAAAGCTCAATGAAATTGATAGTGTGGAAATGACAGCACTCTCTTTGCTTGCTAAATGCTCCTTCCTAGCTCTGAATGCCCTCTCCCACAAGCTATGGAGTCCTCAGCAAGTCACAATTCATCTTAAGCAAGGAAAAAAGAGATTCAGAGACATGCAGGCTGGTCCTTTTAAACCATTAATGAGAGACAAAGTGTTAGCATAAATGAATGGAACAAAGCCAGTACTTCACAAGGACCTATGAAGAATAGATATACTTCAGGTTTAAATAATTACAGACCCTTTTCTGTTCATAGTTACTTAAATTACTTGAAAGATGGGTGAATTCAGTACAGGGGGCTCTGTCTAAATATAACTGATGATGAATTACTTAAATAGGCTTTAGGTCTGTTCTTCAACTTTCTGAGCTTTTCTCAAGGTGACTGATGGTGATTTACAGGGATAGCAGCAATTCCTCAAAAGCTGGAAGCACCACTGATTTTGACCCAAGTTTTCAAGTAGGGAATTGCCAGTCACTTCTCTGAGGGTTTCAGCTGCTGGGTGAAAGCACAGGCAGCAATGGGTCTTCACTTTGAGGTGGCAAGGTAGCCAATGAATCAATGCTCTCCTTTTGATAAAGCTCCTGGGCAGGAGCTGCTGTAGCACTGTTTCTAGAAGTGGGGATTTTACTTTTTATATCTCAGAGGTAATGATTTTCCCAAGCAGAGGACTTAATGTTCATATACTATTTAGCAGCAATACCCAAGTGGCAGCAGACACAACAGATACCAATAGATGGTCTTGGAAAGGATGGATCAAATGTAAAGTCACACAAGGAAAAAATATTAAAGCCTGCAAGGCAAATCTTGAATGAAAAGCTGATTGGAATTCACCTCTGATTAGCTTTACAGGCTTAGGGGTTTTAGTGCCAAGTGGAAGGTTTATTTGCACAAGTTTGGAAGACTTGATTTCTGTTTTGGCCTTTATTCCTGGGTGCTGAGGAATTTGCCTAATTTTACAGTTTCTAAGGACGGTGTAGAAGGGTATGGGAAATAAGAAAAGCCTTACAGAATAGGGACCTTTTTCACCTTTGTTAAAGCCTCTTCTGTTCCCTTCTGTTCACCAAAAAACACCCTGGGAAGGGTTCAGCTGCAGGTGGGACGGCTCAGAAGTGGGCTGGTGGCTGTTTTGGCTGTGATTGGCTGGGAGACAACGCGGACACCGCATGATCAGAGAGCTGATTGGGTAAAGGGACACGTGAACAGTGACATCACAGTGGCAGGCAGCCAATGAGTGCCTGTTTCTGGTTAAGTTTTGGTTAAATTTCAATTAAGGTTAGTGGAGAGAATGGTTTCCCCAGGGAAGAGCAAAACCTCAGCTTAATGCCCTGGGAAACCCCTTTCTAAGTACAGTAAGCAAGAGGCTTGCTCCCATGTTCCCTCTGTTCAAGTATGCAAATTGTTGCTAGGAGGTTCCTAGTTCTTTGTGTTACCATTGGTTGATTTTTGATGCAGAAATTTGAATATTCCTAATCATTCCCCCCTATTGGACCCTTCCCTCAGACCCTGCCTTGACTCCTCCCCACACCAGGATGTATAAACACCCCTGCCTGAGCCTGGCCCTTGCCTTCTACCCCTTGTTACTGCCCTTTTCCAGTTCTCTTCAAACACAGTGTATGCCTTCTGGTTTGTTATTTTTGCATTATTAAAATTCCATTTCTGGACAATTGGATCAAGGCTGCCTCTCTATAAAGTTTCCAAGAGCTGAGTCTTGAGGAAAGCTAAAGGGGTCTGATCGTCCAGGCTTGGACCCCCAGGGGTTTCAGGTTAGAGTATAAAAAGACCTGGTTTGTTACAATAAATGATCTTTGGAGCGAGCAAGGAGGTGTGTTTGTTCCCCATTGCTACCGAAGGGGTTCTAAAGCTACCCCTTACTAATTGCAGTTAAGCAGATTTGCAAAATCTTTTCTCTTCTGTGCAAAGATGTTTATCACATGTATTGTTCACCTGCTTTGTAGTATACTAACTACAGAGCTATTTGTTGTTATCTGCTAACACTGGCAATTCCAGCTATCTTTATTGGGAACTCCAGGTATCTTTATTGCTGGATTCAACCTTAGGAAAAAAAAAATTGCTACCATACAGAAAAATGCAGGCATACATACAGGATAGGGAATATTAATAGCACACAGATGAGCCTTCCTTTAAGCCAAACAGCTTTTTACAAGTTACTTGACCATTACTGAATTGAATTGGAGATTTTTGGTAGGATGAGCTAGAGAACAGTACTTGACCTGCTCTCTCTGGAAGACCCTCTAGTAAGATAACCTAACCCATTGCTGCCCCTGCCATGCTGCTTTATTTCTGCATGTTTCTTGGATTGTGCTTTCCTGGGCTCCTGGGTTCCTTCTCTTCTGTGTTTGTGAAGATCCCAGCAGAGAAAAGTTGAAGGCTTGAGCTCCTCCAATGCATATAAAGAAATAAAAGGCTGTAGCCCAGAGATTGAATAATACCATCTGCACAATATGTAGAACTTCCCTTGTAGTTTTGGGACTTTCTGAAGAAAGTTTCTGCATAAGTACAGAGATTTTCATAAAAATTCTAAGCACTATGCACCTTTCTTTTAGTTCTTCCAGCTTTATTTCCAGTGGCTTTTGGCTTTTTCATGTACAGTGGTTGCTCATAGTAATAACCCCTAAGAGAAAAGGCAGCATAAAGCTTCTGAAAGTATAACAGATGCTTGTAATATCATTGCCTTCTCTACAGGGACTTCTGTAAACTGATTCCTTGCTGCACTCAGCATGTTAACATCAGGAGCAGAATGTTGTTTGTGGAATTCATAATGGAACCAGGGATTCCAAAAATTGATCCACAGGGTCTTATAAACTACAGGAGCTCCAAACTATATGCTATCCATCTGCCTTGACTTTGCTGGTTTTCAAACACAACTCTGTTTGAATTTACAGCCTGCATGGCATAATTTTCACTTGGTACATCCTTACAAAGAGACTGTGGAGAAGAATGAATATCTGCCAAGCACCGATGTGTTTGGGAATATTCAGCACAAGCTTTCTTGTGTTATTTAAATGAATGACTTCTTTTGTCACCCTTGAAATACCCATCACCACTTTGGTAACCTCTGTGTGGTGGAAGGTGTGCAGTGCAATGAGATGCAGGAAGAAGAAGAGGCAGGCAGCAGGGCATACATGATGAATGAGAAAAGTAAGTCATTAGGAAAGCCTGGAGTAAAATCAGGAGGGGCAAAAAAAATCTCTCTCGTGAGAGACGTGGCTGATGTGGGAAAATGGGGTTGGTTTCGTTTTCTTCTGTCTTGGCAGATGTCTGGGACTGCTTGCAAAGGCTTAGAGGGACAATGCATGCAAAATGCAAAAATTCATGAAAAAGCACGAACTTCCTCACTTCCAGTGTTCAGTTCTTTTATGACATTATTTAATCTTCTCTGACTCCCTGTTATTTTCCACTGATTTCTCAATCCTTCCTGTGAGTAACATGTACCAACCCCATACTCACACCACCCCTCTGCCAGGCTCTGTAGCTACAATTATTTTGCTGCTTTCCAAAAGCTCCTTCTTCCCCATCAGCTCTTTGGTTATAAAAGACGATTTTCAGTCACAGAATGTCTATATTCCTGCCACCCCTGTACCCCACCTGCAGACATCAATGAGCACTTGCCCTCAGCAGGCTTATTTCCAGAACATCAGCTCCAACACCCAGCTCCACTCTAAGCCCCAACATTTCTTTGAGGAGGCACATAACAAATATATTTCCCTCAGCAATGGAATAGCATTTTTTATCCTCCAGATCAAAAATATTATTTCAGTTAAAAAAAAAAAAAAAAAAAAAAGCCCCTCAAACCTATTTTATTGCATTTGGGTTTTACTTATTCCTTTTTTTTTTTTTTTTTTCCCCAGAGTGGTACCTTCAGATCATGATTAAATAAATGAAATTAAGTGCTTTTCAAATTAATTTTTTTGGTTAAAATGATCGTATTGAAAAGCAGGATATGCCTGTAATAGTGTGCAATGCAGAATTGATGTTTTCAAGAATTATGCAAAATGCTGATTTGCTTGTCAATGAATTATGATTGAAAAATTTAAATGGTATAAACTTTTGCTGTCCTGTAACTTTGCAGAATTCCAACACCAATGCATATCTGTGCAACACCTTTTCTTTTTCTGTGCAACACATTTTTTATTCTTTTTTTCTCTTTTAATTTTTTTTACTTGCCTAGCTTAAATCTGCATATTCTCCTTTTGCTACATATGACTCCCAGTAGAGTTCTTGAATATGCACAATACATAAATCATGAAGTCATAGAATCACAAACTGGTTTGAATTGGAAGGGTCCTTAAAGATCACCCAGTTCCACCCCCTGCCCCAACACTGCCAGGGATGGGGCAGCCACAGCTTCTCTGGACAACCTGTGCCAGGGCCTCACAGGGAAGGATTTTTTCCTAATAGTTAAGCTGAACTTGCTCACTTCATTTTTTTTTCTTTTTTTTTTTTTTTTTTTACCCTAAGTACTTTAATGGAAATCCTGATATTTGATGAATATGGCAGTACACGGACAGAACACCTTATTCCTATTTCTATTAGCATCCCTTTTTATAGGTAGCTGTCCTGCAATCAGTATATCAATACAGGTAAAGCAGTTCAATTTTTTAGTGTTAGAAAGATGTTACATGTCTCTTTTTTTGAATAAATTATATATATAATAAGCATCAAACCACATAAGCTTTTGAAGCTGGGGCATCTACTGTGTCCTTGCTCCCATTAATATAAAGAGCAGTAGTGGTGCCACCACCTTCTGTATTAACTTGTTAATTGGCTGCTTATCTCATCCCCATGAGAAGTCCTAACTCCATTCATCACGAGTTCTTTAACCACTCTCAACACTTCAAATCAACCTGCAAATACCTGGGCTTCCTCTGCTCTACCTCCTCATCCTACAAAACCACAGTATCCAGCACAGCTGGTTTTTGGTGCTTTTTTTCTTTCCTGATGGATTTCAGATACTGTCCACACTAGTTCAGCTGCTTATCAGGCAAACTCTAAGGTTCTCCATTATCTCAGTTGCACAGTTACAAGATCACTGGACTCTCTTGAATTGCTTTAACCAACTCATGTTATTTAGCTTTAAGCACATATATTCCACTATTCCACTGGTTTAGGAATGCTTCTTGTTTTCTGAATCCCCTCCTTTTTTTCTTTTTTTTTTCTTTTTTTTTTTTTAATAAAAAATTAATCTGTTTTAGGGCACTGTAGGTGGGATATATTTGAGATATCTGAGAACCTGTATGACAGCATCACTAGTTTTGTGAATACTGCATTGTTTTTCCCACATACCAGAAAATCAGAATTGCTACGCTACCTCAGTTATTCCCACATCTAAAATCTTCTCCAAATTACATTGGCAGAAAGATGTTCCATGGCCAAAACATGTGACAGGATAAAGGCATGGCACACATGTAGCACAAGGCTATTTGGGAGGATAGATTACTATCCCCTTCAGGATTATAAAGTCTCTGTTTAGGGACTGGTCTTGTGCTTAGCATGCCAAGTGTTTGTTTATGCTCTTTGTCTCCCACAATCATGGCCTGACTGTCCTCTTTGTGGGATGCTGGAAGCTCATCTAGAGCAGAGATGTGTTTGAAAGCCCATGTCTCTGAGCTTTGGCCTTTTGTGTGGTCTCTGTTACCCAGACATGCTACTTAGAGATTTGGCCAATTAACCTTCTGGAAATATCTGACAACCTGTTTACATTTTCTCAACAACAACCTTTCAAATCCCTTTCTAAGTGAAGGTTTTGACCTCTCCAATTCACGATGGCACTTAAGCATTTACATTTCTGTGCTTCAAAGTGTTCCTTTTCAGGAAGAGACTGAGTAGGTAGGGAAACTAATACCACATGTGTAAGCATATTCAGCAAAAAAAATGCTAATAATCCCACACTGCTGAATGATGATTTGTCTTTTTGACTTGTCTTTGGTGAGGCCCTGAGGAATTTGCAGAAATCCATAGACAGGCAGGCATAAAACAGTGATGAATGGCTCCCTTGGCTTAACCACTAAGCAGCAGCCCCAGTTTGAGTGATGAACCAGAGGTGTTAAAATGATGCTTATACAACAGTAAGAGATGCCTTCTCAGGGTGCTTCATCAGCACTGACAATTACCTGTGTTAATGAAGCGTTTGCAGAGGGGCTTGCTGGACTCACTGGATCCAGCCCAGGCCACCCCCAGCACCACCAGTATCAGCTGAACTCTTCCCACCTCAATGAAGGCAGAGGTTTCTTGCACTGTGATTTATCAACACATGCTGCTTGGATGAAATATAATTGTTATTTGTACACTGGCTTTTAGAAATATGTTCACTCTTGAAAAAAAAAAACCAAACCTGATTGACATAGAATATGAGCCACACCACGTTTTGCTAAGAACAGTCTAAATATGCAAATTGATACGAGGGGAAATAATATTCTTACTCCTGTTTGATAGAAATAATTCTCTTGTCACTTGTTACAGAAGGAAGTAATAATTTTGCTTTGTCTCTAGAAAGGCAGAAGCCAGCCATCGTGTTACAAAGTAGGTTGCATAAATTGGTTGGCTTTCAATGCCTCTTTCCCCATAACATCTTGGGAAGAGGAAAAGATTTCTGGTGTCACACCATAGTTTAATTGGTGCAGAGCACATCTTAGGCAAACTCCCTGACCATTCAATTACCATATAAATAAGAATGTACATATCTCCCCTCATATCAGTATCTTGCTTTTTTGTTGTTAACAAAAATATGTTAATAACTAAGAGCAGCTCTTCATTTGAATAATGACGTAATGCCTCTGTGAATTTCAGAGGGTGGAATAAACCCTTTCTTTAAACGTTTCCAGTTTCCCTGGAGTTCACCAACTACCTCTATCAAGGGGGGGGTAAAAAAAGGCAAATGGGAGACTACAAACCTCAGCACCTGATAGGGTGCTGCTGTTGTTTAAAAATGTGTTTGGGGAGATTAAGCATTCAGGTCTTCTGCCATCTTTTGTTCAGAAGATGGTCATTGATGGGAGAGAGGAAAAGGCCCAGTGGTGTGTGATTTAGTGTAGATCAGGCTTGTTTTTCCTGCTTCTCCAGGTGGAGGTGACCCTTGGCACAAGGCGCTTTTCCCGGGGTTTGTTCAGTTTAAATGTGATTTCACAGAGGCGTGTTCAGCTTTCTCAAGGGGTTTAACAGGGTGTCAATATCCAAAACTATCCAGCTGATTGGTTCTGCCAGGCCCAAAGGAAGCTGCCAAGGTCCCCACAGGGAACCACTTCTGCTGCTCCTGGCCTCCTTCCCCAACTGAAAACCAAACCACGTTAAACCACGACACTCCTACAAGAGGTTTTGTTGTCTCACTCCATTTTTCAGCGGTGGTAGGACGTAAAACCCATTTGTGGGAGTCCAGGGCATTCCTTTGGAAACCCTGGACAAGCAGGAACCTGTACAAGGGGGTTTAAAACCTGTACAGGGGGGTCTGGGATTTGTACAGGGGGGTTGCAGACCCTGGCATGGACCCCAGACAGGCAAGGGCCTCAATTACAGTCCATGGGAAAAGCTACCAACACTATGGGAGGAATTGCAAGCCCTCAAAGGTAATAGAAAGTAATAATATTTTCACATTTGGGGTTTTAGAATAGGAATGACCAGAGACAAGATGGAGGATTCTAGGCATTGCCCTGGGGTCTTCTCCTTCTTCTTCTTCTTCGTCTCCATGTTGTGCAGTGATGATGACATTAAGTAGATTTAGAGGGATTGGGTCAGAGTAGAAGACACCTGTTTAGTGTAAAATGTAGATATTGGTTCTTAATTGTAAATAATGTGCACGTAATTTTTGGTATATAAGATGACGAGCCTTGGGCAGGCGGGGAGTCGTCACCTGTTGCCTGTGCTGTCCAGACCTTGGCAGAGCTCAGAGAAAAAGAATTGTGATAAGATAAAATAAACAAGAAGAACAACCTTGAGAATGAACATCTAAAGACTCCTCGTCTTTTCTGGGGCTTTCCAAAGGACAAAGGGCAACGACCACCCTAATCTCGGGCAAGCAGAGACCCCGAGAGCCATTTACTAGATAGTCAGGGAATTTCAAAATATCCTGCTGCCCTGTTTTCTATTGCTTTCCCAAACTCTGAACACAGGACATCAAAATGGCTTTGATCCACCTAAAAAAATCAGTAACACTCGAGTCAAAATGAGAATAGTAGTGGGCACCAGCATTAAACAAATCCAGAGAGGTCTCTGATAGTGTACGAAGGTGTGGTTCAAAAGGCAGCCCCTAGGCTCTGCTCATATTCTTAAGGGAAACTCCCAGTTCAAACAGGCTTTGCAGTTCAAATCACTTTCCTATTTTAGGATGCAATACAAAGGCATCAATACCATGCTCCCCACACCTCACTTCTGAAATAATTTAGACTTGAACACTGACTGCTTAACAGGAGTTTTGAGCATGACGGGGAGGATGAGAAAGTGGTTTGAGGCTGCAGCGTGTCTGAGTGCAGCATCCCAGTCTGTGTTTCTGTACTGAGGTGCACAGAAGGGCTCTGTCAGTGGTGCTTACCAGACAGAGCTTGCTGTCACAACTGCAGACAGCTCTGAATCAGCTGTTAAAAAATCAACTTCCACTAGGTGGAAGGCTCTTCTTTCTGTTTGCTCCTCGTCTCTTCCCCCACCTCACTGAGTCTGGGACCTGAAAGCCACTGGGCTTTGATTGCACCCCCATGTCACTTGGAAAAGCACTGGCACTGCATCAACAATTCACTCTGCAAAGACCATCTTCTCTGTCTGATTTTCTAAAGGTGTACTTTGCACACCTGTCTGAAAAATCCAGGCTGTTAATTATTGGCTCCAAATGATACATATGTTGAAGCCGAAAGCAAGGAAACTATCAGGCTTTTCTCAATAATGATTTGTTTGTCCCAAGTGAATTCCTCAAAGTATCTATGTCTTTCTATCCCTTTCACAGTAAAATAAGAATCTAATGCCATTTGTCTTGCTAGAGAGGAAAACAATGTATGTTGTATATACAGTTGCAGTGGTGCTGATAGAGGAATGTGTCAGTAGATTATGTTTGTATTTGCTGCCATCAGCCTTTGTGCAATAATACTGCAATAGTTGTGCTGTAAAAAAAAAGACCTGTTTCATTAGATTGGAAGGGTTTTCCTGTTAGTGGAATAAGGTTTAGCTTAACCATCTTTATCAAATTGAAAAAAATTAAGTCAAGCAAGCGTGACACTGATACAGAAATAAAAATCCACATTAAGAAAATCCAGTTTGAGTTCTCTTTATAAACCTTCTGGGACATGGGTGTAAACATGGATTCCTAATTAAATACATCATTTTGAAAAGCAAAACACATTATTCCATAATAGTGTACAGAGAAGTTTCAGCATAATAGATAGAAGTCAACAGAAGCCATATGGAAAACGAATGGGATTGTCTCGCTTTGTTGCCCATTATCATCTTGTTCAAATTCCATATGGTGATTGAGCTCTATTTACATAACTTTTATGTGTAGGCAACTATGTTGTTTGAGCTGTTAACCAATTAATAAAAATCTACTGCCATATGTGCTGATTCTACTGTTTGCTGTTGTATTTGCACTGGAAACTGATCTGAGAATTTTTGTTCTCTGTCCTCTTCTCTCTCTGGGTGCTCGGGCTGCAGTGTGGGCCAGGATGCTCTACATTGTTCCTTTTGTTGAATTAGTGTTTTGCTACCTTGAAGCAAGAAGTTGGGATTTTTTTCCCTTCCCCTAGCCTGGAGGCTGTACGTGGAATCCTCTTTGGTTGTGTTTTTATTCCCTTGAACTTTTTTAGCTTTGGGGTTTTTTCGGTTGGTGTGGGGAGTTGTTGGGGGGGCACTCCAAACCTAAGAAACTGAACCAACATGAGAAAGGACACTAAAACCCTCCAGTTCCTCCCCTCCCTGAGACAAAGAGAGCAGCCATCATCATTGTCTCCTGGCCATACAGTCTGCTGGGTGGTTAAGGTTTTGAAATTTCAATATCTAGCATTTATTCAATCATTTTCTGTGTCTCGCGGGCACCCTTTTTTTTTTTTTTTTTTTTATTCATAAACTGTTTGGGGAATTTTTCACTTTTCACCCACTGGTATTCATTTCTCATTGGTAAAAGGTATCACTGTAGTCCTTTTCTTTAGGGGAAGCACTTATTTCAGAGCATTTTCTGCTAAATTTGTCTCCACACTGAGACACTTCATATAGAAACTGCATTCACAGTCATGCTTCTAAATTGTCCTTATTGAGAGGGAGCTCTTGATACAAACTGATGCAGAACTTTGGTAGAAATTCAGGTTGAACCTGAAACAAGCCAGTTCTTCCCATAACATGGGAACAAATTGTCATTAATGAGCTCAGGTCAGAAAGCAAAGTTTAAGTCAGTGCCTTACATGTAATTCTGGTAAAGATGAGGTAGAAAGAAGCTAATGAAAAGTTTCTGGATTAGGGCTGATGAAGATGGCAAAAAGAACTTGATTTTGAGATTGTTTGTCAGTTGTTAAAACATTCAGGAAGGGATTTAATTTTCACAGTTTGGTTGAAGACCAGATCTTTTATGGATTCCATTGAGATCTTCCTGAGGAACAGGTTTTGGAAAGTCTTCTTTCTAGGAAATGTGTGGCTTTTCAGACACATCTGGTATGCATCCAAAGGCTGGGAGTACCACTTCTTTGGACCAATATGCCTCTTTCTGAAGCCTGTGCTTGCAGAAAGTATTTCTCAGAAAGATCTGTAATATTTCTCCATTGAACTGGAGGGTTTTATGGAGATTTCTACCAAATCCTTACTTATCTGGGCCCTCCAGGAATTACCAGCCAGGCCTACCAAAGCAGCCAGGGTGTTTGTACAGCAGTGCTTCCTGTGGCTCATGCCACATGACTCTTGCAGTTATTCTGTGCCTCATAATTGGAGTGTTTGAAATGACAATATGGGTGGTTTTTTGCCAGAGTAAATCGTTTTGCTGCTAAATTCAGTGATGCTAAGCAAGCAAATGATGATTTGGCCCATATTAGCATTTATTTATTTTAAAAGGGAATGACCTTGAAAAGAGCCTATGGTTTCATGGGATTGCTATTAAAATGGCTCACTAATGGTAATTACAATGGAATTTCCTCTTTGAGGAAATCCAAGCAATGGAGAGGAAAAACAAAATTAAAACAACTTTTCAGTCCCTTAAACCTTGCTTTTGATTTACAACTTTTCTTCACTGTTCATTTTTATTTTGTAGCAATGAAAGTTGCCTGAATGGCTTGAATAAGCCCAGAAATGAAGCAGTTCTACCTCATCTTTATTGATGTATATTATTTTTTTTACTCTAAGTGGTGAAAGAGGAATTTTTTTCTCCTTTTAAATTAATGTTTTTCCTTTATTATCCATACAGTAGTAATGCACTGCCATTTTAGAAATTTGAGATGCATTGAAAGAATACTGGAGGTTCCACTGGATCTGTGTGTTTATGTTGCTGATATATTATACACTGTAATTTTGCATTAGAGGGCTCTCATTCTCAACTTTAGAGAAAGTAACTTCTAGCAATAGTGAATTACATTCCTTAGGCATACCAGTTTATAAATTACAGCTTTAGAGATGCCAAAGAGCATTCATTTGGTTCTGGTTAATTTGAAATGCAAAGCTCAAATATATGCACAGTGTAGGGTCAAAAGGGGCAAACCCTCCCATGTAGTACTCTCTTATTTTGAACAAAAATAAAAACTGCATGACTTACAAAGCCTAACCTGGTGAGATGTCCCAGCCTTACTCACAAACATAACCTTGCTGTCTGCATAAGGTCAGCTGGCCTCTCTGCTGTCTTGGAGACTCACTGTGCAAACCTACTGTACACTGAGAGGAAGCAGAGATGATCTTTTACCAAGTTAGACCCTGCAGCCTGATGCCATCTCACTATTTTATTTTAAAACTTGCTTGTAGTGTCTGAAGTCTATACTTAGCTTTACATCCTACCTACAGAATCCTGATTATCTGTCAGCACAGTTGGAGTAACACAAGTGGTACACATCTTGCACATTGTGCCAAAAGGATATGAACAGCTGAGTTGTTGGCACCGAGGTCTTCCAGCAACAATCCTATGGTCCTTGGAGTCATTGCTGCCCTGATCTGAATGAGACCAGGTGTAGCCATGGTTCGTTCTGTGATGTTTTGGTTTCTCTGAAACTCTTTCCCAGACACTGTTCTGTCAACAAGAGACAAGTTTTCCTAACCATAACCTATGTTTACATTCCTTTCCCTAGGAGGGACTTCTTGATGTCCCTCTGACTTGAGCAATGTAGTTGAAGAAGTTTGTCTTTCTTCCACCCATTGGGTGAGTTCTTTGTAAAATAGTATAAAGGGAAGAAATTCCCAGGCAATAAAGATTGATTGGAGTCATTTCAGCCTTCTGACCTCAGGAGTCCTTGTCGTTGTTAATCTTAAACAGCGTCAACCAGGAGCTTCCTCTTCCAAATTTCTAGATAATCTCCTTTTAAAGACTGAGCTCACTGCCACAGTAAATGGTTCAACTGTCACCTCTGAACAAGCTGTTTGCTCAGACGTACAAATGGATGCAGAGGAGATGAGGTGCAAAGGGGAGAGTTTCATGCTGCCTGAACATTACAGAAGTACATTGGTCCAGCAAGAAATCGGGATTTGCCTCCTCCCCCCTCCCCATTTGTGCTATTGCTCTGAGGAATTAAATGTCACTCTCAGCAAGGACCTCACTGATGCTGTTGTACACCACAAGGACAAAGACTCTGACTTCAGAAGGATGAACATGACTCCTTTATTTTTGGGATGTGTCTCCCTTTTTATACCGTTCTACACAGACCAATTGTATTGGTGAAACAAAGACAAACCTCTTCAATCACATTGGTCAGAGCAGAGGGACAGCAAGATGAAGTCCCTCCAAGGGAAAGGAATGTAAACAAAGTTACAGTTACAAAAACATGGCTCTTGTTTACAGAAAATTCCCTGGGAAAAGAATTTCAGAAAACCAAAACATCTCAGGCACGAACCAGGGCTACACCTCACCATGATCTTCTCCATCTGAAAGTAAGCAGCCTGGAGTCTTGTATCATTTGGGAGCTAATTAAAGAGTGGCAAAATCCATGGAAAGAAATATCTTTAAAGACCAAACTAATGCTAGAGAAACAAACAAACAAACAAACCCACCTCCCCCCCCCCCCCCCAAAAAAAAACCAAAAAAACACAAGCTCTCTCTGGGTTCTGTAGGATGAACTTTAACACTTTATTCAGCCATGAACTTCACATCTACATTTCTTTTTGAGGTGGCAGTTGGCTGCAACTAGAGATGAGCAAAATGGTTTTGTTTTAAATCCATAAGATTTATTCTAGGTCCATTCACTGGATGTGTTCATGAAGAGGAAAGAAGAAGCAGCATTCTTCAGTTGCTGTTTTTAAGTTGCAAAGTGTTAATGCAATAAAAATGAAATCATAAATAAATGCATTTAAAATGGAAAAGGTCTATGCAAAGCAAAGCCAGAGCATTTGGGTTGCATACAAAAAGTCTCAAAGGATGATTGTAAGGGAATCTGGGAACCAGGCAATCTGTGTAGTTTTGCAGAAGAAACCATTGAGGTAGACTTTGAAATAAACCCCACACATTTGGCTTTTTGGGCCTGAGGGGTTAGTCTAAAATAAACCACAGGCATGCTGGGCCTTGATTTCAGCTCAGAGCTAGTGGCCACAGCAGCCCAAGAAACACTGAAAAGTATAGAGATTTTTGTGTGGGACTTGCATGTGGTGAGATGTGGACTGATCCAAGCAGCTGCAGCCTCTTTATCCGACCTCATTAGTACACAAAGCTTTAGAACAAATGCTGAAGGAAAACTAATTAAAGATGTGGAAATACATGAAAACCTAGTTAAAATGCAGCAGTACTTCCACAGAGATGGAACATAGCAGACTAAGCCAGTATGATAAGGTCTGATAAATCATTCTCTTAGACAATGTAAATACAGTAGATGAATTCTATCTGGACTTCAATAAAACATCTGAGAGGTTGCCACATGAGAAAATATTAATTAAGATGGAGAGATGTGGATGAATGTAAGAAATGAAAAGTGAGGACAATAGCATGTGCTGAAAGGAAGAGTCTTGGTGGAAGGAGGTTACTAATGTGGTTCTATTGGGACCAGTCTCAGAACTAATCTTGGTTAAAATTTTATTAGTGACCTTGGCAAAAAAAACATGTGTGTGCTAATGAAATTTGCTGTTGACATAAACCTAAGGCCTGCTGTTACGACAGATAATGACTGGAATACCTCATGGAAAGAATTGGATGAGTCTGCAGAAAGAGAAGCCACATGCAATTTAATAAAAGAAATGCAAAGTTATGACCTTAGCAGAAATCCTTTTTAATTTTAGTAAAGTGTGGTGGAGAGGACAGACAAAAAAAAAAAAAAAAAAAAAAAAAAAAAAAAAAAAAAAAAAAAAAAAAAAAAAAAGCATTGCAGGAACCAGAAACTAATCTCAGTGCCAGTTCTGTCAGCTGGGCACATGGAACTGTCTGGGCAATCATACCCTGCAGTCACAACCCCCCTTTCTGTCACCAGCAGAAGCAGGGGGAGGTGAGAGTCTGGCAGGATTTTCCTGGAGCAGTGGAAGCACCTGACAATTTCTGACTTGGTGGTGCAGTGGCTTTGTGCCTCTAATTGTGGCATTCAGGGTTCTTTTTCCCCTCTTACCATTGATTTATCTCAGCTTATTTCCCATTCTTTTTATGGGCAGTTTCTGAGTGTGAAAGTGGGTTCCAGGGAGTGTAGAGAAAACGCCATCATACTGAAACTGGGGGACCCATGAAACTGTGGGACAGAAGGAAAACTTGGGATGATGATGATGATGATGATGCTTTGGACCTGTCCTAACTGTGTGGGGACATGAGCAGACCTGGAGGAGCTACTGGTGTCACACAGCATGATACATGGGAAAGGGTAAATGTGGGGGTTTATTTTGAACAGACTGGCCACAAACAGTGGGCAGCAGTGCCTGCCACTCCTCGGGCTGCCGGGGCAATGCCACCTAGCCCTGCAGCACCGAGTGCCCTCCTGGGATGAGTGACCCACGCTGGGTCCCCCGGGGCTCCGTGCCGCTGCGCCCATCTCCCCGCGGCACTCAGCTGGCGATGCCGCAAAAATTGGTAAGCGATTTATCCCCCCCTCCCGCCTTGAACGATCGAGAGGCAGTAAGAGGAGGATAATCCCCACACCCTCCTCTCGGGTTTCCCGTCCCGAGCCGCAGGGAGGGCGGGGGACCGAGGCTGGCCGCCTTCCGCCGCCGCCCCGGGAAGCGAAAGCGAAAGGCCGGGCCGGGCTCTGCTCCGGCACCCGCGGCTGCCGCTCCGCCGGCCGCGCCTCTGCTAAAAGGTAAAAGGAAAAAAGGAAAAAGGCAGAAGCCGACGGGCTTCCCAGAGGGAGAGGGGCTGGGAGGGGCGCCGGGGAGGTGGGACCCCGGGGGCTGCTCCAGAAAGCACCTCGGAGACGGGTATGGATACATGGATCTGTACAGGGATCTGTACAGGGATGCGTCAAGCCAAGCACTTCGTGCCTCTGGTTTTGGCAGCCTGCTGGGCTGCCCTTTCACCCTAAGGCACCAGGGTTTTTTTGGATGTGAAGTGCCCTCTGTAAAGGCGGACCAGCCCTTTGGGTGGTCTGGGATCCGAGCCGCGTTTTGCCCCGTTTTGCCCCATTTTGCCCCATTTGCCCGCGTTCGGGCAGCGGCTGCACCGAGCTCTGCCGGCGGTGGCACGGCCAGGCTGTCGGTGCCTTCCCTTCTGCAGGACACCTTCCTGATCGCTGCTTCCCACAATAATATGTTCAAGGGTCACAGGAAAGATTGATGCTGTTGTAGATGTTATATGAGGCTGTTACTGTGCACCGATGTTTACATTGCTGTTTGAGAACGGAGTTGCGGTTATTTGCTCAAGGACGCATCCCACAGCTGAACAGGGTTCTGTACATTTGAGGACGTTTGGTGGGTTTGATTGTGGGAGGGTGAATTTGGACTCTAGTGAATATTCCCACTGACTTCGTAGGAGAGCTCCATGGGACAAGAAGTTTCTGCGTATTATTCCTCTTGCAGAATTGGAGCTCTTATTATCACACTGACAAGAAACAGAAAGTGGAGTGACAATTGCAGTAAGCATTCCATGGATGTCAGGATGTGGTAAAACTTGTGCATCTTGAGACTGAACACTCTAAGCCATAAAGTAGCTCTTGAAGAATATCTCCAGCAATGTATTGATGTGCTGTACTTTCAGGGTTCTATTTCCTCCTCTTTGTTACCAGTAGCTTGAAAATTATTTCTCCTCACCCCCACTATGATAGATATTTATATGTACTTAGTTAACTTTTCAGCACTTTGTCTATATATGTTGCATCATATATTTGGCATGTAGTTAAAATCCATGTTGTTGTGTGTATGCATATGAATTTATGTTGTATATGGAACCTTTCCAGATGTCTGAGCAATGACTCTCTTGTTTTGTCACACGTTTTCCAGGCAGAAGGTGACACAAAGTTTAGTTAAGGCTGATTTAATTCCTGGGGGAGCTGTGGTAGGCTGTGAGTACATACTAAAACCGGTTCCTCTTGTTTGCTGCCTTAGCATTCCTGCAATTCCTGCCATCCAGCCCCCCTTCCCAAAACACCCCGGTAGAAATCCACCAACAGGCTGAAACCATTCTGGCCGGACAAAAGAGATCAAACCTCTTCCCACACTTTCCCAGCAGGGAAGCAGCCCGTTCCCGGCTGGATGCCTTTTCCCTTCCCACCAGGGTAGCCCAGAGGACAGCCAGGATCCCCGTCCTTGCCGCAGTATTTTGTATTGATGTCCTTGCTGGAGACTTGGCTTTCCTTTTCTTTTTAACCCCGGTGAACTGTTGGTGTTTTACTCTCTGAGCTCAGTGATGGCTCAGCTTCTCATCAGCACTTGAATAAGTCCAGCCTGGGTGGCTGGACGCAGAAGTAAAGCTCCTCATGGAGCAGGAGTCAGGATCATTGAAGGGAGGAGCTTTATTTCAGACGCCAAAGCCTTTCCCAAGGAGGTGTGAGCTCTGGTTTTTGGAGGTGTTTCGGCATCTAAGTGTGATATTTGCCACTGAGGTGTTATAGACCTTCAGGATGCCATCTAAAGGGGCATGCTATTTTAGCCTCTAATCAAGGAGTTTGGTAAGAGTTCTCTGAGTAGATCACAGCCAGTCACTGATGTTTCTGTAACCAAGTAAATTACTTTTTAAAGTTGCTCTGACACAGATAATTTATTGCCAGTATCTTCAGACAAAAATATATGGTAATGTTAGGTGTAACTTCATCAAGTGAAATGAAACAGTTCCTTGTGTGATTTTTTCATTGTTAGAGCAGGAATTCAAAAAGGAAATAAGCATGGGAGGATATAAACTGTATTTTTAGTTCTCCTGGACTGAATAAATGTTTGATAGTAGTACTGCCAGGAAAAATTTCTAAACAGTATTTTTTTGTACTCTCCTATGAACCTTAAACAATTTTTTTTAAAGAATATGCACAGAGACATGAAGTCATTGTGTTCAAAGCTGAGTGAGTTTTATTTTTATAGGTTTTAAATTTAAGAGATCTTTTTCAGATAAATTGCTGAGTGATTGTATTTCACTAGTTTTTTATAACTTTGAAATTAACCCTGTAGAAGACTTTGAGCTGCCTCTTTCACATGGGTCACAAAAACATCAGGGAATACTTGGCATGATGCTGCAGGATCATGGTGGTAAAGGTGAATATCAGAGCTTCAAGAAGGACTTAGTTGTTCTGTGACAGAGGGTGACATCCCCTGACATAGTGAGACATGGTGACAGCATAGCCCACTGAAGATAATGTGTAACAATTTACATCATATTCCAAGTCTCTGCAGATAGACACTTTGAAACCACCCCCCAAAATTTAAACTAAACCTTGAGCTCCTTACAGAATTCTCAGTGGGCATTTTACTGGCCCTCCCAGGCTCACACTGATGAGTATGGAGGCTTGGACTATGTGCGAGAAGGGATGCACAGGAAGAAGTTTAAAGGTTATTTACAAGGAAATAGGTATTTTCCCCTGTTTTTCCTGATGTTGCCCTCTCACACATGTATTTACTAAAATTTTTCCAGAGATGCCTATCAGCTAAAAAGCTGTAGAGCCACCTCTGTATGAATGATAAAGGAAACTGATTACATGTTATTTGTTAGACCACTGAATGTAAGGCCTATAAATACACGATAATGTGCCTGCTGAGAATCCATGGTATTGGATGCTCCATCTTGAAATACTCCATTGACACTGTTAAAGATCACAAGGACACAGATTCTGACTCAGAAGGCTGACAATGACTTTGTCTGTTTCCAGGAATTTCATCCTTTTTATGCTGTTCTGCAGAGAACAACCCAATGGGTGGAAGAAAGACAAACTTCTTCAATCACATTGGTCAAGTCAGAGGGACATCAAGAAGAAATGTCCCCTAGGGAAAGGAATGTAAACATAGGTTACAGTTAGGAAAACATGTCTCTTGTTGACAGAAAACTCTCTGGGAAAAGAGTTTCAGAGAAACCAAAACATCACAGGCACAAACCAGGGCTACACTCCATGGTGTCTTTTATCACATCGCTAAGAAGAACTAGAGGAGATGCAGAATATAAATGTAATAAATCTGTTCTTAATTTTAAGAAGGCATTGAATTATTGTGAAAGATTGTATTACCTGGCATATAAGAAATAGGCAAGATCAAAGTGGTTTTGTTCACAGAGTCTACACGTCTTTCCTGTTATTGTTCACTATTTAAATCTGTCACGTGAGGCAGAAGAAAAGCACAAAATTATTATGTCTGCTGTATACATAATATTTCATGTGTTTACACATAGTAAATATATTGAAGAATTGAAGCAATGAGAGAAGTCAGGAGTTTCACAGGATTCTTTATCTCAGTCTTACTCTTTGATTTGGTCAATGTTACTGATGAAAGTATGTAATATCAGGCGAGCTTCTACTTTTAGAAGCTGTCCCAAAACTGTGGAAGCCACTTGCTTGTGAAATCCCACCAGCAGAGTGGCCTCCAGCTCTGGGGCCCCAGCACAAGAAGGACACAGAGCTGCTGGAGTGAGTCCAGAGGAGGCATCAAGTTGATCCAAGGGGTGGAGCACCTCTCCCATGAGGAAAGGCTGAGGGAATTAGGTTTGTTCAGCCTGGAGAAGAGAAGATTTGGGATTAATTTTTGTGGCTTTTCAATACCTGAAGGAGGCAAAAAGAAAGATAGAGAGACTATTTAGAAGCACCTGGAGTGACAGGACAAGGGAAGAATGTGTTCAACCTGACAGAGAGTAGGTTTAGATTGGATGTTAAGATGATTTTTCCTGTGAGGGTGGTGAGGCCTTGGCACAGGTTACCCAGAGAAGCTGTGTCTGCCCCATCCCTGGAAGAGTTCAAGTGGTCAAGTGCTGGACAGGGCTTGGAGCAACCTGGTCTAGTGGAAGGTGTCCCTGCCCATGTCATGAGATGAGCTTTAATGTCCTTTCCAACCCAAGCCATTCTGGCATTCTGTGATTCTGTGAAGTGTAAAATTGTTTTTGAATTTTTCTTTGGTCGTAATTTCAAAGCATCTATAAAAATCTGTGATTTGAAATAGCAAGATTCTGAGAATGGGATGCACTGATGTGAATAGAGAAGAAAATTGAGGTGGACTACATTATGGGAGGATTTGGTTTCAGAGTTAAAGTTGAGGTGGCTGTTGTTGCTGCTGGATTATATGGCTGGTATTGAAGACATGAACTGGTTTGGGCCCTCCTGAGCTCTTTGACCCCAGCAGAATAATCACTGAGTTATCTGAAGCACTCACTGGCTGCCCTTCAGCTCAGTGGACACTGTGCACTGAACTCTTGTAGCAAAACACTTCCATGCTTTACAGCATTGCATTTCCTGCACAGTAAGTTATCATAACATAACAGACTATCCAGCCTGAAAATATTTCATGTTAAGACTTGTGAGTTAATGGAGAAATAAGTGGTTTGGGCAAACCAACAGCTAGCTGGGTCTTCAGTTAAGAAACAGTCTTAGTTAAGAAGCAGTCTAGTACAAATGAAGAAGGAGTGAGATGACAGGTGCTGTTATCATCATTTAAGTTGATTTTGAATTGAGATTTACAGCTAACCTTGGGTTATATGATCACCATATAAAATGGCTTTTGGAACTCTGGTACTGTACAGTACTGTTTTGTTTTGTGCAGCTTGGAGGTGGAAGGGATGATGATAAGTCTGGGTATTTTGGCACGAACTTGAAATCTTGACCTGTGTTGCAAAAATACAAGAAGAATAGGAATTTATTTTAAAAGCTCTAATTTATTCCACCCAGAGGAATCCCCAGTGAATAATTATGCAATTAAAAGAACCCTTTTTATCACAATACACCAACCTTTTGTCCAGTAACTTGTCAGAGGAATTCAATTAAAACCCACAATCTTAAAAATACACTTGTCTGCAACTGAAAGTATGTAATCCCCTGAGATGGAAGCTAGTTAAACATAATTCTGCCACATTAGTGTGTACTACAGTATATTAATTTGGAGAGCAAGTTCCATAGATGACTGATCATTAGTGTTTATTATGATTACATTATAGTAATTTTTGTTTTGTCAATAACCAGTTATGCTGAATCCAAAAAATGGTGTAGTGTATTTATTGCAGCCACTTATCCATGTTCAGATAATTTCCTCCTAATGATAGAGCAAGCTTACATAAGGCTTTCTGTCAACTGGTTATACATTAGGGACTTTTTTTTTTAACCTCATGTGCTTGTACTGTACCAGATGAACAAGTGTATGTGATAAGAAAATATCTGCACCATTTCAGAAAACAAAAAAGTATTTCCAAAACCTTTTTGCTAGTATTGGCTAGAAACAGAAACAGTCCCTTTACTTTAGTCCTTTCAGAACTGGGAATGGCTGATACATGCAGGCATTTATATGCAGTAGGGAAACACTCCTTATTTCACTGTGACATGCTTAATTCTTTCTCATAAATAGATTTTTTGACTCCTTCCAGCAGAAAAGCTAGGGCAGGGGGTACGGGGAAGAGATTATGCTCACATATTTTGTGGTCAGTGAAATGACAGTGTATCACAGTTTTTCCAGTAGAGGAAAACTGGTGATAGGGAATCAAGGTTTAAGGTTTCCATACCTACTCCAGTTCTGCAATTGTGACCACAAGGATAATAAAGACAGGCAAAGTGAAATGTACTTTGAGATTGGAGATATGGTATAACTGTAGAAAAATGTTTCATCAGGTGAGTGTCATCATGGCAACCTGCAAACTGACAGAAGGCAGAAGTAGATTGGATATAAGGAGGAAATTAGGTTAGATATCAGTGAGGCTCTTGCAAAGAGAAGCTGTGGCTGCCCCATCCCTGGAAGTGTCCTAGGCCAGGCTGGATAAGGTTGGAGCAACCTGATGTAGTGGAGGGTGTCCCTTACCCATGGCAGGGCTTGGGATGAGCTTTACAATCCCTTCCAACCCACAGCAGTCTGTGATTCTATGATCCGGGAATAAACACTGAAAAGACCCAACTGCATGAACTTGGGTTCTAAGTGTAGGACAATATATAGCATCACGGAGTAAACACTGCTTGCCTGTTTTCCAAGTTGAATTGGTATGGATGAGCCCAGTAGAAAATTGCATTCAGAGAAATCAGCACTGTTTGATCAGTGTAGAATTTGGTGGGCTAGAGTACAGATGCTCTTGTCTTCCTTTCTTTCTGATTTTCAAGGCTGTGTCTCAATCCATTGAGGAATTAACGTGTGCTCCTTCTCTGATCATTCTATGAAAAGAGGTTCAAACCCCCCTAAACTAATGTGATATAGAAAGAATAAAGTATTTTGATTGAATATGAATTCAATCTAAATTGACATATAATGTAAATTGACATATGAATTTAATTTTTACCCTTTTCTTGTACATTTTAACATATTCTTTCATGTTTGCCTTGAAACCAGGGAAGTTTTTATATTATTTCTGGGACAGAGTAGTGATACTACGTAACACAGTGTTATTTTGTATGGAGAACTGGCAGTTTTAACTATTATGCATTTTTTACTGATTTTTTTAATTTTGAAGGAACAGAGGTGTCAATATAACACATAAGAACCCAAAGAGTGTTAGATTTTATGCACATGATAAATGCTAAACAGTTGCAGGAATATTTCTAAATATTTTTCTCTAAATATTATTAGCATGACATTTTTCTGAGCTCACTGATAAAGTCATCAATTTATATAGCTCCAGTGAAGAATAGCTGTTACACTTTTAAATTTGATTGAAATATCCATGCACAGTATTATAAACTTTTGTAAATATCTTGGTTTGAAAGACAAGTGTCTGCCAAGGAAAGCAGGAATGGAGAATATGACCCCCTCTCCCTCTGAATCATTATAACTTTGAAATTAAGGGGCTTTCAGGCAAAGACATGGAAAAGGTATAACAGGTTTTTTTACTAGTATGTGTATGTGTAACAAGGCAAAGAAACAACAACAACAGCAGCAGCAACAAACAAGAAAAAAAAAAACCCAATGAAGAGTTTCTCTTTTAGCAGTTTCCCCGTTGGTGCAGTTCCGCTCACAGCCAGCAGGGGCGCTGCTGGCTCCCGGCCGGGCAGGGCAGGTGCAGTGATTCCTCCAAGGCTGCAGGGGGCGCTGTGGGGTGAGAGCAGAGAGCACACGGCAATGGCTGCTTGACTGAGGCGGGAAAGGATGGGAAAGGCGCTTGCTTTACAAACCCCTCAGGGACAGCCGATCCCAGTACCCCAGCAGGACTCTCGGAAGCGGCAAGCTGGAAACGGCAGGAATGAGCAGAATCCCCGGGTGGTAGATGAGATTTATCAGAAACTCCACAGTTTTAGCTGGAACTGTGGGATGTCCCGGCAGGCGGGGGATGTGGGGGCTACAGTGCAGTGAAAAACTCGGAGCAGTGCCGAAGAAACTGCAGTGGCAGCCCAGTTCCTGAACAGGGCAGAGAGAGGCTCCCTTGGAGGGGAAAAGGGGCTCAGGGATCCCGGGGATTTCCCTGAGCAGATGGTGAGGGGTCCTTTGGTGAGGTCAGGTGTTACCAAGGCCCCAGTGCAAGGGCCGCTCTTATGAGCAGAGCTCCGCTGACGATAAAACAAAGGCAGCAGGAGACACCACCCCGCAGTGGTGGGGAATTGTCCCCACAGCGATGGCAGCCTCTCCCCTCTACCAATGCTGAGAGCACAAGAGAGAGCTGGCAGCTGCACCCAGCCCCTTTTTGCCCAGCTGTGGTACTTCTGCCCTTCCCAGAGAAACCCCCAGGTAAAAAGAGAGAGTGGCCAGCTGCACCCCTCCCCTGAGCTGTGGAAACTCTTTTGTCTCTCTTAAGTACCCGGTTATTGTCTCCTAGCAACACGTATGGGGGGGGGAAATTCCCTGAGAGAAAGAAACCCCAGAGTAAACTTGCATTGAACTTTTCAAAGTAATAATCCTTTAATTTTAAATATTAATTTACCAACCTGTGTGGCATCAGCATCCAAATTCTTTGGTGTTTTTGGTTTTTTTTTTCCAAGTTGTCAAATTATTTCAGTGGAGAGAGGCCCAAAGAACCAGAGCTCTGTGTGTGCTCTCGCTGTCGATCTCAGTGTCTATTTGCTGATTTTCACCAATGTATTGCCAGCAAAGAATGGCAGGTCAGTAAAGGATATGAAAAGAAACTATGTCAAATAGCTGAAACCAACTGATAATGAGAAACACAGACTTGGGGTTTGGTAGACATTGGGTAGGAAATACACTGAGGAAAAATACTATTTAGGGCAGACAACCTAGAGGAAGGCAAGGAGAATGTTTTGAAAACATTTTTCACCAGTACATTATGCACTCAGCTCATGTATTGCTGTGTTTATAGATTCTGTAGCAAATTTCCTGCAGTATTATAAATAATAAAATAATCTCCTGAAAGCCCTTTACCTGCTTTTGCATCTGATACCCCTTAGCAGATATTGCCTTTACAGGAGAATTTTCATCCTATCAAAATGTAAATTGCAGACTGATGTTACACGGTGAGCTGTGTCAAGCCAATAACAAAGAGTATCAGCGAAAGGCAAGAACATGGGGGGGAGAAAAAAATGAAGAGAAACCACACCATTTACATTTGAAGAGGAACGTATCTGACAGCTGAGCGAACAAAGAGAATAGGCATTAAAGACGCCTGTGCCTTGACAAATGTTGGAGGAATCTCCTGCCTTTGTTTGGACTCGCTGTAGATGGGAGTTCATTACCGAGCAGTTCTGTGTGCGGCTGCCTTCATTTCCGCTGAAGTAATAATCCTTTAGGGATGGCAGCAAGTAATAACCCTGCCTCTGGAGGGATACAGTCTGCGATATTTTTGCAGAATACTTCCGAATTTCTATTACTAATAAAAGGCTTGTAGCTTGGGTCTTTTCAGGACTTTTTTTTTTTTTTTTTTTTTTTTTTTTTTTTTTTTTTAATTATTATTTATTTTTTTAATTGCCTTTCTGGTGGGATGGGCTTGGAAAAGGCACTAAATCACTTTACTATAAACAGTGGTACGTGGCATGGAACACTCTTAAGGAGATTATGTTATCTCCCAGGAGCAGAGAATGCTGCAGTCAACAGGAAATCAGTTTCTGAGGGTGCTCCACTAAGTTTGCCTCCTGACTGGAAACTTTCTACTTGTTGCCCCAAGGGAACAGTAAGCTGAAAAACCAGGCAGATGGTTTCTTCCCCACTTTCCTTATTCTTTGATTCCATGTAAATAATTTCGTGCTTGGCACTAATTTTTTTGTGTTAAACATTTGTAAATATTATACCACTCTCACAGTTGCTCTCACTTGTGCAGTAGCTTTGCTGTTCAAAAGCCAGATGTTTTTCAGCAGGTTTCAGGGAGATTTAAATCTGTCCTCTCTAGACTGAGCCACTACCAACTAGAGCATGAGCAATTAGTATGAAGGAGAAATTGTGTTTTGTCCCACGCTGTGTATTGAAGGATTATATTTATTTGTTTTCCTTCAAGCAGGGGCCAAAGAAGATGGCTTTTTCCCTTTTTCTATACATTTGTTGTGTATAGATAAAGCCTTACAAAATAAGGGCCTTGTTACCTGTGTAAAATCATGGCTCATGTGAGTCACTGTTTATCTTGATTTTGATAAGGCTTTCTGTTCTCTTGGGAAGAGTGTGTACTGGAGGAATGACTCGAGCCATAAACACCATGTGGCAACGTTTTTCCTTTACTTCCCAGAATGCTGGGAGGTGGCACGTTTGAGTGAATGGCCGAGAAGGGCAGAAACTCTGCTCTAATGAGTGCTTGGTGGTGTGGCTGTTTTGTTTTTCCTCCTGTGCATTCCCAAGACTTTCCTTAAACATTCCCATAGCAGAAACATATAAACACTGGAGTGTGTGTAATAAAGATGGATCCTGCTGGAAGAAGCAGTGGTCTCTGTTTGTTGTTTTTTTTTTCCAAGCTGCTGCAATAAAATTCATTGAGACCTTCATTACTCACGTCATCTGACAAGCATTCTAGTGTCGAAGATACAGCCTAAATTTTATGACTTTATGATTTCATTTATGGTTTATAGAAGTCAGAGAACCCCTTATAACATGGGAAAGCTGGACAGAGCAACGCAGAACAGAACCAATGTTGTCAATCATACATTCTGCGTTTATTGTCCCGAAAATGGCAGGTTATATACAGTTACACATAGTTTACAGTTACAAACGTTTTCTCATTGGCATTCAGCATGAAGAAAAATGCAAACAATCATTGTTTATCTTAACCTTAAGGTGGCTACGTGTTCACACTATAACTACACTACCTAATACCTAAACACACCTTAACCTAATTTTTTACTGCGCCACAGGCTGTGCTACTTGCACACAGGCCTGAATCTGAGGCCCAGTCTCGGGTAGCTCAAACCTCATTCCAAAACACATCATGTCCACGTTCTCTAAGAAATTCTGCTACAGTTTATGGTTTAAATTCAATAGACAGGAAAGGCCTGGTGTAAATAGGTCCTTCAGAAGGAAGGTAAAGCCCCATTTCCTTGTAAGAGCTTTTGGAAAGACTTTGGTTGGGATGAGGTCCATGAAGCTCAGACATATTGAACAAACTTTCTTTGTTCTGAAAGTACAAATTCACAGGTCCTTGAAAACTTCTCGAAGTCCTTAAATTCATGCAAAATGTAAACATTTTGTTTAGGAAAAAATGCCATGAGAAAATGTTCAGATCAGATAGAAAAAGATTTCCTTATTTCATCCTTATTTCCTTATTTTGTAGCTTGGCTTCATAAACACTTTAAAACTTTGCTCATTCAAAGTAGATATTTATGTACCATTTATTCCTGACCATCACAGATGCAGGTAAGCAGATAATATACCAAGTACTTATGAGCAAACTATCTCACTTACTAAATCATCTACAATACCTGCTACAGATTATATATATATATATATATATAATAAATCCATTATCACACGAGTTCCTAACTGTTAGTCTTAGAAATACCTAGATATCAATACCTATCAATAATAAAAATTAAGTACTCATTGCAATATCAATCACTATGTATTTTAATAGTAATACAAATCTGACACAGAATTGCTTTTTTTTTTAAGAATATCATTGCTCAGTGAAAAATGATTTTTTTTTTAACTTAATGGGACTTTCCCCTGTGTGTATGGACTTTTAAAGTGGGCTTAATGCAAGAGGAGCTAATTATTTTCAACAAGGAACAAGTAAGATTGCTACAAAATAATTGGTAAGTTTATGAAGATTTTCTAAGTGGTAGAATCTGCAATAAGCAGGCAAACTGTCTGGACGTTTTTTGGTCCAAAATAATTTCGCATTTTGAGTGATTTGAACAAGCAATACAAGATCTGATGTCTTGGCAGAGGAGAACATGCTTGTGTATGCATTTTTTCAGCCACCAGGCCATGAATTTGCCCATTTTTTTTTTATTTAACATGTTCAGATATTACCAAACCGATGTAAACCAAGGGGGTAAACTAAATTCAAAGGAGAGGCCTAAAAGCTCAATTTCTTTCTCACCTCCACACCTGAGTCTGGGGTTTTAATGTAAGGGAAGTACTCATTTTGCTTTTTGGAGCAACTGCCTGGGGAAAGAGATCCTCTAAAACTTGTTTTTTGATCCTGATTATATAATTTTGAGTGCATTCCTTAGTACTCTGTTTGCAAAGCACAGAGGCTTGACGAAAAGTAGCGATTACACATAGGAATGTTTTTTTGAAGTTTTTTTTAGTTTTTTTTGTTTGTTAAGACACTCTTGAAATTTTCATGAAGCTCTTTCATGTGAAATATGAGGTATAGAATGTTTCCTGTAATAAAACTTAGAATTGTTATAGAGAAGCGACCTGGTGTGAGGGTACGGAGTGTATATATCATCATCTATATTAAAAAAAAAAAGTTTTAAGTTGTTTTCAGGAGTGAATTAGTCAGAAATTCTGGTAAGTACTTTGAGAACAACTCCTCCAAAATGAAAAGGGGTCAGTTTATTCAAACTCTTAATTATTAATTATTGGCTTTTATTTATTTTAGATTGTGGTTTTAAAATAGTTTTATAACATTCTTGTAGTAAGAAAATGGTAGCCAAATCTCAATGAGGTTTTTCCTTTACAACAACTGGGCAATAGGATTTCTGGGGTGCATTTTTTTTTTCTGTTGTTATTTGTGTAGTGCATAAAATGTGCCCCATTGTGATGATAGCTTCCTTTGTTTATTTTTGCAGGGCTGACCCGAGGATCATTTCGTCCTTCAAGAATCTGTTTGCAAGGTTTGCATAGACTTGTTCCTAAGGGGAGACATGTCTGAGGTTGACTATGAGAAATTAGCTGAAATAGGTAATTATTTTTATAGTATTTCAGATTGCATCTGTGTAGAGTTACAAGTGATTTAATAAAGTAATCTTCAGTTAATAAAGTTTCTTCAGTTAATAAAGTATCTTCAGTTATCTTCAGTTAATCACCCACATTCTGTAATATTTCTTGGAGCAATCCAGTATTAGTTACAGCTTCTGTACTGATGTGTACCCTATTAAAGCCATTAGGGTTGAAGGTTATTTTAATACATGCAGCTTTTGTGAATTACTGCTAGATGTTCCTAGTGCAAGTTTAGACTATTGGAACATCACCATCATCATCACATGTTGTGGCACAAATGGGAACCATTACTCCAAGCAGACAAGTGTGGAATGCATTCAGAGCATTGCATGTTACTGCCAAAGATGTTGTGTGGAGCAATGTCAACCAAAGGCTCATCATTTGGAAAGATCTGCATTACTTCTTTTTTTCCCTGGAGTTTTTAAAGATGCCAGGCTGAAGCCCAGAGCAAGGGTCTTCCAGATCTTGCCCAGCCTGCCTCAGTCTCAGCCTCCCTTTCTCCATCCCTTCCCTTTGCTCTGATTTTACCGCTCCATGACTTCCAGGAGCAGCTAGCTGACGTTTGTAATTCTAGGGACTGATACAAAATCCATGGAAAGCAATTTTCATCCTCAAACTTGCCAAGCTCTGGCTCAGGCTCTTTGTATTGTCTCCTAGGCTGGCTTAAACAGCACTAATGGTGTGAGTAGTAACAGAGGATCCTCTGCTACAGCCTGTGGAGCAATGAACTCCTCTGTCATTTGCAGGAGAAAAATAGAGCTGAGGTCTCCCTCAGTTTGAAACGTTGAATCTTCTTTCTTATTGATGCCTATTATGAAAAATCTTTTGGGCTCCACTCTCCTTGTTCTAACAGGAAAAAAAAAAAAGAAAGAAAAATAATATAAAAAGAATTATCTCACTAAGTTAGGGCTGAGTAGCTTTTCAGCAAGTATGGTTAATACTGGGATTTATGTAGACCATGTAAATAAGTGCAGTACAAATATTTACTTTGATTCTCTGGGTCTTTGGAATGTCTCAAAGTCAGATTGGTTGTTCTTTTGTATTTTTGAACATACACTCCATTTTTAATAACACAGCTCCCACTTCACATCCCCACAGATGGAGCAGCTACTACTTATTTTTTTCTTTTCTCTTTGAAACTTTCTTGCCTTAGGGGGTTAGAGTGCCCAGACATGAAGGGAAAACAAAACAAAACCAAACCAAACCCCTAATAAACAAAATAGTGCTTTACTTGTTCTGAGCTTTAACAAGACTTAAATATTTTTATGAAGAAAAAATTGTGGAATTTATCTACTGCATTATGTTTGTATTATTATTCTTCCCCAGCTCTTGGGAAAAAAACAATCAGAAAAGTGAGAGAATACTTTCCCAGATAAGGTTAGTGTAGCTTTTTATATATGATAAGCTTTTAAAAGATAGAAAAATAGACATTTTGTAGATAATAAAAGTTTAAATATTTTTGTGTGTATGAAGAAGACTCTAATGGTATCTCTCTAAAGGCAGGTGTTTTTCTTTTTCCTGTAAGACTGCTGATTTATTTTCTGAGGAGGCTTTTATGTGATTTCACACATAAGGAAATTTAAAAGTAGTACACGTGTTGCTGACTCCTTTGTGTTTTGGAGAAGCCCAGCCACTAGTGGCATTTTTCATCCTTGTGAAATGCATTTTTGGTACAAATCATGTTAAAAATGAGACAATAAAGCCTTCATATGGCTGTTTGCAGGATAGAAAGATACTGAGAAATTGTGAGTGGAAGGCATTCCAAAATATTTAATACAAGTTTTTCTCTAACACTTACTAGCTGCTGGCACATAAATCTGACTGAAATCGTTATTTATTTTCTCTGCCCTAGTGTGCCTTGTGTTCTGGTTCAAAGAACATGAAATATGCAGATGATGAAAAGACAAAATGTTCTAATACTTTTAAAGGTGACACTAGTAATGTTATAGGTCACAGAATAATGAAATACCAGATTGGAAGGGGATTAAGGATAATGTGGTCCAAAATCTTTCTTAGCAAAGGCTAGAAGTTAAGTTAAGACAAAATGGCCCAGCACCATATCCAGATGACTCTTCCAAGTGTTCAAACTGATAGATAAAAATGTTAATTCTACCTTAATAAAAGTTGCAGGATAAAAAGAGGTGGATGGTATATAGCAGGTAGTGCACCATAAAACATTTGTTTTTCTCTTTTTCTGTGTCTTCTCTCAAGCCACCGAGACAGTTGTGTATTAGTTATTATTACTTATCCCAGATTCTCTTCACTTGGATATGTACTTAGTATGAGCTTTTTTTGAACCTTACAACAGTCTGGAAAAAAAACTTGGGTGTGAAAAAAACCCCAAACAAACCAACCCAAAAAGTCTTGGAACAAGGTCGATTAACACTGTGTTGCTCTTTTCAGTTTTTAATTCTGGTATCTAGTCCAGAATCTCCTGAAGTTGGGAGAGGGCTGCCCATTTTATTGGGATTTTACTGGGCTCTTGGGCAGCAATTTACACTCTTTCTTGGCCTCCAGCTGGAGTATATACTGGACAGACATTTGGCTGCCTTGCCTGTTCCAGGTTTGGAAGGTTAAAGCATTTCAAGGGGACAGCGGATTTTGGGGGTGGTGGGATGGAGACTTGTTTGCAATTTGCTACCTTTGTGCAAGTTGTGAATCTGCTCTGGAGAGTGCTCACATGAGGTGTTAGTGTGGAGTAGCTGTCAATGTATGGCATCAGGCTGAAGCTTTGGCTTCTCTGTTTGGGCAACCTTGAAATAAAAGGCAGGAAATTGTAGATGAATCCACGCAGATTAAAGGAGTGTAAAAAATGATGAGACAATGCCAGCAGTCATGAATAGCAAGGACAGAATGCCAGCTGTCCAATCATAGAGATTTTTGTGAGCATCACGGGAGATACTAATCTTAAGGAGTGTGTGAAGGTAGAGATGGGGTATTGAAGAGTTTCTTTCCCACACAAGAGAAAGCAGAAAGAACAAGAAACTGATCTGTAACTGCAATAAATAGTGATAAAAGCCCATGGTTTTGTGAAACTGAGCAAAAATTCAACCGTTCAGTAACGCATCAGAGGCAGAAGTTTTTCTCTGTTCATGAGCACTTCTGTGTTCTTGCTTGCTCCTTTAGAACTGCAGAAAGATGAAATGGAGGATACACACTCAGAACAGGAAGAAACATTTCTGCCCCCACCACCTGAGGATCCTGAGCTAAATATCAATCACCCATACTATGATGTTGCAAGACATGGCATCATCCAGTTGGCAGGTATGTTTGGGAACTCCTATGGTTTTACCTTACCACACACATTATCACCTTTTTCTTACTGTACTCAAGGTGATTCATAGGAATCATGTTCCTGCTTTCAGCTTTCATCCTGAAAACGGCTGACTGGTAATATGTGAACTTCGTGCACTCATCTGTAGATGAATTATGAGCCAAATATTTGAAATAAGACTTGTTTTAAAATATAACTATAGCAATATCTTATGATCTAAAGCCTAACTGTGACTGTAGCACCTCTGCACTTCATTTGTGATAAGCTGTTTTGTTTGCTAAGTCATCTGAAGAGTTGTGCAGCCACACTTAATCATTTTTGTTGTCTGCCCTGCAAACGGTGTGCAGCCAAAGAGATATGGGTTAAATATATAAAAACTAACAAAAGGCACAAAGGAAACAGCTGACATGAAATTTAACTGCATTTATCACCTGGATTTCTGTTGTGATTTGGAGAGAAGTTATGCATACATAGTATATTTCAATATTGGATCCTTTAATGTTTACAGTCACTTCTTTTTAAAATATTCTGGCAACATATAAGACTTGCAACCATATTTATGATATAAAAAGCACCTCTTTAAAGTATGCATTGCTTATATTTTTTTTCCTTTATTTTTGGTTTAAATGTGCTTGATAAAATAGCATTAATAATCACAATCCTAAAGTAAAGAAATTAATACAATAATAAACAAATAGTGATATTGAATCTTCATCCTAGTGATGTCTAAGATTGTGTTATATTGTATACATATTTTGTATTTTATACTTTGAGTACATAAGCCTAGGTTATGACTTTTCAGGAAGATGATGAACCCAGGTTATAATACATGGATATCTTCCTGATATTGAGCCATAAACAGGATGACTCAGGTAAACATCAACTTTAGCAAAAGCAGTGCTCTAGGGCAGTGGAATCTATGATGATTTGACTTCTGACTGAGAATGGGAAGAGGATTTTACCCATAATTAAGTCCAAACCTTGGGTGTACTTCTGGTTTAATTTCACCTTGCAAATTTTGCCTGAAGTGTTGGATTACCTCTCATGGTTTTGTCCTTAGCACTGCAATCTTTTGTAGAGGAAAAAAATTCCCTGGCCATGTTTAAGTCCAGATAAGTGTGACCTTACCTGCAATTCCAGCAAGAAACACTTGACGGGGGTTTGCCAGTTTGCTGGTTAATTTAAATGCAAAGCACAAGCCAGTGGTGTGCTTCAGACTCCTGTGGCAGCAGCCTTCAAAGTAGCTCCAGGGTGGGGTGTGAGAGGAGCAGGCAGAGGAGAGCAAAGAGTGCTGGACACAGGAGCTGTGAGATCATACCCACATGCTTCACCTCCACAAACCAGACCTCTCTATCCCAATATTAACTGGTATGGAGTCAGGTCTGAATGTTTTCTGGATTTACATTCAAGTAAGGAAAAGGCTTGCTAAAATAAATGATGAATTAAAGTGCCAAATTCAGATGTGAATGTGAACTCATTTTAGGTTTGGTATCCTGAAGATACAGCACAGGTCATTCTACACCCAAATAGACCTCATGTAACAGAAAAGCCTAAGCTATTCTTTTTTGCCAAGTCAGTCATATTAAATTATATTCCATTTCTATTTGACTATTCTGTTGTTTCTTTGCTTTCCTTACATTTTCTTTTATGCTTTCTCTGAATTATCAAAATAGTTGGGTTTTGTATCACTGAAAGTAGTTTTGATGTTCAGCACCCCTTTTCAAACTAGTCCAGAGAGCCAGCCAGACAGAGCTGTATGGACATTAGAGAGGCTGACTTCAGGAATGGCTTTAACTCATCCTCATTTCAACTTACTTTACTAAGAGGAGCACAGATGAAATGTAGATTAATTAATTACATCAAAAACCAAGCTCTCATCTGATCTGAAAGAAAGGTCTTATGGCAAAGCATTTTCCTTATACAAAGTTTAAGAGAAAAACTGCTCATGGAGAAATCTTTGATGAGGAATCTTGGCTTTCTGAGGGGAATAATAAGCAGGTTCCTCATGTGGGAAATCTTCCTGAAAGTTTGCTTATAGTCATTCTTATTAAGGAAGATACCTGAGCATGTACTTGATTTGAATTGCAGTTTTAGCACTTTCCAGAATTAGCCCAGGTGCAGTTCAGGTGCAATCCCCTCAAAGAAAGTTGGTTTCTAAGTACACATGGACATGAGTAAAATCCAGAGGAATGAATGCAAAGAAGAAACTTTGTGACATCAAAATGAGTTGACTCTTAACTCTAAATTTAGAAGTTTAGTTGGTGTCATTCTCCATGTTTCCATGGTGGTTCTGGTCTTTGTCCCAAAGAATAAATATTTCAGTGGTTGTTTTAATACTTCATCCTTAAGCTGGATAACATGTGATGCACTACATTTTCATATCATCAGCTGAGGTGACCAATACCAGGGAAAGAGGACTCATCTCTACAGCTACAGTTATAAGCTTCTACTGTTAATATTGAGACTCAACTGTGTTGTCTTGACTGTTTTTTCTTAACTGGCTAAGAAGTTGGCCATTTTGAATGGACAGAGACCCACAATAGATTAATTGTGGTTGTATTTGCTGTCTATTACTCAGTCCAGGCAAAACAGGGATGTTTCACAATTATTTCTCGATGACCTTGTTATTTCTGTGAATTGCAGAGAGTAGGAAGCTTGAAAGCACAGTTTGTCTCACCATTTAACAAAGTGTAATTGAGGTTCAAGTTCATTTCCCCTAGCTTAAATTCTCTTAAAGAAACAAATATGAGAGTAGGTATTTTCACTGGTGTGGCAAGTCCCCTGGATTTTGACCCTACTTCTTTCTCCATTGAAACCCAGAAGAAAACTTCCTTTGACTTGAGGATCTTGTTTTGCTGTAAAGTGATCAATAACAAGCTTCAGTAAAGTAAAATATTTCACTTTTCACTTGTAAAATAATAATGTTTAATATTATCAGAACAAAATCTCTTGGAAAATTCATGTAAAAATGACAGCATTTGAAATATCTCATTTGTGAATTGGAATGAACTCTTTCATTAAAATAAAATGTTTCCATTAGTAAGAAGCAGTTAGGAAGTGCTGTGCCATCCAAATTCTTAATTGAAAACCAGTACCATCCTCTTCACTTCTTGCCTTGCCCTGTGTCTTACTGTAACATTTTTTTCCCACTGCCAAGTTTGATATCAAACCTGATGTGTGATTCATGTCTGTTTCAGCGAAATCCAGACAAAATTGCAGTAGATAGGTTGTATTTTAACATTAATTATAATTCTTAAAGTAAATCTCTGTGTGGACAGCCAGCTCTCCACACCTTTCTTTACTCACCAGGCACAGGGAGGAGGCTATTTCTGTGCTGTGTTTCCAGGAGTGGCTCCATGGCCACACAGCTGATAATCCTGAGCCTGCCCAGAAATGTGTCTGTGAGACAGCAAGTGCCTGATCCAAAGGCAGGAGCCTTCTACCCAGGTGTGAGCAAAGTCTATCCGATCTTTCCTCGGCATGAGGGATGTCTAGAAAGGTGTAGGTAGTTGGCTGGAGGAGTGTGAGTGTCCTCAGTCTTTGGGAATGTGTCCTGAATATCTGGAGCCTGAAGCCAATGCAGAGAGATAAAGGGGGGAGCACATTCTCCATGGAAAGTAAAAGAAATTTTGATCTGAAGATGTCTGGTGACACTAAACTGGGTAATAAAGTAGGTTAACACATCAGCAAGGAGCAAAGCTGAAACTGCAGTTCATTTTTCCTTTGTTCCTGGTAGAAAATGAGGCATCTTTCAGTTCTAAGTTGCAGGGAAATGTGGGTTTCCAGCTGTGTGGGTTTGAAATCAACATACTTCCAAGTTACGCTCTTCTTTTAGTTTGCCACTCCCCATTTTACTTTTCAAACTTTCATGTCCTTGGGTAAAAATTCTATCCAGAGAATGCAGACTGCATTGGACTGGAAAGCAAATGTTCTGGCACATGCAATAGGCATTTTCCTAGGTCACTGCCCTCCTGAGAGAGCTTTACTGTGCTCATAAAAATTATTATTTTTAACAGATAAAACGTGTGGAGTGAATTGTAACACAGCATTTTTTTCACAAACAAGTGATGATTTAGAAAGCAATCATGTTAATGTTTTAATTTTAATACATCATTCCTATTAATGCATGTCACATCATAATGCCTTTATAACTACTCTGAGAATACAAAACAAGGCACTTCAATAACTTCAGGAAATAAACTATGGTCTGTTTAAGAGTAATATGCTGACATACCTGAGTACATATAATTGTGGTGTTTCGTGCTCTTTAGTGGTGCTCAAGCTCCTTACTTAACCCAGGAGTCAGAAGGGAAGGGACATCAGGCCTTGTGGTATGGAAAAATCCCCTTTGAGGAAGATAATAAAGATAAGTAGCCAGTCAGAAAAAAAGAACAGGAGAAAAAGGTTAGCCAACAGAGAAATCTGTGTTTTGTCTAAAACTATAGGACTGGAGTAACCAGTACCAAAATTCAAGCTGAGATAGATCTTTAGAGGATGTTAAAGCAAATAGGAAAAGGTTCTTAGGTTTTTAAACTTTAAAAAAAAGAAAGAAGTGATCTTCTGTGAAATAAGAGTGGGGTGGCTATCAAAGACAATCCAGCTGTAGCTGTCAAGCTAAATTATTACTTCATCTTTTTTTTTTTTTCTCAGTAAAGACAATAATGTGGATATCATTACGAAAACTTTTTAAGTCCCTTGTGTGATGTTCTTCTGAAATTTACAATATAATTCTTGTCACTTGGGAAAGACATGTTCAGGTTGGAGCAGAATGGAGAACACCAATGTCAGGGGAGAGACAGAAGGTGTGACCTTCTGCTGTGTACAAGCAGTAGAGCATGGGCTGGGAGGGAATGTAGTTATTGCCTGGAGTTCTTTGGGATGATAAATAGTGCTGAAGGAGAAGCACTGCTTCAGCTGAGCGATGTCACAAGAACAAATTTGTACAAATTGAAAATGGCTTTCAGACTGGAATTGAGAAAATGGGTTGCTAGTTGTCAAATCAGTGAGCAGGAGGAGCATGAAACAGAAAAAGCCTAACTGGTTTTTAAGATAAAGCTTGACAAATCAGTGGAAGGATTATCTGGTGCACTTCCTTGTGATGACACAGGATTGGAATAGATAATGCAGAAGAAGTCTCCCAGTCCATGTCCATATGTGAAAAGTAATTGCTAATCTCACCTCTTCCCTCTCTTTTCTCCTTTGGCACCTAAAATGGAATGGGTTTAAATAGATGCTGTCCTATCATGTCACTGTTGAACTGGACAAGGCAAATACAGGATTTTTTTTCTTAGTGTGAAATATGTCAGGTGAGGACAGCCACCTCTTCCTGAGCTGAATGATGGAAAACATGTGTTTGCAATGCTGAAAAGTGTTTTGTTTGTGCAGATCAAGTAGTTTGATCACTAGTACAACTTATCATGGTTTAACATGTCCGAAGCTGTTCTACCCAGGTGTCATAAAAATGCTCATATCATTTTATGCATTCATTAATTGATTCTGTTGCAGTTTAACTTCCCCCATTTTAGTGCTTTTTTATTTGTTTGTTCATTACAGCTACTTAATTGGAGGTGAAAAGGGAATAACAGAATTATAAATAATAACTCCAGTTCTTGACTTCCTTGTATTTCTGATATCAAACTTCAGTGTTTCAATGGTAATAGAAGCAAGATATTAAATATCCTTTAGCTAGAACATGGAAATTAGACCAAGAATGTATCAGATGTGATTAATTCAGTCTAACCATTTTCTGGAATGTTTTTGTATTGGTTTAAAAGGAATGGTATCATTCATTGTCTTGGTTTGGAAAGACAGGTATCTGCCAGGGAAAGCTGGAATTTCCCTTAGAATAGGGAGTGTAAACCTCACCTCTGCCAAATTATAATTTTGCAATCAAGGGCTTTCGGGAAAAGATTTGGGAATAGGAATAACAGTTCTTTACTAAGAATATTAACAGTACAAATGTAGTAGAAAACAAAACCACCCAACCAAAAAAGCAAACAAACAAACAACAATTTTGGAGAACCTACAGGGCTACAACCTGACACCCTGTTGGTCAGGGTGTTGGAAGCAGTCCAAAAGTGAGTCCTCCTGGAGTGGCAGGTGTGGTTCTGGTGAAGTAGAGATGATCCTGTAGAACAAGGGTCCAGTGATGGTAAAAGGGGTCCAGTGGGTGAGCAAGGTCCAGTGGGTGAGAAAGGTCCAGTGGGTGAGAAGGGTCCAGTCTTCCTCCCAGGGATTGGGCAAAGCTAGCAGCTTTCGTGTTCCTGTGTCTCAGTTTTTTCCAGGCAGGAAATGCTTGGCTCCCCCCACTGCCAGGGGGAATGTGGTGCATCTCACAATAGGATGATGGGATGTGGATGTAGTGCTTTGGGGAGGGTATAGTTTGGGGAGGTGTTAATGGCCTATTATCAGAAGGCATCTGGCCCTCTTCCCCCTTGAGTTACAAGAGATAAAGAAAAAAACAAAACATCTCCCCAGCTGCTTTTAACAGATGAAATAGAATACACACCCCTGACTCCACAACCCAAGACATTCATGTAGCTATAAATTAAAATCTTCAGTTCACTGTCTTCAGTGCCAAGCGACGTTTAATATGAGCATGACATAACCTCTGTTTGGGTTTCCATATAGTGGAACTTGGCTGTGGGGTGGGACAAACACCAGCCACGTCTGCACAGAGTGGGTGAAGCTGTCAAAGAGCAAATGAACTTGAGGGCGGCAATATGTGCTTTATCAGAGGGACTAAGGGATGTATACCTACAGATCTTTAGGTCAGGCAAATCATTCCTGTATGCCTTGTTTGTTATGTTTTAATGTGATCTTAGTGTAGCAGTGCTTCTGAAAGAGAGTGTCTAGGAAAGCTTAAGTTGGTTAACAGCATCCAGCTTACATGTGTGACGAAGCAGATGCCCAAAGTGCTTGTGTTCTAATAAATTCCAAAAATAAAGCATAAGGAGTTTGAAAACATGTTATTTCCAAGACTACTAGGGAAAGCAGGTGTGTTTTCTTCCACAGCTGAATGCTCTAGGAGGGCCTAAGAGTTCCCTGTCTGGACATGAGCAGCACCACCACCATTTGCATGTGACTTCCTGAGCTTTGCCTTATCATTTGCCCAGCTTTCTGCAGGTAGCACGTGACTGGGCAGTGAAGTTTCACAGGATATTCTGGCTAGTAATAGGAGAAAGAGTTAGCCCCAAATATCAGAGTTCTTTCAGACACCTGAGGTGCCATGAGTACCTGAGTATTGTCTTTACTAACTGTTTTGTTTGCCAGGGGATGACAATTCTGGAAGGAAGGTGATTACCTTCAGTTGCTGCCGCATGCCCCCATCCCACCAGCTCAATCACAAAAGGCTGCTTGAGTAAGTTGCTTTTAATCTCCTGCATGGACTAATGTACACTTTATATAAGAACTTCCGTTAGGTTGCTTTCAGGGAGGAGAAGCAATAGGCAAGGAGTGAAACGTAAAAAGAATTTAAGACCTACTAGTGTTAATATTAAGTGAATGAGATGTGGATTAAACTGCCAGTTAACTCACCTGGAGTCTCTACTGGAAGAAGCAATTCACTGTGTACTTGCTGTCTCGATTTTATTGACAAATTCCTACTGTATTAAAAAAAAATCATGCTGTGGACCAGTGAAAGAGAAATTCTAGTAATTTAGTGCTTTGTACATATATTCTCATGAATAGCTGTATTTGCTTTAATTTGCTATACTTTACCTAAATCACTCAGGAAGAGTGTTGTCTAGTTATTTGCATCTTAGTGGGTTTTCTGTTTTATAAAATTACCTCCATTACATTCAGTACATTATGCTTAACATTTTTATATGTATATAATTTTGGGGGTTTTGTGTTAAAAGGGGTTGCAAATATGTAAATTAGCAACACTCTTCCTTAAAAAATTCCTGCAGCAAGGTACCAGGACATGTTTCTGCCTTGTAGTTTGTCACTGCAAGGAGATCTGTTTTGTCCTCAGAGTCTTGTCCTTATCAAGCATTTTAAACCTATTTGAAGTTCTTGTACAGCCTCCATTGCCAAAATGCTTAAATACCTTTCAAACACCACCTTTGGAAAGGACAAAAATGCTGTTGTTTCAACTTCTCAGAATTGGAGAGGGATTAAAAGACAGGTTACTTAGGAAATTATTTTGAGAGCATGCTGTTTCATTTTTTATGCTCTTTTTAATGCACATTTTCCTGTTATCAGCCCACATCAAGTTCACTTGGAAAATCTGTCCTAAAAGAGAACTGAAGGCAAGTGTTGAATGTGAAGGTAGCAATATAGCTATCAAGTGACCTGGTTTTAGGTAATTAGATTCAGATGTTGAATTCTAAGAAAAAGCTGTAGGAAAAAAGTAGGCCCTGATTGCTAGGTATGTTGTGATGAAATCACTTAAAGAATTGATTTGGTAAAGCTTTTGTAATGTCCCTGCAATTTTGTTACAGTCTTGGAACAGGTAATTGACTGTAGAAAAATACTGGTTATTATATGCCCCCAAAACACTCTGTTATTTTTAAAAATACATGTTTTCTGGATGCAATGTAACAAGGAATTTACATGCTGTAAAGTAAAACACAAGGCACTCTGTTTGTAACAATATCTTTTTAGGTACATTTTAATTTCAAACTCTTAAAAAAACCCACTTAATTGACTGTCACTACTATTTTTTCCATCAAAATACCACTAACACTTAAATCAGGGATCAAAACAGCATTATAATAATTGCAGTGGCAATCCTTTTCACGAGATACTTGCAGCCTAAGATTTACAGTACACTGAGGGAACAAGATAAATGAGACTGTGGGAGTACAGGGTAAGAACTGGAGAGCTTTTCTATGCAAAGGGAGACAGTCAAAGTGTTCTACATACTTGCAGATAGTCACAGCCCAGTAAATGGCACGTGGAGCTATCTGCTTTATTGAATGAAAATCACTCACATACAATTAAGAGCCATAGTTGGGGCTGTTGCAGAATAAGAAGACAGCATGGAGAATAACATGAGAAATTTGAAATCTGACACAGCAAGAAATGAGGCTAGATTGCACTGCTTCATCATTGCTTTATTTGAGTCATTGAGCTGTGTAATAGGCCATCCTGTGTTCTCAGTTGTAGAAGAAAGGGAATAAAAATAATCTTAAACTATACTGTAAGAGAGTGAACACACAGCAATCCACTTATAAAACATGCAGTACTATTTCAAGATGGGATACATAGTGTAGTTCTTTAAATTAATTTTAAAGGATTTAAATTAAATTTAAGGGAAATTATGTACAAACTCAGTCCTCACAATGCAAACAAGGGAAAGACAAATATATTCAAGAAGAGCTGTTTAATTAGGGGTAATGGATTTTTCAAAGATTTAGAAACTTTTAAATTGAGAGGAAAGCCCAAAATGTATTCTTTATTGTTTTGAAAATGCAAAATGACATTGTTTGCTTGTCTAAAAGGAAGGACTTTACAGAGGCTGAGAAAATCAGAATTAAAGTTGCTTTTAGTTAAAATGCATCTCCTGAAAGCTTTCTTGGCAAAGACAGTACTGTATTGTCTTCATTTTGAAGTGATTCATGAGCACTGTAGTTTCTTTAACTAAATATTTTCTTTAAAATTTCAGGCATGACAATGATGTGGAATTATTTGCCACTAGAGCAAGATGAACTTCTTAGATAAACATTTTGAGGGAAACATGAATTTGCAGGCACTAGCATTCTGTGCAAAAATAGCACATTTCCTTCCCAGTTGCTGCTTCAGAAATCTCATCCTGTAAACTGTCTTAAAACCAAAATGTTATCTTTCTCCTCAGGTACTTAAAGTATACTCTGGACCAGTATGTAGAGAATGATTATACAGTTGTCTACTTTCACTATGGCTTGAAGAGTCTGAATAAACCATCTCTGAAATGGTTACAAACAGCCTACAAGGAATTTGACAGGAAGTAAGTCTCTAAAAATCTTGATTTACTCTCCATAAAAGATTGTGTAATGTCTGTAACTAACTTCCATGGAGTGGATCTGTCCTGATGTACCCACAATTAACTGAGTTCACTTTGCCATTGCAAATTCCTATAATGATGTCAGTGCTGTTGGTTCTTTTGTTAAGTGTCTGCAGTGCTTATCCAAAGGCGTGAAAAGCCATGGGAATAAAACCAACATCTGTGGTTGGATGTACCTGAGCTTTGGAGTACTGAAGGCTGCAGTTCAGGACTTCATGGAGTAGATGGTTAGGGTGTAGTTGAGGCCAAAGCTCTTGGATAAATTGCATTTTAATAGTAGAGACCAGAATTGTGATGTTGGTTCCCTGAAAGTGTGAAGTTACCAGTGGAGGAGCCAGTCCCTCTTCAAGTCAGTCTTTTATTTGTCTACACGTTGTAACTTGTTTGTAAGTTGGCCTCAGGAAGGCAGCATGACTGAATATGGGTAGAATAATGTATAAAGTCCTTTCTAGGACTGGGTAAAGGAGAGGAAAAGCAAAGGTCTGTTATATTTTGTTTTTCACGAGATGTTTGGACTGCAATACTGGGTTTTGACAATTCCAGAACAAAGCATTGCACTGTTCTCCTTTTGGGAGATTCTTAAGCTAAATTTAGAGTTGTGTTACGGGGAGAAGCAGTACGAGATCAGTGTCTTCTTCTGTTGGATTTTTTGTTGCCTAGAAGTGCGTGGTGAGACTCTCATTTATTCCAAAAATCTGTCTCTATTCCCCCACCCTGACCCAGAAAACACAGAACAAATGGAACACAGAGGCTCAGGTCACCAGGCAGAACCTGCCATTTTATTAACAGCTGGAACTTCTTGGCGTACTGTCATTGACAACTCAAAGCAAAATTCCCAGCCCAACATGTATTTCCCAACTCTCTACTAGCCAGAGGGGGAAAAACCCCAATACAAAAATAGCCCTTTTCAGACTTCTGGGGTCAAAGGGGAGGGAGGACAGAGGAGAGTACAAAGGATGAAACGAATTAGCCAGCATCATGAAAGCCAATGTTGAATAGGAGTATTTTCAAAAGAAGAGATCTTGCTTTGAAGGTTCACAATAGAGGCTCAGTAAAGTATTTTGGACATTGTAATCTAGGAAACTGAAGAACATGAATTCCAAAGTGCTTCAAGGTGCAAAGCAAAGTTAAAATAGAAATGTTAGTAAAGCAACTCAGGTGTTTTGCTTGTTAGTTTTTATTGTGGATTTTGGGCTCTTAGGCACAGTAGTGCCAGTTGCACAGGGATAGGTGTTTGTTTGTGTGTGGCAGTGGCTTTGTGAACACATTCACAAGTGTACAGGCCCAATTAAAACCCAAAAGGAAAAGTTCATGTAACTCCTGAGCTTCCTGATTCCCTTTCCCCCCTCTTAGCATAACCTGTTACAAGAAGATTTTTCTTAGGAGTTCATGATCATGTTTTTCCCTCATCATTGTCCCCACTGGGAAGCAAACTTGGCAAAGTAATAAGCAAAAATCTATATATAAAAGCAGGATATTCCAACATGCATGTCTCAATTTCATTTTGCAATACTATTGAATAAGAGAAGTGTCTTTTTGTGCCACTTGGTTTCCATTTCAGTTTCAGCCATCTAGAACCTATTGTTTAGATATCATGAAATGGCACTGTAGAATCAAGCAAAACAATACTGAAGGAAGGTTTGTTTCATACAAAAGGGACAGTGCAATATCAAATGACTAGCAGTTGGCTTCACCTTTAGTAATTTACTAGCAAAGCAGGACAAAATTAGTGCTAAAATTAAAGAATTAGATATGAATTCTGTATCTGAAAATTTTAATTTTTTTTTTCGAACATGAAAGTCCTGCAAGCAGGAAAGAAAAGGATATGAAAAAAAGTAATGTTTTTAATCAAAGATTTCTTTATAGATCCTTTATTGTCCTATCAGTATTTTTTTCAAATTGCCTGATTTCTGTTCTGTCTCCCTGATATTAAATCTGTGAGACAGCAGAGACTGGTTAGGAACATAATAGTTAATTTGGCCTATTGTCAAAACCCACCACTTTTTAAAATTGACTTTTGTTTGGTTGGTTGGGTTTTTTTTTTCATTTTACATTCAATTGCTTCTGAATTAGGTCTTTTTAATGTACTTGAAAAGAATATTGTGTAATATGCCTGTAATAATAACTTTCCATTCAATTGTAGCTATTCATTTCTACCATCTCCAGCATTTAATGTTTTTCTAACAATTCCGTTTTCTTTTCCTAGGTATAAGAAAAACCTCAAAGCACTCTATGTTGTCCATCCAACCAACTTCATAAAAATTCTGTGGAATATCTTTAAACCTCTTATAAGGTACTTGGCAGTTCATTGAATACATTATTCCCATTTAGTTCAAGGATGGTTTGTTCTCTAATAAGTTGCTTTTAAAAAAGCTTGAAGTAAAATATGTCAGGTAACAGCCCAATACCCATTTAAACTCTTGAACTAACAAGTAAGGTGAGCTTAAGCCTGGAAATGAATAGGGTAGAGTTCTTTTCTTTCCAAGAAAAGGGAGTCTCAATTCCTAGTAGTTTTCCTGGTATGTTAAAGTAAATATTGCTTTCAAAGCATGGTTATTCTGTGCACTATGAATGATTTTTTTTTGTTGTTGTTTGACAGCACTTAGGGAAATGGAACTGTGTGCATGACTGGAGTTACTGGGTGGTGCAGTAAAGTGGATGATGAATGATTAACCTTTGGGGCTGATCAGAGGCGTTGGGATGAATAGGACTGACACTACTTATGTTCTCAAAGTTAGTGGATAATCCCTGAAGGGCCCATAGGAATTCAAAAAGGAGGATATAATGGTAAAGGTGATGTATTTTACTGGGTGTTCTTCTCCTCTGCATGGTAGAAATTGGTGCTACCTCCAAGGAACCTCCAGCAACGGGCAGACACTCCTAGGTGCAAGAATGGTGGTGTTTGCTCAGCTTCTGCTTCTCAACCTTTGTCACTTTCAAAGAAATTCTGACATTTTTCAGATTGTATTATGAATATTCCTGGGGCGGCAGGGTGGAAACAGCTAATCTTGAGGAGCCAGAATGAACCAGCCAAAAATTTCCACTAGAGTAACTTGCAATCGATTCAGTTTCTGGGTGCTAGGAAGCTAATTAAGTAGAAAAGGGAAATTTAACTTCTAGACAGATCAGGACAACTAAGGTGCATGTGAATTTTTTTTTTTTTTAAAGTAATTATAGCTAAAAATCATTTCAGAATATGCTGTTCTTGAAACAAGAAGACTAACTCTAGGTCTTTATTATAACTGGCAGTAAAAGAAATGTCAGTGATCCAGGACACAGAGCAGTGGTGGGAGAAGTGTGACAGAAGCAGGATGTCCAGTACCTGATGGTGTCTCAGGAATGGAGATAGATTTATTTTTGCTATTGATTTGTTTATTCCTGATTTGCTTTAGGATGGGTATAAAAACCTCCTAGGAAAAAAATTAAACAAAAAATTTAACAAAACCCAACAATTAACCCAGAAAAATTCTTGATGGACATGACAACACTCTGGTGAAACCATCTTCTTTCTCAGAGTTAGCTGAGAGCTCCTTGGGAACAGCTCCAAGCAGGTGGTTTTGGGACACCAGTGATTTTCAGCCTGTGTATGTTAATTCCCTCAGTGGAGCCACAAGTGGACAACAGTGGTCCTATTTGATTTACAGCAATAATTGCCTGCTAATTCTTAAAAAAAAATGAGTTTACAGGTACCCATTGCAAATATTTTTTTCCCCTGGATCTTACTATGTCTAAGTTGTTTGGGTTTTTTGGCTGTGATTTTTTGTTTGTTTGTTTTTGTTTTTGTTTTGTTTGGTTGGTTTGGTTTGTTTTTTTGGTTTTTTGGGTTTTTTTTTCTTGGAAAGTATGACACACTGGAAGTTGAAAAATGAGTGATCCTGATCCACTTAAGCACTCATATCTAGCATAAATAATTCAAAGCAACACCTGTCGTCTTAGATGCATCCTCATCTTGACCTCCTGATCACCCCGTTTTCATCACAATTGGCTGTTTCTGTTTGTACTGGGCTTTTACCACTGGATACTTGTTTTGAGTGTAACTTAGTAGCACTCTACTCTCTGTTTTATAAACCAACAGCAACAAAAAAAGAAGGTTTTTTTGTTGCTGAAAATAAACAAACAAACAAAACAAAACAAAACAAAACAAAACAAAGTTGGTTTTATGACCAACAGCAACAAAGCTGTTTGTACACTGGGACTGACAAAATAATTGAAAGTATAAGTAAACTCTGAAAAAGTCTGCAAGCCAGAAAGCAGGAATCAGCTGAAGCTAGGGAAAAACCCTCTTTGCTACTTAAAATGGTTTTAACAGCCAACCATGCCTTTGCTTTTCAGGTTGACTGGAGTTTGGGTTTATCAAAAAAGTTTGGTTGCTAAGTGTGAAACAGCCCATGTACAATTTGACTAAATTATACTTTCATCAAAGACTAAAACTTGTTTCTATTGTTAATTTACTAGAGTAGTACAATTTAATTTTTTTTCATAGTACCTTTTCATTCCAGTTTAGACTAATCTTGGCAAGTCATGCTGTTAAGTGTCAATATTAATCCAGGTCAAAAAATAAGGGAGAAAAATCCTCTAGACTTTGTTTCCTAGATTTGCTGAACTATACTTGTAGATAGTGTTGCCAATAAAAATAGCAGATGTAAAACAGATTTCACTATTAAGAGGCATGTATTTATTTTTCAGTGGTCTGTTAGTACATTTGGTACCTGTTAGCACATGGCCTCATTACTTTTACATGACAATGTATTTGCCAACAATTGGGCAAATGGCAGAGTTATTTGAAGGGAGTATTTTAGAATACTTACATTCGGTAGCATTTAAGAAAATGTAAATACTTGAAATTTTTCAAGTTCCTGAAGCTGATTGATCTTTCCAGTCCTGAAAGAAACAAGCAAGAAGGTGATGTGTTAAGAGTATTTTCTCCAAAGTGCAAGATAACTGAGGGAAGACCATATTTCTATGAGCTAGTAGAACCTGCTATGAAAATAATATACATTTAGGTGGCAGTGGTGATGTAGCATTTTTAAGGAGCAGCACTTATTCCTAATTGCCCATGACTTTTTTTACATATTGTGGGCTCTGTGACGTCCTCTATTACCAGAGGTGATTAGCTACAGAGTTGTGTGCCCAACTGTGGCTTACAGAGAATGTTGGAAGTTCGGGCTCTTTCGGATAAAAGACACTCTGGGGAGCTCTGAAATTGTGCGTGCCCAGGATGATATTTATTCCTCGTGTGTTCCAACAATTCCTGTTCCCAAAATTCCGAGGAGTGACTGTTTGTTCCCGGTACCGCTAGAGGGAGCATGTGCACGCGGATTGGACAATCCAGGGACAAACTCACCCATGCCAGAGTTTTCCCCCAATTTTACTGTGAAAGTAAATCTCAGCAAAGTACACTTTTTACCATTAGCATCCACAGTTTTTCTTGACACTTCATAACAGCCCCGATATTTTGCGTTGTGGAAAAATAAGAGATTATTTCACATCATGTGTATAAACACATCCCTGACCCTTGTTTGAACATCTGAGCTTGCATAGTCGTGTACTCTGGCTGAAACTCAAGACTTAACTGATGATACTTGGAGCTTTAAATTCGGAAGTCTGTTTTGTGCAACTTGTAGAAAAAAAAATAGTATTCCTGATGTTTCCTAGAAGCTATCTAGTCCTTTTCAAAAGGGGTAAAGCTGATGGCCCAGCTTTTGACAGTGTATAACTTCAAGGGTTATACACTGTCAATGCTTTGAAAATGTTGCCTGTTGCTTAACTACTCTGTAGTTTATTTCTACAGCCCCATTATTTTGTCTTTTTGCAGAGTGGCATACCTACATAATACAAACATGTTGTTCTGTTGGCTGGGTAACATTCTCTCGAAGGTTAACAGTTCTTTTAGTGAGCTTTCCAATGCTGTGTGAAACCTAGTTTCCAGTGCCTTTTAAAGTGATGTTTTTCATATCTGTGCAAATCACAAAACATTCAGATGAAAGTCAGTTATTTTTATTCAAATCAGACTCTCAGGCATGCACTGTATGTGTTTGATCATATGAAATGAAATGTATCTTATGTCTCCTGCTGCTTCAATTACAATCTAATTTTGAGTTGCATCAGCACTTACATTTCTGTAGAATTAGAAATGAAACCCTTTTTAAATGTTCCTCCCATGCTTTTTTTATATTATTTTGTGATTTTTTTAATTATTTTTTTTTTAGCCACAAGTTTGGGAAAAAAATCACCTACTTGAACTATTTAGCTGACCTGGGACAACATCTCAAATATGATCAGTTAAATATACCTCAAGAAGTCATCCGGTATGTGGCAAATTTAATATACATTGCCTCCCTTTTTTCTCAGGTGGAGTTGCATCCTGATCACTGTATTCCAAGAGGAATCTATTTCTTCAGTGATTAAAATGTAATTTACCTGTTTATGCCAGGTTGGGTTAATTCTGAAAGCTGCATGTAATGAAGTGCATCGGGTGTTTAGTTTTCTACAGATTTGGAAAAACTCCATCTCTGTCATGGAGCATTTTCTTAATATGATTGCTACTTCTGTGTGAGTGTTAGCAAAACCAATCTATATGTCATTGCTGCTTGTGAGTATCATATCATTTCCTTGGGCAAAACTCTAATCCTGACCTCTTTCCTTACATATTGCAACAGATCGACTTCCTTTTATGAAGAGCATTCCCAGGCAGAGAAGTGTTGATTGATTTTAGACTTTATGGATGTATCTATTGTTAGTGGATCCATTATGTTTATGTGGTGTGTGTTTGGGTGTGTCAGGGAGAAGTATTTGAGGGTGGATGGGAGATGAAAAGGAAAATAACTGCACAGGGCTGGGATAGTCAGGCACCAGTATTAGTATCAATGAGTCTTTCTAACATGGTGCTTTACATGGAAATGCTTTGATGTACTGACAGAAAGTGATTTTATGTCACTGCTGAATGAAAGTATCTGGAAGCTTTGATTATGACTGTTACTGATGCCTGGTGGCTTTTTACACACCTTTTGTGTAAATATGGGATAACAGAAAATACCTTCAAGCTCTGAGGTTATAAATTAAATTGCATGGTTGACAAAGAAAAGGGAGTTGCTATTTGAGGAGCAAAAATGTTTGAATTTGGCTGTTAAATTATAATGTGATTCTATTTTTTGGACACATTTATTACTATGCTCCACTGGCTGTAGCAAAAAGGCTCTTCCATGTCTTGTTTAAGTATTCCACCACACATACTACTTTAAAAATTCCTCATGCTGAAATTCTGTAAGACAAGGTTCTGTAAGGCCTGCAGCATATACACTCTTGTCAGGAGATCAGCAGCATGAGCAATACTTGTAGCTGTTCACATATACAGTCTGTCACCTGCATTGCACAGAATATCACTGAAATCTTGCCTTTTTTGCAGACATGATGAAAATCTTTGGAGGAAACAGAAGGGAAAACTTCCACCTGTGGTTAAGGTTCCTCCACCACGGCCACCTCTGCCTACCCAGCAATTTGGGGTCAGCCTGCAATAGTAAGCCATAAGATTCCTAAAATATGTGACTCCTGTACCCTGCAGCTTTCTGTAACATGCATATTCACCAGACAGACTGCCTGCAAGTAATTTATTTGTTATGTGTTTAGTTCCTCCTTGTTTTTTAAAGCCACTAAACCACGAGAGCAGACAATAGGTTTTATGAATTCAGGACCCTGACCTGCCTGATTTTCATGTTACAGGATCTTTAGGGCAGTCAATGCTGTCATGGTGGGCAAAAAATTGTGCCAGAGCTCCAAGCTGGTTGCTGGTGGATGCTGACAGTCAGAAAGTGTTTTGGAGATGTTTAGATTATGGATGGCCAAGCCAAAACAGAGCTCCAGGCTCCACAGTGGCTGCATAAAGCTACAATGGGTGCTTGAGCCTTTACACATTGTTGTTTTGTCGCTCACACATTGTTCTGATGTTTTATGAAATGAATAAAACCATGCCCTTCCAGAAATGCCCTGATAGCTGTTTGCATAGATTGCAGCACTGTATGTAGGATAAAAAGTTGCTAACTTTACATGAGGAATGGGATGGCAATAGGACTTGCAAGATTCAATTTAATAAAACACAGCAACAACAACAACAACAACAACAACAACAAAAGACCACAAAACCTAGTTCCCCACTCACAGTAATTTCTGTCATCTTTCTGTTCTTCTCAAAAGCAGCTAAAGAATATTGTTCACATTCAGCAAAGGCAATTTAGGCTGTCTGGTACATGCACTTTTTTCAAACCTCCTTCTACTCCCAGCCTACTTTTCTGGTTCTAATGATTCAGCTGAAAATGAGATACAAAATAGATTTTTTTTTCTCTACTTCAGTGTTAAGCATTTGTCCTTTCTAGAAGGCATGAAATTAATACAATCAATATCTATTGTCTAAGAGCTACTATGAGATTAACTTTTATCTTTATGAACTCTTTAGAGTTCAGCCTAATACTTGAAACATGGCTAGCTCACTTCCCTAATTCAGAGGATATCTTTCAGGTGGGCTCTACTGGGCCATTAAGGAGGAGAATGTTTTATGCCATGTTTTATTCACTCTTGCAGAAGAGATGCTGTGGCATCACCACTTAAAATCACAAATAAACAAATCCCCTGTAACTTCTAAATCAGAAATAAATCAATTCATTTAGACTACGTTTGTAAAGAAAGGTGAAGGTGGAGGCGAGGAAATAATGTGTGTTGGAAGCTTTTAACATCTGAAGCAAAACAAAAGTTATCAACTTTCATCTTGAGGAATGAATTGCTTCTGCTTATTCCCTCTCCTGTTATGTTCTCTATAGACTATGATGGCAAAACAGCTTTGATCTCCCACCTGTCTGGCAAAGGGGCAGGTTTGAAAGCTTCTTCTGGTTGAGAGGCTCTTCTCTTTCCATGAAGAGATCTACAGGAAGACTGATTTTATTTTTACATTAGCTTATGGGAAGATGTGGACGGTGTATTTAGTTACAGTTAGTAAAAACTGCACTGTCAGGGAAGCTGCCCAGATAAAGCTGCTGTCATGAAAGGACAGTTTCTCTGTGGAGGCTTTCTTTAGTTTAAGAACAGAAATTATAAGGCACATAGGCCTGAGATATCATCATATTCAGTACTTTTGGGATGATGATTTTTATTCAGTCAGTAACAGGTGTGTGAATGAGCTTCATCCAAAGCTCTCCTAGGTGGCCTAATTTTGCTGAGATGTTTGATAATGGGATCCCAGTGATGCCTGGCTCTGGAAGGTGGTAAAGCCACCCCCTTTAGAACATGCCTCCCTAGAAGCAGCAGGTAATGCTCTCTCTGGTAACACTCCCTCTTGTAACTTTTTTATCAGTTAATATTGGTTAATGCATTTGCTTTCATGACCTATAATTAAAAACTGGAAGAGCAGAAAGTGCCTAGCCATTGGTTCAAAACATCTCACTTTTGTCCAACACATGGGAGGGAAAAATCCTGTTTTATTGGGACAGCGAGGTGAAGCTGAAGGACGTTTCCATTTAGACAGTGATAAATCAATGACTTTCCAAGACCAGTACCTTGCCTTGAGGAATCTTTTAACTCACAATGACATTTTGAACCTTGTGGAGTTGGATTTTCAAAATTAAGTAAGGCAACTGGGCATTTAAAAATCATGGAGGGTCTGTGAGAACTGGGGGTATAATTCTTAGAAGTGTAATGTATACAGAATTTGGTTTAATTTATAAGTGAACAGAAGAGCTTATTATCAGGTTAATTCAAAACTGTTCTTCCCTATGTTGCCCCATATCAGGATGCAAAATCTAAATTTAGAGTGGCTGCATTTGCTGTCCTTAAACCCTCAGAGTCACCCTAAGCTCTTTGTGGAGAGGAAAAAACAAACACACACCAAATTGATTTCATCTTACGTGTCTATCCAGCTTTACTTACATTTGCTTGTCTGGGATTTAAACATGTACTTTGTATTAGGCACAGATGTGAAGTGGAAAACCCTCCTCGTTGTCAGCTTCTTTGAGGAATCAATAATTTGGTTTTAGCAGCTTGAACCTGAATGTAGTAACAAGTTGTCCTGAAGCTTCCACTGAAACTACACTAATTCCAACAATAATAAGTGAGCTTAGTAAAGGCATTTAAATCATCCAAAGTTGCCTTATAGGACATCTTCAAAATAAGGTGTGGGGGACCAAAACAGATAATTTTGCTGCTAAAAACTGCTACCCTATTTTAATTCTTTATGCCTACAGATATAGGTATGTACCACACTTGCCCAGTTTGTTGAATGACAGTCTTTCTATAGCTTTTTTGAATGACTTGCCTAGTTGCCAAATTGTACCTTTGAAGGTTTGGGCTCATGTTAAAAACAGTGGGATTTCCACAAAAATATAAAATAAGACAACTGAAGTTTTATGTTCATCTTCATGGGAGTATCAGACAAAACAATCCTCCTGAGGAAGTTATGTCCACACTTAATTTTTTGGTTACAGTGGAATGGGAATCCGTGCTCAGGTTTGATGTGTGCTGGTGAATGTGGGTGTGATGGCTTTGTGGGTGGGATGGCTTTGCACCTTTGCTGTTCATGTGCAGGAGGGCAGCAGCCACAGTGAGGTGGCTGAAAGGTTAATCAAGCCTCACCTCAAGCCTTCAGCAGAGGGAAATGGCAGAGAGTAGCCTTGAAACAGGGCAGGCACAGAAGGATTCCTCCTTGGCTGTAAGTCCCAGCTTGTAGTGATCAGAGACTTTCAAAGTACTACAGTACTATGGAAATAACTCTCTGTTATTCACCAGTAGCTACTGCTCTCATAAACACAGACATTTCAAACCATGTTCATGCATTGTGTTGCTACAGCAAGACTAGTTTCCTGCTTTTTCTTCACACAAAAAAAAAAAAAAAATGCAGAGCAGGAGGAATTAGCTATTCAGAATCTGCCTACTTTAGTTTGCTCTGCATGTCAGGGTGAAAAATAGGATTTTTCTTCTAAAAGCCATTAGTAAAGATTTTTATGTTTAAAAAGGCAAGGAAAAGTTATGGGGACCCTCTGCTTTTGTAGATCAGATAAGTACAGTTAAAATGCATGAATGAACTGTCTTAAGTTCCAACAAAGAAATTAATAATTGACTCTATGGGCCAAGCAGCATCATTGTCCTGTGCTGTATGTTCAGCAAGTTCTGATAAACCCCTGTTGCTGCACTTGATTTCCTCTCTCATCAAGGAAGGTCACAGCTGAGCTCAAATACAGCACACAGAGTTGACCTTGACTAGCTATTGACATTGTTCTGTTTTATCTGATTAGTTTTTAAATCTAATATTAAATATCTTTTTTTTTGTGAGAAGACAGGAAATGTTTTCTTTTTCTATCTAATGCCATGATTGGGGGGAAAGGGACAGAGAAAATGCTCAAAATGCTCAAAATTGCCACAACTGTACAGCTTTTGCTTGTTAAATTGTTATCATAAACATTTCTGAGTGCTTTCCTTTCGGTCATAGTCTCTCTGCTTGCCCATGCTGTGTATGCATGACCAGGGAGGAGGAATGCATTCTAAACCAAACCTCCACGGGCCTCAGCAGGGAGAAAATGAAAGGGAGAGGAAAAGCAAAGAGAGAGAAATCAGCCAAGAATACCTAATGACATTTCAGTACTGTGTGTGAAGGCCTTGCGTGGGGAACTGTCTGCAGTCTAGAAGTGAGTCACTGAGTGTGCAACATGTTGCAGTAATTGATCATATATCCTACAGTGAGAAGTTCTTCTCCCTTCTCCCCTGTGTTTACCAGAATAGATCTCTCTGGAATCTGACATTGCTGTGATACGACTGAGAGCTGTGAATCATTTCCAGGAGCTGTGCTGAGCACTGTAGAAATGCTCTGTTATGCTCATCACTTAAGCAGAAAGAGTAAGAAAATACCTCCTTTCAAAGTGCCTGTAGCACTGCCTAATCCCCAGTGACAGTTTGTGTTATCCAGCTCAGCCCATGTCCTGGACAAGGCAGGAGAAACATGGATTGCTTGGCAGGATCCAAAAGTAGGGGACAGAGGTGTCATTTCATTGATCTTTGAGCTGGCCTGATTAACATCAACTGAAGTAATGTCCTGATCATTTTATGTCACTTTAGGTCCAGTGAACTGTGTCCCACAATGTGAAATGCTCTGAAAAAACACATCCCAGCTCACCCCAGTGCTGCAGAAACAGAGCAATCCTTTGCATGTGACCATCAGGGGATAGCCTATTCTATTTTAAAATACCATTTTTCATGAGAACCTTGTTCTTTTTATTGAGAACAGAACCTTTCCTTCAAGGGAAACTGCAGTCCTATAGAAAATGGTAAAAGTGCAGAAACTGTACAACTGTACCTTTGCTTCCTAGAAAAAAGGAATGTGATGTGTAGGGTTTACCATTACCAATTATAGCCTAGTTATTTGTTTTACCTCTATGACAGATATACTAGTTCTCAACAGGAGCAAGTGCTGTAAATAATCTGTTTGCTATTTATACACTGAAACAGGAAACACATTTATGGGTAACAATAATAATTAGAGAACATTTTTAAAAAGCTGCTGGGTTGCTATTTGGTTCCTCTGGAGTGAGCAGCTGTAAGAAAGCAAATGCAATCAGTGCAACTTTAGAGAGGCTGAGAATGGGTTCCATGAGCTTAAATTGTCAATAATAAAGATGTACCAGCTTCCAAGCACATTAAAGTCTTGATGATGTTCCCATTTAAGTGAGTTAGGCTTTTGACTAATTTTAATAAAAGCTGCTCTGAGTGTTTAGGGTTTAAATACATGAAATAAAATCCTTTGACACACAAGGAGTATGTTAGAATTCCCCTTTTAGAAAAGCTAAAATTAATGTGCATTTTTTTTTTCCTTATCTTGATTTGCTGCAGGCTTTTCCTCACTGGCCTCCACCACATTGGCCTCAGTACTGACCATATCTCCCACCCCCTATTCTTCTTTAGTCCCTTACTGGGACATATCATTTCACTGGGGATTTCAACTTTGCCTGCTGTGCAGAGAGACCCTATTTATTAACAGAGTTTATTAATGGGGCTGCACAGTCACTGCATGTTTTGTTCTATGCTGCTTCTCTGAGGACTGGGTCATGAACTTGGTCCTGGTGGCAGGAGCTTCTCTCATGAGTGAGGTTTTTTTCATGGAATATTCATAGCCTCTGGCTTAGCTCTCAGAGGTCTGTGATAATGGGTGGGACTTGGTCATACAAGTCAGGTCATAAATATTTCTTCTGGCCATTATCCTGTCATCATGATGCTGCAGAGAATCATTGCCCCAGCAGGTCTGGCACTGTTTTATATTGAAATGAACGGTGCCTTGCCAATGTGTCAGAACAAGAAGTTGGACAGTTTCATCTAAAGATTATGCTTGCAAGCAGCAGCAAATAATGATAATTTCAAATGTATAAAAGACCATACTTTAGGATTATCTGAATTAAATTAATTCCTTGATGTTAGTCTTTTCTTTCCTGCAAGTGTGTTGCATACATTGTAGGATTTATTTGGTCAAATGACTGAGATTGTCACATGGTGAACATGGTTTGTGAAATTTATATCTCTATCTTTAAAGCAAAATTTCTGTGTTTGTTTACAGCAAGGAAAATTCCCCTTTCCTAAACTGTTCCTGTTACATGTAGATACAGCAGTGTCCACAAAGTGGTATTAACCCACACATAGAGCATCATTGAATTTTATGCACTTTAGATTCTGATATGAGTATTTTGTTGAAAAAGAGCAGTCAGTGGATTGATTTTTAGTAAGGCTCACAGAAGAGCTTTGAGTTTATGTCATCCAAACTTGACAGAAGATTAGAGCTTTCCCAAATTCTGCAAGCTTTTAAAAATCATTGCTTGAAAGGATAGAAACTGTAGCAGGAATTCAGTTTTCTCTTGCCTTTGGTATGCTGGGGCATCAGTTAGTGTTCAGATGGTGATTAGTTATGAGCTACTCCTTGCCTTATGAGGAAATATGAGACAAAGTGGTGAGGGGAGGATATGAAAATACTCTGTAAGGGAAGTGAAGCTGTAGTTGGTGTAAGGAAATAATCTTTGATTACCAAGACGAGGAAAGAGGTAAGACATAGGATAGAAATCCATAGCAGCGAAGAACAACTTTGTTGGTTCTGCAGCTTCCTTTTAAACAGCAGATTGGTCTAATATTTCAAATAGTAGAGGGAGCTCTGGGAGATGTATCAACATGTTTATTACAATCACATAGCAGCTTGCAGTGTTTTCTGTAGCACGTGGGGAAGTGATGCATGAAGTGTAGCATGGGAGAATCTGGATAACATGATGGAGATACAGACTTTAGTGCCTGGGAGGAGGTTGGATGGTGTGAAGGTAGGAAAGAGGAACAGTAGGACTGAGTGGGCAGTGAAACTGTGGATGGGAGAGACTGTACTGGTCAGTGACAGCATTGTGTCCCTGGACTGGTGAATGGAATCAAAATATTTGATGGCTTAATAAGCAAATAGCATGAAGTGAATTCCCATGTCAGTTTATGAGTAGGAGAGGCAAAACCACTGGGTCATTCAGTATCTAAGGCATGATCTTGCTCTGCATGATCCTTCCTGTTGGAGGATCCCATCACTGCCCCTGTGTGCAAAGCTGGGAGTGACCAACCTCTTGAGCATGGAGACCCAAGGTTAACCAATCTACTTATCTTCTAACTCTTGACAAGCATAGGGAAAAAAAAATACACGGAGAGAGATTTGACAATTTTCCTATCCCTCCATGCAGACTTAGTTGCTGTAACATTCCTTTTGAAACGGTTTTTACATGTAGTATAAACACAAAGCATAATACTGGATTGCTCTTTCCATGCAATGATGTTACAGAACTTGTATCAAATACAACTCTAGTTATTATCAGTTAGTTTATACTGATAAGGTAATTAGCCTAGACAGAAAGAGAAGAAATCACAGTACTTGAAAAAGGAAAAGGCCTTAAGAACCATTTTCTTCTGCAGGTGCAACTTCAGCTGATAGCACAAAGTCTACTTTAAAATCTGAGATTGGTCTATTATTTTGTTGTTTATTACTATAAAGTGTAGCAGAATGCTCAGCAGATACTGACCATCTCTTTTGCCAAACTTGCCAAACATCTCTTTTTTTTTTTAATAAGGAAGACAATTACAGAATTTTCTGTTGTCTAGGTCCAAAAACTGCTTGATATTTTTGCCTCAACTGTTCACTCACGAAAGAGAAATAAACCTATTTTCAAATAATTAAGTGCATTAATAATCTCACTGCATTGCTCTGCCTTCAAAAGAAAGAGTGCAATATCCTTTTAATTATACATACACTGTGGCTTAAAAAGAAACAAATGACAAAGAAAAATCTGCATGATAAATGTTTCCTAAACTTGCAGCATCCCTTGACCAAGACTTAAGGTGAAGCATTTGCTGTGAACTTCTTCCTTGCCTGGAAACCCCGTTCCACCAACAGTGTCCAACCAAATCTGATCAGAGGTGCCACCATCAGCCTGTTGTGCTTAAACACAGCTCAGCTGGGGCATGCCAAGGGTGGGGAACTAAATTAAGCAAAACCAGTCTCAAGCAGGGGGAGAAAGCTAGCTTGGAATATCATTCTGCTGCTCTGGCCTTGCTTCCCTTTCAGCCCAGCAAACAGCACTTACATACAGCTTTCCTGGCAAGAAAAAAGTGTTTAAAATGGCTCTTTGGATGGAAATCCAAGTCAGTTGTTTCACTTTTTTCATTCAGTGCCTGTTAGAGTTCTGAAGAAATCTATTCTTTGGTGCTTGTGAAATTTAACATACATGTAGCTCTCAGATTTCTCTCAGGTTTTTGCTCAGACTGTTCTGTCTTTTGAGTCTTTGTCTATAAATGCCATTTCAAGAATGTCACTTCTTCTTTTTTTGTTTTTTTTTCCTCCCTCCCTGACAGTATAAAGGACAAAAACAAAGGCGAACTAATCCCCCCAGTAATGAAGGAAACTGTATCCTACCTAAAAAGTAAAGGTGAGTTCTGTGTCAAAATAGAATGGGTTTTTCTGAACAAGAACAATAGTATGAAGCTATTTAACACTCCAGGCCTGACACAGCAAAGATTACAACTACACATGTTTATATCCTGAGAACTGGAGTGGTGATTGAGTGCTGCCATGAGAGGATGGAAAATAATTATTATCAGATTATTATCTGATTAAAAAAATGTCTGATACTGTCTTATTTTAAAAATACCAAATCCAAACCAAGCACTACACAAGTTTTTTTTCTCTCTTAGGATTAGTCAGGAAACAGCAAATCTGAGGAATGTCTTGAAATATGCATCATAAACCCATATAATAGTGCTTGAATCAAGTAGAATTTCCAATAAAAATCAATGTATTCAAACTTTGTGTGTTTAATATGGGTTAATTTTAACTATTTCCGTCAGGGTTTGGTCTGAGTTTGTGTTTATTTAAATCCTAAGTGATAAATTACAAACATTTTTAAAAACTTGCACTGAATAGGCTTCACAATTGTGAAGACAAAAGGAGGCAGGCAAGAAAAACATTGCTGCTCAGCTTTATTGCTGATTTTCAAGAGAAATCCTGGCTTCCACTAGGTCAGTGTGAGATAATACATATATAATTCAAGACAGACTAGACTGGCATTTGCCCTCATTGCTAGGCTATGCTCCTGCATGTTTTAGTTTATCTCAGGGTAAATAAGAATAATAAAAAAAAGACCACTTTATTTTGCTGTGTATTTCATACCTTAAATGAACCTTATTAATGATGGGTATGGGAGAATAAGGCAGATATCCACTGCACCTTAGAGTGTGCAAGTAGTGGAGCATCTGTAGGGATGCTTGTGTACAAAACAGCTGGCTCCTTGCCCCTAAAAATTGCTGATTTAACTTCAAAATGCCTGCAGCAGCCAAAGCCAAGTGCTGCAGTGGGGCCAGTTCTGCTTCTAAAGGTGAAGAGTTCTGCACTAGGCAAAGAGTTCCTAATAAACCTTTTCTAATGCCTCGTGGCCCAAATTCAGGATTTCCTCTCAGACCCATAAAGGTCTTTGGATGTGCTGTCTCCAGAGTGGTGCTGATTATGAAAAGTTTGCAGAGGTAGCTTGTAGCACATTTTATGGTTGAATACAGGCAATGTAAATAGTTCACTCCTAAGAATGTTGAACACAAGTGAGTGGCATTGCTGTAATTATAATCCTAAGAAGATAATTAGAGCTTGTGTAGTATATCAGTGCATGTCCCATCCACAGATGAAAGCCAGATTTTTTTGTGTGTGTGTGTTTTAAATTGTTATGAAACAATCATCCTTCCATATACTTAGTTTATCTGAATAGGCAAATACCTCTTCCTTACTAATCACAGGAGTCAAGAGAGCTGTAATGAGGGTGAGTGTGGCATTAACATTATTACCTCTTACATCTGTTATTGCCTAGAAATTGAGCGAGAAATAGCCACTGAAATGTTAATTAAGTTAAACTTTTGCCCATGTATATGAGGAAGGCTTTGAATTTTGGTACTTTCTTGACCCCATTTAAAGATTTTAAAGAAACAAAAGGTTTATGGCCATCATTATGTTGTGTTAGTGGCCAATAACTAGTTATTCTTGCATTGATATGACATAAAACCTCTGTGTCTTGCTTTTGTTCTTTCTGGGTGTTTTGTCTCATCAATGCTGCACCAATTCCATCCTCTTCTCCCTCAACCATTGCTGAGTCAGCTCAGGTACCCACAGCTTTCTGAAGCAGCAGCACCAAATGAGCAGTAGAGGGGAAAAAAAAAAGCCCCAACAAGTTATGATGGTTATGGTTAAAAAAAACTCCAGGGTGGCCTCATTTTTGTGTCTGCAGAACTTCTCCTGGATGAAATGTTTGCCATTCAGAAAGCAGTAATCACCCTTGAGTTTTCTGCAAACCTTGTCCACCTTTGGCTAAAATCTCATCTTATCCAGTGCAGGATCAGCACAGCTTGGAAGGGATGGACTCCAGTGTGATTTCTTGTCCTACTTTGTGCATCTTCAGAAATCAGAGGCATAGTAGTGCTGGCCATCAATACACAGTCCAGTTCAAGCATTTCTCAGCTGAACTAATTCTTTTCCCCAGCTCTCAATCCTTCTGTGCCCTCAGGAAGGAGGGTGCAGGGCTCTGCCAATATTATTTTCCAGCCAAGCCCAGGTTTACTCAGAGCTGTTTTATACCCTATCATAAAGAGATTTCCACAAACCAGATTTCTAGAGAGAGATTCCTTGTCAGGTAGAGTGTTTTTTGACATTCTCAGCCAGCTGATGCTTGAAAGCCAAGGACCTGCCATGCCAAGGCTGTTAAGCAGCAGGTGATAGACATGCATTTTTTTGCACTTGATTATAGGTGTGCAGGTATCTGTTGTACCTGCTGTCTGCTGTGATTTTAACTCTTTCTGTGAATCTGGAATATCTCAGTTGTGCTGTCTCCAGCAAGTGCTGGCCCTGTGGGTTGCTGACAGCCCCGGGAGGGTGACTGGCAGCCTTCTTTGCACTCCAGACGTGGCCGTGAGCACAGTGAAAGCTTCAGCTCGTCTTCTGGAAGTGACAAAAATTCACTGTCATTGCCCTGTTTCACTTGATTTTGGCAGAGTTTTCAGCCTTGCAGAGTTAGCAGGAAGGGGGATTTGGTTTTCACCCAAGGTGCAGCAGTTCCATGCAGTAGTTCCACTCTTCCTTCCATCGCTACATTTCCACATCTGTGTACTTGACATCAGTTCTGGAAACTCTGAGTTACATCACAGAAGCTTCTGCAAAATCCTGATTCATCAGAAGAGTTAGGATTTCTTGAAATACCAGTGACCCTGTGGCATCTCTTAAGTTCATTCTCCACTCTTGATTCTTATTTCTTGAGCAACTCTGGTGCAGGAGCTGTGCTGCTATTCAGAATAGGCACCTGCAGTGACAGAAGGAAATCAGATGCTCACTCTTTGCCATTTCTCTTCTGAAAGCAGACAAATTAACAAAGGTTTTTGATGCCAGCAACCCTCAAATCAAGGATGATTGAAAGAAAAAGAATGTAATTTTCTTGTCTGCCTTTCTTTGACAAGTTTCCAGCAATGTGACAGCATGTGTTGCTTTAATTTATCTTTATCAGTTTTGATTTTCTGTGTCTTTTTTTGTGGGACAACAAAAAAGGGGGGCAAGTAGGAGGAAAGCTAAGCATTTTTAGCAACAGTAAATAAATGCAGAGTGTGACACAGTTGTGTCATGGTGCTGCGAAATTTTGTCTACTCTGGTAAAAGCCATCTTATTTCAATGTGGAATGAAGTGCATGCCTGTTTTCATTTATGATTACCAACATTTAAATAATTACTTTCTACTGCATTCTCAATTGCAGTATCACTTTACTGAATATAGATGGCTTCTTTGCTAGTCATATACTACATTTTTCTGTATAGCACTTAATATTTAGATTAAAATTTCACTCTTCTTGATCTGAGGAGTTTAGTGCAGGGTACTATAAGTCCATTGATCTCTATATTTTTTCTCTGATGAGGGGCAGGGAGCAGTTTGTGTGAATTCCCTCACTACAGGCTCTGCTGTGGTGACAGAATCTAGTGACATGCAGTTTTCATCAGAACTGGGGAGTCCAGGCTCATGTCCCTCATCCCCTCACAGTGCTCTGGCACTGCTACTCCAGAGTGGATATCCTGTATGGATTGTGTTATTCAAGCTATTCATGGCAAACTAGCTCAACTTGTACACACAGAAAAAAAAAAAAAAAAGTATTTTTACAGAGGCAGCTGTAAGGGGTCATGCTGTAAACAGGATTTGATCGAAGAACACTGCTAACAAAAATTAAATAGACTGCTTCAAAATTATTTCTTGATAGGACAAAAACGAATGCTTTGAGCTGTCATGATCAGGATTGCTTTCAGGCAATTTTGTTTTCTCATCCTATGACTGAAGTCGTTTTAGCATGCATTTTGTTTGCAAAAAGGAAGACACAGTGATTAATTTTATTTTAGTCTGTGTGAATTGGCTTAATTATGGTAGTTCTAAGATCTGGGTTGTTTTTCCCCCAGTGTCTGAAAAGGAAGATTCAGGATTGGAGAAGCTGTTTCCAGGCTTATAAGGCTGTGTACTTACCCATCACAGTGAAATACCCAATGAGAGGCCTCAGGTCCCTTTCTTCCTTCCTGTCTTGGGGTGACTTTATGATACTGGATCCCCTATCATCTGCTTTCTGCCCAGGAATGGGTCCCATAACGTTAAGCTAGGGCCAGGAGAGGGTGCAGAGCTGGGAGAATTCTTTTGGCAGTCTGTGTTCAAACACAGAGACTGCCCTGTGCTCGCTCAGCAGAGACAGGGAAAGTGTGGAGGCCGGCAGGCCAGTTGGGAATGTGGGTGCTCCCCCTTGGAGAGAGAGCAGCCCTCAGGCTTCAAGTACGTGGTGGTTCTGATTTATTAAAAATATGAATATCGACCTAATACCGATATCCAACTGAGAGGGACAAAAACTCTCTTAACAGTTCAAAGTTAGAAAGTGTGTGTTTATTGCAGCGCTGGGCAGCGTGTGGGATAGCTCCCCAAAAACAGAAAATCACAAAGCCATTTTATTTACAAAACTGTTGAATATCCAAAATACAAATGCATATTCATAACCTTGGTACATCCCATTCCCCGCTTTGTATGGTAATCAGCAAAAAAGCAATTAAGCATGCGTAGTTCATCCTTTGAAATGGGTCGGTGGTCTCATTAAAGAGGAGTGGGTTTAAAATGAGGAAGTAAAATGACTCTTCATCGCCTTGAACTTTCTACCTTTTCAATACAAATGGTGACAAATGGGTGTTGGTAAGATTCCCATTTCCTTAGGTACAGTGGCTTTCAATAAGTTTCAGGATTGGGGAGTCTCTGCAATTGTCCTGTGTCCCTAAACCTCTTTATCAGGTTCCCTATTTATTGTCGCAAGCACAGCTAAGCAAACATAAAGTTGACAAGCAATCAGTTAGTTGAAAAAAGTTAACTCAAGCCCAGTCTACCTTAGCTAACTACAAAGCTTTAATTAACTTCAACAACCATAAGGCTTATTTCTAAATAAAATCTTAATTTCCTTAAAATCCTATATTCTTTAAAGTCTATGTCTCAGTTCCCCTAAGGGAGAAACCTTGGGAATGCTCTCTCCCTCAGGGCCAGCAGATGTGCTCTCCCATCAGGCTTTGTGGTTGATATGTCAATGGTTACACCTCATTGGTTCTTTCCCTACTTCTTCCTTTTTACCCTACCTGATTGGTCCATTTTCGATCCTTCCTGATTGGTTCATTTCTCAGCCCTCCACCTGATTGGCCAAGCTGTGTAACCCCGCCCCTTGGCTTACCTATTTAAGTCCCTGCTCTGGCTGTTTCTCTGGTTCTTTGCCCCTGGACCCCTTTGAGGAAGCAGCAGAATAAAGGCTCTGAGGAACCTCCAGATGAGGACCCTATCTCTCTTTTTGTGTCACCCCAAAGGCTCAGCTCACAACTGAGCTGAAATCACTAGGCAGTTGCAGACGTGCCTTGCAGGTGTGTCCAGATGTGCAGACCAGGTGTGTCCTTTTCAGGACACTTCTCTGGGGACGTCACAGCACCGACCACCACTGCCTGCCACAACAGGCTAGAACACATGCTTTGCTTTTAGCTAGCTTTTTCTTGTTAGCTGAGGCAAGAGGCTTTCCCTGAGACTGTGGCTTCTTCTTCTGGAAGTGTTCAGCTTAACTCCAATCTGGAATACCAGCACATCACTGGGAGCCATGGCCCAGCAGGGGGAGGCTGCAGGGACACCACATCCCAGCTCCAGAACTCAGGAGAAGCTGAGCAGAACTCTAAACTCCACCAGCTTTCTCTGCAGCGGGAAGGTTTTTTTAATATCTAACATTATTCATTCTTTTCCCCGTGCAGTCTGCTTGTTAAATAAACAGTTTGTTTCACTTTCCACCAAGAAATTCCTGTCACAGGGTGGGGGAAGGGTGTGCCAAAACCTGTTTCTTCAGAGGAGACGCCCCTTTCAGGATGTTTTCTCCTAGCTTCTCTCAAACTGAGACACTTCCCATTGCTTGTTATGAGACCCTCGTTGGGGGCATATGCTAATGCTGTTTTAACATTTTGTGACAAGGGAAATGCCATCTCTCAAATCATGGATTTAGGGAGCTTTCCCATGACCAACTTAAACACAGAGAGCACTAAGAACAATTAATACATTTACAAACTTCTAAAGCAAAGTGTCCTTTTCAGTTCTTGTTCGTCCCAGCTCATCAGTGTACCTAGGCTCATTGTTCTCCCCCATCAAGAGCATAATTGCTGTTGACTCATATTTCTATTTAACAGAGACTGAAGTTAGAACCCTGGATTGATTTAGAGATTGCTTTAACTTCTTATTTTCTGGTCCAAGCATCTTATATGCAAAAAAAAAAAAAAAAAAAAAAGAGATATGACTCATGCTGTTGTAGTTAATTTACTATAGAAGAATATGGCTTTTTCTTTTTTCTTAAGAATTGCACTAGCCTACACTTAATTATGTGTGCTGTCATTTGGCTGGGTTGCCCACAAATGTAAAAAGCACTGGGTATATTTGCTTTGGTAGTTGGCTTGTTGCCACCTGTGCTCCTGTGCTCAAACAAATTGCTGGGTATTGATTCAGTTTCACCTGGCATGGTAAATGAGTTCTGGAAGAAGCACAGATATTGTCTGTATCCCAGCTTTTTGCAGATGAAGATAAAAGTTGCTTTTCCCTCTGCAAAAACATAACCAGTAAGAGCTTAGTGTTATGTGCCATTACAATAACATTGATGGGATGCAGAGCCAGACAAGTACAGCTGTTGTCTGTGCTACAAATAAATGTCTTTAATAAGACTCTTGAAAGCTTAGCCAATAATGGCATAAACCTGTTAATAATTGATATTTATTACACTGTAGTCCTTACAGCGAGATTCGCATCAGATAAAAACATTAATTATTAACCCAATTCCTGCAAACCAAATTGGAAGTGTTTATGGATATTCATTTTCTGAAAGAGTTGTTTGGACTAGAACACCTCTAGTCCACTGACAACCAGCATAAAATCCCACAAATTCTCAGGAAACAATTGCTGAGGACAGCGCCTTGACAAGCTAGCAGTTCCCAGCTGCCACTTCCCAAACTGTGTTTTTAGACAGGTTGTACTATAAATCTAATGGAACAGTTTTACTACAGTGATGTTACTTGCTGTAAATTTATTTAAGTGAAACACAATCCGATGGAGAGTAAAGCCAGGGGTCAAATATATCATACTTGGTTCCTCTAGTAACCACACATGTTAAGAAGCTTGGATATGGTAGTTTGAGATGTCATGCTCCTTCCAGAACCGAGTGCATGGGCTAGAATTTTAATATTCAATTCAACAGGCAAGAGCAGCTATTCCTAGGAAGTAACTAGGAGCAGTGTTTTAAGCTGAACTCCAGCCAAACCTCTAAATCTAGTCAGTGGAGTGCTTTCAAGCAGAGCTTGAGGTCCTTGGCAAAAGTCCCTGAAACTTGTCTATGAAAATGAACTTCAGTGGAATGTTATCAGTTCTTTTAGTACACTGACCTAAATTCATGTGAACAATACTAGATGATGGGTTCATTAAGGAATTTTTTTACTATTTACTGATTTTTCAGGTATGAAACCTGAGTGAATTTGCAAGAATGACTGAGTATCCTTCATTAACGTATGACTTAATTTTTCTAGAACACAGTGAAGATTCTTGATCATGCAAATAAATCCACGTGCACTTACAGTTTAAGTACTAAAATATTTCAGTCTGGCTACTTACCTGCATGAAAAAATAACAAAGTCAATCTGGTCCTCCTCTCCCATATATAGAAACATAGAGTAGTGCCTCCAAGGCTGTAGGTAGTCTGCCAACCTTCTCAAAACTGCAATTTTATGTTTTGTCAGACCAGAATAGACCAATATTTTAGATTACTCTGCTTCCAGTAGGAATTTCCAATTCAGACAACATGTGAGTGGAATTACATTATGTGGTGGGTGTGAGGAACAGTGTAAACTGGAAAGAAGGAAAGGGAGAGGGAAATGAGAGTTTTACCAAACTCAAAAAGCAAGAAGTACCACAAGTCTCAAGGAAAGTAGCAGTTCTTGGCCCCATCCTATTTTTTTTTTTTTTGCATAATGACTGAGATAAATAATTTACCTTGAAAACTGAGGTCCAAATGAGATTCTTTTTCAACATTTTTCTTCTCTAGTTGAAGTCAGATTTCAGTTAGTCCACAATGTTAGACAGACATCTTTCAGGAGATCAGTGATAAATAATTCAGAACTGCCTCAAGACGAGAATCAGGTATTTCAAATTACCATGGACAGGCAGAGTGTTGAGTCCCAATGGCTTCCAGAGAGGTGGAAGGAGCAATGGTCTGCACCAAAATACCTTAAAACAGTTTCTTTTTAAAATTTGTTTTACAGTTGTTTAATTTTTAAATTATTTTTCAGGACTACAAGTAGAGGGCCTCTTCAGGAGGTCAGCCAGCATCCAGACTATCAAAGATGTGCAGAAACTCTACAATCAGGGTAAGCTGTCATCATACCATTGCCAGTAGCAGTGTGAGAGCCTTGTTCATCCTGGTTTTGTTGGTGAAGCAGAAATGCAATTTCTTGCAATTATTAAAGACATTTCTAATATAAAATAATAAGAGCACTTGTAGGGAAACCTGAGAGGTAGCAATAGGCACTTAATGCTTACTGAATAGCAAGTCATCTCTTGATGTCATACCAGAGCTGTAAAAAAATCTGTAACAGCTAATGAGGTTTGAGTCAAAAAAAGTATATTTTTTTCACAAAAAAGTATAAAAAAAATATTGAGCCTATGCCCTTTACTGTAGTCACAAAGTACAGGGTCCCTGTGTCATCTTGCCTCTGGTCATGGCAAAGAGATAAAATTTTACCTCATAATTTCTGAAATGTAGTGAAGTCATTTTGAAAGTCACTGACTTCCCTGTGAAGTCATTTTATGAATTGCCTTTATGGGGAGAACCTCTTTTAGGTAAATTAATAAAACTCCATGCAAAGGAAAAATGCAAAAATAAAGTATCAGGAGTTACCAGCAGCAGAAGGCCAAGAGATTTTCTGTTCAAAATGCTGGGTGAAACAGTTTTAAAGAAGTAGTTTGAAGGAAAAGTAAAATGTATCATTGAACATTTTTTTTTGCTTCTTCTTCTCCTTTTAGGCAAGTCTGTGAATTTTGATGATTATCATGATATCCACGTTCCTGCTGTTATCCTGAAGACTTTCCTTAGGGAACTCCCTCAGCCATTGCTAACATTCGACTGTTATGATCATATCCTTGAAATCACCAGTGAGTGTATATATATCTATATCTATATATATTTGGGGTTGTTTGGTTTGGGTTTGTTTTTGTTTTTGTTTGTGGTGTTTGGTTTGGTTTGGTTGGTTTGGTTTGGTTTGGTTTGGTTTGGTTTGGTTTGGTTTGGTTTGGTTTGGTTTTTTTCAGTGCAACTATTCCCATAAGATAACATCCTGGGGAATAAAGGATCTAAAGCTATGAATTATAAAAGTGTATTTATGTAGCCTTTGTCAGGGAGTAGGAGTCTGTAATGCCAGTTTATAATGCCCTTTAATGTATGGGGCTGGTACACCTGAGATACCAGAATATCTGGGAGTTAGTACCTACTTAGAGAGAGTGAGATTTTGCCATCCAGGCTGTAGCCAAGCTATCAGGGAACCCAGAGGGCTTCCAGTCACAAGGATACATTTTCCAAATCAAGGATCCATCTGTTCACACAATATCTCAGGGCATTCTGAAGAACAGGTCTGCTGACAGGAAGGTGGTAGAAATTGAGGGACTGAGGATTGTCACTCAGAACTGGAAAGAATAGGGGAAATTTGGGAAGCTGATGTATAAATGTTAGTTTTTACTAAATTAATCTTGCCCTGGCTTTTTGGATGTGATATTTTTACTTTGTGAGAGAGTAAAAAAATGTGAACAAGTCTGAAAATCATCTGAGGGCAGTGCATTGTCTAGGACCACCGGATGGTTTTGCTTGGCAAAGTGCCTGTGAAACATTCATCCTGTGTAATTGTTGTTTACTTCGTTTTCAGTTTTGACAAAATATTTTGAAAAGTGGAGTTTAAAAGAATTACTCCTTGGGCTTTCCTGTGTGCGTGCAGTGTGATGTCTGCTGTATTTTACTGATGCTGTGGTGATATCTCAGTTTTAAAAGATCTTAAGCTCGAGAGCCAAGCTGGACCACAGCAAAGGTACCTTCATGGTGAATACAGTGCAGAAGGCAGCTTTGAAGAGGTGTGATCTCAGACAGCTGTCTTGGGATGATTTGAAAATTCACATTCTGTCTTCTGGGAGTGTGTGTGTGATGTATCTATTACATATCTTAAACCTGAAAACCCAGAGATACAGTATTCCTGCTTTACAGCAGAAGTGATAGTGAAACTTTACTGTCTCATTGGAATTTTTTTAAGTGTTATTGATGGGAACTGCAAAATAAATTAGCTGAGTGACAGACTTAAAAGTTAATAAAACCTTGAAGTTTATAAAAAAATTATAGGTATAAAAGTATATGCAAGTGTATATATAGTATGTATAAGTACATGTAGGTATATAAACATAAAAGAGTGTAAGTTTGTAAACTTATAAATAAAAGAATCTTATAAATACAATAAACTTATTAAAAGTTTATAAACTTTTATTACAAGTTTATAAACATAAAGAAGTTTATAAAAGTTCCATGCCCTTTGGTCATGCAAACTGCAAGCAAAATTTCTTTTACCCAGGATTGCTACACTTCCTGCATTATTCAGTCTGCAGAAGGCTGACAAAAATAGTTCTTGGGACACAGAGTAGTGTGTTTTATGGGAACTGATAGTTTTGCAGTAGGAAGAATGTCACCACAGTTTATCTCAATAAAGTTTCATGCATTTAGTTCCCTGCTTTAAGAACACTTAACGTGCTGAGATTTTGTGCATGCCCACACATCCATGTGCAGAACTCTCAGGGAGAGAAAGAGAAATGCAACAGGTGCAGAAAAAGTATCAGCAAAAATGGTCTGCTTTAGGTTAGGCATGATTGGCATCATCAGATCTTTCTCCAAATTGGTGTTAAAACTTATATTACAAAAATAATTACAATATCCCAGAAAAAAAAAAAAAAGAAAAAGAAAAAGAAAAAAGAGTATGAAAGTAAAAAAGTAACTTGGTACAGTGTTTGAAATGTGAGTGTTAGTGTAAATCTTACCTGGACTGTCTAGATGATGGAAGAAATTTGGGGACCCGTTCTGGTTTTGACCATATGTAGAAATGAACCTGCTTAGGTTCATCTCTAGAAAATTCTCAGCCACTCAATGCCCATCTCATAAATTTTCTGCCAAGACAAAAGAATTTCCTGCAGAGTGACAAAAGTTGGGGCTTTTTCCAGTTAGTACATTACCAAAATAGCATTTTGAGCAGGACTATGTCTCAAGAAGAATAAAATCACAGAATAAAAAGTAGATGTCTCAATTCAGTGCATGGAGAGATAACGAGATTCAAATCAAGACCTTTCCTGTGTAGAAAAAAAATTATTTTGGCTGTTATTTTTGCTGCATTGAGAAAATACTTTGGACATTCAAAGGAGTAACCCTGACTATCACAGTGGTCATGGTTAGTATTAGAGCTGAATTTTGTGATCAGTTTCACAGATGGTTATAAAGTAATTCCAGCAGATCAAAATAAGGTATTATTTCTTGGTAATATTGTGATGCTTCAGATTTAAGAATGACTCTGACATTGCAGGTGTGGAGAGCTGTTTACGAGTCACCAGATGCAAAGAAATCATCCAAGGACTTCCTGAACACAACTATGTTGTTCTGAAATACCTGATGTGCTTCCTCCATATGGTGAGTATGGGCAAAATTCTCAAAATTTCTAAATCTGCTCTTGTAAATTCAAAATCTAACATCTCCACAGAAGGGAAAATGGTGGTTGTGCAGTATTTAGGTCTACTTCCCTAGACCAAATTTGGGGTAGAGAACCCTCCAGTTGGGGTAGGAGTCAGTGCTAAGCTGTAGTCTGGCCATCCCTTCACCATGAAATTCTTTAGATGTCATGAAAACTACTATGCACATTTAAATTAACTGTGCCAGCCCTGGAATATTTACAACTCCTGATCTTCCACTCCACATTCACAACATTTGGGGTTTTTAAATTTAGTTGGGGGTGGGGGGGTGTCCTATTTTGGAGTGAAAAAAAGCATGAAAATAGTGGTTGTATAATATTAGGTGCTGGAGAAAACATAGGTGAAATCACCAGTTTTCCCTGAAGTATAGATCTTGGGCAACTAAAACACCAAATAAATTAGTGTTATTTTAGAAAATTATATAATATTAATACGTTTTAGAACAACCATCAGAAAAATATTTCATATTAAATCTTTAAAATAGCATGTTCCTGTTTTAAATAGCCATTCATTATCAGTGTTAAATGAAAAACCTAGAATGCAAGGATTTTGCAAGGAATTTTTTTTTTTTTTTATGTTTCAGGATAAATTAAGTCACATGTCTTCTGTCCTACTTTTTGATTTGCTGACTTCTTTTAACTCCTTTCTGGAAAACCCATGAGGGTGAGGGTTTGGGGAACATTAACTATTAATAGTTCTGCCCTCAGCCCTCTGGCATAGTTTGGCTGTGCAGAAAAAGACAGTCAGAGGGCTGTACATTTCCCTTCCTTCTGCCTTATCCAGTGCACTGCTTTTTTCAGACTGCAGTTTTCAAACCTAGCTGCCTAAAATGAAGGGTCACGGTGTAGCTGACACCTCAAGCAAAGTGATCTCTCCTTCAAAAGCCCTAAGAGCCCACCACAGCAATCATGTCTGGGGAATGATACTGATTTTCACCAGTGAGGTAACTGGCTCTCAGTAACTCCTCTTGGGCTACAGTCATGTTGGCCACATTTTAGCCCACAGAGTATTTCAGAAAGAAGTGCATTTAATCCCTTTTTCTGTCAAAATCCTAGCAAAAGGCAAGATTAAAGAATGAACACATTGATATAACCAGCTGCTGCTATAATACCCACATGTTCATTTACTGCTGCCTAGCTGAACTCTAAAGCTATTAAGGAAATCCTCACGTCATTTACTATTATTTTAGCAACTGATATCCCTCCTCAGTTTTATGAATCATGCAAGTGACTTTGTTCCAGTAATAGATGCATCATCTTAATGCACTTCTTAGAGCTGAGCACTTGATGTGTTAATGAGGTGTGCAAAAGTACCACACAGTATTTTCTGTAATTGGGCAACGGAATAAAGCATTATTTTTGAGTAGGCCTTATTATGTCAAGCACAGCATCAAGTGATACTAGTGCTCACATCTGCAATTTCTGCTGATCCATAGGCTTTCTTCCTTAATGTCTCAGGGAATATTTGCATTTGGAAAGGTCAAGGGAACGTGAAACATTCTCAGAGCTAGAGATTTCTATTCATGGCAGATTGGTGTGCTGCACAAGCTTCCACAGTTCATACTTTAACAATAATCCTAGTTTTTACCTGCAAGCATCAACCTTCTGCCTTATATATAAAAGGCAATTTAATTCTTCCATGAGCTGAGTTTTGAGTAGTGCAAGAGGTACTTGTAGCAATTTCATGAAGTGGGATGAATTGTAATCACTAGATGTGGGTTTTGAACACTCCAGGTTTGATACAGGCTTGTGAAAGAAGAAAAGAATCCCTGTTTTCTCTGCAGTCTCAACCACCTTGCTTCCATCTAGTCCAAGACTGCTACAGCAAGACAGCACAACTTGTACAGAAGTAACAGACTTGAATTTCAAACACAAGTCCAAGTTCTTTAACGTTAGATTAGTAGTGATTTTGCCAGTAATGAGCCCAGTGGTGAGAGGTATAAATCAGCCAGCCCAAAATCAGCCAGCCCATCTCTGCTTTGCAGTCCACCTGGCTGCTAGAGAGGGATTGTAAGGTTTTCTTGAAGCTGGACTGAGGTCCCTTGGCAGAAATGGGCAACCAGGAGCAAGAGGGAAATCAAGGAGCTGTTTTCACAAGCTAGTCCCTGAGTAATGCCTGTGAAGCACATCTGTGCTTGCTGAGCTGACTGCAGGAGAGATCAGTGTGCACAAGTGCTCGTGTTGCACAGGCCCTGCATTGCACTGGCAGTGGAGTAGATTTATCAACACACATGCAAACTGAAATGGCTCAAAGGAGTCTCCCTGCAAAGAGGATTACTTGGCAAAGCACTCTGAGGGCTACAGGTAACCAGTTCTGAAAGCCAAAAATCATTTAGTAGGAAGCTGTAGTTATATTTTTCCATGACAGTCTAAAGCTAAAGAAGCTGGAGAATCTGTTGAGGCTTACATTTTCCCTACCTGCTGATGAGTTCTGTCCCTGCAGTCATGCCTGATGAGGGGGAAGGATGGATGACTTTCCTGAAAGGACCATTACAAAAAGCTGCCAAATTCAAATTGTCAAACCTGGACCAACTAGAAAATGGGACAAGCTTTGGGGCCCATGAGCTGTGCTTCAGATCTGTAACCAAAGGAGGAAATTTAAACCCAAATGCAAACTGTGGTAAATTGCTCTGAATTCTTGTTTTGGCTCAGCCACTTGTCCAATTGAAAAGTGTAATTACCTTCAGTAAAGCTTGGAGGTGGCTGGAGGTGATGGGGCACGTTGGGAGGGATCAGATGACTCACAGACCAGATACAAGAAGTCGGCAAATCCACAAAGTAGCTGACAGTGGGTGGTAGAAACTTAAATTTCAGTCAGTTTGTGGGGGTGTTTTAATATCTAGTAATTTTCTTTTGAAGGCGTTTTGCAGAGTTCCTTTCAGCATTGTAATTGAGAAACCAATGAGATGGTGATGTTGCTTGCTGATATTTTTTAAAACACAGTAGTAATTGGCTGTTTCTATCCTCTGTATTTCCCAGTTTGAGTTCTTTAGGTAGTGTAGTGGCTGCTTCACTCCTCTGATATCTATGAATCACAGAATTATCTGGGTTGGAAGAGACCTTCAGGATCAAGTCCCACTATCAACCCAGCACCACCATAATCACCCCTAAACTTTGTCCCAAGTGCCACATCCAGACACCTCTGGAACACTTTCAGAGACAGTGACTCCTCAACCTCCCAGGGCAACTTATTCCAATGTCTGACCACTCTTTCAGTGATTTTTTTTTTTCTAACTGTCACAACTTGAGGCCATTTCTTCTAGTCCTTTTGTTTGATACATGGCAGAGGAGCCTGACCCCCACCTGGCTTCCTGTCAGGGAGTTGTAGAGAGTGAGAAGGTCCCCCCTGAGCCTCCTTTTCTGCAGGCTGAGCCCCCCCCAGCTCATATCCAGCTACTGACACCAGCACACCCTCTTCCCAGTTTTCCAGCTCTTCTTCCCCAGCCTAGAGCTGCAGGGGGTTGGTCTGACCCAAAGGCAGGACCCAGCACTTGGTCTCAGCCCATCTCTGTGCAGAGCCTTCCTGCCCTGCAACAGATCAACATTCCTGCCCAATTTAGTGTCTTCTCTGAACTCACTGGGTGTGCACTTAATCTACTCATCCAGATAATCAATAAAGATATTGAACAGGACCTTCCTCAATCCTGAGCCCTGGGGACACCACTTGTGATCAGCCACCAAAAGAATCCATGAGTGTGCTGGGATGAAAAGTATGTGGTATCAAAAATCACCACAGTTTTTCTAGAAGGAGCTGGATGTTTATTCTGGGATAGTGAACGTGTGTGTTTTGCATTTGGTGATGTGGCAGCAAAACTTCAGTGTTTGTTCCCAATTTTGATTTTTGCAATGCACAAGTTTTATCTTTATAAATTACTCCCTTACAATATAGGCTGTCATTACTTAATGACTTTTCCATGTATGTTTCAGTGGAAGGGGGAAAAACCAAACAAAGTGGAGCTGTGTAGTTCTTTGTAGTGATCCTTTCCTGTGATGTTCAGATGATTACTTCAAGGACATGATTTAGATCTTTGGAAAATTCTATTAGCTCATCAAATTGACAGAGCATGTATTTTCAATTGAAACAGAGATGACAGTTACTAGCTTTATGAGGGAATCAAAGAAGCAGTCAAGGGGATTCGTTCCAAATGCTGAATGTGCCTTTTGTATTTCTTGGCTAGAATGCAGTTTTGGGTGTAGTTATTTGGAGGGGTAGCCCATGAAGGAGTTGACAAACTGCATGCTGTCCTTACAGGATCTAGTGCTGGAAGAACACATCAGCTGCTTGTGGTGGTGTAGATGGAGTAGACACCTTCACATCCTTTGAGGAAGGAATCTGGCACTGAGAGTAGCGAGGGGGTTGAGATGGTAGGAAGCCTGATCCCTTTGGAAAGGGATAAAGTCAGTACCACTAGTGTGGCAAGATTTCCTTGTAGAGATGGACAAGACATCTATTTCTTCATGCACAATAGCCAATCTTTATTCTTCACAGCTCATATTTATATGGCTTTCTAAAGGCATTGTGTTTAATTCTAATTGGTTAGTAACTTACTGCAGCTCAGTTCATTGGTGAGTAGTTGCCAGTGTCTGTGTTCATCAAAGACTTTCTTTTTAAGGATGTTTACATTCTTGGGTAAATGGGTAAAGAACAATTTCTCATGGGTAGAAGTCCTTCTTCTCACAGGTGCAAATTCCTTTCTCACAGGAATTTTCAGGCCAGCTGTTAGCTGTACTAAGCCTAAGTAGCAGGCCTGAGCCATGATTTTACAAGGTAACAAGGCTCTTATTTAAAACATCCTTGCTTGCAGCTTTTGGTGAGCCAGCAAAGATTGTTGTGTAGAGCTGGATTCAGTAGCACACTTTTTCTTACATCTACCTGCTAAGGAAAGGATTGCTTTGTATTCTGAAATGAAGCAACGTTGCCATGTGTCCCTAGAGCTCCTAAGTCATCCCCATTAATGACTCACAGATAAGTGAAGCTCTGCCTCAGTTGATAAAATCACAGTTTCATTTTATCTTCAGAATTTTCTCTAAGAGGGCAAGTTGTGTTGTGGGTTTTTTTGTTGATCTTTTCAGTACTGACTGTCTTCTTAAAATGTTTACCAAGTGGTGGCAGGTGGGAAGGCATGGTTAAATCTCAGAGTTGGGATCATTCTTTGAAATAGTTAACCTGAAGAGAAAAAATTAAATCTAGCTCTACAGCAAGTCACAGAGTTACTGCTTTGAGCTGAAACACTGGCCTCCCAAAACAACAGCTGGATTAAGATTTGTGTTTCAAGCAGAGCTTGAAGAAGCTCCTGTGGAGTGGAAGGTGTCAGGAGCACTCCCAAAAACTGGATGAATACAACTGCAACAGGTTTGGCTCCTTCCAGCCTCCAGTACAACACCACATGCTCTTGTGCCATTCCAGAGTGCCTGCCCTGTGTGCACTTAAGGTACACTTTCTTAGGATACAGCACTTCCTTGTGCTATAGAAAACACAGTGTGATGGGCTGTAGCTCTCATGATATTTTAGAGACTTTCCACTGAAAGAAACACCAAAAAACACTTGTCCTTGATCCCCAGTGTACAATATTACAGAGTAAATGCAGCCTGTATAAGCCACCAAGGGTCAGAACACAGCCCCCAAACTTGTCACATTTCTTAGCATACAAACACCAGTTCATTGTCAAGCTACCTTCAGGGTAATACCCAGTTCTGTGTCTCCTTGTTAACAGAGTGCTCACTGCTCTTATCGTTTTCCCTCATCAGTTATTTTGGTACTAGCTTAGCTTTTGCCACATTGCTGTGGTATAAAGAGCTCTTGTTTGAGCTGATCTCATCTGAAGCAGATTAAATTTCTTTATGCTTGTTTTTCTCCACCTCAGCCGAGGTAACAATAGATTCTATGATGGAAGGATTGAAAACAATTAATTTTCTAGGATAAGGAAAAAATTCAGCCTTTTTGCCTGCTCTTGTGTTACACTCAGAGGACACAGCCTTCCAGTGCCCTCATAGCTCTAGGCTGCCTTGTCAGCCCTGAGGTTAAAAATCAGTGATGTGCCCATGGCCAGGGTCTGCTCCCCTCCTTGGTTCCTCCTCAGTACAGGATCATGTCTTGTCTCCTGTCTCCTGTCTGCATATACCTACTCATGTTCATGTTTTGCCAGGTTTCACAGGAGAGCATCTACAACAGAATGACAGCATCCAGCCTGGCCTGTGTCTTTGGTCTGAATTTGATCTGGCCATCAAAAGGAACCACCTCCCTGAGTGCTCTGGTACCTGTGAATCTCTTCACTGAGCTGCTGATAGATTTCTACACCAATATCTTCAACGCCCGAACAGTGCCCGGTGAGGTCTTGCCTTAATGGCCTCAGAAGGGAAAAGGGAACAAGGCTGCCTGAGGGAAAGATCTCTTGGATGGGACTTTTATATTTGGGGCTCTCCTGAAAAAAAAAAAAAAAAAAAATTCAGCACAAAGTTTCTATATCTTTCCAAATACCAGAGATGTGGGAGAAGACAGGTACCCCGTGCCATTCCATGGGGAGAACATGAACATTCAATGACCAAGAGATCAAAGTGAATCCCCTTACTAAACTTGAGCAGCTGACAAAAACTGATCTGTTAAAAAAAAACCCCATGACACTACATGGCACTCTGTCATTTCTTTGAGGATCTGGAGACTTTATTATGTGACATTATTTTCTGCATGGGCAGAGGTAATTTCTGGACCACTTCTGAATGTACATCTTCCTTTTATTTTTTATGGTTTTTCCTTTCTACTTTTTATTTGAATACAAGTTTATTAGGGATTACCCTATTAAGTTAATAAAGGTGGAATAAATTTTTAGGAGATGAATGTTTTTGAACTATTTTTCATATATTTAAGTATCTTCTTTTATACAAAGAGGTGTGGGCAGTTGTGCCACATCAGGTTGACAAGTACTATAAAGAACAAAATGTTTCCTGTGTAATTTGAATTGTACAGACAGCTAACTAATTATGCTTCCAAATATCTAACATAGGCAGTTAATCACTGTAGCTGCACATGCAAAGTGTGTCAAAGCTTATTTTTACAAGTTCAAATGAGGATAATGACCACTAAATAATCCTCTAAATTGTTGTTTTTGGAGTTTTCTTCTAAATTCTTGGAATTTTAATCAGTGGAATTATATTGGTGAGTGCGTAATACAGAATATAGACTAACTTTGAGTACCCCCAGTGTTTGGACTGCATTGCTTTTGCAGATTGAATTGATAGAAATTTCAAATTTCTTTAGAAAGCCATAAGAACAACTTGGATATTATACCTAATATTCCAACCTATGTTGAAAGTCTGTTATGAGTCCCAATGTGAATAATTAGCCAGCATAAAAGGAGAATTTTCAGTGTTTTCTTTCTAACTATGCTGTGAGTATTGCTTGTGTTTGATGAACTCTTAACAACCTAATGTTGTTTAACACTGTTAGGCAATGGCATGTGTTAAACAAGTTATCATCATAGTTGCCTGTAGAGCAAAAGGTAATTAGCCAGTCTTAAAAAAGGTAAGTGGTGTTTTCCCTAATGCTCTGGTCTTCCTGCTTCTGTACAGAGCAAATGAAACAGAGGGAATACTTAGATTGCAGTAAAAGTAATGGTCTCAGGAGGACCTCCTCCTCTGCAAACACAGCCACTTCTTATCCCACAAGTCTTAGTGAGTTGAGGACTTGTGCTTCTGCCCTTCCTCTTGGCAGTTGGAAATTTCCAGCCTGTGTGAGGAGTGCAACAAAATCTGGTCACAGAGGGTGAAGAGGATTTGTTCTTTCTCAGGAAATAACCAAATATTCAGGAGGCATGGAATGCTGGGTGTGCCAGGCCTTTGTTTGCCCAGTAGGTGTCATCTATAGCATTAGGCAGTGATTAGAATTTGAAAAATGGAGGCTTTAGAACAAGATGGGTTAGGACCAACTTCTGATGGCACAGCTGCATATTTTCTCCTATTCCTCAAGTGTCATAGAGACAACATGTGGCTTTTGAATATCTTTAAGTAATAACCACCTATGACTCCAATTTAAATATAAAATCTGGCATTTTACACAAAGAAAAATTAACAAGAATTCAGGACTGTTGCAGTTCAGCAAAATGAGATTGCCAAGGACAAAACTGTCATAGTTTCATATTGCAACTCATCAGCTTTACATCTGCATGAGAGCCTCCTCTGTACTGAAACTCAAACATAGTTATGCTCAGCAGTGCTCAGCAACTTGGTTCTGTACATCAGCACCCTGTTTTCACAGGGGAGGAATTTGGCCTTTGGGAATTGACAAAACCACAGTATTTTGCCACCCTCTGATTTTGGTCAAAATACATACGTGTGTTTGTTTCACTGTCTGTAAAAAAAAAAAAGGAGCACCTGGCATTTAAAGGAAATTAAATACTGGTAAGGAATTAAATACTGGTAAGAAAAGGAATTAAATACTGGTAAGACCTATCAAAGGGTTGTTTTCCATTTCCTCATGTCCTTTTTAAAAAATACAGCAACACCAAATGGCATCTGGTCTGCAGGCTGTGTTGTGTAGTGGGAATGGGAGTCCTGGAGAGCTTCAGCACAGTAAGAGAGCAGAGCCCTGTGGGCTGAAATCCTGAGTTCATGGAAGTCAGCTTTGCTCAAAATGCTCCTAGATGCAGGTAGGGACTCCTGCATAGATTTAGTTCTCTCACTCATCCTAGGCTGGGAGATGACAGGAATTTGCCAGCTGCAGTTGTCAGAACACAGTTGTCTCTGACCCCTTTACTTTTACAAAGCTGCAAGCATCCCTTCAGCTGATTTGCCTGTCTGTGGACACTTGAGATGATAGTTAAAACCAGGCTCCCTCTTTCAGTCTTGGTCACATGCTAAACACCATGTTTCCCTCTTAGTGCTCTGCAAATTACCATTTCCTAGTGATTTATAGCTCCTCTTGTTTATGGAATGAAGAACAAAATGGTGCTCTCTCATGTCAAGGTACCTTTTTTCTTTAAAGAACAGACAACACCTGTTCTCCCAGTGCAGGTCATTTGATGGTGCTTCAGAAAACCAGCAGCTGTGGTTCTGATGGCTGGGGACAGAGTGAAGGGGCACCGTGGTACAATCTTACCTGAGGCCAGCATGTCATGAGCCCCACGAAGCTGTACCAGGCTGTTGTGTTGTGTATCTTTTCTTGGCTCAGCTTGGTGCTCAGCTTGGCCTCCCGGCAGCTCTGATACCCTACAACAATACCTGTTGGTGGGGTCTTGGCTCACAGGCAGTTTGACTCACGCTGTCATGGCTGTGGTAGAAAGAGGGGACTCTCCAAGGCTTCCAGGAAACAGAGGTTTTATTTGGGGGGGTCAGGGGATCCCCCAGCCTCAGGCCAGTGCCTTAGAGAGACCCCGAGCCTGGGCTGCAGGGTGTTTTTGTACAGGACAGTTTGGGAGGTGGGTACAAATTATTCAAACTAATAAAACAATCCAAACACTACATGCCAGCTAAATTACCTAAACTCTAACAAATCCAAAACAGGTTTAGGAGTGGTCTCAAGGGAATCCTGCCAACCAGTGGCTGGAACTCTTGGATATTGAAGATAAGAATTCCATGATGGACAAAGGAAAAATTATGCATAATACAGGGATGAAACAAGAAAAGAACCAATAGAGAAGAGTCTCCAGGCAGAGACTCAAGTTGTCTTAAAAATCCTTATCAAACTATGATAAGAATACATTCTAGGACAAGAGGCCCTTTCAAGGTATTTAAACTACACTGAACTTACAATATAAAAAACTATACTATATTCATAACTAAAGCTTATAAAACATTTCTTGCAAACCCGCATCAGGCCCTGAGGGCTGGCCTGCAACTGCTCAGAAATGGCTTAAGAATATTTGCCAGAGGGCTCTCCGGGTGTGTTTCGTAAAGCAAAAGTTTTAATAAAAGAGAAAATAACAAACGATACAAAACCCAGAGAACAAAAGCTGTGCAGAGAAACCTCTAGCACCTGCTAAGACACTCCAAAAAGCCCCCAGCACCTCTGTGCTCTTTCTTATGTATACAGCAATCAAGGAGGGATAATTTGGCCTGCTGCCCTATAGAAACAGCCACAGGTTTTGAGAAACATTCCAAAGATCCAATAGGTGCCCCTGTGCTGGCACTGAGCCACCCACAGCCAGGGGAAGCACAGAAGGTTCTGGTGCTTCTCCCTTAAAAGTCCAGAGGTAAAGTGAAACCCCCTTCCCTGTATGGAAAACATCTGCCTGGCTGTAGGAATGCAATGCCACGGGCCCGGGGCTCCTGCTGCCCTTTGCCTTCCTGCCCCCCCAGCAGGCAGGCTGGGCAGAAACAGGACAGGACTGGCCTCCAGCCCAGCCTTCCCCTGCAAGGCTGCTGGTCACAGGGAATGGACTGCCCCAAACTGAAGGCACCTGGGTACAAATCCCTGCTGATGAGACCCCAGCTCTGTCCCCCAGCCCTGGAGGAACTGATGAAATCCTCCATCTGTGGCAGAACCCCCCACCCCGATCTCTGTCCTGAGTGCCAGACTTAACTATGGCATTAAATCAGCTCTCATGAATTATTCAGAAGGGTTTGGAGTGAAATTCATGTTAGAGAAATATATGTTTCAAATTTCCTGACTCTTAAGAGGAGTCCTGGAGGTGTCCCCTGCAGTTACTTTGATAACAGTTTCTCTTTACAAATGATAATTGCACGATTCAAGCTTTTGTATAGTGTGGCCTTGTGAACTCTTCTCTCGTATCAAAGAACAATTTTCAGATCATTTCCATAGCAGAAAGAAAGTGATTATGGAGATAATCTGTTGAAAACACACATGCTGGATTTCAGTTGAAAACAAAAAAATGCAGTCCTGAAATGAGAAATCAAGTGTTACCTAGCTGACAGTATATAGAGAAGAAATTGCCTAAGCATTTTAGTTCACTGAGCTGCTAGGGATTGAAAATTGGTCCCGAGATTAGTCTGATTATCAGGACACCTCTAGCAACAAGCACCAAAAGGGAAAGGGAATACTTTTCTACCCCAAATCTGTGAAGAAAGGAAAGAAGATTGAGCAATCTCATTAGCCGAGGGGGCCCTTTGCAGTTCTTACAAGAAAACCTCCATAAATGAATATCACTTAGGTGTGTGCAGATGATCTGTCTGGGTGTGCTGCAGTCCTCGAGCTGCATTCATCACAGAATCTCTCAGGGCCTTGGAAACTTTAATACATTCACCCACCGTGAGGAGACTAATAATAGAAAGGCTCCCAATATTTTATTTGCATGATCAATGTGTGCTTAGGGGGCAAGTTGAACTTTTAATGGGATTGATGGTACAATCACACATCCCCCCTTTTGTTGCCTGACTCGTTTGTGCTCCCAACTGTGGAAAATGTAGGTTTGCCAACACTCTCACTTTCTGAGGGGCCATGGGGGTGTTGGATCATGGAGGAAGAAGGTGAGGGAGAGTTACTGCCAGCACCTCACCTTCCAAAACAGCACAATAGCCTGTGCTGCTGCATCCCTGGCTCCTTGCAGCTCTGATGGTAAGGGAGTGTCACCACCCTGTGGACCCTGTCCTGCTCCCAGCCAGCCCTTGCAATTCTATTTCCAATGAACTAATTACTTGTGTCACTCATTAAGTGAGCTTTTGACTGAGGAAAGCAATTTGATGACCAGAGAGGTGAAAAAGAAAACCAGGAAAGGCCAGCAATCCCCACCTTCATCTGGAGAGAAGGGAGACTCACACAGGCTGAGCTCCACAAGAGCAGTGCCCACCCCATGGCTTGGTGTGACTGGGAGCACCATTTGTTTATAAACGTTGTAAACCCTCTCTTGCTCAATTTAGAGCCCCAAAATGGAAGGTTTGTGCTAGCATTTTGCCATGGAAATAACTGTTTGTGTTACCTGATAGTAATTCATCTTACCAGTATACAGAAGCTTGCTGGCATTTGTGCAGGGCTTTATTTGCATTTACAATTGTACAGCAGCTGATGGGTGCTGGAAAGCTTTACTCTGCAGTGCTGTTAAATTTCAGTGTGTGGCTTTGCCACAGCAGAACCTGCTGCCACTGCTACGTCATTGGTCTCTGGTGTTGAAGGCGAATTTGTGGAGTAAATTCAAATTGGGAAGCTCTGAGTTGAGACCCCTGGAGGCAGTGACATCTGTCTGTCTTTGATAAGAATTTCTGAGAGTGAGAGTAAAGTACTTAGAGTGAAATTAAAAGCTTTGATCTGGGGTTGGTTTTTTTTTTTTGTTTCATCATTATTTCATGTTTGAGTCCTTTACATGTGTCTTTCAGCTCTTCATTAGGCTGCAGTTTTTAGTTACTACTCCAGCCCAGGGCAGGGATCTGGCAGCCACCCAGCAGGTCACTGGCACTGCCAGGACTCACACCCTGGCTCCAGCCTGAGCCCACTCAAATGAAACAGGTGACAGACACAGCCAGAGTAACATTACCTCAAAGAAGGTGACCCCCTGGGCCCAGCACACTGGGGCAGCCCCAGACACCCAGGGCACACAGCAGAGGTGATGAGAGAATTCCACAATTCTTTAGATTGGGAAAGACCTCTAAGGCTGAGTCCAGTGACTAACTTAGAAATGCCAAATCCACAAGTGCCATGTCCTCAAGTGCCACATTTACAAAGTCTTTTAAATACCTTCAGAGATGGTGTCACTTGTTTCCTGGGAGCAAAGCCTGACCCCCACCTGTCTGCACTCTCCTGTCTGGGAATTGCAGGGAACAAAAAGGTTCCTCCCGAGCCTCTTTATTTGGCAGGCTGAGCCCCCCCAGATCCCTCAGCTGCTCCTTTATTCCAGACCCTTCCCTAGCACTGATTCCTTCTCTGGACATGCTCCAGCCCTTCAGTGTCTGTCCTGTCATGGGGGGCTCAGAACTGGACACTGCCCTCAAGGTGTGGCCTCAACAGTGCCCAGCACAGGGGACATTCCCTGCTCTGGTCCTACTGGACACGTTATTCCTGCTCTAGGCCAGGTGTCTTTGGCTCCTTGCCCACCTGGGCACACCTGGGCTCGTGTTCAGCTGTTGCCAGCCAGCAGCTTTACTCTGTGCCAAGCCTGTTTCACCAGATGGCCGATGTCAAATCAAATCTCAACCCAGATGAATTTACACAGCCTTCACTTGACTGGTTGTGTCTCTGTCCTGCTCACAACACTGGCTGGATGAGGCTCCTGGAGCCCCTCAGCAAGAGGGAGAGGGGAAGGGCAGCTGGGGTAGAAGCAACCAGCACAGTCTCCAGCTGCCAGGTGACCCTGGGACAAATGGGAGGATTAAAAAAAAAAAAGAAAAAGAGTAGAAGTTTTTTGTGTGAAAAGTCCTTGAAATCAGCCATTTCCATCAGCCTGAAACCTCACAGAGCTCAGCAAGGTCAGATGCATGAGCCCCCAGATGAAGTGACACCCATCCATGTGGGTGGGATTTGGTTTATTTTTTTCAGTTGTGAGGTAAGAAGAATGAAACACGTAGTCAGTGGCTCAGCACGTATCTTTTGTGATGCAGTTTCAAACCACTAGAAAATTCCTTAGTTATGCAAGTGCACTTTAAACCATAACATAATATCTACACCAGAATTTCATTTTTCTCAATTCACTGCTTTGTGCACTTATTTCTAACGTCACTCCTTCTTAATTCTCCTTGGAGTTTCAGCTAAGACAATATTTCCATGGCCAAGCAGAGCAGGAATGGCCCCAAGATGCAGATGACAGGTGGGAAGGCCTCGTGTGAAGGGATGAAAAGCCCGTCAGGGTGAAGGATGCATCATTTCTATTTCAGCAGCTGCAGCTTAAACCACAACCCTGGGTTTTCAACAACTTAGAGCATATTGGTAGCAGGACCCTCATGTTGGGGGGAGATTGTAAAAGATCTCCCAACTCCTTTGGTACCTTAGAGGTTGCCCTGCTTGGCTGCAGAGGGAGGAAGGCACTTGTTGCTCCAGCCTTGGAGCTTTTGCTCACCTGTATGCAGGGACAGAAGGTCACTCCCTGAGCCTGTGTCTCTTGTTCTCTGTGCTGCTGCTGCAGCAAAACACCCCAGTTTGGAAAACGAGAGAGGGAAAGGGAATGTAGTATTTAAAGAGATACTGGACTCCCTCACTGAATTGTGATTTCAATCCTCCTCCAATGGAAAATAATGAATCTGGTGTCACTCTGATTTTCAGGGCCTTGGCCGTGGTTCTAGCTTGGGACCCTGTGCTTTGCTTAGATTTCCCTTCTGTCTCCCTGAGAGGGAGGTAAGTGAAGTGTGCAGAGTTCCAGGGGTCAAGGAGTGAACCAGAGCAGCCTCTCACCGAGCTGCCATCACAGCAGCACTCCTGCTCAGCAGGGTAACCACAAACACACTGGGGACAGGGCCACACACCAGCAGTGAAATGGTGCTGTTCCAGCGATGATCGAAGTTCCCACCTCGGCAGCTGCAACTGGGCTGCCAGTCAGCTGTGTTTCTACATGAATATTGAGGGGAAAGGTGATTTATTGCAGCATTTTGAGCCCAAAGACGGAATGCAAAAGTGAATTAAAATTTCTGTGCTAACTGCTCAGTCAAAGGTTGGAGTGCAGTGTTTCTGCTGCATTTAAACAGCAAAGAATCATCTGCAATTTGCCAGTGCAAATGCAAACATGAACTTCAAAGGGCAGTGGCATCTTTTTTTTTTTTTTTTCCTTCTCCCTGGCTAGAATGTACTATAGCAAGCTTGTGTACACTTTCTAGTATTTTTTTTCCTGTCATGACAATTTAGTTTTTGTTTGGTTTTTTAAGGGAGGGAAAAAATCCCAACTCTTGCTTTAATGATCTTCACCATGGTGAACTTAAAAGTGGCTTACAGCAGGGGAGTCTGGCATTTTCTGTTTGCATCAGTCAGTCGCTGGTGATTGATCTCAGAAGCCAGGCTTCATTTTCTAAGCAAAACAGGCTGCAGTTGGAAAAACCTGATTAAAGTGAGTAGAGTTTTATCTGATGTGGCTATTGCCACTCATTGCAGCGTAATTACTTTCTTTCCAGCTACAGATGACATGCAGAACACAGAACAAAAAGAATGTATCAGTTTATAATGCATTCCTCTTAAAGTTTAAGTGATCCTAAAAGGCCATCAAACCACCATAAAACCGTTTGGCATGTGGGATGAACTCCTGATGCAGCTGCTGTGGTTTGTGTTGCCATCCTTACACAGGAGTCTGCCAAGGAGAGAAGCCGCTTGCTGGGCTGACGTTGCTGTGAAATCATCTTGCAACATCTTGCAAAAAATTGCTGCTGTGATTGTAAAATAAATACTCAAAAAAAAAATTGAGTGGCCTTGACTTTGTTTCCTGACTTCGGAGTGTTTAGGTCCTAGCAGCTTCTCCTAAAGAGCATGAAACCTTGAAACATCTGAGATGCTGACATAAAAATTGCTGATTCTGGCACTGCTCTGTGTTACTTCCCAACAGAGAGAAGTGTTCCTTTTCCTCTCATTTCTGAGGGACAATAGACAGTGGGCAGGAAGAACAGGTGAAATTACATTTGGAGAGGTGCAAATACAAAACTGACAGGCTTGGAGACAACATTTCATTGAAATAGCTGTTTGCAGAGCAGGTCCTCTGCAAGATAACTTATGGCATGTGAAAAAGTCCTGTGCACAGAAAACAGTCTGTCAAGGTAAAATAAAGAGCCCTGAAGTCTGACAGAGCTGTAAAAATAACTTTCACTTGGGAGGGGAGGCTGGGAACCCTGCAGCTCCTGATTCTTTTCAAAGACAATGCCCATACCACAGCAAGGAACACGGAGCTACCGTGACTCCTGCAAATCTCCACCAAAACCTCCATTTGGAACACTATCAAAGATTAAAGACTGCACTCTCTTGCAACTGCATTAATTATTAAGGCAGCATGCAGAGCTCTTGTAAATGGCTCCTTTCTGTTAGCACAGCACTGAGTTTAAAGGTTGGGGTGGTGGCAGACAGATGATGATGATGATGATGATGACAATGACATATGATTTGGGGAGTTTTCTGGCATGGGGGAGAGGTGACTTCTAATACTGGAAGCAATATTAGGAAAAATCAGCCTGCCTTCCGTGTGGCAGGGGCTGGGAGGGAGGAGGGGGAGCTGAGCTGAGGGGAAGCAGGAGTGCAGTGCTGAGTTCCATTGCCTGTTGCAGCCTAAAATTGCCAGGAGGTGAAGACAAGGCAACACACTCCCAAACACAAAAAAAATAAAAATATTCTTTCCCTACCCCTGACAAGAAAACCCCAACCCTGTTTCTGCTCTGCATAAGCACCAGGCACTGTGGCAGGCTCTGTGCAGCTGTGACAGTGTTTTGCTTTAATTTGATGAATTTTATTGGGAAGAAGTTCCATCCCTTCCACCAGCCAGAAACCAGCCAACCCCTGCTAGGGCCCTCTCTCCCTGTTTCTTTACTACAGTTATAAAGTGATGAATAAATTACTTTATGTAGTAGGCTCACCACACATTTGAAGAGCCCCTGAGAGTGCAGGTATGAAAGCAAAGCCCAGGGGTCTGGCAGATTGGCAATTATTCCAAGGAAGCTAAGCATGGGACTGGACAGGGTGCCTCTGCCTGGGAGGCCACCTTCCTTGAGGTGAAAAAGCAAGCAGAAAATCCTGTACTCATTCTTGCAGCAGTTAAGTTTGAAAATGGAACACAGCGGTGGAGAAATCAGCACCACCTGTTCCTCAAATCACTTCTCCTGCCCCAGAGAGAGTCTGGCCAGGGAGGGGGTCCCTGAACAGGCCCTGGGCAGGCCATGCTGTGACCCTCAGCAGCAGAGACCACCACAACAATGCCAGGAAATTGTCAGTCAAGTTTAATGCATCATAAAGAAGTAAAACTACATTGGCATATTTAAGACAAACACTTTTTTTTTTTTTTTCTATGCACACTATCCACTGGACAGTCCCCTTTTCAAAATAACTACTTTTAACAGTTGAAGATAGTTCTTCAGAAATTCTTCACATATTCAACCTTCCACACTTTTCCTTTTTTTTTTTTTTTTTTTAATTCGTCTGAGAAGGAAAAAAAAAAATCATGAAACCTGAAAACATCTACATTGCAAGCCACTCAGAATGCATAATTGCATACATTAACCAATGTATAACAACCGTGTTTTACTTAGTTCACTTTGTTCATCAATAAAAGAATATAAAAATCTTGTTCAATCCAGTGTTGTGTATTAAAATAGATTTGTATAGTACTGCACAGTTTCTCCCGGAGTTGTGAAAATGGTTGAAGGGACCATGTGCTGCCTAGTGGTGGGCAGCAGAAATAGCCAGTCCCTCTTGTGTTTATTTTCTTTTTTAAATTAAAAAAAAAAAAAAAAAAAAAAAAAAAAAACCAACCAAAAAAGGCTATTCGGCACCGTGTGATATGCTGATGTGAGAGACTAACCTTGGGTCCTGCTCTGGTGGCTTTCCATGAGTACCTGTTGTGCTGACTGGTGGAGAACTCCTAAGGACAGAGACAGTGGCACTGGGGAGTGTGAGCCGAGAAAACCGGGGTGTCCATCCCCACCTTCCCAGGCAGCCGCAGGAGAGGGGCCCTGGGGGCCAGGCAGGACCTTGCAGGATCAGGAAGACCAGCTAGTGAAACAAGCAAGTGCACTGGGATTTTCTCAGGCTGATGCTAAACACTTCCCAAAGATGTTGAAATCCAACAAAATGCTAAAAAGGAATCGAGTTTCCAAAACCGAAATCCTCCCAAACCCTTTTAATTTTCCATGCCCTGTCCCTCCCCCAGAAGTCTTGAGTTCGAGTCTACAGTTCAAGAAACAACCCCTTGAGGCATTTTTTTTTTCCTGTACCATTTCAGCAGATATTTCTACAAAAAAACCCCAACAAACAAACAAACAAACAACCCCAAACAAACAAACACACAAACCCAACCCAACCAAAAACCAAAAAAAAAAAAAAAAAAAAAAAAAAAAAAAAAAAAAGTTACATATATTTTAACAATAAAAATGCAGTACAAAAATGTAAAGTTATCTTTTTGGCATATTATCTGTACTGACAAGAAACAAAAACCAGAATATTTATTTGCTTTTTTTCTTTAAAAAAAAAAAATCCAAAATGAACAAAAAGACATAAAACCACAAAATAATCTCTTTAAAAAATGAAACCTAAACTGTTCAAAGATATCCACTCTTATGGTTGGTGCTAAACCTTGCACAAAAACTCCATGAGAAAAATACACTGATAGCAAAATAAGTAAAAAGGACCTGCAAAAAGGAGTTTTACAGTCGTATTTTTTAAATATTTCGGAACGCATATACAGAAGCATCAGCATGAAAATACTTCAATATTTTACTAGAAATGCTAACTTCATACAGTTTCTTTATTTAAATATCTGCAATTCTCAAGTCTAATAATACGGGGAAAAAAAAAAAAAAAAAGAAAAAAAGAAAAAGAAAAAAGAGAATCTTTTGTTTCCAAGGCTCTGTGAGTGTCCGTGATGCTGTTCTGGTCACAGCCGACCCCATCTCCAGGTCACCTGAATCAATGGGGCCAAACTTGTTCCTCTGAAAACAACCCATGTGCTAAAGTAGCTCAGGTTCTGGTTATCTCACCGATTCCCCCCCACACACATAGCTTTCAGCCCAACTACTTCTCTAATACCTCACTAACTTCCTCTCCCCTTAGCACAGGAAGCCTGCCTGCCACCCCAGAAAGGCTCTCCTGCTCCCTATCAGCCATGCTTTCCCTCTTCATCGCCCTCAGTCAGGAATACATTAAGGCCAACATAACGAAACAAAACGTCATAAGCACTGAAGGGCTTGGCAAATACAAAACTGCAGCGCAACCCGCTCTGTGGGAACCTGCTGCCACAGTGACCTACAAACTGGGCTGACTGGTCTGCAAGCCTCTGAGTGTGTCAAAACTGAGATTGCTCCTTCTGTCCTTTGTTCCAGCTCCGTCTCTCCTCTGCTCGTCTGCATGAAGTTTCTCTACGCCCCTTCCTCGGCCCTGGCGGCCGACTCCTGTCAGTTGTTGCCCTGTGATGGCTGCAGGGCTTTGTGCATGGCAGCAGAGGCAGCAGAGGGTTTGATCCAGGGGATGGAGAGCAGGGAGGTGGTGGTGGTGGTCGTCATGGTAACCTGAATCATCTGCTCGTTTTGTATCAGTCTAATGAGGGTTTTGAGACGTTCCAGTGATGACTGAGTCCCTTTCTGCTGGGCCATCAGGCTGGTTTTTAGCTCTAAGCATTTCTGTCAAATAAAGAGAAGGGGAGAGAGAAGGCAGGACTGAGAATACATTCAAAGCGGTGTCAAACATCTCTCCAAACATCCTTTGGTGCCTTGGGTGCACGTTCTGCTCAAATGAAGGATGTTCTCCTTTGGGGAAAGCAAAACCACAGCTTAACAAATGGAGTAATCAGCGGTGCTGCACACACTGCAGCAGCTGTCTGAGGGAACAATATTCTTCCCAGGCAAAATGCATTTGGAGGATGTTTCTGACTCCAGCCTGTAGACAGCCTGGCAGGAGCACCTCCTGCACTCCACAGAGCTGCCTGGCATGGGAGTGCAGTAGCTGTGTTACTGAAAATACAGAAGGCACCACTCAGGTCTCTAACTCTTACCCAAGGACCCTGATAAATGCTTGGTGGCTGAACCTCACCAGGATGCCTTTCATGTGTGCCACACATTTCAGGGAATAGGCACTGTGAAGAGGCATTCATCTCACTCAACATGGTATCAGTATTTTTCTGGCAGAAAACTTTGCTCCAAGAACACAACTGTTACACCAGAGCACTCACAAGAAAGTTTGGTCATCCCTCATGGTGACCAAACTGCACCCTGTGATCACTTGAAATAAAAACCTCCGTGCAAATGGGCACGAGAGCAGGAGCTAAACAAAGGCATCCCAAATCCTCCATTTCTCCAAGGAGAGATAGGAAGAATCAGTAATTCTCCTGTCCCTCCCAGCCATGGACTGCTGCATCCAGCACACCATCCTTCTGTGAGGGACGGACCCAGACCCTGAGTCTGTCACCAGATGAAAGAAGACAGCAGCCTCTAATACCTGAAACCTGTTTTCTTTCTCCAAGTGTGCCCAGGATTCTGACCAAACTGATTACTTATCTGCAGGTTGCTCCTCTTTGGCTATGGTCCAGACTGCCCAGGGGTGGGGATTCTCCAATCCTGGGGAATTGGGAAATGCTCACTGGAAAATCAACTTTTTTGGAAAGCAGCCGTGTGGAGCTGCTCAGAGGTTGGTTAAGAGAGATGAAATTTCAGATGAAAGATAAATTATGTTCTGTTTTCATCATTGCAGCTGTGGGGTGTATGAGAGTGTTCTTTTTCATATAAATCTCTGTTAAAATGTCAGAATGAAATTGCTCTGTGCTGGGACACCTTTAATTTATTTTCTCCTTTCAAATGGCTACATTTCCAATAAATACAATCATTGGATGGTATTACCATTTAAATAAGACAGTGTTTACCACTGAAAGAACCTGATTCTGCTTAGGTGGAACTCTTACTGATTTTGACAGCCATGACACACACCTGATAGCTGATGGCTTTTCTTCTTCCAAATTCCACAGCCCACTGCACTCTCCTACCCACTACACAGATGTGTGGTTCCATTAGTGCTGTACACATGTCCAGGGTATATACAGAGATGTCTTTTAATAAGTTATTGCTTTTCTTTCCACTCTGTTTTACATGATAAATATTTTAATATGCCTCCTCTGGTTAACTGCAATGGTAAAACAAGCAGTGACCAATTACTCCTGCAGCTGCCACTTTGATTTTTCCAGGGTAAGGAAGTGTCAAATATTTATTGAGGCTGCCATGCAAACTAACAGCTACCTCTTAGGAGGGAGGTAGTCCAGATAGTTCCTTCAGCCATGAAGGGTAGGAATTAGGCTTTGAATTCAGCCCATTCAGCCAGAGACTGCTCCTCACAGCACAACATGTGTGGAAGATACCTCCAGACAACATTTAGCTTTGAAATGAGTTTGGAGAGACAAAATAGTCCATGTCCAATCATGGAGAGATGCTACAACATTCAGTAAAAATGGCTGTTTCTACTTAATATCAAGAGGTTTGAGCTAATGGACAAGCAGCTACCACCAGAGGACACACTTTTGACTAAACTTTTCACCTAGTGGATGGAAGTGCCTTAAAGTCCTCAGAGCTATGGATGCAACTACAAGGAGGGCAGCCATGGCTATTTGTGGAGTTTTGTTTCTGTGTGTTTTGCCACTTAAGTGATTTCTCCTCCTCAGGCTGTCAGAGTGGCTTGCTTTTGTGCATAAAGAAAATGCACATGTATTTCCTCAGAGAGAAACACATTCACACTTGAAAATCTATTGCTTGGGAGCTTGGATCATTTTCTAGCCACAAAATACCTTTTTTGGGGGGGCTTAAATTCTTTGTAAACATCTCTTGAGGAGACTCTGTGTCCCCATCAGGTGTCCTACCTTCACTGCACTGTTGAGAAGTCGATCTTTTTCTTCTAACTGTCTATGCTCACTCTTCAGCTCACTGCTTCTCTTTAATAACTTTCGCTTCTCTTCTTCTTTGACTGTGGAACAATAAGGTTAAAGATGCAGAGGTTAAGGATGTACTGTGCACTTGAGGGCAGAAAGCAGAAGCAGGTATTTTGCATGGTGAGTTTAAGGTCTCATTAGCCTTTTATCAGTAAGTACAGCCAAAGAAATTTGGAGTTTCTGCTTGCAGGCGTTTATTTCTTCATTTATTAAAAGGGTGGTTGGGCATTGGCAGGGGCTGCCCAGGGAGGTGGTGGAGTCCTCATCCCTGGAGGTGTCCTTGGAACAACTGGACATGGCACTCAGTGCTCTGGGCTGGGTGACAAGGTGGGATCAGTTACAGATTGGATTCAATGAACTTGGAGGTCTTTTCCAACCTAAATGGTTCTGGGATTCTATGCATGTGTCTATGCCAATGGTTAGCACACAGGAGGACAACCCAAAAGGTACAGTGCACCATTACGGTGAATTAAAATTCATCCTTAGACCACATGTGATCCTGGAGGTCTCCAAGAAAGAGGTGAATGGTATTTAGGAAGAGGCCAGCCCCTTGGAATGGCAATAGTTAGTGAACCCTGGCAGAAAAGCACAGTTATAACTGTGCCAGACCTCTGTAAAGGCCCTTACAAATGTGATCTAAAGTCCCAACCAGCCTGTTGTAAGAGTGCAGCAGGGAATTAAAAGGGAATGATGCTTGATGCACAGCTGTCACACAGTGTGTGACTCAAGTGGCTGCCATACCACATAACCCTGAAAGGATTAGAAGCTGGTATTGCTGTGCTGTCTGGGACACTAGTCTGGCATTGTGCTACACACCCAATCACATGGCTCTGCTTAGCCTGACTCTGACTCACAATGATTCTGCCTCAAAATCCTGTTTTCAGCCCTGTTCTGGGCTGACACCATTTTGATGATGGCTTCCTCCAGAGAGTGAAGTTCCTGAGAGATCACTCTCAACAGAGTGAAGATGGCCAAGGAGCAGACCAAGGGGAAGGGGAGAGGAAAAATCTGCTCTCCCCAGTCACTCATGGCCCTATGACCTACACCATCAGGCCTGGCAGCATTGTAACACTACTCTGATATTTCAGCTGAGGACTCAAATGGCATTGCCTATCATGAGCAGGGAATCCCTTGTCAGGGGCTGGGTTAATCCCTACCTGTTTTGTGAGTAACATAGGAGTGAACAATAGCCAGAGTTCCAGTCCATGGCACATTGTCATCTTTCTTTAACACCTATAATAAGCCAGGGAAACAATAAATGGTTAGGATTCCACAGAACGACACATTAATGTTTCCTCCAGCCTTACAGCTTGGCAGGACCAGAACTTGGGTCCTTGTCTCAGAACATCAAAGTGATCTCAAGGCTAAGCACAAGGAATTCTGTGGCACAGAATCTACACTTTAGTGATACTTTAGTGTTTTAGTAATTTTTTTTCTTACTTGTGCAATCAGCATTATTCACAGCAACTAGACAGTTTAGCTTATCTCACATAACTGTGATGGACAGTTTGTGTGTAAAAAAACCTGATTTATAGAAAAGGAAGTTTTCTCCTCACACCTTTCAGATCCACTGGTGAACAGTGTCTTCTTCTAACACTGCCTCCCTCTCTAAGATTTACATTCTTTGTCCAGCTACATGCTGCTGGTGGCATTACTGTAAAGAAAGGAGCTGAAGGAACTGAAGAGACATTTTAAGAGGACAGTTCTTAGCAATTACAGGCAAGCTAGAGCACTCCATGTATGTTCCAACTCTAGGATGGTGAAAAATACCAGAAATAAGCACTGCAAACTGCACTAAAAGCCTCTCAGTACTTCTTTATCTCACGTACTCTACTGAGCTATGACCATAGGTTAGATTTGTTTAGAGGTACACAAATTCAAGGTGTCTCCCATTTTCCCTTCTTGGCATGCCATGCTCCATGGAGCTTACCTTCTGTTGGCACTTTGGGCAGACCCAGAGCCCTTTGGGGGCAGTTTTGAGGGGTGGGTCCAAGCAGTTGAGGTGATATGCTCTGGGACATGTGCCACAGGGCTGCAAGTTAACTCCACGCTTGCAAGCAGTGCAGTGTTCATCGTGATGGATCTCGTTCTGCAAGAGAAGGGTGCCCTGGGTAAAGTCAATCCATTGAGAACTTCCCTCTATACAGCATTCAAAGCCTCTACTGCAGCAGACAGGCTCCTTCAGACACAAAATCTAATTGTCAAAAGGACCCTGACAGACACAGAAGGCAGAAATAATAGATACATGAGAGCAACAAATACAAACAACAGATGAGCCAGAAGCAAGTTCTGTAAATTGAAACAGAAACATAAAACCCAACTAATGAAACACAGGAGAGTCAATAATACAGCCAGATTGTGACACAGGAATTACTTTTTTCTTTGCCAGTGTGTTGCTACAACAGATGTGTCCCCATGCATGGCTCTGTCCTGCATCAGGGTTCATGTGGGGATCACTTGTCCTCCATGCCCAAAGCAGAAGGAAGCAAGCAAGAAAAGGGTTCCGGGGAAGCACAGCTCCACGTTTCATGCATTGCCTCGAAGGGCAGCTGGGGAAACAGGAGGCTGCAGCACAGCCTTGGGCTAAATACCCTCTTTTGTGAACTCCTCTGGCCTCTTTCTCCCTGGCAGTAATTGTTCTCTGCTCAGGCTGGCTCTGACAGCCTTTCTCCAACAAGACTGATTAGTGCTTTGTCTGCAGCAATACATAACATGAACTAAGACTCATCAACAAACTTAAAATGTCATGTAGTAGATTGCTATGCTAATCTGGTGGCAACATTAATTACTCTTTTTAACAAAGGGAACACTGATTTTGAAACTCTCATGCCTTGTGAATCATTACAAAAAAACCAAAAAATTTCCTACTGGCTTTCCAGGAAATAGCATAGTAATTTTATGGTTTTTAATTCCAAAAGCATGGTTTCATTTTTAGGAATAGTAATTAAAATTTTCATGGCAGCTTCAGTCAGGCTTGTATCTTGAATTCTAAACCAGTCCTGTCAAAAAAATCACTCTCCAAAATATTACTCTTGATAAACTGTGCTCAAAGAATCTTAATTTTAACCACGACATAGAGAGATTTAATCTTTACAAACTAGAATGGTTACTCATTTCTCTTACAAAATTTTCATTAAACTCATAAATCTGGACTAGCAATTTCTCAATCAGTGGAATCAACAAAGGGACCAAACTCAAGCCTTGCATTGAAAGCCCAAGAGTTCATCTCTCTGAAATTCTGGCTTAGGGAATCAAAGATTTCCTTATGTGGGAGAAGAGAATAATGCAATTGGGTACCTTGGGAGTGACTACAATAATCAGAAGCAAGCACTGAATATACAGTGATGAGAAAGATACCTGCTAATACACAAACTTTGCCACACATACCTTCCAGAATGGATCCTCATTTGCTAGCATACAAAAGAAGGGCAGAAAACAAGTTAGTGGAAAATACCATTGCTGCAGTGGTTGCTAGTTCTCAGCTTTGGCAGTAATTTTAATCAAAACGTGGCATAGGAGATCAGGACACTGCCAAAATTAATGCAGGCAGGAAAGAATGTAACAGCAAGCAGTGGAATTAGCATTTGAGATTTTAAAATGTACATTGCAGGAATGCCATGTCCAAAGGTCTGATGCTAAAAGGTCATAGTATTTGAAATTTTCAGACATTTTCATGCAGAACTCCTCTCCATGTGCCAGTGGTCAAAAAGTTCTCCTGAAGGCCCTCAGCAGGCTGGGTGTTGAAAAGGCTGGCCCTGAACCAGCAATGCACTTAACGTGGAGTACGAAATGGGTGCCTCCAACTAATTGTTAAACAGAGATTTAAATGTTGAGCTGATTCCCAGACAAAGTGGTCAGCTCCTGTGGGAGTGAGCCTGATACTGTCATCAACTCCTCATCAAACTGCTCCCACCCAGAACACCAGTGACCTTTGGTTGAACTGAGTCTGCAGGGATTGTATTCACAACCTGGTATGAACAAGAACCAACAGAGCTCACTGGAAAGCAGGCCAAGCCTTCCATAAAAAAAAAAAAACAAATTGAGGAATTCAACACAATTTGGTCCAAAAAATAAAAAGCCAGAAAAAATTAAGAGCTTAATGGAAACTGCACAGTGCATTGCAATTTTTGCTGCTGATTTCATAGAATCACAGAATAACCCAAAGCTGGAAGGGATCCATCAGGATGATTGAGTCCAATTCCTGGCCCTGCACAGACACCCCAACAATCCCACCCTGTCCATCTCTGAGAGCATTGTCCAAAGTCTCCTGGAGCTCTGGCAGCCTTGGGGCTGTGACCATTCCCTGGGGAGCCTGTTCAGTGCCCGACACCCTCTGGGGGAAGAACTTTTCCCTGATATTCAGCCTGATATGACCCTGATACAGGTCCAGCCATTCCCTTGGGTTCTTGCAAGGGGCTGGAGCCAGTTTTTCTCCAGCTTCAGTGCAGTGTTTCACTGTCCCAGTGAAAAACACTTAATGGACAGGACTTTCTTTGGATTAAAGTGGAGACAACCAAACTGTATTTCTCTCTGATCCTCCTTCAGCTCCCTCTCTGACCAGAGTGGGAATACAGCTGTCCCATTGTGACCCCTCATATCAGACCCCCCTGCTGTTACACACTGGTTTTACACACTGATGTGTGCATACACGTGAAGATGGGCACATCAGCAGGCCTCACACACGTGTAGGAGGAGGAACTCGAGAATAAAGAAACAGCTTCACCTAACTGGGGCCACAGACTATAAACCCCCATGCCCTTTGCTAACAGCACACAGTGCAGCCACTCCTGCACAGAGTGCAAGAACAGGGCAAACACTGAATAAATCCAGAAGCATCCTTCCAATGATGGCAGTTCATGGGCTTCCCTAGCCCTGAGCTTGTATCTTTGGGGTTTTTTTTATTTAACAGCCTTTGATAGATTTTTTTTTCTTCCATGAATTTCTCTACTTTTCCCCAAGAATTGTAGTAACCTTTGGCAATGAGTTACATAAATAATCACAGACTTATAAAAATGTGTAGGTGTTACTTCATATCCAAAAATACAACACACAAAGATCCACCACTGCATGGATTACTCAGGGGATATAAATGTTATTCAGATAAACAGAGCCTTGGTAATTGATGAATCTTTTGTACAAATGATACATGTCAGGGGATGTGACCTCATTTCAGAGAAGACATTTTCATATAAATGAATCCTGATTAATTAACATTTTGATCAAAATTTACAAGACTTGTTCTCTTCTGTATTTCCAGAAATGACAGTTGTTTCCTGGACATAGTGGGGGTTTTTCTAATTTGTTTATTTGTCTTTTCAGCTCACTTTGCTACAAAGTTTTAAACTTCTTAAAACATGTCCACTTCCCTCTTCTAGTTGTTGAAGAATTAAAGTGAGGACAATATTTTTAAAGGAGCACTTTATAAAAGAGGGGGCAGCCATCTCTGCACTGAAGCTGGAGAAATGCATCACTGCAGAGATAAGCAGCCTGGGACAGCACCTGCCTTGTGTTCAGTACTTGTACAGCATCCAGCAAAACAGTGGTGGTGCCAAAAATATCCTTACAGAGGTGGGGAATTCTGCTGTAATGAAGTCCACCTCAACATTCTCAGAATATGCAGAACTCCAGCATGCATTCTGGATTCTGGAAAAACCAAAGGGCTCAAAGAGGAATTAATGACTGAGGAGAGAGGTTGCTGATTTCCAGGAAGCTCTGAGACAGCTGCATCAGTAGAGCCCTGTCACTTGCCTGCTTCCTTGCAAATAAAATGAGAAACATGTCATGAAAGGAAGGTCAGAGATATCAAACCCTGACTTAAACCCACCAAGGGACTGGCAGCACAACTTGCTAACGATGCCATTCTGATTTCTCACATGTGTTTACATGGGAAAAAACAAGTGCTACGATAAGACAAAAAATAAATTACAATTTTAATTTTGAAGACAAAACTAAGCCAGGAATAACGTTCTTTCCAGCAGGGCTTCCTGCTAAGAGGCATGCCATCATAGCTGTTTACTGAAATAACCTCTCCTGTCCTCTGAGACCAAATGCACTACAGGCATGCGATAAGTAGGCCAAGTGTCTGTGTCTGGCATGTGAAGTTTTGAAGGCAGAGGGAAGCACTGCTGCCTTTCACTCGGTGCTCCTGTGGTGCAGGAAGTCAAGGCAGAGGCAGGAAGGTGAATCTCAAGCAACTAAACATGACAATTGACAGGGAGATCAAGAAAACACTGAAAAACTGTCAAAACTTCATGTCTCAATTATAATTACCCCTGCAAACGCTCCTAATGCTGAAATAATATTTAACTTAGAAAAGGGTCCCTCTTCCCTTACCTCTAATGCATCTCAATATAAGAGAGAATAAGTTATAATGGCAGAACAAAGACAAGGACAAAATCAAATCTCTTTACTGGCTTTGTCTCCTCTTCTGATATACAAGCTTCTCACTTTCTTCCTTAAAACACTACATGGGTCTTGTCTTAGGAATTAAACTATATTCAACATTCTGTGTGTTTCTTTTCACATGTCCCAACTCTTTGCCTTCTCCGTGCTGCACATTTTTTCCTGAAATGCACTTTTTCCCATGAGCTAATCATCAGCATCCTCCAAATGGCTCCTCTGAGTTCTTAATTCTCAAGGCATTTACTATTAAGTTTCAAAGTTCTTATAAATACAAGACTGAAAGGCATCTTCAAGGTCATCAGGTCTAGATTTATGGCTCTACCTCTTGGAATCAGAAAAACTGGTTTTCAGCCCTTGTTATTGAAGCAAAACTTGTGGGAAATTTCTAGTGCTTGAGGATGGAGAGGAGTTTCTTAGAGGCTAGTGGAAAGAGGCAAATGAAAAGCCTAAAATAGTAATTATTTTTCAATATATATTTTTAAGTACTTGGCGTTGGCAACAGTTATTTCTTCAAACAGTTCTCTCACTGCATGGTGCTTAAAGTGCCAGAGATCAGATTCTCCACTGATTGCAGAGACTTTGGATCCATTTCTACACAACTGTGACCTTTAGCCTCATCCTTCCACTGTTTTTGCAGAAAAACCATCCCTTTTCACTCCACATTAAAAAATACAGGGACGTTACACAAACAAATGCCCTGTGGTACCCTAACAGTAACTCACATGAAATCCTACTAATGGATTTTTAACATGTCATTAGAACAGCAGTATTTAAAAATGTGCTTACCTCTCGTTGAAAGGAACAAGGGGTTATTCAAATAATTCGATGCAAGGCGTTTCCTCTGCAAGGGAAAAGAAACCAACCCCCGTGTCACTGCAAAGTGCTCTGGTTGTCTCTTACACTGCAGATTATCAATCTCCACGGGCTTGCCTCCTACCTAACCAGCCCTCCAAAACCTACTTAGGCTGAGCACTGACACAGCCAGACAAACAGGTGCATGATTTACCTTTCTGATAAGTTTTTCACAGAGCAGTATATTGTGCATTAGATTTTACTAACAGGAGAGAAGTACAGCTTGTAAATGTTATGGATGGGGTTGCAGGATACGTTCCATGGGCTGGTAAGAGTAAGACTGCAGCAAAACTAACTCCAAGCCCATAAGGGAAAATTGGTTGCTGTGAGATGACATCTTTATTTGCATATACAGAAATGGTGAGGAATTTCTCACCTGCAGGAAAAACACTGCTACCTTTGTGACACCTGCCTGCAGTTCAGAGGAAGACGCTGCATTGGCAAGCAACGAGTGAGGGCCTTAGCAAAGTATTTCCCTTTCAGGAGGGAATGTGCAGGACCTTGAGGAGCTGGCAGTGATTTCAGTCTGCTGAGATCACCAAAGTCACAAGCAGAGAGCACTGCAAGCCTGTCTGAGGTGTTTAGCTCAGCCAATGCAGCCCGTGGCCAGCCTTCTCTGACAGCACAAGCTGTGGTCAATAGCAAGCCAGGCCTCATTAATAGTCTGGACAACCCCAAACTCTTCCTCTGAGCCATCCAATACTTGTACAGCAGGACTGGAAACAGCACCATTTTCCTCCATTAGATGTTGTTAGATTCTGCTTGGAAGAAAATTAGAGGGGGTTTTGCTACTAAATTATTTATTCTGTGGTGAACAAACTATGCTCTTATGGACAGTTGCCTGCCAGTTTGTTAATGAATTTTGAATAGATGTTTCTTTCTTCAAAAAATAACCAGCCCAAAATGTAAACCTTTCCTATGAAAGAAAAGCCTACTGAGGGCAGGAAAATAAAATGGTGTCTCATCTTTTTAAGAACAAGGCTTTGAAAAGAAAAAGCACACCATTCAAGACATAAGACCACGATCACATTTTTGCAATCAAAGTATCACCACTACAAATGCTGAGCTCCTGCCATTTTGAGGGGCGTTGGCAAATAAAAAGTCTAATTTATATGCAATTTCAATTTAAACAATCATGAATTAAAGATCATTCAGCAGACTAAATTAAACTGCACCAAAACGCCTGAAATGCCACAAATACCTCAACTCACTGATTAGCAAATCAGTCTGAGCAGCTAATTGATCAGAGAAAAACCATCTGCCTCCATTTCACTTGAATGACATTCCCCATGGTCAGTACTTAATGACAGCTCCTAATGAGGACACAGCTGATCAGCCACAGGAGTCTTTCACAGACATTTCTTTCTCCATGCCATCCTTCATTTCAGCATATGCTTTTGAGAATAGATATGATGAGAAGTATGAAGCAGGGGTGCAGCAGACCTAGGCCCTCCTCTATTCCACTTCTGCTCCAAGGTAATAGAGTTTGTCACAAACACCAATCTGGCCACAGCCACAAAACTCTGCTGCAAGTATTTTAATAATCAGGACAAAAATGTCTAAGGAGCTACAGATTTAATGCTAGCAAGGCTAAAGTTCCTGCTGTGTTAAACAGTGCATGTATGGACATCAGTATTTGCACTGAAGGAAATAGTTGAGGAATTCTGAAGAACTCAAGTACCCAGAGCTGCTCTGGAGTACAAAAATCTCCAGTGCTTTCAAAAAAAGAGCAATCAAGGGACTCAGCAGTCTGACTGCAGCAGCGAGTTTCTTCTCAGCCTCATCTGTTTGCTATCTGCCAACAAAGACAGAAATCTGAAATACTGGCATTCCAGAAATTCTGCATCACTTATGCCTAAATAAAGAACAATCACTTCCTTTAGTCTTGGAGAACTTGGAACACAGAGAAGCCTTGCTTAAATGGAGAGCTGGCTGCAACTGAGTTTCATTTCAGTAGAAAGTTCAGACAGTTAACCCAAACTGTGCTGAAACTTTAAAGGTAGAATTTTAATTAGCTGAGTAAATGCATATATGTTAGTTTAGAAACAAAGAAAAAAAATCAGAAAAAGTTAAGCCTATTTATATGCTGCTTTTACACTAAGTTTGCAATCCAATATTATGCAGGACCAAATTCTGATACTACTATAAATGCAACAGTGTAACAGACAGAGATTATCCAGAGCATTTTATTTTTAACAATGCATTATTATATTTGTTATGCAAACTTCTATACCCCCAGCAGACCACACTGATTCTTAAACCAACACACCCCTTTTATGAATGTCACTGATAAAAAAGCAAAGATCTCTATTTATTATTTGACACATAAGAAAAGAGAAATAGCAATGCACATTTGAACATAATGCAGCACTTCTGTTCTCCAGTTATGACCTAAAGGGACTGACTTTGTAGATAAAAGAGTAACTAGGTCCCACATTAATTTAGTCCTTTTGACCTTTATTAAAACTAAGATGAATTCTAGTTTGGAGGAAGTGATGTTGTGGGATGAAAACCTGTTGCTTAACAACTGAGATATTTTCTTTCTTTTCTGTATCAGTATCTCTTTACAAGCATCTGTGCTTCTGCATTCATATACATTATTGTAGTAAGAAACACTTAAACCTTTTATTGATATGACACAGAGCTGTGGTAAAAAAAAGTGAATGATAAAGTACCTCTGTTTCCAAGAGTCCACTGTAGGCTGGATTTGCTGTGCTTCTTCTTTTTCTTTCCTGACGCTTGCTCTGGATTTCTGTAACCATGGAAAGGAACATGAACTGTGTATTTCTCATTCATCAGGGAAAAAAATGTAGATGTAACTTGTTAAGCAAGATGATCTTAGCCTCAGCCCCCTGAGCTTTGTGCTCTGTTTCAGTTTTTAAAATATAATTGGGTTGCATCAGCATTGATATTTGCTGCAGTTCAAGGTTTGACATTAATAAGCTTTTCCTTGTGAGATTCACAGGCATTTTTTATTTTTTTCCTTCCTTCAAGGTAGACTTCTGCTGCCCCACAAGAATTTTATTGTGATCCCTTCAGACACATATTCAGCAAGCATCATCAGAGAGCCTTCAAAGTACTCTCTGTGTCTGCTATTAACAGAAGGGAAGCATTTAAAGCAATTAAGCCTTTAGTTCATCTCATATGAAAGCACAGAGAACCTGCTAAACTCAATTTACATTACTTTTCCTCCACGGAGGCTAGAAAAAGCTTAGTTGAAATGGCACAGCTGGATTCAGTTCTAACCAGGGTGTGATGATTTATCCAGCCGGCAGCACACAGCTTCATAATCCTGAGCTTGCAAAATGTCATTATGAGTCATATATATGTGTATATATGTGTCACTGCAAACACCAGCACACAGATGGGCTCTTTGGACTGCAGCCCATTTCTCCCTTCCACTAAACTTCCACAACTTCCTTCCACTAAAAGGTGGCACCTATTGAGGATGGCACAGGCTGAGGACTGTGCTCAGCAACCACCAGCCATGTGCACAACTTTGTAAACACAGAGAGAGGGAGCAGATTACTCAGCCACAGAAACCTGTAGGTTTGATGTTACTTTGATCTAAGCTTGGATTCCATTTACATCATGAGGAATTTCTTTTTCCAGCTCTTGACATCAGTTCAGAATGCTGAGATTGTTACAAGCATGTCTTTTAGAGGCTATTATTCTGATTATAAACCCCAGACACATTTCAGCAAGGAGAGCCATCCCTTGACATGAAGTGTGTGCTGTACTCCAAAGTGTTTTCTATGCAAATATTGCAAAGTAAAGGTTAGACCCTGCTCTGAGGTACCAGAGGGATCTTGTTAGTCTAAATTCCCCGTGGTGGTGACACCTCTGTTCTGTCTTCCTCTATCTCAGAAGGAGAGGAACTAGCAGGAGCACATTCTTCAGCCCAGAGGCCCTGAAGCACACCCAACAGAAACTCAGGACACCCTCTGATTATGCAGGAGGTCTGGTGCCCTTCCTCAGTGTCTGAGCTAAAGAGGTCTGTCTCAGAATACCCTCAGCACCAGAAAATCACCTTCAGAGTATTGAGCAGGATCTCCCACCTGTAATCCAACAGTAAGATACAGCTGAGATGCCAGGGTGTTCATGACACTTGGGAACTGGATCCCCAGCACTTAGTTCTGTTTCCCAGCACCCTTTCCAAGTGTTGATCATTCCCACATACCATTTTAAGCACTGAACAAACATTTGGCAAAGATGGTTGAAGATATAACTTGTTAAGCAAGACGATCTTAGCCTTAGCCCCTTCAAATCTGAATTTGAAGATGGCTTCATGCTGGTGATCAGACTCCAGTGAGCTGCTGCCTTCACCCCTAAACACTGCATGGTCATTCTCTGAGGCCTGTGATGGCAATTTACCTTCAGGGAAAGCTGCACCTTGCACACTGGCAGTCAGTGGAAGCAGCTGTGTTCATTTACACTCAGGCTTTGCAGAGCAGAGCTCTTTTCCCAGGCAGGGAATGCTCGTGTGGAAGTTAGGTGAAAAGGCTTCTGGGCAGATAGAGAAATCCATATAGGAGTGAATCACAGCCCTTCACCAGAAGATCAATGAATAAAATCAGGAAAAACAGTAACACTGTGAATTAAAGATACCAAGTGAATAAGCTTTTAATGGTCTGATCTTGATGGAATTAAATTCCAAAAATGTGAAATTGAGAAACATTTAGAAGTTTTAAAATAAACTGAGCTGTGTAATGACCACTGCTTCCTGATAAATAGCAATGAGTGATAACTGTAAACATAACAGAGCAGTAAAATAACCTCTGGCATGTGAAAGCTATAATGACATTTTTGACAGCTGTGAACACCAATTCTGATGAAGAAATACCCTTTCCATAGTAAATAGCTCTGGGTTGGAACCATTTATTTAATGGTAGTAGGAATATAAAAAGTGAATTTGTGTTCAAGAATTGATTCTGCATGGTGAGTGTTGTAGCAGTTTAGTTTAAAATGTGCATCTCCACACTTGGTGTGGAACAGAGTAGAGCACTGCCTGGCAGTTTGAACATAAGCAATAAATCAAACAATTTATTAGTTCCAATAAAATCAAAGGTTATAGAATTATTCAAAATTAGGTCCTTTCTGTTGTAAGCATAAGTTGTACTTCTGCATAACTTCAAATGTTGTCCTGTCTTCCTTAGACAAAGAAAACAAGAACCAATCATCATTTGCACTTTTTGGATTATAAATCTTCTCCCCAAATTGTTGTAGCTTTTTGACTTCTGTTTCAATCCAGGGATTAAAAATTACGAAGGCTTAAAATTTTTTTAAACTGCTTTCAAATTTTCAGTCACTTGGACATTATATGATTTTTTTGAAATGCAGATTTAAAGAGGAAAAACACTGAAAAATGGCAGCAAGACCCACAGGAAACCTGCTGCATATACTGAGGAGACATTACAATTCAGAAGTATTTTCTCACTAATTCACAACTTGTCCTAAAACCAAAGAACTGGAAATCTTAGTAAAAAGAAATCAGGCTAAAAATGGTAGATACCTTGACACAGCAAGGTAGCTAAGCATGCTCATAAGTCTAAAGCACATAAACTCAGTGCACTGGAAATTCCCAAGTATTTTGCTAACTATGGTCCATGGGATGGGTGGTAAATATCACTTGCCATTAACACTTTTTGTGATCAGGAATCACTGTCAGCTGACACAAATAACCAGCTTTCTCTCCTTTTCCTGGTGGAATCACACCAACTTCTTGTAGCTGAGCTTGTAACTAAAACCATCAGGGTGCAGATTTTTCCTTAAAAATACCTGCATCATCTCTGTCCATGAGAACTGTTCTGCCACCCCAACTTGTCTCACACCACTGGCAAATTTGCTGAACAAACCCTTTTTTCCTCCTCTCATCTGTAATTTCAGAACAACAAAGCTGAGGCAAAGAAAGATACAAATCTGCTAACTTTAACAAGCTGTTTTTGGAAGGTTGGAGAAGGAAACTGAAAACTATGTGATACTGCATTTAGCTTATGTGCAGTATTTGTCTGAAGTCATATTCAGGAGCCTGGGAAGACATGCTAGAGGCTCTCAGGATCAGATGGGAGGTTTGTTAAGTTTTTAGCTAAGTGGGGAAAATGGAGGGAAGGAATTCTTTGTGAGAAGTAGTCTTAAGTAAGTAAAATCTAATAAAACAAATGCTAGATTTTCACCATAGAATAATTTCCATTATTCTGTGGAACTCTAGAGATGACAGACAATCAGCTCAAAAACTGGAAATCCATCTCACATGGGAGAGAGCAGAGGGCACTTGCTGCACATCTGTAAACATCTTTGAACCTCCCAGATCCATCACCCAGATCAGTGGTGGTCAGAGCCTTTGCAGGATTTTTTTCTTTTGCTGTTTCCTCCAGTTGTTCACATCTTTTAAAGGACCATGATGACTGGGTGAGTCCAAGCACCAGCCTGTGTCAAGCGTGCTGGGGGCTGGCTGCAGGGCCTGCAGCCCCTGGAGCTGTGCCATGGCTCATGCCCCTTGAGCTAAGTCAGGTCACCCACCATTGTGAGACTGAAAAGCACAATTGTGCAAAGGTAAGGTTTCTCCTGATTTTTTCTTTTTTTTTTTCAGTTTTCATGCCCTTCAGAGGATGGGAGAAGGAAAAACAGAGAGGGAATCTTGTTGATGTGTATAAATATCTGCAGGCAGGGGTCAGAGCATGGACTGGGCTGTGCTCCATGGTGCCCAGTGACAGGACAAGAGGCAACGTGCAGAAACTGATGCTGAGGAAGTTCCTCCTGAAGATGAGGAAGAACTTCTTTTCCAGAAGGGAAACAGAACACTGAACAGACTGCCCAGAGAGGCTGTGGAATCTCCTTCTCTGGAGAGATTCAAAAGCCATCTGAACACAATCCTCAGTAACATGCTGTGGCAGAGAAGGCAACAGAAAGGATTTCACTCAAAAACTGAACTGTAAATCAACAAATGCCATCTTACCTTCTAAATGTTCTGTTGTAACCAGTCCTAGTGCTACCATGAAGGCAATTTTCTAAGGAAAAAATAAATGGGTTAGATTTTCTACTCTAATAATCATGGTAAGAAAAGAAATAAAATTAGCATTGACAGAATAAACCCAGTAGAAGCCTTTTAGAAATGTATCTTGAATGCATAGTAATGTAAAGAACTCTAACTGAAGATTTGCTCAAGATATGCCTGGTTCTCCTTGTGTGGCTATATGAACTCCAGCAATTCAAAGATTTCTGAAGTCAATGCAAAATGACTGCTGATCTTACACAGCACATGACCAATACTCAGTCAGTTCAATCAGTTCAATTCCACATTGCCAGCTGGATTGTTACTCCATTCTTTAGTGAAGTGATTTTGGACATGGCACTGCTTTTATTGGATATGAGCAAGCTGTCTGAAGTGAAACAAGAGATCAGAAGGAGATTGGAAGTCCCCTCCCATAAAAAAAAAAAAAAAAAAAAAAAAAAAAAAAAAAAAAAAAGAAAAATCAGAAATTTCTCTTCCTAATATATAAAAATAACATTGTTTGCATGGATTGTGAAGATGTATACTGATCCAGCATTTTTCCTCAATGGGGAGTGAACAAACATCTCCCACTGACACTGGTGAACTCATTTTGCAGCCAGGAATCTGACCTAAAATTATTTCTCACAACTCTTCTGAACTATATATGCACAAAACATATCTTCATTCTAAAATATCTTCAGAACATGCTGATGCAGTGATAGGACAAGTATTAGAGCAGATTCTAAATTTTCTGTCAGTGATTTCTCACTGGAAAATTTTTCCTTGCAGAAAGGTTTTGCTGAAGTTTTTATTGCAGGTTTTTGATGAAAACTGAAATGATGCTGTGTTGTTCCAAGCCCAAAATGAACTGAAATCCTTGGTTTTCAGCCACATTTGTGGTACTTGTGGGGCTTTGGGGGCCCCCTCTTTCTGCTGTGCTGAACGATCTTGTTGGATCAAGGTTACCCAAGGGGCATTTTCATGAGGTTCAGCTCCACAGCAGAGACAATCTGACTATGAAACTGAAGCTCTTGGGAAATCCAAGCAAGCAAAGCCCACAATCCAAGTCTGAGGAAGGGTACAAAGACCACAGGGAGATGCAATTATCATGCCTCAAACAAAATGTTTAGATTTAGGTCCAGCTAAAACACAGTGTTTAAGCAGTAGAAGGTCAAAACATTCTGTTTCATTCAAAGAGTGTCAGGAGAACAGGTTTCAACACTTTCAAGTCAAAATTACTCTGACCTTCTTGTTTTGTGAAAAGCCTGATGATTCAACATTTCAGTTCAGTTCAGGATAAAATCAACAGAACTCTAATTTCCTTTGCAATTCTGACTTTCAGTTAGTGAAATCATGAAAGCAAAAACATACTCATTTTGTAGATGAAAAGATCTAACTATTGGGTGGGTTCATCAAAATCAGAGGGTCAGGACTGGACATCTCTACCACTCATGCATCTGTGAAAATACCTTTGTCAAACAGGTGAACTAACACCCACGTAAGACAGGAATACATCCTTTCCACAACCTCAGGAGATTCCTACTCTCCGAGCAGATCAAAAAATGGTGGTGTAGAATTTCCTCACTGGCAATTTAGATGTATTCACAGTGTGTTTCTGCAGTCCATATCTGTGGTAATTACATACACGTGTTCATTTGCATGTCAGACCTTGATTTCAGTAATGTTCACTCCTTACAGGGCTGAAACACCAGCCAGGCACAGTGGGGGCCCCACAGCTGAAGGAAAAGATGAATATTTGATCCACTGTGCAGATCTGAGAAGAAAATTTGTCAGCTGAGTAGGATTACAAGCTTCACTTCAGTCCCATCAAAAAGTAATGGTGGCAGGATACTTCTCAGCACTGTGAGCAAAAGTAATAACAATATTTAAGGATAGAACCAGAGATCTGGAATGGTTAATGTGTGTCTTCTCAATGGATTGCAGAATTCCTGTGTGACCCCAACATTAAACTGTAGGGAAGGCACACATTTTCTGATGACTCAACTGAATTTTTTTTTGTGTACTGGACTGTTTGCTAAACAATTTCCTGTCTTCATGCTGAAATTGCTTGAATAAGTATCTAACTAAATGTAATGGCAACATACTTGCTTAAAATATGAAGGTCCATCACAAGTGGACTTGCTAATGATTAAACACAGGAAGTGTTAGCTTTTATAGGGACTTGAAAGATGGTTCCTTTTAAAAAATCCCAGTACAGGCTGTATTCTTTTGAACAAGCTTATTATATCAACAGCCTATTTGTTTTTATGGGGTTTTCTATTTCACACCCCTGTAGCTCATTGGATTCAACTCAAAATCTGACTTCCACTGCACACCTTTCCTTTCAAATATCACAAGGTCATAAATAACAAGGGTCTCTTGTTTCTCCTCTGTACAGGAAGCTGCAAAACCACAACTTCATTTTCTCCAGAGTTTCAATCCAGGCTTAACATTAGCATTTAGTTCACAATTGCCATGTGTCTCTCTTGTGCTTAGGAAGGATTAGAACACCAGCCACCAAATAACCACCATTTATGGGAGTAATTTTTCTTTTAGATAAAAACTATTTCATTTTAGAGTGAAAATGTTGTCGGATAGTTTGCTAATATGAATTCTTAAGTGATCAAAACATTTTTGGCAGAATTCTGTTTCTTTCTGTTTGGAATTCAGGTCTCTTCAAGAAAAAAAGAAAAAGCCCCAAACCAATGACCAAAAAAAATCCCCAAAAAACAACATCCAGGGCATTTTCTCCCCAGAGGAGCAGCTCCCTTTTGTAATTCACTGTAGTACACAGTATGTCTTTTCATGAAGCAAAACAAAGATTTTCATAAAAGCATTTAGTTTTGTAATTACATGTTCTATTTATGTCATTACGTGTATTTATACTAATTAAGATGTTAGTTCTAATTACGCTAATTGCATAAATACATGATAATCAACTGAAGTTTACTTTCAAAGAACAAAAGAAATTAACTCTAGACCTACCTATTTTTGGCTGTGCTACAAATCTATGAAAAGAACTGTCATACTTAGAGGACACAGCATCAGCAGCCTACCCAGAAAATTAAGGTTTTTGAGACCTCCAGTAAACAGGGTAGGAACAGTGTCTGCAGTTAGAAAAAGTCATTGAGATATTCTAGTTAGCAATGTAATGAAAATCTCACATTTTTGAATCCCATACCAAAAGTGTGCCCAGTCCAATTGAGTCCCCCTGCATCTCTCTGGAAGGCTTTTATTCAGTATTTTTTCCATGGGGATAAGTTACAGGCAAAGAAAAATTGACATTTTTTCCTAGTTTTCTGTCTCTAATCAGGGCCTACTGGCCTTTCTGCCCATAAGGTGCTACAAAATAAACAAGTTTTTGGAAATACCTGCCTAAACAAAACAGGACTCTACAGTCACATCATTCAATGGTAATGAGGATTCATGTAAAGGTCAGATTTTAAACTTGGGAAGTTTCCCAAGAGTAGTTTTGCAGAGCTTCTACATAGAGCTGTGATATTTTGGGCTAAAATGTTTATCATTAACACTGTTTTAACTATATCAACCTCTAAAAATGACCACCCACATGCCTCAAGTAACATAGATTTATATTGTAATGATCCTCTTAAACCTACAGCTCCAAGGATGCTTTCATGCTACACATTTATTAGACCAATGAGGTTTAAGATTTCACAGGAGCTGAGCATTTCCACAAAAGAAGTAGATTCAGTTTGTATAACTTCTCAAACTGCCCTAAAACTGCACCCAATCTAAAGTGAACATAGCCAGTCAAAACCCAAAATGTCTGTTAGAGACCCCATTTCTACAAGGATTTGCAGTTTATATTTCTAGTTTAAATCAAAATTATAACTCACAAAAGACATTTAGTCTCATTACCTGCTTTCTACTCTCTTACTCAATTTAAAGGATTTTAATGTATCCGAGACTAGAATCCGTGTACATGTGGGAAGACATACACAGCAAATACAGGAGACTATTAATACAATCTAAAAATTGCAAGATTCATTACAAAGAAGATGTTAAAAGCTCAGCTTACAAAAGAAATGTTAATTCCACCTCATATGCAGCCTCTAAATCTGGTGCTATATGTTTGATAAAAGAAAATATCTTAAGCTTGTATACACCTTTCCCAAGAAATCCAGCTGCAGCCATGGGGTGCCTAGATTATTATGAGACCTCTAGGTGTAAGGAGCTCTCCAAGTCTGACATTTTGTGACAGTGGAAGGTTTGAATGGTGCAAACCAAATTTGTCAGGGCACTCAAATTTGGCAGGGAAATTACTCTGATTGCACAGACTGAGAGATGAACAGCTGGCAGAACCATAACCACAAATAAAGTAATCACATATGCACACAAAAGGAAGTTTAGATTTGGCCCCCATGACTTTACCATATTGTAGCTTTTATTAAAAAATAAAAGTATCACCTCTGGATTTTCCTCCTTTTTCTTTTTGGTAGCAGGCAGTCCCTGAGCTGACTCTTCAGAAGGTTTCTTTGTCTCCACTTTACTTTCTGTCTGGGTTTGGACTTGAGGTTGAATAATGATAACCTAAAAGACAATGTACAAATTAGAGAATTCACTATGAAACTGGATTTTTCTGCCTGAAACCTTTGAGTCCTCTTTGAAGGGTTACCAGATACCCTACAAATAAGAAAGGTAAATCACAAGTCAAAAGCATGAAACAACAGGATACCTAGGTTAAGGTCCTAAACCCACACTTAAGTCTCTAAAAATTAAATCTTAATGGTGCATTATAAACCTGCTGTAGCCTAAGTCACTAGGTCAGTGCCTTTGAAAATCAGGACACTTTCTATTTAGAGGACTTGTGAAGGTGGCCGAGAAGCCACGCTTTGGCACTTGTGGTGTTGGTGATTTTAAGGTCTTTGATTTTATTTTGTGTGCAACTAGAAGAGATGGGATTACTAAACTTTCAAACCGAGTTTGATCTCAGTTGTTCCAGTGTTATTTCAGAGTAAGTACATCAGGATGGGAAAGAAGGTATTGCTCATGCAGCTGAGATCAGACCTCAGTCCTCAGCCTTCACATGTTAAAAGCAATGGACGTCCAGTTTCTTGTCAACTAAATAAAATATGCATGTTTTAAATTAAAGTTAGGTTCTTGTTTAGAACCTATAGGAATTAGGACACAGATCTCATTCACACATTTATGGTAGTATATCCAGCTGCTCATATTTGAATTACCACATGAAGACTTACACGATGTAGGCCACGTTATCTAGAAGCTATTAAATTAAAAGGAATGAACTTCTGCCCACAGAACTACACATATGACTTCATACCTATAATCAAAAGGACTGTGGATGCTTCCAAAGGACTTCCCAAGGACTATTGCCTTCTAGATAAAGATTATTAGATTTGAACAGGCATTTTCCATCTACTTCATTGCTAATTTTCAATCAATGTCATTTAAGTGTTAGATATGTTATCTCAACTCACTCACTCTAGAAGATTCAAGAGCATAAAAAGGGGAATGGTTTTCTGAGCCAGCAGCCATTTTAACTATGAGAAAAATAATTTATGTCAAAGAAATGGGGAAGAGATGTCTGCTTTTATTTACCTGAAAAGTCATCCTACATCCTATATACATATATTTTTTTAGCGCTGTATGGGAACCTGTGATGCCAACAAGACCAAAAGTAGCAGAATCCTAATATTAAATTGCAGTGAATGTCTGCTGGGTACATCAGCAGCCTGTATGGAATCTGTCTCTGGTATAAGAGTCGTGAAGTTCTTGCATTCCAATGCTGAAAAGCAGTACAAAGATGAAACAAGTAATTCACAGCTTGAATTTTTTTTTATTTCTACTGATTCTTCTCCTGGTCAGTTCAGAAACCCTGAGTTCTCATTTCATTTGGTCTTCTCCTGGAAGAGCAGAAGGGAATCTCTGATTGTTTTATGTGCTCTCTGGGGTCAGTCAACAAATCTAGTATCACTGTGTCATTGAAGGGAGAGTCCATAGGAAATCTGAGCCTATACAGAATTATTAGTGAGGATTGGCTTAAGGAAAGAGAAGTTCCTATGGTCCTGTTAATGCCAGTCTACATAATGATGAGTTTTGTTCCTGGTAAAAAAACCAGGCTTGTACACAGATGAAAGTCTACTTAGCCTCACAGTGTCCCTGTAAGAATTTCCCCATAAGCTGAGTTATCTGCCTCACATAGGGACACCAATTTTGTTGGGTTATACTCTTTTCTGACCCAGAGATAGGGCAACTGAGAGTTTAAAAGCTTCTATTCATTTTCAGTCCCATGTGAAGGGTGAGACAATACAAGTGTGACAGTTCATGCCGTCACAATCAGAAGCCAACTATTTCCTAATTACAATACATTATAAGCGTTTCTTGGCCTATCAGCTTTTGCCACACAATGTTTTAATGCCTTAAGGCAAATCATCTAAAATCACCCCTCATGGGTCCTGCCACAATGCACCTTTCATAGTTCTATTTCCCCAAAGTATCTGGTCTTATTTGCAAGGCCATCATTTGAAACTTGTTTCTAGTTCCATTTCTCTCTCAACAATGTCCATCCTATTCTGCAGCCCTGGTTTGTGCCTGAGATGTTTTGGTTTTCTGAAATTCTTTTCCCAGGGAATTTTCTGTAAATGAGAGCCATGTTTTTGTAATTGTAACTTTGTTTATGTTCCTTTCCTGGAGGGACTTCTTGCTGTCCCTCTGGTCTGACCAATGTGATTGAAGAGGTTTGTCTTTGTTTCACCAATTGAATTGGTCTGTGTAGAACAGTATAAAAAGGGAGACACATCCCAAAAATAAAAGAGTCATGTTCAGCCTTCTGAAGTCAGAGTCTGTGTCCTTGTGGTGTACAACAGCATCACTATTCCATGGCACTTCTAAGTCAGCATGTCTTACCTCAAGGGTTGCGTACAGAAGCACATTTATGTGAGCCTTCTGTCAGGTTTTGAGAATTCTCTACAAACCCATTTCCCACACCTGTAGCCCTGGTTTCTGCCTGAAACATTTTGGTTTTCTGAAACTCTTTTCCCAGAAAGTTTTCTGTCAACAAGAACCATGTTTTTCTAACTGTAACCCTCGCTTACATTCCTTTCCCTAAGAGGGACTTCTCAATGTCTCTCTAGTTTGACCAATATAGTTAAATAAGTTTGTCTTTCTTTCACCAATTGAGTTGTTCTCTGTAGAATAATATATATTAAAAAAAAAAAAATTGCCAAAAATAAACAGAGTCATTATCAGCCTTCTATGTCGTCACAGCCTTTAACAACGTCACACACCCACTGCCTTCTGACTGTTTTCTTGGAGGAGAGGCCCTGGCAGCACTGCCCGGGCTGTCCCTCCCCTCCCAGGGCAATGCCCTGGGAAAGGGATCCTGGAAAGGGACCTTTGGAAAGGGGCCTTGGAAAGGGACCTGGGAGAGGGACCCTGGAAAAGGGATCCCAGGAAAGGGACCCTTGGAAAGGGGCCTGGGAGAGGGACCCTGGAAAGGGACCTTTGGAAAGGGACCCTTGGAAAGGGGCCTGGGAGAAGGACCCTGGAAAAGGGATCCCTGAGAGGGACACCAGGAAAGAGACCCCTGGAAAGGGGCCTGGGAGAGGGATCCCGGGAGAGGAACCCCAGAAAAGGGGTCCCTGAGAGGGACCTGGGAGAGGGGCCTGGAAAGGGGATCCCAGGAAAGGGACCTCACAAAACGACAGCTCACCTTGCTGTCGGCGCTGATGAGGAGCGGCTGCACTTTGATGCTGTCGTTGACCACCGAGACCGTGGCGCTGGTGCTGAGGGGGGCTGCATTGCTGGGGGAGGTGGAAATGATGGCGTAGGCCACGCCGGCACCGCTCAGAGGGGACGAGAGGGCCGCGGGCTCGGCGAGGCCTTGCGGCTGGCTGCTGCCGTGCGTCGGTACATGGCTGACGGTGTTGTTGGCGGTGGGGAGGGCGGGGCTGGGGTTCTTGATGCTCACGATGGTTGCCTTCTGGAAGGTGGGAGGCTGCTTGGAAGGTTGGTCTCTGCACGGGGAGATTGGGAGGCTGTCTGGAATCAGGGTCTTTGGCCTAACCTGCGAGCAGAGAGTCAGGGGTTATTAGGTGTGTGAACAAACACTGCACATCTGCGTTCTCCCAGCAGAATCCCTGGTCAATTGCATTAGCCACGGACCAGGAGCCTCTAGACAAACAGAATGCAGCAACTGCAAGGAGCCAACCATTCACTTACATGTAGATATATTCCCAGCACTTCTCAACTGGGTTGTTTTGAAGTTCTTAACTCACTGCAATGCTAAGCGATGAGTGAGAAGAAAGTCAAATACTTATTTTGATTAGCACACATCCATACAAATGCTAGTCAAGTCACATCCAGTTCGCAGTAGGGTAAGCCAAAGCTTTTGCAAAGAATGGAAAACGCAGATGCAAAAATTTCCTGTTCTGAAGGACACAACACTTTTGCTATGAATTAAGGAGAATCATTAAGCTGAATCATTAAGGGAGTTGTGGGAAAGCATTTACAGGGACTGTCAAGTATATGCTTTTATACTGGTGGGTTGATCAATGAACATTCTCACATGTTTAAGACGTGCCATGTCAAATGGAGAGATCAGTCACACAATCACTTAGCTCACAAAAAATGAATAAAATAAAGAGAAGGCTACAAGAAGACCACAACCACCAAACATCATATTTTGTCGCAGTATTCAAAGAGCTTATTTGCAGCTGTGGGTGGATTCAGGAAGAACTTCCATGAATGGAAGAGGACACTTTGCCCAACTTTGCAACAGCTGGGGCTGTACCCAGAGCCATGAATGATAGCTGCAATCAATTGTTTTCAGCTATTGTGATGTGTTTCCAGCGGTGTAATTAACGTCACCCTGTCAACATGGCTCTGCCTTAACAACGGGTTCAGTACAGTTCCAGGATTGAAAATAAATATTTTAAACTGCTTCACATGGAGCTAACTTCACTCCCAGCTCATTCGTTAACACAGCCAGATAAAACAGTCAGTTCCCTCTGTGCTTATTTAGTCCTGTCACTTCTGGCACCTTCCATACTGTGAAACAAAATGACAAGTTCTAACAGACAGCCACGGAGAACAGCTGCCTGTGTCACCACTCTGGAGTCTACAGGAGCCCTTCAAATGGTGCTGACTTCAATCTTGAGCCTAAGTAAGCAATTGAATGAAAACTCAGGGCTTTACTGGTGTGCAGAAAACCATCTCTCAAGGCTGGCCATCATCCCCTATGGTGCCAAGAAGGAGCCATACCCTTTTGTCCCCACAGCAAATATTAACTGCAGCAACACGTGTTGCCAGCTCTTCGTGTTTCCGTAACTTGTCCCTCAAATGTTGATAGGACCCCAACACCCATGAGCAGTGCAAAACTGGAACCAGAGGCACAGTCCTGCTCGGGACATTCACATTTCCAGCAGTCATGGTAGAAGGAAAGGTAAAGAGGAGGTTTGCCCAAGGTCTTGCAGGCTGGTGCAGAGCCAGGAAGCCACTGTGCTCAGCTCACAGCTTCGGGGTGACACTGGAAAGCCTCAGAGACCTGCTGTGAAATGATGCAAAAACTGCACAGAACTCCAACCAACCATAGTCAAAGCACCCTGACAGTAACTGAAGGGTTCTTTACTCATTTTCTTTATGCAATCACTTTGTATAATGATTATCTCACTGCCTTAGTTCAGATACCAAACAAATACCTTGGTCAAGTAGTTTAAGGGAGGACTCTGTAATTAGCTTCATATCCATGCTCTTATTTTCAGAAGTAGTGCACAAAGCATTGGTTTAAACCCATAAGTTCAGGAGTTTTTCTAGCCAAAAATTGTCATGGAGTCTACCAGGATCTATTATATCTGTCACTACTAATTGCACTTTTATGTTTAATCAAAAGCCTAATTAATGCCTAATGCCTACATATATTCCAGCTATATAATTATCTTTTCTACTGCACGATGTAATACTTCAGTGAATCCTACACACACCCATAATACACAAGCTGTGGATGAACACGCATTACTTCACTGTAAAATAAGCTCTTCCTGCACAGATAAATAAACAAACTTAATTTTCCAAAATACTAAATTCTTTATAAAGATATTATACTGCATACTGAAATTATCTGATATTTGGACTTACCAAATTAGTACAGCACAGAGCATATGCTGGGCACTTTCTGCCACCGTGTGATACAGAAGAGGAATAGCTGTTTTCATGGGCTAAGCCTCTGCAAACTCCCTGCCAAGTTTACCTAGCCTTGGTAGACCACATTTATTTGCAATTACAGAACAATAAAAAGGGCTGACCACTGAAACAAAAGTTTCAGGTGCTCCTGAGTTAAAGTTACAATAGTTTTAAGTGAAAATAACGTTTATTTCTGCAAGTGTGAATCCAAACCAGAAAGCAAACATAGAAGCCCCTTGTGCTCCAACACCTATGAATGTTCCCTTTGGAATATAAACACTAAGTGTAAATATTTAATAAACAGCTACACTAAAGACCTTTGTCAGAGTGTCACCTTAAGCCCCAAACTGCTACAGCTATTTGTGAAGATAAATGGTGCCAGCTAGGAAGAGAAAAAATAAGAAAGAAAAAGGTAGAATAAATTCCTTTCCCTCATGGCAAAACCACGGCTTAAATTTGGGAGTTGAAAGGAGGACAGTGGCACTAGAAAAAGTTTGGAAGCTGGCAATCACTGAAGAAGAGGTACAATAAAACTAGGGCAGGACAGGGACTGCCATGCACACATACAGTATCAAAAAGTAGTTTTCTTCTGGAAGTAGCACAGGTTGGATGACACCAGTCCCTGTCACCAGAGTTACAGAAATAAAAGGCACCAAAGTTGAGCAAACAAGAAAAGAAAAAGACACAGCATGCATGCTACCAAAAGAATACTCCAACTGTTGGCAAGTGTTGCAAGTAACAATTCTCCTGTAGCTCAGCCCTTCTTTCCCCAAGTCTCTTTCATTTAACTTCTGACAGCTGTCAAAACAGAATGTGATCCTACCAGGGCTGAAAATGCAGAAGAGAGAGCTGCTTCTTGAATATAATGATTTTGTAAACCTGTGTTGTTCTTGAGTCTCCTCAATACCCACAACAACAAAAACATTTCATTTCCTGTGGCAATGTTCAGACTGGTACTTCTCAGATAGCTGCAGGTGAGCATTTTTTCAAGAAGATATTCTCAAATTTGAGCATCAACTAGGTGGGAGCTGTCTGCTTTTCAGACATGGAAATAAGAGAGGGCCCAATCCTGTGAGATGTACAGAGTGCTCTTTTGTTCAACAGCCTCTAATTTATTTTAAAGAGTTTCAGATCAGGAAAGAATCAGCTCCTGTGACTAACATGGCTTCTTGTAAATCCCATATCATTAAGCTCCATCCAGATGTCCCTATATGAAGCTCAAAGGCTTCCATTTCACCAAAAAGTCATTCAAGCTCTCAAGAGCACAAATTGCTGAATATTGCAGGGGTGAATGAACTGCTGTGTGGTGGAGGTGGGAGAGTCTGATGTGTGTCACCACTAACAAAAGAAAATGTGATCATAGGCAAATCTGTTTCCTGAGGTACAGCCCAAAAGGGTTGAGCCACTCACCTCTTGTAGTAAGGAAAAAGAAGGTAAGAAAGAAAACCTGTTACAAAAAAAGTCCTCAAGATCCAACCCAGACAAGTATGGGGAAAAAGGAGAAGGGAAAAAAGTCACACAGTTCCTCCAATCTCTGTGGGCAATCCTATATAGTCCTAAAGCACAGGATTTAATTTGAAGAGTTATATCTGTGAAGATCTGCAGGTGTTATGAGAGTAGTTAAGGGCATTTCTGGTAAATGTGTTCTCCTTCAGGCCTGGGAAATAAGGGACGTTAAGACAGTGTACTTTGATTACAAACCCAAAAGGGATCACTGTGATCCTCCAGCTCACAGGCTGGCCATATAATTTCTCCCAGAAACTGAAGACTGATTTTGAAAGAAAATACTAAAGATTTCTTAACGATGAGCTCCACTACATTGTTAAAATGTTTTTCTATGCTTGTGACTATGGCATTTTATTGCAAGGCTGAATTTGCCTAACTTCAGCTTCCAGTCCCTGGGTCTTGTTATAGCCTTTGTCAGCAGCACTGAAGGGCCCTCCCCTTCCCCCACATCAGATATCAGCTGGATCATGCTCAGCATCCATCAGCCCTTCACACTAGCAGGGCTGATCTCTATGAAAGTAAGTTTTTCAGCTCAACACAATATCACATTGCCTTTGAGAGAAAAACTATTATTCACACTTTATTTTCACTTCACCCTTGTACTCGGAGCTTAAAAACAAAAACTCAAAATGGATTTGGCACAATTCATATGTCACAGAGGCAAAGTGCTGGGAGCAGCAGCCAGAGCTTTCATTCTTGAAAACTTCAGAGGATTACACAGAAAACATTAGCAATGGCTGATGAAATGAGTGCAATATGGGGTAATCATATCCTTCACCAGAATGAACAGATGCACACTGACTTCAGTAAAGCTGTGTCTATTTCTGCCAGCTGAGGACCGACTCCCTGCCTCTTTGTTTTTAATCAGTAAAAATTATGCAAAAAATTTTTTTCTGCTTAACTTTACAGCAATGGCACTCCTTAAAATCCAGGTTGCCTCACTCAAATACAAGCATTTGCAGCTTGAATCATTTTTAGTTTCTTTCTTGATAAGCTCCTATTATCTTCAGCCTGGCCTAAGACCACTGTCAAAATAAACATAGATTATTTTCTTTCCACAGGGAAGATTTCTTTCTTTTCTTCCTTCCCCTTGATGGGGCTACACAAAAAAAGAAGTTACTTTTCATTGTAGAAAGCCCAGGCAAGGTGACCCAGAATCAGTGAATCCCATGTTCACATACAACATAACCCTCTCTTTAGCACATCCCCAGACTACTGGCCTGTGAACCTACAGAAGGATGGTGTGAAATGCAGGGCAAAACCCAAGGAGCTGCTCCAGCCCACATTTTCAATCCTGCTACTCTGGATGGAGCAGACCAGGGAAGAAACCTTAAACTGATCAAAACCAATAGCAAAATTGAGCAGACTCCAGCAAGGCCAGAAGTGCAACAAGCCCCTTGAAGCAAACCCTGGTCTCTCAGTTCTCCCATGAACTAAAACTACACAACACAACCCAGGAGTCACTCAGCAGTATTTTCTTGATCGGGCATCTCCCTGGTGCTGTGTACCTGCCATAATTTGGTATTTCAATTGTTAGTCATGGACAGCTAACTTTAGTGTAAAGGTGACACACAGCTAATAGAACGCCAGGGCAGTTTTTAGAAGGCAAAACAATTTAATTTAGTTTTTCTTCTCCTTCAGCTTTGCTTGATACTACAGAAATGGAAGTTTTGCTGAGAGGGATGTTTGAGTGGGAATCTGCCAGCTCTGCTTTTTGTGGATGTTGGCATAAGGCAGTCAGGTGGGAGTTCTTGATTAAAAATGTTATCAATGCTTTGAACACTGTGTCGGTTTTTGCCTGGCTTGATTTTTTGGTGAGGAGGGAAGGAGCCAGCCACGGAAGCGATTTTTCTGTGGGAAGCTGCTAGAAGCTTCCCCCGTGCCTGGCAAAACCAATTGCAGGCTGGCTCTGCAAACAGACGTGCTGCAAAGCCAATTAGCAGAGTCAGTAACACCTCTGTGGTGCCATATTTAAGAAAGAAGAAGCATGTACAATTCCTCTTTCTTCATTCCATGGCTGGGGAGGCGCCGCCGGTGGGGCCATCCCGGCACTGGGAGCTGTTGGGGAAGATGAAAAAGGAAAGCCTTTTAAATATGACTGCTTAGGTTTTGAGAATATGAAACCTATAAGTGAAATAGAATTGAAAGCAAGTTTTGATGTCTAAAGCCTTAGTTACTGGACAACTGGAGAAGAGTGTGGCTGGCTGAAGGTAATCCCCTTTTGATTAAACAATGCCTTTCTCCTCACCAAAAGTCCAAGGGTCAGAGCAGACCCTACCAGCTTGGCAGGAGGGGTACAAAGAGTAGTTTTTAGGGTTTAAAATATAAAACAGTATGGTAATGTAATGATTCTTATAGGCTGTATGTAAATGCCATAGGATTTGTATCTTGTATTAGATTGGTTGGTGTAAGTTAGAATGTTCAGTAGAGAAGAAGATTTAATGTCTTGTAAAGGGAACTTGGCTCTCTTACTTCTCTTACTCCTCTTACTTTGCTCTCTTGCTCTTGCTGTCTTCTCTCTCTCAGCTCTGCTCTGAGCTGCAGCTGGCAGCTCTCAGCAGGGCCCCTTCACCCACGCCCTCTGCAATAAACCACTGCTCCAAGAACAGCCTTGACACCAGAGATCTCTCATCCCCGTCCGCCTCGGTTCCCACAGGAGTGGCCCTGCAGCCAGGCCCAGGAGTGGCCACTCCATCTCAGCATGGCCTGCAGTGGGTTCTGCTGGCTCTCAGCCACTGTGCTGTGAACAGAAGAGCAAAAGCAGCAGCAGCAGCAGCAGCTTCTCCTTTTCAGTGCCCTGTATGAAGAGAGGAGCTGAACGATGCTGCCCACACGTGAGTACCAGGTGCCCGGCAGCCAGCGACTCCCCAGCCTGGAGCCCAGATGGAATCCACCTTTCAGCACTGCCAAACCCTGTCAGACCTTTTCAACTGATGGAACCCAAGAACAAACGAACCTACCAACACCGATCCCCTCCCAAATCAGAGAAAATGAAAAGGTGAGGACACATGAGAGGAACAATATGGCAATGCTCAGGCTGGTGAAAAGATGGAAGGGGACAAAGTGCTCTGGGTGTCCAGGATGAAATTCTTCTGCAAGCCGTGGTGAGGACTATAGCACAGCAAATTGTTTTCCCTGTAATTGATGAAGTGCATGGGGGGAGAGGTAGAGGTCCACCCACAGCCTATGAGAAAAGGTGCTCACGCTGGAGTGTGTGGATGCTGAAAAGCTGTAATTTAGGGAGAAACTTGAACTGAGAGAGAAGAGAGAGAAGGAGAATCCTTGCTTCTAAGCTAGAACAATTCATCCTTAAAAAAACAACACCCCATGAACTAAAATTACCCATGCCATGTAGTTCAGGAAGACTATTTTGCCCGTGGGAGGGACTCAGGTTACAGCAGGTTGGGTGGGACTGCTGCTTGTGAAAATTAGAACCACACTGGAGAAGTTCACAAAGAACTGTCTCCTGTGGGAAGGACCCCATGACATAACAGAAGAGACTCCTCTCCCTAAGCAAACTGAAGAAAGATTTTTAGAAATGACAAACTGACTAAAACCCCCAGGTTTTGTCTCCCTGCACTGTCGGTGGGAAGGAAAGAAGGGCTGGGTGGGGAAAAGGTGTTCTAAAGGTTTATTTTAGCTCTCATTATCCTCTTTTAATTCTGTTAATAGATTTATCTTTATACCTTGTAAGTTTTGAGCCTGTTTTGCCCTTGAAGGGCTTTTGCCTAATCCTTATCTCACCCCAAAACCAAAAGCCTTTTGGTTTTTCTTTCCCCCTCCTTTGCCAGCACAGGAGAGTGAGTGAACGATTTTTTATGGGTGTGAGGCTTCTAGCCAGTGTCAAACCCCAACAAACACAAAACTGTATTTTCACAGGAACTTCACTGACTTTTGCTAAAGGATTGTGCACTTTCTGCCTATATTTTCTGGTTTGGCACTGCCACTATTGAATTGATGATTCATTAAGTGGCTCTTTTCCATTTGCAAAGGGGGAAAACGACCATTAAACCAGCAAATAAAGATCAGTATTATTCAAAAAAAATAAGAAGCAGAGGTTGAAGTTAACAAGGATTTTTATTTTTTTAACCTTCTGCACAACAATTTTGTCCTTGAACATGCAGTTATCTTTGCTCCTCTGCGGAAAAAAATTAATCCTTATTGTTTAGGATTACAATGGGAATATAAAAGATAGACTGTGATTACACAAACCAGTCAATAACTTACTTCCATTTCCACTCTTCAGCATTGCAAGTTGGCTTGCATCTCTCACAGATACTCATCTGTGATTAACTTCCTTCAATTTAAAATGCCCATGAACCCTTAGGCACAAATAAGAGAAGACCTGTCTGCTTTCCTCCTGTCCATATACTTCCTTAGGCAAGCTCTGAACTGATCCATACAGCTGCCATGTACTGGACTCAAAATCTGGTGTCACATTAAAGACCATGGATATCACTCCTTTCTACTTACTGTCCATCACTTTGTGAGCTTTTCCTGCTTCTAGACAACACTAACATCACATTGTGATGATTCAGCCAGCCCCAACTCATTTACTAGCTAAAATGAAAAAAAGAAAGACAAAATTAATAATAAAAGTAAGGACAAAAATAATTTCTATCTGCTGACAGCCAAAGCAAGATGGAAGCACACAAAATGCTGGGACACCAGGAGATGGAAATGAAGGGTCAGACAGCAGCATAGCTAGTTCCTCCAAGCCTTTACTGAAGTCCTACAAAAAAAAGAAAGCCTTCCTGCCCACCTGTATTCACCCAGATTCTAATGCAAGCTTGCATAACTGTCCTTGAGGCTCAGAGACACAACCTAGTCCAGATCCAGGCCAGACACGAATCAGAAGTCACACCTTTCACATGGATACAAATGGCATCAGTTGAGAGAGGGGAAATTTCTTACCCTCTCATTTGCTGCTACTCTGTAAAGCAGCATTTGACATGGAATAACATAAGAGTTTTCAATTGGGAAAAAAGATACCATGCCAGGTGTAAAAATGGCTTGAATGTTTCCTGAGGTTTTCATGGATACTTTGGAATTCTGTGTGCAGGCTATCGTGGAGTGCTGACTTCTGTGGAGGTCCTTTTCAAGGTGCTTACAACACTGATCAGATCTGAAGGTCTCCAGCATCAGTAACAGGTTGGGGTTAGGGTTGGGGTTAGGGTTGCTTCTCCTTCCCCACCATTCTGGATCAATTCTTTTGTTAAGAACTGAAAAGTGACACTGACAGAAAGGCAGAAGAAACAGAGGGAGGACGTTTGGAAAAGGTGCATCTGAGTGTAACCCCCCTTGGTCTGCCCTACACGTTCATCCCTGACCTTACTGCAGAAGTCTGGATTTCTTGCCACTGCCAAACTCTGCCATGATACCACCCACAAGGAGTGTTCTTATGGCACCACCTTAGTCACAGCTTCACCTGCCTTGGCTGCACAGCAGCAGTGTAAAATACAGACCTTGGAGGTGCTACAGCAAGCCACTGCCTCTCTCAGCAGCACAGGCAACCCACCAAACCCATCCACTAGTGTGGAACTTGGACTGCCACAGACTTTTCAATAAAGTACTCTGTTTTCAAGCCAATCTTCAAAGCTCTCCCTGTAAAGACTACATGTGAAAAGCCAAGCTGGCCACGTGTCTCTGGTGCAGGGAAACCCTACAACAACGATGAGGCAGCTGTCTCAAACTCCTTTAAGAATTACGAGCACACTCATCAATTTCTGCACTAAATGCTTTCTATAGTGGCATGCAATTAATTGTAGCATGACCATTAAAAATAAGCAAATTGATAAAAAAGAAACTCTAAGCAGAACTCTCAGCTGCTTCCTCCCCAAAGGAAAAGAAAAGAAAGAGCTTACATCAGATGTTCATCTTGGTGCCTAACACATTACCAGAAGGTGTTTCAAGTAGAGTTCTTATATTACTGTGACAAGCACAGTATAAGAGCTTATATACAATAAAACAGATTAATAACTACATTTATTAAGGGCTACATGTTCAGCCAGGCCTCTGCAAATCTTTTATAAAAAGTAATTCTGCTTGTTTTCTGCATGCAGACAATGAATATTAAATACTTGGTTGCTTGGTTGCTTACCACACTGATTAAGTTACCTTCAATTAGATTCTCTCTCTTCTCCTCCAGTAGCATTCCAACACATTCCCCTGGAAGCACTGAGAGTTATTTACCAGAAAGTTTCACAACATCCCTTAGGTTATTATTGTCCTTTGCCCCCTGATATTGTAAAAACAACTTTACCCAATTCCATTATTCCTCTCTCAATCAAACAAAAAAGTATTCTTGTCTCTTCACTGCACAAATCTGTATAATTTTTTATACAAATATGTATGCCTGTGAACTTCTTTTCTGTTTTCTTGAAAGACTGACTTGCATTCAGTAATGCTTTTCCACTTTCCAATGGTGGCTACAGTGCAACTTATATTTGTCTGTAAACCAGTTCAAAATAGACAGGATATTTGCTCTGCAGCTGGAAATTGGAACTCCACCTGACAGAATGCCACCCTCTCCTTAGAGCAGATGGTGCCATAAAGAGGAATAGCTCAGGAGTACCACAGTGTTCAAGTAGAGGACCTCTAGGATTTTCTTCTTAGAGTGCAGTGGAGAGTCTGCAGTTTCAAAGCAACTCACTCATCTGGAAGCCTCAAAGACCAAAGTAAGAAGAGAAAGACTGTCTGGAATTAGTTTCTCAAACATCACAGCTCACTTATTTGATGAAAGCAAAAATAACTTCATAGTCAAAAAAAAACCAACCAAGCAAAAAACCACAAACAAACAAAAAAACCCCCACAAAACAAAACAAAACCAACCAACTAACCAAAAAACCCAAAAACCCACAAATGTCAGCCAAAGAAGCTTGCTTTGGCAAATAATGAATGCCTAAAAAATATTGTTTGTATTGTGCAAAGAACTTGTAAGTAATGTTTGTTTGCTCACCACTTAATTAGCAGTTCTAAGTGATGGAATTTTGCTGCCATTTGTGAATGTAGAAATTTCAAAACTTCGTTCCCCAGATGGAAAAGCTCCCAGTGGGTCGTATCATAAGCCCATCCAAATGAACAAAACAAATGACAAGTATCTGTACAAATGTGGAAAATGAGGGGGCTGTATGCATTATTTTATGTAACTCTTGCTAAATGCCTCGGCTTACTTGTGTTGTTATGGTTTTGCTTGACTGCACAGGGGTAAATCAAAAGAGGCTGTCAAGATGAGGAGCACAAAAGTGTCAAATATATCAAACCCCTGCAGACATGATGAGGACCCTCAAAATGGAGGAGTCCCCTCTTTCCATCCAGCCAGCCTGGTAATATTTATGCCTACCTCTAAATCTAAAGGGAATCTGAAATCCCAAAGAAATGATGAGACTGGCCAAAATGAGAAATGCCAGAGAGCAGTTGGTGTGCTGCCAGGAATGCAGATTCTGACTTGGATTTTTCCCAGTTATCCTCATGCACCTGAGACAGAAGCGCAATCTGTCCACCTTAGAGGAAAGCCACTCCCAGAGGATGATTCACATATAAGTAAACTCCTAAAATGGCAGGAATCCCAAAAAGAGGTTCAGCCAGGCCTTCCGCCCCTCCACAGACCTGCAGAGAAGCAGCATATGCAGCCCAAAAGATGAGGTGAGTGCAGCAGTGTCTGCCACTGTACTTGCACAAGCTACACCTGGACTCAGCTGCTTGAGTAAACACACACAGCTGCTGAAGCACAGAAGCCTTTGCTGCTCTGGTTTCACCACTGTCACAACTAGACTTGGCAGAGATGGAGATCAGGGGGAAGGTTCCATCCCTTCCAGAACAAGACTGAGCCACAGGTAACATCTGAGTCTGGACACAGCACTGCTTTCATTCCCTGTGAAATACTCTGAATTCTTGGTAGAGGAGTGGTGAGTATGGTTCTGCTGTCCCAGCAATTTGCTGCTACATGGGCAAACAAAGTAAAGGTTTTAGCAGATGCCAAACCCAGCTGGAATCAACTTGTTGGTACACTTGGGAGACAGGAATTGGCATCTCCAAAAGTCAGTGCTAGAAAGGCAGGATTGTGCCAGTAACTCAGAGCAAGGTGTGGGGCCTTGCCTGTCACCCACAGGGACAAAGGGAGGTTAGTGGCCAGCTTGGTCTGTGACCAAGTCTGATGGAAAAAAGCTGAGGACATGGACTGTGACAGGATTTAATTCTGCATGATTTCCAGCTCCTACTGGAAGACAATATACACCTCTTAATCTCCAAAATAATTTTTAATGAGGTGCTTGTTTCCACAACACTGCAAGGAAGAAGAAAGAGATGGTTTTTACCATAACACCTGCGTGGTGTCACATGGCCTTGCTTCCTGGAATTTTCATATCTCCATCTGAAGTTTCCAGTTTTCCTGGACCAGGGATGACTGTGCACTCACCCTACAGTTTTTACCAAGGACAGCCTTCACAGTGACACAGTGCTGCAGACTTGCAGTGGCCTCCCAGGTCACCTGCATCCACCTGTACCTGGGGAATGACAGCTTTGCACCACTCTGCTCCATGGCTATAGTAAATATATTTTCAGGACATCTGACTATTTAATTAGAAGCCAATCTTTCCACTTGTAGGTGAAAACCTGGTATCTCTGAAGACACTGAGCACAAAGGAGGGGTGTTTGATGGATGGAGGGAGTTCCCCACTAGGAAACTATATTAAAATTTTAAACTTCTCAGTGAGCCTGGAGGGGGAGAGGAACATATGGACCATGAAGAAGCAAAAAGGAGGACTGGCATGTAAATGGGACAGTCTGTTGCTGAAGAAGCTGACCCATTGAAGGCCTGTGAAAAAGCCAGAAAAAACTCAGGGCATAAGACCTACCCTGATAACGTTCAAAAATTAGATTGCTAGGTAGTTATTGCCCATCCTATGTATATGAAATATTCACTAAATAGAAAAGTTACTCAACTATGGGTCAGGGCAGCCAAGAAAGCACTGGTAGTTCATTAGAATTGAGTGTGATTGCATAAACAGCTCTGAAATGAAAGCCAGGAAGGGAGTGAAAAAAAGTGGAATACAAACAAAAATATTGCCATGAGCTAAACAGCAAGACAGAATGGATGTGTTCCTTTTTAAAAGCTGAAGAAATCTGCTTCCTCCACTTTTTTCAATTCTTCAAAATTGAATCTATCACTGAATGATTTTTTTTTTCTATTTAACAAAAACATAGGGCATTGGTACTTCTCTAAGTGCAGAATTTGCAATGCCATCACCATTGCTGGAACACAACCTAAATGATAATTTAGGCCCTGTTACAGGTCTTTCAGCTGCTCTTGAACCTCATCTATTTTCAGGAGCAATCTGCTCATCTTTCACACCCCAAAATGGCAGAAATCAAAATGTTATTATGTTGTAAGAACAACTGAAAAGCAAAGTCTTGAACTTGATAAGAAAACCATAACCTCACTTTATGTTTACAACTCTGCCTTCCACAAAATGTAATTTAAAGAGAGAATTTAAGAACTTTGTATTGGAAATACTTCTTCCTCCAAGTGAATTTAGCTCACAGATGTTCTGCTAGATTTTGCCACTAAAAATAAATTAGAACAAAATAAAGGAACAATAGGAAGAATATATATCATCAACTTTAGCACTTTTCTAGTGTTCATATATGACAAATAGAGCTCTAAGGGCCACAATGGGAGAAATATATTCATACTTAATAATCATTAATGTAAAGAGCAAACCACAGAATTGCAGCAAAACACTTGTTGAAAATGACATCCAAAATTTTTGAGAAAGAGGGCTGAAATGGGGGATAAAGTGCATAGTTATAGAAACAGTGATGGGTGTTCAGAAAAGAAGACAGTTTGAAACATTTTTAAAAACCAGTGAGTGCAACTCTCCTTTCCCTCTTACCCAGAGAATCTTTCCCTGGTCTGGCACCTGGATTAGCTGGGCCAAAACTTTGTATTGGGGTAGACACGGCAAATAAGTCAGTGAAACAGAACATGGGGTTAAATCTGGAACAGGAAGGCAAACGCTTCCACCAGTGTAGTTCTTTTAATTACAAAATTACAGATTTTCACTTCTGTGATTTGTGATTCAATCTTATAGCATAAATTTACATTCCACCATATGTATTTTGTTCTCCCACAATGAATCTACATGACATTTTATAGCTTTTCATTGTGCTAGCAGTATGCTCCTAGAATAATTTTTTTTTTCATGGACTGAATAAAAACACAGCTCTGCAAAATCAGTGTGCTGATGCACCCAGGCCTGGGCACTAGACAGGAGCAGAGAATATGCACAAAATGACACAACCCCCTCTTTGAAACTGTATTTTGTACCTGAGGTAGCACTGCTGGTCCTTGTCCTGCCAACCTCTGCAAGGAGCTGACCTGAGGAACCTTAATGGGCACTGCAGTGATAGTTCCCAAAGTCTGTTGGAAGAAAAACATTTGAACACAGCTTAAAACAATTGCAAAGCTTTCCCAGACAGAATCTCTCCGAGCCAGCAGCTCCCTTCCAGCTCTTTTTCTCTTCCCAGCTGCCATGGCTGAAGGCTCTCTAAGCACCAGACTGTTTTCTAAAGAGATCTGAAATGCACCACACTGAGGTGATGCGTTTCATGGTAGCCAGGGTCACAAAGAGATATTTGCTGTGCCTCAGGAAATAGTAAATACTGAATTATTAAAATTAAAAGCTGCCTATAAATCTACTACAGCACACTGCCACACAACATTCAGCTAAGATGACACCCTTTGGGGCCAACACAGCATCTATTACTATCCATGTTTATTATTGTTACTCACCCTTTTCTTGGTTGTATAACAAATTTATTCAAAGCTTATTTAAGATAGAATGGAATAAACACATAGTTTATAAATTTTTGATTGGGCCATATATGTAAAGAAGACAGCTAACTTTTCTCATTCAACACCTTTCATCCCTGATTTCAATTCATAGAATCACGGAATGGCTTGGATTGGAAAGGTCCTTAAAGACCACCCAATTTCACCCCCCCAACATGGGCAGGGACACTTTCCACCAGACCAGGTTGCTCCAAGCCCCATCCAATATGGCCCTGGACATTTCCAGGGATGGGGAAGCCACAGCTTCTAACCAAAAGTTTTTACTTGGGTTAACTGGCCAATATTCTTAAGGCATGGGTTTGTAACTTCCATCTAGCACTTTGTTATTGCTGTTGGGACGACACGGCAATATGAGCGAGCAGATGATTGTCATTGTAACAGCAAGAGACACTTAGTCACCAAACACAAAACCTTATCAGGCTGTTGGAAATAGCTGATGTGGGGAAGAATATAGATTCAACTAAATTTCTCAACTAAATTTAACTCTGCTCTAAACCAAGGTTTGGGATCACAGCCAGCAAGATAAAATATACCATTATTACCCCAATCCGGTAATGAAATTTGTCAGTAGAAAAGAAAGCATCACATAATCAGCTCAAGGAAAGTGAAACTGTGTCACATCCATGCTGATATGTTCTCCTCAGACCTCACTCAGAGTGGCAAAACAGTCTATTTCATTCTGTCTCCAGTGTTTGATAAGAAATAACAAGTGTATTCAGGCAGAATATTCTTAATAAACTCCTCCTACAGCGTTTATATTTTTGCTTCTGCTACTCCTGTCAGGGACATTTGGGGGTGTGATGTTGCATATTCAACAAAGATTAACATTTGAAGAAGGTTTGCCTGAGTAAAACAAGCACCAAGGAGAGCTGAACACTTATAAACATGCAAGACAATTTTTCTTGAGTACTCCTGGATTACCAGTACCCTGGGTTATCCATGGAAAAATATACTCCATTAAAATTCTGTCTCAAGCCAAGAGAAGAGGGAAAGGGGCAGAGAGAGCAGCATTTCCATCCATGGATGATAAAACAAGTAAATTCCACCTTCCTTCAGAAACAAAGGTTCTGGCAGCAGGGTGAGGAACAGAAGGGGGTATTTCTGCCACGGTTTCCTTATAGGGTGACACAAAAACCATGGGAAGGATCTGACTGAACAACTTCATTGCCCTGTCTACCCTATCACAGCCTCACACATGGGCAAGAATAACATAATGAACAACTGCAGCCCAGGGAGAAGGAGAAATTGAGCTGCAACCTGCTGCTATGGGCATTTATTAGACTTATCATAACTTCTGCTTAATATTAGCATGAACTGTAATCAATTCAGCCCAGATTCAGATTTTTTTAGGGTAAATACCAAAGTGGACTTTTCCACTCATGCTACAGAAAGCTTATCACAAGTAAGATCTGTATTTTCCTACTATCCTAAATGAGATTTCTTTCACCACACAGTGAAGTCCAAGGTTTACTAGGAAATACCAGGGGCACCACTACTTCTCCTGGGCTGTACGGATACCCTCTACAGAAAGTTAAAAACAAAAAGTTCTTCCTTTAAAGGCTGCTGCCTCTGACCTTGCAAACACACATTCTAATATTCCTGTTCCTACAGGTACACAAGGATTTGCAAAGATTTTCAAACTGGACAACAAAACACATGGTGGCTGGCACGGTGGTGTTCAGTCCAAGGCTGGACTTGATGATCTTGGATGTCTTTTCCAGCCTTAATGATTCTGTGATGCCATTAAAATGCAAAGTGCTGACACTGAATGAAAGTGGGAACTGATTATGAAGATAAGAATCAAATTACTGAGATGTTAAGATAGAGTTATTAATTGTTAAGATGCACAAAAAACCTCTGTGTCTGAGCAACAAAGCTCTTCTCTTGTATTACTTCAAATGTCTCCAGGGGATTAAAAAAACCACCAAGCAACCAGAACAGAATGACTCTGCCCTGGGTGCACCGCTGGGCCAATTCTGGTTCAAGTTTCAAAACAGTGAATGATTGAGAGAAAAGAAATGGGAATGAGAGAACAAACAAGAAACACCACAAAAGTACTCTGCACTGCTCCCTCAGCTTCACTTGAAGACAAAGTTGGGATGAATCATCTGTGGGTAGCAGAGAAATGAGCTACTATCAGTTCTGTCAGCTGCACTTTCAAAACTTCAATCAGATTTATTTTCCTGAAGTAGCAGTTCTGCAGCGAACTCAAAAGTACAACACCAAACAATGGCACTCTTAAGTTATGAAATCTTCAGTGACAAAGATGCAGCCTTCTGTTTACAAATGGTTTTATAGTAAGGATCTGTTATTTAATATTTAAGGAAACAATCTCAGTATAGAAATCATATGGGCAAGGAAAAAAAAACCACTACTTTAATCTCATGTTAATATTAGCACTACAGTATGTTCAGACAGAAGGACATTGAAGAATCTATTTTGTTTTTCACTATTTACATAGTTTTGTTGCTGTTTCTCAGCTTGGGCAATAAAATAAATAGCTCAAGCTATTCAAGAATTTGATGACCTCTGTCCTTTTCCTGTAACATTTCATCTGTTATGTCCGGGTACTTCACCTAGGCCAGTATTATTGCCTCCCTTGTAGTGATGGAAAAATCTAGATTTAGAGGTAAAATGATAATGGTCAGGGCTAGCCTGTTGTGCAGGTGGAAATGCAAGCTAGACTTCCAGTGTCTTGTCCCTGTGACTGATTAACCTCATCCCATCTGTGCATGGACAGCTCCATCCCAATGGCCTAATTTTTAGGGGCAGACCAGGATGTCTCCACCACAATGGGTGAAAGAAGTGAAGTATGAAACAGGGAAACCCAGTTGTGGTCTCTGCAGTGAAGGACGTGCAAGTGCCAGGATGGGTGGTTGGGCAGTTTGGCTCTGGGTACAATTTACACTGCTTTGTTCTTGTTCAAGCTTTACATAAATGAGAAGATAAAATCTGTGATGCCTTGGGAAGGCTGACCTGGAACAGAGACTAGACAGAGCTAAGAGAATAAAGTAGGTACTTATTAAAAGGCCTTAAAGGATACACCTGAGGCAGCACAAGAGCCTGGCCAGGGCTACACCCAAGACAGACCCAAAATGGTCACAGAAGGGATGACTGGCCATGAGGTCTCAGACTTTTATAAGTTTTGATCCATTTGCATATTGGGGTTTAATTGTCCAATTACAGCTTCAGATTATGAAGTCCCATCCTTCCTGTTTTTTCTCTTCAGTCCCATGTTGTTTTTGCTTTTGGGCCTGAAAACTTGTAACAGTTGTCCTTGGCCTCCAGCAGGAAAAGGATTTGTTTTGTCTCCCTGCTCTGTGAAAAGAGCTTGCTAATACTTAATACTAGGCTCAGAACTAGGCAACACAGACTCTGAAAAACATGGAAGCTAAAACTTAAGGCACCACCTGGGAAATAAAAACAGAAGTGTCCTTATCTGGTGCCCTTGGCCATGCAATGAAAGCTGGACAAATTTCCCATGGCTCAGGCTATGACATGTCAAATCCTGTTCACTCTCCCCTTCATTCATCAGCTCAAACTGGGCCCTCAGCTCAAGCCCATGGAGGTGACTAACCAAGATACCTCCCCAGCAAACAGAAAAATAAACTTTTGTTCCCCCTGTTAGCAGAGCCACCTGTTTTCATGCCCTGACTGTCCAGGCCACGGTGAGCCTGGTGGATCAAAGACTTGCCACTCACTAATTCCACACTACCATTTTTATCCATGGACACCTTTTTCTTTTCTCCTTCTTCTTTTCCAGTTTATCCAAAGAGGAAGCTGGTGCACATTCTTATATACCTCTAATTAACAAGCTGAAAAGACATTTTTCTGGCAATGCTTGACCTTTAAGCATTTTGTATTAATTTATTGATACAAGCAGAAAGGATAATTTAAAATATTATTTTATGAGTGCTGAATAGCAGCGCTTTTGTAAAGATAAATGAGTTTCTTATTTCTACATTTACAGCTCTAAGCATTTTAATGAAAGAGGTCCATAAAAGTCAAAGATATTTCTGATCTTCTCTGTCTAAAGCTACTTAGGCTTTTCTGGTGACCTCCTGAAACATCTACAATGTGAAGGGACAGGGGAAATTAAAGAGCCAAGTTTCAGCTGGCCTCAGGTTTCTATGCATTTAAACCAGAATTACTACTTCATACAGTTGGGTTTTTTTTTCAAATAAGAACAAATTCATCAGGTGTGTTTCCTACTGTCTAATTCACTAAACTTTATGTCCAGAAGCATTTTGGGAGCTCATGATCTTTTGCTAACTCTCACCTCAAGCTCCAGCCCTGGACTGGAACAGAAAGCTCAACCACTCCACCCCTCAGAGCCAGAGTTACTGGATAATGAACTCGTGTGGCTGGGACACAAGACACCTCCCAGCCCCCATCTCCACAGGCAGACAGGGGTCTGGCATGTCAGGGACAAGGTTTTGGTTGAGCAAAATCCACAGATGCTCTCAGACAGGAAGGCAGCAAGGCCCACTGTGGAGGGGACCTGCAATCTCCGTTGGGTAAATGCCATGTTCCAAAGGGTCACACCTCAAATTGCAAAAGCAGGTGAAGGGATCCAGATGAAATCATCCTTTTCACTGGTCAGTTTATTCATTAAGAAAATAGTAATGACTTAAAATAGGAAAACCAGCTCAAGCCCCCAAACAAGAGGACACAGTTGCATTAAAAGAAAAAAAAAAAAAAAAAAAGCAGTTCCTCCCATTCAACCAAAAGAAAATGAAAAATTTAGGAGATATTGCCAAGTGCAGTTAAGATCACTTATTGCTGTCATTTCTGTTAATGCCTTGCATTGTAACTACAGGAGTAACCTGTTGGATTCAATGATCCTTGTGGGTCCCTTCCAACTCAGTATATTCTGTGAACCTCCTGTGATTCTCCTGCAATAATCTGCACCATCCCAGGATAAAGGCTCTCCAAGACAACTGAGGGATAGAAGTGTGGGGAGAGTAGCAAGTGGAAGAGAGAAAAAGTGAAACTAAGAAGTATGGCATAGACAGACAATAAGAATTCAACAGATTAAGTCTGGAGAGGGTCAGAGGATAAAAGGATGCTGCAGCAGAAACAAAGTCCTACAATATCAGTGATCAGACTAAGGGCCATCCATTCAATTTCCAGCTATTATGTTATGACTTATTTAGTCAATGCCTGAGTTTTCAAATCTAGGACTATTTGTGATTTAAGCAAGCTTCTGCCTTTCAGTCCTGAATGAATACACACACACACACATATATATACATATGTATGGATCTAGATATTGTATCTCTATTGAAAAAATATTTGCATTTTACTCAGCTTGGGTACATACATTTGTCAAACCATCGCTTTGAATTATAAATTGCTTCCCCCCCTCCTTTAGAAGTACTAACAAATGCTTAAGGACTTATTGCTACAACTCATTATCTGTACAAACTCATTGCAGAGCTTGTGTCCATGAGCAGTTTAAGATTACATCACAGGTGTAAAGCTGTGAGGGGACATAACTGTTCTCCCACTCCAGCATTGCACCAGGATAAGTAAAATCACTCCAGTCAATCACTGAAGAGAATCAGACTCAACCAGTAACAGGTTAAAGAGACACACAGTTCTACAGCATGTTACCAAAATAAGAGTTTAACTTGGGAACATATGGGTTTGCTGTATCTCAGCTGAACAGTTCAATTATTTGAGCTCAACTGACACTGCGTTGCTGGATTATTTGCAAATTATTTTATACCCACATCAAAAGTGCAGCCCAAACATTGTCCTCCTGCAATGAATTATGGAAATACCAATCTCCTTCTTTTTAAAGAACGTATGCATCTTTTTAAGATCTAGGTCTTCTTCGTGTTGAACCTCAGCTATTGAAAAAAAAAATGTTTTTGTCTGTTATGTGTTCAATATTGGCAACAACAGTTTTACAGAATGGATTTTTAATGTGGTGGTGACAGGGGAACAGATTGCTATGGCAACAGCAAAGATGAAAATTCTTAACCTGAATGGATCATCGCTGAAGTAATTGCAGGGGTTTTTTTACCCATTCTACATCCATTTTACAACTTGAATGCTGCATTCAACCTTGAGCTTGCTTTATATAAATGCCAAGCACTATATGCAGCCTCCAAATTGATTTGACCTAAAACTTGCTGCCCCTTCCCTCACGAATCCTGGATAACTGCTGTCCTCTAGCTCACCTAAAACATCTGAATGCTATCATCATTTTTCCACAGAGTCCACCAATAAAAGCACCAGGCCTTCGGACATAACTTTGAGGCTCCTGTAAGGCATGTTCGGGTACATTATTTTTTTTTTCTTTCCTTCTAGACTCAACTTGCATAAAAACTGGTGGAAATCATTCTTCAGCTTCAAAAATGTGGTGAAATCACTGTGCATGGTATTTCCAATCAACTGGTGGAATAGGGTACCAGTTTCACATTTCATTGTGTTCTAAAGAGGCTGTAATTTCAGACGCATATTTTGTGTAAACAGTAATTTAGTTGGAATTTCATAGAAATGTAAAGATTTATTTTACAGGTTTTAAAAGTGTTTGCTCTCCCCAGATCCTCTCCCTTTACTCAGAATTCATTAATCATGCTTTCCTATGCAATTTATGATTGTTATGAAGTAGACAATTGGAAATGCATGTCCTGTTGCCGTTTCAAAATATCAATATTTTTGAAACCATCCTTTCTTTGGGCACCAAAAATACAATTTAAAACAGCCCTCCTTATAGCCAGTTATCAATGGCTTGGACTTTTGTCCTGAAACAGCTCTCTCTGCATGGGGGTAGCCACAAGCAGGAGGAGGCAAAGTGCCACCTTAAATTCCACACCTGCTTTGAAAACCAAATTCTTAGTTGCTGCTGAGGTTTTTGTACTCATCCCTTTCATCACCATCATTTGCAAGGAAGCCCAAGGTGGTATCACAGCTCATGCAGGCATCAGAAAAGAATATGCAGAGATGAAGCAAGCAATGTTCTGCTTTTCCTGTGGCTCTCAGGCTTTTCAGAGCACAACCCAATTCATCTCTGCTTTTACCATAAGATTTTCAGAACACCATTTCTACTTCTTGCCACTTGCACATTGCCATCTGGGTGCACCGAAAAATACAAACCCTGGACACAGTGTAAGTATGTGTTCTGGCAAAGGGAATAACACAATGAATACAGTCCACATTTTTCCCCATTTCAGAAATCCTGCTGAATACTTACACAAGGAGACAGCTGTGCCAAATGCCTATTCCTAAACACAATTTGCACCATATTATTTACTGGTCAGTAGCTTTTTTTAATGCATCATTTTTTTAAAATCAAAAGAATTATAAATTATTTCTACATGTATTATAAAAAAATTATATATATATATATATGATTATTTTTATTAGTTTTTTTTTTTCCACAGGCATTAGATCACACTCTAGATTTCTGAATCGAAAGCAAATAAAAAAGAAAAAGAAAGTTAGGGTGTGCCAAATGCATTAGCACACACATACCTGTTCTGTGATTTGTAGCCTTTATTCAGAAACCATATTTAACTAATTAAGTCTCCACCTCCTGCACAAATGAGCATAATGTCAGTGAGTTGCAGCAAGACTCAGCAGCTGTGATCACACCTATAGTCTCTTGCTCAGATGATTCATAAAAGGTTTGCTGTTTAACTACTCAGCTGTTCCAGGTTGATGTGATTTTTAATGACTAATGTTTTCAAATCACTTGGTCTGTGTTCACAGCTTGCAGAAATATTCCCGAGTAAAGGGAAAATGCATGAACAGTGTCACACAAAGCAGTTTCACACCTCTCCCTCAAGTCAGCTCAGGCAGGAGTGAAATTCTTCAACAGACCCAGCAGCTGCCAAAGAGCCACTGTGCTGCCACAGCTGCAGGATATGAAGATTACAGTGTGAAAAGGGAAGGCAAGGGGATGAAAAATAAAGGAGGAAATGAGCCTCACCCCTTAGTGATTTAGGCATCCTCACCTATCAGAATGGCCCATGCAGCTACTGAAAACTTAGAATTCTGTATGATTCCACCTTAGCACCAGTGGGCTCAGAGCTGCTTTTGCTCTGAGTGTTAGGTGCTCTTCTGTCACTCAGAAGAACTGGAAAACAGGAGCAAAGTGACAACCTGAGGCGACAAAATTGCTTGCTGCCAGACAGTACCTTTTGTCAGGCCTGGGCTGAGCTAATCCAATTAGCTAAGCAGAGGAAAGTTGAATTTGCTCAGGAAAGTATCCAACAAGCAACAGAAGAAAGACAAGGGGAAAAGCAATGTTTCTTAGCTCAGGTGGCAGAGAAAAGCAAGGGGGTGGGGGGGGGGAAGACAAAACCACCCCAAAAGAAAATGGAATGGCAATTCCAACCCTCTTTGACAAAAGAAGCTGTTATATCAGTCCAGCCATAATAACTGGATGCTGGTACCAAAAGTTACTCCCTTGAGAATAGAACTTGGGGAAAGTACAATAAAATTTTGCCTGAATTCCATATAAAGTGTGTATAAATACGACTGGTTTTAAAATTATGTAGTTAATATAGTTTGTTAGGATAAAAAAAAAGGGCAAAAAAAAGCAAGCAGCAATTTTCTCAGCAAATGCTAACTTGGATGTGCAGTACATCCCATAAACATGCATTATACACGTTTTAGGCAGACTGCTCAGCAATATTAAGCTACTTATCCCTCAACAAAACCCAATGGAAAATATTGCTTTAGCACAATATGGTGGAATTACCATTCTTATTGAATTCCTAACTTTGGTATTGGGTAGTTCTAGGACAGCAGCTGTGAAAAATCTTTACAGATACTGCTATGTAGGTGCTGTCTTCTAGTAAAAGAAAATAGCCATATTTAGTCTTGGAGGGTGATAAACTCTGTAGTATTCACTGACAAATGTAATTGGTTCTTTGATAACCCAAAGAAAAAGGCTGTTCTTTTATGTTCAGATAGTAAAAGGATGTGGTAAATTTATGATTATATAAATAAATTCATAAATATATACAGATATATTTATATATCTGTATATATGTGACTACATAAGCATACTTTTCAGAACACAATGTATTGCACATAATACTTTTCCAGAGTTATAAGATATCAAAGTGAGCACCAGTGCTTCCTTTCAGTGATAGAGCCAGGAAATTTTAGAACTAGTAAGCAGAAAATCTCCTTTCCTTCCTGAGTTGCTGCACTGATGTGTTTTCCTGCACTACTGATTCCATGTGTTTGTACTTTGCTCTGAAAGAGGAGACCTGCTTCATTCCCACTGAGTTTCACCTCCCTGAGCCCCTGGAGACCAACCTGTGGTTAACCAGTTTCATTCAAAACACTCCACAAAAGCTGTGCCTTCCTTTCCTTTTCCTTCCCATCTCTTCCTTCAACCAGTTTCTTGGGAGTCCAACCACCTACTCCAGAGTAGGAAGATTTCAGATCCTACACTCACACATGGCTCTGTGAATCATTGAACTATCAGAACATATTTGGGAGAAAGACTCTTCTTCCAAGCTTTTCTGCTAAATTAGTCGGTGACAGAAGAAAGGATGCGGTTTCGTGGCCCAGTGGCTTGGAGAACACTTGGGGGAAAAGAGGACCAACAATTCCAATCAATGCTCTGGTGGCCTTGTTGTTCACCCTTGTTAACACGCCAGCAGTTCCTACAATGCCCCAGAGCAAGCATTTTTTTGAATATGACTGAAAGAAATAGAGGTGTCCCTGGATTTCACCTGGGCTCAGGCCTGAATGCTACTGAGCAGGGATTGGGGATCTTTGAGCTCCAGGCAGCCAGATGCATTTCAACACTGAGGTTCTTCCAAAGATCTAGTCTAAATCTCTTTTTGCTGGAAATAAAAGACAGAGACAGAAAACATGTCATGTTTTGAGCTTGCCTACTGTGCAAATCAGTTGGTACAACAATAAAGTTCTCTTGGAGGCAGAGCCATGGACCTTTACGAGTCTTAGCCCAATGGAAGGCCGAGTGTGTATCCCTAGTGATATCACTGAAGAGATCAGGACTTCAACCATGTCATTCCCAGAGATAAAACAGAGGAAATTTCTTTCTTTCTTTCTTTCTTTCTTTCTTTCTTTCTTTCTTTCTTCCTTTCTTCCTTTCTTCCTTTCTTCCTTTCTTCCTTTCTTCCTTTCTTCCTTTCTTCCTTTCTTCCTTTCTTCCTTCCTTCCTTCCTTCCTTCCTTCCTTCCTTCCTTCCTTCCTTCCTTCCTTCCTTCCTTCCTTCCTTCCTTTCTTCCTTTCTTTCCTTCCTTCCTTCCTTCCTTCCTTCCTTCCTTCCTTCCTTCCTTCCTTCCTTCCTTCCTTCCTTCCTTCTTTCTTTTCTTTTCTTTTCTTTTCTTTTCTTTTCTTTTCTTTTCTTTTCTTTTCTTTTCTTTTCTTTTCTTTTCTTTTCTTTTCTTTTCTTTTCTTTTCTTTTCTTTTCTTTTCTTTTCTTTTCTTTTCTTTTCTTTTCTTTTCTTTTCTTTTCATTGGACAATCATGGAGTCATAGAATGGTTTGGATTGGAAGGGACCTTATCAATCCCATTCCACTCATCCTGCCCTGGGCAGGAACACCTTCCACTATCCCAGGTTTCTCCAAGCCCCATCCAGCCTGGCCTTGGACACTTCCAGGGATGGGGCATCCACAGCTTCTCTGGGCAACCTGGGCCAGTGCCTCACCACCCTCACAGGGAAGAATTTCTTCCCAAAATCTCATCCAACTCTGCCCTCTGTCAGTTTGAAGCATTTCTCCCTTGTCCTGTCACTATATGACCTTGTAAAAAGTTTCACTCCATCTTTCTTAAAAAGATAACCTAAATCCAAAATAATTGCCAGGAAGCTACAAAGAGAACTCTTACAGCATGGAATGGCTAATGCTTTTTTAGGCTGAGTGGCTTTTACTCAAACAGGGTTATTTATACCATGCCATTGATTGCAAAAGTTGAATGTTGGCAAGGAAAGCTACTCAGTTACCTTCTGCATGTAGATATGAAAGTTCTGTACCCTCTACACCCTCATAGTGCAAACTGGAAAAAATGTAAAAATTAGGATGAACATTTCAAAAAACTGGTGGGCTTTTTTTATTAAACATCCCTTTTCAAAGGAAATGTAACAGTAATGATAACAACAACGAAAATCACTCTAATATTTTGCCAAGCCTATTGTACCAACATTAGGAAAATAGTTTTAAAGACATGCTAGTGATACATCTTGTAGATTAATTCTCCTGGTACAAATAAAGCCTCTCTAGATGTGACTTCAGTGGAGATATTCCAAACTCATTCCAAATTTGACAATGCTCATAGAACTTGCTGAGAAATACTTTGTTCTTAAGACTTATAAACTTTACCTTACTGAAGTGTAAACACATCATGATACACCAAGATACAAATTAATTCTGATTCTATGTAATAACTTCTAAATTCAAAACCAATTTCTGGATTCAGGCTAGAAGAATGAGAGTTAGTCATATTCCTCAGGACTTGACAATTCTGAGGCATCATAGTGGCTCAGAATAGCCTCTTACTCTGGCTTTGAAACCCACTTAAGAACACAGATATAGCAGAAACCTGAAGCTTTTTATCTTCTCGTACTTGTTAGGGAGGTTGGGCTTGTCCTTTTCTAGCAATAATAACAAATGCAATATCTAATTTCCCATGTTACAGGAGAGGCTAAAAATTACACATGTCGACAGAATATAGATGGTTGGCTTGATTTTGAAGAGACAAGTGTGAGGGAAAATGAACATAGCAATGCTTCACTCTAAAGAAAATGTGAAATCAGCAAATTCGGTTGTGGGGTTTCATTAAAGCAAATGCTAACTAATTACCATATACAGTCTTCTAAAATTACAGTATCCTTGTAATGTCCCTGCCAAATTTCTACAGTATTCTTTTTACTACTATGCTACAATATTTTTCTTTACAAAATATCTTAGTGTACTAATATACTAGTCAAAGAAAAATTAATATTATATTAAATTAAACAATGCTGATTTGTGGGTTTATTTCACATCCAGAAGGACAGTAAACAGTTAAGGTAAGACCCTTAAATCATCACTACCAGTTCAACAAACTGCAGGAAACACAGCATTGCTTAAATCCTATCAAAGCTGTCATGCACATTCTGGTATTACCTATTCAGTCACTGCTATTGCAGTGATCCTGCAAATAAAAATGAACATATCTCCAACCCAGCCAGTCTCATTGCTTGATTCAGTGAGGGATGCAACAATCAAATTGTTTGTAATATCCCAATCCATCACTACACGTGCAAATTTGATGACACAAGTCACTGAACTGGGGTCCTAATAAAATAAAACATGAAAAAGAGGCTAAACAGAGGTCCATAATAAAGATCTCACAGAGAAGACCCCCCCAGACAAACAGTCATACCCACAAACAAAATGCCTTGCACAAAAGCAGTGGGGACATGGTCTTGCTTTCACTGGTCAAATCTCCAAGGACAATATTTGGCCAAAGAATTAGGAGAGTCAAAAAGATTAAGACCCCAGCACAGAAAAGCAGGTAAATTCAAACTGACACATGGATATGAATAACCCTGTTGAAGACATGTGAATTATATACATGTTAACTCAGAGTTATGCTGAAATGGAGGATAAGCTTGAAACCGTTTTCTGAAATTATTGATATTGAAGCCTGATTATAAGACCAACAAAAAGAATTCTGGTTTGTCTTACCTTGCCTGCTGCCTGCCTTATTTTAAAAGGGCCAATATTTCAGTTTTCATAATGATAAAAATCCAAGTCCAATGCAAGCCTTTCTACTCAAGAGGGCAAAAACATGACTCAAGACCACAGCGCAGAATCTGCACAAGAATCATCTGCACGGGAGAAACATCAAGCCCAAGAGGGATTTAAAAGCAATCAAAGAAGAAACAGGCTCATGATAAGTAAAAGTAACTAGTCTTTTCCCACCCATACACACATATATGAGTATCAAAAACACACGCTCTAGCTGTTAACAGGCATCCGCCAACACTCTGTCCTTGTCACTGATGGAAATTGAAATATATCTGTCTTGCCATTCAGCTATTCTCTAAATTTAGAGATGAACAAAGTTGGGTAAATTTGGATCAGGCACTTTCTGACTCACATTATCCTCCAAGCTGGCAATCCTTCACGTGTCACACAAAAAGGCCACTGAACATACAGCACACCACCTCACCCCTGAAGAGGTGAGTCGAAGCAAGGGATATGCAAACACCCCATTAAAAGGCAGGAAACCCATGCAAACCACTCTGATATCAACAGCAAAACAGTGCCTGAGGGTTGAAATATGCATTTGAAGAGCCAAGTCTTTAACTAGTAAAAACAGAACTCCATCATTTGAGCACAACTCTCTAGATTCCTAGTCGGGGAGGGTCTGTCCTCTATAGGAATATTTCCACACACACATTATTTTCTTCTCTCTCACACACAAAAACACTTCTAATTGCTTACTGTGTAGCAATTTAACTTGATTTTTTTATAAAATGGCTGTGATGTGAGGAAAAGAGAATAACTAAACCCTAACATCAATAAGTACTAATAAATATTAATATAACATAAACACCACTTATATTGCAATGTGAAACAAGTTTATTATCCACAGATGAAATGAAATTGCTGCCTTTATTACTGTCAGGAATGACTTCTAAGATATTTCTGTTTACTACTTGAGTATTCATGACCACTCTGTGTTTACAGCATCTACTCTCTCTCCCATCTCTCTCACCAACCCCTCCACATTTATACATGTAGCTGAAGATCAGTATTTCCTGATACAATTTTCTAATCAATATATGCAAATGCACATTGTGAGATTAGCAGAGTAGCAGACCAGCCAAATCCTGATACAGTTAGAACACCAACAGGAAATCTTACCATGCCTGTATTTGCAGTATGAACATTGAAAGAAGATAAATACAGAGTTCACAGTACGGTATCAAATAGATTCCTGCAAATTATTCAACTATCCACAAACTCTGTAGATAATGAGAAAATCTCACCTTTAGAAAATAAATGGAGCTAAGACATTTGGCAATATCCCAAAGCCTTTCATTTCCTAAAGTGGTGTCTCTTATTAAAGTAACAGCACATGTAGAATAAATAGACCTGTTTATGCATCCTATAATTTAGAAAAAGACCTAGGAGATGATTTCTCCAGCCCCAAAGTTGATCATCTTTCACTATTACAAACTGCACTTCAAGTATGAATCACAAAGTCCTCAAATTTTCTATCCATCCCCTCACATTCTTGTTCCCCCATTTAGAACAGAACTAACTTGAAAATTCTGACATTTTCAGGAATGCTTGCCCGGTAATTTCTGTGAAGCACAGACAGCCTCCAATTACAATGAAATAGCTACAGTGCATTATCATTTTTAGAGTGTTCTTTGCTTCTCTGAAGTGAATCAAAGCTCTCCATGGGAGCTACTCCGATTAACGTCAAAACAATAACGGGCTAAAAACTCTCAGCATTAGAACAAGGGACTCAGTTTGTATGGGTAATATATAAGGATCTATGAAAATATCACAGGAACTTCCATAAGGGGAATGCCTATATATTCATAGAATCACAGAATTTCAGAAAGGCTTGGGCTGGAAAAGACCTTAAAGCTCATCCTGTCCCACCCCCTGCCATGGGAAGGGACACCTCCCACAAGACCAGGTTGCAGTGACCTTGGATACTTCCAGGGATGCAGCAGCCACAGCTCCTCTGGGCAACCTGGGCCAGGGCCTTACCCACCCTTACAGGGAAAAAATTCTTCCCAATATCTCATCTAACTCTGCTCTCTGTCAGTTTGAAGCCATTCTCCCTTGTCCTGTCACTCCAGACCCTTGCCCAGACTCTGTCTTCATCTTCCTTGTTGGGTCCTTCAGCCAATTAAGTCACCCCAAAGCTTCTCTTCTCCAGGCTGAGCAATCTGAATTCCAGGGTTTCATCACAGCAGAGCTGCTTTATCCCTCTGTTTATCTTGGTGCCTCCTCTGAATTCTCTCCAACAGCTCCATGTCCTTCCTGTGCTGGGCCCAGGGCTGGAGGCAGCTCTGCAGGTGGGATCTCACCTGAGCAGGGCAGAGGGGCAGAATTCCCCCTTCCCCTGCTGCCAACACTTCTAAATTTTTATGTTCCTAAATTTTAAGACTTTCTTCTATAGGCAGTTCAAATTGCTCCCAAGAAAAGGCATGAAACTGGAGCATTTCCCTCCTTTTACCTGGCCTCTTCTGTTTGGTTCTCTATAGACAGGACAATGAATTGCTTCTGGCTATAAGGACTAGACATACAAATGTGCTGCCAGCTCCATCATTCTTCTGCAGGACCAGGAATCACTGGCAAAACTAAAGTAGTTTCCAGTTAATCTCCTGGTGCTTCTGTTCCTCAGTAGAGACACTTCCCAGACACTCCCAGGAAGAAAATTCATTCCATAAACACTTAAGCAGCATGTCCATTCCTGCACCCCACTGCACATGGACCTGCAGATGGGATGTTCAGCGACACAAATGCTGCAGACAGCAACCATGGTCTGGTCTCCAAAAACTGGGACTCACCACTATTCCCTGGTCATTAATTTTCTTCCAGCAGCGTATTTGTTTGCCAGCTTCCACAGAAACAAATTTGGAAAAGTTGCTTTTAGATTTTTACAATGAAATATCAGACAGTGTAAGTCCACTTTTACTTATCCTTTCCTGCTGAATATTCTGCTGCCTTCACTGGAAGTTTTTTGGCTGTGTAAGGAATACCATATAGGGCCTAATGAGGTTTTATTCAGTTCCTGAGAGTCTTTATTCTATCTTTGGGTGTTTGAACCCTAATGTAAATTCAAATGGAAATGCAGACTGAGCAGAGCAGAAATCCACATGCTTTAGATGCATTGACCATATACATGTGTCTGGGATATTTAAAAGGAAGCCATTTATCATCAGGAAGCAAAAGTGTTTATTGTGAATCTGACATTTAAATACACCATCAACAGCAACCAGCATTGAGAAATGGTTTAATTAACCTGAAAGGGTGTAATTTTATGCTATTTAGCAAGAAATACAAATTTTAAAGTCCTTTTTTCGCTGTATATATCAGAGTAGTAAGGCCAAATCCTGCTCTTAGATACCCATATTTAAATGTGGAGAAAATTCATTAACCTCCCTTAATAAACCTGCAACTAAGAGGGTGCAGACATAACCAGAACCTGTTACACACACTCTATAACCCATTTCCTAAAATTACCATGCTCTTTACATTTTAATGGTAGAGTAAAAACTTAAGCCCCACTGGCAAGAATTGATCACTGGATGGTGAGTGGAGTGGTGAATCCTTGGGGTTCCTACTCTCTGAGTGCTTTTCTTTATTACTCTTCTTAATTTCATTTGGCCAAGTGACTTCTCCTATTCTACATTTTCACATTTCTCCTGAAGGTGCACTCTAACAGGACCATACTTCAGAATTCCTCTGTTTACAACAACTCTGGTGTGTGAAATCGTGGCCATGGTGGCATGGTCAGTACTTACCTGTTCAAAATCTCCACAACACCACAGAGGAGTTTTCTCCTCTGTTGTTATTTTGAACAGAACACTCTTACCACACCAGCTTGCTCAGCAAAAGCAGAAAGCTCAGAGCCCTGAGCAGGAAACCCAGCCTCAGTTTCACATTTGAGGAAACCATAAAAACCAGAACAATTTAGGCAAAGTTAATAAAAACTGTTACCCACACAGAGCAATCATTGCTCTGTTCCTCCAGGACATCCAGAAACCAATACAGTGACCTATAAAACACAGCTCAAGTAAGCCCTCAACAAATCTCTTCAATGTCTTGAAATCCATCAGCCATCAGTGACCAGAGCAGATCTGAAGAAAAACACACTAGCTGTAACACACAGTAAGAGAGAGGGAGCCATGGAGTCCAGAAACACAACAATTTTTGGCAATCACAGACAACCTGGCACCTCTCTGATGCCAGTGAGATGCTGGTGCTCTGGAGATGGCCAAAATGACCAAGGCTGCCATCATCCATAGAAAAATGTCTTTATTTTTCCCCTCCCCTAGATCTGTGTGGAGCCTCTGGATCTTTTGTCCTTACTTGTGCCCACTAGTTGTCATTTCCACTTGCATTTCAGCACAGGGATCTGCATGGATGAGGAAGAAGTATGAGGCAGATGCACAAAGAGCTACAGCAAAGGCTAAAGGGGGTCATGGAATGATCCAAGGATTTGTTGGGCAGTTGTCATTCCCAAGGATGCCATGTGCAGCATGGACATGTCTGAGGCATTCTCAAAATCCCCAAAAAGGCCTTTAGTGTGTCTGCCAATGCAGGGATCCTGCCTAGGGCAGCCCTTGTGAGCTTCCTATGGAGAAGCACAAAGGGATCAGCACAATTGGATCATTTAGTTCTCAGTTTTCCCACAGTAAAACATGGAATAATAACTAACTCCATATTGTGGAGATAAATTAACTATTGCCATGTTTTCTGGCACTGTAGTAACATGGATTCTAGGGGGAAAAAAAAAAAAAAGCTATATATAGCCACATAACCAATGCAGGTAAATACCTCTATAAATAAAACCTGTAAGTACTGCTGCAATACAAATGATAAATAAAACCCAAAAAGACTTAGTCATATGCACAGGCAGATTTCCAGTGATGGAGGAAGTACTTTTACAAAGAGCACAGTGAAGCACATAAAATAGGATGGTGAAGAGAAAAGTAATAAATCATCCTAGAAATACATTATTCTGAAAAATGGCCACGGTAGGCAAAAGTATGTTCCTGAAGTTCTGGCATACATTTTTTTTTTTTTTTCTGGATAATTGAATATACAGATAACTAACAGGTACATATGAGCATCCTCCTACATGGATAAAAGCCACATTTCCTTAAAAAACCAAAACAAAACACAAAACAAACAAACAAAACCAAACCCCCAAAACAAACAAACAAAAACCAAAACAAAACAAAAAACAAAAAAAACCAACAAAAAAACCCCAAACAACAAAACAAAAACCAAATAAAAACAAAAACAAAATCAAACAAAAACAAAACAAACAAAAAACCAAACAAAAAACCAAACCAAACAAACAAAAACCCCACACCAGGATACCAGTGCTGTCTGCTCAGTCTAAACAGGGACACAAGTAGTTCTGTGAGCTGAGGAGTTAATGAAGCATTTGTGGACAACAGTTTACTACCTTGCCAAGAATTTACAGCACTATAAATCCTCATGGTGTATTTTGCTTTGAAAGAACCCCTCTGTATGGAAAAGCCCTGGGACACAGGAGTACATGTGCATGGGGAAGCTGCCAAATTTTCTCCAGCTGACCCAGGGCACACGTGCGTGGGAAGGGAAGTACAGAGAGGAGCAGGGGGTGTGCTTGGTGCTGTTTGTGGAGTCAGGATGGACAGGGAGTCAGGGCCTTGCTTTGTAAGGGTTGCACAGAGTAACAGGAGACAGAGGTCCCAGTGGGTTCCAGACACCCTGTGTGTGTGTCCTGGTGCCCCATGGCCCAGTGCTGACATCCCCTTCCAGCACTTTTGTCTTTCACTGCAGAACTTGAAAGGCAGCCAAGGGTTCTGATGGCAGTGCTCCCCCTCTCTGCTTGTGCTTCAGTACTGCCTGATCCAAGTGTCTCTCCAACAGCCAAAGGGCTCTCTGACTTCCCCAAACTAGACCCTGGGATAACTGCTGGCTCACAGTTTTCCTAGTTAGAAGAGAATGAGGAGACAGCAGAGGGGCATTTTCTTTACAGGGTACATTCTTCCAGCACAGCAGATGGGACTTTGTCCTTCAGCAAGGCAACCTCAGGTCTTGCTTTCAGTCAGGAAATGGTGGTGAGGATAGGAAAGGGTAAATACCACATAAATATCTTTACAATAAAAATAAAATTTGAGAGGCTTATGTAAAAAATCTCTACCAAAGTATGTTGTAGGTACAGGCATACCATTGACTACCCTGTAGCTCCAGGGCATTCTCTCTGCACAGCAGCACTAGAATCTTCTGAAGGCAAAGCACACCTATCATGTATACATCATATGCCAGCAAAATTCACCTTATGCCAGCAAAATTCAGCTTATGCCAGTAAAATTCTGCTTTAGCCAACATAACTTGCTCCAGATCATCCAAATGAAGCTCTAAGCCCAATTTCTTGAAGTGGGAGCAAGAGCTGCACTCATGATATCCCTGTCTGTACCCTTGCATCAGTGCAGCTCCATCAGTCATGTCTTCACACGTGGGATTGACACTGAAAGGCTGCCAATATCCAGGGAATCTTGTAGACCCAGCACTGACTCCTGCAGCTCACCATTTCCAGTGCTTACACATTTCAATCCTTTTCAATCTCACAATATATCCTGCTTCTAATAAACCATGTGATAGGTACCTAAGCAATCCCTTAGCATCTGTTATGGACTTATTTACTCAGATACTTTTTCCAGTGCAGACATAGCTTTCATTAAGTCAACAACATTTCAGAATCACTTTAAAAATCTGCTGGGTAAACAACAGCCTGAAATGAAAGCGCTGACTTGCAGCTGCTCAAATGAAATTTTTGTAACAAACTTACATTTAATCCTATCTGTATTTGAAAGTTCTGTATTTAGATAGTGTTTGATGCCCTATTTTTTTTTGTGAGTTTCATTTAGCATCTCATTCTTCTTACTAGATACCCCATGAGATGACAACCATGCACACATCCTGATACTCCAAATACTTTCAAGCAGAAAGCAATGTTCAGACACATAAATAACATTACCTTTCATGCCCTCACCCTTTCCCTCACTTTGCAGATGCAGAGGCTACACTACACCAGTAATCTCATTTACAACTGCCAGCTTGCCATCTTAGCCCAGTTTGCAGAGATCTGTTATCCTCCATCTCACAGACTACATACATTTCTGTAGGAAAAAAAATAACCCAAACAACTTTACTGACCACTAACAACACTACAAAAGAACCCAAAAAGAAGACATAGTAAATGTTTATTAATAAATGGCAGCAGAGACATTTCCCTCTGGCACTACAGTGCTTGTAGCTAAGGTGTTACTATTATTGATTCATGATTAACACTCCAGGAACAATCATGAATACTGAGCATGAAGCAAGAATAGATTTTTTTATTATTATTATTTTCCCAGAAAAAAAATAAATCTTGCAAACAAGTTTAATTTGGGTAGAAGAGTGATAATTCTCATGCAATCTGGTATTAAGCTTGATGACAGTTTAGGACCAATGGTCAGCTTGCATTTTTTATTTTTGTAATTCAGTATTTCTTATTGTTTTTCTCCATGCTTGACTGTTCTCCAAAAGATAAAACTACTACAAGTCCTCTGGTTTAGAAACTTGTCAGTCCTCACCTTCTTCCTTCATAAATTACAAACATAATCAGAGATTCTAAATCACAAAACTACAGTTGTTGAAAACTTGCAATGTGAAGACATCTCTAAATAAAAACACTACACCTTTTCCTCTAGCAAAACCAAGGCAAACCCCAAATACTGGACAACATTCCCATGCTATTCCAACACCAGCAAGCCTCTGCTTGAAATGAAGCCGTTCCTTGCAAGGAAAAGTTGCACTGCAGCACAAATACTGCTTCAGGTTTGAGAGTATATAGAATAGAAACCTGCAGGAGCATCAGTGTTTGGCTCAATACACCACTGAGCCCAGCATGCCTGGGGATGTGGAAGGTGGGACTGGGACTCGTTTGCCCTTTTGAAAGGATAAATGGGAAGGAGCATGGATTATTCAACACCACAGCAGGTTAGAAACTCTTCCTCCAACAACACTTGAAGAAGTGAAAAGTTTGCAGCCAGATGTTGTAACTCACATAGCTCTCCAGCACCTGGGACTGGTGCTTCACTATTTGGTCTAAACACATAAAATCATATTTCAGGCTTCTTCCCTCACTGCTTTGATTCTTTTCTTCCAACAGCTCCTGACAGTGACAGTAAAGATAGTCCTTCACAAAATGATAGAGCGTTGTAATGTTGAAACTTTTCTCTTTCATATCATTATCATTTATATTGTTATTTTCCAGGATTCTAAGAAATATCTACTAGGATACCATCAAGTATATTTTCAATAAAGCATAAACAATACCTTCTAAAAAGGAAATTACCCAGCATGAAATACATAATGGATATTCAAAATCCAATTCCCCAGACAGATACTTCAGTGTAACAGCTAAACAGAACATTGTTTCTCCAGAAACAGTGACAGGACAATTTGGTTTCCAAAGTGTTTGGATGTGCTTTCCATATGTTAGTAAATACACTAGGTGATGGTCATGCCCTACATGGTGTTTAAGAAGGGGCTTCCTGGGTATTAAAAAGCCTCATGCATTCCAACATAACTTTGACTTACAAAAAATCCTCATGTATAGTTTGCCTGTTTCCTTTACCCATACCCAGTTCTCCTTTCCTGATTATTATTCATATCCGGAGCCTGTGAAGGGGAATCAGAGTACAAAAAAAAACCCAACCCAGACTGATACAGCACCTATGTGAAGATAGCAGAAAAGAAATCTGCATTTCCCCTGTGAGCAATTACACCTTACACCCTCTTCTACAAAGTTTTGGAAAGGCTTTGTCACTTTCTTCTTCGGCATCACCTCCCCCTCCTGCCATACAGCATGACTGGAGTCAAATCTTCTCTGTTAATGGACTGCACAGAACACGGTGTGCAGCAAACCAGCAGCACCCCTTCCCCTTCTGATCTCCCTTCACTAAATCCATTTATTTAGTATTTTAATTGCCATAAACATTGCACAGGGAGGCGGCAGCCTGCCAGCCCCTCTGTGCCGAAGCGAGGGCAGGTCCCAGCACCGTCCTGCGGGGGACTCCGGCACGGCCAGGAGCTCCCTACCCCGCAAACATTTCCCTACGCCAACTTTGTGAGCTTTAAGAACCGCTTCTGAATCAGGGACGTGGACACAGAAGATGCGGCAACAGAGCCGTATGAGATTGCCAAATGCCCAGCACCGGAGCAGGAACCCTCCTCCCCTTGCAGACCGGCGGGGCGAGCACCGCACCCCCAAGGCTCCGGGATAGATGGGGGAACAGATCCCTCCTTGCTCCTGCACCCTGAGAGCACCGGGATAGAGGGACAGATCCCTCCTTGCTCCTGCACCCTGAGAGCACCGGGATGGAGGGACAGATCCCTCCTTGCTCCTGCACCCTGAGAGCACCGGGATAGAGGGACAGATCCCTCCTTGCTCCTGCACCCTGAGAGCACCGGGATGGAGGGACAGATCCCTCCTTGCTCCTGCACCCTGAGAGCACCGGGATAGAGGGACAGATCCCTCCTTGCTCCTGCACCCTGAGAGCACCGGGATGGAGGGACAGATCCCTCCTTGCTCCTGCACCCTGAGTGCACCGGGATAGAGGGACAGATCCCTCCTTGCTCCTGCACCCTGAGAGCACCGGGATGGAGGGACAGATCCCTCCTTGCTCCTGCACCCTGAGAGCACCGGGATAGAGGGACAGATCCCTCCTTGCTCCTGCACCCTGAGAGCACCGGGATGGAGGGACAGATCCCTCCTTGCTCCTGCACCCTGAGAGCACCGGGATGGAGGGGCAGGTCTCCCCCGGCCCGGAGCCCCCTCACGCCCCCCGCCCACCCGCGCCCCGTCCCGGCACAGCCCTCAGCGCCGCCCCGCTCCCGCCCGGCCTCCAGCCCTCCCTGCCTCCTTCCCTTCAGCCTCCCACCCTTCCCTCCCTGCTTCCCTCCCGGCTCCCGAGCCCTGCCCGGCCGTACCTGGGCCGTACCGAGCTCTGCCGGCCGGCGGGCACCCACAACTTTGGCCGCGCTCCGCGGGGGCTCCGCGCCCGTCCCGCCCCGCAGGGTGGCCGTGACCATGGCGGTGGGGACGGGCGGGAGGTGCCCGGGGCTGCCGCCGCCGCCGCCGCCCGGAGCCCTGAGGGGCGCCGGGACAAGGCCGGGCTGGGCGCTGCCGCCGGCTCCGCTGCCCGGAGCCCTGAGGGGAGCCGGGACAAGGCCGGGCTGGGCGCTGCCGCCGGCTCCGCTGCCCGCCGGCGCCGCCAGCTTCTGCCGGGAGAGGGGGAGAGAGAAGCGGCATCGTCACCGCAGGGCTGCAGACGAGCACGGCCCCCCAGGCAGCACGGATTTGGGGTTATCGCCTTGGCCTTTGGGAGGGTTCACAGTTTTCTTCCCGGCAGGGGAAAGGGCTGGGTTCCCCTCTTTGCTCGGGAACTCAGGGGTTGCGCTCTGGGCTTCCAAAGTTGAGGGTTTGAGTTGGATTTTTTTTCCCCCCCCTTTAGGTTTTGCTTCGAACTAATAATTCCTGCTATAAATGATCGTGATATAAGTTTATGTAACGCTGCAGCTTCGATTAATAATAAAAGGCTTAAAGAATGGTATTTTCAGCTTTCTCTTCCATTGGTCTGAATATCCATTCCACGTGCCCACTGCACCCCTGTGCTCTTTCACCATGACTGATTCTGGAGTCGATTTGCTGCTTTCCCTTTCAAGTTTCCTCACAAAATTCCACTGTTTTTTCCAGTGGCGGTGATTATAATAATTATGATTATTGTTGTTATCATTATCATCATCATCCAAGCTAACTTTTCTCCATAGCACCATTTTAACTCGAAGTTCTCTGCTTTTTCTTAAAAGTTGCTTTTTATATTGCTAGAGTGGCTATTCCATCATCAGTAATAGGTACATTTTGATTATGACATTGTTATAGGATCTCTGACAAGATTTGCATTTGAGATTTCTGTAGGTACTGTGAAGATGCATATGTTAAATAATAGTGCATGCATAAAGTGCTCACTTTTGAAAAGGAAAAAAAAAAACCCTTTTATAAAGTTATTGTGCTTTGAGTAATCATGGCAGCTTTTCTTATTTATGCCATAATGCCATTTAGGCAAGTTAGGTATATGTGGAAAAAATATGACGGTTCAAGCCTCTTTTGATATCTTTAATTTTAAATATTAAACATCTTGTTTTTACTAGAGTTGACTTCAAAGGCACTTAATCCTGCAAAGAGTTCTGCCTCCGTTTAACTTTATACACTGACCAAAACTTTGGACTCTACTGCAATTATATGTAATGTACAGCCTTTGGGAAACTGCTGTTCTACTGTTGAAGCCCATAAGAGTTTTGTTATCAACTTTCTTTGTTTAAAACACAATGTGTGTATAGAGGTGTGTGTGTGTGTGTGTGTGTGTGTATAAAGCTACAGACACGTTTAGCTCTTTCCAGAATCAAGGCTGAAAACCTTACTTCTGGGCATAAATAGAAGCCTTGTAGCACAAAACTTCAGTGACTTCTAGGAAAATACATCCCCTCTTACCTTTAAACCCATCATAAGGCTGGCAAGGCTTAGTGGAAATACATGTTTGCTCCAGAAACTGTAGTATTTGTGCTTATAGGAAATCACAAGAGATATTTGCTCCAGATTTTAATATACAGAAATTACTTCTTTTCGGTCAAAGGTTGGACTCAGTGATCTTTGAGGTCTTTTCCAACCTTATTGAATCTGTGGTTCTGTGATCCTAATGTCAGCATTACTCTAGTAATTGTGACTTTGTATAAATTGTTCTGAGCTTTCTTCATTTTCGTCTTTACCTTTCATTCTCCATTACCCTGACAACTATCCCAAGGAAGCATAGGCAATATTCTCCTTACTTTCTATGGTGCTGTGTGTCATAGAAGTCTTGAAGAGAAAAGAGCTTTCTCTTCAAAACAGAAATATACCAGTCTGACAGTTTAAAAGTGCTTAAGTGAGAGACAAGAAGGTCAGGTATGGGGGGAAATTTCTTATGAAAAAATTCCATAAAACCCTGTTTCTCTGGTTTGTTGTAGCACAGTTTTCCACTGGTGTTCCTTGCACTGATTTCATGTCCCATCCTATGCTGCTGCAGATGGCAAAGAGAATTGGGACAGCATGTGGGAGAGCTGATCACCTCCTCTCCTGCTCTACAGAATATTTCTTTGCAAAGCACCTTATTCACCCCTACAGTGGCATAAAGCTCTCAGACTAAGAGTTCAGCCCTGTGGTGGTATTTTTGCTTTATGTCCTATGAAGAATGCAAGCTCACAGACTGTCTGAAAATGCTGTGCCTGCTTACAGTGCTAGAAATCCATTGCCTACCTGGAGTTAGTCCAGGAGGGAAATCCTAGCTCTGCTGCAGACAACCAGAGGTTTGCTGCTGACATCAGTAGCATTGGGTGGGGATTCTCTTTTGTGACCCTAGGAGCATTTGCTGTTCCTGATAGATCACTGTACTGATGAAGTGTCTCCTAATGTTTGTCCTCGGACATGAACGTGTGGGCTACTGATTAAAAAACTTCTTACAGAAACACTCAGCGTTACTCTGATTGCATATTTTCACTTAAATTTCTAATAAGTAATATTCTGGTGGTATTAATACTGCTTTACTTTGTTCTCAGACAGTTCAGCAACAGAAAACATCTAAGCAAATAAAACTTCTTGAATCCAAACGATAGACAATCCTTGGTAGCTCAGTGGGAAGAACAAGTAAGTTAATAGGAGTAGATTATGACTTTCTTGACTAACTTCAATAGCAACTCATGGCTTTTTGTCTTGTTTCAGAGGAGCAAATTAGCTGAGAAGTACAAAACCAGAAATGCTGTAAACAAACAAAAAAATTTCACTACTCAAACTACCACCCATCCCTTACCCACTTGTTCTCCCTACAAGCATTAACAGTGAGTCAGTTTGGGGTCTTTGCATGTCATGCATGTTAACATTTTTCCTAATAACCTCACAATCCTGTCTATTCTTGTTTATGCAACCAAAAGAGCTCAGGAAATAAAGATTACTGCTTCTTTCAGTCTAAGTTGTGATAAATATGAAATGCTTGTAAAACTGGTAAACTTTCCTTTGAATATAGGTTTTGTGGCTTTTCTAAGTAAATACAAGGAAAACATTATGTCTCTGGGATAGGCTTGCAAAGACCAATTGGCCCTCATCTGTCACCTCCTAAGGGTACAATGTTATACTAAGTTTATTTAAATTTTAGAAACTTAATATGGAAGCATATACAAAGCATCAGGTGCTCGATTAGCTTTCAGAATAGTGGTACAGAAAAACTGTCTATTTAGGGAAAAGCAGCAACAGCTTTTCTTCTGTGTCTCTTCTTTTATTAATTTTCTAAAATGTGCCTATCAAAACTTTAAAAATAGCCCCTTTAATCAAACTGTGTTAATTAAGAGTTGAGCTATTTTCATCTTTGTGGGTTTGGTGGTTTTTTGGTTTTTTGGGTTTTTTTTGTAACAGCATTTTTACATTTTAACCCTGAGAAGACGTTGGTAAAGGAGTGTTGACAGAAACAAAGATTATGATATGAGAGATTGAAATAATCCTCAACAAAACCTACATCTGCTGTATTCTATTTCTGCCAGATTAATTAAAAGAATAATCTTAGTTTTTAAAGAGAAAGAAAATCTGCATTTTGAGAATCAGTCAGCATAACATATTATCAGATACTTTTGGAATAATGAACAATAAGACACTGAGCAAGCTTTGGACACTGCAGCAGAAAACATGTGCTGATACAATGGCAGAGCCAAAAGAGAGGAAAAGAAGAAGAAAAAAATTGGCTTTAAATGCTGGAAAGCAGGTCTCTGCTTCTCATCCACAGCATAATAGCACACACAATACACCAATTTTGAAACAGCGCCTTTTCAATAGCAACACGACTTTCATTTTCACTGCAGGATGCCACAGGCAGTCCAGAGTTTGAAATATGTATGCTGGTCACATGCAAACATGCCACAATGTGCTGGAAATCTGCCACTTGTTTATGATTCCCCATCTTGTACGTGGCATGGTCTCAACTATTTAAAGCAGAGTTAATTTTTTTTTTTCCCATATGTATCAAAATAACTCTGGCCTTCCTATTTATCAGTGCATGGAAGCCTTCTCCCCATCCCCTCCTTTCTAGCAGGGTTTGCAGGTAAGAGGGAGGCTGTCCAACAGTTTCAGCCTCAGATTTGATTACTCAAATGCTACTTCTGCTATCACAAACCACAAATCATTCTGTTTGGGGAATAAAGCAATGGAAAGAGCAAAAGGAGAAAGCACTTGCAGGTGGCTGCTCTGCTGTGATCCACACACTGAGCAATGGGGCACATGTGTGTGCACACGCAGGCTCCAGCCAGGCTCCACACACACAGCACTGCTGCTGGGGCAAGGCTTTGTCTCCTTCACTGTCACTCTGCTGCAGTTTACATCATGTCCTCAAATCCTTACTGATCTGATGTCAACATTACTTCACACATGCAGCTCAAATGAGAGCATGGTCATGCTCTACAAGGGAGGAAATCTCAGCTCCTGGCTGCTGTCTGCCGGAGCAGTGATTTAAAACAGACACACGCCTCTCAGCAAGCCTTCGTGTTTTCCTAGTAAAATATGAGATCTGTTTAAAAAGAACCTAAAACTCACTGCCCATCACATTTATATTTTAACACCTACACACTGTAGATAGAGACCTCAGTCCATTAATCTTTCCAGAATGATGCTCTGACAAAGCAGTTTGGTTGGGAAAAACTGCAACTGTTTACAGAACAATATCAGGTTTTTTCCTTAGCGGCCCCATGGCTATGAGAAAACATTTGGCATAACCCTGAGAGTTTATTTAGCTCGCAGAACACTGGCAACCCACTTTCAAACCAAAATGATGTCTTTTGTCAATTAATAATATAACTAATCTAATGCCATGCCTGCAAACCAGCTGAACAGACCTCTCCAGCAGTGAGAGCCATGGCCTCTCTTCATTTACCCCATAGTAACAATAAAATTCTCTTGAACAACAGAATATTTAATATTCAGAGAGTGACAACACACAAACACACTGTAAACACAGTCACCAGCTATGGCACTTTAGTACACTTTCTTAGGGTTTTGGCTCAATCCTATGGCTTTCCACGTTTTTCTCCTGTATTTCCAAGTTGCTACTTATATACATGGCTGATCCTGCCTGATCTGAACCTTAAGTGATAGCCAAGCATCCTGATAACTCCACACGCTGAAACAAAGGAATGAGCAGAGCTTCAGCCAAGCACTCGTGTACACACAGGCACCCACAGGGGTTTGGTGGATGCTTGTGGAGGCAAAAGGCTTCGTGGTCTGTATTTTAGCCCTGGGCTCCCGTTAAAAAAAAAAAAAAAAAAAAAAAAAAAAAAAAAAATCTTCCTTTTGCATACAGGCCTTGGGCACCGGGTTACCTGTGCCCAAAGAGAAGACATTAAAGCAGGTTCTCAAACAAAGATGAGGAGCACCGTGGCATGGCAAGGTTTTTATGGGCTGTTTCCAAAAATGCTGTATTTCATGTAAAAGTGTTCAAGGCGTGCAACCAAGCGGGAGGAGGAGAAAGAGGAGGAGGAAGAGCAGGAAGAGGAGGAAGAGGAGGAAGAAGAGGAGGTGGAGGAGAAGGGTTTTAAGGAAGGTTGGGGTAGTTCCTCCTGCCAATTGCTCGGTAAATGACCTGTCAGTTTGATGCAAACGCTCTCCCTGCGACGCCCCAGCTTGGGGCGGGGGCAGGGATGGGGAGAAAGGAGGGGAGGGAGAAGAAATTGCTCGACAGAAGTATTTTTAATGACCCCCAGGGAGAGGTCATCGTGGCGCAGGCTGACGTGAGGTACCCGGGGGCAGGCAGCCTTCCTCCTCCTCCTCCCCCTCCTCCCCAGCACGCTGCTCCCATCCCCCCTGCCCTTCCCTAAAGGAAGCCTCCAAAAGCACGATTAATAAACAAGGACGTAGAGACTGCCCGGCTGGGTACAACTCGAGTGTTAGTTTTTGTAAGAAGAATTTTAAAAAAACAGCTGGAGAAAATCTGGGACTCAATGGAAAGAGCCTTTCCAGGGGCGGACTGTCAGCCAAAGGAAGATGAGTGTGAAACACGGGCAGGAAGGTTTACGTGTGCTGAAGTACAATCTCAGCATTAGTTGGTTGGGGATTTTTTTTATGGCTTCTTTTGTCTGTTGGTTTCTTTTTCTTTTCCTTCTTTTTCTTTTTCTTTTTCTTTTTCTTTTTCTTTTTCTTTTTCTTTTTTTTTTCTTTTTCTTTTTCTTTTTCTTTTTCTTTTTTTCTTTTTCTTTTGACAACTCCCTGCCTGCCTGTCATTAGAAGTAAGAATGTATTTCTTTGTCTCTATCAGATCTTAGTTAATTAGCCATCGCTGCAGCAGGCTCAAGGATTTAAATTCAAAGTGAAACTCATTCTAATCAAAACTGCAGCAAACTGGGGGTTTTGTTTGACTTTAACTTGGGAGTCAGTTATTGTATCACTGATGTACATACTGCATTACCAGCTGAGTGCTTTCAGCGTCCCTCTATCAGTGTGAAATATTTAATCGGCACAAGGATCCAATCAGCACAGCAGAGGGGAAGCTAGCGTGTGCATTAATTTACTTCAGTTGAAAAGCAGTAAAGCGGTCAGAAACACATAACCTTCTCCCTTTCCCCCTCCTCCTTCCTCTCCCAAACAAATACACAGCACATCAGAAGAGTTTTGGGGGAGGGATTGAAAGCCACCCTGTATGAATCCAAATAGGATAGTCAGACAATAAATTAGTCACTCCTGCCAAAGAACGACAAACACTGCCTGAAACAGAGAGGGGAACAACCCACAACACCACCACCACCCCCAGACATGCCCTCCAAAAATCCTTCTCCAATTAATTACATTATTTAATTGTTTTTTAATCTTGGACTCTTTTAAGGCTGGAAAGATGGCTGAATGATTGCCCCTTTCTGTGTATGACATTAATTAGAAGGAAAGCACATGCCAGGAAATGTTGAAACAGTCCTTCTCTTAAGGTGCAAAATGGCTTTTGATTTTCTAACCCACCACATTCTCCAGGAAAGGCTTCCATTAATATAATTGGTATTAAGAATCTGGTTTAGAAGCATTCACAAGCCCTCCTGCACATCAGCGAATTTCCATACTGCAGCGCACAACAGCTAAACTTTTCCCACTTCTCATTCTACCCTTGTATTTCTCGCTTATTCTCCAAAGACAGCCGAGCTCCTTGTCTCCTTGGTATCGTAATGAGAATACCAACATGCCATTTTCTTTCACAAGGGATCATATACAGCCTGAATGTTACATGAACAAATTTGTTCAATCCTCCAAGCAAAACCGTCGCGGGGAAATGTGACGAGGGACGATGATTAAAGTGGCATCAAAAAAAAAAAAAACAAAAACCCCAGCCCAGCTTGTCAGTCTCAGTGACCAAACTCTCAATGTGGCTGCTCTCCAGGACAGGGCAGCAATAAAGAATTAACAGATTTATGTAAAGAGAGAATTTTCCAAACTGGTAAATACTCCAGCAATGGGCTTAGAAACACACATATTCAGTCAAGTGCAATTAGCCTTTAATTTCTGAACCCATTAAACATCTTGCTGACTGCAAAAACCAATGTGTTTTAAATGGTATTGCTAACTGGCAATCCACTGGTCAAAGCTTGGAATTAGCTGCTCAGTGAGGTGTAAACAGCACTTTTTAACTAACATGGAGTAAGGAGGAAGAGGATTCTATTTAATGAGAAAAGTCAGATTGATATCATGGAACATTCTGGTAGTGCCTGTGCATCTTGAAGGAGAGGAGGAGGGGGAACTAGGGTTGGGGGTTTTTTTAATAACCTCACAAATAATCCCTTCTCCTTTCTCTCTCTCAAACCATGCCAATGATCAAGGAAATGAGAACAAGGCGCTTGATTCACAGCTGACTCTCTCTTCTTGTTACATCAGATCAAGAAGGAGCAGTGTAACAGGGAGGGGGGAGCTGATTTCTGCCGAGGAAACAAATCTACAAGCTGGCATTTTGTCTCCTACTCCTATTAGTTAGACCAGTTTTCCGTCTGAAACAGAGCTTTTAAAACTTGCAATGGAGTTACATGTGTGCCCACTCACACACATGCTGCATATATGCATTCAGAAAATTAAACATTATGCATGGGGGATAAACAACTCCCCCAAAGAAATCTTCAAGGCAAGAAGAGTTGGTTTCTCATTGTATTTGATGGGTGGATCTCTGTTCTTTCCCTTAATCCCAAATTAAAAACGTACAATAAGCTGTTGATGGTAATGGTAAGACACAGCCCGTGCTGAAGCCCCCAGTAGTGACAGCCTTTAGATGGGGGGCACTCTGTTCTGGAGCAGGTCTGCAAGGCTCTGACAGGCTTTTTTAAAACCCAAATTTAGAGGAAAACTTTGGCTTGATCTCACTATGAATAAAAAAGAAAGCACACAGGCTTCCTCTCGGCAGGTCAGGCTCCTTGCTGTGTAACACGGGTTCTCCCATAGCCCCAAAGCCAGAGTCCTACTCTCCATTAGCAGCTCAAAATTTACACTTTTGCTGTTGCCAGCTTCAGTTTCTCATCATTTGCCCCATCCCATGCATTCAAGAGGACTCCATTCATATGGCTTATTTGTGGGTGAAAAACAAAACCAGCTCTCTACAAACAAACACACAAAACCACGCTGGGTGTACACCATATAAACACTAATGTACTTCTAATTTAAGTTTTGAGAAAACAAAGGCAGAGTGATTAAAGGCCAGGAACATGCAGTCAGCATATGGAGACTGAGTAAGTGTCCTAGAACAAGCTGAATGCTTCCATTGTGTGAAACTCATTCATTATAGCTATAAGATGCAGGGCAGACATTTGCATATCTAGAGTAGCATCTTGTCATTTTTAGATAAATCATGGGATTCAGACCCTTTCTAAATGGCATCAAATAGTTCTAAATTGTTCTAAAACTATTTAGAATGAATGAACTGTACAAATACATTAGCAGATGTGGATAATCTGCCCCCCTTTGTTTCAGTACTCTGCCTCTTTTCTTCTCCTCTCCATAAATGCCATTAAAGTTTGTATTCTATGTATCAGGAACTTAGGGGGTTCTTATTTTTGCTTAAAAAGGCACTGCTTTCTATGACCAAGCACAGCAAAAACAGATGCAACTGTTTTATGCAATCACAAAGACTAACAATAAATTAGAGTAATTTATTGTATCCAGTTCCAAAGTTGCTGCCTCCTAACTCACATTCCCTGTCCCGTATTCATCCCACCAATCCCAACCCCCACCCCAACCTGATAATAATGCTTTGATTTCTCTCTCCTTCACCCTAGCTTAAAATCAAATTTGGAAATGCACATCTTCTTTGGAGTGGCAGGAAGAACTTGCAGTACAATAAACCAAGCCAAATCCTTTCACTCCCCCTTTTTTCCTAGATAACACAGAATCCTCCTGAAATGAACAAATGTAACTGTGAACAGATACAGACTTCCCATGGGATCAAACCATCAGTTCCTCAGTACACATAGAAAGAAGATAGAAGTTAAATGGTTGCATTTCCCCCAAGGGAAGGCAGATCTTCAGTGGTAAAGTATTCCCATCAGAAATTCTGGATAAATTGCAAAGAAAAGAAAAAAAAATCCCTGCCTTCTCTCCAGACCTGGTGTAGACATTTCTGCAGCAATTCTACATACACATACTTCATCCCAACAGCACGAGCTTTTAGGATGACTCTGAAGTGATCAGTGTTTTTCAAGTGCAGGCATGTTTGCATGGTACAGGTGAGACTGCTCGGAGCAACCTTGCAGTTTTCCATCACTCCCAAGTACAGTTTTGATGACAAAAAAAAAAAAAACAAAGCAAGAGGGGAAATAAAGAGCTCAGCTGAGTGCTTACACCCAGGCACCTCCTCATTCCAAATCCACAGGCACAAGGGCAGCAGAGGCCAGAGGAAATGTCACCCCATGCTCCTGCCCCCGAGCCTGGGGGGATCCCACCCTTTTTGGCAAGGGAATGTCAGTATATGAAGGAAGCTGATTTTGTCATGGAACCTGAAGAGTGAGCTTCGTTCAGAGGACAAGATGAAGGCAACTTTGTGAACAGGTTTTTTTGCAAAAGCCATCAGCTGTTAGCACACTTTACTAATGAAAAACCCCGTGGCTTGGCAGCACAAAGAGAAGGGTCCTTCTAGCCCAGCCTCTGAGTCTGCTTCTGGCTGAGTCCTTCCACCAGGACTGAGGTGGAATCAGAGCTGTCTTTCAAGATCTGGATAAAACCCTTTGCCTTAGCTTCCCTACTTGATAACATGTTTTCCTTGTTGAGGAAATGAGCCTGTTAGCATCCATTAAATGCTGTTTATTTATATTTTAAAGACAAGTTAAATCATATGATTTTATCTTAATCCCACGGGATTATGGCTGTCAAATCAAAGGTACTGAACTATCACCTTGTTTATCTAATCTTGCCTGAAATATTTTCTCATGTTCTCCAAAGGAAACTTTGTGGAGATAAAGATGAGACTTCACAAGTCCAAGCATTTTGCTGGGTGTATGTGGGCTTGGCCACGAGAAGAACTACACAGATGGCAGAAACTTAATTTCATGTATTTTCCTTTCCACAGGTTGCATAAAAAGCAATCTAGAGACCAAAAACACGTAGTAAAGCCCATGACCAGAGATGGTCACAACAGGTAAGTGCACCTCTCTTTAGAGGTGCTACAGGTCTGAAGAAGAGAAGTGTTCAAAGAAGCTGGAAGGAACAGCAGAAGAGACAAATTTCTCACAGCAGCACTTTTGCCATTCTGCTGTCACCAGAGAGAAAATAGTTGAAGTAGAAAACCTCTGAGAGATTCTCCTGCATCATAAAATAAAACTGTTTATTACAAACTATAGAATGAGAATGATGAATAGTTGTGCAGGTGTTTGCAGAAGTAAAGGACACAGAAGGATGAGTTGACAATGGACTTGCATCTCAAGAATTCCTGCTTTCTCATACACAATTTATAAAGGATGACAGTCTCAATGATTTTCTCTGCCCCTTCCCAGGGTGTCTGAGCACCTGTACATAAACAAAAAAAATCCCTATGATCCAGTGAAACCCTTCCAGGGGTAGGAATTCTGAGTATACATGCAGAAGGAAGCTGCAGGAGATAAAACTGAAGTCACAGAAACACATTCAAATGGTGTATCAAGTAAAAGCTGGAAACTGAACCTCCACATCACAAACACAAAACTTTAGTTATTGAGAGAGCACCTTCGCTCCTCATTTAATTTCTCCCTCAGTTGCACCACTTCATTTGCCATGTGGAGTACCAAAAACCATAACTGAGGATGATCACATTGCTCTCTTTATCCAGCCTGAGGGCTGACTGTGCAGGAAGACTGGCTGCCACAGCACTCAGGCTGCAACAGCACTGCAGAGGTTTTCTGCCTTTCAAGCAGGGAGTGTTCAAAGAGGTAGGTTATCAAATACTGTCTTACAAAAAACATAAGGTAATGTTCAAAACCTGGCTGAATGAATACCACCTGATCAAATATTACCTCCTACAGAAGTGGGAGAAAGCAAAAATTGAGAACTCCAAGCCCTCTGTCTTTGCTCAGACCACTATTCAATACATAACTTTATTTTATTTTATTTTATTTTATTTTATTTTATTTTATTTTATTTTATTTTATTTTATTTCATTTCATTTTGTTTCGTTTCGTTTAGTTTCATTTCATTTCATTTCATTTCATTTCATTTGGGGCATATAATGGTCTAGTTCCTCTAGGGACATGGGTGCTTTAACAGATTTAAAAAAAAAAACAAACTTCCCCTCCCTAGTCCTCCCCCACCATGATAAAGAATGTTGTGTGAGTACACACGTGTGAAAAATCAAAAGCCAGTTTAGACAGTTTGAGAATCCCAAGGAATACCACTTGACTGGATACAGATAACTGATCAGTCAAAATAAGAGGAGGATACAGCATGTAATATCCTTCTGTTAATGAGACTTCAGAGAATGAATGAAAAAAACTATATAGAATGACTGAACTGTACAAATACATTAGCAGATGTAGAAAATACTGTGTAAATTTAAGAAACAAGGGAATTATATGCTTTCACTCTAACTTAATGGAAATGCAAATGATAAGACAATGCTTAAAGGGAAAGAAAGGTATATAGAAGTGTTGGGAAAGAATACTAAAGAGATAAAAGAGCTGCTAATGAAGGACTGTGTAGATCCTTGAAAATAAGACAGTACACAGCCATTATTGTAGAGGCCAAAGAGAGAGTAACAAGCAATAAATAACACAGATCATGCCAATGACAGTAAATAAAATGGAATGTAGAAGAGAGAATGAGATAGAACAGACTGGGCCCACTTCAAAACAACAACAGAAGAGGAACACAATGGCTTAGGAGAAGGCAATGACACACTACATTGCCATTGCCTTCACACATCAAGATGGAGATGATTATTTAATGCACATATAAAATGGGAATTACCCGCAAAATTTAGTCCCCAGTCTTCAGTTGTGTCTGAACTAATTTCTAAACTATTCCCATGAACAGTGACAGGAGAAAGAAAGACATTTGTCTGTTGGGTTTTTGCTGTTGTAGTGGCAAACACTTTGATACTTCAGCCATGAGAATGCACAGGGAGCTGCAGAGTGGCACTGGTCTGGGAGTTTACTCAGACAGGATCCAAGGATAGAAAAGAAAGGTGAGATGCAATCGAGAGAAGCTTCAGCAAACTCTTCCCCTAACTTTTTTACATTTCAGAATCAGAATAAACATTTCCCATTGAGTGAAAAACATCACAAGCACTTAAATACCAACCTCCACCAGTCAACCAGATCTTTTGCTTGGAACATTTACCCCAGCCAGCAGCTTTTCTTCTGATAAAAGTCATGTTGCAAAGATGCTGAGTTACAAAAGATGGCAAGGTGGTCAGAAAGAAATGATGCTCTAGCTCTCCAGTTCTGTAGTGCACCCAATTATTTTTTACATTCTCATTTCAGTTAACCTTTTCTTCTGCAAGTGTGGGACACTCTTCAGAGCACAAGGCAAGGATTAGGTGGGAGGTTCATGCAGCAGCCCCCAATGATTTGAGTTCATATACAGGACAAGTCATGAGTAGGAATGAAAAGGAAAGCCCTTGTTCAAGTTCCAAAATCATCTGTGGTGTAACTCCCAACTTGGAATAAGATTGGGCTGCAATTTTGTGAACTGTAATGACATGCGTAGAAAAAGAATGGGACAAATAAGTGGCAGTGTCAAGTTTGCTCATTCCAGTTGGATTCCAGCTGAGCAGGAGGTGTTAACAACTGCTAATTGTGGAAAGTTAGTAGCTCTCTACATACCATCTCTACAGATACTGTGACTACAGCCAGCCCCCTATCACCTCACTCCTGTGTTTCCCCACTTTTGTTTTCTTTTTTTCCTAAAGGATCAAAACATTTAAAAGGAATTGGGGAAAAACAAAATAAAGTTTAGTAATGGTGGCCCTCCCCAGGAGGTGAGGGAAGCAGGTCAAGTCTTACAGAACACAGTATGCCAATATGAATCCCCAGTTCTTCCAAGGGAAGCCATCTCCTAGTCCCTTAATCCTCCTCCCGTGACTGCACCAGCATTCAAGTAGCTGGGCAATAAACCAGTAGGTCTATTACTTAAAGCTAACTTGTCAAAGGAAAAAAAAAACCTAGTTTTTAATACAGATGAATTTCCCACTTCAGATCATAACTTTGCTGCAAAAACAATAGGGCCTAAGTGGTAGAAGGGAGCACTGGGGAGGAGGAGGGAAAGAGGAGAGGAAAATGAAATTCCAGGAGAGTGCTGGCAAGGTGTTGGAGCAGCAAGAGGCACAGGCTTGGCAATTCCACAACAAACTGTGAGGAAAGTGGGAAACACAAAAAAAGGGATCAAAGAATAAAGGAAAGAACGTATGCAAGAGCCCATGAGGACACTGTGGCACTGGCCAATGCACTTTGGCCAAAGGGAACAGGGACAGAGCCACTGTGCTTTTCACTGCTAGGCCAACAAGTTTAGTAACAGTACTTCCAACAGTAATCAACACTCACTTTTTCCAGCTGTGTGTCGAGCAGCCTGTGTGAAAATATGTTGAAACATGTTCATTTCCAGCAGACTGCTGCCAGTGATCATATGCAGACTCAGCAGAGAGGCTAAAGGCTGCATGGACACAATGAATAAATTACCCTCTCAACCCTCAGAAGATTATAGGTCTCTGTCAAGTCATTTAGATCTAAAATCTGACCTGCCTTAAAGCATTTATAGCTTGTCAGGGAACATGTTCTGTATATTCTACAGCCATTTCAAGGAAAATAAATCCCTTTATTACAAAACATTATTATATTATTATATTATTATACTTAACAATTTTAATAACAATTTCTTCCTACAAACAACCTTCACTAAAAGAGCTTATGCACTACAAGTTCAAATCTCAGCTAAATAGACACTAACACCCCCACACAGGCACATCCACCTACCCAGCACTACTCCCAGTCTTTTGCTGACATGATGAATAAGAAATAAATCAGAGGAATAGGAGCCATCAAAAAAGCAACTCGACAGAAATTATTAAAAAATAAATCAGTCAAATGCAGAGGGAGAGAGAGGGCAAGGGAGAAACAGGATATTGAGAGAAAGGCATTTGAAATTTCATATTTCTTGACAGCATTCTTTCCAAAAACCAAAAGCAGGCTGGGCTGGAATGCAGTGCTGTGGTAAAGGCAGATGCATTCAGTTTTCCTAACTAAAAGTTTTAGGAAGAAGTAACTACAGCATCAGAGATGCTTTCTTAATGTGAAGGTAGACAAAACAGCAAGAGATAAAGACTGCTGAATTCAGCAGTAGCTAAGTCTATAAATGGGCTAAGCAATTTGTAAATGGAAACTTTTCCAAGCTGGAACGAAAGCAAAGCTCCTAAGTATTTTAGCAGCAAGCATGACTGAATCTCCTGCTAGTCATTATATCAGTATCATCCATTAATGTCATTGCACTTCAGGGCTTATTAGCATTTCCACTCTACAACATGATAGAAGTTTATTAGTTGATTGTTTATCTGGGGATGGTGCGGATGAACAGAAGACGGTACATATGTTGAAATAGGGCACAAATGTTCTCAGCTGAGAAATTTGGTGTATTGTTTTTTGATGCGCTCCAAGACATGTGATCAATTTTCTAAAAGAGTTTGCTGGTTACCATGTAGTCTGTGAGCATAAGGACTTGCAGTGCCACCTATTAATAAGCTGCAGAAAACAGGGCAAGTCCAGTCTGGAGTGACTGGAATATGGTGGGGGAGGAAACACAGGCTTTTGATGCTGACACATGTGGCTCCAGAGCCAGCAGCGCAGTTCTTATGCTGTTCCAAGAGCAACTCTAGGTCTGAGAAAAACTAACCCAAACTGTTTTAGACTGGCACATATACATGTTCAGATGAGCCTCTCGCTGCTGGCATAAAGGGGAGCTAAGGTGCCCACTCTAAGAGCAAGATGGCTGTTGGGCCAAGGAGATGAAAACAGGCCTTCAGATTTTGAGATATTTACTCATCTTCCAAGATTTATGCCTCTCTAGTTCCCCAGTTGCTGAATTCAGTAATTGCATATCTATAACTCCAGCTCAGGGCACTTCTGGGCTACAGACTTAGAAGCAACTTCTTGTCTTGGTTTGAAGGCCAGGTATCTGCCAAGGAAAGTGAGAACCTCCCTTGGAATGGAAACTGTGAGCCTCCCTCCCTCCAAACTATTATAACTTTGAAATTAAGGGGCTTTCAGGCAGAGATACGGGAAAAGGCATAACAGTTCTTCCCTGGAGTGCACGTGTGTGACAGGGAAACAAAGAGAACACAAACCCAGCCCCAGCACTTTCCCCTTCGCTGCAGTTCCGCTCGCAGCCAGCAGGGGCGCTGCTGGCTCCCGGCCGGGCAGGTGGGTGCAGTGATTCCTCCAAGGCTGCAGGGGGCGCTGTGGCGCGAGCGCGGCCGCCGCTCTGCGGGCGGGTAATGGCGGGGGGATGGAAAAGGCGCTTCCTTCACAAACCCCCGGGGCAGGCGGCCCCAGGGCCCCTCTGGATGGCAGCGTGGGCTGCAGCAGGAGCCTCTGAGCGGCGGCTGGAGCGGCAGGGACAAGCAGACCCCGGAGCAGCCAGCAGAATGTATCAGAAACTCCTCAGCTGCAGCAGGAGCCGCGGGTGTCCCGGCAGGCAGGGGCTGTGGGGTTACGGGGCGCTGAGAAACCCGGAGCGGCGGCAGAGAAGCGGCGGGGCTGGGCAGCGGCAGCCGGGCTGCTGAGCACGGCCGGGAGAGGCTCCCTCGAAGGGCTCAGGGCCTCGGGTTTTCCCCTTGTTGCCTTAAGGCTGAGGCAGAGGCCAGACAGGGTTAAAAAATAGAGTGAACTTCATTTAGGCCTTCAAGGCCCACCCCCGGCAGCCACCGCAGTGGCTTTTGGATCACTCCAAGATGGAAACAAAAGAGGGAGAGTCAGGAGATTGCCCCGCCTTTTACAAGTCCTGGTCCATTAGCATATGCCCCGTCCACTGTCCAATGAACAATTCCACATCTCCGATGTTCCATCCTTCCTGCTTACTTCTTGCCTTCTACGTTGTTTATCTTCGGGGCTGGAGCTCAGAGAGTGTCCTTGAAGTCGCTAAACCCAGAGGTGCCCTTCCCCCATCACCCTGCGACCAGATCCCAACACCACCCAATGCACCAGCAAAACCAGCCACCAGAACAAAACAGGAAAAAGCCTCAAAACCTAAGGCATCACCCTGAGGCACCTGAGCAGATGGTGAGGGTCCTTTCTAGTGAGGTAAGGTGTTAACAAGGTCCCAGTCTAGTGGCCGCTCCTACGAGCAGGGCTTCATTCATGGTAGAAGAAGACAGCAGGAGATGGAACCCAAAAGTAGTGGCAAATTCTTCCCACAATAACTGCAGTCTGTCACCCTTCCAGTGTCAAGAGCAAGAGACCAGGAGAAGCCAAGCCCAGGCCCTCAGCCCCAGCCAAAATCTCACAGTACCTTGGCCCTTCCAAAAAGAAATCCCAAAGAGAGTAGCCAGCTGCACCCTTCCTCCACCTTGGTCATTTCTTTTGTCTCTTTAGTACCAGTTGTTATTGTCCCTTAGCAACAGATGGGACAAAATTCCAGGAGAGAAAGAAAAAATGAAAAATCCTAACCCCAACACTTCTCCTTTAGTTTATCTACTCACTGAACTTTATTCTTCTCTCCTACAGCAGATCTACCAGCTATCACAACACCTACCAGCTTCAGCAGAATTAGTCTTGGTTCAGACTTGGTTCAGGGCAGGAAGAAATCCAATGGAATGTATTTAAAATGATTCTACTACTTTCTCTCTGCTCTAATTTTCAGAGAGAGTAAATACAAGTAAGCCAGACCAGCTCCATGGTGTTCTCTCCAATGCCAATTGTCAGAACTACCTCAAATGTATCAAAGCATGAGGATCTTCACTGACCTTGTGGGGGCCCTACAGTCTCCCTGGGAATGTCCTGCTAGTGCCTTTACATGGAAAGAGACAGAAGGAAACATCATCCCACCTGCTCAGTGGACTCTCCTCTGAGGAAGTCTGTCTCTCTTCACTGCCACTGGGCATGTTGGCTTCTAAATTTAATATCCCTACTGTGTGATGAAATTTGGAGAATTCTAGCCCAGAAAATTAAACAGTGGAAAATGTTTAGTCATGCATGTGCACTGGTTTTTATCTTGAAACATGTGTTTGTATAAAACTGAAATGTCTCAGTGGGGAGTTATCCCAGTTTTAGGACAGTGGGATAAGAGTGATGAGTGAGCTGCAGGAATTATGTTCCTAAACCACAAAACAGGCTCACCTTGCCTTAGCCCAGGCCTTCATGCCTTAGACCTTGAACATCTCTTGATATTCAGAGAGAACTCCCAAATAGCTGCGGATAGCATTTAATTTGGCTTCACACATGTTAAAAATGATAAGTCTGAATGAAACAAGCAGGAAAATTTGTGTATTGATCTCAGGAACAGCCCTTTGAAGTAGAGTTGTTCTCAGTTGTTCAGGACCCAGACAGACACAGTCAGGATGGTCATAACTTGCCATTTGACAAAATATCCTGCCATCCCTAAACAGGATGTGCTGTCACCTGCAGCAACCACCTTCCCCCCCACAGACAGGCTGCTGACTAGCCAGCACTCCCCAAAGCAGGCACACATTGCCTCACCTTCCCCTTTCCAGGACTGCCAGTTATTTGCTCCTGCTTTCAAATTAAAAACAGCTCCTAATACATGATCTCTCCTTTGCTACACTGGCAACACACACAATCTTTTTGGCACAGCCTGGCACAGAAGTCCTCCTGCCATGGAAAGTTCTGCCTTTCCTTGAGAGACTGTAAGGTAATGTAAGAGCAGTTTTGGCTAGGAGGGAGGCTGACACTTCATGCTGAGCAATGAAGCTTGGATGTGACCTTATCAGCAAGGATTTTTGCAACTATGCAGGAGACAAAGCAAAATGACCTGGACAAACTCAGTGTCCTGGCAAAGAGCACAAGAACAAGCAGAAGTTGACTCATGGCAGTAGAAATCTACCCTCATATCATCATCGTGACTAAACTATAATTAGACATCTCCATTTTTTAAAATCACTCGTGATTCTTTTTAAGGGCTGGCAAAAGGAGTGAAAATTTCCTACAATTTCATACAGAAATACATTTTAAGAGACTTTTATACAGTTTTCATGTTGAAGTAAAAAAAAAAAATGTTCTCACAATCCCTGGTTTCTTTCAACTGGCCACTAACTGAAAGGACAGGAGCTGATAATATCATTAACTGATAGGACAGTAAGGGAAAGAAAAGGTAGGTGAGTTTTAGGACAATCACTCTACATTGTGTTATATTAAAATATCAAGAGGCATGTGTCAGCTGAGCCAGGAGCAACCATGAAAAATACATTGTTTATGAAAAAGACAAGCCTTTCAAGGGCATTTACAAACTTTCCACAGCATCAGCAGGAAAAGGGATGTATTTAACCACTGGCTGCCACCATGCCTGACTTCTAAAAATAGAAAGATACAAGAGCATTTGTATTTTCCTTGGTCTTTTACTGTGTTTCTTCACACATGGGCAAGAACAAATGAGGGCTGCACATCTTCACTAGAGCCCTGAGGAATTGCTGTCCCTGAAAAGCAGTCACATTTACCTTGGAGACTGGCCCAAGCACTCCAAACCTGGTTCCATTTTTCTGTGGACAGGGTCCTCCTCTGAAGAAGCATTTGCAATGACTGCCAGGGGAAGCCTGTCAGATCTGCAGGGCAGTTCCAGCAGTGCCTCAAGCCACGGGGTGTGAACCAAGTTCCAACCCAAAGCTGCTTAATCAGACATGCACAGTAATTCAAGTCTACCAGAAAACCAGGGATACACCAAAATTCCTTTGGACAAACAACTGGTTTCCACCTCACAGGCTGTCACATCCTGCTGGCTCTCACAGAATGGTCAGGACATGACTGTCAGCAGAGCTAAATGTTCTAAGGCAACTTTAGGATTATGTGACTACTGGATCACATTGCACCATTCAGAAAACCTAATTCAGGAATACTTGCATGAAGTTTATAATTTCTTTTCAGAAGCCACTCTGAAACCAAAGTGAAACCTCAATTTAAGTATCTCAGGTAATAGCACCTATTATTTTACTAGGTTCATGGTTTCAGTTTTGAAAATCCTCATTTTATTTCCAGCTTTAGCTTCCAGCCACTTACATCTTTTTCCCAGCTACACAGAATAGCTGCCTGCTAACTGAGATGTTCCTTTCCTGAAAGACAGGGACAATGATTCTGGTTTTCTCCATACCCACAGCAGGCACTAAGCTTGGGGTAGAATATAAGGGAGCACTTTTGACAGCCACAAATTATGTCTTGGGCCAAATCAGCTTCTCGTGCTCCTACAAAAGTCAGCGCTTGCTCTATTGATCCCTGAACCCAGCTCAATACTAGGCCAAAAATGATTAGGGGCAGAGAATCCACCAGAAATTTATATTTTACCTTCAGGATTTTGTGCACTGAAGCCAAATTCTCTTGATTCAGGTCAGGGGATTTTCCCAGGACACAGTCACCTCACATAAAATTAACCTGTTATATTAACTAATGGTGTGAAAATAAAACCCATTTCAGTTACACTTATCTATATTCAAAGAACTGTTATTTCTAATAAAGACCTGAGTCAGAGGAAAGTCCACCTATGGCACTATGTTAAACTTCCAGTAAGATGCAATGCCCCTTGGTAAAACAGCCTTGCAAACTCTTTTATCACTGGTTCTGCTTTCAAACCTTCTAAGGTGATAATAACAACCAGAAGTAAATGAAAAGAACATAAGCATTTCAACCAGGCACCTGTAACATCAGAGTCTGCAGATGAGATGGTTCAGCAGGGGGCTGACAGACCTGTGCTGAGCTGAAATGAGCTGCCATCCAAGCAAAGACCCAGGAGCAGCACTAGGACAGTGGAAGGGAAGAAGATTCCACACGTTGACATTCATCCTCAGGCTCCAAAGGATGGTGCTGTTCACCTAGTCTGACATCTCATAGAACACCACTGTGGCATTCAGCTAATTAGAGACTAATAACTTATTTCCAGGTAAAGGCTGACCTTGCAGAGAAGGTATCCTGCTCTGGGATGAGGCTTCCATGGAACAACAAATCCTCTGTTCCCTTTGGTCAGCCCTTCAAAGAGTTAAATCTCCTCACCTCTCCCTTAAAGCCTTCTGCCCTTTGTGACTTGAATTGCTCAGGAGTTTCACCTGCAGCTGTAACCAGGCTTGCAAGGGCCTCTGACATGGCCAGAATTTCTGATAGGTGCCTTGCTGTTCTCTGGTTTTTGTATTTTAATCAGATTTAGGGAGCCAAAGTGGGCTGAGTGTGCAGGAGCCTGTGTCATTCATGTGCAGTGCAGCATGCAATTCAGTCTTTCGCCTTCCCAGCTCCCAGCCATTCACATTCTGGCAACATCTCACTTTAAGTCCCCAAATACCCCCAGCCCAACAAAGAACAAATACCAGCTTCTCTGAAGTTACAGCAGAGAGAAAATGGCAGCTAAAAAAAATGTATAAGGCCAACTTCAAAGTTGTTGAATTTGGTGCTTGGGCTTTGAAAAACCTGTCATTTGGGAGGAAGGGTGGGAGGCTGCTCTTTCCCCCTCCTTTTCATTAAACAGCTTTTCAGAACTTGGGAGAGCTACAGCTCTCATTATGCATTCCTCCTTCTGGAAATAAATACTTGTGTGGGTTGTCACATTAGTCAGTAGATAGATGACAAAAACAAATTACTGCCTGGCACAGAGCCATGCATTGTGTGTGTGTGTGTGTGTTGCAACAGGGTAGCTGCTCTTACGAAGGTGGTTGATTCTGCATGTCAGAGGGTGAAGTCTTTTCCAGGAGCAGAAGTCCTATAATGAGGGACTTTCCAAAGAAGAAGCAGAGAATCATGACTGTGTTTTACTCCTTTCCCCTCAAGGAGATGTTACACAAACTCCCCATATGGCTCATTGCTGCACAGAGAAATCCTGCTCCTTCAATGCTTCTTCCAGCTCTCTGAAGTCAAAAACAAGCTGAAGCAGTCCCACAGCTCACTCCAGCCTTTAAATAAGCTGGGGCTCTCCAGAGGGATGGGAACCAAAACTTCATTTGTCTTTTCAAGATCCACAGATTTGTCCCCTCTTTCTCTCTCATTGTACACATTTCAATCAGTTTTGGTGTCAGTTATAATGCCCAAATCAAATTCTTCTTCAAAAATAACAAGATTTAAAAAGCATGCCCAGTGTCCAACAGTACCAGTAATGTAATTGTTCAAATACTTCTGAACAGTTCACTGAATGCAAATGAACAAAATTTAAAAACCAATAAATCCCCAAAAACATTTTATTCTTTACATTCAGAACACTGACAAAAGTAATGCATTCAAATGCTGTATCCCCAACCAATCACAGAAACAACTTAAAAATACAGGACTTTATAAAAGCAATAAATTGTGGGGGTTTGTCTCATTTAATAATTGTGTAGGAGTGGTGTGGTCAAACTTCCAGAAATAATCACTAGAAATTCAATTATCTGTACAAATTAAAGTGGAGAATTTGTGCAATCACATGATTCCTACAGCCAGGGCTTTAAAAAGAAAGTCAAGCATTGTATGACACACACAATATCCCTGCTAAGGTTGGCAGTGCTCCATTTATATGCTATAAACTCAAACTGGGCAATAAAAATAAATTTTCCAGCAGCATTTTACATTATGCTGCTGTTCAAAGCTCACATTTCAGCCCTTACTCACTCTTGGTGAGTCACAAGCTTTTCAAGCTTCTAACATTTGCGTATCAAACCAGGCCAGAACTTCAATTTCTGTCAGCAGTGACAAGGCATCCCTGCTCCTCTGAATCATCATTGCCACACCCATGTTTGAAGAACTCTGCACAAGGGTTAAGGACTGGGTAAAAACGTGAATATTCAGGTGAACTAAGCACACTGAAGCCAATTTTGCACCTCCTAAGGATCAATACTCATACACTAGTCATGATTTTAGAGACTATCTTGGCAATGTTTGTCAGCTTAAGCCAAGGACACCGTGTTCTGGAGCCACGTTGATGGCATCTGGAATGCCAAAGTCCTAAGTGACTCTGGGCCCAAGTTTTCTTACAGTGCTTAATACAGACAATGATGTGTTAAGTGCTGTTAGAAAATACTTACATTATGTGATTAAAACCCCCCTCTCAGCTTAAATCACCTCTTTGCTATGAGGCACCCACACAGCACTGCACCAGCAGCTCAGAGTAACACAGAGGCACAGGTATTTACTTGAGGGGGGGGGGGGTTTGCTTGTTTGTTTGAACAAAACTGATACAATACAAGAAAACATGGGCAGTAATGACCTTTTGTTTACAGAAGTATAATACTGCCAGATTTCATGCTTTACAGGACTTTGTTAACTGCAGCAGAGCTCAGAAATAATACCCAACAGTTTTAAAAATTCCTCTTCAAGAAAACAATAACATCCACAACGGGGAACTTGAAGACACCAGGTGGGAAAGTATCTGGTTTGCTCCTGTTTGGGTTATTTTATTTTATTTTACTTTTTTTATTATTATTTTATATATAGTCCATTGCTAACACAAGCATATCCAAACACACATTTAATAAGTGACCTTGATGGCATCTATGTAGTTCTTTCTGTCCTAATGATTGGTCTGTAATGAAGTATTTGAAAGCACTGGGCTGCCTCACAATACACTTCACACATAAATGCAAATCAATAAGAAATGTGAGCACTGTCTTTCAGACAGCTTCAAGCCACTGTACAGTCTCCTGCATTTTGTTTTGTTTGGGTTTTATTTAATAGTAGTTAATGATGACTGCTTACAGCTGGCTGGTAATGATTTTCAAGCTCTCTTTTTTCTCCTCACTATATCCATTTCAAAGGCTCTAGACTAAATTAATCAATACTCTTAAATTATATGAGTATACTGGTGAATTTTAGCACACAGTGTTGTCCTTTCAGAGAACAGAACTGCAGGGATCTTTTTCTGTTTCAGCCACTAGGCACAATTGCTGGGACTGAAGTGTCCCTATGCCACAGAATCATAGAATCAGTAAGGTTAGAAAATACCTCTGGGAACCCTGAGTCCAGCTGTTAAGTTCTGAACATCAAATCAGATTTGGGGGTCTGGAATACAGTGAACCAGACCAGACCTCTCACAACATTGTATCTGAAAAGGTATCTGGGTGCTGGAATCAGGGTGGAGGAGGGAAAGTCTCACTATATCTGGTTTAACAATAGTTTGGGTTCGAGATTTTCCTTCTCAGCTTCACACTTATCAAAAACAGTATCAGCTCCTGAACTATAAAATCAGGGGAAGTGGCTGCACTGCTTCTGCTGGGAACCCTCCAAGCACTGTTCTAAAGAAAGCAGCTTCAGTGCTGAATAGTCACTCTCAGTGCACAAGACCAGGCCTTAAGAGAAGTGCTGAATCAGTTAATAAATAGCACAGGGAGCTTTTGGTTTGAATGACACGTTCTCTTTTCAGAAAAAGGAAAAAAAAAAAAAAACAACAAAAAACAAAGCCACCAACCAACCAACCAAAACCAAAACCAACCAACCAACCAACCAACCAACCAAACAAAAAAAAAAAAAACAAAAAAAAAAAAAAAAAAAAAAAAAAAAAAAAAAAACCACCACACCTGGACAAGTACAAAATAAATTCATGCAGAGTGGATAATTTAGATACTCCAGTCTCTGCTCTGGATAGGATCTGTGGATCTTCTGAGATTATTTCTATGACTTCTAACTGTGGTCCTTATTCTGAGAACTTGGCGGGGAAGGCCAGACATCAGGAGGATCATCTCACATTACTAAACATGTCAAGTGAGGACAGAGGGTGGAATTGAAAAATAGTAAGTTCAGCAAGACCAAACGAGAATTGTCCCTTATCTTTGAGGGCTTATCCATTTAGTGGGAGATTTGGTTATATGGTTTCCTTTCACAGCACAGAGCCACAGCTTCTCTCCAGGGAGCTGTGCTGTAACAGATTCCTTGGAGAATCCTGATATGCCCAGGTTTCATGCCTGAAGCACTTCTTCATTTGTCTCCTTTCACTGAGTCCATCTTGGTATGTATTAACAATTTGAGCATGATGAGGGATTTTTTTTTTTCCAGCTTTCTTCCTTTTTTCAACAAATCATTCAGATTCTAACTTTCTAAATTTCATATTACCTATGGGCAATTAATCTGCTTTTTAAAGATGCATACTAGGAGAAAAACTCCCATCCCAGTTTCTGAATATCTAGATAAAAATGGTTTCTCCATATTAAAAAAAAAAATAGGTTAAGGTGAAAGACAGTTTTAAAAGAACTTCAAGAAAAAGAACTTCAAGAAAAAGAACTTCAAGAACTTTTAAAAACAGTCTAGAAACTTCAAGTTTCTAAAGTCTTTAAGTGTAAGTGTTGCAAGGAGGAAAGAGAGACAATATATTGTAACACAGTAATAGCAATGCAAGTAAATCTTCTGCAGCCTCTGCTTGTCCTTTTCTCAATTCTCCTGCCACGCCTTTCTCCTCCCTCTTCTTCCTAGGGAGTCTTGAATTCATCTTCCTTCTTCTAAGTCCCACAATTTTCATCTTAAAGTTCACCATATTTTCTAACTGGTAGGTTTTTATCTTTTTCAGTAGAAAAACAACTAAAGGGAAGGTTTTGTGTTAATTAATCAGTGCTGCTCTTTCTCTGATGGCCCAGCACAAAGGATGGGGAATATTTGTTAGAGAAGCCAGTCCTGACATTCTGCACCCTGAGCCCTGTTCTGACCCCACCACTGGAAAAGATTACTGCTAGACCAGGAAAAGCTCCAGAGGTTCATAAGGTACTAAAATAGCTTCATATGAAGACCAAAGATAAGGAAAACCTTACACAAAAGGAATTATTAGAATTACATTGCTTCAGATTTGCTGTCAGGAACTGACCAGAAGGAGAGAGTAGTTTGCTAAACCTTGAGTGGCTCGGACAAAGTAGGTGGAGATGGTTTATGTCTCACCCTGTAAGAGCAAAGGCAATGCAGTGGAAGCCAAGCTCAAAACAAAGAAGTCTTTCAGAAGGACACTGTGGGTACCGAAAGCTCTCATGGGATCACAGGAGGACCAGGGATCCTCATGGAAAAGAATGCCACCAAGGGTGTCTAAATCCACAGAGACTGTTTGGATCAGGAAACCTGAGATGAAATCGTTGTCAGAAGAGTCTTTGATAAAATATCCCAAATGTCTTGTTCTTTGATTTAGCTTCTGGCTGCTAACACAGACACAGAGCTGATGGACATGCAGCCTGACCCAGAGCAACCATTATTATGTTCTTATAACGGTAACCAGGTCTTCAGTTTTTAATTTGATTTTTGTGAATGATACGCAATGGAGAAGAACTTGGTTTGCAGAAAGTGGGATGGCTTTGAGGTCATAATGTTTAAGAACACATTTTTTTTCAAATGCAAACCTGATTTTGAATCAGTGAGAGCTAGGTAACAGAGGAGTTCCTGGTGCCAATTACTCTGAATAATTTTCTAAGTATTAAAATGTGGGTATTTGAAAGTCATATGAGGAGGAAAAAGAGTTCAGTTCTTGCTGATGATGAAAAGCTAAAATCAAAAATATTTTAGGAGCCAACAGAACAATAGCTACAATTTTCAGAAAGGCTTATTTCTGATTATGGTCAATCAGAAAAAAAACCCAAATAATTTTCTTCTTAAGGAAGACCTTTGTTTTTCGATCAATTTAACTCCTTTTGAAAAATCTTTCCCTTTCATGCAAATGCTGAGTTATCTATATTTTATCTCATTGGTTACTGTGCTGCTTTCAGCCTAACCTCAATGAGAAGAGCTGAGGAAAATTTAAAACAGCAAAAGAGTCTGGCAGGAGACTGAACCATTCTCCCAGCAGGTGCTTTCTCAGCTGAAGGTGTGAAAGTAGCTGAAAGCTGGAAAAAATTCTGAAGCCATTCTGCATCTTCTACAGCCTGCCTGGAGTCAGTGTTTTCTCTCCTACTCCACTGGTAGAAACTGAAGTGAAAAACATAGTGGGCTGTCCACATAGCCCTTGAGAACAAATACACTGAAATGTCCTTTCAGGACCATGAATTTGGGGGATCAGAGATCTTCCTCATTTAAATTGGGATTAAATGACACAGTGCAGGTGGAACGTGGCTATTTTGTAACTACATAGGAAATGGTAAAATTTCCTGTACAACACCTACCTTTGATTACTCCATTTTTCCTCTTTTTTTTTTCTTTTTTTTTTTTTTCTTTTTTTTCTTTTTTTTTTTTTCCCCTGGTGAATGCAAGCAACATTCTACTTGCTCAAATGCTAACAAGAGTGTCAAGAAACCAAATCCCCCCCCACCCTCTACTCCTGCACACATTTAAACAAATTAAATCAAGTTCAGGGATGACTGTAATGTTTGACTTCTGCTGAATTGGGAGGTTGTAATCAATTAAAACACTGGGTATATCTTATATCCTTCTGTAGGACTCTGCTTCAGCTGAAGTTAGAATTCAATCAATATCTGCTATCAGATAGGAAACTTCCCCAATTACATGCATTTTTTTCTCACATAGAATGATTCACGTGATCATTCATTCAATGGTCATTAGACTGGGCTCAGTTATTCTGCACCATGGTAGTTAAAAATCTAAAACTTCAGGGTCAGCCTTTACTCCATGAAAAAGTCAATAAACAAGTTTTTATTAGGTTTGAATGTTCCACATGAAACAACAAGCAGATATTATCCCTGGAGTGTTGGCTAGTAGATAAATACTCTCAAAATCATGTGGTTTTAGGCAATATTATCATTAACAGCCATGAAGAGACAAGTTGGCAGCATCTGCTGTGCTTATCTGATGTAGTCACATCAAACATCAGTACATACCTGTGAGGTAAAATGACTTCCAGAAAGTGAAAGAATAGAAATTCGTGGAAAAGTGTGAAAAAGTCATGTTTCTCATCACACCTCTCCTGGACACACTGGTAACCACTCCAGTTATCTGGGACAACTTTAAATTTACACCCTAATTTACTTACACAGGTGTACACAAGATGTAACAGACATCAATAATGAAATCAAGGAGATTACACACACACATATGAGACCATACATTTTTTTATATATTTAGGTGTATGTAAGTAAGTATAAACATAAATACTAAAATGAACCACTTGACTGATGTGTGCCATGACAGGGATTGCTTTTTTATATTATAATAATAATAATAATAATAATAATAATAATAATAATAATAATAATAATAATAATTTTATTATTATATTATTATAATTATATTATTATATATTATTATATATACTTATTATATAAGTATTTTCTATTCTACTACATATTCTACTATATTAGAAGCAATTTGTACAGTGGAGCTTGACATGTTAGGTATCATTTCAGTAATTAGGTAATAACTGCACCAGTTCCTCAACAAATTTCTCCTCAGCTTGTCTTTAGCTGACTTTCTGATGTTAATTTCTTACTCAAGCACTTTAAATAGCATTCCTATGAAAGGAAACAGAAAGCAAACCAAAACTTGGTCTTCAAATAAAAACCTTTTTTTCCGTAGTTTATTCTTCTAGAAGTATAATGTTTGGATCTGTGGAATAAGCAAGTGAGACTCATGGAGGAAATTTTTCATATTTCTATGTATGTCTCCACTAGAAGATAAAATAAAATAAAATAAAATAAAATAAAATAAAATAAAATAAAATAAAAAATATAAAATAAAATAAAATAAAATAAAATATAAAATAAAATATAAAATAAAATAAAATAAAATAAAATAAAATAAAATAGAGGATAAACAAACCCTTGACTTTCCTCTTTGCCAAGCTACCACTTTTGTAAAGGGCCCAACAAATATGTTATTTCCAGTTCAGATCTTCTGCAGCATTTTGAAACTGGACTGCACATTTGAATCATAAGAATATTCCAATTCAGGAAAACAATTGACACAAAAATAGGAAATGCAGTAGGTCAGTATACTTCCCAGTCCTCCTTTGGATAGTGCTGCAAGTGTAAATAAAGGGATTGATTTTAAAGAATGACAGTGTCCCTCTGCTCTTTTAAGTCTCTCCTTGGCCATACATTCATGTAAATGTAGAGAGAAAGGGGAGGGAAAGGGGAGGAAAGTAGCCTCCAAGTGTCCTGCCAAGAAAAATTCCAAGTTCATGTGCAACAGTTTTGCAAAAGCAGCTGCAGTGTCAGGGCAGTCACACACAAGCCCTTTGCCTTCCTCCTTCAGCATTCATCCATGATTTTGTGCTTTACCCCATGAAAAGGCTCGAGCTCATTTACGAGTCCACACTAAACTTTTGTTGAGCCATGAATCCAACTATATAACCAGTTTCAAACAGCTTTCACAGAAGTTTCATTAGTAGCAGGAGCTGTGCATGAAGACAGCTCCTGGCCAAGTGGGACCAAACATTCTGTTTTTCTCCAAGACTATATTTTTAGAAAGAACAACATATTTTACTAAAAAAACTGTAGTAAGCTGAAAATCAGCTTCGTATTGGTAGCTAACCAAGAAAACAAAACAAACTTACAATGTGAAACATAGTTAAAGATTATTTTAACAGTTAAAGATTAACAGTTTCAGTTCTCCTGAAAGAAACACCTCGGTTTCCCCTCTGCCAGAATGAATTCATTGGGCATTTTCTCCAGGGAGACAAGAGCTGCAGTGGGTGAGTCTTCCACTCTTTCCAAATACTACATAGAAATGTCGTTGAGGAACTTTCCTAAAGCTTTATGAGAAAAAAAACAATAAAATCATCACACCACTGTGCTATAGGTACAAACAGAGAATTCAGTAATTGATATACTGATTAAAAGATTCCCTGTGGATTTTTTTTTTTTAAGCTCTAGACTTGAATCTGTTCCTTGCACTCTGGAGACCAACAAGATTTCCTGTGTGCATTATTCATGTTTATTGTTTCAGAAACATGCATCTAGTGAGACTGTGTGCTTTGCAAAAGATGCAGTATGAAGACTTCGCTTTTCAGCCTTATTCAGACAAAAAATAATGTAACTTCTAATGTTCTCATCTCATGCAGAATGTCACTTTGCTCCACACTCCAGGGCCCAGATTGTACTCACACGTAAATCTCACTGTCTGATCTCCCACTGGAGAAACCTGCACTAGAACTGGAAATTGTCTCACAATTTAAGTGTGCTGTGTTCCTCTGATGTTACTATCAGAGACTATTTTAACACCCTCATTTTATGCCTTTTAGCATCACTTTGACACCAAATGATCAAAAAAGTACTTGTGCTGGGGACAATACTAAATTAGTGGCAACTGATCCAAACCACAGAATGAAAAAAAGGCCCTGCTGACTCTGGATCACAACTCACTCATGCATGCAAGGTAACAACAGATTGATTACTTTTTGGCCTCTTGGCACATTTACAGTTAAATTGCTTCATTTGTAATGGAATCAATTTTTCTAATTATGTAAATTATAGTATTAAAGATATAATGATCTACAGTGGAAGTGAAACAAGCATATAACCCAGTATTCTGGATCTATTCCAGTACAGTTTTCAGCTCAGAATACGTGTTTTTTATTCAAATAAAGAAACAATGTTGGGTCCCAGGGACCTTGGGCACTCATCTCACTCCAGCTGAGAGGCAGGCTCAAATCCATCCTGGTATATCCAGACATTCCCAACAGGTGTACTGATGCTTTTTAATGCTCTTTAAAGTAAACCCACCAGCTTTTTCACCTCTGCTTCTGAACCGGTGTCCCTGATTTCCCATGTTCTAGAAAGGCTGTTCTTTTGAGGTGATCTTGTGCAGCAGCCTGTTTTAACTGCTGCAGCTTCAGAAGCCCTTGACTTCTAAATGCAAGAATGTACAGAATCGTTTGCTGTGTGTGATGATGCAGGAGGTGCCTGTGGAGAACTCTCAGCTCTGCCACGGGATTGCTGTGTCACACAGCACCCTGCTGTAGGTGCTGACAGTATTTTTTGTGTGTGTGTGTCTTCTAACCTGCAGGCAAGAAATACATCTTGAAGGTCCCACCCAACGTGGTTGGACTGTAGGTGATGTGTGGCCAAGGACTAAGAAAATCAGCTTGGCTGCACAGTATCTGCAGAGGATTGACTGAAGGGGTTGGTTCAGGGGCTGTCTCTGGTCTTCCCAGACAGAAAGCAAGCCAGTGTGAAAGCTGGAGTTCAGAAAAGGAACCTGAGGAGCACATGTAGCATGAGCATATTGTGGAGCAAGGCTGTGCTGTCAGAACCAGAGAAACTGCAGATACAGGTGAAGAAAAAAGCCATCAGAGAGCAAGCCACACTGAGCCACAGGGATTCCTTACTTGCTAAGTAACATCCAAGAGCAGAAGGAGAACTGAACCAGGGACAAAAATTGTAAGTATTCATTACTTTGCCAAAACCTGTATATTTCTAAAGCTAGTTAAAAGATAAATGCTTTTGTGGTCCTTACAAAATTGATGTTTACTGCTTTTTAAAGTGACAACTTCCCTGAGATATAGTAAACAAGGTGTTCAATGCCCACAACTCTCCTGAGATGGGGATAGGAAATACATGCACTCAGCACTGAAGAAAATCAAAACATACTTATGTAATGGTGATGGAATTTACCAGTCTGCTGGGAAAAAAAAAATGGGTATTCATTTGTAAAACTTTCCTCTGCCCAGCCCAGTGCTTTTTCAATCCTGCAGCGTTTTTTGATCATGGATTACAAGGATGGGCTGACTGTGGAAATGCAGCCCCATAAACCCAAATTTGGTATGTTCTGTGTCCCTTACACTTGTGGAGGAGAGCAGTTACACACTGGATTTAGTGTCACACCTACACCTGGCTCACTGATGCCTCACACTCCGTGTCTGCATTGCTAGAATTCAAAATGAAGATCCATCCAAGGGACTGATCCCAGATAGCCTGATGGGGAAACACTTGGCTTGGCATAATTATTTTCACAACATACAGATTAATCTGAGTATTTAAATTCTGCTTGCGAGTTCCTAACTAACATTACTCAACTGCAGAATTTCTAATTACAAGTATTACCATTTCTAATCTCCTGAAGCTCTGCCTACTGTGTCTGTATCTGAGTCATCACATTAAAGGCCCTCTGTTTTCTCACTGCATTCTTCTCAGGCCTTCAAATGTTAATAAACTAGAATAACAAAACTGGAGGATAACAGTAGGTCTGAGCAGGGTGATAATACATTTCAAGTTGAATTTAAGGCTTTCTAGTAGTGGGGGAACACCTGAGAACTAATTTGGGGTTTACATAGGCAGTGCTCTGAAAATACTGAGATTTTCTGATCACACAACAAAGAAGACAGAGAGAAAGACAGAAAAAAAGAGAGAGAGAGAGAGAGAGAGAGAAAGAGAGAAAGAGAGAAAGAGAGAAAGAGAGAAAAAGAAAAAGAAAAAAAAAGAAAAAAAAAAGAAAAAGAAAAAGGAAAAAGGAAAAAGGAAAAAGAAAAAGAAAAAGAAAAAGAAAAAGAAAAAGAAAAAGAAAAAGAAAAAGAAAAAGAAAAAGAAAAAGAAAAAGAAAAAGAAAAAGAAAAAGAAAAAGAAAAAGAAAAAGAAAAAGAAAAAGAAAAAGAAAAAGAAAAAGAAAAAGAAAAAGAAAAAGTGAAGAGGTGGAGATCACTAACTAATTCGGATTAAGCATAGAGAGTAGAGTGCCACTAAAATAAATAAGAATACACTCCCTATCCTTGAGCTCCCTGCTCTTTACCAGCCTTAGGAGTGGTCTGCATACCACTCAGGAGATACTCCCACCAGCTTTTTGGTGCTCCCAAACCCAATGAAGTCATATGGAACAGAAAGCATAAAGTACTTCTGGAACTTGTGACAGTAAAGCCTTATGGTATGAAAATGCTGTAAGGGAAATGAAATATAATTCTGGCACAAATCAATAGAGTCTAACTGCAGGGAGAATTTTAATATTATTACACAGTTAATCCATGGCTAAATTTGTCTTAGTGAATTGTTAATGTTCTTTCTAAAACAAACAGGCCAGGTAATCTTGCTCCTTTTTTACCTTGGCACACTCCTTTCATTAAATCTCCACATCTCTCTGAAAAAAGACACACCATGACTAGTTTTTAAATCTATAAAGCTTAAAATCTCTACAGTAGGGAAGAGGAACAGCAGAAAATTATACTTCACATGAGTAAAATACAGCCTGCCAAGAGGAAAAATGTTTTAATTTGTCAGTGTTGGGTTGTGGATTTGGAGGGCCAAAATTATTAAGGTCAGAACGCTGCAGTGAGTGGCAGGTGTGTAACATCTACTCAGTGCACACTCAGGCACCTCCCTGCACACAGCACTGATCAAAGGCAGCCTTGAGAGGGCACATAACAATGAGATCGTCCTTCAAAGAGGAGAGAAGAGAACTTGTGAAAAGGAACTGGCCAAGTCCTCCATTATCAACAAGAGAGAAATGCCTGCTCCTTTGATGCTTGAACTGGGAGGGAACTGAGAGCCTCTGCAGTGCCTCTGGGAACAATGCACCTTGGGAACAATGCTGCCACTTCTACTCCAACCTGTAGAACTCAAGGTGACCCAGCCACCTCTGGGGACAGGGAACACTGGATAAAAACATCCCTGCTCCCTTGTAGTCCCTGCCCCTGTCCTTGCTGAAGTGGTTTCCAAGCCTGGAACCACACTCAGTCACTAAAGCAGCTTTACACAAGTCCTTCAGGAACCACCTGTCTTGCAGCTGACAGCCCAAGAAAGGAGGCTCAGTCCAGAAGAGCAGAAAACTGACCTCTGGTGAAGGAGGAAAACCTAGGGGAAAATATCAGTCTGGGAAATTCCATTTGTCCTCATGCACCCTGTTAATATACAACTACTGAATGGGAGGGACAAGGTAAGGCTGTTTTGACATCCTTTAATTGGGCATCTCTTTAGGTATTCTTTGGGTTGACCTTGGATTTCTCAGTTTTATTGGTCTTGTTTTCTAAAAGCAATATTGTGGCTTCAGGATTACACTATGGTTACTTCAAGCTTTAAACCACTTTACTATTCCCATCTGTAAAGAAATAGCAGAGGGAGAAAGTTTACAGTTCAAAATTCTTGATATAAACAGGGAATGTGTCCAAATTCCATATTTCTTCTCTTCTAAATAATACTAATACTAATACTAACACTAACACTAACACTAATGATGTTTACTGGTGTCCTTCCTGTCCCCTGCCTGTAAGATCTAACATAGCCACAGGTGTATAATATAACATATTACAGTTCATGCAAAAAAAAGGAGCACAAAGAACACAAAGAAAAAGTACACGGAAGTTTTGAATCATTATTCACAAACAACCCTAACATGTCATCTTCCAAATGAGCTTGGTTTTCACCAGCACTTTGGTTGCCTATTATGCCAGGTGGGTTTTTGGGGTTTTGTCCTCCAGTTGTTACCAGGGAGTCACATGGACACTGCTGTTCAACATTTATACTGCATTGTCTTCCCCTCATATATTCCTCTTCCATCTCTTTTCCCACTACATGTCACTCTTTGTCCTGCCTGTGCCAAGGGCCCAGGCACACAAAAGCCCAGTGGGACATGCCTGGAGGCAATAAGGATGGCAGTAAAGCAGCAGGGCCCTGTGTAGTAAAGTCTGTTGCAAAGCCTATTGCTTACCCAGGTGCCACTTGGATTGGCTCAGAGAATTCCTCTCTCATCCTTAAGGAATCTCACTGAAGACTGAGCCACCTGGCTCTCAGGAAGCTCCCAAAACTCGCCCATGGCAGCTTTGGACTGAAATTGGATGGAATTTGCTTTGACAATGAAAAAGAGGCTTGAAGTGCAATGTAACAGTCTTTTAATAGGGTTTGAAGACCTCTTTGATCATTTACAAAGGGGTGTAAAGCAGCCCTTTGTATAAAAGGAACATCTTTTCTAAGTGCCCAGTTTAGCTAACAGTACCACTACATGCTCTTAAATCCTTAATTCAATGCAACAGGGCTTTTCCTGTTGTGCACTCCTCAAATTTTCTCATGCAGCTGTGAATATCAGGACTATAACTTTGAGCATAGCAATAATATGACTTCCTCAGACCCTCTGAGCCTTTTGTTACCTCTCCCAGACCCCTCAGGTCATGCTGAAAGCCATTGACCTAGTTACATTCTTTTCCATGGAGAAGTGGAAGCACTGGCCACCATTAAGCACCAGTAAGTAATAAACTGAGTCCTGACACTGTTACAGATCACAATGACACAGACTTCAACTTCAGAAGGCTGACAATGACTCCGTTTATTTCTGGCAATTTCTTCCCTTTAATGCTGTTCTACAGAGAACAACCCAATTGGTGAAAGAAAGACAAACTTCTTCAATCACATTGGTCAAGTCAGAGGGACATCAAGAAGTCCCTCCTAGGGAAAGGATGTAAACAAAGTTACAGTTACAAAAACGTGTCTCTTGTTGACAGAAAACTCTCTGGGAAAAGAGTTTCAGAAAACCAAAACATCTCAGGCACGAACCAGGGCTACAGAATCCTAACGATGCTCATTTCTTCCTGGAATCCCAAAGAATTCCTGAACCACTAACGAATTATATCACACCTCTTCCTTTATGAAGTACCCAGATATTACTGTGATTGTTACTTCTGCAGATGACAGAGAGAACTAGGCTTGGGAATATCAGCAGAGACAGTGCATAGGCTAAGGTGTATGACCTTGACAAAATGTGCCCTGAATAACCCCTGGGATCAAGCAGGATTTGGCACTGTGGAGCCACACATGTGTTTTCCAACCTAGCAGAAAAAGTTGGTGTCAGAGGCAGGAACTGAGCCAAGACTACTGAGAAGATAATTTATATGAATTTATATGAAATACACCACAGAAAATGTATCTGGAAAACCCATATCCAGCAGAAAACACAATTGAACTAAGGATAATTTCACAAGATTGTTTCATTCATAGACTTTGATTTGGGAATTACAAAAGTCTTTGAGTTAAGTGAATGGCTGGAGCTGGGTCAGGGGAGGTTTAGTCTGGATATCAGGGAAAGGTTCTTCCCCCAGAGGGTGTCAGGCACTGAACAGGCTCCCCAGGGAAAGGTCACAGCCCCAAGGCTGCCAGAGCTCCGGGAATGTTGAGACAAAGTTCTCAGGCACAGGGTGGGGTTGTTGGGATGGGCCAGGAACTGGACTCAATGATTTTGATGGGTCACTTCCAGCTCAGGATATTCTGTGATTCTATAATTTTAATAAATCTCAGGTGGGATAAAATCTGCCAATGTATTTTAACTAAGGCAAAGGATCAGAAGAAGTAAACTGAAATTCACTCCAACTTCTTTTCTACATACTTTACAATTATTTACATAGTGTCCTGAAAGGATCTTTAAATATCTGTGCTTTCCCTGCCTTAAGACAGGAAGGATAATGAGTGAAAGCTGATTTTCTACTGTTATGCCAAATCAGAAATGATTTTGGACTCTAGTTGGAGATACAAGTGTGTGAATTACAACAGTCCCATTCTCATTCACATGCATAACAACACAGCTCCCATTAACATCACTGGAAAGACAAATGAGCTTGGAAAAGAAGTGTTTTCTTCAGCCAAAATAAGATTATGTAAATCTACTGCCTGTAATAGCTATAAGCAAAGCAACACCAGTGGAGGATATTTTACTTTAGATGTTCAAAATGCCAACTGAAACAATACCTGCACAGCCATCTTAAAAAGTAAAATATCTTACATGATTTAAAGCTGTTTTTTCCTCCTTGCTCCTTGCTGCCTAAAAAGTGTAGCTACATTGCCCTGGCTGTCTTTGAGAGGCTCCATGGCTACACTCAATTCTTCATGTTTGGAGCTAAAGACACAGCAGCACATGCTGACCTCTTTGATTCCCACTGTCAGAGGTCCAAAACTTAGCCAAGTTAATTTCTGCTAGTTAAATTGGAATATTTAATAAAAAAAAAAAAAAACCAAAAAAAACTGAGCTAGCAGCTGTAAAGCCTGTGTGCTGAGGAAGGGGAGGAGAGGCTTGTTGGCAGCTGGCACTTTTATTAGGAGGCATTCAAAAAGCCTGACAGATAATGCACTTTCCTAAGACACTGTGAACTACATGCCTTCAGAAGAAATTGTAATAGCTAGTGAGGTTTGGGGTTGCTTGTACATTATATTCTCTGCTTTTCAGGGAGATGGATGCAGCATTTGATATATCCTCTTCGTGCAATATGAATTCAGATGGTGGCTGACAGGGCAGGTTTAGAAGTAAGATTTATCTCAAAGTGTGTTTTCCATGTTTACACACCCAGCATCATTTTTCATATCCACCTTTAACCATTATTCCTCTTTGGCAGTGGAAGTCAGGTTCTTAATTATATGAAATTTTTCATTGTAATGAAAGGAAACATAAAGATCCTGGTGAACACACTCACATTTATAACTTATTTACAATGTGTTTTCTGAGTTCCAATAATTCATGGTGCTAACAGTGGAAGCCTCCACACACTAGCTGTAGTATTAATCCTTTGAAAAATTATTAGCCAAACTAGGAATTTTATTAGTCAGCTTTTCATGTTAGATGTGCTCTGCTGGGATTTCACTATATCAATGCTTACTTCACATTCTGACAATTTTTCTAACCAGCCTAAGATATTATTGTATTAGATGATGATTTACTCATTCTATTAAGCCTTGACATTAAATGCATTTAATGCTAAATTAGTTCTTTCTTAAAAAGACTTTCCTCCCGATAGAGAAAAAAAAATCCTGTTCCAATTAAGAGACAAAAGATCTGGAGGAGAATATATGTATTAATTGTCCTCCTTTTTCATTAAAAGAACTTTACTTTTTTAATATGCTGACAACTCACAACAGAGGCTATGGATCTGTAAGTTTTCCTGCCAAAGAGCATAATGTTGCAGGAAAGTCTAAGTGCTTGTTTTGGGGTTTTTTTCTAATGTAAAAAGGACCAGTTTTGCTGGTAGCAAGGCCATAAAAAGTTAGAAGTCAAACTCTTAACATCCTGGGCAAGCCCATCAGGTCCATATTTGCACTGGACTCAAGGCTGTGCAATAAAACCTGATTTTTTCATCCATAGTAAGCCTTGTTCAAGTATCACAATAAACAGAGTATCACAATAAACACTCCCTAACATGCAGAAAGTGAGGTAAAGCTCAGCTGTGGTATCAATGATAGGCAGGGTTCTGTACACATGCTCAAAGACAGGAGCTTTAGCAAACATGGATCTAATAAAAACACGATTTCCAATCATTCTACTCTTTTTTAAAATGAAAAACTCCTGACTCCCATTGAGAACTTGCCTTGGTCTGAATGACTGGACTCATAAAAGTTGATCACACTATTGCAGCCAGGTCCATTTGTGCTATAATTAAATACATGCTCCATAATGAAATCCCTAAAAATCACAGTTATTTGTAAATTGTTTTCTGAAGCGACAGAAATAAGTGGCTACTTCAGTTGCATTAATTGCATCACTTGCATGAGGAAAGTATTACTGGCTTCTTATTTCAGACTACTGGCATGTAGATTCACATTTGTTCTCATCAAATAAAATAAGGGTCAATAACTGTTTTGACCTAAAAAAACCAAAACAAAACAAAACAAAAACCCCAAACCAACCAACCAACCAACCAACAAACAAACAGAGGATGCTATGAAGTGTCTGGCAAGGTATTCATCTTGCTGTGAAATTAAGGTTTGGGAAGGAGACTTTCAGATCCTGCTGTATAATCTCTACTTTTGAGTGATGGCTACCCAACAACAGATATCTGACCCTGCTCTTCATTGGTTGATGATGTAAAACATATTTCCTTCCAGACTGCTTGTATAATGAGATTTTATTTGAACACTGAATTTATGAAGACCTAAGGACTCACCTTCTCTTCAGCATATTTTGGCATGAACACCTCAAAATCAAGCACAAGAAACACAGATCTCTTGTACTTGCTCTTTGTATCCTCAGATGGGATAGACACACCTGTAGCCATGACAAAGCAAGGGTGGGTATAAGATCTGATTTATATGAACAGAAAACACAATCACATTATCAGCCTTTAAGGATACTTAGAGCAGCCCCTTGCTACTGCCCTCAACTTGAATAAATCAGTACAACTGCACTGATTCACTAATTTACACCTGTCAATGCCTTGTTCTTTCTCTTTTGATGAATTATGTCACAGAAGCTCCTCACCTCTAATTCTTGCCTCTGATCCTGGTTCATCCTAACAACCATGGACATGTGATAATGCATGCTGACTAGATCAACAGATACTTTCAGTAGTTTATGATGAATGTTGGTCTGGTCTACACACACAGAAATGACACCTATTTAACTAAACCAGTTTCTAATTCAATTTAGTTAAATTGGAGCAACTTCCAAGCGAGAACACAGAGATTGGTTTAAGAACAGCTAATATCCTGTTAGCTTCATTCAGTTTAAAGAATGTCTACAAAACAGGATTGCAATGAGTTTATTAAATTGATTTAGAAGCCAATTTATTTCAACCAGTAGTATTTGTGTGCAGGCCAGGCTGCAGAGACAAGTGCAAACTGCAAAATGCAACACTAATTGTCGGTATTACTGCTCCCAGAAAGTAAAGAAGTAATTGGTTTGAATGAAGTTTTCATTTGTTAATGAACAGCACACATGCAACAATAAAGCTAACAGTGTTTTGTTTACATGACAGTTTTCCCCAGGCAGCTGTTATGCCATTAGTGATGAAATGTCATTGCTGCATTACAGTCATAGTGTGAAAATATCAAAATGTAAATAAATTTAAACATCTTGGGGATATCGTGATTATTGCTAATTTTTACTTCTATTGCAACACGGATGGAAACAAAAACCTTCACTTCCTTTTCTTCCCCCTTTCTTTCATTTTAGGTCTTCAGGTGCCTGAAGAATTTAATGCTTACTCATGTCGATAGGCATGCTAAGAAATTAGTCCTTTATTTTCAATATAAAACCTAGAGATTGGTAAATTCTGTAGTGATAAAAGATTGAGATGACTCCCACCCTAATCATCCACAACCAGCTAAAGGCATCTGAGTAGTGGTTGAAGATGTGTGTGAACTGGATATGTTTCCAAACAAAAGTTTCCAGCACTAATTCCCAGGCAAAAGGCAGAACTCAAGTTTCCTGACATGAAGGCAGCCCCCTTAGTAAGAGTGACCTGAGTTTGAAAAGAGGGAAAATGCTTCTTGATCTGGAGGATATCAGAAAACAGCCAGCTTAGAAAGCCCTTTTCTTTTCTTTTGATCACTGGGATGTAATCATGATGTCATCCATCAGTAAGAAGACATTTCTGTGAAACACTGCTCCACCATCCCCAGGCCTATCAAATAATTTCTTACCAGGAAATTGGAAGTGATTGCTGAAAAACTAATTTTGTACCTCTTTCTCCATAATATACAGGAAGTCACTGAAGAGTGATGATCAGAGGCCACTGAAGTGTAAATGTCACCTGGGCAGATGGGTCTTTTCATGGAGAGATTAGACCAGGCTCTGTGTCCTGGGGGGAGGGAGGTAGACAGGAGTTGTGAGCACACACACAATGTCTCTGGGTTCAGAGAGAGAAGTGGGTCTTGTTCCTTGCTCAAGGTTCTCACCTCTCCTGTGGGAACATTTTTTGACTGCCATACTCAGAAAATGCAAGGCTTTCTCAACAAGCTCTAGGGACAGCCTTAGAGATGAGCAGCTTTTCCCATCAGTCACAACATTCCCTCTCTCCTTTCCAGCGGCCTCTCTTCTTCCTCCTCTCAGGCACTGTGTCTTTCCCAAGATTCCTTCCAGTGCAGGACAGCTCCCAGGGCTGTTCCCTGCATCCCCCACACCTCCCAGCTCTAATGCCAGGAGCTGCAGGGTTTGTGGCTGCCATGTGTCTCAAATGCTTAGTGTACTCTGCTGTCTTGCTGCTTTTCAAGGATCTGATTAATTACTTAAAGATGACAAAGCACCTTGAGGATGAAAGGAACTCTAATGTCAATGGTAAGTACCATGGTTATTTACTTCTCTGGCTTTCCTCTCTTTGTGCTAATAGACAGAAATTGGTCAGAAATTGGCCACCTGAATTTCGATCTATGAACAAAAGATTGGATTTGGCCCCTGTGGAATTCAGCAGAATGGGACACACACACACTCAGTCTACTGTCACACTGAGGAGGCTCACATTTGATTTCTGTATCATATTCTCCTGTGGTGGCCAAGACTATTTCCAGATAAGCAAAACACATGACATGAACTTAACAACAAAATACTGCTGCTGGTTTTACAACTATTGTTTTTGCCCTTGGCTGAGGACAAGAATTAATTCCATGCTCTTGAGGGGCTGGTAGAGGAGGACACATAGGTCCCCACCAGCAAACAAAGGCAAGTCTTGGTCCAAACAGCCTTCAAAGCAACTGAAACAATCTGAAAGACTTTGGGATGACTCAGGGAGGTACAACACAGATATACTACCACCAAGAACAAGGGAGACACAAAACAATGTGAAAAACAAAGGAAGAGCTTTCAAGAGAACTGAGAGAAATTCTCACTTCCCTGTGAACACCTTGTCCTAGAAAGGGCAGCTGAAGGGATTAAAAAGATTCCTACCCAAAAATGCAGTGTCCTCATCAGAAAAAGACCATGCAGTTTATTTATGTTGTTTAATTCTTGTCCCCTTGAAGACCAGCCTGCAATCCATATGTGAAACACCAAAGCCACAGAAACTTCTCCATGATGACCTTAACTTACTTGGGAATTACACTAAGTTTACATTTCTTTTCTCAGCATTTAGTACACAGAATACGTAATTTGCTTCAACTAAGAAATACCCTTTCTCTAAATTTCACTCTTACTGGCTTTCCAAACATAGGATTATAGAGAGATGTTACTCTTAGCAAAAGGAACTCTTATTTTGAGGCTATAAATGAGAATTTCCTTAAACCAACTCAGCTTTGAGCTTCCCAGGTAGTCTGGCAAAGTTTCCTGATGGCTGCTGAGTGGGAAAATGTCAACTTTCAATGATAGAAAAAGAAAACAATAACAGATGGATCCTAAATACACAGCTGACTGCAATACAGGTGCCAACATTAGCAACAAGTGAATGAATTAGTGTTTCCACATTTCCAGGTACTGCCTGCTACAGTTTTACTGCAAGTGTAAGGTGTGATTAGCAGGTAGGGCTGCTCTTGCTGAGTTCAATTACAAGAAGAACCTGGTGGATACACAAGTAGGTTTGGTATTACTGCACATGCAAAGCACACTCAGCTTGCTTAGAGCCCAAAGCCTGACCTGTCCAAGCCATAAATCATTCCCCTGGCACCATACTTAGACCCAGGGCTGTGGAAATACACACAGACAGTCCTTGATTACCTCTAAGATGCTTCACAATTTAAGTTCAGCAAGAGCTTCAGTCAGTAGTATTCCAGAATAAGCTCTTCTGAATCAGATGGAAAGCCATGTTCCAAATGTATCTTTAAAGAACCCAGTTAAAACTCCTGCTGTGGGAGAGCTGACATTTTGCACCATTAAACACATTTGTCTCTTAAGAAGTTCCAGGCAACACAGATGAAATCCGGAGTTCTATCTGCATGAGGGCAGAAAGAGATTCACCAAATCTAGATCCCAAACAACAAACCCAACCCCTTAAGCATAAGATAAGCATGAGCCAGGCCTGTGGAGGCACAGATCAAGCCTCTTGCTGTTGTATCCTGAGCACTCCTTCCCCATTAAAGTCAATGGGAACAACTGAGGCATTTTATGGGTACAGGATTGAAAATGATCAGTGTTTGATGGCACGTGGATTACCTTAGCAGCTGGCAGCCCTCCCAAGAGCACAGGGCACTGGCCCCCACCCCAAACACACCAGCTCCATGCCTGCACAATGCTAGTGATTTGAATTGTGTGTCCTATCATCTTACTCCAGAGTAACAAGAGCTGAGAAGCCAGTCCTGGGTATCCAATCCACAAGAACCTGTACTTCAAGTATCTCTTCATTTGCATTTCTACCCTGAGGCATCATTTATCATGAGAACTATTCAGTACACACAATTTTAGAGTTATATTCTCCTAACATTCCAGTAACTACCTCTCTAACCATGACTAGGATTTTGATCATGACTCAGCTGAGCTGTCTGCTCACTCTTAGCTCACATGTACGGAAACACCTTCAATCCTTCAAAAATCATCAGTTTTGAGATCTCCAACAGTCATTTCATTCTCACTACTATTACACAGATAGAATACAAACTTCATGGCAAAAAAAGTAAAAAACAAAACAAACAAACAAAAAAACCCACATCCCAAACAAACAACAAACCCAACACAAAAATAAGTTTGTAATAGTCATCCACATCAAACAAAATAGCCTGTGTGAAGATAATAAAAGATTAATCTAAAGTCATCATTTCAGAATGTCTGATTCCAGCTATCTGCTATCAAGGAAAGGAGACTGACAACAACTGCAATCAAATATTGTAATTATCTATTTTTCCTTCCTCTCTCTTGTGAACCTGTTTTATATTTTCTTTCTTGACACAGTAGTTTTGTTCACAGTTTTGAAGAAACACTTATTTGTTGCCTGATATCATATCTGGCCAATTATCAAAATGCAAAGAATTGTTACAGTATTTAAAAAAAAAATCTATTCCCTCTGAGGAACAGGAAAACAAGACTTCAGGTGATATTAATCAGTGTAATTCCACTCACTCAAAAAGAATTGCATAATTTACACCAAATCAGGATGTGGTTCATGATTTTAAATTAGGATCCTGGTTTATTTAATAACTTATTGCAGAGCTCCAAGATTACAAAGCCACTCTATCCTTATTTTTTTCTATTTACAGATAGGCATGTTTCTTTAAAACAGTTAAAATTTTAAAACCTGCTTAGTTCTGAAGTTATTACCTCCTGCCAGGAATGTCTGAAAGGAGTCAGAATATTCATTTTATTGGTCTCCTGGGAATATATCAGTGTTTTTCCTGAACAGGATGCTTGCTGTGGAATTTGATAATCTTTGGCATTTTCAGCATTTCACACAAAGCATTTTTAAGGAGTGTCTCGTTATACCCCTGCTTTAAAATGTTTGGAAAGGACCAAGAGCCAGTTCTACCTTTACCCCAAAGACAAATAGCTTTCTCTTCATTCTCTATCCCCAATAAAGGTAGGATTTGTAAAAGAGCTGTTTAAGGGAAGACTATCTATATGAAGTCTTCCATTTGTTGGCTGTGTATCCTCAGCTTTTTCAAAAGCTGGCTATAGGCTCTGCTTCTCTTCTCACAGATTGTTTTGTACATCTAATCCTATGCTGCCTGGTCTTGGCTGCCACTCAGAATCATAGAATTGATTGTGTTGGAAAGGACCTCTAAGATCATTGAGTCCAACTGTTTACCAAACACTGCCATCTTCACCAAGTGCCACACACACAGTTATGTGTACCTACTGGGATGGGCAGCCTGTTCAATGCTTGACAAGCCTTTCCATGAAGAAATTTCTCCTAATATCCAATCTAAACCTCCTCTGGCACAGCTTGAGGCCGTTTCCTCTTGTCCTGACCCTTGTTCCCTGGGAGCAGAGCCCAAACCCCAGCTGGCTGCCCCCTCCTGCCAGGGAGTTGTGGAAAGTGAGAAGGTGCCCCCTGAGCCTCCTTTTCTCCAGGCTGAGCCCCCTCAGCCGTTCCTTACCTTATTTGCTCTCTAGACCCTTCCCCAGCACCATTGTCTTTCTCTGGACATGCTCCAGCCCCTCAGTGTCCTTCTCGTGATGAGAAGCCCAGAACTGGACACAGGGCCAAGGTGTGGCCTCACCAGTGCCCAGCACAAGGGGACAGTCACTGCCCTGGTCCTGTGGCCAGGGGACAGCCCAAGTGCTACTGGCTTCTTGCCCACCTGGGCACACCTGGGCTCATATCCAGCTGCTGTCACCAGTACCTCCAGGGCCTTTCCCAGATTTCCAGCTGCTCATCCCACAGCCTGGACCTGCAGGGGGTTGGTGTGACCCAAGGGCAGGACCTGACACTTGGCCTTGTTGAACCTCAGCCCATCCATCCAGCCTGTCCAGATCCCTCTGCAGAACTTTCCTGCCCTCCAGGAGGTCAATACTTGTACCATTCCAGAGTTCCTCTCAAACTCCTACTCTCCTACTGAAACAAAAAAATCTCCTCTCCTACAAAGTCATACTTGTAAGAAGTCACACAACAGAAAAGGGTCTGAAGTTCAAAGATTTCATGTTCAGCATGGATTGTTTATTCTCCCCTTCTACCATCTGAACAAACATCAACCCCACTAAAGATTTCCTATATCTGCTAAATAACTTCTGATTGGGCTCTAGCTCTAATTCCCAAGCAAGTGGCCCGAATTCATTGTTCACTGGTTGCACCAGCAACCCACAGCTGCTCTGGAAATCATACTTCTGAAATGTGTTTTCAGCTTGAAAACAAGAAGATTTTATCTGCTGAAGACCCAAAATGCTTGGGTCTCCTCACAGTAGACAATAAGGTATGGGAAGCACTGTCCAGAAAAGTGATTTTTAGGAAGATGTTCAGTCTCTAAGGCAATGTTCAGAGGTGTACCCACCTTATCCTGCAGTCAGAGCTGGAAGAGAGAGACTTTGCTCACTGAAGAGTGGGACCCAGAGTTCTGGCTTATTTGGCTATTGATGCACTCTGAACTGAGGTTCCCTCACCCTGCCAGAAATTCTCCTGCTTCTCAGCTGTGGCCATTTGAAACCAGCTGCACCCAAGCATTGAATTGTTTGTCAAAACCTTACATATATTTCACCACAATTCATGTATTTCAGACTAATGACAAACCTCAGCAGTCTTACTTTATGCAAATTAAGACAGTAAATGTATTTCTTTATTGTGTTCTAATTGTACAGTAAGTTCATATTTTTAGTGGTTCTTTTTCATATTCACTTTCATTTCCTTTTAGCTAATTTATTAATTTATCAGCTGTCTTGAAACATAATGCAGCCACAGTGAATTTCACTTAATGCAATTAAAACCCCTGAATGTTTTCTGGAGGGAATGTTTCTCAAATGGAGTAGATCTTTCCTCTGGGAATTGCTGAACAATTTGGAGCAATGTAATCCAGAGAAGACCAGTCTTACTGATGGGTAATTTTGTCAATACTTTTCCCCACACAGAAGCTTTTTTCTGGCCAAGACAAAATTCCAAAATCTTTACTCAGTCATTGAGTAAATCTTTCACTTGACTTGTTCCCCAAAGTCCTCTGTCTGTTGTTGCCTTCTCAATTTGTACTCAAACAAATTCTCAAGGATTTCAAAGGCTTTTCACATAAATAAGGGAAGAGTGAAATTCAGCGCATGCAGGAGACCAGAGCTCAATCTGATTTACTGTGTGAGTCCACTTCCAGCCCTCAAATTCTACCTTAAATTGAAACTGAGTGGTGGATTTGGAGCCTGTATTAATGACACATGAAACAAATATCATTAGGCTAACTTAACTGAGGGACCATGATCAAATGAAACTTTAAAAAGGTCATGAGCATTTATCCAGACAAAGCCACTGACTTTTGAGATGCTCATCAGTACAACAGAACACTGTAATATCACATCTACTAGCAGAGTTCAGATTATGCCACAAACACTGGGTTTGGGCCTCAGCTGTATAACAATAAACATCAGGATTAAGTTGTGAAGTACAGAAGGGAAAGAAGATAAGGCAAAAGATAAAGATGCACTAGTCATGCACTAGGTACACTTGTTTTGTCTCTGGCTTCACCATCATGAGCCACCAGGTAGTAAATGAGCTTCAGATGCAATTGTCAGAGCACAATTCTTTAGCTGACCTGTGGCTACCAGCCCACTCATAGACTGCAGCAACCAGAAGGCACAACCCTGCTTCCATTAAAATGTGAACATCTTTTTATCCAAGACCACAAATGGACCAATAAAAATAAACCTCTTGTACCAATGTGCAGAAATCTACACTTACAAAGTTTTTCAATTTGCTGCTCCAAATCAGGGCCTGCACAGTCCTTACTTACACTGCAAACAGAGATTTGACAGGGCCACACTTGGTTTCTTGTCAGGCAGTAGCTGAAATGCTTTAACAGTAGATCTTTTCATTCCCAGGTATCACTACATCTCAGAATGTCTGCTTTTGAAATTGCTTTTACATTGTTTCATACCTGTCCTAGACCAGGAAGGCATAATCTAGATTATCACAGGTATGATCAGCAGATTAGTTTTTAGCCACTCCATTTTCAAGCTACCATTTTCTCTACAGAAGCTGGATTATCATGTTGAAAAAAAAAAAATCTAAATTGTGGCCTAGTGGTCAAACTCAAAAGTTCAACATGCAGAAGATTCACTTAGAGCTGCTAAATATGGGGTAGGGAGACACTCTGATCCATCTTTTCAAAGATGCATGAACTAATTATTTACCTACTACACTTGTGAGATTTCTGTCTTTCTATTTTATTCCTGCAGTCGTCACTAAGTTTCATTTAAATTGGAGCTGTCATTTCTAATGCCTACCTTTGCAAACATAATTAATTTAATTAGCAAATTATCTACTGGGGCTTTTCAAACTTTTTTTCTCTCTAGGCTTATTAAACACTTGCCAGGAGCAGCTTTACAGAAAGCACATCACATGGATGACAGTTATTTGAAGATCTCAGATTCACATTCCTTATTTCACAACCCACCTGGGGGAGCAAAACCAGGGAAAGCAGAAGTAGAGACTTCATTTGGCACAGACTGGGATGGGATTCCCTCACTGGATATTTCAGTGCACTCAATGGAATATGCAGAACTTTACAGCATTGTACCTCCACCATGAACATATTAGTTTAATTGACGAGGAGATAAGGTTAAATATTTCACAGTTTTAACTAGCAGCATGTCACAGACTCATATAATCACAGAACTATGTGTGTTGGAAAAGACCTCCAAGATCACTGAGTCCAGCCTGTGGCCAATCCCCACCTTGTCACCCAGACCAGAGCACTGAGTGTCACCTCCAGACATTCCCTGGACACCTCCATGGATGGGGACTCTGCCACCTCCCTGGGCAGCCCCTGACAATGCCCAACAAGCTTTTTCATGAAGAAATTCCTCCTTGAATGAACCTCCCCTGGCACAGCTTGAGGCCATTTCCTCTCAGCCTGTCCCTTGTCCCTGGTCCTCCCTGAGCAGAACCTTCTCAAACAGAGAACTCTTCATATCAGATCACTTTGTTGGATATATGAAGAGCAGATGAAAGATCAGTCTGCAGCTATTCCTTTGCACAAAACAAACCAGAACTGAAGGTAGGAACTGGAGCTAGTGGCAACCAAGTTTAAGTCAGTGCTGACTCCAAGGAATATCAGTGTCACTGTCTACTCAAGAGCCAGCTGCCTTTTACTTTCACTGTCATTTCTCATGGACTGAGAGCACATAGCAAAAATACTACAAACCTAATGGCTTAGCCTTAAAACCTTCTGTATGGTGTATAGCAACACAGACTGCCTGCAATTACATTCAAGGCCAGAGCATAGCTTGTTTAGCACAGGGACTTCACTCACTGTATTAAATTCATCCCAATCTTTTCTGTGTAGCTGAAGATTGCTACAGAAGCATGCAAAGAGACGTCAGGAGTTGACCACCTAGAACTGAAAATCTTACTTGCAGGAGAAAACAACTAAATACTGCAAAGTCAAGTTCAAAACCCAGAAGGCATAAAATGGTTCTGTTTGCCTTTAAACAGTTCTTTCTGTGCCTGCCTGTACTTGATGCTTTTTCAATTTAAGCATCTTGGAGCAGACTTCATCATACAAAGTGCTGATGGCATTCACCTACAGAGAGCTGCTAGTTTGAATGCAGTGCTGAGAGACAATCTATCTCATGAAGGAATGTGAATGCAAGGGAGAAGAGCATCAGCATTGTGCAAACAAGAACCTTTGTCTGTTCCTTACTCCAGAAATATCCATTCAAATAGAAGGATGATAAGATTTTAAAAAATAAGTTCAATTAAAAAAAATAAATTAAAAAACACTCTGTCTGATCTCTGGGCTTTAAACATGGCCTAAGACCAAGGGCCTATTCTTTGTAAAGAATGATGTCCTTTGCTGTCCTTTAGAAATCCAACAATCCTGAAAGAGCAAAAGCTGGGAAATGATTGTGAACATGACTTGTTCGGATGCTAAATAGTGCTGAGCTCCTAAAATGCACTGATTTCACTGGAAGATGAAAGGCTCAGAGCTCCATGGGAATTGGGCTTTTTCCTTTTTAAACAAGAGACCACTTCCCAGAAAACAACAAAGATTTTTGCAAAGGAGTTAGGGTTTTAATGGGGCTGGCAAAGTAAGAAGCAAAAAAAGGAAGAAGAGAAGACACTGTGTGTACATCTGAGCTGCCAAAGATACTATCCCAGGGAAAACCAACAGGGCCCATTATTTTCTCAGCTAAGCTTGAGAAGACAATATGGTTTAATGGGAGCTCCACCTGGCCTCTGGGCACAGCTGTCCTGTGGCAGAGCACGGGCTCCTGAAGAAGCACTGATTCCCCTGGCTAGCTCACACAAACATTTCTGCTAAAAAGGGTCGGGTTGGATGTTGTGGAGACAGACTACTGAGGAACCCAAAACCTGCCATGTTACCAGGGAGGCAAGCTTGCAACAACAGCTGCTCCCAACAGCTTTGTTACACATTTATGAAGAAGTAGAAGTCCTGACACGGAAACCCAAGATGAAGTCAACTCCCTTGTTCTGTCAAGTGGATATTTTTCTCATTATTCAACACTTAACAGGGATGACAAGATTAAATAGTCACTCATCTTCTGCGCCATTATACCTCCTGCATGATTGCTTTAAATTAAATCTAACAGTCAATGAAATAGTCAATATTTAATTTACTCATTGCAGGTGGCGATTTAGCTCCAGTTAGGATATCATTTAGTGACAGAAATATCAGTATTTATCAGTGTTTATGACTCTTCAAAAGATATGGGGATCCTTCATTAGGCAAAATGTCCATGCAGCCTTAAGTCACATGTCACTCTCAGAGTATTTTGAACACCAGGGGCCAGTTCCTTTTCCCTGCTTTCCTGGGTGCTTGCTATCAGTGAAGATGCACAAGAGGACTGTGTGAGTTTCCAGAGAACCAGTAAGGTAACTGAGACACCTCTATTCTTCTAGGAACACCCACTGCCTAGCTAGTGGTGCAGAACACTTGGATTTGGGAGAACCTGATATATCAGTGACAGCCCAGGGCAATGAGGGTCAATTCCCGCTCCTTTGGCCTCGCTGGCTTACTTACATAAAGTACATACACAGGTAGAGAGAGGCCAACCAGAAACATTTTGGTGACATTCACTTCTGCCTTTTTTACCATACAAGAGTTCATCAACTGAAGACAGATATTTTTTGCCCTGTTTCTAGAGGAGAAAACAAGCAGCAATGCTCTTGCTCCCTTTCAGTGATCATGCTACAATCATTTTCTTTTTGTTATCTCTGTTTGAGGTGAACAAAAATATGCACTTATGTCGCTGTGGGACACGATCAATGAGACACAGACTCGTGGTTTAGAAGGCTGATGTTCTGAAAAGGGGCTGGTTTATTCTCAGAACTTATTTTTATACCTTTTTACAATGTGCCCACCTAAGAGGTGGGATCTCTGGACCCATTGGCCACACCAAGGGTCAACAAGCAAAGTCCCTCCTCAGAAGAGGGAAAAGTGAAAAACAAGATAGTTTACATAGAGTGACCTTGTTTACTGCCTCGATCTCTGGGAAAGAGTTTAAGAAAAATGCAAACATGAGAAACAGTGACTACACACTTACATTCCCTGATGAGGAAGACTTCACACTGAAACCCCTTCCTCCTGAAAAAATGTGGCTTCTCCATATACCAGCAGTTACTGAAATATAGGAGACCTCATTACTGTTCTACCATGGACAGCTCAGCTTTCACTTAAAGGTCAGAAATTAGAAAGAAAAGGCACCACTAGGCTGAGTATTCAAATTTCCCTCACCCCCTCTCATGCTGAGAGGGAACTGGGGGCCAAGTCTGCCTTACTTACCACACAGCTCAAAGGATTATTTCCTTGTATAAAGACTGGCAGTGAAGTGACTCCCCTGGAGGTGAGTGAGGAAGTATTTGCAGGAGAGGGGGAGGCAAGCAAGCACCCACTGAAAGCTGGAACAGAGCATCAGCAAATGAGCACAAAGACTTTGGCCCTTCTCCCCATGCAAAGCTACAGCAGCTCATCTGTGGTTTGGGACCAAGGCAGCTTTGTAGGGGCATGCCTCTGGATGGGTTCTTCCACTCCTTACTTTGCTGGGAGTTTCTTCCTGCAGAAAAATGCAGCAGAGCTGTTCCTCCATTGCCCTGCTTAGGGTTGTGCTCTGCACATCCCTCCCCTCCTTGCTCCCCACTGACTGCAGCCATGGCTTCCAAACACAGATGTGAGCACACAAAAAAGTGTCCCCTCTACCCATTTTCACAGCCAGAAACAGCTCAGCCCCAAGACAACAGAACATGTGCAATTACACAGTGGATACAGAAAGTTTTATGAAATGCACTTTTGTTTCCCATAAGTGGTTTTAGTGAAAAATCTGCTTTAGGATTAATTTGGGTAACAATCTGCTTTGTTAATCATGTGTTTTCACATACTTGTTTGGAAATCCATGTGTTGTGTATGCCATTGAAGAGCACACAGTTATTACGTGTAAGGATCTGGTGGAAAAACAAGCACAGTTAACAAAAAATATGTCTGAAATTTTGTCTCCATTTTCCATCACAATCCCTTCAATCCGCTGGTCCTGTCACAGGCATTTGTACCAAACAAAAAAACTTTTCTGTTCTTCATTTAGAAATTTCTCTCTTCAAATTCTTGAACCAGACCAAAAGTATTTCTAATCTCTATTAAATTGACATAGTGGAATAACAAGCTTGATACTACAAAGATTTTATGCTTCACAACACCAGAGAATTCTAATAGTTTTTATGGTGCATTGAATTTCCAGGTCTAAACACAAAGGGGGGAGGGGGGCAGGCAGAATAAGGGAGAAAGAGATTTCGTAGCCATATGCTTATCCTCATAAAGCTGAACAGTCAATTAATGAGATGAGTAATTTCATATTTGTAGCCATTTGAAAATAAGATTGTGCCCATAGCTGAAGAGCCTTCTTTCTGCTAAGAGATCAATCTTTATTTACCTGCACTTTGAATGCGAGCCCCTATAAATCCTGGGTTTGTTGTTTGCATTTATGCATGTGTTAATGATCCCATGTGGAAACCCCAGCTCTAACAATGGACAGCCAGATTGGATCTTTGCCCCAAGCACTGTGGATGCTCCTCAGCATCAGTGTTGGAAGAGAATCAAATCTCAGCTTCCCCTTTGTTGCTAGTAATTTGCTGCTGATGTATGGCAGCAGTAAATCACAATGCACCAGCCCCGCTCCCCGAGCACCTCGGGTGACCCGGGAAAGCCCCACTCCTCCATCCATCTGCTCATGGCCATGGGAAGAGGCAGGAGGAGGTGCACCACACCTGCATGGCTGGATAGAAGTGCTGCTCCAGGGATCTGCAGGTCAAGTGATGATTTAGCAAAGGTTTGCTCTACATTTCTCATGTCTGCGTTTCCAACCTGACCTCGCCCATGGGTTGTGTGCACGTTGACATCCACTGTACCTCTGGCCATTCTGTCACCACAAACTGCTCCAAGAGGCACCCATGCTTTGCAAAGGGTTGGAAAATCCCTCAGCAAGTCCATGAACGTTGCGCAGAAGTGTAGGAGATGTGAAAATAGTTGGGCAAAAGTGTGCTCTGAGGATGGTGGGCTGAAATGTGTCAGCCAGCTCTTCCAAGCTTCTAGCAACAGATAACAAGAAATGTCTCACTGTGAGGAGAGCACAGGTCTCCAAGCAGGAACAGTGTGCCTTTGGTTGGGAAAAGCATGAGGGCTGGGAGAGCAGCAGCAGTAAGCCCCTCACCCAGTGAGAGGTGCCATGGCTTGTGTGGGTCAATCCCACACAGGCTTTACTTCTGTCTGCCTTCAACTCCTGCCCTGCCCCACTCTGCCACCCACCCTCATCACCACCACAACACAGGGCTCATTGGAAGGGGCCAAGAACATGAGGAATGACTCCTGAGCATCTGCCAGGGTTCCTCAGCCTGCAAACCTACAGGCTAAGCCTTCAGAAACCCCTCACTAAGGCCCTAAGGCAGATTTTTAAAAGGCTTCACGAGTGGGCACTGAGCTGCTCAGAAAATCCAACCATCCTCTTCAGCGTGAGCTTTGAGTATTCAGTGCTTTGGAAAATCTGGCTGCAAATCCACAGTCCCCTCCTTTTGTTTCATTAATTGGCTTTTGTTTCATGAATTTCTTCATCTCACTTTCTCCCCTCAAGTGTAATACTATAATGAAGGCAGCAGATAGAGGTTCATGTTTCTGAGCAGAACTCTCTATGCTACCTGTGGTGATTCACACTTACAAATATATCCTGAGTTATCCCTGGCCTTCAATATAAATATGCCTCCAAAATTATTTCAATTCCAAGTAGGCAAATGATTACTTGAATTTTAAATAAAGGCATTGCTAAGGACTGGTACAGAGACCTTAAAGAAAGGCCACCCCTGACTCAGGAAACCCCCGAGCCACAAATTGTGGGAGGCTGAGTGGAGTTCCCCTGTTTCCCTGCCCTGCTCTAATGCCTTTTCCCTGTAAAGGGCCACCCCACTCTCAAATTCTTATGAATAGTTTTGCATTTAAGAAGTCAGCACCGGTAGGAAGTGAGGATTGAAAAATTTCATCCTCAAAACTGTTTGAAGTTACCATCACCAGAATAAAAACTACCAACTTGTCAAGGACATGATGAACTCTGACAAAGTTCCCACCTGACTGGCACCTGAAAGAATGCCTAACTTTGATTTTCCAATATTTCCTAGCATTCCCAGACGTAGAATCACTGCAGATATTACAAAGATTACTCTGGAAATTTCATCTTAAAACGAGTTTATTTCTCCAAACATCACAGGTAAAAATAGCAATCTGGATATAGTAAATTTCTATGGTTGTGACTGCAATTTGAAAACAAAAAGTTTTCAGTTCATGTCTTCTCACTAACTTATTTCCACTTCAGGGAAGTCTTTAGAATAGACAATATAGATGATTCTAAATTCTTTTAGGGATTTGAGAAACTTTTCTTTCCCTTCAAAAGAATCTTACCCCTTACAGTGCTTTCAAAGGAATCATCACATGGGCTGTGAAGGCACAAGCTGGTACAAAGATAAAGATCAAATTTTGAAAGATGCTTGTCCTCTCTTTGATTTCATTGAGAGTTAAAAGCCTAAAACCCTCAGATTCCAGTTTTGCAGTGGTATATAAAAAGCAACACTGGCAGCTCCAAACATTCAGAAATGCAAGACCAAGCCCCTTCCCACCCACACAGGAAGAGAAATGAGCTTGAAAACTGTAAGATGTGAGCAAAATATCTACAGGAGGGCTTCTGCAAAGGAATTGAGTTTTTGAGCTTCTCTCCACCATCAGACGAGCTAAAAACTTTTCTTTGTTTAAAATGAAAGTTTAATGTTTGCTGACAAAAGCTGAGCCTTAATCTGAAAAGTATTCACCACTCTAAGATCTGTGATAAAACCATGACGGCTGCCAGCAACAAAAGCCTCAGAGTCCCAGCATTTTAAATAAGGGCTTTGGTCTGGGTATGACACTTGGGTTAAATCACAAGCAGTAAAATATTTGTTTCATCTCATTCTAATCCCTGTTTCTCAGCAGTGAATCACAGAATCATCAAGGTTGGAAGGGATGTTTAAGGTCATCTGGTCCCTGGATCCAGCCCCCAGTGGTCAACACATCACTGCCACTGTAACCCATAAATCACTAAACCACGTCACCCAAAACATAGTGGGACAACTTGGAGTATCTCCCCAAGCAACTCTTGGAATTGCAATAACAGGATGTCTGAATTCACATCAGCCCAGGACAGAACACTTGCTGGACATACAGCCACATCCAAAGTAAATAACTCACTAAATAGTCCACTAATTCACTTCAACAACCAAGAGACCTTACAATGAAAACAAAATTAAAAAGCAAAATTTAAAAAAAAAAAAAAAAAAAAAAGGCAAAAAAAAACCCCAACAACAACAAAAAAAACCCCACCAAACAAACCACCAGAAGGTCTTGTTGATGTCTGTAAACTATAGTAGGAAAACCATGGGGCAAATATGTGAAAATGAAAGGCAGTGCTGTGGGTGTGCACCACAAGAGCCCCAGCAGCACCACTGCCCAGTCACTCCAGCAGCTGATCCTGAGGTCGTGCTGCCCCTTTGCATCTGGGCAGCTCTGCCACAGAATGGGGTGGGGAGTGAGGGGACTCATGGGGGAGCCACTCCCATGATGAACACAAGCCAAAATTTCTCAAAATGAATTTGGGGTCACCAATGAACCATGACAGAATTTTTCTGTTCCTAGTCCTGCCAAAAACTCAGATTAGAGATGCTCACTTCTGGAACTGACCCTGAAAGTCCAGAGAGAAGCAAAAGCTGATTCTTTTCTCATCATCAACCTCTTGCTCATGCCCTTATATCCCATCAGAATCCCCAGTAATTCTGCAACTCATGCCAATAGGGCACAGGATAATAATTCCACAGGAGCGTCTCCAAAAGTAAACCAATAAATTCGGTAGAAAGAATTGCTAAACTCAACATGATTAACCAACACATTAAATTCTAATGATCAAGTAGCTTGGACCAATATTTACCAGCACCTGCTGTTGAGTTTATCAGAATACAGAACTCTTTGTGCATGGAGGAGATAGTCTGTTATCACACTGCAGCTTGTCTTTCACACCACATGCACCACTTACTACACAACTGAAGCACAGCTTCACAATTTTATTCAGCTGGTCTGCCACAGAAATTCAATTTAAAAACTGCATTATTGTAACTTGTGGATATGGATCCCTTGTCACTTCACAAATATAAGCACCATTTCTTCACATTTAAGGTACAATTTTAGTAGGTGCTTTCCCTTTCTTCCCTCCCCACCCCCCCAAGCCCCTTCTCTCTCCTGTTATTTTGATCTGACTAAAGTTTTCCTCTCTGCCTCTCTGTGCTTTTGTCATCCTTCTGGCATTCTAAGACAGGTTGTACATTTTTAGAACCTGTTCACTCACTGGAGAGGCACATCCTTGCTTAATGTGAAGGAAAGCAGGGAAGAATTGCTTCAGGTACCACGGAAGGGATTTAAAGACATTTTGTTGCTTTCCCTGATTCTCCATCACCCAACAATATAGCATGAACACTAAATAGAAACTTCAAACACTGGCATTCTAAGGTCCTCAGCTCCAGACAGATAATTTCATACCATCAGAAGGTGAGACATGAGCCTCCTTGAGCATGGAGTGTCCTTTCCAGTGAGGAGGTGTTTATACCTTGCTGGTTCCCACACCATCTTGCTACCTCTGCTCCCCTATCACCTACTCATCTATCCCGTCCTTTCCTGCAAAAGCTAAAGCTCAACTCCATGCTAAGGCCATTGTCAAAGCTCTGCCAGCCTTTCCCTTCCAAACTCCCTCTTCTTCCAAACCTGAAAGCTCTATTTCAGCTGATTTAAAAACAGACTTCTCAGAGCTGAAAACATGGGAAGCGTTAGTGATCCCGTGATGTTTCCACCAAATATTAACTTATTTTGTGTTTTGAAAAATGCACTTCACCACAGTTCCAGCTCATACATACACTCAGCAAGGCAGAATCTGTGCCTTTTTCAGTTTCCAGCTGGGACAGTGGCCTGGAGGCTGCTTGAACTTGCACCACAGTCTGAAAGCCAGGGAGAAGTCAAACTGACCTACATTTTTGTCACAGTTCCTTAGCTTGACAGAAAATCAGCCAGTCTTGAGGCAGCATCTCAAAATCCTCTGACTTCATTCTGGGCTCTCAGAGAACCACAATGCTGAGTGGAGAATAATAAATAAGCAAGATGCTCTGATAAGGGATGTCCTAGCAGGCAGATTGCATAGGCTCGAGAGTTTGTGTGAAGGGCAAGACTTGATGCCAGATGGGACTTAGTCCCTATTAGGATGCTGTTGGCATTTTTACAGGATGTGTATGAAACTAAAAGTAATGGAGTAACACAAGTATTTCTCTGTAATATAAGATTACATTTGCAAAACAAATACTGTTAACTGAAAGCTGCATGGCTATGGGGAATGCCTCATTCATCCTAATACACTGTCTAAGACAACAAGGCCAATAAGAAATCAATTTTCAGTCAATAATATTCACTTCTCCTACCATTTGCTTCTATTTCAAGCACTGACAAATCATTTTCCAGTTACTGACATGCTGTCATAATGCTGCTGGACACTGGAACACAGCACTAGAGCCATGTGAAGACATGCCAATTCTGTCAGTAGTGACATTTCAGTTCCAAAAGATCATGATGTAAGAAAAAAGGCAAACAAAGTCTTGACTCTAAAAATCCAATCACTTTGAAATAATTTGAGTAATACCTACCTATGTCTCACTCATGCTTATTTTTGAGGACTTAGCTCAAGAAGGAATTCTGAGATTGCTGACCCAAATTTCCTCCCCTAGCATTTGGTTTGGATGGGTAAAATTACTGTTGTCAACAGGGCCATTCCCAATTTAATAAAATTGAAACCAGAACCATGCATTCTGTTATGGTCCCAAGGAAACTGTGCTTAAGCAGTGAAGAGGTCACATATGTCGTGTGGCAAACTGAAAAAAAAAAAAAAAAAAAAAAAAAAAAAAAAAAAAAAAAAAAAAAAGAAGACAAAGCCAACTTCTAATTGTTAAAGTTCACTAAATCATGCCAATATGTATTTATAATTGCTGATGGCACTGAAGAGTTCCTGAAGATCTGCACTGACATTTGACAGGTGACTTTGAGGTCTTGAAAGCCCAGAAGTTATTCAGTTATTACAGTTATTCACAAGAGCACAGCTGGACTTTTATTTGCCCAAGCATCACAGCCAACACACCAACAGCTTCACCACATTTGTAACACAGACAAATCACAACTTCCAATTTGCTGATGTGACTGCCTGAGTGTCTTAACCAAAACATCTACTGGGTGGAGCAGGACACCTCAGTTTTGAGAGGCAGAAAATGCAGAAAACACTAACTACTGTGACACACTGTTCTAGGGAACCCCTTCCTTCTCATGTGTTTGATCTCTCAGGAATCTAGATTAGTGCTTCCACCACTTGGGATCCTTTTTTAAAAATGCCAATAAACAGAATGAGGAAGTCATTAATCATCTTCTTGCTGAAGATTAAGAGAATGCCTTCTCCAAGAATCAGACAATGACCACAGTGAAAAAACACACAAGGCTGCAGGAAGAATCCAAGAGTCCTGGTCCCCACCCCATAATCTACTGCTTAAACAGCATTTCCCATAAGCAATTGTGAACAGAAGATGTAAAGCATCCCAGCTGCAGGTCTACAAGCACAAACCCTGGTTAGAGTGGAAGGTAAAGTCAGTTAACAGCAAAACATTGCTTAATTGAAACTCACAGCAAATCCTCATCTCTCAACCTCGTGGTTGCATTCCCTTGACATTTAAGAGGTTACGTTCATATGGGATGAGTAAGGGAAAATAATCGTCTGTGGAACAGAATTTGTAAAGTCAAGGTTATTGATCCCAAAACAGTCTCAAACAAATCAAATGGGCTTCTAAGTGGTTGTCAGCTCCTGGAATACTACACCTCACAAGGCTTGCAAGATTCCTTACAGTCTGCAAAAACTCCTGCAGCAGTTGACCATCATGATGAAGTATCAAGATCTCCAGAACATTTGCTCAAGTCCTTCTACTACCAGTCTGCTTGGGATAAACTGCACACCCAACAGTGGTAATTATTAGTGATACACGTATATAGTTGTCTTACTCCACACAATTGACCAAGTGTCTTGTGTTAAAAAAAAATTACTCTCTTGAACTTAATTTGCTCATTTAATGATCACCAGTAGGTGAGATTAAGTATTTCGTTAAAAGACAAGAAAAAAAGACATTGTAGTACTTTTTAAAAGAAACTATCAGCTCTAAAAGACAGTATTTGTGCATAAATATTCCTTTTTGCAAAGTAAGAACTGCTTTGATCTCTTAGCTGCAGTTAATTGATACATTTTGTCATGTCTGAGCAGGAAGGGGTGTGGGAATTTCAGCAGCCTGAAATTCTCACAAAGGCATCAGAAAACCATTTCTTCTTCCACATCCTGTACTTATTCTTTCCACACTGGTCCTGAAAACAAAACCCCAATTTCAAGGCAAAGGACACCTAGGGGGACTTTAGAGGCAAACTATTTATCTTTTTCAAGCTTCTTTTCACAACATTAAACCAACATGTAATATTAATTAAGCCATACAAAACCCCCTCCAGATTTACTCCCCTCATCAAACCACTACAAAAACCAACCATTGATATGTTCCACTAATATTTATGAATGTACACAAAAGGACTGAGTCTTGATACAAAGTTTGCTGAGATTTTCCCCCATGTAAAAACTGCAGGAGCCTCAGTTACCAACGAAAATGCAGTTTGGAAATTAAGGACGTGCAGGTTTGGGCTCCTGGAGGGAACATGTCCCAGTAATCAGACTAAAGAACTGCCAGGGCAGATTGCTCTGCCAGTGAATCTATTTAGCAGTTCTACCCTAGCCTGTCTCTCCACTGAGACAGTTCAGAAAAGGAAAGCTCTGTTTTAATAATCCCAATGCTCTGGGCAGCTAAGAGGATGCATAAAAATATTGCTCTTTAAAGAAGAATTAGAGATTCTTTTCATTTGGCTATTAATTAAAGGATGAAAAGGGCAGTATTAGATGGGAATGAAGCAAGCCTATGGGGGTGTGATTGGGAAGTTGGTGTCTTCCATGCACCAGGTCAGTGGATGGACCATGACCAGTGGGATGCTAGAGCACTGGCCTGATTTACTCTGGCTTCTGCTTCAAGTGGTCGTCAAAGCAAGTTCAGGCATGGTACATCATTATTATTTCATCAATTAAATGCACTATGCTCAGCTGGCAGCCAGTGAAGTCAGCTGTCACAGATGCATCCAAATCCAGGTCACAGGGGGTCTTTGTTCTTAAAAAAAAAAAAAAATCTACTGTGGAATGAGATGTTCCATACTAATCAAAACAGAAATGGTGGAAAAACCAAAACCTTTCAGATTTAGCAGAAGTTGACCAAGGGGAAAAAATAGCTTGCTTTTGTCTCTCGTGTTATTTACTGGATATACTTTATCTTCTTGGATTCAAGGAAACTTCCATTAGACAAAAATTCAATACCCAGCACCACTTCAGCAAAATGCCCTTGTTGCAAAAGGCAAAAAAATCCCAAGCATTTGAGGAATTTTTTTTCTTCTCCAGAAATCTTATTGTTTTGTTTTGAATGCAGGAGACAAAGGAACAATACTGCCCAGTCACTGGAATGCCCTCTACACTTCCAAAGCCATTGCTCCCAGCAGCTTTGCCCTCCCAGGGTGCTGATGGAGGTGCAGTGACCTCAGCAAACACAAATCCTATGGGATTTCTTCTCTGAAACAGCCACCCACAAAATTCCTTTAGGAGCCATGTCACCACAAGTGAAGAGTGACTCGGGCTTTGCTGCTGTTTTTAAAACACACATTTCCTTTGCTCCCCAATCTTTTTGTAAACAACCTTGATCTTACAGATGGGTTGAGTGATCAGTACTGCTGGCTGTTGAAATCACAGAGAGTTTTCAGAGGAGTTTTGTGTATTTTGTATCTCAGTTCTGTTAGCTCATACCATGATATTCTCATTTGTTCCAGGTCATTATATGCACGGCTTTATACAGCATTGATTGTAGGGGTGAGTGACAAATATGTTTTCTTTTCAGTGATTATCAGCTGACAAATAACAACCATTAATCTTGGCTCTCCATCTAAGACATAGGGATTTAGCCCCACGTCTTTCAGAAATTTATATTGGGAAGCAGGTCAGGAAAGAAATGGGTGTATCTCCTCTGGAATGACAGCCAATGAACTCAGACACCATGCAGGAGGTGGAGAGCACAGCCAGCCACACTGAGCTGAGAGCCCAACCCACACAGCTGACAGGGCTCCATTTCACCATGAGAAGGAACTTGATCTTCCCTGCAGAAGCAGAAAAGCAGGCCAGAGGCTCTGCTCAGCATTCCTGAGGAGCCTCTGGACTATTTTTTTCCCAAGCAGTAAGATAATCGATGCTGAAAATGACAACAATCAATAACGGTTGCAAACCTAATTACAAGCCATTCTCCATTCATACTGAACTGTCAGGATCATTAATAAAAGCATAAGTGCTCTGACCTAGCTCCCTTTTCAATCAATAGATTCCCAGCCATAACATGTTCTTCATCCTTTATTTCTCTTCTTCTGTATAAGAGATGGAATTGACTACCCACATAAAAGCTGTGCCCACAAAAACTTGTGATTCACCAGGCATCTCCTGTGTTTATATAGGGAAAGTGGAACATGCTATAAAAATTAGGGTGGAAGCTTTTCCTATGCAAGCATCTCAAAGCATTTGCACACTACCACATGAAAGCAGAGCTCCACTACCCTCAGCAGCAGATGGGGACACAGAAGCCAGAGACATTTGCCCACAGTTACTGATGAGAAAATGAAAGTTGGACACAGTGCTTGGCTGTACAGTGCTTAGCTTATGGTATTCTCTGAACCACAAGAGCCACTGGAGAGCCCCACCTTTCAAATGCATACATACAACACACATTTGTCCTCATGCTTAAGCAAAAGATTAACATCAGCTTTGCTCCCAAAATTTGAACATGACCCCTCTAGTAATGATGTATGTGAAATCAGCATCTTGTCTTCTTGTGTTTCACAGAATAAGGAATTATTCTACAACACCTATAGAATAGAATAGAGTAGAATAGAATAGATTTTTTTTTTATTGAAAGGAACCTTTCACAGTCATCTAATTCAATTACCTGACCACTTCAGGGCTGACCAACACTTAAAGCATGCTATGAAGGGTGTTGCCCTAATGAGCACCTCTGTGCCACCACTGTGCCACTGCCAGGACAAGGAGGGCCTGGGGAGCTGTGCCTGAGCCTGGAGGTGGCCCCACACACTGCATCTAGGAGACCTCAGCTGAGGCCAAACTCACAAACTCAGCACCAGGCAGTCCACTGTCCCAAGGCAGGGAACTCCTTGATGCTGGGGAACTAGTAAGTATGGCTTAGTATATATATCACATATATATACATACTAAGCCATATATCATATATATTACTTAGTAATATAAATATATTACTCATTTGGATATTTCCTTTCATTCACTTATCCTTATAACCATTTTTCTTACTAGAAAGCCTCAAGACTTTTCTTAGTAAGAAAAACCAGGCTATCAGGAGAGATGATGCACAGGCAGGACAATATAACTTGAGGGCACACTGTAACTGGAGAGGCACTGAAATGACAGCATCCTGACTGGTTTTTCCTTCCACTGACTGATTCCTCATCACCTCTCCACAAACACCTGCCATCCAATGGCTCTAAGCCTAACCTGCTGGTACAATTGACATCCCTCTCCCTGCTTTCCCCTCAAAGCAGCAGCTACTTCAAAAGCTGTACTTCTTTTTTCCTTTTGCACTTTTCCTTTTGCACTTACACCATTGAAAACCTCCTGTGGCTATTGCAGCTGAGAAGGGTGCCATGATAATCACAAACTACTGTCATTGGGCTGACCACACACAGATGTCAAAGAATTACCAAAAGGCAATTACAAAGGGAGCAGTAAATAAAGAGATATAAATCTTCAAGGGATGTTGGCAGTTATGGTCTCTGGACAACAGCAGTATTTCTACATAAAATGTCCTAGCTGATCCCAACTTTTCTTGACCTCCCAAGGAAAGTTTTAGCTCTTAGCATCTCTAGTGACACCACTGCTTTCCTGTCCAGTCAGCATCCTGGCATCCATTTCAGCTCCTGACACCAATGGGAACAGCACAATTACCAGTCAGGGTTTTCATGACAAGCTACTGCTCCTTAAAAAAAGACTCCAGAATGCTCAAGTGTAGTGGGCTGGCCATTGGCCAAACACCAGTGCACTCACAAAAATCATTTACTCATCCTCTTCTGATCTAACTGAGCAAAGGAAGCATAAAGATCGATTTAAAACTGAGCTCATGGGGTGAGATAAGGATACTTTAAGGGCAACAACAGGCTCAAAACTTTAAAAAGGTATAAAGAAAAGTTTATTAAAGGAATTAAAAGAAGAATGAGAAGAACTAAAATAAACCTTAGAACATCTTTCCTCGCCCCCAGCCCCTCTTTCTTTCCCACTGACAACGTAAAGAGACAAAACCTGGGATCTTGAGTCAGTTCACCACTTGTAAAAGTAAGTTTTTCTTCAGTTTGCTGAAGGAGAGGAGTCTCTCCTGCCATGCCACGGGAAACAGTTTCTCATGGTTTTAATTTCATGGCTAAACAGCCTGCCCAGCACCTGCTTGCATGTGGAATCCCTGCCATGGTCTGGCACTCTTCCCACAGCTCCCATTTTGGAATATGGGGTACAATTTTTAAGGATGAGCTGCTCTAACATAGAAGCAAAGAGTCCCCTTCTTCTGTCTCTGAAAGCAAAAGCTCTCACTCTCTCTCTGTTGAAGTCAGATCACAGCTTTTTTAGCATCTGCACCCTCCAGTTCTCACGGACTGTGGGTGAAGGCTGCAGCCCCCTTTATGGATTTATGAATATTTATGAATTACAGGCAAATAGCCTGGTGTACTGTAGTCTTCACCACGGTTTGCAGCAGAATTTCAGCCCCGAGGCCCAGAGCAGCATCTCCTCTTCCCCCTCCCTCCCCACTGACCTTGGTGTTCTCAGGCTGTTTTCCTCAGGTGCCTTCACCTTTCCCTTTGCTCTGATTCGGGAGAGAACTGGTGTCTGCAGCTCCCTCTGCTTCCAAGCCCTGCTCACTGAAAAGGCTTCACAGAGCTCTGCAGGGCTGAAAAGGTTGATCTCCTGGGGGCTTTGCATGGGGGATCGCCTCTGACCCCATCCCTGCCGGGCACGGGATGGCTTTGGCAGCAGCAGCAGCAGCATCTCAGCCAGGGGCTGCACCTCCAAGGCAGGAAAAAATGAACTTCCCGCAGTTTCTTCGTTCTTAAATCGGATGCACAGGGGCGTGTTCAGCCCTCCTAACTGGCTCAGCAGTGCACCCATCCCCAGAGCTAACCAGCCATCGGTCCTGCCAGGCACGGGGGGAGTTGCTCGTGCTTCTCACAGAAAAAATCACTTCTGTGGCTGACTTCTTCCCTCTTCACCAAAAGTCAGCTCTTGCAAAACCAGCACATCAAGGCTTTACTGGAGTTTCAGTACTGGCGTTTCACAACTCCAAGTAACACAGTTTGCTTTTCTTCATTTAAAATTGATTTGATTATTTGTATAAAAATACGTTATCGCACTTGTCTAGAGGTCAGTTCCTTCTAAAAGTACCTCACTCTATTATTTCATTCAGAAACAACCCTGTCTGCTGGTTTTTATTATAAATTAAGGTTACTTAGACTGTAAGACCTTGGGACTGGATACATCCTTTTTTGATCTGCTTTTCTGTAAAAAGCAGGAGAAAGAATCTTGAGCTGTGACTCAGACATCCATAGGAATTGCCACAATTCCTAGGAAGTTGCCAAAAGGAAATAGTGATTTTGTGCTCGTTGTTTGTCTTAAAATGCCACAGCCAATGCAATCACAGCTGCTGCAGGTGGTGCAACTTCTCTTGAACATTTTAGCATGGTGTGTGACAGAAAATCAGATCACCTTTATTCCATCCTGAACTGAGAGCACAAACACAAATATAAAAATAAGAAAGGAAAAAAGCCCTCCTGTGTTTTGGAGCAAACTACATCAATCAAAACTAGTGCTGCAAACAGGAAACCAGAAATCCCAACTGGATAGCTAAGGGCCTTGAATACAGAGTTAAATGTGGCTAAATGCTGCAATTCCATATTAAGACATGCTTGATACACTTCCAAACCCTAATATTTTAACTCTATTTCTGCATATGCATAATAGCTATTTCTGGGATAATTACTATCACCCTGTAATGCTTTAGTGATTTTGAAATAAGCACAATATTATAACACATATGAACTTGAACTGCAAAATACTAGCATAATTAATCTGCATGAACACACTGAACTTTGTGACATTTAATAGACACCCTCAACCTCTAGCATTAGTTAAGTAGCTGTACACATGCACTCAAATGGCAAAACATGATAATAAAAGTATCTGGTCAGCACCTCATTTGATCTTTTTCTAGAAAAAGAAATATCTGCTGGCTCAGAGATTACCTGGTCCATGTTTTTTTGAATTTCACAACAAACTGTGCAAATTATTGTCTCATATCAGAATATTCTGCCTTTTGACAAATTATTCAAACCCTTCCTATATTTTTTATGATAAAGGAATTGCCTCATGCCCATTAATTTTTTTCAAAAGTAAAACAAAATTGAAACTCAATTTTAAAAAGAGCTGTTCCAAACTTTTAAAAGAAGCACATGTACAATGTATATGGAAACTGAAATATTGCACATTAAACACAGAACTGGAATAACAATGCACACTAAATGTTCAACAAAATGGCTTCAAGGAAGCAACTTTCTCTCCTGGGTGAGGATACTCAGGTGACTACATTTAGTTAGGGACTTCTGTGGGTTTCCTGGGCAAATAATGGGCTCTAATCTCAGTTATTCATGATGAAAAGAAGACAAAGTCATAAGATGGCATTAAAGGCACATTACCTGCCAATACAGCCTACTCCAAATGTGATTATTACTTGTAGAACATCAGCTTTAACAAGAAATCCATTTGAAATCACTAGATTTTTTTTTTTCATTAGTGTTTGTTCTGGGCTAATTCCTGTGATTCCTGCATCCTTCTTGTTCTTAGTAGTATCAGAAAGGCGGATATGGAAGAGGAGATGTGAGTGTTACAATCCCTGACAAATGGCTTGGGTGATCCATGGGGTTCCATTAATGCATGGGAAGAGCTCTCCTGAAGATGGGTCAAATTAAAGACTAATTCCAAAGTGCATGTTACTTACCAGAGAAGTCTCTTGATATAAAAATGCACTTAAAACAAAAAATTCAAGAGCATTCATTTATCAGTCTTCCATATACTTATATAAAGATATAATTTCAGTATTTTTGTAGTTATACACATGTTTTCAGGCATATATTTAATTTTTTTTTCTCCAAGGAGCTCTTTCTGTACATTCTGTTGCCCAGCACTGCAGTCAGTCTCCCTTACACCCACCAGACAGGAATGGTGCATAACTGCAAAAGCTGGGGCTACTAAAACCCAATGCTTCTGCAGATCATCCTCAAACCATGCTGCTGGCAGAAACCTGAGGGCAATAACACAGCTACTACAACATTTCAGCCACTGAAATAAATTTTGTTTCATCTCTTTCCAAAATCCAAAGGGCCAGTGGACACTATGATGGGCTGAATGTTTCCCAAGCAGAGCACAGACCAAGTTTTTGCAGCTCTGCTCTCAAAGGTCTGAGGAGAGGAGCATTCAAGTGCTGACAGACTTGGCTGTATCAGTGACTGCAAAAACACAACCCTGCATTAACAAGGCATTCAGAGTTCTGGAAGCTGACAAAGAACCTAGAGCACCAGGAGAGCCCTGACTAGCCCGTGCCACTTTGGGAAGTGGAGGATTGTTGGCTCGGGTTTACTGAATGACACCCATGGGTGCAATGGCACCCAAGCACTAACCTTGCCAGCAAATTTGAGGAGATGGCCTCTGCTCACTTGACCGTGGAAATATCCTGGGTCTTACTGACAGAACTGAATTCCCAAAATAAAAGCCAGTCTGCATGGTTACATTTTGGAAAAAGACACAGGGTTTGGGATGGATGCTGTTACTCCTCTGCTAAATTTTCACTTTTGCCGAAACAAAAAGACAAAACACAAAATGCTGCCATGACATGACAGTGTGGCTCTTACTTGCTCCCCTTTTCAGCTGGTACCAGTCAAAGTGGAATAGGAGCTGAGAGCCTCTTTGCTGTCAGTAAATAAAAGCAATATCTACTGAGACAATTATCCTACATCAGCACTGGATTATTCTAACGAAACAAGACTCGCATAGAAAAAGGTCCCCAATGATTACACTCCTCATGTCTCAGAGCTGCCTTAGAGCAGATGAAACTCTGAAAGAAGTTTAGAGGGTTTCCTCAAGCACTTTCTCTTCCTACACATTGCACAGAGCAAAGGGAGAGATGCAGTCTGTGGGAAAGCTGTAGGAACACGTGCGTGCTCCACTCCGTACTGACACCAGGGTTACTGTCACTTTAACAAGCTTCTGCTATAGTGCTATTATCATTCAAAGCTCCTTATCATGCCAAGTGCAAATATTATGACTACTGAACATCCAGAGTAATCATTGCCCTAACTGTGTACGTGTACTTGTGTTTAATGTTGAGGGCTGTTGCTGTCACCAGGCTATAAAAACCAAACTGGCATTAACATCAGCGCCGAGGATTTGCATACAGCTGACAGGGCCAGAGCCTGGCACACTGCTGGGTGTGCACAGTGCAGGCACTGCCAGGGGAATGTCTGACCAACACTGGCCAGGACACAGGGCTCCTCAGCAGCTGCCACTGCCACAGCCAACAGAGCAAAGGGGGACACAGCAAACAGGCACGCTGCAAAACACTGCTGCCCAGGCAAAGCTAGAAATCGTCTTGTGGTCATCCCACCCAACAGAACCCCAAGTTGAGGCTCCAGCATGTGTGGGGCTGTAGTCATAGTTCATGCCTGTGATGTTTTGATTTCTCTGAAACTTATCCCAGGCACTGTTCTGAAAACAAGGGATATGTTTTTCTAACAGTATCCCGTTTTTCACATTCCTTTCCCTAGGAGGGACTTCTCTTGATGTCCCTCTGACTTGACCAATGTGGTCCAAGAAGTTTGTCTTTCTTCCACCCCTTGAGTGGGTTCTTTGTAAAATAGTACAAAGGGAAGTGTTCCTGGGCAATAAAGACTGATTGAAGTAATTTTCAGCCTTCTAATCACGAGTCCGTGTCCTTCTTTCACGTCCCATTGCGACATGGGGCTCTTTCAGGTGGGAAGCAAGGAGCCTTTGAGGATGAGCCCCTCTCAGATCACACCTACAACTAATGCTGCCTGGGAAAGTCTGAGACAATACACAGCCAGCAGCCAGATGCTCAGAGGTGAATTGCAGGTTCTTATTTTCTTGGAAAAATCTACCAAATGGACTTTGGTGGATTTTCATAGCATGCAAGTTTCCAAGCTGTTCTTAGTCACAGCAGGCTGACACTGGTTCACCTCTGTGAGGTTACTCTGGGACTCAAGGCAAAGGCTGCTGTGCTTGCTTCTGACACGAAGTTTCATCTTCCAGACTGGCCAAGGGTTCCCACTGGTGAGAGCTGGGCACTCCTGAAAACCTCTCTATTGATTTCTCAGTGCCTCAATGTGTAAAATGGTAACACCTTACTGCCTGGGGGTCTGCAAAGTTCAGACAAGGTAGAAAAGGAGAAGACGTGCAGTAACTGCAGTGGCCTTTAACTATTTTTGTAACAAAAGCAGTGCAAAACTGTCCTAAACATGCAGAGGTCTTGTTATTGCTGTTCAAATGGTGAAGTATTGCAAAGCCTTGTGTCAAACTGATGGCAGAGTTAGAGGCATCAATTTACATCAGAGGCAAACCCACTGTCATTAACTAGGCTCTGCTCACAAATTTGGATTGCTGCAGTTCCAGTATCTTACAGAACAAAGGAAGCAGGATATTCTGTTAACTTATGTTTAGTTAGGATCACAAAAAACTATATAATGGGCACATGATCACTTGAGGAACACCTTCCATCACTGACACAGTGTGTTACTACATGGATTTTCAGGAACTTGCTCTTCAGAAGGAAAAGGGCACACAGTGAAAGAGCTGGACTGGAACAGGGAGGAAGGAGCATGTGCACCCTAGGTATCTCTAACAGAATATGGGCTCTGCCACAGAAACACTTGTTTTTGCTGGATTGTTTCAACCTCGCTTTTCACTGGCACTAAATTCATCAATATGAATGGACAAAGTCAAGAGCTCTCATCAGCAGCACTAATTAATTTTTTTTTTTCAGAGATATTAAGTCCTAGATCAGATTTTTTTCAAATTGCTACTTGGATCACTTGTACTGGTACCAAACAATCTGAATTATTCATAACAACGGCGCTAATCAAATTCTGAAAACCCTGGTGACCCCCTGCTCCTGCCTGATAACTGGGAAGCAGTACTAGAGAGGGCAGGAGGTTGCAAGATTAAAGTTAAAGAGGTTCAGGAGGAAATTGAAGCCAGTGATGCTTTATGTGGCTACATTGTGCTAAGAAAGTAAGCCAGCAGATAGGCTCTCCTACAAAAGGAGAGGGAATTTGCAGAAGTTTCCAGTGTGCAATATCCAGAAAGGCACTGCTCAGGTGTAATATATAAAAACACAGTTATATTTTGCTAACATTTTTATATAGGCAAATCTTTGGGGTATGTAGTTGGATATTCACAGTGTTAAAACACAACTGCATTATTTCCAATTCCTTTGGGCACATAATACTGAGCACAGCAGTAACAAGTTCTAAAAAAAAAAAAAAAAAAAAAAATCTGCATTGCTTTATTTCCTCTCCATGAACAGTAGCAAATGTCTACTCCAAGAAATAAGGTCAGGCACTTCTGGGGAATTTTTCATTTGCAAATGGATGGACAAAGCTGCATTGACTACAAGCTCCTTTCAATTTCCTAACAGAGCTGCACACAGGCACCATGATGTACCTGGCTGCACCCCTCTATGGCTGTGGTCATTTGGTCTCTCATATCACACAGGGTGACCTAGCAGAGGACACTGGGTAGCAAACAATACTAGAAAGTGCAAGAGAAAGAAAACTGGCTCTTTTAAATACAGGCAACATTCCATTCCACCTAGAAGGGACTTTAAATCAAATTTCCTAACTATGATAGTAATTGAAATTCAACAGGGCAAGTATTATATAGTGAACACCACTAAGTATGTTTTATATAAAGATTAGATCTAATAAGACACTTGTCATATATTTCACAACCACCACAGGGTTTTTCAAAACAGATTTATTGAGGGTGACCAGATGTATAAGAGACAGTGTGACCTGTAATACTGTAGTTAAAGAAACATTATCAGCTTCAAAACCCAGTGAAATTACTGCATCTATTATGGGTACTAATGGTGACTAACTGTTAAAACTGAACTACAGCATCAAAGGGAAAACTGTTCCTTTTTTAAGTGAGCTTTGCTGTACATTTTGGCAGCATCTTTTGTCTAGATGGGCTGAGAGTTTTGCTTTTGATTAGCTGTCTCAGGCAGCAGCTATCTGGGGTAGTTATGCTCATTTCCATTTACTTCCTCTTGGCAAAAGAGTTAGAAGCATCAATGGGGATGTAGAATAAAGCCTTTATATTTTAAAATTACATATTTTAAAATAACTCGGTTGGGGTCTCTATTTTAAGGATGTTCTGTAAGCCAGTTTCAAAGACAAAAATTTGCAGGGATGCTCAAGCTCTGTTGTGCTTATGCTGAAATTACACACGAGATTACATACCAATATACACATATGTGTACACACAGAAGTTAATAATCAAACTACAAAGTGCAATCTAACTTCAGACTTTGGTGGTTAAGATACCATCCTGAGTGCTAGAGGTACTGTCATTTGGCCAAGTAACTAAGAAAAGATGTAGCTGTGAAGTTGGGCTCTGAGCTGATTTGGCTTCTCCAGGCTTTCTGACAGCTTTCTGCAACAAGTACAGCAGGTCAGGACAGCCCCTTAATGCAACGTTCTGGTCAGTGCAAGAAACCAAGTAATGGTTTCTAGAACCACAGGTTTTAATAGCTTGATATAAAGCTGTCCTCATTTAATTTTTAGGCATGTCTCTATTTTCTTTTCATTAATGAAAATTCATGGTCTTAGGTTTCATAGCTTTCAAAGAAACAGTTGCCAGCATTGATCACTATAAACGTACACTGCCAGCAAGGCACCATTATCACCTTCTCTTAAATTAATATTAGGTAGTTTACTCCACCTCTAGCATATATCCCAAGACAATCAGTTTAATGGCCTATGCAGGTGACCTGCCAAAAATCAAGACAAATTGAGCATGACAGCCAGAAGGTTACCTTATGTCTCTTCTAAAACCCTTTTTTAAGTTACATTTAATTCCAAAAATCCAATTTTTCCATATTCAAAGCTCTTCATAGCATGATTAATTTCACCTATGCTTTTTCTGCTTTACTTAAATTTCTTGTTTCAGCTGACCAATAAATTTGCCACCTTCTGTAACTCCAGTCAGTAAAGCAAGTTTTCTATGGACTGTTGTCATGACGTTGTAGTTTACACACAAATGCTCTGAGGAAGCCATGAACTCACAGATGGCTTTCCATTCATTGTGACAACCAGCTCACTTTGAAAGCTTGTAAGGCCCAAGCTAGAGAAAAGTATTCCATTTGCACTGGGAACATGCAGACCTCATATAATATTTAAAGAGATACTGTGCAGTTCCTTTTTGCTACAGCTGCAAAACCACATGGGCATAATTATTTCAGTGAAACGTCTTCTGCTGACTAGGTAGATACCACAAAGACAGTGCAGCTGCTCAGAATAAGGTCCAGATCCATAAACATATTTATATAAGCTTTTGATTTCAAGGGGCTATTAACTGCAAAAAGTCTCTGTCAGTCTGCACACCACTAAAAGATCTCTTCCCACCCCTGCCACAAATGCTTATGGTGACTTTTGTCACATCACTTAGGCAACATGCTACTCCTCATCCATGTGTGAACAGAGGAAAAGGGGACAAGCCTTACCTACAACAAGGGTTTGGGGAGTTTGGTATTAATTTGTACTTATTAATTGCTTGGAGAGCTGAGAAAGAGTGGGAAATGCAAAAGCAAAGTCTTTTTTATTAAAGGAAGTTGGATGACAAGAGGTGGGACACCTAATGTAGTCCTGAAGGAGGGCTCCCAGCTGGGAAAGGGTGTTCAGAGGGAGGCAGCACCCATGGGAGGCAGAGCCATGGTGGAGTTGTCATCAGGCTTGTAAGTACTCAGTCTCCTTCATTCTTGCCTTCTGTACCATCCTCCACCCTCTCTTCCCTATGTATTCCTCAAAATTATTTTATTTGGCATTCTTGCCCCAACCTCTGTGACGGTTCTCGCGACCTCTGCTCACTGCAAGCTCTGGGCTCTGTCCTGACAGGAGCTGAGCTCCCCTGAAAGGCCAGTAAACACCAACCCAGCTTGCCCAGAGTTTTGCAGAAGGGCAGAATCCCACCAGAGAGAAAACTCAGCAAACAAATCTCTCCTAACATTTCCTCACAAGTTAGGTTAGCTGATCCTACTTGCCATACAGTTTACCTCTGATTTTACACTGCAGGCTAACTACAAGCCCTAAGAACAAATAACACAGTGATCCCCAGGACATCACAGTACAGGAAAATCCTTCAGTGCTCAGTATTATCAGAGCAGTGACCAAGGATAGGTGATCTGCCAAAAGAAACATCCAGAAATGTTTACTGGCAGGAATGCCTTACTGGCAGAGGACATAAACATCTCATCTCTAGAATATTAAGACAGACTCTACATTTTATCTTTCCTATTTAAAGTTTGCCTTATAACTTCATCCAGCTGGAAATATACACATATTTCTAGAAGAGCTGATGGCCATGAAGTGCCTACTCATGCAGTATTAGCATCCAAGACCTTTCTTACAGAGCTAGCTGTCCAGCAATCTTCAAATGTTTTCCATGGGCAATGCCAAATGTTTAACCTCTGGCTTTTTCTGCCATATTGACAAGCAACTGTGTCACACAGTGAAATTATCCCTTTTTCTCTGACTTACCATGTCTGTGTAGTGATAGAAGCACTTGGCAGAGTCTGTGAACCACTACTTTGAAGCAACAAGCAAAACTCATGCACAGTAACATAAGATGTATGTTTTGGAGAAACATGGAAAGCATTTGGCTTGCACAAATTCTTATTTCTAGCTTATCTGTCCCCCAAATAGCTCACAGACAGTGCATAGGTCTACATTAATACATACCATAATGCACTTTATTCTGGATGGCTGATAATGGGATTATTGCTCATACACCAAGAGCAAGACATCCAAAATTGTATCAGTTTGTTCCTAAGGAACAGAATGATTGTCAGAGCCTAATGTGTTTATCAACATGAGGCTAAGCCAGTGAGGTTAGCTTGATACAGTTCCTGGAGAATATGATTGTGTCAAATGATCCACAGTCAGCGTTCCACAGAGCAACTGTCTATCAAAGGGACACCCACTCTGAGAAGTGATTCTCTTTGAGGCAGCACCTGCAGCTCATAGGGATGTTTCAGGACCTTGTGATTAAGAGGGCAGTGGGTTATAGACCATGAACTGTAGCTCCAGAATGCTTGTTGTCCCTCCTGCTCGCTCCTCAGTCAGACAACAGCCATTTGGTTTCCATGTTTCCCTGCCACAGGAGGACTTGGGTGAGCCAGTAGAAGAGGTTTTTTCTTCCCTGTAGGATACAGTCCCCCCTAAAAGGTTTTTATTCTCCCTAATCTGACCCCAAGAAGCCTCTTTGCTATAAATCCTGACACTACTAGTCCCTACTGTGTGTTACAGAGACCAAGGGCTGAGCAGGCAGGGAAGCCAGATTCCTCTGTCCAGTGAAGGCATCTGATCCAAAGTCTTCTCCAGGCAAAGAAGTCTGGAGGTACTTCATGAGGGTTTGGATCAGACTTGAAGGGCAGGGCTGATGGGCAGTAGCAGGGATGATGGGCTGGGCTGTGACCATTTCCATGGAAAACAAGAGGCCTTCTCTGCGACTGGCAAGTGTAGCCACGGTTCGTGCCTGCAATGTTTTGATTTTCTGAAATTCCTTTCCCAGAGACAATTCTGGTAAATAAGGGATATGTTATTGTATACTATCCTGTTTTTCTCGTTCTTTCCCAAAGGAGGGACTTTGCTTGATGTCCCTCTAATGTGACCAATGTGGTCCAAGGACCCCACCCCTTGGGTGGGTTTGCTGTAAAAAGGTATAAAGACAAGTGTATTGAGAATAAACACAGATTTGAGTCATCTCAGCCTTCTGAGTGTCTGTGTCCTGATTTCGTGTCCTATAGTGACAGTCAAACATCAATATGAGCACATGCATCACTATTTCCCACTTTAAACTTTCCTTTTGAGAGAGTGTTTGTCTTTGCCAAGCCACAAATTGCAGCAGCCACGGTGGAGACTTTATCAGCAGACAATGACAAGACAGGGATATCAGGAGAAGGAAAGCCAAAAACCACCCTGAGGGTAGAGCATGCTCCCCTTTCAATAGTGCACCACAGAAACACATCTGTCAAACAGCACTGCAGTCTGAAGTAATCAGTGCAACTAATTATCACTAATTGTAATATAGTTTCTGTCTTGCAGCTAATACATTTAGACTTGCTAATCAAATCAAACTATTCCAACTTGCTGTGCTGCTTCCAAATAAATATTTCATCAAGGATGAAAAATGAAGCTTTGTTATTTTTATTTTTTGGGGGGTTTTTTTGGGGTTTTTTTTTTTGGTTTTTTTGTTTGTTTGTTTGTTTGTGGGTCTTTTTGTTGTTGTTGTTGTTATGGCTGTTTGGAGAAGCCAGTGGGAATGGGATATGGGATGTGATCATATTCCTGATGCCCTTTTTTTCATTATTTATTTCACATTGCAACAAAACTAGTAGAAAATGCCATCAGGAAGACTATATATGGCACTCTGAATGTTTTCATTTAGGAGCCAGAGCATGCTCAGATCCCTCCCAGAAGAAGAGTAGAAGATCAGCACCTTTACAGGATGCCCATGTGGGTAAACTGATAAACCAGACACAGAAGCCCTGGATTCAGTTTCCAGCTCTGCTGCAAACTTCCCAGCACAACCTTGGTTGCCTTGCTAAATACCTCTGAGCCTCAGCTGCCACTCTGTGGAGGTGGAACTATAACCTGTCTTTTTCTAAACTGAAAGCTCTTCAGACAGAAGTTCTCCTCTGCATTTCTGTGCCTGGGATAACCCCAAGAGACTCCTGAAAGGTTTCTGGAAGCTCTTTTATTAGAAAATAATTGATATGTGATTTACAAAACTGTAATTACATTTGCAAATATATGATTTTCCTTCACACACACACACACACACACACAAAAAGTAATGGAACTTCTCCCTTTAAAAATGGCATTGTTCTCTACATTTTTAATAAGTTCCCTTCTCCTGGATACGTTCATGTGTGCCAGAGATCTGTGTGTTCTAGAAAGGAGTTTCAGGCAGGTGAACAGGCAGTTCCAGAGTACTGATGCTGTTGGACTGAGGTGAACTTGACTATTCCACCCGGAGTCCTGCACAACACAGGAAAATTTGCTACAGGCACACACTGAACACTGACATAAGGTTGGAGTTTATTCCCCAAACTACCAATATAGCCCTTGGAAATCTTTAAGATTCCTGGAAGATCAGACTCTAAGACAATTCCTTGTTTTTGAGGGCTTTCTCCCATCCTAAAGCAAATCACTTCCATGTATGCAGCCAACTGCTTTCAGAGGGAGGGAAAACCAACAGCCAGCACTTTGTCTCGTGTCACAACAGAAATAAGTCCCCAAAATGCTGCCAACCAGTCCTGCTCCAAAACCTTAGCCACTACTTTTACAAATTCAAATCCAGAAAAGACCACAGTCAATGTAACAATGGAACAGGATTTCAATACTTAGTGCCTAAAAAACAATAACCAAATTAACTTGCAGCTACCATTAGTTGCCAGCTTAGCACAAACATCTGACATTCCTAATAAAAAAAGAAAGAAAACAACTAAATATTTTATACCAAAGAGTGCCTCAGATTTTAATTAATTTTTAGACTTTGAACTTTGCAAACAGCTACTTGTAACACAGTTTACCAAGGCCATTTAAAATTGTGATGTTGATCTAGAAATCAATGTACTTTCACAAAAGGCAACTCATTAGCAGTAAACATTCATAACTGCCAGGTTTTCCACATACAAGAAGAAGCACCTGGAGGCTACTGAAGCAAACAGTAATCACAGAGATTTAAAACTGAGACAAGATGATCAAAATTAGCTCAATATAGTGATAAAAAAATAAAAATCTGACCTTCTTAAGGCTTCTATGTATACCCAGAAATGAGAGCCTGATCTATTCTCCCCTAAACTGATTTAAAACATTTGTTTTGGGATGTGAAATCTCTGAGGAAGCCTAAGTATGCTTGAGAGGCACTGGCACTGAAGAGAGCAGAAACTGCTGATGAGCTGCAGCCCAGTTCTGTAGGGTTTCTGCAGGCACTTCCTAAGAGGTGCTGGACATCCCGAGCTCCCTGCAGCCCACAGAAATATGGGATGTGATCATATTCCTGATGCTTGACATGGACAAGAGCAAAGCTGGGGCAGTGGACAGATCTATCCTGCACTTTGGAGTGCCTCCATCCATTTGGAGGTGCAGGGTGCATGTATTTTAAGTCTTTCCAAAGTGTCACATTAGTTGAGTGTACAGCTCAACACTGCAATTGTAGTTAGCTGCTGGCTCCAGCTAGGAAGCAGAAAATTTCTTCTGAGTATGTTTAGGAAGGAACTGAAGCTCAGAGAGGCACTTGGGTGTGTGGTCAGTGCCACACAGCCAAGTACCAGTGCCAGAACTACTGAGGTGCAGACAAAACTTCACAGGGCTTTGTTTGGACATGCAGTCCCTGCTTCCAGCCCACCACAACCAAATACAGTCTATGAAAAAAGCCACAACAGCAATATTACACTTGAGCAAATCACATAACTTCCAGAAAATTAGTATTTTTATATAGATTCTGTATCTAAGTATGTAGAGTTGAGATTCAAGAAGTTTATCAAGGAACCCTTTCAACTATGTAAATCAGAGCCAAATAAAAAAACTAAAACCAAACTTTATCTGGTGGACAGTCATGCATTCCATCAGGAATGAGACCAACCTAAGGTGTGAGAAACAACTGGAGCTGTTCTGGCTTTGAGGAGGAACCAATGCTGTGGATGGGAGTTCACAGATGAGTGGGCACAAAGAAACTGTGTGGGAAGGAACAAGAGCTTGCACAGCACACATCTGTCAGCTCTATCAGACTTCAGCTAGAGCTCCAGCATCAATACATACCCCATGGATTTTGCATGACTAGCTGAAGGTCTTTGCAACTGGAAATTACCACACTGATTGCACCAATGTATACATAAAAATCCCTGTTTCTGGGGGACAGAATATGGGTAATTCTCCTAATTTGATTTTTTTTTTTTTTTGGTGATTATCCATGTAAAAGTTGAAGTGCAATTTAATATTAGTTACTAACACAGTTATAAATAGTTAACTGCTACAGAACATTGTGTGAAAGAAAGCAACCAAATGGGAAGATTTTACGTGACAGATCTGTGGGATTTGTGCATTCTGCAGCATGCTGCAAACTTATCAGGATGTCAGGTGTTTGCTGGTTGTAACAAAGCTGCCACTGCATTACATGGGACATTGCTGATATGTGCACCTTATGATGCAAAATAATAGTGCCCAGTTCTGCTTTCCTGAAGAATTGTTTGGGACAAATGAAAGCCCTTATCTTGCACAGGGCTCTGACTTGCCAATCCATAGCCTGAGGGAACAAATAACTTCTTTTTGTGAAGTTAGCTTTGGGTGACTCAGCTCCCTAAGCCAGCTCATCCATTTAAAAATGAGAAAGGAGGCTGAGGTGCCTTAGGCAACCATCTGAAATCATGGCATGAAACCACCAAATCAAGGAAGAGATCTTACATCTCCCAAGACCCAAGCCAACAAGCCAGCAACCAGAATATTCTTTCCAAGCCACATCAACACTGGGGCCTTTCTATACCTTGTTCCTCCCTTTCTTTGTCATTGTCACCATTAAATCAAGCTTTTGCATAGCTACCAATTGCTCTGCTGGCCTTACTCAGAGTCAGTAGCTAGATGGAGGACATAGATAGTAAGCTTGGTGAAGAACAGACAGTCTTTTAGGCCTGTATCTGCAGCATGCTACACCTGTGGCCTTGACTTTGGCTGGCAGATCACTCTGCATGTAAATAATAGCACCAAACCAAAATCCTGCAGGCTCCAGAAAGCTTTTGCTTCATTCACAAGGTTCTCAGAGTGGCTCCCTCCAAGAAGCAAAGCCAGCCTGGAGCTTTGGAGGGGAGGAAAATGGGGTGCTTGGCCCAGCCAAGACGAGGGGGTTCCCATTGCCACTGTTACCCAGATGACAGGGGGGGCATTTGAAAACCTGGTCCATTTCAGAATTTAATCACCCTGTGCTAATTACAGTTTAAAATGCAAAATGCAGTTTTACAATACCTTTGTGTGTTACTTTGAACCTTCTGTGCAATTTTAACCAAACTGGACGGGAGGGTTGATATTCTGAGGATATTAAGTTATCAGCAAGCTTGACAAAAATGTGAGGTTCACTATTTGGACTGACTGAAGGTCAGGCACCACAGACAACTTCTCAACAGGCTCTGGAGAATTAATGTTTGAGAACATCTTTGTATGCCCCTGTCTCTGCAAAACATTGAACCAGAGTGGGCCTCTTCCTTAAGCACCAATATAAGGCACAAACCCATCAAATTCCAGTGTTCACAGTGTTTATGCTCACAGAATAATGTTTATAAGAAAGTCAAAATGCCACAGGACTATAAGGCCTAAGTATCACCTGCTCTGCATTTGCAGCAAGTTGACACTCACACCATTTTGGTAGCCTAACTTAACTGAGCCATGTTTCTAAAATGTTTTGAAGGTCAACAATAAAGACAAAATTTCCTGCAATTTCTGTTTAAAAAAGCAAAACAATACCTATTATAATTCAATTTCCACACATGCATAACTTGGCCTTGGAAATGTCTGTTTGCAGACTTAATTCTGACTCCAGGTTCCCAATCAGATGAAACATCTCTTTGCTTCCCTTTGCTTTGTAGCACCAACCTGCAAAGATTTCACCCTCATCTGACACTTTCCAGGTCACTATTTGGCCTTTGGCTTTATCATTGGGAGTTTTCTTAATCTGAGTGAAACTCTTGTATGTTTGAGGGTCTCCTAGACTGGATGCAAAGTCATTTTTCCATTTTAAACCCATACTGTCTCAGCTGTCAAGGACTGATCTGCAGCTCAATGAAGGCAGTGGGAATTAGGCTAACTGGTCAGGAAATCCAGTCAAATCCAGCCAGATCCAGGCTGCATGCCAGGGACCTTTCCATTGAGTTGAAATGGCTTTGGATCCGGCCCTTCCTTTACTGGTGACAACAACACTGACTAAATCTGAAAAGGAAAGAGGAACAGGGTAAAGGTAATTGGGAAAAAAAGTCATTTCTGAATATGTTCCTTGGGCAGTTTCTACAAATTTACTGAATTTAATGAGCACCTGTGCTGCTGTCTGTTGCCCCTTCCCAACCAGAAAACCCTAGGGCCTGCTGGACTAAGGCCAGCCCTGGAGACAGGAACTTCCCAGATCAAGGACCTGGGGACAGGGACCAGACATGCTGTGTGGTCAGCCCCTTCTGGGACAACTCCCAGATGGGATTGCAGTTACAGACAGGTTTCAGCAGAAGCTTAGTCTGCTTTGTCAGGAGCACTGGGACACCAGCGAATGCTTTTGAAAATCCAACTCTGCATCATTTGCTGCACAGCAAAATGCAGATGTGTTGAACCAGAACAGCGTGGCTGACACTCCTCTGAGCAGAACTGCACTTCACAGAACTGCTCCCTATGTCACAAGGAGCACAGCAATGAGCACCCTGGAGAGACAAGGCACCTACAGATGTAGAACTGCACTGAAACCCTGACACCCTGTACCCTTTACAAGCCTCTGACTGTAATCCTGTAATGTTAGCTTTACATATTCACAGCATTTACCACCCCCTGCTGTGGTTAGTGGAGTTTCAGCTTGAAAATTCATTTTGTTGCATCATCTATAGACTCTTTACACTTGGAAGTATCCCATCTCCAAAGCGATTCACATCGTACTGCACAGATAAAATATTCCAGAATGATGGAACAGAATGTTTACTTCTAACTACTAACTAGTCTAATAAAAACAGATGGAGAAAAAGAAAAAGGGAAAAAAAAATCTGGTGCAAACCTTCCCTCAGTTCTTTCAGACTGTGAAAGAAGTGAGCTGAGTTCTGTTAAAATCCCACCTGTACTCATACTGAACCAAGTTCTCCATGAGCATAAATGTACAGATTTCTCAACATTTTAAACATGAAAATATGACCCATTCCTAAGATGTCCTTGTGGATTCAGATGTCCCATTGGTAAAAACAAGATTATAGGATGGTAAAGAGCAAATTTCAAGTACCTCCAATCCCTGTAAATATTGTCATCAGTCTAAAAGCATATGCAGTGTTTTAATCCTTACATTCCCATTACAGCACTCTGCCAACTTCTTCAGGGTTTTTCCTGCCATACATCACAATCAGTCTCTATATTAAGCTCTTTGCCTCAAAAATTCATAAAAGGCCAAGTCACAGAGCTAAACTCAACATATCCTTAAAAAGGCAGTACCAGTACCTGGATAGTCAATGAAAACAAAACAAAACAAAAGACAAAAATCAAAGCAACTGTGTGCTATAAACCCTAACCACCCAGTTCTGAATGTTACAATGCAGTGCCAGTGACAAGAAACAACTGCATGTGGCACTTGATGCCACGGTGGGGTTGACAAGTATCAAGTTGGACACAGTAATCTTGGAGCTGTTTTCCAAACTAAGTCATTCTGTGATTCTATGATTTTATGATCATCAGCCAAAGCATGCCACATGATGAAACAATTATGGCAGGGGACATAGTTTCAGCTGGTTCTTCCCCTGTATTAATTTTTTTTAACAATTTTTTTTAACATTTTCATAGTTATTTACACTTTCAGAAAACTAGAGAAATATTACCCAGCTAGTCCACAATCTCAAACTACTCCACTGAGGCACACTTTCATTAAACTGATAAAAAACCTTCCCCAGCTTCACCTGCATGAAAGAAAACTTCAGATCCAGTAAATGATGGGAGGCTAAGCAGAGCCTGCTGGTCCTGCAGAATCCCACAAACACAGCTTTTAAAATACACTCCTACTCCTTCCAACATAAGGAATGTTAAAGTAAAATATCTTTAAACCCTGAATTTCCAAAGCTAGCAGACTCTGGCACTCTGGTTCAGAGGGTAAAACAGTATCTTAATAGCCCATGGTCATCTCATCTTTTCTGGGAACTGAGAGGGGAGAACTGGAAAGTAAGAGGGACAAGTCTGGGCTCTCAGGCTTGAACTGACAGACACAGAGGAGATAAAGAAAGTTCTTCATCAAAATTATTGAGGGAAGGTGTCATCTTTTTCAGTTACCATCAAGACCCCTTTTTGTCAGGCTGACCTTTCAGTGTAAGTTACACCGAGATTACATCACATTTGCTTTCCTTCCACTTTTCCCCTCCCATTTTCTGTGCCATCCAAACTCAGAGAAGGATAGAAAGACAGACAGATTATAGATACATAGAGAAAGAGAGAGTCATAGATAAGCTGGACTTTACTGCTGTTCCTTACTGGCAGAAAGAAGAAATAAGGATTAAAATACTGCATGTTGCTGCTTTTCTTTATGACAGTGTTAAACACTCTGCCCAAGATTATTAATAGCAGTTTCACAAGCTCACTCATTCACTTTCCAGCACGCATCTGTACAAACCATGCCATCTTCTGGTGCTTCCTGGCAGTTAAAAAAGAAATACCAGTGTCAGAACTTAAACTGTCACCTCTGTCTCCATGTAGGGAGTCCTCTCCTTATGATCCTGTATCTGAGTGGAGCGCTGTACTTTGAAAAAATGTCTCATGGCTCTTCAGGGGTTTCATGGCTCTTCATGGCTTTTTCAGGTACCACAATCCCAATGAAAAATGAAGTGCCAGAAGCAGTATGATTTACTGTGAAATAACAACTCTGTCCTGCAAACTGAGCAATCTGTGCCTTCAAAGTCTCTATATTCAACTTATTATAGAAACACTCCTGTGACTGATGCCATAAGAACTAGGACAGAAAATAATTTTGAAATCAGTTTCTTAATATGACAAAAACATCAGTACATCAAGAAGTTTATGACAGCTGGAACCAACTCTTCACATGACATAAAATAGAGACTGGCTAACATGTTAAGCTACCCTTTCAGTCCTTAATATTTTTTTTTCTGTATACTGCAGAAATAGTTCCAAACACTATGGCCCACAAACAAGTACCTGCTATGTATTTTCTACTTCTGCCTCCTATACATCTTTGTATGTCACAGATTCCCCTGGATAATAAAAGACTGGTTGTTTGCTTTCAGTTTCTCTACTGGAAAGTTGTTCCAGAACCTCATTCTTCTTGCCACTTTGAGACTAACACAATGTCCAGACTTCATTTCTACTGTAGTTGCAGTAAGAGGACCACTGTAGAATGACCCTTTACACACCTTGTAGCTCACAAGTTTTAAAGAAATATTGGTTACTCCACAAGAACCCCACTACATACTAATCCCTCAGCTCTCCATTAATTCTGTGATGTGGCCATGTGTTTCTATGCAGACTCTTTACTGTGGAGAAAGAGTGTCATGCCATTGAAAAACGTGCTGACAGCAGGAAATCATGACAGTGCGTCATGTATAACTGTACACCTGCAGCAGCTGAGGGATTGCTGGGTAAAAGTCACCCAACACAGAATCACAGAATGGTTTGGGTTGGAAGGGACCTCAAAGACCATCTCATCCCATCCTCTCCCATGGGCAGGGACACCTTCCACTGTCCCAGGTTGCTCCAAGCCCCATCCAGCCTGGCCTTGGACACTTCCAGGGATGGGGCAGCCACAGCTTCTCTGGGCAACCTGTGCCAGGGCCTCACCGCCCTCACAACCAAGAATTTCTTCCTAACATCTAATCTAAACCTAATCTCTCTCAGTATTAAGCCATTTTGCCTGGTCTTGTCACACCAGGCCCTTGTAGTCTCTCTCAACCTTTCCTGCAGATTCCCTTCAGGTAGAAGGCCACAATTGGGTAACCCCACAGCTTCTGTTCTCCAGGCTGAGCAATCCCAACTCTCCCACCCTTTCCTCACAGCAGAGCTGCTTCAGCCCTCGGATCATCTTGGCACCTCCTCTGGACTCACTCCAACAGCTCCACGTCCTTCCTGTGCTGGGCCCAGGGCTGGAGGCAGCTCTGCAGCTGGGATCTCACCTGAGCAGGGCAGAGGGACAGAATCCCCCCCTCCCCACTGTTCACAGCACAAACCCTGCACCTTTAGGTCACAACACAAGCATTAGGTCACAACCCAGCCCAGCCTGGTGAGAGGAAGCTCCACTGGCATTTTGATCCTTTACCCAGCTGCTACACAGCTCCTTGTAGCACTGGAGGTCAGCAGTGGTAAAGTAGTGGATGAAGGAATGATACTGGCTTTTTAAAGAGAATGTTGGAAGACCACTCATTCATTCCCTTGTTTTGTAATAGCCAATATTATTTAACATTAAAAAATGGCACTACTATGCTTTCTTTCAATTATATTTGCTGACTTTTCTATAGTGAGCGAAACATTCAGAGTGAAGTAAGTCAAGTAAGTTTCAACTGTGTTTATGAACCTCATTGATTTTTTGAGTCTTGTGTAATGGATAATACCACAAACAGATTAGGAATCTAAAAGGAGAGGCAATAATTCCTACTGAAAAGGGGGAGTGGTGGCATTTTCTTACGAAATATAAGGAGTTCCAAAGTGCTCCTCTAATGTTCTGTTCAAGCAAGATATCAAAATCAATGGACACTAACTTCTGTTAACACAGACAAATTAAGTGCAGTCTGCAACCCAAAATACTATAATGCTGTGGAAGAGGCTTTAACCTTGAGGGTCCCTGCTCCCAGCCATAGTGGGATATAGCTCTTACATCCAAAATAAGGAAATAAAAGCTTTATGTAGGATTCCAGAATTCCATTAGACCTGAAGTGGCCCAGATCTTGGGGATATAAAACATTTCTAGCCCTCAGAATAACATGGGAAAAGATAATGGGGTCGGTTCTTCATCCCCATTATGCAGAATACAGGGGAATGCAGTTGATACACCCATGCCCACAAGCAGGGAAACTGCCTTCCTCCCTCTCCTCTGTTCATAGCCTGGGATATCATGGTAAAAACAGAAGGGCCAGAGATGAGTAGTGCTGTTTGAAGTGTCAGAGGAACACATGTTGGGTATTAATCACTGCTTCCAAGTCAGGAGCTCATTTCTGAAGCAGACCATCCTGTGATCTGAGGGAAGTGGATCTTGCCCTTTGTTTCACAGTGCAAAGCAATTCAGGAGTGGACCACGTGGGTTCTGTTGGGATTAAACTCAACAGCAGAGCACACTTCTGGAGCACACATAAGGTTCCACACAACAACAGCCATTCAGTCCTTGGGACCAGGCTGGGGATGGTTCACCTGAACCCTTGGGATGGGCACAGTGTCCTCAGCACCCACAGTTCTGCTCTCCAGACCTTCCACTGCACTGCACAGTGGCATAACCACCACCTTCCTATGAACTCCAAAAGCCCAAGGAAAGCATCTTTTTGTGTTTCCATCTAAAAATCCTTCAGGGTGAAGGAGTCAAAGCCACAAAGCAAAGACAAAAGCCAGAGGGGAGTACAACTACCAGGGACTGGCAGAACTTGTTTTCACTGTCCAACTACTTGTCAGAGAGCATTATAAACACCCACCATTAGAAACAGATCATCTTAATCCTAAGGAAGTGACAGCATTAGATGCCACAATCTCTCAGCACTTTGTATTTTCCTCCTTGCCTAGCTGAGGTGGGTCTATCTACCTAAACAAACAGAAAGAGAGGTTCCCTCATGCATTTTGCTAGATGAGCTTTATGTTACACCTCCTGGAAGTGAGGGAAGCAAAGTGACACATCCATTCTGGGAATTAAAAGTAAGTTATTTCAATATTGAAATTTCTGAGCTTGAAATTACCACTCTGAGGTGGGACATCATCACTCTAAATAGAGGGCTATTCAAACATTTTAACATGAACAACTGAATACAGAAATGCTAGTAATGACACTCCAGCAGAGGAAAATCAATCACACCTCCAGTTATAGCTGGTAATTAAAAATAGATGTGGTGTATTAGCCTTGAGAAATAAAAATGCACAGCATTTTGACAACTACTGATTTGATATTACTGATTGACATTTTGACATTACTGATTTGAATCACATTAAAACTCAGCTTCCTGCACATTTCCTGGGTACATATTCAGCAAAAGCTTGTTCCAGGAAAGACTGTATCAACTTCAAGCAAATAAACAAAGAAAGAGTGGAAAGTGTGCACAGGGGTTACCAATCCTCATCTTAACACCCCTTCTAGCATCAAACCTGGAGAATTCCTGCCTATCATCATTAGCTAATTAATCTTAAAATGGTCTCCTCTATTTCTCCTGGGAAACAAGGAAATGTGGGAAAAGGAGACTGCTCAGCCCTATGCCAGTTCTGGGTATCCATTAAGTCACAGTGTGCCTGCCAGCAGTTCCTGCACAGAAGCTCCACAGCCTCTGCTTTGCAAGGAATTGGGAAAGAAAATCATCTTCTCATCTCAAACTCAGACCTATTCCTCTCCATTTCCATCCAAACACAGGGACCTCCCTCCCATGTTCACAAAGAACCTGTAAGTTTCAATTTTCATCCCTTTGCTCTAGATATCACCTCAATTTTGTTTTCTCAAGGTCTTTTGTGTTTTGGTCTCTCTACACATTTGTACACCTCTCCTATCAGGTGGAGAGGATTTTTCTCTTTAAAATATGAAGAGTGTTTGTGCCAACACCCTTGAGTTTGGCAGAATCTGGCCCTTGAAACATAAATCCTTGTGTCTACTTTGTCTTCTAAGCCATTTCCACTAAAAACATTTGGGATGCTCTTAGACAACAGTCAGTTCCCTCAGAACAGCATTGGACAGGCATGTAAAGCAATCAAATTATTTTAGTTTAAGGCTGATTCATTGCACATTCAACACAGTAAATCAAATTCCCACAGAAGTCCAGCATCCACTGATTCCAGTTTCAAGATTTTTTTAAAGCTGAAAATAGTGTAATGACTTGGGAGGAACTGCACCTACCTAGTGGATCCTTTACCAGAGAAGGTAAAATTCCTCCAGTGGATAATAAGTCAACAGACTACAAGAGTGCTGAGTTCAGTCATGTCAAGAAACTGCATTTTAATAAATGCCAGTCCATATATGTCTAGTCTGCTGAGAACTGTGCATCTTGAAAACTTTATGTATTTATATGATAGGTTGGAACAGGCCAGCTGATGAACACATAACTATCTGATGATCAAAAGATCTTTTTTCAAGGAACAGTGAATCATTGAGCAAATATGCAGCAATTTTCAGCATTATTATTCAGACTTTGTTCTGGAATAACATTTTTAAAGCTATTTTTGACACCAAAATCTAAAGGTTTGGTCACAGCCTCTAGAAAGTTCATCAGCAAACCAGTGGCTGATGCTAACCTAAACTGAAACCAGCTTAATGAAAGAGCAAGTACCTGGGAGATCAAGACAAAAGTTGTAACAGTGATTGGCCAATTTTGTAGCTTGGGGATGAAGGAACTTAAGTCCACCTGGCTCAGATTTTTGGGAAGTATAAATAGGCACAGCTCAACTGAACCCAAGGAAACTCCAAAACCTTAACATGAAGATCTCAGATATTTTCCTCCTTTTTTTTGTTTGTTTATTTGTTTGTTTGTTGGTTTTGTTTTCTTGTTTTCTTTCTTTTTTTCCCAAACTAGAAGACTATCAGAAATCTTAATTACAGACAGAGCTTATGCACACCACTTTGCCTAGCTAACCCTAGTAGAACTAATAGGGGCCATACACCAGGAAGATCTTTAGCAAATACACTGGTCCAGCTTTCAGGACACTGGATCACCTTACAAAATCTAACATTATCATTTGACAGCACTCAGTTTAATAGGAGGCAGTTTCAAAGAGCAGCCAGGGACTGAACTGCAAAATAACCCAACAACTCAACTTTGAGAGCACCACAGAAACACAGAATGGCTTAGGTTGGAAAGAACATCTTGTTCATAACTGGATGCTACTTTTCTATAAAATAGGGTAGTGAATTCATAACAGTGGGTGAAATGGACCACCTCAGGCAGCCCAGGCCAGGAAATTTCCAGTTCACTTGCTCTGTGTTTGTAACAGTAGGCAAAGTCACTCAAAGATGAGTTTGGGGGAAAGTTTATTCTTCCACTGTGCATGGAAAACGTCAGCTACTACTGCCTTCATTGTTTGCATTACATTATGGTCTGGAGGAGAATCTCATTAAGACAAGCCCTAAATACACACAGAATAAAGACAGACCCAGACCCAAAGAGCTTCAGCATGTTTAGGAAAATTACTTTAATTAAGAAAGTGGAAGAGGAAAAAAAGATAAAATAACCAACTATGGTCAAAAGGCCTGAAATCCAGAGCTTAAATCCAGATATAGTCTCATAAACTCCCAAACTGAGTTTGGCATACAAAAATGATGGGCTTTTCACAATCCTCAGTTATATTATTCATGCAGAATCCACTCAGCATTCTATTGTTCCTGCTTTCATTGTTTATAAATGAGTCTTTGCCTCATCTGGGGATGGAAGTTCCTTTAAGTTTCCTTTACTAAAAGAACTTCTGTAATGAGGTACAGCAGTCAGAGGGTTAAAGAAGTTTCTGGAAATGTTTGTGCTTCTGGAAAAAAAAAAAATTTTCTTTATTGAAGGAAAAATGAAACACTGGATCATGCTGATTTGTTTTAGCCAATCTGACACACAGGCTCCTAATTTCTTCCCAAATGTTTCAGGAAAGAATTAAGTTTTTCATTTTGTTCTCTCTTACTGCCACATCTCTGAAGGAAATTTCTTAGTACGTTAAGATTGTTTCAATATCTCACTTAAATACTCCCAGCTCTATCACATTAAAAAATTAACCTGAGACATCTTCAAATGCTGTGCCTGGCATAAATGCTATTTTTCATGACAGGACATGAATTGTTCCAGTAATGGCAGGTCCCTTTTGTTAGGGACCTACAGCTACAAAAAAAAAAAAAAAAAAAAAAAAAAAAAAAAAAAAAAAAAAAAAAAAAAAAATAAGCCTTTGTCTAGCAATATTGCAAATTTCATGATTTATCTTGTTTGACAGTTCAAACTGGCATCACTCATCCTGGTGATCGTGCAAGATTCTGGTGCATTCCCCCAGCTTTGAGGTTTTTTCCATCCAAATCGAGTTAATTAACAGTGGGCTAAATTGTGAAAGAAAAAGTAAGTTAATCACATGGCAACTGAATCGCTTTTGGCTCCAGAGGACATCTTTCTGTTTTAAAACCAGTATCACCATGGTTTAAAGGGGAGTGGGGCTGCATCCTTTACCTCCCCACTCTTTACCCCTCTTACTGCTTTATGAAAGTTCAAAGGATTTCTTTATGCTGCTCTGAGGCTGAGATATTGCAGATCCAAAAGGGACAAGAGGCACCTGAAATACTGAAACCAGAACACTGGAGGGAAAGTTTCCTTTCAAACAAGGGGTTTTTTGAACTAAGGACTCAAGAGATGTATAGTTTGCTGGTTAATGGAAATGCATTTATATTTCACTAATTTGAAGCAGAGAAACAATTCCATCTCTTTCAAAAACCATCTCCTGTCTACTTGCAAATATCAATGGACTTTATGAAATGGATAGGTTTTGTCTTTTTAATATCAACCCCTAATATATTAGCACTTAACTGAAGTTTAATGAAGCCATCCCCAAGAGCAGTATCTTTAAGCCAACAATCTCCATCTTCTGTGGGCTCTCCTAACACTCTGGACTGCCTTCATCTGCCCTCTCCCCTCCTCACCTGCTTTTCTCACTCTGGTAATATTCTGATTTTTATCACACCAGTGCAAACTCTGGGTAACTCCACTGAACTCCAGGGAAATATATTTCTGGACTTACACCTGCCTAGCCAGCAGAAAATGTAAATTGAGCTGAATAGTATTTAGTTTGCTCATTGAAGGCATTCTTCCCCTTTAATTTATAAGAAAATAATAATAAAGTCTAGATTGTATTGCTCATACTCATCTTCAATAACACCACATTCCTCCAAAGACCCTACTGAAAAAAGCTGCTCACAGACTTCTTCACTCAAAACATATGAGGAGAACTTGGTCTGCAATTAGTAGTGGAGAGAACAAAAAGTATTTCTTTCAACAAAGATAAGCCCTGTAGGTCATTTGAAGGAGGGACAGTAGAGCAGAATTTCAATTGGCTTTTGAAACAGCAGCTTTTTTTTTTTTTTAATATATTTGCAGTTTAAGTGCCAGGTTTTGTCTAAGAAGACAAAAAAAAAAGAGATTGCAAATGCTTCTGTCACTCCTATATTCCAATTAGTTTTGGAGGGGGTGAAAGATAAGAGCTGAAAAGAATTCCATGTAACATGGAGAGTAAATAACCTCCAAATCTGGAAACTCGTTGGTGTGTGCAATGAGGGCGAGTGCCGAGTGCAACACATCCGTGGAAAAAAAAAAAAAGTGCACTGAGAAAAAGCTGGGCTTGTTTTCCATTTAAACCCAGGCCTACTCAAAACAGTCATATCTGAATTTCTAAGAGCACGCAAAATCAGTATGCATTTACCATAATAAATGCCTTTTTCATCAACTAACAAAACAGAACAGATACAAATGAACCAATCAGGGATTTCAAGTGAGCTATCAGTGTTAGAAAAGCTACTCTGCACATTCCAGTTGAGTCACCACAGAGGAGGAAAAAAAAAAAAAAAAAAAAAAAAAAAAAAAAAAAAAAAAAAAAAGGGGGGGAAAAGGGGGGAAATAAATTACTGTGTGCAACTCCATCTGCAAAACTGCTTCTCCCGCACTGGTATGTAATAAAACGTGTTGCTAAGATACAAGCTGCTAAAGAAGTTCATTAAAGGACACTTTAAACAAAGCTGCCAGACTCTTTTCCCTTTAAAGACTGCTTATTTGGTTCTGTCCCTTATGTTTATAATTAGATCCTCTGTATGAGAGATTGTGTTCCATTCAAGCCCACTCAGCAAAGAATGTTAATAAAATAATGTAAATAAGGCACTGGCTTCGGTTGTATATATTTATGGGCTGTGGAGCTGTTGAGAGAAATGCATCTGGACTCCACCTATATTTTTAAATGCAAAATAAATGCTTTTCCAAGTAGTTTCTCTCTAAGCTGGAGAGCAGAAACATTAGCTTCTGCACCCAGCACTCTGACCTAACTTTTAGGAAATACTTTCAAGCAAAGACAACTGGCTTCTTGCCTAAAGTTTGGAGTATCTGAGGTGCTTCTCATATAGGCTTTTATGTGAGAGTCTTTGTTATCTACACTGAAATAAAGGAGAAAATTGTTTATGTCTATCCCCTGGCAATCTTGCTCTTTTTCCATCTGTATACAAGTTCCTAGAGGCGTGTTAATGATTTGCAGAATTTCCTGGATCTAATATATTCACGAGTAAGTCTGTTTTGTCACATTTTATTGCCAGGAAAGATATGTTATCAAATAGGTCTTTATCTGACCTTATGTAAAATACTTTTAGTCTCCGTAGTAACACTTGCATGGTAGGTGCATTTTGGCTTTTGTTTTGGTTGAAGGGAAGAGAATGCACGAGATGTGCTTTGCTTTCAGTCACCGCGGCGAAATGATAGCTAAAGAAATAATTTCAGCATTTATCTGTTTGGCACTTAATAACACACAAGATGCCTAAACCACAGATGAGAGTTAGCACCAGTGATTATGTAGGAAATGTTACTTGTCACTTTATAACCTGCACCTCATACTAAATTCCGTGCTGCAGTCCCCAGTATGTATATATTTTTAATTACATTTTCAGGCTCATTTACATGCGCATATTGGCTTTCTGCCTGAATGATATCAAAGAGAAAGACCTTATGCTCACACCCAACCACACACATACACACACACACACAGACACAGAAGCAAATTTATACACAGAGACACTCAAGACTGTACATTTCTGAGAATGGAGAAGCTTCTCTCTTCCTCATTCTTTGAAAAGCTTCGACTCACCAATAAATCTTTAGGCAATCTTAGCTGATTTGAAGCACTTTAGGAAAACAGAACGTTATAGAAAATGTAGGTTAATCTCTGCTGCATGTCAAAAGTATCAGTGACTCTCACTCGACTCAATTATTTGAAATGTAATATACAATTTCACTTTCTGTAACCTTGTAAGATTTGTCATCAATAGCTGAGTTGCACAGAAAGGCAATTCCACTCCTTCTCCCCGGATAATACGTAAGCTACATCACAAAGTACCAACAGGATCGGGCTAAATCAATGTGGAAACGAAAATAACTTACACACAATATAGACTTCACTTCTGTTTCAAGGCCAATTATGCGCTTCTCTCAATTAAACACAAGCAATCAGACCAACCTTCAGGTGATCATTCCAGCCTGGCCAGAGCCTCAATGTCCAGGCTCTTAAAACCGAATTACAACTCTGAAAATAAGATTGCCTCTCAAAAGCCTAAATTAACACCACCCACCATAACTATAGAGTTCTCAAGTACTTATTGTTTTGAATTTATTGCAGCTGCACTTATGGTCAGTTCCCTGGTTTACTTTAATTCAGTCAAAGGATTGTTCTGTAGTTTAAACTTGGACAGCTATCTAAGTCCTCCATGGGTTAAAAAAAAAAAGGAAAATACACGCTCCCATTTCCTAGTCCTCTGTCTATTAACCAGAAGGGTCTGCCTGTAGATGTGCAAAAAGCCCTGTGGTACATATTAGATTTCAATAGACACTTACTATTGGCAGTTGCAGGTTGGAGCGAGAACTAAGCCGCATCAGCAATTTCATATGACACTCTGGAAATTGCTACTGCATAACAATAAGCAGCTGATTCAAAAAAGAGAGGGGTGGGGGAGAAAACATTTTTCACGAAGTAGGTTTTAACTCAAGAAGAACAATTCCAAATAAAAAAGTAGTGCTGCCTTAAGTTTAAAAAAAAAAAAAATGAAGTAAAAAACCTGTATAAAATATATGTATATGCAGACACATAAGAGGAGTGTGTGATGAGGATTTGATAGACCAAATATGAGTCTGTTACACTGAAATAACTGTCTACTTTAATGGCAGAATGACAAATTTGCATTTCAATTAGTCCAATTCTGGTTCTTTTTTGTTCTTCTTTGTTCTTATCTTAAACTTGCAGCCTATTTTCATACTTCCCTTACCTCCAGCTCTTCTGCATGTACCAGTTGCCTTCCTTGGCATCATGGCCACAAATGCACCATTTACCATGGCCCTGTCTTAGCAATTTGCAAATTTTTATCCTTTAACTCTATTGCTTAAAAAATGTTGGTGCTTCAGATTTTGTTCTGGGGTGGAGGGGAGAGGGAGGCATCTTTTTATAATCAAGTACAAAAATGCTGCATATATTATCTTTGATCACAAAGAGAAAGGCATAGAAGGAAAAGTTAAAAGTAACTTTGTATGAACATGTCTTTATATACCTTCATGCTTTCAACTTGAAAATCAAATCTGCAATGAGATGAAAAGGGACTTTCTCCACTTGAACATAGCAGAAGTGTTTAGACTGGTGCAGTATCCCATTGGAAATGACATTTAAAACCACCATTTAAAACTCTTCTCTAGCATCATGCTATGGAAAGAAGACATTCTCCTTTTCTTCCACAGACAAAAGAGTCTGTGCACCAGATCCTGAAACAAGATGAACTGGTTCAGATACCTGCCATGACACACTGCTCTGGATGAGCCACACACATGGCAGGAGCCAGTGGAGATTTGGTTCCATCAAACCAGAGCTCCTGACAAAGACTCCTGTAGAAGTACCACTTAACAGCTACCTAAGTGTCTACTCAAAAATTAAAATAAATTCTAACTCCAAGACACAGAGTTCCTACATAGAACTAAAGTTTCTTTTTTAAAAAGTCTCCCTATTACAGTATTGTGTACACCTGAACAAATATCTGTTTGCTGCACGTATAAATAGATAGTTTAGTGTGTAACAGGTAGCAAGTGTCGTTAGTGTGAAACCAGAAATGAAATAAAATGGTATTGTTGGCGTAATTCCTTTTTCTGAATAGACAAAGGCATTGTAAGGAAAAAAATTGCTAAATCACAGGGATAATCATCATAGCCAGCTCCTCTAATGAAGCATCATGGGATTACTGGAGTTATTATAAGAGTCATCTTATTGAAGAAATTCAAAGTTAATTGAAATCAATTGTACTGTTCTGACAGCAGGTGTTTAAGTGGGTAAAATATCAAAGTGAACTCTTTAAAATGGTTGGAATGAATGTAACATTCTCTTTTCAACAGTTAGCCCTGCCAAGTGATACACTGTACGAGTAGAGAAAAGTGTACAGTCAAAGAAAAATGCTGGAATGAAATAGCATTTCCCATGCCAGTCCAGCAGCTACCAAACAAAATGAGGTTCTAACCCCTCCAGTACAAATTTTTGTTACAGATGTACGAATTCTGTGAATCTTTATAAGGGCAGCCTAATGGCAGGCTGAAAGCCCTATTTCCATTCCTCCATGAAAATGTCCTTTATTACCCTTTTTTCTCCAATATGACATGGGAATCTCAGTATGCTGTTACTGAAAGCACAAGCAGTCTGCTAGGATTATCATTATGCAAACTACATTCCTAAGTTTCTCCTCCAAGGAGCTGAAGGTAAATCCTTTCCTAGTTTTTTTCCCTCTTCCTACAGATGGCAAAACAAGCAATACATTGCCACCTGATTTTGCAATTAAAAAAAAAAAAAAGAAAGAAAAAAAGAGGAATTGGAGCTTTCTGAATTACAATCCGGAACTAATCTTTACTCTGATCCAGTAAGTTCATTCTGTTCTGCAATTGCTCAGGATTCCCAGCAAAGTCAGCAGAACCTCAATATGCAGAAGAATGGCAAAGTCAAGCTCATATTCAATACCTCTTGTCTTTGTGTTTATAGACTCAGTGCAGTGACAGAAAAGTTTAATTCTCCACCTGGGAGCCCATCACCCTGCCTCTCCTGACACTCAGAGCCAGACATGGATGCAATTCTTGCCACAGCAACAGGGAGGGCTGTGCATACCTTGGGTCAGAGTTTGATGTCAGGTTCAACTCAATCTGGAAGTGCCTTTCAGATTTTAGCTGAGCTTTCACTGAAGCTTACAACCCTTATTTTACCTTAATCATTTTGGAAGAACCCAGCCATATGAAACACTGAGCTCTGGCAACATCAATAATTTACTCTTTAACTCATGTAAACAATGCTGCCTTTTGCAGGTGCAGCCCAGCATGAACTTCAACAAACCCAAAACCCACTTCCTCCTCTTCCCCAAAACAAAGAGACAACATCAGCACAATGAGACATCTTGAGCTAAACCATCTCCAGCAACTTGCACAAGAACTGTACTTCAATTTTAAGAAGTCTAACACTTTACACAAACAGGCTTTGCTGGTGATCACCACGGGCAAAATACAGTCAGTAATTTCATTTCAGATATGCTACCCCCCCCAAAAAAAAAACCCCAAACCAGCAATAACACAGGCTGGGAAAGTCTGCTGAAACTGATGTTGATTTTCTGCATAGATAGTAAATTATGGTAAAGAAATGAGGCAGCACACCAGTGAATGGCACAATGTCTTTCAGGAAGGCATATTTTTATTACTGTGCTCCAGGACAGGCTGGCTGAACTCAGAGTTCATCATGGTCAAAAATACAGTGCCCCACACATGTTCATTGTTAAAGACCACCTAACACGTCAGTAAGGAGGAACAAATAAAAAGGAACTTCCAATGGAGGTTAAAGATTTGTTTAATTTTTTATCCTGATCTATTAATTAGTAAGAGAGAACTTTCTAGAATTAAAAGACCCTTAACAACTCTTTAAGGACACAAAGAGCAAGAAACACATGCAGCAGAGCACCTCTGGTGTGCCATTAAGGCCAATGCTGGCTCTTATGATGGCTCTTTTATTTACATATAAACGCTTGTTGCTTGACAATTTAGAGAAAAATGTTACTGCTGCTCTGCATATGCTGTAGATTGAAGGTGTAAAACCACTGGACTAACTAATGGAATCTCCACACATCACACCTTGTTAAAGAAGAGGTAACCCACTCTCAAATGTGATTAATCAAAACTACAGCACCTGAAGGCTGTGCTTGTGACAGAAGTCTAACTTGTCTTTCTGAGCTGGATGCCAAATTAAGAACTGATTGAAGCTGTTGCTTTCCAGTAATGAAAATGATGGATGTACAGTACTTATTTGAGGACACTGAAAAATATTAAAGCTATGCTAAATTCTATATTTCTCTAACCCACCAACGTTAAAGAAAGCATCGATGACTAGCCAGGGATCCTTAATTAGGATGCAACTTTAAATCCAGCTGCACATAAAAGTCTGCTTCACAAATTTCACTCAAAAGTTGAGTTTGCCATTCAGTTCTTCCATGTTTTCATTTGTAACTTTCAAGAAAAGTACATATTGCCACAAATGCCATTGTAGGCACCTACAAGGAAAACTGATGAATGGGCACACTGAGAGAGAACACTCACTCCTGCTATGTTCCTAAAAGGTGTAGATGGGGGTTTTTTTGTTTGTTTGTTTTACTGTTTCATCATTAACATGAGCAGTTAAATTGAAATGCAATTTTAGGGTCTTTTGTATTCAGTGCATGCACAATCAAAGGTATACATTATTGAATTATGAATTAGTTGTGCCTAAACAAATCTTTGGGGGGATAAAGGAGGAAGGAATGTAAATACATATATAAAAACAACCTCCCTACTTGAACTGCCTATTTAATTTACACTGGTGTTTCCATGAAAGTGAGGGCTTGAAACCACCAAACAGCTCCACCATTAGCCCATCTGTGCTCTCAGGGGTCCTCACTGCTCCTTCCTTCTCTGTACCCTCAAGGACACAGAGTTCATTTACAAGCCATTACCTAAGGAGCAATTACTAATTATAGCAAGTCTGCAAAGTTACACAACGGGTTTGTGACTTGGTCACGAGCTAAGACCGCCAAACTCATTTCACTTGTGACCCGAGAAAGATTTCAGTGCAGACCTCTGGAGGTGGCAGCCTGGAGCACGAGGACACCACACCACCAGCCAGGCTCCTAATTATGAGCTCTTGTTGCACAGGATGTTGAAAAGAGTAAAAGAAAGGGTTTTTAGGTTTTGCCTAAAAATAGAAGGTTTCCTGCTAGGCCAAATTCCCTGCTTGCAGAATTTAGGTATTTTATGTTTAATTACTTTACGGTCTATAGATTTATTTATAAGATTATGAGACTGGCAAGTCATAAATACACAACGATTGTTTACTAGTTAGTTTGGATTATACATAAATATGCTGTGCAAGCTTAGCAAAAACCATTTTCCCCAAGCTGAATCAGAATGTTCAAACTGAATTTTCAAATGTGTCTCTCTGCCTTATCTAAATTCCAACACCACATATAATAAATAGCTTCTCATTTACTAGGGTCATAAAAATTTAAACAGCCTTGAAATAGTTGCTACAATACAGGGGGAAATGATCAAATCTATGCTCCAAATATCCACTTAGAACAGTAAAACTATTCTGATATTTAAGAAACAACACATAAAGATGCATTGTTGCAGGAAAGGCTTTTACCTTATTTAAAAAAAAAAAACAAAAAAACAAGAACAACAACAAACAAGGTTCTACTCAATATAGTAGTGTTAGAGTCAACAATTTGCTGTTTTACACTGCAAAACAAGGACTAACAGCCCTTACATATCATGTAGTGTCAGATTTGCTTTAAAAAAGAAACTATCTGATTTGATTCTATACAGTGATTAAACATCTTTGTGCTCTGCTGAGTAGGGTATTCTCTCCCCTCCCCCCTCCAAAAATGGCATCAAAGCAATCAAAATGGTAATGTTCAGCATGAATGGGGCCCCATCCCCCACCGGCAAACTCCGCAGACTTTTCTCCATGTTAGGAGGAACCAACACCCCTTCCTCACAAAATGGAAGCTTCCACTACCAAAGTGAGAGTGCTGACCAATTCTCATTACAATAAACCGGGAGGAAAAGGGTGCCGGGCAGCCATCGCCCGCAGGCACGCGTGGCACGGGCACTTTGCAACTTCAACCACAACTCCGGCAAAACAAAACAAAACAAGGCACACACACACAATTTAAAAAAAAAAAAATTAAAAAATAAATAAATAAAAGAAGAAGGACGGGGGAAAGCGGGGGATCGGAACACGTGTCCCCTTTCCCTGTCCCCTCGCCGGGAGGAGGGAGGGAAGGGGCGGCTCGGGGCCGGCGGGCGCTGTCCCCAGCCCCGGTGCTGAACGGAGGGGCCGCGCTGGCGGCCCGGGGGAGCGGGGCGCAGGGCAGCCCGTCCCCGCCGCGGAGAGGGCCCGGGAGGAAAGTTCAGGCCCGGGATGGAGAGCGGGGCTGGGGCCGGCAGATGCCCCGCTGCCTCTCCCTCACGCCTTTCCCGCGCTGGCAGCGCCCGGCAGCGGGGCCGGAGGGAGCCGGGGCCAGGGGGAGCCGGGGCCGGGGGGAGCCGGGGGGAGCCGGGGCCAGGGGGAGCCAGGGCCGGAGGGGGCCGGGGCCAGGGGGAGCCAGGGCCGGAGGGGGCCGGGGCCGGGGGGAGCCGGGACCGGGGGCAGCCGGGGCCAGGGGGAGCCGGGGCCGGGGGGAGCCGGGGCCGGGGGGAGCCGGGGCCAGGGGGAGCCGGGGCCGGGGGAAGCCGGGGCCGGGGGGAGCCGGGGCCGGGGGGAGCCGGGCCGGGGGGAGCCGGGGCCGGGGGGAGCCGGGCCGGCAGCGGTGCTGGCGGCGCTGTCCGCGGTGCTGAGCCCCCGCCGCCCCCCGCAGTAAAACTTTCCTTGCGGGCTCCTCCCGGGCAGGGCAGGGCAGGGCAGGGCACGGCCCGGGGGTCACCCGGCACAAAAACAGCCACCAGAAACTTTGGGAAGGGCGGGGGGAGCGGGAAGGGGGAGGAGGCAGGGAGGAAGGTTCCTGGTTTGTTTTGTTTTCTCTCCCTCTTTTTCTTTTTCTTTTTTTTTTTTTTTTTTTTTTTTCATCCCCCCTCTCCCCGGCGGCTGCAAGAGGTTAATCTGTTTTTATTCGTATTTTTTTGGAAGGGGGGGGAGAAAAAAAGTGAAAGTGCCTAAGTGAACTCGAATCAAAAGCCAACACGTCAGATCAGACCAAGGGAAGAGAAAGGCAAGTGGGGAGGGAAAAGGAAAAAAAAAAAAAAAAAAAAAAAAAAAGGAAAAAAAAAAAAAGCAGAAAAGAAATAAAGTGATCAATAAAAATCAGTTTTTGTAATTAAACCCAGAAATGGCTCCAAACGGGGCTCCAGCCTCCTCCTTCCCAACTCTTGCCCTGCACATCACACAGAAGTGCACAAAGTAGCCCAAGACAGGAGAATTTTCCATATTCCTAAAACATGTCGACCAACTCAAAATGGACGCCTTTTTTTTTCTTACGTTTTAACTACTGCTTATCTTTTTACTACTAGTACTGAAAGAATTCTTTCCCCCAGCAAGACATCAGAGAATCCGACCTCATTACGAAAACATGCATTTTCTGACTCTATGCGAAAGAAAATGGATGTTATATCCCCTGCCGCCAGTATTTTTCAGCTAACACAGACACTTTTCGGATGTTTAGATAGTGCATCGTAAAAACAAGAAGAAAAACCAAACACAACTGAATCGATCTGTTCCTTACTTGTTTCTCATTAAGAGCTGCTATTCTTGATTGCCTTTCATGGATTTGTTTCTTAAGATCCCCGTTCTGCAAAAACGGCAACAAGACGCATATTAAAGGCAAAGTGCAAACTAACCCCTGTAATGAATAAACTTGCGAGCTAGAAATTGTTCAAAGGCAAAACCATTCCACCGAAGCCGTACAGAAGCATGCACACACAAAACACCCTCCTTAGCAAGAACACTCAGTGCAGACTACAAAATGAGATCTCTTACTGATAAAGTTTCTCATCCTGCTGTCCCAGCACAACTGCGCTTATTACGGCAGGGATAAAATACTGAAGAAGAGAAAAAAAAAAAAAAAAAAAAAAAGGATCTGCATTTACCTGTGGATCTTGCTTCATCTGTGCAACTAGTTTCTATTAAAAAAAAAAAATCACCCCCAAAAAAGGAGGAATTAGAAACTGTTTCAAGTTTAATGGATTTTTTTTTAAATGTATGTATGTGTGTGGACGGGGGAGGGAGGGGGGTAAGGAACAAAGAGGCAAGTAAACACTGCGAGTCAGTTTCAAGCAAAGCTCATAAATATTCAAGTCTCGTCCTAATCTCTCCAACACACACACACACACACACACACACTCTCTCTCACACTCACGCACACTCACACTAGCACCGACTGCAGTTGACTCCGCATCTCCACAGCACACACACACACAAAAACTCAGCCAAAGAAGCCGCAAAAGTACTTTGGGGAAGCGCTCGCCATTGCGGCGGGGGGCCGGGGGTCCCCGCCGCGCCCCCCCGCGCCCCCTCCCCGGGCCGCTGCGGCACCGAGGCTCTCGCCGAACATGCAACACCGGCCCTGCCGGCCCCGAGCGGAGGCCGAGCACGGCTGGTTGCCTCAGCGTTTCATTCTTTTTTACCTGGTGACATTGGATTTCCACTTTTAACGCCTCCTGCAAGCTGTGTAGCTCCATCCCTGCAACTTGCCAGGCACTTTTCCTGCCACTTTCAGATCCGAGTGAAGTTTTTTTTTGTTTGTTTGTTTGGTTTTGTTTTTGGTTTGGTTTTGTTTGGCTTTTTTTTTTTTTTCCTCCTGCCTTTCTTTTCTTTTTCTTTTTCTTTTTTTTTTTTTTTTTTTTTTTTTTTGGCTTTTTTTTGTTTGGTTTTTTTTTTTTTTTTTTTTTTCTCTCTCGCTTTTTGCAACAGACCCGCCAGCCAGCCAGGCAGCCACCCCTCCCTCCGCGGAAAAATGGAAGAAAATTTTTTTTGTTAAGTAACTAAAAAAAAAAAAAAAAAAAAAGAAAAACAAAAAGGAAAGCCAGGAAAATTTAAAAAAAAAAAAAAATTGAAGAGGAGTGGCGGCACCAAGAACAACAATACTGAGGAAGAGCGGCAGGACAGCCGGCAGGCACAAGTACTCGGTGTGCACGGCAAGTTCTTCGCCTCCTCGCTGGGGACACGGACTCATTACTCACTTTCCGCCGAGCTGGGGGGGCCCCTCCCCGCGCGCCCCCGCCCGCGCGCCCCCCCCCCCCACCCCTCCCCGCGCGCCCTCCGCCGCCCCCGCCCCGCCCCGCGCTCGCCCCGCCGCCCCCCGCCGGGCCCCGCGGGCCGCTCCAGCGGGGCCGGGCCGGCAGCCGGGGCCGGGCAGGGACTATATTTCCTGGGAGAGCGCGCGCGCCGGGATCCGCCGCGCGGGGGGGGAGAGAGTCGTGACACGGCTTTGGCGCGCGCGCCGGTGCCCGGATGGAGCGGGGGGGGAAGGGGGGGGGGGCTCTCGCGGCCCTGCGCGTGCGCGGAGCGGCTCCTGCTGCCATCGGCGCCGCCACAACAAAGTGGCGAGGGAGGGAAGGGGGCGGGGCTGCGGGAAGGGGGCGGGGCCGAGGGGCAGGGTTGAGGGGGCGGGGCCAAGGTTCGGGATAGAGAGGGGTGGGGTTAGGAGACAGGGATAGGAGATAGGGACAGGGACGAGAGGGATAGGGATAGAAGAGGCGGATAGGGATAGAAGAGGCGGATAGGGATAGAAAAGATGGATAGGGATAGAGATGTAGAGAGGAACAGGGAGAAGGAGAGAGAGAGGGATAAAGGATAGAGTAGAAGATAGAGACAAGGCTAGGGATAGTTGAGAGGGAGAGGGATAGGAGACAGGGCCAGAGACAGGGATAGGGACCAGAACAGGGACAGGGGATACAGAGAGAGATAGGGATAGGGGATACGGACACGGATAGGGACAGGGACAAATACATGGATCGGGATGGGGATAGCGACAGGGATAGGGACAAGGAGAGGGAGAGGGAGAGGGACAGGCAGGGGCTGGTACAGGGATAAGGATAGGGACAGAGGGAAAAGACAGAGGAAAGGACGGGAGCAGGGACAGGGGATTCAGCTTCCTTTCCTTCCTCTTTCCTGCCCGTCCCGAGCGTGTCCACTGGGGACTGCCCTGGGGTCAGGGAGGGACCCTCCTTCCCAGTTCTCCCTGGCCCTCCACCCATTCAGCTCCCATTCAGCTTGACCCAGGTTCCCCTTCTCCAGCCGCTGGATCCCCTCTGCCCTTCCCGGTCCCTGCCCGCACGGGGAGAGCAGGCGGGGCAGCCGCCCCTCGCCTCCCCCATCCCCGGAGGGGCCGTGCTCCCCCCAGGGAACCCCCCAGCCGCCCGGGCTCGGCCATCCCCAGGATCCCGGGTGGTGTCACCTGCTTCAGGCAGAGATGCAGGGTCTGGGAGGGTCCCAAGGCAGCCCAGTTTCCCCGGTTCCTCACTCACCCCATCTGCCTGCTGCTGTACCCCGCTGCTGCTGTCCTCGCACCCCAAAGCCGGACGTCAAACCTGAGACACATTAAAAAGCAAAATCTAACTCGGGGAGGTAAAGTCCTCTGGCAGATGAGAGACTTCCAGATCTGCAGCGAAGGGAGAGCACAAACGGGGTTGTTTGTAGCAGCTCAAGGGGGAAGGGATGGGATGGGAGCGCGGGACATTGGACACGGGACCCGCTGAAATGAACCTGCTGCTGAGGGATGGCGACGCGGATCCTCTGACTCTCTTTAGTTAATAAATACCTGCAGTGAGACTTTAAACTGGCACAGAAGGCTTGGCTCAAGTGGATGCTCCAGTTCAGCCAAGTCAAGCCACGGCTGCAGCCATTAGTAAGGGATCCGAGTGCCACCAGGTCACCCCGCACCACAGATGTGCTCCAGGGGAGGCGTGGGCAGAGATGCATCACCTCTGATGCATCATCAGAGATGTCACTTCTCTTCCACGATGGTGTTGAGACATCGACTTTAAAGAATTTTAGGGAAATTAGGATTTTAGTTAGAAATAAGCCTTATGGTTATTGAAGTGAATTAAAAGCTTTGTAGTTAGCTAAGGAAAACTGGGCTTGAGTTAACTTTTTCCAAATAACTGGTTGCTTGTCAACTTTATGTTTGCTTAGCTGTGCTTGCGACAATAAATAGGGAACCTGATAAAGAGGTTCAGGACAATTGCAGAGACTCCCCAATCCTGAAACTTATTGAAAGTCACTGTACCTAAGGAAATGGGAATCCTACCAACACCCATTTGTCACCATTTGCATTGAAAAGGTAGAAAGTTCAAGGCAATAAAGAGTCATTTTACGTCCTCATTTTAAACCCACTCCTCTTGAATGAGACCACCGACCCATTTCAAAAGACAAACTACGCATGCTTAATTGGTTTTTTGCTGATTACCATACAAAGCGAGGAATGGGATGTACCAAGGTTATGAATATGCATTTGTATTTTGGATATTTAACAGTTTTGTAAATAAAATGGCTTTGTGATTTTCTGTTTTTGGGGAGCTATCCCACACGCTGCCCAGCGCTGCAATAAACACACACTTTCTAACTTTGAACTGTTTAGAGAGTTTTTGTCCGTCGCAGTTGGATATCGGTATTAGGTCGATATTCATATTTTTAATACATCAGTGTGACAAGGCTCCAGCTCCTGTGGGCAGGCCCCACCTGATGCAGCATCAAGCCAACAGCATGACTGTACACCAAGTCAGTGTCTCACCACGCAGCTGCAGTATTTTCCATGCAGTAGTGGCAGCTGTGCTGTTAGATTTGCTGTTGTCTTGATGCACGGTCGGAATAGGATTGGAAACCAAAAACAACGCTCAGAATAATTTTATTGATGACAGTCAAAATTTAGGGCACCTTTAGCAAGCAGTTAACTGATGGAGTGCTAGGAACCAGAACTTGGGTGTGTTCATACTCCCTCTCCTGCACTGTCTGAACAGGGATTGATATTTTATTCAATCTGCACTAAAACACAAAGCTGGGACTGAGCCTAAATCATTAGCCAGTATTTAAAACACCGCTGTGCTGCAGTTGTGCTTGGATACCTATTTTTATAATCAAGTTCATCTCAAAACTATTTAAAGACACCAATACATACCTAAACCAACTTATATCAACAGTGCTCTAATTAAAACTGGTTTGAGATATGTGTTGTGAGTCCAAAACAATGTACCCAATGTCCATTAAACTTCTCAGACATATTCTCTTCAAGCATAGCACACTTTCTTACACTAAAATAATTTGAAGATTCATGGCAAAATATTCTTAGCTTGCCAAAATTAGGACTCAAGTCTAAACAGAAGTTTTCTATTAACCTTACAATGAAATAAACTATTTTGGAAGAGCCTTATTTGACTTAGTAAGATTTGTTAAGGTAACGGCTTACACTTACAACATTTGTTTGTGCTGACACACAGTTGAACAGGTGAAAGCAGGAAGTTTCACACTTTCTCTCAAGATAGTATCTAGGTCAGTTTGTTTTCCATAGTGTATTTGGTGTCTGGATTTAAAATATCAAAGGGATTTTTAATTGTCAAACAATAAAATGGCTTAGCTGATGGGGGACTTTTAAAATCTAAATTCTACTCACATTTGTAAAGGCAAATCAGTCAATCCTGCAGATACTGATAAGTATCAAAATCTTTCAATATCAAAGCAATGTTACTTCTCATGTGTTCTGTACACAGGTATTTCGTAGTGTTATACACAACAAAAGCAGGGCTTTGCCAAGTAATTTTGTAAATTGTGAGGGTGACCTTTGTAACCTCTGGTTATAGCAGAGCAAAGTTTCTGTGAGTTCAGCCATGGACTAAAAATGATGAAACTAGTAAAGTATGATTTAGTGTTAGTGGTTAATTCATTGGCATTATGATTTGTTTTAATGCATATTCCACTGGTAGAGCAAAGAGCCTTCTTCTTACCATTATAAAATAGTCACTTGCTGACCAGAACAAAACTGGTGATTCCTGTAAGCCTGACTTCCTGCAAAGATGTGCGTGGGTTCATGAAGCAGGCAATTTGACTTTAACTGCAAGGGGTAAGGATTATTGTGTCATCCTCCTCACAGCACTGTGATGTCAACAGGAAAAGTTTAGAAATTTGTTTAACCTGCCCACCATTCAAAAATCTGTTTATACATCTCCAATTCTACTATGATGGGCCACAAATTTTAATATAAATATAAATCATCCATTATAAATTATAACACATAATGAAGTGCATTTCTTTTCATTTATTGGTGCTGCGAAAATTGTTTTCTAGAGAGGTGGTGTAAAATACATTAATCTGGCAAATACATTTATGGGATAACATTATGCAGTCACCTAGGAAAATGTTAACAGCTTTATGCAATTTACTTGATGGCAAAAATCATCCTGCTTGCAAGAGCTTAGTGGACTTCCCTTCCATCTATTCCTCTGCATAAGGAACAGATACAGTTTAGCTGGGAAATGCAAAGTGAATTGGGGGGTGAAGCAGGATGGCTGGCAGTGCTGCAGGTGGGTTTGCTTCAGCACAGAAATTTATGGTCAGTGCTAAACAACAATAACAAAAAAAGATAATACTGAATAAAATGTCATATGTCATGTGATTAAACACATTTTTCATCCTCCCCTGAAAAGATTATTCTCGCTCTTAGAACTTGTGGGACTCCAGAGGTTCTCCAGAAGAAATTCTACCCCTTCTTTCCCCTACAGTGGGGGAGAGATACAATTCAGAGCCTCTAAAGGGACTTTTACAAACAAAACTACTCTGCAGTGCTGGAGAAAAGATGTGTGTTCTACAGCAAAATATAAACATAGCTTTTTTTGTTGCCAGAAGGCATTTTAGTTTCTGTATGATGTTGTTTGGATGAGAACAAAGAGGCCAATTTTACAAACACTTCCACTCACGAAAAGTTTAATGCATGTGTATCACTTTCACAGTCCTTGATAATAAAGTTACTTATGTGCACAAACGTTTCTAAATCAGAACCTTTATCTGCTAAAATTATTGCAGAAACATTGACAGATTGACCTGTCTGATACCTAAAAAGGCACAGTACTGTATCAATAGAAGACCAATAAACAACACTTGTGACAATATTTCCTGCATACAGAGACTCAGGACCAATTGTTGTACCAAGAACACAAGACACCCAAAACTTTTTCTTCCCATGCATCTCATGACAGGTAGCCAGGAATCCAGCATCTGGGAGTTGAATCTCACATTTCAAGTCCCCACAAGAGCTGATGATATTCCTCCCGTATGAGGAACTATAACTCAGAAATTGTAACTCTATAATTCAGAACAAGACTTGCAGATTTATAGAGGAGAGCAAGGCACTAAACTCATTTTGGTAATACTGTCTCTCATTGCAGTTAACTTGGAAATTCACATTCCCACATACCATTGTGCAATATTCTCACTTTTGTACAGAAAGTGCTACAAAGACATGGAGGAATTACTGAAAGGCAACTAATGGATTAACAACATTGCAGATTCCATCAACTTCAAATCCTCTTCCCAAACTGGCAAGGAAAAGGGTCTGAAAATGGTAAGATCATGAAAAGCTGAGAAAGAAGGGGATATCTGCTTGATACAGACTGCCCTGGGAAAGTCCTTGAAGTGACTAGCAATGTACCACAGAACCTTGTCTTCACACAAGCCACTGTCAACCTCTCTGCAAGAGCAGGGGCTCTTTCTCCAAGTGGAAGCCAGTGGTAATAAAAGTTCAGAATAAGCAAGGTAAGAAGAAAACTAAAGCAGAACTTGAAGCCCCACTGAGGGGCTTAAGTCTATCCAATCTGCCCAAGATGTGGTTTGCCCTGTATTTTATGGATACCTCTGTCCTGAAATGTATTTCTTCCCCTTTTAGGATCATCTCTCCATCTTAACTGGGAAGATGCTTTAGAGAACAGGGATTATTCTATGGAAGTAACTTTTTCCTCTTCTCAAAAGATTTATCTGGAGCATAGAGACAATGGTTAGTCATCTCAATGAGACTGAGAGATGTAGCCAGCTCTGGTGGAAAAATCTCTGTGAGAGGCAACATGAGTTAGGAAATTCATTAATTCCATGTGATTATCAGAGACAGGATATGAACAACAATGAAATGCTGAAGTCTAAGGTATGCAGGAGGCTGAAACCTTTGTCTAAAGGTTTGGTCCTCTAGGTCTTTGACATTTTCACTGTCTCATTACCATGAGTGTCTATATTCCCACAACTCCTTCACCAGAACTGTGAACCAGTTGTTCTTGACAGGTTTATAAGGTAGGTCTTGCATGCAGTTGCAAGAGGCATTGTGTCCTTTCCTCTCCTTTACTGGAGTAAAATCAGGGTCACAGAAGCAGAATTTATTCTCCTTGGATTGTTTCTGCATTGTGCACTTGAAAGCTGAGAGGACCCCAGCTATTAATGACACATTGCTAGGCAAAAACAAGAACAGACTGCATTGCAATTCCTTTGGAAATTCAGTGTGGGAAAAGAAAACTTATCCTTTCAACCATGAAAAAAAAAATCTCTGCTGAATTTCGGCAATCCCCTCTTAACTGGAATTCTTTAAATTATTATTCCTTAAGTGCAACTATCTTCCAAATGTAAACGAACTTAAAAGAACTTTAAGATACTGCTGGGCTTTAAAAAAGCCTTCTTGTTCTATTTCTTCCAGACCCACCAAAATGATTCACACATACTGACTTATCAGAAATACTTTTAGTATCAGTCAGGACAAGCACAAGATCCTTCCTAACCTGAGGACTCTAGAGAGATGTAAACACACTATCCTGGCTTTCTTTATGGGAAAAGGATTACACTGGGAACTGTAGAAGCTGCAGTACCAATCTAACAGGAGCCAGGATGCTGCTCTAGGATATTGCCATAATGTAAAAGCAGGTACAGATATTAGAGTGCAATCAAAAGACTCACTTCAGCCTGTCTCTAAAACTTACATCTGCAAAACTGGCATTTATAACAGAATATCTTGAGGCTTTTCTGCAGTCTTCATCCTATCGTTATTAAAGACAAATTTCCTTCTCTGTGTTCCAGCAAGGCATTCAGGATTTGACTCATGGGACTTTTCTGTCATTCTACATTCACTTACTTCAGCTGCAGCCCAGTTCTGGAACACCAATTTCCTCAACACTGAAGGTTTGAGAGCTTTAGGACTAAATTTGTAAAGATATTTATCACTCTGACTGGATCCTAAACAGCCTTCAAGATCTGACTTGTCCTCCAAAGCATCAATTTCTTTGATTTCAGGAGGTGTTAGGTGCCTATACAGGCTTACATTCTGGCTTTTCTCTTGAGGTAGGAGCCCTTCTTCTTGTGGTCTCAAGTCCATTGTTTGCAGCTAAATGGTTTCCTTTCCATTGCCAGCTCTGAGCATTTCTCTAATTATAACCACCTCCCTTGTTCTCTCATTGTGTTGTAAGAACTTTCCCGTTCTGCCTGTCATCCTGTCCTTTCATCTCTCTATTTCCCCTGATTTTTCCCAGCTCTCTCATTTTAGCCTTCTCTCTGAATCACAGAACCAGACCTCCCCAAGCAGATTCTGAATCTCAAGATAGACAAAATTCTTTTCTTTTCTTTTCTTTTCTTTTCTTTTCTTTTCTTTTCTTTTCTTTTCTTTTCTTTTCTTTTCTTTTCTTTTCTTTTCTTTTCTTTTCTTTTCTTTTCTTTTCTTTTCTTCTCTTCTCTTCTCTTCTCTTCTCTTCTCTTCTCTTCTCTTCTCTTCTCTTCTCTTCTTTCTTTGTATTAACAACTCTTACTGACTTCAGTGGAGAACGCCTGATTCCATCTGCCCAACAGATTTGGCCCTTTAAATGCCAAATGCTACCTGCATTTTTGTGCATTTGACAAACTTCCAGTGGGTTACGTGCCAGTGTAAACTGTCAGCTGGGCTTTGGCTTTCATTTTAGGCTTTGAAAAATCCCTCCCTGTGTTGTCATACCCACAGGTAAAAGGGCTTCTGAAAAATGCAGACATGCCAATGCAAGGAAAAAAAATCTGTCCATATCAAATATTTTGGCACATTTGCAAGCCCAGCAGCACTGCCCCCATGCTATTTTTTTTGAAAAACAGCTGCATCAGTAAGTAGAACTTCAGGTAAAAGGGACACAAAATTCATTCCTCTCTAGTCAAGGGTGAATGTGAAGGATTGACTGAAGTTCTTTTACTCATCCCCACCATACCCAAATGCTAGGTACACACTTTATTTGGGGGCAAAGAAGTAAAGTCACCTCCATCCCCTACCCAATTTATTTTTATTCTAAATACCAAACTTAGTTTTTGTGTGCTGCTGGTCACATATCACCTACTCCACAGTGTCTGGTAAAATGAATGAGCTGCTTTTTGGAAGTGTGATGCACTACATGGAATTTTTGTGTTTATTTTCCCTGGGAAGAGTTACAACAAAAGAGTTTTCTTCTGAGTCAATTCTTTTTGTTTTGAAGAAAACATTCTGAATCTCTCTAAACACAACTTTAAATCCAAGTAAATGACACACAAAGTGTAATCCTGTGAAAAACCCAAATTCTAGTACGGCCCCCATATGACGGAGCAGCCTGTATGAAAAAGGAGCTAAACTCCACAAAGTTTTGGATATTTGGGAAAAGTTCTTCAAGAAAATGGTTCTTTCTGGAAAAGGCTCCTACTGTTTCAGCACAGTCAGTGCAGAAAGAACTCCAGCACCTTACTGTAGCCCTGGTTCATGCCTGAGATGTTTTGGTTTTCTGAAATTCTTTTCCCAGGGAATTTTCTGTAAATGAGAGCCATGTTTTTTGTAGCTGTAGCTTTGTTTACATTCCTTTCCCTCGGAGGGACTTCTACTTGCTGTCCTTCTGGTCTGACCAATGTGATTGAAGAGGTTTGTCTTTGTTTCACCAATTGAATTGCTCTGTGTAGAACAGTATAAAAAGGGAGACACATCCCAAAAATAAAGGAGTCATGTTCAGCCTTCTGAAGTCGGAGTCTGTGTTGTTGTGGTGTACAACAGCATCACTTTACTCCAGGCAGGAGCTGTGCCTGGGTTGAAGCAAGTCCTGAGAGTGTAACCCAGCCCTGATTCACATCCATGATCTCACTACAGGGCAATCACTGCCCGTGAGATCTAAATCAATGCAGTGTGATTTCCTAAAGCTCTCACGCTGGGCTAACATCACTAATTTTGAACTGAGGAGTAAAATTCAAATGAGATATAATAATGCACTTCAGAACACTTCTGAAAATCCCTCCAATGGCCTTGATGCTCAGGGAATATTGTTAAATTTGATCAGCAAATTCTGGATGTTTCTCTTCTCACATTGGAAAGGGTGCTAACGTTTTTTGGTTTTTTTTCTGGAGAATCAAGTCAATTTGAGATGTAAGTTACACACATTAAAACAAAGAGCAGACCAGTTCACTACCCTTCTTCCTTCCTTCCTTCCTTCCTTCCTTCCTTCCTTCCTTCCTTCCTTCCTTCCCTCCTTCCCTCCTTCCCTCCTTCCCTTCTTTTCTTCCTTTTTAAATGTAGGGTAGAAGCATAAAAACAGGGGGATGTAGGTAATACAGCATAACATTGTGTCAAAGTGTAAAAGGTTGAGAAAAGAAACAGGTAGCCTCCAAGTGAATCACTCACTTGGAATTGCAATGCTTCAACCCTTCCAGGATGTGTGCACTCATACTTGAGCCCCACTGAGCCCTTGAAACTGGGCTGCTCATCTCCTTTGAGAAAAGAATCCTATCTCATCTGAATATCACTTATTCCCAGGCATTTCATGTTAATGAAGAATTTAAGAGGATATTGAAGTTCATAGCAAGTTTTCTCCTTATCTGACTCCTTCTTCAGAAAGGAGCAGGCCATCCCTTCCAGCATCACTTTCCAGAGCATGCTTTCACCTCCTTTTCAGGCAGGAGGCAATGAGCCACCTGCTCCTACAGAATGCTTTCTGAACAGTTTCATCTCCCTATGGCACCTGGGAAACATGGGCAGATTGATAGACAAACCTGGTTAAAAGTCACAATAACAGAAAAAATGTCTCATGCTAGGCCTAAGGTTTCCCAAGCTGCCAAGGAGATTTAGAAGCCTCTTTTAAAACAGAGTTACAAATTTGAATCTCTTTAACAGTTTGGAAAATATTTTATTTAAGCTTTTTATTAGGGAAAGGTAAGAAAGAACAAGCAGCTATCAGCCCAAGCCTGATTCACAATTCAACCACACTGTTATGGAAGAGGAGGCACCTGTGCCACTAATTTCTTCACCAAAGAAGTCATCTGTCATGGAGGAAATCTCTGTTTGTTCTACTGCTCTAAAAACCAGGTCTGGCTCTGGCAGAGAACACAAACTTTCTGTTCTCTGTCACATCTTATGGTCAAGTGAAGAAGAAGAAGCAGTGACACCTGTCACCTTGGCTTCATCACAATTGACTCAGCTGCCTCATGCCACACTTTGCTCTCACACAAAGTTCATGCACATCTGTTCCCAAGGTTTTGTTCCCCCAAATCCATTTTTGCTCCAAAGGAAAATATTAAATCAATTTCTGTGGCAGAAAGCAACAGGGCTTTGTAGTGCACTGAACAGATAGTGACCCAGCAGGGAGCAAGAGGAACATTACAATGAAGCCTTCACCTCTCTTTGGCTCTATGCAAAAGTTCCCAGCAGTACTGAGACATATTTTCACAGGACAGTCAAATTTCTACTGAATGGGATGAAAAGATGAAGCAGCCCCATTTCACTGTATTCAGCAGGCTCCTGCACACAGAAGTCCTGCTTAACATTTCTGCTGAACAAAGCCCTAGGGCAGAAAATATGTTGAACTCCCATAGTGGAGTCCCAGTAATGGCTTTTTGAAACTATATAAATTTGTATCATTTGCAGAGCACTGATATTTAATATGGTTTTAATTACAGAAATCTCCTAGACACTGTATTTCTTTTCTCTCTTCATCCCCACCCTGTTCTTCAATTTTGTTGTTGCTGCTGTTGTCCTCCACTTCCAGCCTCACTGTCTGGCAAGGCTGATCCAGTCCCCAGAATCCTTTTTATCACTCTGCTTTGAAGAGAATTGAATTTCTTTTGTACATTGAGGTGAGTTTGTACATAACACTTGTTCAACAAATTTTGCTCCAAGGATCACCCTGGGAATATATTCAGATCAATACCATTCCTGTTAATATCACTGGAAAGCAACATTGCAGAGCACCACAGAGTGAGGCTGTGGGAATATCATCTTCAAAATAGGGGATCTGAGAAAGTCAAATGAGAAGTGTTGAGCAACAGGATATTGTTCATGCAGTCCATGTACTCATTCTCTGGAGCAGGGTACACTAATTATCTCCTGCTACTGCAGCAGCATACACATAGGCTCCCCAGAATGACAACTGTGCTAGGAGCTGTACAAGCTGAGATTAAAAAAAAAACAAATAATGAAATGAAATGAAATGAAATGAAATGAAATGAAATGAAATGAAATGAAATGAAATACTTATGATAGAAAGTCTCCATGTTCAATGCAATTATTGGTTGTGTCTTACTTAACATGTAATCATGGGGAACAGCTCCAAAGAACATTAGAAAGTACATTCTGAGTTCTCATAGGTTACTTCTTCAAATAAATATGGTGAGGTTCTTTAAAGTCCTCTCTGCACTAAGCATAAGTGCAAGGAAAGATGTGCAGAGAACAAAACACAACAGGCCATCAGAAAAAATAGATTAAACCCTTGCATGAGTGGGGCTTCCTCTCCTGACCACCAACATTCTAGTAAGGCATTAAAGTGTTCTCACTTTGCTCGTGAACTCTTTCCCAAGAGATGGTAAAACAAAAGGCTTCTGTGTACTTTCCAAAAGTTGCCAGGGCTGTCAAAATAAAGGAGGGAGATGGACACTGGGTACACAAACACCATGCTCATGCTCCTTCCCCAGGTAAACACAGAAACTCCTCAGGTGTAGTGGTGTCTCCCATGGGAGATCCTGTGCCCCAGCCATGGCCACATTGCCTCAGTCAGAACAAGCAGATTGAGTGACACACAGCCTGAAAATGGATGCAAATCTCTAAGCACCAGCTCATGCAAGTTAGCCAAAAAAGCCTGCTGATGTTCTGATGTACTTCCTGTTTTCCACACTAAATTCCCAGCCTAAATGCTTTCCCTGTCTTTTTCTGGGCTAAACATCATCCTCCCTGTCCTTGCCCTACTTAAATACTTAGGTGAGTTGTGTAAGGATGCCAAGCAATTCATCCTACTATGTTCTGTGATGCCTGCTTTACTCTCTTTATTTCCCTGTAGAAACCTTTTTTACACATTGGCCCATTCTTGCAAGACTAGCAATTGACTTGCTTTTCAAATGCCCTTTGCTTGGGACTTAAATCCCTTTCTAGTCCTTTTATCTATGGGGAAAAACTTGCAAACATATCCCAGCACAGGACAAAACCAGAATCCAAGGGCGAACAAAAGGAAGCCCAAATTTGCTTTGAGAACAACTCATGATTTTTTTTTTTTAATTCAGTCTCATGACTAGCCAGGAACAGGCTGACTCATGACATTTGAGTGCCCTGGCTCAGCAATCCTGAGTTTGCTGTTGGAATGTCTGTGTCCTCTAGTGCTCATGCTTCTTCATCTCACCCTTGGCTGATGTGCATTGCTGGGGAAATACAGGATTACAAAAGTTAAAGGCGAAAAATAATTAAAAATAGCTTGGACCTAAAAACCATGACTTGGAAAGGTGTCTCCTGCCTTCTGTTCCTAAAGGTTTTCCTTCAAATTCCCAGTTGCAAATATATACTGTAAAAACACATCACAAAAATAAATGTGATCTGATTAAAAGGGCTGGTCCAGCAACTTTCTGTCCTCACTTTTCCTCAGTGATGAGTCCCTTTAGGATCACTTTACAGCAACCAAGTTAAACAAGCTAACAAGTCTTACTGAGATCCAAGTTTTCCCTTCCTTGATTCTACAGGACTGGATGTGAGCCCATGGGTCTTCTCCTTTTATTTCTTAATTTTTGTCAAACTGTTATGATGTCAGTGATACAATGCTTTGGGTTAATAGTTTTTTTTTTCTCAACTTTATTATGTTAGGCTCTGAAACCTGACTGACTTTGCTGAAAGCATTCCACACTCCTTTGCTCAAATGCATAGCACATTACAAAAGAAGCAGTGTTTGCCATTAACAATATTTTTGTATCTACCTGATGTAAAAGATCCTCAGTTATTGGTTCAAACGTTACACCTAAAACACTGCCAGGAATCCAGCAGTAATCATCAGCAGAATAACAACCAGAGATCTTGCTTCAGATCTGGGCATCTGTTTTATAGTAAGAAATACCATCAGTTCTGAAACAGAATTCTGCAGTCAACAAGAAAGATGGAGAGACACTATGTACAAGGGTCTGGAGTGACAGTACAAGGAAAAAATGGCTTAACACTGAGAGAGAGCAGGGTTAGTTTACATATTCCCTGTGAGGCCAGTGAGGCCCTGGCACAGATTGCCCAGAACTGTGCTGCCCCATCCCTGGAAGTGTCCAAGGCCAGGTTGGACAGGGTTTGGAGCAACCTGGTGTAGTAGAAGGTGTCTCTGCCCATGGCAGGGGATGGGATGAGAAGAGCTTTAAGGTCCTTTCCAACCCAAACCATTCCAGGATTCTGTAATGATTCTATATAATGACAAAAAAATACTAATAAAATGCTTCCAGAACTAGAGAGAAATTCAGTATGGACAGGGTAAGAAGAGCAATGTTTTCACCAGCCACATGTTTAAAGGAAAAAAATTATATTTGAGCCCAGACTTCATTATTGTAGAAATATCATATTCTCATTGAGCTTGGGAGGAAGTCAGTGAGAACAAATACAGAACAGTTGTCTTGACAGGCTGCAGATATATAGAATTGCAGAAAAATCATATGTGGCAAGGGTGATACAGGAGGCCACAAAAGAAACTGTTTAAACCAAGTTCACTAATTCTTCTGTGCAATAGAAGCTTGCAATGGAGAAACTCCACTTCTACTTGGTTCTGCACTCAACTTTGGGAAATCAAAGTATTATAAATTTGAATCCATTCAGATCAACAAATGGTTTAGAAAATGTCTCCTCCTTCCTGCTTATACATAATCTGAAGGCAACTAAATATTTGCCTATCTACAGAATCATAGAATAGTTTGGGTTGGAAGGGACTTTTCAAGGTCATCTAGTCCAATCCCCTTGCTGTGGGCAGGAAGATCTTCAACATCTAGGAATTGTTGAAAAATATCCTTTATCTGGCTCTAATCCATAGTTCCTGTCCCAGAGCTGCAGAAGCCCTTGAGCCTGTCCAAGAGCAAGGGTGTATTTAATGCCAGCATCCAAATGGGTTAAAAAATGGAGTATAAAGAGCCCCTGTCCCAGCAAACATCCTGACAGAGGTTTGTTTGGATGACCAGACTGTGACTGATACGACAGCTCAGCCACAGAAATCTGAGCAAACTCAAGGCACACACACAAACCACACCAGAGCTTGGAATTCAAAAAGGAAAACTGGAAGACCAGAAATTTCTTCACTGAAACAGATGGAAAGGTGAGGATTGATACAACCTGCTACCGTCCCTCCACCACTCAATGGAAGCTACCAGGAGGTGTTTGGAAAAGGAAGGAGGTAGCAAAATGTTGTTGGGAGTAAATGGGCACTTGTTCTTAGGAAGAAAATGTGACTCCAAGAGAGGCCCATCTGAGTCTTAGTGCCTCCTTACCACCTTTTCCTTATGACTGGGGCCTGAAGTCACAAATCTGGCTCAAAACTGTTATATAATGTGCAATAAAAATATAACAATCATCTAAGCCCTACTTAGTTGATAGAAAACTATCACCTTGATACCATTTTTAATTTCAGTGAAAAGAGCACTGATTGTTAATGGATTTAGCAATTCTCAGAAAGGTTGAAGCCCAGACTTCAGAGATGAAAGTAATGCTATAATGGAGTAGAAGACCTTGGATTGTTATCTTTGTTACGATTCAGACAGGAACAGAAAACAATTCATGTAAAAATTACAGATTTAAAACTACTCTATCCAGAATGGTTTTACTACCAACAACACAGGTGAATGGTTTTTTAATATAAATATGTAAAGATCTTTAAAATAAAATGACCATGGCAAAGTATCCTAGGACACCAAGGACAAATATTGTGACAAAGTCTGCAATGCAACAATAATATTTTGTTCTGCCAAATGAGCCAGAGAAGTTAATCCCATTTACAATTTAAAATAAAATTCAATCCTATATATTGACATTATATTTGTCTCTTATCACAGAGACAATTGTGTATATTGACATGATATCACACAGACAGCTATTACACAGTGGATATGTGGTATTTATAAAGCTATTTATGCTCACATACATACAGAAATACCTAGACACTCACATTTATGCCCAAACCCACATGTCTGAGTGCAAAGTCTGCTCCTCAGCTTCCTTTAGTCATTCAAATGTGGTTTCCAAACATGCACACAGGGCAGTGCTCAGTGTATGAGTGGAACCATCTCTCTGAAGAGCAGAGGCTTAGCATGCAGCTCCCAGAGTTCATTATAATCATCACCTCCAAGCTCTTCTTGAAGAGAAATTCTATTGCTGGGATTCTTTAGAAACCTGAGACAGATACCTCTTAATTTAAACAAGCATTGTTTTGCTGAAATCAAAGGAATAACTAAGAGAACAGTGTTTATAGGGGCACCACTTACAACTAGCAGTCCTAATTCTAAAAGCCCTGATAAGGTTTCAGCTTCCACTTGTTAGCATTAATCACTTTTATACCTGTGATATCTATTAAACAAACTTCTTTATCCCTAGCATAAAAACACAGGGACTAAAAATAAATCTGCTACAAAATATGCATTTTGTTTACACATATTTACATAGACCTCAGATCTGCATATATGCAGTTCCAGAAGGATAAAGCCATCTGATGCAGAAGATCAGCAAAGCAATCTGTAGCCTCTACAGGGGCCAGAAAAGAAATATTTGTGTGGTGGCAAACAACATTATGCAAGACATGCATGTGCTTTAGTTTGTGATGGAGAAATAGTTGCATAAGTTGCATATCCAGAGAGAACTGTCCTGCACACAAAAGAAAAAAAACCAAAAACCTCTCCTCTATGTGTTTATTAAGATTTCAAAGCTCAAGGCTACATCCTTCCTACTTCAGGATTTAACTGACTTCTGGCAGCCTTGCACCTCTTGTCTTCTCAAAGCACATGATGTGTCAGCAAAGCGAGTATGGTTTTTTCCATCTCACCGAGGAGGAATGTAAGGGGGGGAGGGAAAAGGGTGGAAAAGGCTTTCTCCCCCCGCCTCCCCCAGTGCAGCCTGCTGGGAGATGTAGTCAAGCAGCAACTGCCACGAAACAAAGGAGCCCGGGAGCTGCAGGAAGGGGCCACAGCAGCCAGACCCTCCCTGGGCAACCTGTGCAGGGCAACCGGCTGAGGGCAGCTGCTGAGGGCATCACAGCAAGGGGGGGAGAGAGGATCCCACAGGAGAGCTCGCTCCTGCAAAGCCCCTTGGCTTCATTGTTCTTGGGCATTGGCCAACTTCGTGGGAAAGCCTTGTCCGCACTTGCTGCGGGATGAACTGGGACAGGAGAGGTCATCTCACCCCTCTCTGTGTGTTAGGGCTCGGGAAATGGGAATTGTGGCTCCTGAGCCTTGGGCTGTCAAGCTGGAAAACTTCTGCCCTGGTTTGTGTTTGTATATGAGGTCGTGAAATGGGAGCAGGAAAAATCATTCCTTGGATTTGATACTGCTCAACATCACAACCTCAGGAGGACAACACAACGTTCTTCTCAACATCTAACACATTCATTTTAATATTTCTAAATGAAAAATTAAGGGGTGTTCTTTCTCCAGGGGTGTTGGCATTTTTAACCTACACCCTGATTCACAATTACCCCCTACACCTCTACGGCCACTCCTTAGCCCTTTATTTCTGTATTTATATTCTAACTAGGGAGGAAAAAAAAGAAAGTGAAATTGTTTCTTCCTTTCAGCCTCCCGGGCAAGCAACTGTGGGAATAGAAAATGCAAATTCTTGGAAGTCCTCTGGGTATTTTTTTTTTAAGTAAATCAGGTGCTCAGCCTCTTCTAAATTTAGTACTTCTAAAAAGGAGAGAGGAAGTGGCTCTCGCACCACACAAAGGCTTTTGCTAATGTTTGCCAGTTTTCCTGGTGATTCTTTCCAAACTATTGCAGCACAAGGCAATAGCCTGGATCTCCTTCTTCAGCTCTCTCCTTTGCCTGGGTAATTACTTTAAGTTCCAGCTCTCCCCTCCCGCACCGTTAACCTTGGATGCACAGCTCCCGGTGACGACCCTCCAGTGCATCAGCTGTTACTTCTCATTTCATGGCTCACTGGTGAAACTCTTGAGCTCTTTTTCTCTTTACATGTCCAACCTGTTTTCTTCCTCACACGCTTTTGACTTTCCCTCAAGACCTCCTCTTTGATCACATTAAAGCCGCTGGGCGTGCAAATTTTAGCGGAGCGAGAGTGGGAGGACGAGGAGGAGGAGGAAGTGTGTCCAGGCAGAGAGGGATTCCAGGGAAGCGGCCGGAGGAAGGGGAGGGATGCTCCAGCTTCTCTCCTTGCCCTGCTGCGAGACGGGGGAGCAGGACGGGGCCGGCAAATTGCACCCAAGTTCAGCCTCCTTCAAGCACCGGCACCTCAGCCCTGGGCTCGGCTCAGGAATCTTGCGGCTAAAAGAAAGCGGAGAAAAGCAAGCTCCACCTCCTGCCAGCTCCGCAGGAATCTTCGTACACCGCTCGCCTCTCCATCTCCGCGTCTCCGCCGGGGGCCAGCACACCCTGCCCGGCTCGGCTTGGGCTCCGCTGCGGCCACGGACGGCAAGGAATGCGGGACAGCCACTGCTGGGCTTGAGGGGCTTTTCTTTTTCTTTTTTATTTCTCTCTCTCTTTTTTTATTTTTCTCGCCTTTAAAAAATTTATTTATTTATTTATTTATTTATTTATTTATTTATTTATTTATTTATTATTTTAGTAGCCGGTGAAAGGACTGATCAGCGGGACAGCCATTGCTGGGTTTGAGGGGCTTTTCTTTTTCTTTTTCATTTCTCTCTCTCATTTTTTATTTTTCTCGCCTTTAAAAAATTTATTTATTTATTTATTTATTATTTTAGTAGCCGGTGAAAGGACTGATCAGCAGGCCCTCCTCGTCACCGTATCAGGTGGGGGAAGGGAGCCACAGCCGGCTGATTTAATGACTGGCTGGGCAAAACCGGCTCTGACCGGGGAAAGAACCTGTTCGGAGGGCAGGGAGAAAGGGGAAGGGGTTGAGGAAGGAGCATCTGCCGAGCTGAACGGGCCGCCCGGGAGAAGCGGCGGTGCCCTGTGCTCCCTCAGTGGGAGCTGAACAAGCATCGCCTCCGGCTCGGCCCCTCGGGCACTGCCCACGGCCCCGGCGGCTCCTGCTCGGACGGAGCCGGCAGGGCTCTCACCCACTTCGTGCCTCAGAGCTCCCAAGGGCATCCAGCAGCCTGCCCTGGGTGTGCAGGACCACCACCTGGCCCCGATTCAGGTCTGCCCGGTCTTTAGAGGAATTACAAACGTCCCAGTCAAAGTGAGATTAGGATTAGGACTGTTCAATTTCACACACACTGTAAAAACCACTGCCGGCATTTGGAATGCATTCTGAGACATTTTTCCTATTGTTAACCATTCCTGCAGGGCAACAAAGCTGGAGAAGGGTCTAGAGAGTAAGGCATATGAGCTGGGGGGCTCAGCCTGGAGAAAAAGAGGCTCAGGGGGGACCTTTTCTCTCTCTACATCTCCCTGACACGAGGGGCACAGCCAGGTGGGGCTCAGGCTCTGCTCCCAGGGCAAAAAGAAATGGCACCTCAAGTTCTGCCAGGGAAGTTTCATGTTGAACACCAGGAGGAATTTCTTCATGGAAAGGGTTGTCAGGCTTTGGAAGGGGAGGTGGTGGAGTCCCCAACCCTGGGGGTGTCCAAGGAGCAACTGGATATGGCACTCAGTACGCTGGTATGGTTGACAAACTGGTGGTTGGTCAATCTTAGAGGTCTTTTCCAGCCTAAAACAGTTCTATGACAATATATGGGATCCTTAGTCTTTCTTCTCTCTCCCAGCCAACTTCAGCAACTCAGTTTCAGTCAGTCACACACCAAAGCCAGGGCCTGTCTGTGGAGAACAGGGACATGCCAGTGACCACAGCTCCAACCACAGACTGCAGCGAGGGGAAGCACTGAACACGCAGCTGGGAAATCATCTCCCTATGGGATGAAATCCATGTTGCAGCAGGGAAACAGAACAGGAATTGAGGATCATTGGAGAGGGACTGTGGGAGAGGATGGTCCTCAGAATTGATAGGGAAATGAACTTCAGTATTTCTACCATCCACAGTTCCATCAAAGAGAGGCTCTGGCTGTCTGCCTGCACAGGGCACTTCTTAACTGAAGTCTAAAGGATCCTTAATGCTGCTCGAGACATCCTGAAGAGGCTTTCTACTCAGAGCTTCTTGTTAACCTTCAGCAGACTGCTCTGCTTGCTAGCTGTTCTTTAACCTTTGTGAGTTGGTTTTGCACAGCCTGGTTTTTGATAGCAGGAGGCCACAGATGTGGCTTCTGTGAGAAGCTGCTGGAAGCTCCCACCACGTCCAGCAGAGCCAGTCCCTGATGGCTCTGAAGATGGACATGCTGCTGGCCAAGGCTGGGCCTGTTAGAGATGATGGGAACACCTCTGTGAGAACAGATTTAACAAGAAAATCAAAACAAAGCGGGGTTCAGTTTTTTCTAGCCAGAGAAGAGGAGGAGGTGAGAACATGTGAGGGAAACAACCTGGAGACGCCAAGGTCAGTGCAGAAGGAGGGGCAGGAACTGCTCCAGGTGCCAGAGATTCCTCTGCAGACTGTGGTGAGACCATGGTGAGGCAGCTGTGCCCCTGCAGCCCATGGGGATCCATGGGGATGCAGAGATCCCCCCACAGCCCCTGGGGATCCATGGGGATGCAGAGATCCCCCCACAGCCCCTGGGGATCCATGGGGATGCAGAGATCCCCCCACAGCCCCTGGGGGAGGTGCCCACACTGGAGCAGGTGATGCCTGGAGGAGCTGTGATCCAGTGCAGACCCAGTGCAGAGAGGGGGCCCTGCTGCCAGGCTGGAGCAGCCTGTCCTTGCAGGGCTGCACCCCGTGGGAGAGTGACCCACACTGCAGCAGGTTTGGGAGGACTCAGGTGGCAGCAGGTTTGGGAGGACTGCTGCTGGTGAGAGTGGAACCACGCTGGAGAATTCCACAGAGAACTGTCTCCTGTGGGGAGGGACCCACAGTCCCACAGGGGAAGGACTCCTCTCCCTGAGCAGCAGAAGAAAACCTTGGGTGACAAACTGACCAAAACCCCCCCATTCTGTCTCCCTGCACTGTCTGTAAGAAGAAGGGAGATGCTGGGGGAAGAAAAGCTGTTTTTAGGGGCTTATTTTACTTCTCATTATCCTCCTCCAATTCTGTTAGTAATAAATTCACTTAATATCTCAAGTTGGGCCTGTTCTGCCCTTGGAGTGTTTTCTCCTGGTCCTTAACTCATGAACCCTTCATTAAATTTTTCTCTCCACTGTCCAGCTGTAGCAGGGAAGGGTGAGTGAGCAGCTTTCATGGGTGCCTGGTGTTTGGCCAGTGTCAAACCACGAGTTTGTTAACCCAGCATTGTGCATGAAAAGGCTGAAAATTCTTCTCTGTACTGGGCCTGCATAAATGAGGAATGGCTGTGCTTCACATCACAGAGCCCCCTCCACCACAGAGATGATGCTGGAACTTCCATGCTCTGCTTTTTCTCTTGCTTCCCTTCACACACCCTGTTCCCTGTTCACCACCACCTTCTCTGCAGCAGTGGCACTCACAGTTATGTGTCTGGCCAAGTCAGAAACAGATCCAGCCAACCACTACCCCCTCAGAAAAATAAATTGCTTTTTCCTCTCCCACATTCCCATGCCTTTGAAGTGCTTAACATTAACACTAGCCATGGAAAGGTGGTCATCTGGGGAGTCACCAACCACAGTAAGAAATTACCCATTTCATTGATGATGACATTTCCCCTATTAACATTAAAAGAATTTCGATCTCTTTTTTGTTGGTTCCTGTTATCCAGATGTGTAAAGTTGCACATTTCCACATGCCAAGGTGCTGCTGAGTGCAATGTGTATTAGCAGCCCACAGTACCTCATTATACCTTATTCTAATTCTGTACCACCTTCGAGATCCAGCTGTACTTCCATGACAAAAATAAAAATTTCTGAACAGTGCTCAGTACAAACATCCACAGCATTCCACATGGTGACAGCAAGTGCAACCTCTTAGCTGAAATAAGTGATATGAAAAACAGACTCTTCATGATTACAGCTTACAGTTAAGAGAAAATAACAAGATTGAATCCACTTGTCAAGTGGGTCCAATGAAGCATCTCTCACATTTTTTTAAGGGGCAAACCCAGTAGACCAGCCCCCTGCATGCTCTGGAAATATGTGTGTATATGATAGATCTAGAAATAGATAGCTGTCATGGTAATGGATGCCCAGAATAATTAGTTACCCCCTCTGCCTCTCTGCCTTCCTCTTACTGACCCCATCCTGCTGTGGCACAGCTGGATGCTAAAGGGTGACACACTGGCAGCGAGCCTCAAGTGCCAAAACTACCTGGGTATGTGCAGTCTGTGCAGAGATAAATCAGACTGGCACAGCAGCCAAGGCACTCACAGAGCTGCTCTGCCTGCTGAGCACTTGGTGGCAGCAGAATTGTCAGAGCCCAGGTCAGCCTGACCAGCCTAGCCTCTCACTGCTGCTAGGGCAGGACAGGGAACACGTGCTGTGGAAATGGGGGTGAGGAAACAATGGAACAGAGTGTAAGCTTTCCTCCAGCAGTCCTAAGAACACATCTTCCCTATGCCAAGGCAAATTTCAAAGTGTAATCTTTGCATTTTCTTAAAAATCATCCAGCTCCTACTTCTCTCTCTCTCTTTTAAGGACATCAGTATTTTTCAATCATAAAAGAGTCTTTGTAATGTATTCATTTTGTGAGTCCTTTTGTTACCTCCATATAATTCTCCCAGACAATTATTACCACAGCCATTGTTACACAATCCAGTTAAAGTAGTTCTTCTGTGCCTCTTTCTCCTGCTATAAAATGAAATGTTTGAATGAAAAGCTACATTCCTCAAGAAAATGAGCTCTCCAAAAGGAAGGTAATGGAAAGTACATATTAATTAACAATGCTAAATTGTGGGCTGGTATTTATATCACATTGACAGACTAGGAATGGAGAAAAAGAAAGAGTTTATTTTCTCTGGCACAGGCCATCTTATTAATATAAAATAAAAATAGAAAAAACCCCCACAAACTAGGAATATACAAACCCCTTCTCTTATTAATTTTCTCTGCAGAAATAAGTGAGTATTTCCTGCCAGTTGATTACTCCCCAGAGGATGCTGCATCCCTGACCCTCAACAAGAGAGAAATTCTCAAATCCTCTCCTTAGAATATCATAATCTCCTACCAAGGACATCTTACTTTGGTTTCTGCATCACTGGAACAGGCAGGAATTACAAAAGCTTTCCTGGGTGTCAGCTTTCCCCATCTGCTGTGGTTAGACTGGCAGGGACAGAAGGCACCTGCTCCCTGCACCTTTGGGCACCAACCAGACAAAGAGGGGCCCAAGCCTGGTCATGGAGCACTGCAGCACAGCCAGGTAGAAGAACAAGACTTTTCAAAACAGATGTACCTGCCATTTTACCTCCACATTTGTCCAGTTTCACAGAAAGTCAGGCGTTTCCCAGCTGGCAAAACATCTTTCTGTGAGAGGACTGGTCCCTTCCAGGAGCATGTGCAGGGCATTTCAGGCTCTGACCCAAAAAAGGCAGTCAATGCAACCAAAGAGTGCCTCTTGCTCCCATCAGCTCCTGACAGCTTGTGCCCCTCAAGAGGGAGGAAGGCCCAGCAGCACCAGGCCATGTGCCCGTGCACTCCTGCTGGCTGTGTGCCAGCACAGTGTGGGATCACTGTGAGAACTGCTCAGGAGCTCCAGAGCCAAGGGATGGGCACCACCCCTGCACTGTCTCCCCCTCCTGCACCTCTTGCCCAAAGCCCCAAATCAGCATTAACTGGGTCAAGTGCATGGCACTGGAGGTGGGACTCAGCTCAAAAGCATGGACAACAAAAGCAGAGCTTCCAGTATCTGGAACACTCTTGGGAGGTACAAGGGAAAGTTTTCATTGGCCTGGGAAAGTCCCCATTGATTTCAATAAGAAATCAACGAAAATCAGCCTAAAGCACTTAGGACGTGATTTAAAGGTTTTGGAAATCAATGCAAGAATCCCAGTTTATTAGAATACCTTGACACCCCAGAGGAAGATCCTTTAAGAGTCAATGGAGAATTCACAGGTGAAATGTGACCTTAGAATATTTAGAAGAATATTCACATCTCCTCAGCCACTCCTTATGTTTCCCACAAGGCAACCAGACTTCCACCAGCACTGAAGACAATAAAAATGCAGTGTTTTCTATAAAATCTGATATTTTCAAATGCTCAAATCTTTACCAAAACCCTGCCTTTCACAGTCTAACATAACAGAAATGGCCCTTGGCCCATAGCTGAATTTGAGTTTCTTTAAAGAAACATTAGTGCATCATTAAATACTAAAGCACGAGCTCTTTTTAAACTGTGGTCATCTTTTCCCCCCTCTCCTCTTGCTCCTGCAAAAATAGTCCTCAAAGGATGGCATTTGTTGGATCACATAAATGATAAAAATGCTGTTTTGGAACAAGGAAATCCACGGAATTTGTAATTTATTGAAGATGCAAAAGAGCCTGCATTCTAGAAAAGTACAGACATAAGCACACAGCTGGCTCAGGGAAGCTCATGCATTTATATGATGAAACTTCAATAAAATTAAGCACTTTGCACAAAATCTAAATTTTGATTGTGTGAATGTCTTCAAAAGGCACTATTGTTCACAAAATAAACTGTTGACCCATAATAAGGTCTTTATGGCTGCTGGATAACCAAGCCATCTTTAAAGGGTCTCTACTTTATAATCCCATTAGTTAAAGACTTGACATCTGATTTCTTTAAGTGCCTCCATGCTTTAGCTCCTTTCAAGCACTATGAAACACCCATCTGCTTATTAAAGCAACAATTTAAAATGAGCAGTTTTACTGAAAATGGGGAAATGTTGCCTGCTGAATCTGTTAGTGCTACTTGCTTCATGTGGTGTTAGCAAAGAGAAGGAGGTGTCACCCAGTCTTCTATTTCAGCTACAGAGAAAATTATTCTTTCTGACCCCATATGCTGTCTTGTGCTCCTGCTCTTCAAAAGAAACAAAAAATGATGGAAAACAAAAGGCAAACAAAAAATGATGGAAAGTGGAAGAAAAAAACCTGCCCAGTTTTTGCTTTTCTTAAGAGAAGCTGGACTTGACTGCTTGCTTCTGAGGCACACACACCACTTGCTCCCTTACTCCCTTAAGCTTCATACCTGAAGAATTCAACTTGTTCTACAACCATTGAAGGTGCAACATTGCAAACTCCAAATGTACAAAGACTCATTAAGTGGATCCACAGAAGAACCAAAAATGGTTTACCAAGGGCAAGATAAAGGGACAGTAAAAAAGTGATCAAATGTGATCATTCATTTTCTTTACTTCACTATTACTGACTTTGAGCTCACTTCTCGTGTCCTGGAGTTTAGGTAATGGCAAGGAACAAAGTTACAACAAGCACTTTAGTGATTGAGAGCCCAAAAATCCCACCAGCTGTTGATAAACTCAGCATTCTTTGGAACCTTTTTAAAATTCTTAAGGGAAAAAAAAAAAAAAAGCCCCAACATCAGAAGTGCCCTACAGAGTTTCAGAAAAAAAGTGAGCAATGCAGCCCTGTAACTGCCAGGTGCATTGGGGTTGCATTTTAGTTACAGGATTGCACTTGTGGCTAAACACACAGTACATGCACTATGAAGATATTTCAGAAGCTGTGAAATTAGGCTCAGCTATTGAAGTAAAGAATTGTTTAATCCTTTGTCTCCTCTCCCTGTCAAGAGTACAGCAGCAGGAGAAATCTCCACTGGGCTTATCTACTTTGCCACATTTCATCACCAACATTGACTGTTCCCCTCTACCCACATTAAAATACTCAGCACACACCTTCCCTTCCTCAGCCCTCTCAATGGTCTTTGGGCTTCCTCACCAGATAAACTTCCTGCACTCTCACATTATGTTGACAAGGCAGCTGTTTTCCTAATAAATACATGCCTCCAGTGTGGGTTCTGTAATACCTTCTGAAAAGTTAATAGTGCCAGCTCTCTGAGCACAGCAGATGACAAAGTTCAAAGGTATCATCTTTAAGAGGAAAATGGGCATTAAATTATGGCCTCACAATGGAAATAATAATGATTTTTGTTCAGTTACCAAACTAGGGAATACAGGGAAGAGAGTATTTTAGGTTAATATGAAACATTTTTTGTTGCTCAATTGGCTTTTTAATGGGGAAGTAGAGAAACTGCACATGGTGATCAAGTGAAAGCTGCTGTCCAAACTCAGTGGTTTTCAGCTTTTAAAATTACATGTGTCAAAACATTTAGAATGTGTCAAAACAAAACCTTTTGGATTTTAAACTGACTTTTTTTTTTTTTGAGGATAAAACAATTTAATAAATTCAGCACTAATTCACAGAGCATTTTGCTCAAAAAAGGTTCACACCTCCTCACAAGTGCAGCACGCCTGCAGCAGCTGGGAGCTGTTTCTTGGGTGTCCTTTGTGCACCCCAGGGTCACCATGCTCCCAGCCCCTGGCTTGGGCTCACACACTTCATTCAGTCAGGCTTTACTTGGCTCACTGCTTCTGGCAATGCTTTTCCAGACCAGCCACCACCTTTGCTGGCCTCTGCTGTTCAACAACACAAACAATTTTGCCACGGGCAACCTGGCTTTCCTTCTATTCAAGGGGACCATTCCCTTTACTTTTCTGACTCAATAGCAACCAGCCCTTTCCCTCTCTGCTCAGGAGGGAGCAGACACAGCCCAATGAGGCGAGCAGGTCCCACAGCAGGCACCAAACCCCCTGGTGACAGAGAGCTCTGAGGCCCTGAGCACTGAGAGCGGTGAGCAGCTGCCACTAGATGGCTTTGTCCGGCAAACCTCACCTCCTCCTACTGCAGGATGCTTTTTCCCGCCGTTATTTTTCACCTGATGATTTTGGTCTTAACATAGGGAAAAAAAAAAAAAAAAAATATCATTTTAACCACCCTCTCTCTAGAAAAAGTCTCGCTGAAGTTTCAGAGAACCCTTATTTGTCTTCCTTTAGGGACCTGCATGGAAGTGAATGCTTCCCAGGTGCTTACTTCAAGAGACCCCTTTGCTCAGCCCAGAAATACTTTTATACTCTCCTGTCAGCCAGACAGCTAATATAGTAACAACCTGGGCTTTAAACCAGGGCATATTCCACCACCATTCAATATCTCTTCTCTAACCAGCTCTACCTCCCTTACAATGAACAGTCTGTAAAATGAGACTAGACAAATCACAGATGTGTGGCTACAATTACCAGACTTCAGTGAAATAATTTAATCACGTGGGGGGAAAAAAAAAAGTATCAGGTAACTGTTGTGGAAAAGTGCTTTTAGTTAGAATCTTGTCTTTCAGCTGAAACCAGAGACTCTTCTAAAACCACTGAGGTCAATAGAAAGACACTTTAGGTTGAATTTGAGTGGATTTAGGAAATGGCACATTGCTCCAACCCTGCTTGTTCCTGTGGCTTCTCCATGCACTGACCATAGGACAGAGCAGTGTATATTACCTCACATCTACACTGAACCTAAGAGCTAAATTTCTTCTGCTGATAGAAAATGCAGTGTTCATGTTCCTAGTGAAAAAACGGTGAAGTTTTCCATTACCATAATTGTAGCTCCCCAAAAATACTAATGCACCAAATTAACCAAAGAAAAACATGTGCTTGATTGGATCCAGGATCCCAGAACCAGGTTTAACCAACACCAGCACAAGGCTGTGTCATAAGGTTTAAATGCTCCTTCAGTAAACACAAAACCTTCCATCACAGAACTCCAATTAAGGGAATGAGCATTATTGATTATAAAAGCTGTTGGTGTACAACAAAATGGAACCAGCAGCAAGAAGTGCTGAGCCAGCAGGGCACATCTGCAATGAGGGAAACATCCTCCAGTCCTGGAAAGGGGTGCCTACTAGAACATTTGGAATTTAGCAAAGGTAGTAAAACTAAGTAAGTATTCTGCAATAGAGAAGCTGCCATGGAAGGGATTGAGAGTGTGGAGTCTGGTGCATGAATCCATCAGCCAGTCCAATGGGTGAAAGAGCCATGGCCAGGCTGGAGACAGAGCTGCTGACTGGGTCACAGACTCCCACTATTGCTGAAATACTATTAAAAGCAAAAAGATTATCTTGTAACTGTGATTAAGTGCACAGGCTTCATTTATCCTGTTTTGGAAACAAGGCTGTTTTCATTTCTCACAGCTGAAGCTGTTATTTCTAGTCAATAAGTACTTATAATGAAGATGCCAGCATGAACAAAACCTTTCCTTTTAGAAGAGAGCTTTGTTTTGTTGCTTCATTTAAGTGATTTTGACATTGTTGTGGAACATGAAGCTGATCTCTCAAAGGTACTTGGAGAAATATTTTCTTAGATAGTCAGTTTCTTTCCTGTCTTTGGGTCTTACCACAGCATTCATTTTAAAATAGAAGTCAGTTGAGAACTTAGTAAGAAATTAATGCTATGATATGGTTTGTGAGCTGCTATCTTTTCCAATGTTTTCTCACATAGTCAGCATGGTAGTTAGAGTATATCACCTCACCCTCTTTCCAGAACTTTCATGATAACTACAAGATAAATTAAATTCAAAATCCTGTTAATTTCCCTCCAGTTCGAAAATAACCCATTTGCCCATACAGTTCACACCTTACATCTTTTTTACCACAGTATTTCTTCACTTATCACCCTCCAACATGGGACCTAAGCTGGGTCAGTCACTGGTGCCCCTGAACCCCTCCCAGCTTCAGCAATGCTGGTTAGCAGGGTGCCACATCCAAGGCCACCACCTCTAATCTGTTTAATGGCTGTGAGACTTGCAGGGCAAAATGTGGCTTCTGACTCAAAAGATTAAAAGTCAGTATTAGAATTTTATTATCAAAGTGCATCACATTTTCAATTGTCCCCTAAAAGTAAAGCCTTAAAAAGAATGCTATGGGGGTTTTCATTGCTTAGACAAAATTTTGGATGAGATACAACCTCAGCATTTTGGTGGTTAGAGCCTCAGTTGCTGGAATCAGGTGATTATGAAAGACTCAGCTTTAATTTCCTATCCTAAACTCACATCTTCCTATACCATTGTTATTCGTGAGCTCCTGAAGCTTAAAATGTGAGACAAACAAAAAGCAGCTTTTTAAAAATACAATAAAATCTAAACGAATAATTTCACTTCAAGTGCTCCTAAAATTGTTTGTTTCTGGTTGAAGATTACTATATACAAGTTTGGAAAAAATTGGTAGGAGTTCTCCATTTTATCTCAGTTTATTGAGCTGGATGCAGCAAGAATAATTATTTGCTGCCTACCTTGCATTTTGAGATACTGCATTCCTACATCCCCAGGCATCTCTTCTGAAACAGCTCTGATAATTTCCATTGTCATAGGGCAACTTCCATTTATTCTAAGTGTGCCCTTACACTTATCAGTTCAAAGAGAGCTCACAGCTGTAAGTTATAAGTTATTTTCCCTCGAGAGCTCCACAGCAAATGGACAGGAACAGCATCTGTTTCACCCCTGTCAAAGAGGTTTGGAAATAAAAGTGAGAAGTCTCAAACAGTTCAGGTTATACATTTACTTCCAAGTCAAATTCAAATTAACACTTTCAGTATTAAAGCTCCTGCATGTTTTGTGACCTGGTTGCTGGGAAACACAGCCTCAACACCTGCTACCCTGACCAAACCCACTGGTACAAGGGGAGCTTGAGCTGGGACCTCAAACCAGAGGTTTAAAAATTTGTGCTCTAACTACATGATTTAAATTCATGTGATTACACACAGAGTTGTCTGTCCTGTGCATGGCATATTTTAAGCTGCTTAAAGAGCTTTAGGGTGGTCAGCCAGTTTCATGTATAGCCATGCAGGTCACACACATGGTCCCCATCACAGGCTCACACTGTGGATAGGCACTTAAGGTCCAGCTGGATTTTCACAGCCTGCTCTGAGCCCATTCCCACAATTTTAATCACTTCTAGCTGGTTTAAAGTTGGCGTGTGCATGATGTAGCTGCTCCTTTGAGCTTTGCATAGCTCAACTCTGACCCCTTTACCCCTTTACAAGGGCTAACAAAACACTTTTAAAAAATACGTATCAGATATATCTGCAATGGTCTGTGTGTGGAGTGTGATTACCTTGACTCACTGAAGGGAGCTCTCAGGAAAGTACAGAAACTCCTCCCAACTGCAGCCCAGGTGTCCTGCACACCAGTGACAAGCACAGAGGGCTGAGCAATTGCCCTCCATACAGCAATCCCAAACAGCCAGTTGTGAATAACATCCTGAAGTGACAGAACTGCTATAGGTGGAGGACTTACATACAAAAACACTACTTTTTCCTCTGACTCCAGGATGTGGGAAGGGGAGTCATTAAGGCTCACAGGACATTTAAGAGACACCTCTGGCTTTCTACTCTGAGCATCAATATAACTGCACTGCCTCTCTTTCAATGGAGCCATTTCTACCCAAGCTGTTAAATCCTTCTCTGCTCTGCCAGAAGGGAGGGGGTTCGGAGCTCTTTTGTCTCCAGCCATTTGACTTAATTCCACTGATGCCTCACAGTTTATCAACTACCACCTCTGATCCCATCACCTGGATGAGAGATCAGGGTGGAATCATTTACTTTATAGCAAGAGTGGGGACAAAGCAAAAGCCAGATGCTTGCTGAGTCCTTACTGCACAGAAGGTATTTTGCCAGTGCAAAGAAGAGCTCCACAATCATTCAGTTGTGGGATCACCCATGTTCAACATTGGACACAAACTTTGCCTTCATTTTTGTGGAGGATGGGTTCTTGATCACGGAGTGATGTCCCGTTCTTGACTCTTCCACACATTTTTGTTTTAAAAAAAGCAAACCAACACTAACATTTTTACAAGAGTTGGCAGCAGTTGTTGATGCACAAGCACATCAACTAGAAGTAGTAACCGTGGTTATCAGCCAAGTTTCCAGATCTCAGCACTCAAGGGACACCTGGAAGTTGCAGAACAAACTCTCACAGTATCACAGGTTCAACTGCAAATAGTTCACAACTCAAATTTAACCCAGTATGAACAAATTCCTCACCTAATAACCTGGGAACAAGGGCCTAGCAAGAAGAGAAGAAAGATGTTCCAACTCTTTAGTAGCCTTCATGAAAAGAATAGTGTTGTACTTTTTATTCCCTGGGCAATAAGTATTTTAATTAAAAAATAATAAAAGCTAGTAAAAATTGTGATTTCATATCAGCATCCAGAAATGTTCAACCTGACTTAGAAGATGTTTTTCTTTTCTATCAGAAAAGTAAACATTCATTGTGGAATTGTAAAAGGGGTAATCTGCAATTACACTCCCCAAAATGTTAGAAAAGTCTTGCTATCATCTCATAGGGATCAAGCAAGAGTTGAAAAGGGGCCAAAAAGAAAAGTCTGGGATAATGTGAAAAGCTTCGAAAACAAACAGCTTCAAGAGAGTCAGAACAGCATTCACATATTGGGACACTTCTCTAAACCTCAATATTCCTTCACATTTTTCCATTGAGCTCTCCAAAGTCGAGTGACTAAAGACAGCAAAAGCTGAAGCCATCCAGAGCAGCAATTTTCATCCTTCACTGGAAACATTCCCACAGAGTAAAAACAGCCTCCAAGGGGGTTGTGGCACTGAAGCAATCCTCTTGCCTAGACACCTAAATCCGCTCAATAACAGTGGCTGCACCGCCACTGGAAAATATTTAGAGGTCTCCAATAGGAAAATGTTGGGAACTCACTGATTTAGACTGATCAAGCAATTGCTCAGTTCTACAATAAAACAAAAGCCATGAAAGCGTTGTGGGAGTGGAGTGACACACTTGCAAACAAAAGTATTGGCCAGGACAAAGTCAAATGAGCCACTTCTAGAGCCTCTGTCAGGTCAGAAAAGCACCAGACTGCGTCGATGTTCCTTCCTGTTTAGTCACAGCAGCTCCTCACTTTCTGGACATTTTTAATGAGAGCCATGAGGGACAATTTGACCCCTTAGGAAACTTGCACTCAACAAGTGCAAGTGCCCCAGCAGTAGCATCCCACTCTTTGCAGAGGCAGGTCTGTCCTTCCAGGGCTGCTGTAAGAGGCATTCACCCTCCAAGCTCCAGAAGAAATCCAAGTTGTTAAACCCTTTCAGAAGGCACCAGGGTGAGAATGAAGGCAGGGTGGTAAAAGCATGGCTAACTATTTGTAAAGGTCACAGTTGCAGTTTCTGCCATCAGATTTCATGCCTGAGCATCTATTCCAGGGCTGTGCCATCTAATACCTGGCAGCTCCATGGCTGCACAAGGATGCACACATGAGGGGAGTAGGGAAGTCAGAGGAGGAACTGCACTCCCAGCTGAGATGCTGTGCTGCCCTGCTAAAGAAACAGGGAGAAGTTGAATTTAATGGAGATGTTTTTCACTGCCCAGTTGGCATCACATCCATCTGCCATGACAAACACAAAGTGCAATCCTGCTATTAACACAGGGCCCCAGAGCAAAGCCATCCCAGGAGACAACACTTGATGAGACAAAGACATCCCTCAACACCCCACATTCAGCAGCAGAGATGGAAAACATCCTGTCTGCTCCCAAACACCTGCAGGATTGGGACAGCCCAGCCAGTGACTCACATCCAGCCTTTCTACTTATAAAAAAAACCCATAAACAACTAATCACACTTTTCCCAAATTGGCATTTTTAAAAATATCCAAGACAGATGCTTTGTCTGTTCTGCAACAGTGTCACCCAGCTTATGTAAGCAGGCAGAAATGGCAGAATCAGAAATTTCCAAACAAAGGCCCTCTTGGGGCCAATGTCACTCAGACATTTCCCTCTTTCCTCACAGTTTATTTGGATTTGTCACATTTTCTGGTTTAATTTGGCTGAATTGCAAGGAGAGGTGTGAACTGTCTTACAGTGCCATGCTCAAGTCTTTGTTTTGAAAGGGCCACAGTGACCATCTGTGAAATCTTGAGGGACCAGGAGGAGCAGATTCAGCTCACAATTAAGTGTCCCTTTCTGTGTGAGAAATAAGAATACCTCTCAAAGCAGCCAGCTAAAGCTTAATGAACACTCGCAAGCCAGCATAAACTTAATAAGCCTGAACTGATGAAGGCAAAGATCATCACAAAAGAGAAAGTTCTGGCTCCTGTGGTGAGATGGACCCATCTGGGTGGAGCTGGGTGTGATCACCACAGCACCAGTGGCAGGGAAACCTCTCCCCACAGCATCCCATGGGCTGCAGGAGAATCTCACAGCTCTGGGGAGCTACAAGCTCCTCAAAAGGACAGTAAAACAGATTGTACTTATCCAGCTCACACTTAATGCCCACCCAAGTGAGAAGCAGAGCTTACCTGAGTTCACAGTTCAGGTAATAAAACTTCATGCTACTAACAAAAGTATTCCCCAGAATAATGCCTGGGGCCCTGCCACTTGACAGTCCCCAGTCCTCAGGTGCACACTCCAGTGAAAATAATTTGAGGATGTAAGGGAAGAGGAAAAAGAGGAAATCTCTTCATAATGTTATATTTTTTTAAGTGTTTCCTTATTTTAAATTGATCTTGTTCCCAAAGAGGCAAGGATTAAAATGAAAGAATGAATCAATAATCCATCAAAAATAACAGTGTGATTAGATCTCTCTGACTTTTGCTGTTCTGTTTGCCTTGCTGGAGGCCTGTTTAGCTCCATTACTTTGCCTTGTTATCCTCTGGCAAGGTGTGGGAAGAAATAACCATGTCTTGGAGAGGGATCTCCCTCCTCACTAATGCAGGCAAGGCTCTGGAGTGAAAGTTTTCAAATCTTGGGCACAGGAGAGGGAATTTCAAAGCAGTAACCAGTAGTTTGTTACATCAAATTTTTTTTACATTGAATTTTCTCTGAATGCTGCCCATGTATTGGAATATGTTCCCTAGAGCTGCTAACAGCAAGATGGCTCCTCAAAACAAGGAGTGTTGACATGCAGAGTAACTGCAGCAATGCAAATCATTTTGCCTTGTCCTATATAAACTCTTCCACTACAAATGAATTTTTATATGCTTGCATGCTTGATTCCTTCACCTCCAACTTCTTCTCACAGCCAAAACCAAATACATTCCGAATTTTCCTTAGGGATCAAAACTTAATTCTCTCTTTCAATTCACACCAAAAATATAGCTGACCCAGTTACCATTGAGATGCTCAGTCAGAAATCAGCTGGGGAAAGCAGGATGAATGACATTCTGGATCAAATGCATAATTAAGGCATACTAAATACAGCTGGCCATAATTTTTCAAAGGAAGAGGATTTTATATAGCTTTTTGTAAATCAACATCTTCCAATATTTTTTATGTTGTCAAAATTTTGGGGTTTTTTATTGTCTCACATATTTTGAGTATGGCTATTTCTACCAAAGAAGGTAGGAACTCTTAAGAAAAAAAATAATCAAAGCAAGTTTTCAACAAGAAACTTGTTTTCAGGTACAATTTTTTTTGTGGACATTTTTGGTGGACTGTAGTATCTCTCCCATGGAACTACAACTTTATCAAAATTGGAAGCATTGAATTTTCCTCTGAAAACTTTTACCTAAACTTATTTGCTTTTTTTTTCTCCTTCTTTTTAATCCCAAAAATGTCTTTAAAGCAAAAATTTTTTTTCTGATTAGACCAACAATCTCTGCTTAACTGACATCTGCTTTCAAGGAGGTTATTTACAGTTTTGAGGTGATTATCAGTACTTTCATTTCCCCAAAACTCTGTATTAAACTCTTCTGATTGGAACACTCAGAAGTTTTCCTTGCCCTCCCTTACATGTGGGTGATACTTGGTCATGTTTTGCCATTTGACTGCAACATGAACAGAGGAGACTATTTTTATTAATTCTTCATTCAAGAAACAGAAGTTCACATTGACTGAAATGCTGATTACAATTCAGTTGTTTTCGTCAGATGAAATTCCAAACAGAACTTCCTTTAATCAGTTCAGACCAGTCTTAGAGTTTTGTTGGAAGCAAATTTAATCATGAAGACATAAAGTTACATAGAAATGTTTTCTGTTGCTTTAACTGAAGTATCTCTTTTTAGTGCCATCTCAACATTAACACTGATTTTGTTGACTCCCCACTATTCTTTTTTATAGCCTGTTTGCACTTAGAGAAGGAAACAAGTTATTTGCAGAGATCCAGCCTTTGTAGTGTGTGTGTGTCTGCATGTCTGTGTGTTAATCCATGAATTTTCACTTCCTCTGGGAAACTGATCTTGGACCAAATCACAGGAATGCACATGGCTGGGTACATGGTAATTTTGTTCTTGCTAAGCTTCAAATTCATTTAGATCAGAAAGATTCTTCCATCATTATATATACTGTGTCGTAGGAAAAGAGTTGACTTGTCCCCACCTGAGACAAGATGGCATTTAGATCTAAACCTCATGAATAAATTTAGTCCAGTAGGATGGAAAATATTAAATATTTTATTATCTTTAAGTGTTTTATGGTCTTCCACGATAGCTTTATTTCAGTATGAGTTTAGAGAAATTGTTTAAACTTTACAACTTACTTTCTTATTATTGAATATGATAAGCTACAAATTTTACTGTAGAGAATTCAGGTTCTTACACTATCAGTCTTACTGCAGCCCATGCTGAGAATTAGTAACATCAAAAAGAAGCAAAAGTGGGACTTACACTCTCAGATAAATTAGGACAAAATTGCATGAGATTGATATTCAAATTAAACTTTTTGAGAAGACATGGAAAATCCTACTCATTTCTGTTTTCACCTCTCCTGGGTGCAGAAACTAAACTAAATAAACTAAAATAAACAAACTTCAGCAGCTGATACAGGAAAGAATCTGCTCAGATGCTCCTTTGGTGAGCAGAAGAGTCCTATGGAAATTAAAGCATTTCTCTAGTGCTACAAAATGTATTGAGAAGGAATTTGGGAAACAGCTCTTGGAAGCAGAACAAGGGGACAGGCAGGCTAAAGAAATGGAGTTATTAAAACATGACAGTACAGTAACAAGAGGGATATACATTAGGCTGATGAAAAGCAAGACAGAAATAGGAATGAAAGCTGCTTGTGAAATTTAACTACTCAGTGGGCAAGCGTTTGGGTGGAGATTCTGCAAACAGCAGGCATCTGCTGAGAGAGCATTTGAACTTCCTTGTGTGGCTGAAATCCCCCAGCACTGGCTGAGCCAGTCTGGCTCTCTGAGCTGCACAGGGACTGCAGGATTGCCAGTATGAGCTCTGAGTTTTCTGGTTTTTGGGAATTTCTTTGTTTTATCACTGCAGGTTTTTTGTTGGACTTTTTATCCACATATGCACAGAGAGTATGATTCTGCTCACAGAGCTGCAACAAGTGAAGGGAAAACTGGCTGCTCTGGCAGTATTCCCTGATACCTTTTGTGCAGCTTCTGACTGCATTCCCATCTCTCCCACAGCAGTCTCTGTGCTCAACAAGGGAAAAATACAGGCAGCAGAAAAACCACTGCCAGAGCTCCAAGCTTTGACCAGCTCCTTGACTGCCTGTGACACAAGAAGTGAGGAGAGGTAGTGGATGATCAAATGGTGACTGTTGTTGGCCAGTGAATACAAATTTCATGTTTGGGTGTCCTCAGTGGAATTTTTTTTTTTTCTGGTGGAGCTGACTTTTGAAGGTGGCTTTTCTTGAGCAGCCCATGCAGAGGCATTGCCTGCTAGGAGGCAATCAGCAGGAATTAGTGCAGGTGTTTCTCTTGGCTCCCACACATGGGAGCTGCTCAGAGCTCCTCACCCTCCATGCCAACCTGGGAAGACTCCTCTGGCAGGGATGTGCACTGTGCTGCTCAGCTCCTCTGCACAACATAATTGAGACTTACACAAAGTTAGATTTTTGCCTGGGCAGTGGTTAATTTAAAGCTGACTTTTTGCTGCTAGTTACTGTCCCTGCATAATGGACAAGAGCACTTTAGCTCCCCACCTCTTTACTGCTGATTAATTGATCTGAAACGTTGGTGTGGTCATTCTGCATTTAGCATCTTTGGGAACCAGAGCTGGAAAAGTAACAATTTGTACGTTTCAGTTCCAGCTATTGTTAATTAGTCATGGGATATAGAGATTTACCATGCCAGTAATTCCAAGATGAACTGATAAGATGAGCAAAATGATTTTAGAGCTAAGCAGCATCACTGTGTGTTCAGCATCATCAGCCCATGCTTAGACTATCATTAGCTGATTTTGAAGAGGCTTAAGAGACAAGTGCATACAGATGGAGCAGCTGAGGCTAAGTGAGGTTCAGAGATTTCCAAAGTAGTTCAATGGATGCCTTGAGGAAGCTAGGAAAGAAAACCAAGTCTCCAAGATCCAACACCCCTTCCCTTTATGGCCCCTTCATTTTCATCTCCTGATTACTGAGAACCCCCAGTTCTCAGCTGAAGAATTGAATGTTTTGAGATGGTCAAGGGCTTGAGGAGAAGGGCTAAGTCAATCCTGTGTATAAATGTGGTGCCTCACAACTCTGACTGACATCCCAAGGGCTGACACTTACAAATGCTAGACATGCCACAGTGAATGTGTCAATTAGAATATCTGATGCTTCACAATGTTACTGCAAGTAAACAGAGTCCCATAAATAAACACAGTTACTCCTTGGAATACTGACTTGAACTTATAGTCGAAGTACAACTTGTATTTCATTTCCCACATTTGGTTCCTAAAGATAGATGTCAATTTGTACTCTAAGAAAGAGTATCTTCACAGGGGGATGAGGGCTTCCTTAAGAATTACAGGAAAGATGCTCTTTAATGATGCTCTTTTTTATTACTCTGACACAGAGTAATGCAGGAGTTGACCATACAGAGCCCTTGCTTGTTGACAAGTCCAAAAAGGTAAATTAGGATAAAAATAGGCTCTTTTCTCACACTGCTGGGCTAGAAGAATATGTTAGGTGAAGTGACAGCAGGAAGTCTCAGATGTCCTGGTAAAGTGGGGGGAAATGCCACTGCTGGAGCATGGGCACACTCTGTCACTGGTGCACATGGTCCAGTTCATCCCTTGCCTGCCCCACACTGCCAGGCCCTACCCCAGCACACACACTTGCTGTCTAAATCACAGACACAGATAACAGGCAAGGAGGGACTAGAACTGGTGCAAGAACAACCTCAATGGTGACCACGAGTTTCCAAAATACAGAATTTCATGCAGTACACAGAACTGGATGATGCAGCAGGCACTCCTCTACTGTCTCCCTTTATTCTCAACCTGTACATAAGCTACAGCATAGAGTTTCATTAAAGTAATGGATATATCAGAAACTACTTGGCACAGTAGAACTACATTCTCACACAGCTCAACTGCAAGAAAAATGGTAGGTTGTCCTTCATAAATATATTGAACTGCAGAAAATTCTGACTTACTTTCATTTTGTGAACTTTAAAATTACTATTTCTCTCTCTACACCTACATATGTTCCCACACAAAATACTGCACTAATTTACAGTAAAAGAATACACAGGCTTGTATCCTTGTAGACTAAGACTCTACCTAAAACACAACAGAAATTGTTATAATCAGAGATGCAGACAGTGCAGAGTGGAGAGATACATTGGGGAAGAAGGAATAAATTCATAAAACTGACTAAAAATTGGCTTTGTGAGGGGAGTTTAATTTCTGTTATTCCTCTGTTTCACTTCTGCAGCTAGAAAGAGGAATGGGCAAAGGAGAGCCATGCCTCATGATATGGCCAAATCTTGGTTAACATAAATCAGGATTAAGACCAATATGCAGGTATAACTTTCATTACAGACTTAATATCTGATTGCCTTGATTTAAAATATCATATGAAATGTAGAAAACATTGGCAATAAAGATTATGCAGAATTTTTCCATCATTTCACTGTGGGCTTTTTTGTTTACATTACAGCACCAGTTTCTGATTATTTTTGGGTTACTATTTGCATTCTTCACTTTTTGGAGAGCAAATTCCAGATTCATTATGATGTTTAGGTTGAAAAGGGCTTTAAAAAAGAGCTTTCTCTAGGGCTCTCTCTCATCTGCATTTTTGCATCCTGTGCTGCATATGTAAAAGCCAGTAAAGGAGCCAGTAGGAATTTTTCCACTTATATTAGTTACAGTACTGCCTCCAGCCAAAGCCACACACCAAAACCCCAGAGACATGACAGCTGGGTCTCCCCATTTCACTATCTTTTTTGGGATTCATGGGATTTTTACCTTCATTTTTCACAGATCTGCCACAGATAGGCAGGAAGGCTTTGAGGAAGCCCCATCACTGGGAAATACTTCTAGTCACCTAATTTACTGAATGCAAATAATGATACTTCCTTTTTGTGCTGGAGTCCTGTAGGAAAAGCCACAATAAAAGCCCAACCAGTTGTTACAATCAGAAGAAATGTTCTATGCACAGCTGTTGGCTAAAAGAAACATCAGAAAATCTTACTGGTTGCATCTCACTGGTCCCAGTTAAGACTCTCCAATGTCCATGCACTTAGAGTTATGCTGGTTCTGAAAAAATGAAAAAGCAGAAAGGCAGTGACTTTGGTCTTCTACCCCAAGATCAAACCAGCACTGCCATACAACTCAACATGCTGCCCCAGTGTAAGTTCGCTCTCTGATTTCACACATGTTCAGGAAGCACTGGCAACAGAGTGCAGTCCAGGCAGGTTTTTATTCTACTGCAAATATTCTCTGTCCTCCTGCAGCTGGGGGCAAAGCTGGAATAAGTAGCTCTGGCAACTCCAATGGAAACAAAGAGATATTTGTTTAGGAGCCTGCACATGCTCTGGACCTCAGTGGTGCTGCAGGTGACCAAGTCAGGCACAGAGCCAGTTTTATCTCCTGTAGCACTATGGCCAAACACCCCATGTAGTGTAACCTTTGCAAGGACACACCTGGTTTGATATCTGCATGTCACAGGGGCCCATGATAAGCTCCACTGCCCACAACACTCAGGATAAACCTCCACTCTTGGCACTCGCAACATCACTGAATGAAACCAGGACCAAATGGATCATCATGTTGGATTTGCTGCAGTCGCCAATAAGACAGTTCTCCAACCCCACTGTGATAATTGATAATTCATGTTTTTCATAATGTTGTTATTGTAGTGGATGGTAGTTTATATTTTTATAATGTTGTGGTTAGTATAAATCAAAAACTAAACTGTACCCTTAAGAAAGCCAAAAAGCCTCCCCAGCATGAAGGAGGGCTCGGAAAATTTCGCAAGGACTTTTCCTGTGTCCAGAGAGGGGAACAAAGAAATTACCATTCCACTGGAAGGTGGAGAACAACCTGGACAAAGGAGGCAGGGAAATTACAATCCCAATAGAAGGCAGGGAACACCCTGGACAAGGATGCTCCACACCTGATAAGGACTGATGGCCCTGAGATGATCTCTTATCTGGGACATTAGGGGGTGCTCAGGAACCTTCCACACACAGGAAATCCATTCAGAAGCTGGACCCTGCTTTAGAAAATTCATCAACAAGACAAAAGAACTTATAAAAACCTTGGACTAACGTAAGCCCTGCCAGAAGAAGTATAAAACAGCTGGCTTGTGCTGGGGTGGGTGTGAAACCAGGGGGAGTGTAACCCGGCAGAGGTTACGCCCGTGGTTTCACCCAGTGCAGGCGCTGTTTCCTTGTGTTGTTGGCTGTGTCGATTGTCTTTGTCCAGAATTCTCATTGGCAAATAATTAAATTGTTTTCTATGGAATTGGATTTTTAAATTTTTAACACCACTGAACAGGACTTTTTGGCTTGAGAAGCTCAGCTGTATCACATAGTCAGAGAGTGAACTTGTAAAGAAAAGACAAAAATCCCAGAGAGGTTTTCCCTGGATACCAAGAGCTGCCTGTTTCTGCTCCTTGCAAAACTGCTTTCCTTGTAGCCATCTAGTGGAACACAACCAGAATGTTCCCAATCAGGGAAAAAGGAAGAGAGGGTTATTGCAGGCATTCAGAAGATCTCAGTACAAATAGAAATCAAACAGGCAGCAACCTTGCTGAAAGTCTTTGTAAAGCATCATTTTCAGATACACAGTAGCAATTTTATTAGGCAAACTCCTCTCTTTAAAAAAAGGTAACATCCCAAATGTAATAGGCTGGTTTTTCCTATTAGCTTGGCTCTACTTTGACATAACTCTGTTCTGCATTAATGAGCTTGTTTCTGATTACATAGAAGTAAATGAGGTGGGAATGGGGCATATTATGTGTATATTGAGCTGCTTTCCTAAGGGACCTTTTTTTTCAGACCCAGAGACAGTCTATTTGAGATAGGTGTAAACAGCTAATAGAAAAACTAACTCAGTGCTTGACAAATCCTGGGTTTGTTCCTACTAGTTGCACTGCCACAGGTGGCCCCAAAGGACTGATATTTCCCTGCAGCTGTGAGTAGGTGTGTACTGATCCACTCAGGAAAAGCCCTGCTCTCTTAGAAGGACAAAGGAAATGCACAAAGTACTATACCAAATTAATAAGGAAACCATGAGGAACAAGTAGGATATTTCTTTAGTTAACTGCAATAATTAAGTGAGGGGACAAAACAGAGTCAGATCACACTACATACCAGGCAAAAATCTTTTTTTTCCCCCCACATACTAATGAAACAAGAACACAGAGCTGCACTACCTGTCCTTTTCCCTGGTTCCTTCTTCACTCCAGTACTTACATTTTAATTGCCAGCTGGGTTCATAAGGAACAAGTTCCTCTGAAGGACTATGAGATGCTTTATTGAAGGGCAGCAGTGGTAACTGAATGTTAATTCTCCTCCTACCTCCACTCACTTTTCAGACTAGAACCATTTACTGCCATGTTCTTCCCACAGTTTTTCCACCTTTAAAAAAGAAACGGCAGGATAAAAAACCATTAGAAGTTGGAATTCTTTTACTGTAAGGTAAAAGGTCTTATCATGTAAATTTTGACATTAGCAGTATTGTCCTGCTGAAATACTTCTTCCTATGATAAACACTAACAAGTAATCACCTCTTTGTGGCTTTGTCTAATTTACAAGTGCTGTGAGCTCTGATGGTTTCACACCTAGGTCTGGGTTATGGCACAGCATTAAATGACACAAAAATACGGTTGAATATTTGAAAAGCCTTTTGAGGATAAAAGGTACCCATAAACTGCAAAATGAGTGTTATTGAATCTATGCAGAGCTGAACTGGAAAGGTAAAAATTACCAGTACTTTCAGATCATTGAAATTAAACATTGAAATAAAATTCATCATTTCAAAATGTTTCCTCATGTTGAAAACCATATTTCTGAATGACAACAACAGAGCAGAAAGGATAACTCTATATAGGAAACGTATATGATTGTTTCCAGCTGGGAAGCAGGAGGTTCATGCTGCTTTATTCTGAGTTCCCTTTTACTCCACAAAAAGTTGGGATAACTGGACAAGTTTAGACTGTCTGAAGAGCAAGTTAGTCTCTAGGTGAAGGTAGGACTATAGAACTTACCCTTAAGTGGGTAACTTTTATTTATACTTGGAGCTCTTTTTCCCATCCAAGGTTGTCCTGTAATAGAACCAATTACAGATTCTCAGTTATTTGAGGCTTTTGGTTGCTAGAAACACAAAAGTCTCAGGTTTTATTTTTCTGGATTCCCAGGGTTTACTTGCACAATTCCCATTAATATTGATGTGAGTAAAATATCTTAAAAATCCCAACGCACACAAAAAAAGAACAGACTCCTAAGTGAATGTCTATTATCAAGTGACAAAGAGCTGTAGTCTTTGCAAAAAGCCAGCAAAGAGTATTCTGTTTAATGCCTAATAAGTGTCCTATTATCCATTTAGTTCAATTACATTGAATGAGTCTGGTTTTTCCAAAGCCTTTCACTTTGTCACTGTGAGTATGGGAGGCTGAAAAGAAAGATGAGCCACTGTGAGCTCTTGGGTTGTTACACTGATCTCTCCTGTACCTCAGTGAGAGCTGGATCCACTCATTAGCAGAAAGGGAACAGGCATGACAATGGCCCCCGGTAGAGCCCTTGAGGTACCAATCTGACAATGATCCCATTGTAAACCTCTTGCCATCAAAATGTTTTTATTCTCATCCATTACTCAATCTTCAGGGACTTAGAAAACAAGAAGGAAATGGCTCCCTCCTGAACTGCTCTGAGAAATATAAGACAGTACTGAAAATTTAAGCCAAGAGCTACATTTTTTTATATGCTGCTTAATTCTCAGAAATTGGTCTTGTTGTTCTTCCACAACAGTGCCTTTTGCTTTTATGAGACATCGCTTGTCTTTTTAGGACAAGCCCTCCGCGGTGCCACAGGACGGGACACAAACACACAGTGCTTTCCAGCAGAGAACACAAACACACACTGCTTTCCAGCCAGAGGTTTCTCAACATCAGTGACACCATCACAACTTAGTTAATCTTGTCCTACCAAGAGGGTCAGTATTTGAAAAGAGTGAATGCAAAACAATTACTAATTTCAAAAATATTTCATAGTATTTTAGTATAAGCTAAAGGGTGGAGTGTGGGGGCAGAGTTCTGTTTTACCACACCTCATTTTTCATATTTCATGTGCTAGCAATTCATCCAGCGTGCAGAAGACCAGAACAATAGAACCATAATTATAGACATTCTATGATGGAAGGGACTCACAAGGACCATCAAGTCCAACTCTGATCAGTAGCAGAAATGTTACACATGTTTTTTTCCATGCAGTAAATCATCCCATTTCTTTAACCATTGAAACCCTCATGTATGCAGTGGAGTGTCATTGGTCTTTAGAAGCCCCCTCAATATATTGGGTAATATATTTTAAAAAATTGCTGCCCTGGTTTTTTTTAATGATGTATACCATAACAGTAACTTCTGAGACATTACAACATGTCTGGTAAAGCACAAGAAACTAAAAAATTACATTGGTAAACACACACACACACAGAAAGATATGGTCTACATATATGCATATAAACACTTACATCGATATGGATATTTGAATTTATTGCAGGGATTGGATTAAAAGGTGTTGCCCTACCTTACATACAGTTACTCTGACACCATCACATCTTCTCCCAGGTACTACTCTCCTACCCCAAGGAATAAGCCTTATTTGAGAAGTCACAATTTATTTTAATACAAATATTCAATAAATCAAACAACTTCTGTGGAGGTACTCCAAGTGTGCAGGTTTCTTTTGCTCATTAGAGCCGTGTGTGTATATGTATTCTCATACGTGGAACATATATTTGTCTCTCAGCTACCAGCACAAAATGCACCCTGCAGCCTGCACACAGGATCCTCCTTGATTTCCCTCATGAGAAGAGTTCAGAACTCTCCTCTGCCCTCTCCATTGCCTTTAAAACCTTTTCAGTATTCAGTGATTCAGACCAACTCTTGTCTTTATGCATATGATAATGATCTAAAAGCTAGAGACTCCAAAAAAGTTTAAACTTTTGAAAAAAATGAGTTTATCAATGAAGACTAAAATAATACACAGAAGTATAACAAGACCAAAGCAAACAAAACCCCCTCCCTAAAAGCAAAATCCAAAAACCATCAGCAGAATTTCAAACACAATTCCAAGTCTGGATAGCTATAGCACCTCAAAGACAGCAGGAAATCTGGACACAAACGATGTGTCAGGCCAGTTTTATGAGTTAAAAAGGTACTGCTGCTTAGGAGAGTGAACTTACTGAATACTGAAATAAATGCAAAGATTACCACTGTCATCAATGGGAATTGTATTGATCTGAAAATTAATGGCTGTCTCACTGTTGTGTATTTAAAAGTTTACCCTTCCCAATGTGTATAAGCCATATCAAAATACTGATTTTCAAAATAAATATTCTTGCCCAGATTCATATCCCTTTTATTTTTTAAGCAGTGCCTACTAAAAAGAAATTACACTTTTTTTTTGTAACACATTCTTTACAATACTTATAGCTGATTAAAAGAAAGAAATAAGGCTTAAATAACTATGTCAATAAAATAAGAAGACTGAAGTCCCATGGTCATATCAGCCTGGACAAAGATTATCAAGCAATAACTGACATTAGCTAGATTGAATTTATATTTATGTGCTTGGATTAAAAGTTTGAATTTCCCTTTCTTTCTTCCATCTGCCCGGAGTGACTGTACTAGTAGTGTTTATTATCAGCAAGTTGTGAACAAATATCAAAAGTATTTCAGAAATATATACTGAAATCAGGATTCATTTTGTTCCTTTGAAATCCCATTTTCTTCCACTCTTCCATGAAAGTTTCAATAGTCCACTAGGAGAGCAAAAGTAATGCAACACAGACTGGGCTTCTTAATACACATCAGAGAAGGCAATCAAGGATGCAACTTTCCAGTGACCCTTGATTTGACATGAATTTGAAAAAAGGACTCAAGACAATTTCGGGTAACAAATAGGCAGAAGTACCACAACATATTTTTGAACAAAATTTTAACATAATAAAGGTAAATGACCTGCCAGAAGTATTTTTTCAGAACTCTAGTCCATCTGGGGTTAGATGCAGAGAAAATTGCTTTGATCAAACTGCAGCACATGTTCCAGCATGGCTTCAGTACAGTATTTGCTGAGGGAAACAGAGATCCAGAAATTAAATTCCGGATCTCAAATTGGACTGAAATTAAAAACAAACAAACAAACAGGAACTGAGGAAAGCTTACATAAATAGGTGTAAACTGTTTAGAAACAGATGTAATGAATTAACACCCCTGGTACTCCACACCAGTTTTCCAGGAGGCTTTAGAGAACAAGCAGAAATAAAGGCTTACTCATACATAGTCTTCAAACAAATGCAACGCCTGCCCTAATTTGCTGTTCCCTATAAAACCATTTAAAAACCAAAAAAAGGCAAATTCAACTATGTTTATAGCTCATTGTTTTCTTTTCTGGAGGCTACGACTGGGTAATTATTAGAACATTCCTTATTGTCAGCATTGGAAAGGAATAAATGGCTAGGTTAGAGTGTTTACCTGAGCACCATTTATTGATCAGTTGGCTTCCAAGTCATCTTTGGCAGAAGGGCAGCTTGCAGTCCTTCAGCATGCAGCTGAACAGAAGTTATTTTGGCAAATAACTGCATACAAGCCTCTCCTGGCTATGCCTAAGGAACCTGTGGGTTTCACAGTGCTTTGAATTGCTTTTGAATAGGATTTGGAAGCCTTTACTGTTATGGTCAGAATTGCATCAAAGGTTTGATAGAATTTAGAGCTTTAACACTTCATCTGACAGTGGCTATGATCTACACAAAGCCTGCAGTCCCAGTCCTGTGAAAATCAGATGTGTGCCATGAATGCACAGGTTGAAATACTATATAAACTTCATGGAAAATTCTGGCTGAAGACAATAATGAGAATTTCACCCATAAGAGAATTTCTGGCTGAGCAGAGGAACATGGGGGTCCTCTGGAAGGTGCATCACAACTGTCCAGCAGACCCCAACTTGCAATCTACTCTTGGTCCTTCCCCTTATTCTAGAACTGCAAATGCTAAAAGAAATGGGCCTGTAACTTTCCTTTTTGCCATTCCACTGCAAGGATGAAAAAGGTGTCTTTCATGCATTGCTGTCTGGCTTCTTGAAGGACAAGGTTTGTATTTCAGAGATCAGCCCACCTACTTCATGCTGTGGTATAGGAATTGCCATGGGAAGCAATTGCTTGTTATAGCAAATCCTTCCACCCAAGTGCCAACAGCACAAAACCAATTTACTCTAGATATCTTACCAACTTTTTGAAAGAAATAAACTGAACCTCTCTCAAAGTAACATGAATATCACAGTATTACAGAAAAGTGGTAAGCAATAGAAAAAAATTGAATTAGAGGCATGGGATATTTGAATCATTCTTTACATCTGTTCCCAGAGCAATTGTGTGAAAAGCTGCAGAAAATGGCTATTCTTCAACCAGGGGATTTGCTTTTCTTTGGTTAATTAATGAAATTACAGGTTTACTTGGGAAATTTCTTTCGTATTATTTCACAAGGGCAGTTACAGCGCGGTGATACTGAGGATATGAAGAGAGAGACTGGGCTTTCTAAAATAAATGTACTTGGTTTTCAGACAAGGGAAAATAACTTTGCTCTGCTAAGAGGCAACATAATGTAATCCATAAATCTCTTCGCTTTATGGGTAAAGACTCAGCTGTGAGCTAGGCTGCAGATACTTTCTATCAAAGGAGTACCCAGAAAATTGTCAATCATACACTGAAAATCTTGTCTTTAAACCTTTCAGGATAGGAAAAATAGAATGAAAACAGCATTTCATACATTTCATGTCATGATTATATCATCACTTAATTTCTGTATAGGTACATAGATGGCCATCTCATCCTTTAGTTCCTAGCAGAAAAAAAATCACCACCATAATATCAGATGATGAAATGGCCAGGACCCAGTTCAATACCTTGTGTCCTGAAACATGCTCCTTAAACAAGCCAAAAGCCAGCAGAAATGGCCACTCTACATATGTAGCAAGTGCTGAAAACATGAGCCTGACCACTTACAGTTTTGGCCTCTAAGATGAGGGCTGAAAAATTGTGATCAATGTTTTTTGCTCTCTGTTTCAGATCCAAGACCTGGGTTCAATTTCTTTAATGCATTAGGTGTGTTACTCCAGAAGGAAAAAAAAAAGTCTTTCAGTCATGTAGCTCAGTGGTGCTACAGTTTGACTCATCAAACCCTAACAACTATGGAAATTCTTGCAATTAGACTAGTGAAATTTGCTTTAGTAGGAAACATACTCCATACACAAAAGTCCCTGTTCCTTTCAAACCTGTTTGTGGACTGATGAGGCAACACCACCAATGACACTGAAAATTTCACAATTGCCACAAAAATGTAACATTTTCTAGCAGTTTATTGTGGGATATTTCCTTAAGGGGAAAAAAAAGTCATAAACAGCATTCTGTAAGAACCCCCTCACCTTGAGACAGGATATTTATCAAAACACAATGGAACCTCTGAGTACTCCTTCCTCACTGGCACTTGGCTACATGTGAGTGAGTAAGGACCAGGTTAGCCAATAACTTTGCACTTTGCAGAGGCTGCAAAGGACATAAAGTTAATTTTTGATTATCAGTTACTGTGATACTGTATTTTATAGCTGTCCTGGTTTAGGAATGGCACTCCCCAGTTTAGCACCTCCCCTCCCTGAGACTCTCCCAAACCAGACACTGCTTGCTCGATCCCCCACCCTTCCCCTCCCTATTCCCACTCTGGAAGTGGGATTTGCAGGCACAAAAAGGTAAAAAATTGAGAATTACAGGCATAAAAAGGTAAAAATTACATGTTGAGATAAGAACAATTTACTGGAAGCAGAAATGAGATAAGAAAATGAACTACAACAGCAACAATATTAATAACAAAAGGTATAAAGCAAAAAAATTGATTCACACAAAAAAACAGTGACAAAATACCAACTGGCTCTTCCCCCCCACACTCCTCTGGATGGGTCACTGAAAGATCTTTGCACTTCCCTTGGATGATGCTGCTTTCAAGGTGTGACTAAATACATTTATTTCCTGGAAAAACAGTAGATTTGATGTCTAAGAGATTAGTACTCACTCCTGTTCTAACTCTTCTGTACTCCTCCCAACATTGTCTTCATCAGTTTAAGAGGTTATTATCACTTCAGCAGTTTTGAGACTGCAGTCTTGGCCAGGTTTGGATAAAGATCTAGCTGAAAATAACTCCAAGGGAGATAGCAGTAACTGCTGAAATAAGATCAAGCCCTGACAGTCAAGTAATATATGTAATAATCTCTAGCCTATGACAGACTACAAGCAATGTTAACACAGCTGATTTTGCCAATCTGGGAGCAAACTGATCCAAAAAAATGGCAGCAGTTACAAGCTGAAGTCAGACTAAAATAATCTCCCTAAAGAAATTCCATAGAGAATAAAGTGCATTGATTCTATTGTGGGATCTGAAGAAGCAAAATTTCTGTTACTCTGCACCAGAGGGCAGAGGTCTCAGGGTAAGAAAGACAGGCATGTAGCTCTTTTCCTGCATTAAGACATCTTTCTCTTGTGTTCTGCTCTCTTCTGGCTACAAAGATGAAGTTGTTTTAAGGAAGCTGCTGGGTACTCCAGCACAAACTCTGGCAGGTTTCTGATCTGGATGCTGAGGAACTCGGAGAGGATGGGAATCAGCAGGCTCTGCACTTTGACATGCAATGCTCTCTTCACTCCAAGGATGTGTGGAGACAGCAATGCTAAACAAAATGAAAGGTTTTGCATTAAAAATATTCAGTGTATATTTCAGCTACGGTTAATACAGACAACTGCCCCAGCACTGATGATCCCTTCAGTTAATGTTAAACTCTCCTTTTATCTTCACAAATACACTGAAAACCCAAAATATCTCCAATCCCAGGTGCACTGCACACACTATTTTTAGCAAGATTATTCAAGTTGCCATGCACTTTGCACAGGGATGACTGACCCAAGTGCATCAGCTGACAGAGGCTGACTGGAGAAAAGGCAGCTTTCCATGGACAGGCACAACTGGCACATCAGTCAGGACCAGCTACTAACACCCAGATCACCACTCTCGAGGAAAAAAGCACCATCAAGAATCCTTCAAAACAAGAATATTACAGGATTGATGTAGTCATGTTAATAATGGACAACACAGCTAAGAAGAGGCCATTTATTAAAGCCTATTATTTGGCTTAGTGAAAATAATAGCTTAACTGCAGCTAAGTCTTTTTCCTACCTGTAAAGCATATTATTTCAAGTATTTCTAGATGTGAAGTGAGGGCTTTATTATCTTGCATTATGAAAAATAAAGCAAAAGATGAGAGAAAATCATAATGTTTCCTGACTTTTTTTTTATACTTGAATCACAAGGACTTAGAAAATATCTTGTACAATAGCTATGAATACCATTTTCTTGGAATATTTGATTGTGACAAAAGCAAATAGCAGTTTCAAATAATTCAGACATCAAATGTGGCACCCTTAACTGCTGATCTCCTTAGAGCCCTCATTTTAACATTTATTTCAAAGTTGTTTTCTAAAAATGCTTGTTCTCCTTTTCTGAAGAATTCTGAAATTCATAATTTGCCTCATTTCTGACACATAATAGTCATATGCACTGCTGAATCTCCAGCCAGTTTGGCTGCCAGAAGAACATCTCTCCTCTCTCTCCTGGGGAAAGGCAGTCATGTTCTATCTACAGAGCTGCAGAAGTGGCCTCACCTATGTGGATGATGGACAGAGAAACAGGTGACAGACTGAATTTGCATGGCCAGGCTTTGGTAGCAGGAGGATTTCAGGGGTGGCTTCTGTGAGAAGCTGCTGAAGTCAGACTAAAATAATCTCCCTAAAGAAATTCCATAGAGAATAAAGTGCATTGATTCTATTGTGGGATCTGAAGAAACAAAATTTCTGTTACTCTGCACCAGAGGGCAGAGGTCTTAAGGTAAGAAAGACAGGCATGTAGCTCTTTTCCTGCATTAAGACATCTTTCTCTTGTGTTCTGCTCTCTTCTGACTACAAAGATGAAGTTGTTTTAAGGATGCTGCTGGGTACTCCAGCACTTCATGTCTGGCAGAGACAATCTCTGGCAGCTCCAAAGATGGACATGCCACTGGTCAAGGTTGGGACAATTAGAAATGGTGGTGAAGCCTCTGTGATAATGTATTTAGGAAGAAAGAAAAACTAAAAGGTCGTTGTGCAGTTGCAGTTGTGGCCAGAATGGGGTGAGAGCACGTGAGACAAACAACTCTGCAGGCACCAAGGTCAGTGCAGGAAGGAGGAAGGAGGGGGAGGAGGTGCTTCAGGCACTGGAGCTGGGATTCCTCTGCAGCCCATAGTGCAAACCATTTTCCCTTTCATCCCCTGGCATCCATTTCTCTCACTGGCAGAAGAAAAGGGAGTTATTGAAGCCCTCCCCCTCTAAAGAAAAACACTCATTTTAGAGTGGTTTTTCTCCTAGAATTTGTCTCCAAACTGAGTCAAGTGAGTAAAATACTGTCCTTATACAATCAATGGACCAAAGAAGTACAAAGATGGTCACCAAAAGTCCCTCTAGGAACTGGCTGCAGCCCTCACACTATAATGGAAGAAAGAAACTTCTCTTCTACAGACTTTCATAGCCCTGCTAGGAACACCTCTCCCACTCTCTCTTATCCACAGCCCAAGTAGTCTACTTCAGGCCTTCCTATTGGTGCCTGTTTCCCAACCTGGAAATGAAACTCAAGATAATTTTAGTAAGGAGGTAATATAAAAGGGGAGCTTTATTTGAAAGCCTTCAGGAGGAGTTACAGAAAGATGTCCACAAAAGCCCACCCCCAGGGGTAAGCACATTTTTATAGGTTTTAGGAAATCAGCATAATTGATAAAAAGCACCAATTAGGAGGACAAGTGGTGATGAAATTCCCCCCCAGGTCAAGCCCCTTCTCTGGGTCCCCTCCTTGGCACTGGCTGTACCTTGTCCATGAAAATGTATCTCCAAGAGTTGTTCTCAGCCTTGGTTCCCAGGAAGAACCAAGACAGGATAGGGGCCTTGTATCTCCCGGGGCTTGGAGCTCTGGAATTTGTTTTGTCTTTCTGCCTAGGGAAGCCATGGAAAAGTACTGGGAAAAATAGCTACTAATACAACAGGCTACAGAGCTACAAATGCATGTATAAAGAATACAGAGAACATACAAAAGAGAAAAAGGTAAAATCCAAATGGCATCACTATTACTCCCAACAAACTGTGACTATAGAATGACCTTTGCTGCTGCCAGCAATGGGATCACACAGGTAACTTTGCCCCTTACCCTAAGGGTGATAGAACTTCATTTAACCTCCATTATACTGCTGAGAAACACTGAACTTGCTGCTTACATGTGTGGCAATGTTGTTCCTCAAATGCTTGTTATTGATAAGAAAGACATTTCAAATAGGAGCTGTAAGAGCGACAGCCTTGAAGAAATTTCAGTGATGGGAGAAATAGCACGTTTACATATATGTATGAAAACATATATTAACATTGTGTTGTATAAATATAGTATATATATGAACATTGTTTTACATATATAAAAGGTAATGCTTAAAATCAAAACCAGCCAGCAGCTCAGTATACTTAATAACCAGTAAATTACCATTTGAAGAAAACAGAAGAACACTCCATGGAGAGAAGATTCATAAATCTCACATAATCAGAAAGTCTGTACTTAAAAGTACAGATGTACTCCTTCAAGGAGGAGGTTGTGCAAAATCCCTGTTTGTCTACTAAATCAATAACCACGTACCTTACTGCAGAAAATAGCATCAAGTGCTAACAGTAAGGAAAAGTGGGGCAGTGCAAGGTTGTGTTGCTCCTGGCCTAGACTGTTGGTGACAAAAGTAGGTATTGTATAAGGCTGGTGCAGCTATAGCCAGTATAGGAAAAAGGGAAATACTTAGATGCATTCAAAACTAAAATACATTCAGGACTGCACCAGGACTGAGTATTGTTATCATTCATACTTTCTACTTCCAATACAATGCCTGCATATTTCTTGTAGACAAGGCCTGGGGGAAGAGAGAATTCAAATAAGATACACTGTGTTTGGCTGTCTGAGTCAGTCTGATTATACTTTCATATATTCTGGAAGATTTACAAATGGATTGTGTGCCTTTATTTTGAAAACATCCTTGTCTACATGACAACCAGCCAATCCAAAACTGCTGCCCTTACAAGGACAGTTGTCCTGAGCATAGGAAGGTGAAAAATATTGACAATGCAGTTCAAAATCTTCCAGCTTCTCTAAAGCAGGAAACATGAGACAGCCTGGAGGTTTTCAAGAACCTCAGCTAAATAAATACTAAACATCTATTCTGTTAGTTTGAAAATGGACTCAGTTATGAAAACTTAACCAGAATCAAACATTCACCTTTTCTGTATCTCCCTCACAACGCTATCTGTATTCTTCCAATGTAATTCTAAGTGTTGCTGTAGTGTTCATGTCCCATAACTTCACATTCCCTTCATATCAGCAGCACTGACAAGCTCTGAGACCTTTACATCTGTCCCCAAGTGCCACAAGGCAGGCAGTGAAAATCTTCAACAACCAAGTTCCCTGCTGCCCTCTCACATGTTGGGAGCCTGGTATCAGTGAGTGCCACCAGCTGCTCTCTAGTTCCTTTTCCTGTCAAAGCCATGGTCACAGCTGTGTCACCTCACGGCTGCAGCCCCACAAAGGTTTGCCTTGTGCCCAGCTGTCCTGTGGAAGCATTTATTCCTTGCTTCTTTGTAATCTTTTCAAATCCTGCCAGGAAATGCTGCCCTGCTCCCACTTTTCCCACATCCCAATGATGTGATGCAACATGGGGCTAAAGCATGACTATTGGAGACTGAAGGGAAAATTGGTGTTACAGAGGGTACAACTGACAATAAATAGTAACTTCTGCTAGAAACTTCCTTTCTGAACTCCTTGCCTCCTCAGACTGAAAGAAGCATGGAAAGAGAATTACCCTAGCTGTAGGGAGATAAACAGTGAAACCCCACTATTGAGGCATGGAAGGAACCTCACAAAGAAATACCTGCACTTGTTTTAAGTTTAAAATGTTGTTCTAAGTTTCCCACCAATTTAGAAACACCTCCTCAATGTTCCTTTCAACTTCTCCCCATCTCAACCTTATCTCCTTAAAATTGCACCTGTCAGCTACATTTGAAGACAATACATAACACTTAAACAAAACTGTTAAGAATATTTTCCAGACTTTTTGGAGACTCAGTTCAACTCAGAGTGATACCAGGATGATCTATCAGTTTTATCAGTGATTTCTTTTAAAATAAAATTGTGTGAGACTGCAAGATCCTCAAGTGTAAATGAGGAGCACTTAGAGCAATAAATGCTGCAGGGGTGTGGAACAATCTCTCATCAATATAAAGTAAGATTTACCCCTAATTGTGTGTAAAGCTGCTCTCCAGGAAGTGCAACAATTTAAACACAAAACAATTGATTTACTTTACGACTAAAAAAACACATTTTCTCTTGCTCTCTTAGGGAGAAAACAAACAAGTATTTTTCAAAAAGTGGGACTTCCAGTTCCACAAGTGAAAGTTTTTTCCATAATTTATCATGAAGGGGGAAATACTACAGAGATCATATGGGTATCCCAAACACACACAGGGATTTAACAAACAACCAGCACATGTATCTTCAGTACCATGACACCTGCAGTGTTGTAAAAATTTACTGTCTTCCTAAGGTTAAAGTTCATTGAAAGTCCTCTTCCTTTAATTATCTGTTGCTCTGCTCTTCTGCTTATTCATTGATATCATAGCATATCATACTATAAAACAGGACTGTATCTCAAGAATGATGCCTAGAGAAGCAAGCTTCTCAAGCATGGATAAAAAAGTTTTAAAAAATTTTCTGTACTTTTGAAAATTATTAGTAAGTATTTTCATTACAAGCTTATCAAGAAAATAATTTTACTTTAAAAAAAAATCCAACGAACAACTATAAATTTGCCCCCATTTGGTAAATGAAACTTCTTCCTCTCAGATTTCTTCCTAAAAAATGACAAAGCCAAAAAGGCATTATCCATTGAAACCAAATCCAGGGAAGTTGCATATAGTGTGATTTATTTACATGTACTGAAATTCCTGCCTTTATACAGGTACATCATAAAACAAGTTAATAGCATAAGCATACCTTTTTCAAATGCATGGAGATATTTCCAGTCAGGTGACAGGCAGATAAAGAAACTATACTGAAGAGCAAAGCACTGGTCTAAATCCCTTCCCTTATACCTGGGAGAACAACAAAATTATTTATCACCTCATTTAAAAAGCCAAGTACTCAAAAACAAGAAAATGAGTATTTAAAGACCCTATAAATCTTAGGCTGTCTACATTGTAGATGCACCATTATTTCTAGGTATAAAAAAAGTCTACTTCATCATAACAAAACAGCCTTCACTACAAAAATCAGAATAAACATTATTCTATATGTAAACATAGCATTAAAAGCCCTGGAAAAAAATAAGCATGAAAGCCTGCAACACTGGCTGAAAAAATAAAGAGAAATGTAAATAATTTCTCTAAGAAACAATTGAAAAGTGCTCCTCTTGGATGGCAGATACAGTTCTACTGTCAAAAAAACAGGACATATAAATATTTTATAACATATGACTCAACAGAGAGTTTTTCTGAGCTGAAAGGACATGTCCATACCAGTGTGTCTATACCATGGCAGACACCAACCACAAAAAGCTGTGGTGTCCTCCCAGTGTCCTCCAAACCACCTCCAAGTTTCTGCCTCATGGAAAGTGGCTGCCACAGGGCAGGTGCTGCATCCCAAGGACACCACACAGTGCTGTAAAAAATGCTTTGTAGTTTCCCTTATATTTGGCAGAATTTTTAGATTGAAAAAACCCATGCCATTGGGCACACAAGGCTGCTTGCTCACTCAAGGAGAGACTCCAGTCTTTCTTACTACACACTATTCAAATCCTGCTCCAAAAATTAACATTTTCTCCCTGCCCTTTATATTTTCCAATGTTTCTCATCAAAACAAAATCTCATGTGCCTCTCTTAAGCAGCTAATCCATTCTTACCTAGCAGAGTGGTGGTGCTGGCAGCTGAAGACCTCAGACCACAAGAATCTACAGATTTTAAGTGTTAAGTTGAGCAGAAATGAGCTCAACTGAGAGAGGTCAACCTCAGCACTGAGTACCATTTGTGCACCTGGTTTCCTCTGGAAAACTACTAGTGTGTACTAGTTTGAAAGCAAACCAGGGAGAGATTCAAAGTCAGAGCTACAATTTAATTGGAAAATTAAAATGAATGCAATAGTACAGGAACACTGACAGAGTACACCGACAGCCAGTTGGTCAGGGTGGGGGTAGCAGTGTGATTAAAGGGTGGCTGCAGTCCTGTTGAAGTGATGGATGTGGTTCTGTTGAAGAAGAGATGATCCTGTAGAAAGGTCTGGTCTTCCTCTGAAGGTCCAGTGATGGTTATGTAGCTCTTGTCCTCCTGGAGTCCAGTAGATAAGGCTGCCCCTGGTGTTTCAAACCTTAGATTACATCCAGGGAGGAATGCTTGGTTCCTCCCCTTGGGCAGAGCATCTCAGAAGGGGATGATGAATTTAATGAGTCATTCAGTGAGGCTCAATAGCCCATTAACAGAAGATATCCCTCCAGAGGGAGTTATCAGGGATGGGTCATGGAAGAGATAAAGAACACTGCCTCACCTGGTTTTAACAGATGGTGATAGAACACACACTTTTTGGTTACATCTTACATTGTAACCTAAGAGAGTACTGCTAAACTGCACAGCCTGCCCTCTGCAGCTTTCTGTTAGTTTGGTATTTCTAGGGAACAACTGCAGTTTCTGTCCATCTGAAATATCATTACAGTACTTAGCAGGAAAGTTCATGTAAGAAGAATGTTGTGGCTTTAAATCTGCCTGAACACTGGAAAAATCCTAAAGTACAGATGTTTTACAAGTGATCAGTAATAGTGATCGTGGACTACAATTTGCAGGTATCTCAAACACTCAAGGCTGTAAATTAAATCAGTTATTGCTGTCCCTAAATAATACAAAGTAACTAAATAATACTAATTGATGAAAAAAAACCTAAACAGAAAACAATAACAGCAAAAACATGCTAAGAGATGTCTCTTTCATCAAAGCAGTTCTCTTTCTCTCCCTTCGAGCTCTATGTTCTTTAACTCACCAACACAACTGGTCATTAGACAGCACAGCCAGGGGAGAAAAAAAACAAGCTATGAACAGTGACAGGCACAAAAGCTGCAACAAAAAACTGAAAATATATTGCTTTTAGATGCAATATGGCTCATAAGCACGAGTGGTGCACATCTCCTGCACAAATTACCCAGAAACTTGGATAATTCCAGTGGATTATCCACCCATGGATAAATCCAGCAACACAAAGCCCACAGATGATGCCCATGGCTACTGAGAACCTTCAAGTACTCCAAGAAGAATCAGCTGTAGACTCCTCAAACTCTCATATCTTTCAGTAACACTTTCAGTGATGATTTTTTTCCAGAAAACTGTTTCATTTGCTCCCTCTACCGCAACAATAAGTGAGGCCTAAAGGTATTTGGTTTGATGACTCTGGGGCTGATTCTGTGGATGTGTAAGTAGGTTACTCTGGGGAAAATATGTTATTCTCAGACAACAAAGAAAATATTGACTACTATGTAGAACCTGAGTTTTAAGGCTTAAGAGATATCCAGACCACCTTAGTAAATATATTATCATAATTTCTGCAGAGTCAAGTTAAATGAGGACAAAAACAAACATTCATCTGTAAAAAGCTTAAGAGTTTGTTTCTTTTAAAAGCTTGTTACCTTTTAAAAATCTATTCATTCTTGCTGTCACAGCTTTGGAAGAGGTTTTCCTTAATATTGACTGAAAATCCCCAATTCATTCCTTAGATATCCCTTAAGCTCAGTAATTCACTTTCCCTATATATTACTTTGTTCAACTGCTTCTTTTATAACCTGTTAAAAGCAAAAATACAATTTCTTAGGGAAAAATACCACTATGCCAACCCTTGATTTCTGGGAAAAAGGTCAAACTTAAGAGATACATCAGAATCAATTATTTCTGTTTCAACTTGTCTTCACCCAGCCTCCTTGGACTAGACAGTATTTTGAATCAGTCCAACGAGGAAACAAAACAACCTTGGCAGTGTTACAACATTTTGAAAGCTGGATGCCTTGACCACCAGGTTAAATCACCAGCACTCCAGAGCACTTCATGCACAGTGGCTGAAGTCTTTTGGCTCAGGACTGGCAGCAAATGCTGCCTAGAAAATGGTGGTTTCTGTTGATTTACCCCCAGCTTCCTTCAGTCAATAGCAGATGGATTTTCAGTTTTCTCACAAAGGCTATAGGCTTAGAATAACAACTCTTACATTTCCAAAAGAGATGGTGGAAAGCAACAAAAACAATTAAAAAAAATCCACCACACCCCACACAAACATTCTGGCCATCTGGCCACTGAAAGGCAGATCTGAAGCTCCACTTCACAGAGGCTCTTGCAATGTGCCCACAGTTGCACCGTGGGAGAATCAGGAGCTGCATTTCTGCCACCTATCAGCTGCAGAGTACAACATAACCTGATATTCGTGAAGAAATGGTTTTCTAGAAAATGTTAATAAACCTGACGGCTTCCTAAAAGTTTAGAGAGAAACAGGGAAAACGATGGCATCTGTTTCTGCAGTGAGGAAAAGCTTACATGTGAAAAACAGCTCAAGTAATTAGTAGTTTTTAAATGAAGATGGTTACTGCTGGAAGGAGCTGAAAACTCGGTACAAACAAATCTTTTGCTTGAAGTCTGGGAGAGGAGAATTTACATTACAGTCAGAGAATGAGAAAAACAGACAGTCCTGACCTATTTTGCCACTAAGACTGAGTGGAACAGCACTGTAAGCACTTTTGGACTGCTGAGACATGTTACTCTGACTAAATATTCTACTCCTTCAGAACAAGATTCACCTTAAAACTGTATTTGTATGCGTATTTCGTGTATTTGTAAATATGAATTAGGACTAATGACCTCACTTTGAAGTGAGTAATTACTATTACAATGATGATAAAGTAGAGTTCTAATAATGTACACAAGAATCTTGAAAATAGCATCGAAGAAATCTCTTTTCACAGACATTTTTCCAACTGAGCTAGCAGAAATCAAACTGAACAGATATATCCCTGACTTGGAATTTTAACTTGGAACTGTGGTTTATTTGGGCCAATCTGTGATCTCTATTTAGTGATTATACATTAGTTGAGGAATTTTTTACTGAAATTTTACCCCCTCCTCAATGTAGGGAAGAATGCAGAAAAATGCTGCATTTTCCTTTCCTTTCCCCAATTTTCTAAAAGAATTATTAAAACACACCCCCCCCCAAAAAAAAAAAAAAAAAAAAAAAGGAAATATTTAGCTTTATTTGGAGAAAGCTTGTCAACTTGTGCTCAATTGGTAATTTTTGCCTTTCTTTGCCAACAAAAACTTTTCAAGTTAATATGAAATTTTCATTTTTAGAGTATTTTTTAGGGATGAAACCATTAATAATTCGCATGGATCTACTGTACTGACCCTCTATAAGATGCTGTGGAGATCTGTCTCCTCAGGGAAATTTGGTTTATGCATTCCAGAGCTCTTTGATGCCTGGAGATGAACCTTCCTTATGCATCATACCTGCAAATCCTCTATAAATGTTCTAATCACACTGGACAGCCCCTTTTGGCCGTTGTTGTGCTGGAGATGAGCACAACACATCAGAAAGAGTTTATGGCAAGAACAATCCTATTCAGAAAACAAAAACAACAGTTGTGCTTGTTGCTTCAATGAGTGTTAAAAACTGGGAGTTCTGATATGTTTTCCAACATCCTCCTCACTGGGGAGAACAGCTCTGTTCGAGGCAAGTTGATTTTAGCAGAATTGGAGAAAATAAATTGAAAATACAGGAAAGAGGTTTAAGGCCTAACTTTACATAAATTAATAGATTAACAACTGGAGTCAACACGTCTTATAGACTACTAGGAGATTTTTTTTTCTTTTTTTTATCCATGTTAATAAAAAAAATATTTTTAATGCAAACATTAATAATTTTCTAAGAATTGCGTTTACTACTATTTCCATCAACTTTCAAATTTCTAAGTCAGTTGATATTTTGAAGTGCAGCTTTTCTAAAGGATCTCCCACATGACATCTGACTTTCCAATTGTGATTTTTGTTGTTTAGGACATATTTGGTTTTGCTATTTAAGAAAAAAAACTCTGTTTCATGTCTCATATTCTTTACCAAGAGACAACATGATATTTTGAGGGGCTAATTAAGAGATTGGTGGTGACATTTTAGCAAATCCAATTCCTTGCCGGGAAATATTAATTCTCTCTTTTGTAATTTTAGGGCAAGACCCAAAAAGCAAGGAAAACAAGGCCTTTCAAATATAGTTATTTTGAGGCAGTTGGGTTTTTAACAGTTGATAAGTAAACACTGCAAACCAAAGACCAAAGGAAAACCGCCAACAAAATTCTGACTCTGGATCAACACAGAGTTTGTCACCTGGCACCTGCCAACAGAAATAGGTGCCTACCCCGTATTACCATGCAGGGCTGAATATTTCAAATCATCAAGTTTTTTTGCTTAGTGTGGATCAGGAGTTCTTATACAACAGAAAAGCTACGCTCCCAGTTAAAATACTTCATAGGAATTCCTCAGAAACCTTCCAAGCAACTGCACAAACATAAAAAATATCAGTGGGCAAATGCCTGGAATCCTATTAAGTGATCCCGGAAAACTCCTTATTGAAAGAACATTTTACAAATGGACTTTCCTTTCAGCACTTTGAATGCCTTACTAACAATAAATAAGAGTTGACAGACAAGACAATTTAAAAAGCTACACTTCTGGAAAAACAAAATGTGCAAACAACGGAGAAAACGCTTAGTTAAATTTAAAAAAAAATCTATTAAAAAAAAAAAAAAAGACCCTTTTATTTTCCTGCTTCTTACATTTCAGCACAAGATCTGTATTCGACTTTCTTGGTTCTTTTCAGCGAACTACACTTGAAACGCCTCAGCCTCGGTTAAAGCAGCCGGCCCCTCACAGCCTCGTACCTCCAGCGGCCGTGGTGCTGCAATCACACGGGCAGTGACCTTTTCAGCTCAAATCGAGCGTGTCCTGGCAGGGCAGCGCTGGATCCTTCTTTCAGCTGCTCTTTGCTGTTCTCTGCCCCCCAACTGGGACGAAATCACCGCCTTTATTTCCAGCATTCGGGCCGGAGAGAGTTGGATAGAACGCGGTGTCTCCGGGTGGCTCTCGCCCTGTGGCGGACCTGGTTCCCCTGGTCATCGGAACAAGCCACCCTTCAGCAGGTTTCTGGACCATGCTTTCCTACAGGTCTACAGCACACTGCTTATAATGAAGATCCTTATTACTATGAATTAAAACAATTAATTAAAAATTAACGAGAAAAGCGAACCAGCGGCAGGGGAAGAGGGAGCAGGGCTGAGCAGCAGGATAGCCCGAGACAACCCAGGGCACGGCCGCCCCTCAGCCGCCCTGAGGCGCCTCCCGTGTTGGAAACCATGAATTATATAGTTTAGAACCAGTCTTAATTTGCTAAAAATATATAAATAGCTGAGAAAGTTTTTTGTCAGCTTCTGCGTGGAGGCCGAAATTTTGTCGGGCACCCACAGGAGGATCCCTATGGCTAGGGATAAAGTAATACGCCACTCGCTGACACCAAAACACCACGTCACGGGTTTATTTTTCCCGACGATTTCGGGAGCGTTTGCTGAGACCGCGGCTGCCGCCGGAAGTCACGTGACGCGTCACGCGCACGGGGCTCCCTTCCCTGGCGGCGGCCTTTGAGGCGCCCCCCGCGGCCGCCGGCGGTACTGCACCCCCGGCCCCGCCCCCCTCCCGGCCCCGCCCCGCTGCCCCCGCCGGGCGCACGCGCGGTGCGGGCGGGCGCGGGACGGCGGCGGACGCGGCGTTCCCGGCTTGGGCCCCACCGAGCCCCGTCTCCCGGCGAACACCGAAGGGGCGGCCGGGCCGGGCGGCATCGCGGATTGCGGGGGCACAGCGGGGGATGCTGAGCGCGCCCCGGGGCCGCGCAGCCTGCGAGGAGACCCCGGCTCCCGCCCGCCGCAGCGTCGGCCCCGCAGCGCAGCGCGGCGGGAGAGAAGCGCCCGCCCGAGCGAGTGAGTGCCGCGGGTCCCACACGCGGGGGGCGCGAGGGGTGAGCGGGCAGCAGCGGGAGCCGCGCACGGGGCTGCGGGGTGGGGATGGAGGGAGCGGGGCGGGGTGCGGGGGGCTGGCAGCGGTGCTGGTTCGTAGGGTGCGGGACGCGCGGATGGCTCTGCGAGGTGTGCGGGGAAGGCGCGGTGCCCCCGGGACGGAGCGAGCGGAGCCGGGAGTCCAAGCCGGAACGGCAGCTCCGCGGGGACGGCAGCGCGGGCTGGCCCCGGCGGCATCCGGCTTCCGCTTCCTCCCGCCGGGACCCGCAGCGGCACCGCAGCGACACCGCCGGGGCCCGGCAAGCGGCTCCGCGCCCTCCGGCACCGCGGGGCTGCCGGCCCCTCGGTGTTCAGCTGATGCTGCCCCCTGCGAACCTCCAGCTAAGCCTCGCTTGCTGCCTTAAATAGGGCAGTGGAGCTCCTGGGCGGACCTCTGTAGGTCAGCAAAGCATCTGTGTTATTTTTAAACAAGAAGAGCTTGTTAATGGAACAAGAGTGAGGCTGGATATCAGGGAAAGGTTCTTCCCACAGAGGGTGTCGGGCACTGAACAGGCTCCCCAGGGAATGGTCACGGCCCCAAGGCTGCCAGAGCTGCAGGAGTGTTTGGGCAATGCTCTCAGGGATGGACAGGGTGGGATTGTTGGGGTGTCTGTGCAGGGCCAGGGGCTGGACTCGGGGATCCTTGTGGGTCCCTTCTGACGGAGGACATTCTGTGATTCTTCGATATGTTTCTCGAAATACTTCTATCTCAGCCTGTTCAGAACATGTGCTCCTAAAACTTGGCGAAGTTTGTGAACACCAACCAGGTGTAGGTTTGCGCTGGTTCTTGTTTCACGGGGTAGAATGCACTTCAGGTTCTCTGTTAGATTGGTGTTAGATTAGTGTGTGTTAGATCCTCTGCAGTGCTTTTGAAAAGAAACTGAGTAAACACAGGCCGGGTGCAGGTTCCACAGAACCTGGAGCACAGGTTGACAAGGTTTTCCTTTTATTGGTGGCTTTGTAGTTAATGTGCTCTTTCAATAACTCAAATATTTAATGTAATAGTAAAACTAATACATTTAAATAATACTATGGTATATCATATGCATAATGTGAATATATGCAGAATATATATACAGAATACTTTTATTTGTTATAAATCAAAAACTGAAATTAAAATGTGTTACATAATATAATACATTCTACATAAAAATAAAGCAATGCAATGATAATTTAAGTAAAGGTGACTTTAAAATAACTTCTTTTTTAGCTTTTCAGTGGGTTAGGTTGAAATAGTCTCCCAGGGATCAAGCAAGGATGTCTGCTTTCAGGACTGTGTTGAGTAGGGCATTTAAATATGTATACACAGGCCAATCTTTGTCCCTCTACTTCCAGAAGCTCTAGTAACTTGACCTTATTTGTGATCTGTGTCAGACAAAATTCAGGACTTGCACGTGTGATCTCCAAGACTGCTGTGCTGCTGGATTTACTGTTCTAAAACATTTCAACATACAAACAAGATATCCTGTAACAATGTAGTGTCACCATTTCTAGCTCTGAAATTCAGCTATTTGTGGATTTGTTTTTCTTCTTTGTTTCTGGGCAGGTCTTAATCACAAAGCCAAGGGGGTTTGGGGAAGAGTTTTAAATTCTGTGTTTGCTTGCGGTTTAAATTGCAACAAAACTATATATTTCCTTTGGAAAGTTTTCATATTTCGTGTCAGAAGATATAACCATAGTTAGTAAAAACCCTCTTTTTTCACATAAAATTCCAGTAGTGTGATTGTTTGCCAGACTTTCTAGATTGAATGCAGCTACCACATTTTCTTTCTTTGGTTTTGTACACAGCTCATAAGTTGCACTTTAGTAAAATGAGACTTAGAACAGTTACAGGCATTCCTTCTGCAAAGCTGGTTTTGCTTTACATCACAGAGATAACCAGAAAAATGATGATTTGTCTGCTTACAGTAACTGCTCTAAAATCCATGGCATGCCTTATTTGTCCTTTGTAGGAAATCTCATTTATTTGTAATTTTTTTTTCAAATTAGTAATGGCCTACCAATCCAGTTTTTTAAGGAGAACATTGCCTTCAGTCTTAACCAAGCTCTCTGCTCAGTTGATTCAGTCGGTCCTCATTAGTACTTATTTCAGATGTTATAAAACAACTTAATTTTTTCTTGCTGCTTACATGGGTATCCTGAGGCAGAAATGTGCAGTGGAATATGGAATGTTTTAACCACAGCTTTGGGGATTTTGTAGCCCTTCAGAGTGAGAGTATATGAGTTCTTATGGTATATTACAGTTCTGAAAGAAATTTTTCCAGCTGCTAAAGAAAATTTATCCCATAACTGAATGGTACATTTCTGTTGTCACTTTAAGATTGAATGTGGCTGATCACCACAACTTTAATGTCAAGTGCTGCTGATTGTTTTTGCCACAACACTTGGTTTTCAATTGTCATTCCAATCTTTACCTGTTTCTACATGAACTGCAGTTCCTGGTTTTTTGTTCTAAGAATACAAATTGAAGATCACTGCTACTTAGAATTTATTTTCTGTGCAATTCTTTCTAGGCTTTTTTTGTTTCTTCCACGCAGGTGTGGAAAAATGGCAAAGAGAATTGCAGAGAAGGAACTGACTGACCGAAACTGGGACCAGGAGGATGAAGCTGAAGAGGTAAAATACACATTAATTCCTCCTCTATGCACCCCTGCAGGTAGTAGAGTAGCTGTTTACATTTGCTGTGTATCTTATGGATAAAACCTAGAGTACAACTGGTTAAAAGTGTAGTAATTACAGATAATTCTATAGAAGTGGATTTTTAAAAATTATTTTTATAAAACTTCCAATTATGCAGACCATATAGCAAAGCAGCTTTTAGGAGTTTAAAATTACATCAGTGGTTCTGGGGAAAGGAACTTCATGGTTCTAGAGGGAGCCCCAGGCATGTTAAAATGCTTTTGGACTCTTCAGATGTGTGATAGGTATTTATTGAATTGACAGGAAAAACAGATTTGATTTCTGGAAATAAATGCTCTGTATGCCTCCAGTTGTGGTTTTTTGTGGGTTTTTTTGTTTGTTTGTTTGTTTGTGGTTTGTTTTTTTTTGTGGGGTTTTTTTTGTTGTTGTTGTTTTTTTGTTGTTTTTTTGTTTTGTTGGTTTTTGTTGGTTTTTTGTTTGTTTGGGTTTTTTTGGGTTTTTTTGTTTGTTTTTTGTTTTTTGTGTGTGTGTGGTTTTTTTGTGGTTTTTTTTTTGAGGGTCATTAATAGTTAGTTTCAGAACTATGTTAATTTTAGCTGAATGTCCCCACAGAGCCAGAGGAATTAGGCAAATAGTTCAAGTGGTATGTTTCACCTGACTGTAAAAAGAGATTTTCACCTTTAATGTCTCACACTTCCTTATGGCTCATGTTTAAACAAACTGGTTTAGTTTTTGTCCAAATGGAAGTATTAAATGCTTAGGCCTGTAAATGTAAGAAAAAAACCTGACTACAGGAATTTGAGTATCAGAAAATTTAATTTTCTCATTTACTGCAGGTAGAACTGAGCCATTAGCTGTCCTTGCTAGTGTTTGAGCTGCAGCAGGCTGCTGGAGGTTGCCTGAAAGCCCACATCTCCATATATCTGCTCCAAAGTGTGGATTACTGACAGATTCCCTTCAGCAGAGAGAGCTTAGAGCTGTGTTTTAAAAAAGCAAAACTTACCTTATTTGTTGTAATAAAATGGAGATAGCACAAAGAGAAATGTAGTGCAGAACCAGAAAGAGTTTTCCAAGTTTCAACTCAAGTTCAGGTAGCTGGGAAGCTACTGACAGTGCTGAATTTTTGGAGTGGGTTGGTTTTTAACTTCTTCCCTTGTTTGTTTGGTGGCAGTGTTAGAGTTGTGTTCAAAACCTGATCTCAGCTGTCCCTTCATGTTGTGCATTTTGAGTATCCCACTAATGATTCCACAACTTCCTCTTCAAGGTGGGAACATTCTCTGTGGCAAGTGAAGAGGTCCTGAAGAACAGAGCTATTAAAAAAGCAAAGCGCCGAAATGTTGGGTCAGAGGTAAAGTAGTCACTGAACATGAGTGCTGGGGATTTAAATCACAAAATACAACACCATGCTCAGGTTTTTACTTCCTTGGGTTTGTAAGTGATGCTGAATAAAAAGTGTTCATTTCAACTCACCAGCTCATAGGTGCACATAGGAACTTTGGCTTTACAGTTCCATGCTAAGAATAAGGCTAAGGCAACAAACAAACAAACAAACAAACAAAAACACCAACAAAGGGTGATCCTAGTTTGACTGGGGTGAGGACAGTTCTTGCATATTTTGAAATAAAAATAAGGGGTGTTTCAGACACAGTGCAGTTTGCAAACTATTAAAACTTCCAATTTTTGCAGAGGTGGAAGTATGGAAAAGCAGAGTTTTTAGTTATCCATACTGGAGGGCTGGGGGATGTCAGAAGCTTTACTAGAAAACACCCAAATACAAAGCTGCCCTGAGAATGAAAAGCATGTCTTTTGTTAAGAATGCTGCTACTTTTCTTTTCTCCCTCCCTGTCAAGAGCTTTAGTGCCATCTACTCTTTGCAGTAACAAATTGAAAATTGAAGGGTTGGCCTTTGTTACAGGTTTAGTCCGTGTTGAAAGCATTAACCCAGTCCAGCCAAATTGTTGTCCTTTCAGAAATCCTTGACAAATACTTTGTTGTTCATATATTTTTCCCAGATGTCCTTTGAACAGGGCATGCATCATGTTAGAAGCAAGCCTGGAGCTTTACCTGTTACACAGATTGCTTTAGGGCTGCATGGGACTAAGCACAGTTAGGAGCTGGACAGCCTTCCCTGTGCTTTTGATTTTCCTTCTGCAGTCCAAGCACTGTAAATGAGGAAGCTGTCTTAGCCAGCCCACTAATGCCTTGAGTAGTTTTAGCCACAAATGTGGTAGAGGGTACAGTTAAATAAAGGAGTGTACTGGAAAGAGGTGATGCAAAACATACACTACAGCTTGAGCAGCAGAGATTCAGGGGCAAATGGAATAGGAAAACCAGAACAGAATGAGAAAGGGGATCAGATGGGTTGTAGAAGTAGTCAGGAGACTGGGACAGGCTGTTAGAGCTCCTAGAAGGGCTGGTGTACTTTAACCCCAGCTGACAACTAAGCACCATGCAGCCCCTCGCTTTTCCTCCTAGTGGGACGAGGAGGAGAATTGGAAAAAAAGATAAAACCCTGGGTTGAGATAAGAACAGTGTAATGACTGAAATACCATGATCATGATAAGGGAACCAACAAAAAGAAAGAAATAAACCCCAAGAAAAATTAGTGATGCACAGGACAGTTGCTCACTGACCTCATCCCATCCCCAAGCAGCAATTAGCTGCTCCCAGCCAGTCCCCCTTCCCAGTTTCTCTGCTGGCCATGACATTCTGTGTCCAGGTCACTGTCCTGGCCATGCTCCGTCCCAGCTCCTTGTGTCCTGCTCACTGGCAGAGCATGAGACACTGAGAAGTCCCTGACTGCAGTGAGTGCTGCTCAGTGCCAACTCAAACATCCTTTTGTTATCAACATTCTTCTCACCCTGAATCCAAACCACACCACTGTGCCAGCTGCTAGGGAGGAAATTAACTCTGTCCCATCCAAAACCAGGACAACAGGCTGGACAAAGTCTAAAATGCAGAAAAGAGGACAGGACAGCTAAAGTTTCGTAAGAAACCTGTGAAATATTTACAAAAAGGTAAACTTGAAACTTACTGAGGTTCCTACATAGAGCAAGCAGAATGCTGCAGTGAAAAAGACAGCAGTTTAACTGGCATGTCCAAAGACAAAGGTGAGACTGATCAGAGAGAAAGACAATAAAAATGCCTACCTAGGAACAAGAAGCAGAGGACTGCACTGGAAAAGATAGCACAAAAGGAAGCAAAGAGATCCCTAACCACCAGGATCCCTAACCATCAGATGCTGGAATACAACCTAAAAAGCTTTGCCATCTGAGTTCTCCTCTGATAGTTTTCCAGAGACACTGAAAGTTCACTTCCAGTAGTAAAAGTTATTACCTCCAAAGACCCAAAAGTTGCAGTGCTTTATTTGCATGTTAATCATACTATGTCTTTTAGAAACATATAAGAGACTATGTCATAAAATAATATGGCTGCAAAGACAGTGATCAGAACTGGGTAATGAAAAGGTTGCAGAGATAGATATTTTGTGGTCAAGTACAGTCTGTGTGCACCTTGCATCAGTCACACTGGAATATTTGGGGTAAATCACAAGAGGTTTCATAGGTGACTCCAGAGTGATGAGTGGATTAAAGTATTGGGCTCTTGATTGCCATTGTAAATGCTAAAAGTTGCTGAAAATAAACCTGAGATTATATAATTCTGTGTAATTATTTAAAGAAAACAAGATGCTGTGGATGTCTAATAGGTAGTCAAACACATCCACAGCTCTGAACAACTTCCATGTATCCACATCCTAGACCCAGTTTATTTTCATACCAAACATCTGAGTCTTTTAAAAACAGCAGCAGTGTGTGTCATAAGGAAGCTGTTAATTTTGTTTGCATAGCTGACACAGTAATGCATGGAATGACACGCTGAACTAGGGAAAAATAAGCCAAGGATATCAGGAATATTAAGTGGGGATAGGACTTGTTTGGAGATGTATGTAACTGGTGGTCTCTCTTTTTTCTCTCTCCCCAGTCTGAAAGTGGAGGAGCTTTTAAAGGGTTTAAAGGCTTTATGTTGCCCTCTGGAAAAGGCGGAGGTGGCTTCAGTGGATTTGGGAACGGGGCAGGAGTGAAGCCTTTGGAAGGGCTGTCTAATGGAAGCAGTAGTGTCTCTAGTACTCCTCCTTTCAGCAGTTTGAAGAGCACCTCTGAAACATCATCAACATTTGGTAAGTTTTAAATAAGCATACATATTTATCAACACCTTCAGTCATAAAATCTGTAGGGTTATTTTCGTGAAAAAACAGATTTAGACCATCTTACTAAACAAATTTAGACCATCTTGTTCTAAAGTTTTGAAACTTTCTACCTCTTTGTAAGATTTCTTAATATTTTAGGGCACTGGAGGGACAAGTTTTCACATGCATGCAATTTAAAGAGGTGGCAACTAAATTCATATTTCTAATACTGGAGGTAGAATTTTTCTATGCACAGATGGAAATGGAAGGCCCTGGCATAAGGCAGTCCGTAACATGTCCCAGTTCTTTGAATTTAAATAAAAAATACATGCTGCACAGCTAAAGTCTCCATCTTTTTCCTTGTACATCTGATGTTGCAGACAGTCTTACTAGAATTTTGTCTGCTGCAGTTATACCTACATTTTAAGACATCTGTAATACTTTGGCAAATTGAGCTCTCATGCTTTGGAATTCCCTGAGGAATATTAGTTCTGTCCCTTTGTGCTGGAGATGCAGAAATGCTAACCCTGCCACCACGGAATTTTGAAGTCACCATGACATAGTCTAGAAATGATGGGGTTTGAAGTTTAGAGATTTCAGTGAGCTTGAATAAATTAAGGGAAACTGAAATATTCAATGAGAATTTCTCTAGTTTGCTTCTTAGGGTTTTTTATACAGCAGTGCTCAAAAGCTTGTAAAATTATGGGCTAGTGCACTTGGGGTTGTTTAAAGCGCAAGTGGCAAGAGATAAATTGAGTATTTTGGTTTATTAAGTGTTACAGCTTGCTAAACTTGTTAGATTTTTGTAAGATTTTGAAGGTTTTGGCAATATATAAAACATGGGGGATTTTTAATGTTCTGTACAAGATGTCTTTAGATTTTTTTTTATACATCAGTGTGCTCCATCTACTTTGTCTATCTCTAACTTGTCTAAATTAAAGCTTGGGTCTGCTCACTGGCATGGTAGTGCCTGGGGCACAGTGTGGTGACCCAGAAGAAGGAGCTCAGCTGAGTAAGGATGAGTGATTTCTTTAAGAAATATTGAGCATGTTAGTCAGGATTTTAAAAGAGTTGTGCTTTCTGGGGAAAAAAAAGAGTTCTAAGCCACATTTCTCACTAGGTCAGCAAAGCATCTGTGTTGTTTTGTTATTTTTTAAACCAGAGCTTATTAACCAAACAAGTTAAGTTGGATATCAGGGAAAGGTTCTTCCTGCAGAGAGTGGTCCTTTGAACAGGGCATGCATCATGTTAGAAGCAGGCCTGGAGCTTTACCTGTTACACAGATTGCTTTAGGGCTGCATGGGACTAAGCACAGTTAGGAGCTGGACAGCCTTCCCTGTGCTTTTGATTTTCCTTCTGCAGTCCAAGCACTGTAAATGAGGAAGCTGTCTTAGCCAGCCCACTAATGCCTTGAGTAGTTTTAGCCACAAATGTGGTAGAGGGTACAGTTAAATAAAGGAGTGTACTGGAAAGAGGTGATGCAAAACATGAACTACAGCTTGAGCAGGAGAGATTCAGGGGCAAATGAATGAATGATGAAATAGGAAAACCAGAACAGAATGAGAAAGGGGATCAGATGGGTTGTAGAAGTGGTCAGGAGCCTGGGACAGGCTGTTAGAGCTCCTAGAAGGGCTGGTGTACTTTAACCCCAGCTGACAACTAAGGACTGTGCAGCCCCTCACTTTTCCTCCTAGTGGGATGAGGAGGAGAATTGGAAAAAAAGATAAAACCCTGGGTTGAGATAAGAACAGTGTAATGACTGAAATACAGTGCATGAAAGCACTGAACAGGCTCCCAGGGAATGGTCACGGCCCCAAGGCTGCCACAGCTCCAGGGGTGTTTGGACAGCGCTCTCAGGGATGCACAGGGTGGGATTATTGGGGTGTCCTGGGCAGGGCCAGGGGCTGCGAGGGACCCACCAGGATCTTGGTGTGTCCCTCCCAGCTCAGGATAGTGTATAATTCAGTGATTTTTCTTGTAACAGGATCCCCAGTGTCGAATGGCCCCAGCGGGCCCGTGTTTGCTGAGAAGAAGGCGGCGAGCCCTCGGGCCAACGGCGGCAGCCAGCCCAGCTCCTCGGGCAGCGGCCCCGGCGCCTACCACAAGCAGCTGGCTGCTCTCAACTGCTCCGTGCGCGACTGGATCGTCAAGCACGTCAACAGCAACCCCCTGTGCGACCTGAGCCCCATCTTCAGGGACTACGAGCAGTACCTGGCCAGCATCGAGCAGCAGCACGGAGGCAGCGGCGACAGCGGCTCCGAGAACGAAAGCGGCAAGGCCCCCGGCCCGCGGGCCGCGCCGGTGTTTGGGGGTTCAAAGCTCCAGCAGGGCTCCGCCTTCTTGTTTAACAACAAAACTGAGGAGAGCTCCGACAAAAAACCTGAAGGCGCGGCAGAAAAAAGAGACCCGTTGTTGTTAGGAGCTACGTCAGCCGTCTCCTTTAATTTTGGCAAGAGTGTTGACAGTTCTGTTTTGGGTTCCCTTGGTTCAGGAACACTTAGTAGCTTCTCATTTTCTCCTGGGAATTCAGGTTTGTTTGGAAAAGACGCAAACCAAGCTAAGCCTGTGGCTGCAGCATCCACCAGTTTATTGGAAGCTCAGACAGATGCTGGCAATAGTGATGACAAAGGTAAATTCTGTGTATTTTTATTTGTAGTTATTTTAATGGTCAGCTGTGAGTGTATGTGGCTTAAGAATACTAAAAAATTGCAATATTAATTTCATTGAGATAATGGCATGATGTAGTGTTAGAGGAGGTTTAGGCTGGATATCAGGGGAAGGTTCTTCCCCCAGAGGGTGTCGGGCACTGAACAGGCTCCCCAGGGAATGGGCACGGCCCCAAGGCTGCCAGAGCTCCAGGGGTGTTTGGACACTGTCAGGGATGCACAGGAGGGGATTGAGGGGTGTCTGCAGGGCTAGGGGCTGGACTGGATGATCCTGGTGAGTCCTTTCCAGCTCAGGAAATTCTGTATTCTGTGATCATCATCATTCTTGAATTTGAAAGTGCAGAATTAAGCCCCTAATTGGGAGAACCCAGCCTTATGTAAGCAACACCAAAAGTATGTGCTTATCAAGACTTACATACTTCTATCAGATTTATACTTAATATAATATTAATCTTTCCTCTGAGGACAGGACTTGAATTGATGAAATTTAAAGCAGCTGATATGTTCACCTTTGAGCCTGCTGGACTTCTCAATCCCACTATTTTTTCCTAGTAGGTTTATCAAGAGATCAGTGCAGTAAAAAGCTTGAGATACAGAACAGTTTAGTCCATTTTACTTTATAGATTATAAGGCCAACAAAGTTACATAGTACCTGACAGCTTTACTCTGCTCTTTGCCTGTGCTGGGTACACTGGGCTGATAGAAATCCCTGATAGTAGCTGAGGGACTGGAGAGGCATCATCTGCCACTCTCTTATCTGTCATTCTGCACGTAATTCCCTTCTCCCTAATTAAACCTGGGTCTTGGAAATATTCATTGTGCTTTACTTGAAGCCAGTTGTGGAGCATACTCTTTGAAATGTGAGAACTGTTTCTGATCAAACGGAAGGTTTTGACTTTACTAAGCTTTATACTGTTGGGGTTTGTTTGGTATGGATTGGGTATTTTCATCCCCCTTAAACTGAAGGTGAGGATGAAGTTGCTTTAAGAGCTGATTGAAAAGCAATTAACACTTCTTTTCTGTAGCTGAAGCTGCTGCAGAGTACACATGGACTGAGAGGTGTTCTGGCTGTCACTGACTGGCCACGTGTGTCCATGTCAGCCATGGTGGGCATGAGGGACTTCCAGTACAGTGCCAAAATCTGTGCTCACAATGTTTACATATTAAAACTTTCTATTTAAAGGAGGGGAAGAGGAGGAGGAAGAGCCACCAAAAGTCATTGTCAATGAAGTAAAAGAAGATGATGCTTTCTACTCTAAGAAGTAAGTGACTTTACTTTGGAAAACAAAATTAATAACTGCATATTGCTATTCTTCACTGCTGCAGTGCATAATTAATCACACGTTCCTGACTTCATAATTAATAAAGCTTGTTAGGAATCCACATAACTTGTAAAAAAATTAATTATAGGCAGGAGTATATAAGATCTTACTAAAATTCTTCTGTATCTTGGACACAACCCTAATGTTTTGTGTTGTACATGTGATCAGCTTTTTACAAGTGAAGATGTTTCTGCCTTGATCAGGTTTTGCACAGTTAAATTGCAGGACCTTGGGCTTTTACCACAGAAATCATATACAGTACTGCTGGAAAATCCACCAGGTGAATTTGCATAGCCCAAAATAAGACTCTTCAGTTGGAAAATGCTGATTATTATTATATAAAGGAGTGAACAAGTTGTGCTTTTAAGGTCAAAATGAAACTGGCTCTACTAGAAGCAGTTTTTCGAAGTGCATTCAGTAGTCCAAGTAATTGTGTGTCTGCTTGACACTCAGCACAGAATTTGTCCTGCCACAAAAAGCCATTAGCTCTGTCTGAAAGAAGGTGTGTGCTACTTTATTAAAATGGCTTTAGGTTTATTAGAGCATCACTTTAAAATGTTTATGAATTGTACACTAAAGTCCTATTATAATTGGAGAATGATACAGCAAGTTCTTACGACTTTCTGATTAGTGTATTTTAAAAGTAGCCTACATTTATTGCTCCTCACAGACCCTGAGTACAGGGTGCCTTTTACTTTCCCCTGAAAGTAATACATTTACCATTTCAATACTGAAAGAAATAATTCTCTTTGATCTGCGATTGCTGTCCATTAGCACATGAAACAAGGTCAAGAATAAGAAAGATTTAGGTTACTCACAGCATGTTAAATCCTGATTACTGTTACTGCGAGTCAGGTGGATGCATGTATCTGGGAGGTATCTTTGTATTTCATCTCTACATGGCTGCACAAACAAGGGTTTGGGATTTATTTTTTTCTCCACAGGTGCAAACTGTTCTACAAAAAGGATAATGAATTTAAAGAAAAAGGTGTAGGAACATTACATTTAAAACCAGCAGGAAATGAAAAAACTCAACTCTTAGTACGAGCAGATACCAATTTAGGTAAGTACATTTATCCCAGTAACAAGTCTTGATGTTGAAATTCCTTGCTAAGCATTAGGGTTTTTCTTTTGGTCTTTTTAACACAGCATTAACAGATATAATTAGTGAAAACCTTTCTACTTTTTTTTCCCCCTAAATAATTTAGAATACTGACAAACACTTGGATCCCTGTAGTGAGCATTACAAAAGAGAGCATGTGAAGCAGTGCAAGAAGTAAAAGGTTATAGTGTATGTTTGGGGATACAAAGTACCAGTTTTACCCTGGTTTCTCCAAATTAACATGTCTGTCTCTATCAGAACATCTTGCTTCTGCATATGAACTGCATCTGGTGGTTAGAATGAGTAACTTGGCATAAACTAAGCACTGTGAATGGATTCCTCATTTGCTGCTTCTCCCTTGTCCCCTTCCCTTTCTCCTGTGTGTCCCTACTATTAATTAATATTAATTAATTGCTATACTAATTACTATTAATATTCAGGTTCCTCCATTTAAAAAAGGAGGATGCAATGCTTGCAGAGATTTTCTCGTTTCTAGTGAGGAAAGAAATCTGAGAGCAATGGCCACGAACAGATGCTTAGGGAAGAAGAAGACAAACATACATGATGTTTGTGAATTGCCTTCCTTCCAAACACCACCCTAAATCTCTAGTTGGTGAGATCATAGCGATATGTTAACACTGTATTACAGTAAAAGCTAGAAAATGGCTAATGATCATTTTTTTTCCCCCTCCTCAAATGCAGGAAATATACTGTTGAATGTTCTAATTCCACCGAAGATGCCATGTACGAGGACCGGGAAAAACAATGTTCTCATAGTTTGTGTTCCCAATCCACCGATCGATGAGAAGAACCCAGCTGTTCCTGTCACTATGCTGATCAGAGTGAAAACAAGTGAGGATGCAGATGAGTTGCACAAAATCTTACTGGAGAAAAAGGAGGCTTAAATCAGTTGCAGTCCGTAATTTGAGGAATTATTGCCAAACTGCTGCTGCTCTTTTTTTCTTCCCTAAACTTCACTTGAACATTTAATTCTTTACTCTGATATTAAGAACTGTTATAGGAATTCTGGAAAAAAATGATGTGAGGAAAAGCTAAACTAGCTAATAAAAGCTTTAATAGAACACAAGTGTTGGATTGTGCTCCCTCATTTTCAGTATCTAAATGCAGGAACTCTTCTGGATAAAGCACATGGATGTAAATCCAAGCATTTGTTCTTAGCACCAATCGACCAAATGGACGGAAATCTAAGTACAAAAACAAGGTACCAGAGCTTCCTCACAGACTGTAATATAATGCAACCACCTCCTATCTTGGGAAAGGAGGATGTTGAAGTTTACCTGTTGCAACTGTTTCTAGACTGCAGAATTTTAATTGGTCTGTTGCGTTCTGGTGAGCCTGACTTTATAGACTCAGTGACAGTACTGCACCCCACCAGTGATGATCTCCACTGTGCTGGAGAGCCACGTGCTTTCAGGACTCAGAGACTGCAGATATTTAAAAGAGAATTTCCTTGTGTGTAGTCTTGTTGACAGTAGTGGTTCCTCCAGAGGAACTGTCAGTTCTGTTCTTACTGTAGCAACAAGCGAATGATGTGCAATATAGTACAAGCAGACAACTGGAAGACAGTTTTACCTTGGACACACTGGCATCCCCTGGCTTCTGACAGGTCAGAGGCAAAGGGCTGCACTTCCACATGCTCCTTCCCAGGTGTTTGTCCCCAATCCCAAAAGCCAGCCGAGGCAGAGCTGGACGTGCTGCATTGGTCCTGCTGCTGGTACTTTGCTGAAGAGAGCTCTTCCCACCAACAAACTTCAGGACTTGTAAAGACCTTTTCTGTTGCCTGTGGCCCTTGCCAGGAGGCACACGCAGAAGGGTGTGTGTCAGGATATATTTTTCCATGTGAGAAAACATTAAGTAAAGCAGCAGAGTGCAGCTTTGGCAGAAGCTTTCTGTTGCATGTGGGGAGCATGGGGTGATTTGTAAACATAGTTCTCAGCTGTGATAAAATTTAACCAGGTGGCAATAATTTGGGGATTAGAACGTTCATTCTGGTGGTCTTGGTTTCCCTCTAACCTTTGTCAGACTGTGTTTGGTGTTCTAATCCTTTTGGTTTTTTCAAATGTTTGCTGGAAACTCCTTCCCTAGTAACTTTTTCTACTTTGCTTCCAACTCTGGGACTTCTCCAAGAGCTTGATGTTAATATGAAACTTGAACTGCTCTCAGATGTGTTGCACTGACCAGCTCTGGCAAAATGGAACAAACATGCTGTTTTGCCTCTGGCTAATGTGACACAGAGGGAAAAAAAACCCCTTTCCTTAAAAAATGTCAGTGTGACACAATCCATACAGGGGACCTGGAAATCCTGCACAGTGGCATCCTGTGGGCAGGGAACAAGGAATAACAGCATTTGATGAGGTGCAGCACATCTCACCTGCACCCCTGCTCTGTGCGGGGGGGAGCAAATGGCTGCCTCTAGGCCTAATTCACTGCACAATTCAGGTTATGGCCTTTTTTTCCCTCTTCATTAAAAGGAGGAAAATCTTGATTTTGTCTATAGCCCTGTTTACCAAAGTTCCAAAACAAAGGCCTTTGCTCATATTTCAGCCACGCTTAGTGTGCAAGAATTGCATTTTTAACACTGGAGGGTGAAGGGAGCTTAGATGCCATTTGAGATATTTGAAAAATAAACTGGTGCCTTTTGGGATTTCTCTTTGCATCTGGCTAAGTACTTAAACCATGAAAAGTCAGTGACATTGCTTTCCTCAAAATAAGGCTTTTTTTTTAAAAAAAAGTCTTGCTGCTACCTAAATTGGAGGCCCAAAGCTGACAGGGTGTGTCTAAATGTGTATGAATGAAAAGCAGAACGTTGCCTAACAGTTTAGTCCAGGCTCTGGTCCAAGGGCTCAGTTAATTTTGCATTTGTCTTTTGACTGTAGTGTCTTAACCCTGTCTCTGTACAGAAAGGTTTATAGACAGAGCTCTGGTTGTACATCCCATAAAGAACAGCTCTGTCTATAAAAGCTTGGCCTTGTCTTTGCTTACTTCCAAATGCTCATGGATTTGGAACTGTTCCTTTATCCTTAGAAATGTGGACCAACAATCTGAACTTAACACTTCTTTCCTTATGTTTTGCTCTGAAGAGGGCCAATTGTGGGGTTTTGCACACATGGATGTGGCCCAATTCTGACAGTGCATCTCTGGCCAGTTTCCAAGCAAAGGGCACAGAGTGAATGGAAAAATAAGTAGAAGAATAATAAATTGTTTTATAAAGAATTAAACCTTACCCTAGCCATCTTAGCAAGTGACACCTGAATTCTTCTGTGCATGTATTTAATCAGTAAAGCCAGGGGAAGGTAAAGAATTGGGATGTCACCTTCATTAGAATATCAAATATATGCATAAAAATACAATTTTGAACATTTTACAGGGAGAAAATTGCCTCTAAAAGAACAGGGAAGAACTTCCCTGCAAAGCAGATTTTAATCAACATCAGTTCATGGGGACTGTACCATTATGTGGACTATGAAGCAGGAAAAGTCAGTCCCACACTGACAAACTTGGTGCTCAGGTATAAAGCACAGCCCTTTTCCAGCACTGTTAGAAATTTTTGATGATGCTTCAGTTTCTGTTTAAGAAATACTAAAATACAGAGATGCTGTAAAAGGCCAGAGATTGTTAAATAGAAATAAAGGCCTTAAATGAAAAAGCAAATTTCATGGAGAGCACAGACATCAGTGCACTGGCTGCCTTCATAACAACCTGGCACATGATATCCAAGGAAAGAATTTTGATCAGAATTCCAACTCAAGGAGGCATTCTTGTGTCTTGGTTGGTAATGTATTTAACAGCTGGATATCAGACACCTGATACTAAAGATGCAAGCTTCTGCCCCAATTTGCAATAATGCCTTCACTGTTCCAGCTGTATGTAGATGTTGGGGTCTTACCCATCCTTCCTCTAATTTTGAAGTTTTAGCTGGAAAATAAACATCTCTGCTTAATTCTCAGAATAATTTCTAAGGGAGATTATTACAGTTGGCTTGAATTTTATTTTAAAATATTAAATTGCAATATGCAAGGTTTAGTTTTTGGGGGGTTCTTTTGTTTTGTTTTGAGGTTTTTTTTGGTAATGTATTCAAAATTGTCTTTTTGGGAGGGCAACACTATGTTCCTTTAATCCCTTTTGGCTGATGGATGTGAAAGTTTAAATTAAATTTACAGTTCAAATGAACATACTGTAGAACATAAACCAATCAGGAGGTTTGCTTTGCTATTAAAACTGAAGTTCAGCTCCCTTTGCAGCACTGTAACATTTAAACAGTCATTAGAGACTTTCTTTCTGATGCCTTAACTTATTTGCATTTGATAAAATTTTGTAGCTGGTGCGTGTGTGCAGAAATTACCTGACATTAAACAATTTAAAGTGGCATGGGCTAGTCTAAATCCAATGAAGATGCTGAATGTGATGATTTGTTAGTAGATTTCAAAATGCTCTGAATTTTTCAGTGGATACTTAAGTTTTACATAACATGTATGTTAATGTTTTCATTAGTTCTGATACACTGAGGCCATGTACAAAAATCCATGGAAAATGTGAATAAATGAATGGAAGATCCATTTGTCTTGTGTGAATTTTCATTTTGAGGGTATAACATCACATTAATAAAATGGATTGTACAGCCAATTGCTTGCAGGTGAACTCCTACCTGGGAAATTCTGTTATTAAAAGAAGGAATGTCCTGCCCTGCCCTGCCCATTCCTCAATTGGAAACCTGGAGCTAGTTCAGCAAAATGCTTCCTCCTTGTAAGGTCAGTGAGCTGAGCTTGGAGCAAGGAGTGGGGCTGCCTTGGAGGACAGAGGGAACATCTCTGGTCACACACTGGTGGAGACACTGACCTCTAAACCCTCCACCTGAATATTAAAGGTTTAGAAGCCACATAATTTAGGTTTACCTGATGACCCTTGTTGAACTTATTTTAGATCTTGCCTAGAGGCACTAACCTAAAGTCAGGCCTAAGAGATTCTTTTCTTCATTGGTTTGTGATAGTTTGCAAACACAAGAAAAAAATACCCCAAAACTCCCACTGAATGAGATTGCCAGACTTGTCATGCCAAGTATAGTTCAGCTTCATGCACCTGGGGTGCGTGCAGGCATTATTCCACAGTTTGGATACTTCCTTCTACTTAAAAAGACTGTCATCACTGTTTAGAGTCTCCCAAACTTCAGGCAGCCATGAAGAAAAAGAAAAGAAACAGCTCTCAAGGGCAGAATTATTTTTCTTTTGGAGCTGGGGTAACCTAGAACATCTGAAACCTAATGCTTTCCTAATCACCAAAGATTTTATCACTTGAATAAGAGGAGGGGGGAAAAAGCAACCATGCAGAAGACATCAAATCTAAGAAAATGCAACACTCCAATAATGGAGTATGTTAGTCAAAATCAGGCTCTTTCCTGATCCAGCAGGCAAATGCTCTTGCAGGTCACAGCAACCACAGCATGCAGCAGTTGGAACCATTCCTGGGAAGAGCACAGCAAGAGCTTAAGTTGTGCTGGTTTGGGCTGGGATAACTGTTAATTTTCCCAGTAGCTGGTAGTGGCTGTGTTTTGGATTTGTGCTGGCACAGTGCTGATAACACAGGGATGTTTTAGTTATTATTTAGTTTAGGCATGCACAGAGCCAAGGCCTTTTCTGCTCCTCTCCCACCTCACCAGTGAGGGCCTGGGGGGGACACAAGGAGTTGAGAGGGGACATGGCTGGGACAGCTTTTCCCAGCTGGACACAGGGACATCCCAGACCATATGGTGTCATGCTCAGCATGCAGAGCTGGGAGGAGAGGGAGAAAGGAAGGACATTTGGAGTGACTGTGTTTGTCTTCAAGTCATCATGGTGTTTTATGGAGGAATGGCTGAACAGCTGCCTGCCTGCCCATGGGAAGTGGGGAATGAATCCTGTTTTGCTTGTGTGCATGGCTTTTGCCTTTCTGTCCAACTGCCTTTATCTCAACCCAGTTTTCCCACTCTCATCCTTCCAACCCCCTCCCCATCTCACCAGGGGGAGGAGTGAAGGGCTGAGCTGCTGCCTGGGGCTAAACCAGGAGAAGGCTGTGTGTGTCACTGGCTAGTAAATAGCTTACAGACAGTAAGAAGTGCACTTTAATCATGATCCCAACAATGCCTCAACAGACAAGCTACCTGCCAGAATAAACCTCATGCTAAAGGCAAAACTGAAAGGCAAATGCAGGGCAAGAACCACCCAAGTAACCCTGGGTACCATCCTTGCACAAGGCAGGACATGTGAAGGTGTGGACAAGTTCAAAGTTTGGGCAACAGCTTTGGTAAAATACTTCACAGGATGTTTGTAAGAAAGACAAGACAACTAAAGCAGAGATGGAGAGAACTCTGAATACTCAGGAGATGATGGCTGGAAGGCAGAACTCTGCACAAGCTACAGTCTATTATTGTGAGCACATGAAGCTGAGTGAGTTGCAGGAAATACAGAAGTTGCTCCAAGGAATGGAAGGCTGTAACAAGATGAATAAAGAAGCAGCAGCAGAATTTACACTGCTTGAAGTAGTCAATATACTTATCCTAGTCTCTGTTAGGTTTGTGTATTGCTCATTTTTTCAGGCATCAGAGTTGTTTAGAAATTCTTATTTGCATTTGAGAATCCTGCATATGGATATTTATTTTGATTACAATCTAAATGGATTATAATCAGAATAAATAGCCATAATAATTAGCTTAGTGGGTATTACTGTTAGGGATATCATGACCTTTACTGAAAGGTAACAAAGAAATTCATAATCTCTGGAAGTCTGCAGAGGTTTCAAAGATATGAACAGAATTTTCTTGTTCAGATAGTACCACTGAGGAAAAAGTGTGACTTTAGTTTATTACCTTATAGCATGGATGACATAATACACTACAAATTTTTTTGTCTGAACTGTGGTTGATGCTGTCTGGGGTCCTACCTGGACTGGTGGGCACTTAGGGGCATTCTTCTCACCTGCAAATATAGCAATTCTGTTGATGGCAATTCCAGGCAAAGCGTTCAGATGGTTCATTGTAAAAAGAAATTTCTAACACTGAAAAGAAAATGGTGGTTTACAAACCAACTTCCTTACTTTGGCAGTTTATGAAATCTGTCTTTCCTTACCTTTACAGTGAAGCCAGAAGTGACACCTGTGCTGATCTCCTGTGCTGGGCAGGGTAACCACAGACACCCATAGCAGGAAGCATGGCATTCCCACCTCTTGCTGAAAAGCAAGCTTGAATAATAACTCTTCTTTCTCCTTGATGATCCATCTATCACCATTTTTCAAAGCAAAACTTAGTCTGACACTTGCAGTGATGAAAGAGTAGGCTCTGGCAACTCTCTTCTCCTTCAGGAGCAAAGGAAAGCATCTAGACTCAGTGCAGGCATTCACTATTTCCAGTAGAGTTTAGATGAACACAACGATTGCATCAGAATTAAAGGTTGAGTGCAGGACTTCAAAAAGCTTTTGCTGAATCTCCATAGCAATACTGCTCCAGCAGGAAAAGCAGAACTGCAATCATAGCCACACTTTAACACTGTAGGAAGATGGGAGGTAGAAGAGCACGGGGTGAGTCAGCTCACATTGTGAAATACTCAATCATGAATCACCAGAATCACCTGAATGTTGGCATAAACAGGTGATAGGGAAAACATTAGTGCAGCTGTAATTTATGTTTTGAGACAAAGCTTTTTTGCAGCGTAGGTGCTCTCCACTGAGCTGTGCAGGCAGACTTGGTAGTTTAGGAAATTATCAGCCAGCTCCATTCATTTCAACAAGGGTTTAAAACTGTTTATTCCCATTGTTCTTTGAACAGTTTCTTTGAAGTGAACTCAGCAACATGCAGTTTAACTCTCTGCACACCTATTATTCACACATTTATGCCATTACCTCCAGTTCATCCATGTAACAGCAGCAGCTCCTGCAGAATGCTCACACTGCCCAGGAAGCAGCAGCAGCCCCATCTGCTTTGCTGAACTGGCACATCCTCACCCTCTCCCACCCCTCACACTCATTTTGTTCCAACCAGGAGGTTTTGCCTGAAGATCCTTCTTTCTGTGCAGGTGCCAGGAGGTACACCTGGTGTGAAGGTCCAAGGACAGCTGTGTGACAGGTCAGCTTTAACTTCTGCAGTGGAAGGGCGTGTGCCTCACATAAGTAAATCCTGTTTGTGCCCACAAACCCTTCTGTCTTGTCTGAACAAAAGAGTGGATCATCTACCTTGGTTTTCATGCCACCACCACAATAACCATTAACACTACTAGGAAAAGCCAACTAGCTTGTTTTGGGGAAGAGTTTCCTGGCATAACCAAGCATAAATTACTTATTTTCAACAATGAAATCACTGGATCTCAAACTTACCTCTGTGAGGAACCAAGCTGGGGACAGAGTATGAATTAACTCATATTTTCCTTGATGTATTTTTATGTTTTCTTAACTAAGGAGCATCAGCTCCTCACAGATTCTCATCTGCACTGTTAATGGAAAATCAGATCCATATTCTTCTTTCATTTTACTCCTTTGCTTTCTGCAAAGTTTCAATTACAAGTTTCAGGAATGACACACTTCTGAGAAGACTACACAAGTAACTGCTAACATGGATGCCTAGTTTTCCTTTAATCTCCAAGGTGATTTTACTATGTATAACCAGATCATGATGATAAACTTAAGTGCCAAGCAGTATCAGGGTATTTCTTGGGAGGATCTCTCCAGGTGTGGCCAGGCAGGACACAACACTCCAGGACAAAAGAACATGAGTCAACTTGGCTGCCCAAAGCAGGGACACCATAGAGCAAAATGTACTGCCCCACTGTTAGTCCCATATTTGTCCTTTAGTATATTCAAGAAATTAATTCAGTAAAGCTGGGAAAGCTTTTCAAATATGTACATGGCAGTCTGTCTTCTTTTCTCTCAGCATTTGGATTAAAAACTAAACCCAAAACCAGAAAACCTTTTCCTGTCCAAACCCTTGGATGACTAACCAAGCAGGGTAGGTTTATTACCACCCCTTGTGGTGAGGTTCTGCTGCTCTTCTTTACCTTTTGTACTGATTTAAATAATGCATCTCCATTATGGCTGCTTATGAAACCTTTCAACTCAAAGTATTCAAGGAAAAAAAAAGATTACAGTTTGTTTCAAAGCCGTATTTTAGTATTTCCCAGCCAGCTAAGATTCCTGCCCAGTTGCATGAGCAGTCACAAAACAACACTGCCAACAATCTGCTCAAATATTCATGTAAAGAACAGAGACATCCTGTTCTTCTTAAGCTCTATGTTTTAATTCTCCCTAATATGCCACACGTCTCCAAGCCATCACGCATGGCTTAGGATAAATGTTGTTACCTACCACATGGATTCATAAAACATCCTGGTCTGGGATTGTTTGAAATGAAATCATCAGCATATCAACTCATGGACATAGTTGGCAACATTTGTTTATGGAATGTTTAAGTAATTTAGACAGAAAAATCCCCTGAAGGTTTCTTCTACTGTGAAATGTTAGTCACAAAAATCAAGCGGAGAGGGAGGATTCAGAGCCTTGCATGTCTTTAAATCAAGGAGATCCTTGCCAGTACACACAATTCAAGGCAGTGTAAGCAGTGCAGATCTAAATGCAATCTCATTTCTGTGACTCTGCACAAACCTGCATTGAAGCTCTTCCTGAATTAATCAGGAAGAAACCATTACAGCCATCAGTCCTCACAATTACAGACTGCACTAACATAAATATTCATTACTGCAAATCAAGTTTAGAACAAGCCACAGGTCAGTTTAGAAGGGCTGTTCTAAAGGCAAGAAGAAAAACCTTTTGTAAAGAAATTCAGGACTACACTTTTACCTTCTTCCCCTTTATCCAATGTCATGTTGTCAGGGACTGATCCCTCAGAGGTTCTGTAGCAGAATCAGAAGTTGGGCTTTGCTCCAAGTGCAATCAGAACAAAGAGCAATGAGGCCACTCTGCCACATGAGTATCCATCTGGCAATGCCTACACAATATTCCACCCCTGGTGCCTGCCACCAGGAAGGAACACATCCAAACTCCAACACCACCAGGCACAGCGGAGAGAAAACACCACCAACAGAGCTCATGGTCATTAAAGAGGTCTGTTTATTTGCTGCAGGGTCCAACACTTTCTTCACTGCTGCCATAAGCACAGTCAACTTTATTTTTGGTGCACAACGTTCTCCTTGCTCTTTGTTCAAATGGCTCAGTACAGTGCCAGCACAATTTCCAACCCATCACCTTTTAAGCAACACCAATGATCGATGAGGCAAATAAAACCCAAACCATGCAACATGTGTTAGGCTGATGAAATTAGGCTGAGAATATTTATATATTTACACAGAGAACGTTCAACATTGCAACCTGCTTGCAGACTTGTACTATCTTGACCAAGTATCCAGACAGCTACATTCTGGTGTAAAATACCCTTTTGTTTAAGGTTTGGTGTAAAAGCTATTTACTTCACAATGCCTTGAACTGGATCCTACCGTACCTATTTTTGACACAGAATTTCTACACAGCAGCACCACACACTTGCAGTCATACCTTGCAGAATGTGTAAGGCATTTGCAGACATCTGATTGCTGTGACCACAGGAAATCCACTTTCCAGAGCTTTTAGCCATGACCTTTGGAAACCATGAGAGTCTTTCAAACACAAAGGGTGAGTTCACATGAGAGACACTGTTCATCCAAGAGCTATAAACTTGTAATTTCTTGACACTGCTACATACAACACAGATAGAATTTAAGAGTAATAAATTGTTTTCCTAAATAAAAATTTGTTCTTAAACCCCACTGGGTAGCAACAGGGCTTAGGCACTTCTGAAGATTTTATCTTACATCTGTCTTTAATATGGAAGCTTCAGACTACAAAATACAGGACAAGCAATCATCTCAAAAAGGAAAAACTAATGACTGGAAAGAAGCAGGTCAATAGTCTAAGAGGAGTCTATTTCCCTGGATTCCACATCCATACAGAACTTCAGTGACAGATGGGATTCTGTACATGAGGGTCTGCTGGAAGAAATCTGTCTGCAGAGCTAAGGACTTCACTGTCTAAACAATGAACAAAATTTGGGAAAAACATACTACTGTGAAAAACCACCTGTGCAAACAATTCTCTTTTCTGGAAAGCACACCATGCCCAGAAATAGAAAACTATAAAAATAGTAACAGCAATCCAGAGCCTAAAATGCCCAAGCCTTGTAAACAATGAAGACCAGGAGAATAAAAAGAGAAGGAACAGGGACCCACACAAACTGGATTAGCTGAGACAGCTGAAAGACTCATAGAGTTTCTAAAAGCATCTTCTTTTAAAAGGAGATTTGGAATCTGCCTTGTCCTGGCTGGCAGTAAGAGAACGTAATTTCACATACATGGTGGTCTCTAAGGCAGAGCAATAATCAGCTAACACAAAATAACTGATTTAAAAGCTTTCTTAAAAAACACAACAACAAAACAAAACAAAACAAAAACCAAAAAAGCTTTTTATACTGGTTAAATCAATAGAGTGAAAAACTTGTTATGGGTGAAAAGATTCACATCCTTGTATTTGACATCTATCAATATACAACATCTGTAAAAAGCTCAAGTGGTAAACCTTGACTTCCAGAGGGAGCGAATGGGCAGAAGGAATGGAAGGACTTAACTGAGCAATGAGGTATGGCAAAATTCCAAAAAGAAAGCAAGCTGTTCTGCAAAGTTTCCCAAATTGGTTAACTGAGCTGCATCTTCAAACATCAGCATAACTGATGAAACCCACTGTATTCCAACCATTAAGACACTGACAGCCAAGCAGCCTTCATGACACTGCAGGACATGCCAGCTCCACCTGCAGCAGTTGCTTCAATGGTCAACAGGGGCTGAATCCAGTTTACTGCTTAGGAGCTACAGAATTTAACCCCCTCCAAATTAACAGGGTGAGAGATTCTTCTTAACATTCACTTTTCTTTTCTGATGTAGTGCAATAGCATGCTAAGCGTCTAGCTGTGCCATCCTGACCCAAAAAAACCTGTTTGATCAAACTCCCTGTCAATGTGTCCACACAAGGACAAGCAATTATAATTTTCAGGGTTTGTTTAAAAGCAGAACAGAATGTGGAATTTGATAACAAAAAGTGGGAAGCACTGGCTATACATAAGAAGTCCAAGACAGTTGTTTAAAGAAGGAATAACTGAGAATCTGGCACATCTTTGCTTCCAAAAAGCACTATTGACATTCAGTAGACTTTTTGACCTCTATTTTCCATGGATGTCCATGAGGGCATACTTGTAGTCCTTTTCTACTAGAAAAGGTGAGTCTTTAATGTACCTAATAGCATATCCCACTAGCAAGATACAAGAAATAAATTTACTTTTTTTTGAGGACATTACATCCCTTCAAACACTAGACATCAAAATCCAACCACATACATGTAACAAAGCAGATGATACCTCCTGAAACACAGACATAGGATCTAAACTGTACCTTCCATAGCACTGCTTTTAAACTAATGCACTAGCTTAGAATCATTCCTCATTTGCTTTGGAATCATACGCAGCAAGATCTTCTCAGTCCTTGAAATCACACAAAGTTAAGCCACCTAAACATAACACACAACACCGAGGGAGCATTACAAATTCCTGTCCACTGAGAAGTGTTCAGGCACCTACCACTGAGGGTCCTATCTGGATACACTTCCTTTTTACATTGTTCCTCTGGCTGCCTGACTGAAAGGTATCAATTGTCATGATTAGTACAAATGTGAACCCTCTCTCCCTTCCCTCTGCAATGAACATTTTTGAAGGAAAACCAAGCACTGATTTGCCCAGTCCAGCAGTATGAAAGCGCAGAGTAAGGAGCACACTGAGAGGCTTTTTTTCTAGCTGAGGAGTGGTTTAATTCTCAGCATGGGCAAAGAGAGAATATTTGTACCGACTGATGCCAGGAACAGCACCTGTGGGATCCCAGGTACCCACCCAGGCTGCCTGGCAAGTTCCTTGAGGGCACTTCAGCTGCTGAGTGAGGACTCCACCTCTCCTTGGGCTCAGGGGGAAAGCCTGGGGGCAGCCAGGTTCGATGGTGGAAACACCCTCACATCCACACAGACCACAGGCAACATTCCAAAGTTGCAGCATGAAAAGTGGGTGTGCTGGTAATGACCCAGGGAACTTTTTTTTAATGCCTTGCAACACATTTGAAGCCAACTGAAAACTGGTCAGCTGTCCCTGTCATACACTCATGCTGTCAGTGTAAGAAAGGCCGCCATGCTGTGCTAAGGTGACAGCTGCCAGGCCTGGCCTCAAATGCAGACAGGCCTCCTTACCATGCTGGAGTCATCAGGTTGGGCTGAAGGGCAAATTTGGTCTGCCTTTATGCTGAAGTGGAGCTATTTCCATGGAATCTAGCCTGAGGGAAAAAAGCAGAAAGTCCTATTTGAGAGGTTAAGTCATTAGGTGCTACTGCGAGAGTAACAACAAAGCACTTGGGAAAGACCAGGTATGAGGGAGACAAAGGTCCAGGCTCAGAGCACATGCCACAGCATCAGGTTTAGGTGCTCAGAGTCTGCAAAGTGACAAAAATGGCATCTTTGCTCTCCCTTTGTGCATGCACTGGAGTCTCACGGGCCCCAAGGGACACACCACCCTCCCACTGCTGTGCAGTCCTAAATAAACCCAAGTATGTACTGGCTCTCATCAAAATAGTCAGCCAAAGCACAGTAACCTCAGCAGTCAATCATTCTGTTTTCAAATGTCAAGGACAGCAGTTTTGCTGTTTGGAGAGAGCTGAACTTCATGTGTAAACATAAGGCTGTTTTCCTGAGAGCTCCTGACACACCATTTTCAGACCTCCCACTATGCAATTTTTATTTATTTTTCAGAACAGAATTGTGTTTCCATCTTTTGTATTTCAAGAAAGCTCTCCGTGCTTCAGCATGTAACATCCAAAGATGGAAAATCTGGGCAAGCTGCCTGATCATAAAGCAGCTCCCATGCCCTCCTTGGCTACAAAGGGTACTGCAAGGACTACTACAAATTGAAGTCCAGTGCATGCAGGAGGATGGGTTACTGGTAAGGTTTTAGGCCTTTGGAGACCAATTACAGTCTCCTGTTTTTTCACTTTAGACTCAAACTGGTATTGACTCAGCTGAGAGAAAGACAAGCAGCATTAGTACTGGAGATGAACCTCAGCTTTACTATAGCAGCACATTTTAGCCTTCTTTTCACTGGCTCATTTCCTTAGCCAGTTCTTGAGGATGAAAATGTTGCTGTTCTTTGGTAGATACGGAAATCTGTCAGCAGAGTTCACCTGTCCTAACACTGACACACGAAAAATGGGAACATTTTCAGCCTCTCTTAAGCTCTGACCTGACCTGCTGCACGTACCAAAACAGCAATGTATCTTTTTCCTTTTCTTCCCTTGGCAGGGAGCTGCTCTCCCCCCCACCCCACACACACACACACGCAGACGCACACGCGCTCGCACACGGCCGACAGGACCAGGAGAGGGTATGGCCAGAGTCTATGGAGCAATGTCCAATTAGCACATCGTTATGAAATTCTTAGAATGCTTCTCCCAAAGAATATAAAGTTTAACACATTCTGTACATGTTGTTGGCTTCTTAGTTATAAAGTAAACACAGTAGCAAACTGTCCATAAAGTGTTGACTCAGTTTAAACGCAGCCCCTTCTCATTTTTGTCTTGCTGAAAGTCCCTCTTCCAGTCAGAAACGCTCCAGTGATGTGGGCATTCGGTGTGTGACAGCAGAGGAAGGAAGAAAGAGGCACTTTTGATCGGCTGGTATTCCTGGACTTCCCTGTTTCCCGCGGAGGTCTATGTTCCTGACACTAGATGGTAGTGTTAGCACGGAAAACCGCTGTGGATAGGCACTTGGCAACAAGGCTCCAAGGCAGTGCCCGCTCTCTGCTATGTCATCAGGATTGGTTTCTGCCGCACTTCCAGGATATCTGGGCATGGGAGAGAAACAAAGAGACACAGCCAACGTAAGAGGCTCTTGAAAGCAGCCACAGCACCAGGAAGCATGAAAAACTGCAGACATAAGCACGGACTGTGGCACGGCCCACCAGGAATCTAAAACATGGTGAGTTTTGCCTGCTAAAATCTGAGTTAACCAGGATGCAGCTGGGAGGAACTGAAAGGTGACAAACTGCAAATATATCCCCCCATGTGGAGAGGATAGCTGATCTAATACCATTTATACTGGGATTAAATCCACATCAGATCCACATTAGACAAGGAGCGACAATATTTTCCAGGGAAACAAGTGTAAGTGCCATGAACAAGAGATACCAAGGGGTTTCCCATTCTTGAAGGGGCAAATGCAACATCCCCAAGTCCCTTAAGGAAAATTATGTAGGTACAAATAATTCAACTCTTCCATTCATTCTATAGCCCAAAGCCTACATTTCTGCACTCAAAAAGCTGCCATAAAAAAATTTCATTTTTTAGCTCCTCAATTCCATATTGTCCAAGTGGGACAGAATTTGAACCTTAAAACTTCGGTTGTAATCTTGGGCATCTTTCTAAATATAGGCAGAAAAACCAACATGGAAGGGCGCTAGGCAGAAATATCTGGAAACTAGCCTGTGATGTCCTTTTTAGGGCTCAACAAAGAACAAGGAACATGGGAAAAGGTAGCACACAATTTAAAGGCTGATCAAATACAACTGCACAAAGAGGAGGACACGAGCCAAAATTGATCCCCAGCTCCAGAGGGCTCCAGCCACATGTGTAAAGACTTAAACACAGTGGAGGGAGTCCAGTGAAGGGCCACAGAGATGACTAAGGAACTGGATCATCTGACATAGGAGGAGAAGGTGACAGAAGTGTGATTTATCCAAAAGGGTCAGAGTGAAGTAGCACTTCATTAAAGTCAAGATATTTTAAAAAAGTACTTTGATCACTATCACTGGGATTTTAATATCTTAGTACAGGTTTCCTGAATTACCCAAGAGAAATGAGCACCTTTCCCACTTCACCCTGCCCTACATGTAATGCTCCTGCTACCTGGAAAGCTGCCACTGGCATAAATACATTGATTACAAAAAGGCCTTGGAAACAGGGCCTACACAATATGCCAAGATAAAAGAAATGTGGATAGGGAAAAACGGCAGATGAAAGTTCTGCCTTACACCCCAGAAATTTCATGCCCTGTTTCTGTGTATTTCAATATATACCCCAATTCCTGCAACCTTATGTTCAACAAATTAAGTCTTAGAAAGGATGTTCAAGCACAAAGCCAACATTTGAGCACAGAGGCATTTGTGCCACCCCCTTGAGCAGATATTAAATGCCAGCAGTAACAATACATCTTCTGTGAATTCCAAAGTGCCTGTGGTGAGAGAGTGAGTAAGCCTGGAGCTCCAGCTAACTTGTTGTAAGGCTATCAACACAACAACCATAAGGAATAATTATGGATTTTGCTGAAGCATTGCTCAAAATCCATCCTTATTTACTGATTTTTTAACCGGAATCTGTAATTTCTTCTAAACTGAAATCAATCCCTATTTACAACAGCATTCCAGAGAAATCCTTGCTCCTCTGTCTTAACATCAGAATCCCCCAACATGGCAGGCCAATTCACCTGTTAAAATTCGATGCAATGGCAAGGTGATGTATGTTAAGTGTGCATAGAGTAGAAAGTTTTCATCTGTTCTGTTCAGCTTCAGCCAGGAGCCCACCAGCGAGCGCCCCGTCCCCGACAGGGAGCGCGAGCGCAGGTTTGTCGCGTTGTGCAGATCTGTAAAGGCAGGAAGACACAGCAAGCCTCAAGGGATTGGACTTTACTGGAACCCCTCTGAAACTCCAAAAAAAAACCAAAAGAGGAAAGCCTCCTATTCGTTGTTTAGAGGCAAATCACATGCAGGACATTGTCACAACAGGTTTTTTAAAACCAGACCGACCTTGCCTAGCACAGAGGTCACTATTTAGACTGAAGCTAATAAATGGTAGCAGCAGCAGCTGAAAACAACAGACAGGAGAGAACTTATGTTACCATACTGCACCAGCATAACACTAACTCAGCCTTGCCTCATACACAAAATCATAGAAGAGACCTAAAATTAAGTACTTACTCATGCAGGAATTCACCAGGGTAACAAAACAGAAATTGTTCCTTTTGAAGAAAATTGCCACGTAGCAGACATGGGGAGATTCAACATTAATACCTCAGTTTCCTGCACACCTCCATGCACACCCTGAGCCACACCTAGGACCCTTCAAGCTGAGCCACTGTTCTCAGAATTAGTTTAGATGTCCCCAAGTAACTTTTAAAATGAAAAGATACCGAGTCCCCTGTAGGCTAGAGGTGCAGGTCTCTCCCACAGCCACGTGCTGCATTTTTGCAGTGTTTTTAATAAAATCTTTGCTCTATTGCCCTGTAAAATTCAGCCCTGTCCCACAGTGCTAAAATCAGATGTTGAAGTCAACATATAGATTCTGAATCAGAGGGATCCAAGCTCTGGGACTGAAAGCAGATCTTGATCCAAAAAGGAAAATACATGGTGGCAGCTACTCTAGAAAGATGCACAACAATGTGGGAGGAAAAAAGACTGTGAAAAATCCTTCCCTCCTTCCCTATACATGGGTATAGCCAAGCTGTCTATTGCCTCTTCCCACATATGACCACTGTGCCATGAGCACTGTGGTGATCAGAGCAGAAGGAGCTGACTCTGGAAGCTCCTGTGCAAATAAGCACAGCTCTCTTGGTGTATCACACTTGCACACAGCAAAGCCACTGAAGTGGGCCTTGGTGGGCTGCTCCTGTTCACCACAGGTCTGTCTGGCAAATCCCCAGCAGCCCTGGCTGTACCAAGGACACTGCTGATCTTTACACAATCCACATCTTTTCCTCCACCCACAAAGCCAAGATGCACCCAAATCTCTGCTCCTATCTCTGCCTGGCTTTTTCTGGCCAAAATAAGAGAGTTTCAACACTGCAGCTTCTGAGGAGCACTGGGAGGACATTCAGGTTTCTGAAATTTGTAAAAAAAAAAGCAATTTAGTTACTAATCCTTATAGAAAACTCATCTTTGAATAAATCAGGCTTCCTAGCATAAGCTGTTAAAATATTCCTCCTTTTATTTTTCAGATGAGGAACAATAAGGTCAAAACACTTAGAAACCCCTTCTTGGTATTTTTTTATGAATGCTATAAAATATCTGAAAAACCTAGAATTTGTTTACTTCCATAAATATGTTAGAAAGAAAAGGATATGAAAATAAAAAGAATGTCCATCATTATCATTTAATACTCTAGGATCAGACCCTGCAAGACAACCCTGAGCAGGCACTGCACAACCCATGAGGACTGCCAGAGAAACACCTTGAACTCTGCTCTGTCCTGGGCAACCTCCAAAGTAAAGACACCAAAAACAGCACTGCATGTGGGGAAAGCTGCCCTTCTCCCCACACTACCCTGTGCCTAGTAAAACATACTAACACACATCTCATTTGAAATAACCTATGTTCTAATCAGGCAAATTAAGGGAAAAGAGATGAGCTAAGGTTTTTATTGATAGAACCCTGGATTAGCTACCATTGGTTTAAGCTGCCACAAAATTTGCATTGAAAATTGTCACTTCAATTGGTTTTTTAATGTGCAATTCTTTATTAGCTAAAGTGGCTGCTGATAGGCAATATCTTTGCTACTTCAGTCAGAACTTGTAATCTGGGAATTACCTTTGGGTTTATCTGTTAGAATGCTAACAGACAGATTTGTTGACTGAATTGTTTTTAAATATATGAAAAGCAGTTTGACATTGACACTTTTGAGTTTCCTGTCTCACAAGATTGTGATGTGATTGGGATTTATATACTATATTCTGAGTCAGGCTCCATCTTGCTGGTTGTTTCCTGCTGAGTAACTAGAACTTAAAGGAAGAGTTCCACAAGGCATTAAATTGTTATACAAACTCATTAGGTTTTCCTTTGTAAAGTTCAGAACTGATTCAAAGCCAGTTAAGTAAATGCCTTTTCACCAGCTTTAACCAACTCTGGACCAAATCAGAATTCAAAGAACTTGTTGCTGACAACCTGCCCTGCCCCACTATACCTGGAGAAGTGCCCCCAGAGACTGTGGCACCTGGGAAAGGGGGAGGATCTCAGCTGCTCCAGTTTCTCTCAAATAGGTTCATATAAAAGAAATAAGTTTTAATCTATTCAGGAGTTGTGGGCTCCAGCCTTCAAAGAGATGCTTAAGCCTGTGAAAAATCTCATTTTCAGCGAGGCACTGGCTGTGGAGCTCTTGTCTTTCCACCCTGGAAACATTCTTGAAAACCCTGCACTGGGATCCCTTTCCACAGCTCTGTGCCCTCTCCAGACAGGTCTGTTTAGCGTCAGTATTTCTCTCACCTCCACCATCATCATCTCTGAAGAACTCCTCACTGTCATTTGCTGAATGGGACTTTTTCATCTCAGCAATTCGATTCCGGGGCACTTTTCTCTTGAGGGATGGGGAGAAGAAGGACGGGCGGTTGTTACGTTCTGGGGTTGGTGGTGTGCTGAAAGAAGTAACCTGAAAGGGAAACAGAAGAAATGCTGGAGAAAGTCTTGGTTTTCCCTCCATGTGCCACAAGGCAATCACACGTGTAAAAATCAGAATGATGATTGGTATCTAGCTCTGTTTTATCAAAGTGGCTGGAGAATTTAAACTGAACAATCATCTCAAGATGCTCAGGGAGGGGAAAATATTTTGATATATCACAACCCTCAACTGTTACATGAATAATGAAAAACCTCTCTCTTCAAATTATCACTTTTAACAAGGATTTACAGTCATAACAGCACAAAATTATTAATTTAGGCACCAAGAATGTCAATTTTATTTTTGCATGTTGAAGTGCAGGAGACTTAAATTTGCACTAAGAATGTACTGTATTGAACACACTCAAAATGTGCATCTTCATTTCTTTGGCACACACAAGGCAGCACTCTCCCTAGTGGGAAGGCTGTCCCATGGGATCCCTGTGGAAAGTCAGTGTCCCTGGGGAGCAGAGTCACAAATTCCTGAGCCCAGCACACTGAGGCAGAAGTGAAGTCAGAGCTCTCCTTTGTGTGTGTCATGTTTCAGTACTGGAAGGGGGAAATGAAGCTGTGGTGCCTCAGAAGATTTGGTTAGTCCAAGTGATGAGAAATAACAGAGATGGAACTGTCTGTGGTGAAACTCAGGTTAGGGACAGAACTATGGAGACATCCTTCCTTCAGAGCAGTAGTTGCCACTGAGTAAACTACAATTAAAGCCAATTTCAGTTCTCTCCAATACCTGTTTTGGAGAGAACTGAAATGTCATGCTGATGTTTGGCTTTGATTGCAATATTTTAATAGTTTCATTTCAAAGGGAAGAAAATAGGGATAACTTCTTTGCAAAATGGATGTGAGTCACTTTTATCTTGTCCTTCCTTCTTGACAGAGTCAATTTAACAATCCCATAACTCTCCCTGAGCTGGCACATGACACTGCTCATATTTGTCCAAAGAAATGCAGAGAGAGGTAACATGGAGTGATGATGGCAGTCAAGCCAGGTTGAATGCAGAAACACTCCATGTTGTTCCTCTATCACTAATGTTAAAAAAAATAAAAGAAGGGCATTGTAACACCCAACTGATGCTCTTCCCAGCACACTTCATTTCTAATTTTTGCTTGTCTGTTTTTAATTTGGAAGTAATTTCATATCATACTGAGGGAGAAAACCAGAAACAGACATAGCAGTGTTAAAACCATTAGCAAAAAGCAGTGGTAACCCATTATCAAATCTCATTTGACATTTTCCAGCCAACACTGGCAGCCTTGCAGACAAAAGATCATGTTGTCCCTCCAGGCCTGATTTCTTCAGGCTGTGCTTCTGTGGTAGAGAGCAAGAACATCCAGTTAATGAGTTCTTTGCTGGTAGCTCATGCTGCCTTTTACCAAGTCAGGAACAAAAACCACACTGCCTCTATGGAGACCTCTAGAAGCTGTCCTGCAGATCTTTAAATGATACAGGTTAGCTGCACTACACAGAAAACCATGTTAGGCTCCATAAGGGACTGACCCAGCCCAGGTCTGTGCAGGTATTTTGAAGACATGTTGCCTAATCCCCATTAACCAGGTAAAATATCCTAAGGGAAAATAAGGCTAGGATTGAATAAAGGCCAAATCAGCATCTGTGGTCTGATTCTATTGGCATTTTACTGCACTTGCATTGAAATTAAGCATATGCATGAATACAATGCTGCATCTGGATCTGTGATCTTTGCTTTAGCATTAAGCAGGCTTTGTGTTGGCAGTATTCCTCAGTGGCAAAACCTAAAAGCACCACTCCCTGTGAGGTTTAGTAAGCAATCTTCATAATACACAAATTACACGTTTCTAGGTAAATCCCATTTCGTACAGAAGCAGAATCCATTTTTTTTTTTATAGCAAACAGGCAGAAACACTGGTTTCCCTGGCATCAAGGCTGCTGTTGTTTCAACAAAACACTCCTCCAGAAGCACGAATCATCCAGTCATCTTTGTATTCAGCATTTGCTCAGGGGAAACTGTGTTAAAGAATCCATCTATCATACTGAGTACAACCAAATTACACACAGGCAAACCTAACTACAGAACCTTGATGGCAATTAACCCCAGCTACAGCCTGCCTCATGGCTTAACAAAGCATGTTCATGCTTCCTCTAAAGAGAGTATTTCTGTCTGCTACTTACTCTCTCATGCACTGGGGAGTCTGGATTTGAATCTTCTTCTGTCCCATATGGTGAAGTGTCACCAGTGGAAACTCTACTGACTGCCATCTCTGCATGTCCTTTTCCCTGTGGTCCTTTCATTCGGACAAACTCCATGTTGTTGTATTTATAAAAGCCAAAAGACATTCTTTGAGCCATCTTGGCTGCAACACTCACCTACAATGCATCAAGACAGGGAGAGAAAAACATGTAATAACAGCTCTACAACTTGAAAATAACATCCTCTGAAAGCAGTTATCTAAGAAAAAGTCAGAACCGTAGGGGATAATGATTCCTAAGAAACATTTTAAGCCAAAATCTGAAGTGATCTCCAAAGGGAAAGTAATTTTACAGAGACAAAAACAGGTTCTGACAAGAACCAAGTCCTTCAGCCATCCCAGAGGCAGAGTTAGCAGTGGCACACTGAAAGAAAATCAAAGGTTTTTATCCAGGCCCACAGACTGTGGCACAGAGAGCACAGGCAGGCATGTGCACAACTTGATGCAGCCTGTGCTGGGGCACTCATTTGAGTCCAAAAAGCAACAAACACACACAAGATGCCTCAAACCAGCAAAGCACACCCCACAACTGGGTTACTACTTTGTGCCAAGTCATTTATGACATTTTTATGTCCACACTGTCAAGGCCAAATTCTAAGGAACCAGCCCCATGCACAACCAACCTGCACTGCACAGCTCGCCAAGACACCCTGAGAGCTTTAAATCCCCTCAACAGAGACAGAGGCTCAATTTCCAGCCAGCACAACTGAACTGAAAATTGAACTGAGAACTGAAAAAAGGAAGAGACCAATAGGAAAACAGTCAAGGTTTTGCTAAGTAAAAATGATGCCTTAAGTTTTCAGCTTTTATCCATAAGTTTAAGTGATTTATTGCAATTTTCATCAGTTTATGAAAAGGCCAAGATGCTCATCCAGCTTGTAGTATACTGAGAATTACAGAATTCTGGAATAATTTAGATTAGAAACAACCTTTAAGATCATTAAGTCCAATCATTAACCAAACACTGTCAAGCTCACCATTCAATCATGTCCTTAAGTGTCACATCTACACATCTGTTAAATATCCCAAGGGCTGAGGACTCCACCACTTCCCTGGGCAGCCTGTGTCAGTGCTTGACAACTCTCCCAGTAAAGGAATTTTTCCTAGTATTCAATCTAAACCTTCCCTGAAACAACTGAAATCAAGTAATCTTCAAAAGCATAGAGATTACTCCTGTTCTGTCAAAAGAATGGGAAAATTTCAAGTTTTGCCTCTGGCCATAATGAAATATTTGAAGAGTTAACAATTTTGCTTCATCTAACAAAATAATATCAAGTAGCTGTATGGTCAATCAGGACATTCCTAGGCTATGAGGTGACTTTACCACATCAAATCTTATCTTTCCACTGCAGGGCTTTCTTTTTATGTTATCTTCAGTGATTCTGCATTCCCACTTGGTTTTAATAAGCCAGCTGCTGACAGTGTAAGGCCACAAGATAATGGTGGGAGAGAAACAACTTTTGTTTCATGTTCTCTCAGAAACCTGCTGGAAGAGTGTAATGACTCACATTTAAATCAGGGAGAAGGGAAAACATTCAGAAACTCTCCTGACAAGGGTAGAAACAAAGAGAAATTTAGAGACACAGTAAATATTGTGAGAATTTCTTTATTTCTAAAAACCTCTCAGGATTGTCTTCATAATAAACCATTTGAGAAGTTTATTGACTCTTGATTTACGCACTAAGTACTGAATTTGAAGGTGAAAGTGCTGGTATTTCATATTTCTGTAGAAAGCAAAGAAAGCCTCTCTCAATGGCAGTAAGACTTCAGGGGTCTTTTGAAAACAGCCATGAATGCAAAATATAATGAAGAAAAAATACACTTTATCACTTTAAGGTAGTTACCAGAGTTCAAAATCTCCCATGAAATCATACCTTCTCTGAATACAGAAATATCTATGATTTTTCAAGAAAATGAAGAGGCTCCAAGAACTGTTGTTCAGGTCCATTCCTCTGTCACACTCTTGACTATGTATCCCTACCTTCCCTCTTCTGGCAAACAGCAGAGGAATATACCCTCAGTTATCTGAGCCAAAACCAGCAGCTTTCAGCTAACTTTCAAAGCCAAAAAAGACAGACTATGATGCAGCTGATCTAACAGGACAAAGAGCTGACAGCCTCAGCCACAAAGAAAATCTAATCAGAGCACTATTGCTGCAAAGGACATTGTCTTTCAGAAGCTCCTTACCCTGTTGTCATAGACCTTCTTGAGCGCTTCATAGCGGATGGACCCCTGGAAAATCACCCCTTGGAAGGTGTTGCTTTTATCACTGGCCACTAGCTCCACACAGACCATTTCTCCTTCTCCCACAGTCATGTCACTGAAAACCTGCCAAAGATGCAAGATGAAACACTTTGATGCAGAGCTGTTCAAGTCAAAATACATTTAGATTCCCATGGCTGACCTTTATACCCAAGGAAGTTTCAATATAAATTGAAAGGAAGCAGAATGTTCCACCCCAGCCTTTCAAAACAAAAACAAAAACAGACTCCAGGCAGTGCACACTGCAAATCACTTGTTGAGATGAGCAGCTCTCACATCAGTCTGTCATGCTTCAGCCCATCAGAGACACAGATGCCAAAATCCAACTTTAAGATCATATTTCAAACATTAAAGAGAGAGGAAGATTTAATAAAATAAAGTAAGATCTAGCAGAAGATAACCCTCAACTGGTCAAGAATATTTGTTCAAATGGTACAAGAAAACAGCTAATCAGGATGTAAGACTAGAATAAGACAAATTTTCACTGCTGCAACAAGAAACTCACCTCCTCAAAACTGTCAATCATGAAGAATATATTGGGGTAGCTGATCTTTGACTCCTCTCCTTTACTGTCCATCGGGTGCTTGCTTGGAGATGCAAATACTTGCTGAGAAAGATGCAAAAAAAGACACTGCTTCTCAGTTAAATGTGCTTGGGAACAGACACACCAAACAAAAGGCAAGTAATTACAAAACACCTCATGCTGGCACTTACACTAGAGATGCTGGACATCCTGCAAGCACAGCTGAGCTGGTTTCTGAGTAAAAGCCAGATTTGCAATAATGGCACTTGAGAAATCCTTGGTTTTCACATGCAGGTAATCAAAAAGTCATTGCTTCACAGTAAATGTCCCTGTGTGTACCTGACCTCTCACCACACTACAGTACAATGTCATACTTTCTCATCATCACTTTCAGGTGCCTTTAAGTTGCTGCAATGTGCTGCAAAGTAAAATGCCACAGTGCAAGAAAGTTACCACGAAGCAGACGACCCAACACCTTCACTTTAATTTGTTGTTGTTTACTCAGTACCACACTAAGATCAACCTCCCTCAGTGAGGGTAGCTGTGGCTGTCCTGGGATGATTCATAATGTTATTTTATTCCATACTGACCTGTACCCAAAAACTGTTATGGTATCTTTACAACCCTACAGCTGCAGACCTTGTGTGTGTGAGGTGCTATCGCATTTTTGAAATTGATTTTTGAAATCAGTGCGGAGGCAGTTTCTGGGCTCTTGGCTGTGTAGTATTCACTTCACTGACTACTTGGTCTTTGTTGAGGCAAAGACTTTCTTTCCTGTTTTTCGTTCTCTCAATATTGTGTGTGGGGGGGTTGTTTGTCTTTGTTTTGTTTTGGGGGGTGTTTGTTTGTTTGTCTGTCTGTCTAGGGGAGACTGCAGTTAGTGATTTTGGGCTGAGGGCAAATTCCACAGGTGCCCACCTGTAGCAGTCCTTGCTCCAGTCCAAGCTATCCCAGGAGAGAGAAAAAAAAAATACTATGGAGAGTCTCTCTTTAGTGGCAGCTTTGGGTTTGCAACTGTAGCTACTTGTAGAAAATGCATTTTGCAACTACAAACTGTTTCAAAGTGAACTTGGCAAACGCTGCTGCCAGCCAGGAGAAAAGGGAGCGAGTTCCTGCGGCCAGGCCCGGCCGTGCCAGTGCCCCCAGGCCGGTCCCTTCCCCTCAGCCCGGCAGCAGCAGAGCCCACACAGATGGAGAATTTCCATCTGCCGCAGGAACAGCTCTGTGGGCTCCTGCCTTCCTGGTAGGGGTTGCCACCATCCTGTCACTCTGTTCCTGGGGACACACGGCCACCTAGGAGGCGCCATCTCGGGAGGGAACAGTGTGCGCCATCTTCCCTTCGTCCCGTGGCCGCATGGCTGCCACCTGCAGGTGCTATTTTGGGAAGAGGTGTTTCTGGCATTTTGGGCCTCCCTTTGTTCCCGTGGCGTTTTGTGTTATAACAGTTTGGTATCTAGCAGTTATTTATTTCCCTCCCCCAACTGTTGGTATCTGTTTGATAATAAAATGTTAATTTTTTCACTTAGATCTACTCGTATTTCATTCCTTACTGGGGGAAAGGGATTGGTTGGAACCAAGGGGGAAATTACTCATTTCAGAGTGCCCACCTCTTTAGAATGTCTCAAAGTGTTGGAAATGATTCCAAGTGTAAATATTTTTTTTATGTAACTTAAGTCAGGGATTTTGTTCACCTTTGCCCTGGGAGGAAGGGAATTGAAGTTTCTTTTCGGGGAACTGTTTCATCACTCAAGGCCTGAGAGCTCAACAGACTGAGAGTAGTTCAGAAGATACAAAAAAGATAACAACCATTAAAACAAACATCAACTCCAAACATCTCCCTGGTGGGGAGAAACCTGATCTGGGAAAAGAGAGATAAGGGAATGAAGAATGAGAACCTAATTAACATCTAAGGTGCAGAGATTGATAACTAATAGGAAACCAAATACTAAGAACTGTGTAATGTGTGACCAATGAACATTGAATCAATGAATTTCTATGGGTTTTGACTGTAAAAGTGAAAAATCTAGCAAAAACTATGTGTGATGGAATGATTTTCTCTGTACAACCCAGGCAATGTGTGGGTGAAATGATTTCTGTTGCACATCCTGGCGAGAACAACATCCTGGCCATAATAAAGTAATGCTTTGATTCTCTCACACTAAAAAAGTTTTAGAGAAGTTTTTGCTTTTCCCACGGTTTCTGTGACAAAACCAAGACAATGGCTCACAGGAGGACAAGCACTTGGTTTCTCATCCGCATCTTGTGCTTCTGTTTCTTTCCCTATCACTATGCTTCCTCTTGCACATTTCTCCCTCCTCAACTCCTTTAGGGACTTTGTTTAAATAGCTAAAGGCTTTAGATTTTATCATTCCAAAAAGATTCATGAGTAGATCAGGAGAGAGAAGGAATTCATACCAAGCAGCTTTCTTTGCTTCCACATTTGTTTACAAACAAAGCCTTGAATTGAAGTAACCTGTTAAATCTTAGCCCACTGTGAACATGCTGAAAGCGATGGATCTGAACAAGCTGACATTCTTGCTACAAACAATTCAACACAAAACGTAATTAAGGACAGGATACTAGATATTCACAAGAGGGTTGTTTTTCCTAATTTGTATTTATGCAGCCTTTATGCACATTGAATAGAATTAAAAAGAAAGGTTGCTTCAAGACTAGAAACATCATTAGAAAGCGATCGGACTCCTCAAAAACGCTACTTGCACCAATGCTTGAAACAAGGATGCTCTTCCAGGCATACTCGCTCTCACGCCAGCCAATGAACAACAAAACACGCTCCCAAATTCACCTCCAGTCAGGCACACCTGAGGAAATTACAGTTTGTGGAGATCTTACTGTCAAGCCAGCAGTTTGCAAAATAAAGCTGGCCTTTTTCATACTGGCTTCATGCCACAGGCACTCACTTGTGTGAACAGAGTAGATTTGCCATAGCTCTGGAGTAGGACAGCAAACCTTAGGCCATCAACATCTGGCTGCACATGGGCAGGAGAAGACACATTTTCTAAAGCAAGAACCATCAGAGCAGAAATGCAGATCCAAACCAGTTGGATTTTCTTCATCTAAAACCAGCAGCCTCAGTAGTGGATGTGACAATAAATGCCCAACTGCAAACATGCTTTCACAGCATATGGAATTGCCTTTGCTCTCTCTATAGATGAATGTGGTGATGCTAAAACGTTACTGGTATGTACTGGCAAGTTTAATATGGAAAAGGGAAGACAACAATTTATAAGCAGTCCCACAGTAGGAGCCTCTAGAAAGGAGGAACAAAAAACTTCCTCTTCATTCTAAATACTGCTCACGTGCAGTAAGGGCATATCTCCCGCATCTTCTCTTTCCTAGTTTTCGAATCTGCAAATAATGCTTACAGATTTTTCTCAAAAACATTTGCAGAAGTTAACTTGGGGTGAAATTTGGACTAGCCAAAAGAGAAAAAAGTAATGAGAAATAACAGGCTTAAATCAGCACTGCAATGTGGCATCTCAACAGCACCTAAAGAAAAAATTATGTGCTCAATCAATGTAAATCACAGAGACAATAACCAGCATTGCTAGTTCTGTTTGTAGGCAAAGCAGAAGTTCTTTTACAGTGGTTAAACATAATTTAAAACTAAAGAACATTGGTTTATTAAAATAAAGCCACGCAAGCAGCTGCATGAACTAAGGGAATGGAAAGGCCTGGGAGAAACAGCCATTTAAATGCAACAGGAGCCTTTAAAAAGAATTTCTGCTAGCTAGCAGAAGTTGTTGCAAGATCTACATTGCAAATTGAAATTCAGTGGGGAAGCCTCAGGTTTCTTGTTCCTATCCCCTTTATGCCTATTATTCAGTCTCTTCCACTATGCTAAACCCTGGAATTAACTGTACACAAAAGATAAAAGCCTATGGGGTGGACATGAAAGGGATGAGCAGTTTAAGAGACCAGGAATCTTGTAAAATAATAAAACCATAAACTGATAATCACGAAATTGTCTGCCACTTAGCAACTTCACATTAGAAACTTACCCTGAAGGCTCCTCATAATTCAGATCTCATACAAGTTCAGGTTTAGTCTCAGACTGGGGAACAGTTGGGGATCATATTCCTTCCTCTCCCGGCACCTTCCCTCTCTCCCCTAAATCCAGCAGGCATTTACACACCCTGAAGCCTGCAGGGGTCTCCACAATTCTTTGAGAGGGGCTATAAAGGACATTTAGATCTCACACCTAGGTAACTGGCAAGAAATGTCACTATGCAAAGACTTGAGACGCTTCACAAGGATGAATCTGTCAGACCACAGCCTGAGAACCACTGCCTCAGTTTTGGAGCAGTTTTTAGGATTAGGTAATACTGGATACCAGCCTCTGATCCAAAGCACTAAAAGGGGAAGCTCACCTGAGATTTCTTTTTGTGAATATGAATATCTCCTCCATCGGAGCGTGTGCACACAGCACAGGTCACCACATAATCCAGCTGGAAGAGGGCACCAGACAGAGAAATTAACATTCAGAGTTAGGAAAACAAAACATACAGAACACATTCTCCTTTTTTTTTAGCCCTCTGTCTAAAAAGTAAGATATTTTGGTGTTGCTATTCTCTTTACACTCTTTACTATACTGAGCTGGCTATAATTTTTAAGCTTGTGTTTGTTCATTAACTCAGTGAAATCGAAACCTCTTGTATATCAAAACCTGCTTGTTGAGGTGACAACTGACAGGTAAGGAAAGTCCTGCCAATATTGTTTAACATGAGCTTAATTTCAGCTGGAGGAATAAGCAGCACACACATCCCCACACCCCCCCTCACCCCCACACACCCCTAAGCACACCTTAGGATAGAAATGGAAAATATTTCCTCCCTTTGAATAGGAAAAAAGAGACACTAATGAACACCAGTGACATGTTAGAGAGGTCAGAAAACACTAGCACAGCCTTCCAAACAACCTGAAAAAAACTTAAAAGGAGCAAGTCCAATAGCTATGGACAGCAATACCCAGCTGTAATAACATCTCTGAATTCTGACTGTAGCAAATGTATTCTGGTTTTATTGAGCATCAAATAAAGGCAAAAGCTGCTCTCTGCAGAGAAGTTCTACAAAGAGACTTCTGGGAGGAAGGAGAGAGAATGAAAACAATTTATTTTCCAGGATGTCAACAGGAGCCAACAGTTTCCCATTCTGAGATCATAATGAGCAAAACTTTTAAGGGATCTCAGATGATTACAGTAATATTCAGCTTTCCTAAGCACCAATGCAACACACACAATACCCAAACAACCTATGACTCAATTAAAGAAGTAATTAGTTCTGGCTTCCTGTTCCTACCACCGAATGTTTTATTAAAGTTCTGTTGTCAAGAGCAGTAACCCCTCAGCATGATTTATGATACTGCATTTCCACTCTTCTCTCTTAGCTGCACTAGTACTGTGAACTCTAATGGAAATGCTGCTTGTCTAAGTCTCATTCATTCTCAAACACCATTAAACTGGATGAAGCCTTCCTTTTGCAAAAACTTTGTTACAGAGCAGAGAACTCAGCCTAGCTTCACTGCATACAGCTGAAGTTTTCTGTAGAAAGCTATTAGCACTCTACTGAAAAATAATAAAAACCTCAGTTTATGTCATTTAGATTCTGAAAGGCAAAACTGAATAGTGAAAGTTAGATAAGCATCACTGTTACCTTCTGCAGGATGAGGTTCAAGTAGACACTCTCTTCCCAGTCAATGTCAGGGTCTCCCAGGCCAGGAAGTTTCTTAGAATCTCTTCGGTAAACTTCAACTTCAACCTGCTAAGAAAATACCACATCTCTTTGAAAACTATTACTTAGAGGTATGTATTTCCAAATATCAAAGTGGTATCAGAAGCTGCAGAGCACATAGCTTCCTAGTTTTCTGTCAGAGTCAGATTTTGCTGACGATGCAAGGCTTTGTGTGGAAATGAACTGGGGAAACACGGGATGTACAAGCAAACAGGGGAAGAAAGGCAGGAGAAATGTCTCTGTGCAGAAGAATCTCAGTTTTTGACAGGAGCTTCAATTATTTCTTGTAACAGGCATGCTTCAGCAAAAATGAAATTAATAAAATCAGGGATGCACACACAAGTATTTCTCTTAACACAATCCCTCAGAATCAAGCATGTCACTACACTAATGCTCAACATGGCCCAGCCCATAGCTATTGCTTATTTTCCATTGGCATGGGAGTACCTGGGAAGACAAAGTCTAATAATTAAATCACAGAATATGCCAACTTGGAAGAAGAGCCACAAAAATCATTCAGTCCAATTCTTGGCCCTGTACAGGACCATACCCAAGAGTCACACCATGTGTCCCTTGGGGATGGTCCTGTGCACTCCACAGAGGATATTTTGGAAACCCCTTTGTACTGGGCTTGCATGGCCAGGTTTTGGTAGCAGGGAAGCTACAGAGGTGACTCCTGTGAGCAGCTGCCAGAAGCTTCCCTTATGTGCAGCAGAGCCGATGCCAGGATGGACACACTTCTGGCCAGGGCTGAGCCTGTCCATGAGAGTGGCAGCAACTCAGGAATAACAGGTTTAAGAAGAGGAGGTAGATTCCTGAGAGAGGCTGTGGTCCTGGGGAAAATCCACAATGGAGCAGGTTCCTGGCAGTATCTGAGAGAGAAGAGTCCAGGCTGGAGCAGGTTTGCTGGCAGGACTTGTGACCCTGTGGGGGACCCACACTAGAACAGCCTGTGTCTGGAGGACTGACCCTGTGGAAGGGATCCACACTGGAGCAGTTTCTGAAGGACTCTCCCATGGGAGGGACCCCACTCTAGATCAGGGAGAGTGTGATGAGCCCTCACACTGAGGACAAAAATGTGCAGGCAATGTGTGAGGAACTTAGCATAACCTCCACTCCCCATGACCCTGTTTTGCCAGAGGGGTGAAGAAGCAGAGAAAACCAGGAAAGAAGGCCAAGAAGAAGAGAGGGGTGGGGAGAAGGTGTTTTTAAGATTTAGTTATATTTTTTACTGGCAATAAATGAAACTAAATTCCCTAAGTTAAGTCTGTTTTGCCTGTGACAGTAACCAATGAGGAATCTCTCCCTGCCCTTATCCTGACCCACAAGCCCTGAGTTGTATTTTCTCCACCCACCCAGCAATGGAGCAGTGTCAGTGGGCACCTGCCAGCATCAACATCCTGCAAATTCTTCCAAAGGTTTGACACTGGAACTACTGATTAGATTCAATTATGTGAAAGATTTTCAGCTGTACCAAAAAACAAGCAAATGAAAAACCACAAATTATCTCAGAACATAGAAACAACCCTGCCTATTCTAAAAAATTGAAGCAGCTGAGACATACATAAAATGATGAGGTAGTACACTGAGGTGAATGCAGTTTGACGCTTCCAATAGAAAAAAAATAAATGAAGCTAGAATACCAAAATATAGTGAAGAACAGGGAACAGTAAAATTTCAGGATTGCCACTATCATCAGATACCATGAAAGCTGAACATGCTGTTCTTAGCCATTAATGTTTAGATTTAGAAATATTTTTAAAAAGGTCTATAGACATCATTCTTCCTTTGGTTTGTTTTTATTTCTTCCAAGATTCCCATACAGGATTTTTTATTGGCAATATAATTACACAAAATGTAATGACAGTTACTGCAAAAAACTAAAGATGTGAGCAGATGAGGGAAACAATCTAATTTAGATTAATCTCCAAATCTTCAGTGCTAAAAGCACCGAAACATGACAAGAACAAAATTCCAGAAATATCCTGTGAAACAACAGCCATCCTGTCTCTGAAGGAAAGAAGCAGTGAGAAACCAGGGTGAAGGCAGGACTGAGTAATGGCAGGGTAAAACTCCAGCTCTAAGTAACACCAGGGAAAGCAAAACCAAGTGCACAGCAGACAGCATTTCAGTGTCTCCTGCCTCTGTATCCATGGAGGCTTTATTTTAAGCCAAGTAGTAGTTAATCACCTCATAACACTGACATTTAAACCTCCCTCTGCAGAAGTCAGCCACTAATTCTTTCTGCTGAAATTCACTCACACATGAACAGCTTCTCCCCAGCAATTACTATGCCAGTGCTCAACAATTCTTTCACGGAATGTCTCGAAAGTCTATCACAGATATTAACAGGAAAAGGGCTTTCTTTAACCATTTTTTTCCCTGTGCATTAATTCAGGGTAGGATTCCTCGGTGTACAGCCTGTGGGTCAGGGCAGAGTGGATTTCAGAGTGGAATCACAGCTCTCCATGCACTGGAGAACATGCTGGATTTCAGACATCTGAGTCCTCCCAGGAAAACAAATCTATCCCAGCCAAGCATCCAGGAGACAACTGTGTCTTTTCCAGGTCTGCTGCTGACTCACTTGGCCACTTTGTGCTTATTTACCTGGCTCTAGATCAGATGTGCCCTCCTGCAAGCATGAAAAGTTATTAATAGAAACAGCTATGTAAATACTAATTATTTATTCCCAGTGAGATCCAAAAGCCAAGCTAGATATTTGCTCATTCAAGTCAGTGACCCTTCTGGAGCTGAAATCCATGATGTCACCTTTGTATCAAGTTTTCACAGGGTTCCTGAGCCACAGTAAAGGAGAAGGACTTCAGCCAGGGTGACCTCCCACGTGCCACGGACATTTTACCACATTACTTCCTCACAAACCCCAGTTAAGTGACCTTTGACTAGACAGTACCTGGGGAAATACCTTGCTTTGAGAACTCATTCCAGTGATTCATCATCCTCTTGGCTCCAAGTGTGCAACTTCATTTAATTCAGCTGCTTTCCTTTTGCCACGCTCTGGATCTTGTCATGCCAATTTATATATTTATATATATCTGTGAAGATGATCTTGAATACTCAGTTTTGGGTTTGTTTGGTTTTGTGCTTGGGCTTTTGGTTTGGGGTTTTTTTTGGATTTTTTTTTATGTGTGGGTGTTTTTGGTTGGTTGGGGTTTTTTTGTTCATTTTTTTGTTTTTTGGGTTTGTTGTTTTTTTTTGTGGGTTTTTTTTGTGGGTGGTGTTTTTTGTTGGTTTTTTTTTTTTTTTTTTTTTTTTTTTGTCATGTGTTAATCTTTGCTAGTCTTTTACATAAACTAGAAGAAATACTTCTAGGAGACCTCTGAGCCTCTCATTAGACACCACCTCAGAACTTGTGCTCCTTTGCCACCCACTTGGTGTTACATAATGCATGTCTTAAGTTATCCACTTTTAGACAGCTGGAACATTTTTATCATAAAACACAGAAAAATCCATTTAGGACCCCAGTCTAGGTTTAAACTCTTTGTGATAGGGTACAAGAAGCAGTATTTTGTTGGCAGTGAGAAGCCAGTCAAAAAAAAGCAGATCCTGGTTTTCTTCTAAATAGAAATCTAATGGAATTGCAGGTCTGTTTATAAGTAGAACCATTTTCCAGGTTTTTTTCAGACCACATTCACTAAGAAAGAGTAAAGGGGAGAGAGTTGAAAGAGTGAAAAGAGAGAGGAAAAAGAGACAGCGAACAAAATTCCAGACTTTTTCCACAAACACAAGTTCAACAAGAAAATACTTCTACTGCCCCCAGAGCCAGCTACAATACAGAGACCAAAATTTGATTTCTAGGATCTTACATTGACAGATTTGCTTCAAACTTGTAACATCAGGAAAAATCCACAGGAAAAAGTAAAGTCAGGAAAAACCCACAAAAGTAAAAAGCTTCTTTCAAATGGATCCATCTGGTACAAAATCAGAATGATGCCCCAGCATGTGCTCAGGTTTGAAAAGTCCCATCACACAGCATGTCCAGCTCTCTTGGCTTCAACATTAAAACCATCTTTCTCACATTTATCCAGGTACATCCTTTTAACTCTCTTTTCTGGAGCAAAAAGGTGTCATTTCAAAATGACATCTTGAATTCACACCAAATTAAATGGTCTTTCCAAATTCACCAACCGAAGGAACTAAAGACTTTCTCTTCCATGCTTCAGACCCACCCTCAAGCAGCCCTAGTTTCTTCTGCCCTTTTCTTGTGCATTATCTATCAGCCTCTTGTTTTATTTCCTCACACTTTAAAAACCTCTTTTCATACTAAGTACTTTAAATGGTGTAACCTGGGTGGACATTAACAGAGCACTGCAGAGCATAATCTCCATTTCCAGACAACACTTCTCTTGGACAGCCAATACTCTGTAACTCCACACTTATTTCAGCACCTCATCACACATCTGGGATTTCTGTGTGCCATCCTGTCTCCTCGCTCCAGCAACTCAACTTACAGCAGCAGGAAACCAGATCCCTTTGACACTGGTACCTACAGATTGCCACAGCATGAGCCTGGCACAAGGCAGCAGCTGGAGCTGTTTGGCTTTCCTGTTCCATCTAAGCAGTTTCCCATAAAGCAGCAGCACCACCACAGTGTGAAGCTGTTTCAGAGTTTGCAGGCACAGACACACATCCCCATCCATCCCCTCTCTAAGGGGTTCTCCAGGGCCCAAGGCATCAGAAAAGCCTCCCTGGGCAGCTGGATACTCAGTTGCTTCTATACCACTCTCCTATATAACTAATACAGATCCTGCTTCACATAGCACACGCTATTTAGTTCTAAATTTAGACTTACAAGATTACATTTTTAACAGCATAAACACTCTGGATTTTATTTTTTCTCTTAGGAGAATGAAAGATGTCTTAAAAAAAAAAAAGTCATAAAAAGCATGCAAGGTACAACAAAGAACTGGTACTAAATCCTAAACACCAGCCACCAAGCCACAGCAGGACAAAAAACACCAGAAGTATTTACATTAACATTGCAATTACAGTTAATTTCTAATTACACATTTCTAAGCTGGGCAGAACATTGAACCCCTTTTTCTATCTGTATCCTTTCAACACATATATTTCAAGTAACTTGAATCACTTTATACAGCACCAGAGGTACTACTATAATAAGGCAGTTTATGAATGTGAGAGAGAGTTTGTGACTAAAGCAGCTTTTTATTAAAATCACCTGGTAAGACAGCAAGAACAAACTGTGGGGCAAAAGCAGTCATCTTTGGCTCCTCCTGCAACAAAACTTAATCTAAGACATCAATTCTCACCCCAAACCTCAGCTCTCCAGTACCTTTATAATGTACAATCTCCAGTGGATTCTCAAAACTCATGGATTTCTGCAGCACCTCCATGACTAACATCACCAAGGCTATCACTGATAGAATGTGCTTTGGAGGTGTTTCAAGCTATAGTAAGTTACAGGAGTGTTCAGAGGAGTCCTTAAAAAGGGTCTGATAATTTCAGATAGCAGTGGATCTCCATTGGAATGCAAATGATAAAGGGTCTTCAGTTTCTTTACTTTCACCATAGTTCCCGAACACTTCAAACCCAAGTAGGCCTGCCCCAATGAAGTGAACTAAAGGAATAAAATATATATACACACCCTTATAACTATCAAAATATTATTTTAGCTGAAGATGTGGAGACCCTAAGGTTGAAATCAGCCTCACAAATGTTTTAAGCTAATTTAATACACCAATGATTGGGAAAGGATGGGTTATATTGATTTCTGTAATAAAAAAAAATTGAAAAAAAGAAATTAAGCCATGTAAGCCATGTGACCCTGATTTAATGCAGAGCACTCTTCCTAGGTTGAATGATTCATGGTGTTTTTACCAGCAGATGCCTAGTTTGAGATTAGCAGAAGGTAGATACAGTCTGAGCAAACCCAGCTTTGGCTGGGTTTGTGTGCAGTGATTCCTGCTCATCTGGCTCTTGAGGAGAAAGGGCAGGTAATTCATTAAGAAAAGGAAACACTGCACATAAAGAGTGCCTGGAACTAGCAGCCATGCAGGTCTGTGTGCCAAACACTGCAATCTTTGTGATGTCTCTCTCTAGCTGTAGCACTTCCTTCAGCTTCAGCAAGGCTTGTTACACAGACAGTGACCTACCAAACGTCACCAAAACACATCCAAACTTCTCCTGCAGCACTCAGCTTTTTTGGCAAAACCCCCCGCCCCCAGACATGGGACACCAGTCACTCCTGGCTTCCCTCACTATACACATCAACAACATGATGCAGTTCAGGAAAAAAGGACTATCTCAGGAGCTGCCTGGACCCTTTGGCACTGGAAAAGACCAAGAAACCACCACAAACAGCGCGGGGGCTGTTGGTCTAATATCCCAGGACTTATGCTTCCCGTGTTTTAAAAAGCTGGGAAGCCCCAGACGTGCAGAGCCACGTTCAGTGCCCAGCAGTGCTGGAGAACTCCACAGGACACAAGCTGGGCTGGCCACTTGGCCATGACAACCCATCTGTTCATGCATCTGCTCGCCAGTGACATCCCTGTCTCTGCTAAAGGGGAAGGAAATCAAAAGAGCCTGCTATTTTCTGGAGCATGCAGAGAAGCCCTGTGGGAAGGGTGTACTCCACACAAGGAAGCTGATGATAGAAGCTTCCACTGTAACATTTATATCCAAGATAATATTTAAAAGGGGACAACTGTATTCAACAATGCAACAATGTCCTAAAATGAAAAAGAATTATTCTTTCAGATGTTATGTGGAGAAGCTTTCTTAGGATTATGGCTACTGAAATTTTCACTGGTGCTAACAGCAGAGAACAGTGTAAAGAATACCCTCCAAGACAAAATTCCTATTCCTTTTTTCTGGCTACTATTAAATATTCAGAAGTTGCACCTGATCCTCCCAAAACATACTCTGGAGCCCACATAAAGGTAGCATAATGCCTAGTAGCTATGGCAACTCGACACCCACCATAGCTATAAAGCTGAAACAAAGCCCACTGCAATAAAGCAACTGCAAACTGTGCAAGAAGCAAAGTTCAGCTACAGACAAACTGCCCATTCTGAAAAATTTGCTTCTGTGTCAATTACTTGAATTCTGTGCCCACAACCCCTTTTTACAACCAAATGATCACAAACTTTGGGAACTTCTCCTTGTGCTAGTGTCTTGGCTTAGAGGAAAGTTTAGGAGAAGAACACTCTGGAACAAGTGTCTCCTCTAACAGAAAATCCCTTTCTGCCAATTAAAGTGAGAGTGATTAACACTAGTGGATGAAAGTGAAAAATCCCAACTGTTTATTGACAGAGTGCCAACATGGCAGGGGAAAACTGGTGAATAAAAGTTAGATACTGAACTGTCAGATCTTGCCCCCCCAGCTCCACCAGAACAAATAAACCACAATGGTTGCAACATGGTGGAGAGGAGGAAAAAAATGGCATTGGCTTTTGTTCCAGGGAAGGAAAAAACCCCAAAGGGTTCATGCAGCACATGGGAAAAAACCAAATGGGAACCAGGTGAATCTCTGATGTTGGTCTCCACAGCAGATGAAGCTGGTGGATTTAGGGTCCTTTTGATAGGGAAGATGTCTTTACAAACACTGCGATGGGTGGAGGTATGGGTGTTAACATCTTTGAATTGGGTGTTAAAGTCTCCATTAACTTCAAGCAGCAGGTTTGTGGCAGAACCCAGAGAGTCTGAGCCCTGAAACAGACAAGGGGGTCTGCACAAGCCGGAACTTCTGAACTTTGGGGTAAAATGCTAGATTCAAGGGGGATATGGGGTAGGTGGCTTGGGAAGGCTGTACCTTCCTAATACCTCAATCAATGGGGAAAGGAAGAGGGAAACATGCAGCTGGGAGCTCAGGATAAACGGAGGCTGTGCCCTCCAAAACCTCGAGAGAGAAAACCCCATGGGTGTGTGCTCCGGTGGACTCCCTCCCTTTATTCGAATAACATTGAAGGACTCCTCTGTCTTTTCACAGCCTGGTTTCCCACTCACTCTCCTTTGCTGGGTCAGCTGTTCTGAGATCAGGGGGTGAGATGGAGCAGCCCCTCAGCTTCCTGCCCATCCCCAGCTGATTCCTCTCCCAAGATTCTTCGATCTCGGACCAAAACCAAACCAAACAGTTTAGGAAAAAAACAAACGTTGTCAAAGGATTGCTGTCACAGTCACCAAGGCCAGGGAAAGGAGAAAAAAAAACCACCAAAACCTTCTTGTCTAAGCTAACAAAAACCCAAGCTAGCTAAGGAACAAAGTAATGCTGTCACCTGGGAGTGAGGCTTTGAAAAAAGCCCAGGCGAGAGCACCAAGGCTCCCCCATCCCCACCGTAAAGCTACAGCAACCATTTCTGGGCATAGAGCAGACAATCAGGGAAGAGAAAACCACCCCAGGTCAACTAGCCAAAGGCTCTTAGGGAGAAAGCCTCACACAGTTGTGAAGGAGAGCAAAGTTGAGCTTCTTACCTTGAACAAAACTCTGGATAAGATACGCCAAAATTTTGACCTTTCACCACTTTATTATCCCTTTTAGGTACTGGTGGTACTCAGCCTGGGGCTCTCTGAAGGAGCAGCACCCACACACTGGGTCCCTTACTGTCTCCACTGAACACCTGCAGTTGCAGTCTCAGCTTGAAACAACAAAGTCAGCTCACAGGTAGCCTTCATTCCTCTTGATAATCAGTCCTGCAAAGCTATTCCCACTATTCACATGGATTTTAGCGCTGCTGTAATTCCTCTAATTCCTTACGACCTAACCTTTCTCCTGTCATTTATGGATCTGCTTGCAGGTAGTGGCTTAATGACCTGAAACTGCCCTGGAGTTAACAATTTAGTTTACCTTAGAATGAGAAGTGCTCTGATTTGTCAAGTCCAGCCCCTGAAATTTAGAGTTAATTACACTGCTCATTAGCCTAACTCTTTTAGAAAAGATGAGGTATAACTGCAAACATCTCCCAGCTTTGATTTGTTGGTGTCCTCTCCTCCCACCCAAGTGTCCTTTCAGGGGAAGAATAGACAGTGCTCCATGAGTAGCTCTGAATTGAATGGTGAAGTTCAAAAGTCAGAATTCACTTACCTCTTAATGAGAGCAAGAGTAAAAGACATGCAGGACAAAGCAGCTAGCAACAGCAGCTTCCTCCATCTTCAGAGACAGAAAACTCCCCTGTAACCTTCGCCCTTCATCACTCTAGAACAAAAAACTGCTTGCCCTCCTCATCTGAGGGCACACACCAACCAGCTTTTTTTAGATCCTGCAACTGCTTTGAGACTCTGTTTTCTCACTGAATTCTCATTTCTTATTATTACATAAGTTTATATCTCAGTATTAAAGAATTCACCCTAAAGTTAATTATAGCTCTTACAGAAGTATTTCATCACAAAGAATACCTACTGAATGTATTTTGTTTTCTTCTTTTCAAGCAGCAAAAGACATTCCTTCTGATTGGCAAGTCACAACCATAGAAAACAGAAGATTTAACAAGCCTACACATCTGCTTTCAGTACCTGCACATTGTATATGAAAAAGATTCTGAAGTGATATGAATGAGTAAATTACACAACCAAGAAATGCTAACAGGACTCACAGAATCAAAAGCTGACTTCAACCAACCATAAGTGAAATTACTTAGGTGAAAAGGACTCCAAAAATCTAGTTCTGTCTTTGTAACTCCAGAAACAGTGGAGAAGGTATAAAAGATGAAAAACAAAAGTGCAAGTTGTTCAAATTACTGGAGTGGTCTGAGTGCTTGAAGATGCTCATTAAACAAATGAGGGAAAAGCAAAAAATGTGCAAACCATAAGTCACATGGGTGTGGAAACTGTTTATCCCTAGCCTGGCTGTGGCACCAGACAAGACAGGGCTGGGAGTTCAAATATGCTGAGCAGTATCAGCAAGGCAAGAATGACTTGGTTTTGGGATCCTTACAAAATCAACTTTGCTTCTGCCTCACATTTGTACTGTGTGAATCCCACTGGCTTGCACTCCCCAAATGCTCCATGGATCTGCTAAATCAGCTTTCCAAAATCAAGCTGAGAGATACCTGTGTGACCATTTAAGCTTTATCAAATGTGGTCCCAGATCACAGAGTAAGCTCTGTTTTCAGGTGTTACAGGTTGCTCACTGTTACCTCATTCCTGTATTGTTATTTCCCAGGCTTTCTGAAGCTACTAGAGAAGCACAAGCACCTGAAGCAACACACAGTGTGCCTTCTGCAGTTTCCAGTCAGCAGGATTCAGGAAGATGAGCTACATCCCTAGGCAGCAGACACAGCCATGGGAGAAAGAGCATTACAGAATGGTAATATATCTGTGTGTTTCAAACCATCTCTGTTGAATACAGAAATGCATAAACTGGGTTAGTGACCAGACTCTGTTGCAGACATTAGACATTTAAGTGCTAATTACCAATGTTACTCCAAATGTGATGAGAATATTCCAGAGCTCCAATTCAATTGCATATTAATTTCAATACTCGACCCAGACCTTCCCATACCTCTAATAAGCAAGTTGACCAGCCTGTAACCCACAGATCAAATCCACAAAGTGCTCTGATGAACCAGTAGCTTCAGGAGGCTTTTGGGGAGCTCCAAGCAGACACTTTTAGCTTTTTCAGGATGCAAGCCCAGGCTAGCAGTGCTCTTCTGTCCCTCCACTCCCCAGTGACTCAGACAGATATGATGCATTTCTGATACTGAATTATTCAGCACAATTCATAAGACAGGAAAACTGGGTCTGGGCTTCTTCCCTTCCCAGTGAAGTTGCTCTCTGTAGCAGAGAGCAGAGCATCTTCTTGGCTGCCACGTTTCAGTGCCATTCATATTAAAATCACATCTGATTCTGGCTTTCTTGTCACCCTATGTGACTGCTTAAGAGCTCTTCAGAGTCTGGAAGCAATATAAAGCAATTCATTAAAAATGCCCCTGCAGCCCACACTCCTTCCTGAGTCTGGAATTCTTTGACTGTGATGCTGTGAAAGTATTTCAGCTGTACACTTGCTTTGTCTCAGACAGGAATTTACTCTGGAAATAGGGCAGATGATGAGAGCATTACCACCCTGACTGGTGTTAGCCTGCCACGTGTGTCACAAGCATACTGCAGGTCACAGACACCCTGGGTCATTCTGTGTGGAAAAGATGTTTCTGTCACGCTCATCACAGAATTTTCTTCCCCTGGCTTTTTTTCCAAGCAGTCTGCTACAGTATACAGAAGAAGTGGAGATGGCCTTGATGACCTTAAAGGTCTCTTCCAACCTGGATGATTTTATAAGTGCATCATGAATAGAGACTCTCAGGTAGCAGCAGCTCCTTTATGCTCACACGTTTAGACAATTGAAGCAGCACAAGAAAGCACAGGGATTTCTGGCAAGAGGAACTGCAAAAGAAAGGTCTTTACACTGAAGATGTTGAGCTCCTTACAAAAAAGTCAGAGCACCAATCTGATAACGTCAGGGTTCCTTTTTCATGTTTCAAAATGAAAGCATCAGTGCTGAGCTCCGCAGAAGCCAATGTTCCTGCTCACTGCAACACCTCTACAAGTTCAGCACAATGGAAGAGCTGAGGCACAACAGCCAATTCTGTATCAACTTGGATGTGTTGCAATCATTGTTCGTTCCCACATGCTACCCATGAACAAGGAGAAAATTTATTCAGCAAAAAAGAGGCAATTTTTGGCCCTTTGTTTCTCTTCAGCATTTGGGTGCTGGCATGGGACTGCCATGAAGTATAGCATAGAGCTCTTCTGGAGACATCCTGTTTGCTTGCACTGCTGAAAAAAAACTCCAACACTGGAACAGAGCCAGCAATGAAACATTCTTAAAACTTGTATTTTTATTAGATGCTGAGTTGAGGTTGTTGAATCTTTCAGGCATCCAGACAGTGACAGTGCATTATGGATTGAGTTAGGAAAATCTTGTGATTTTCTGAGCGAGTCATGTGCCTGAAGTAATTTAGGTTTGGAAACTGACTGGTCACACCACAAGCAGTATTTGAGTCACAGGTCCAGATGCACATGAACATGTAAACCACGATTCTGTTCAGTTCTGTCTCTGAAGCAGCAGTCACAACATCAGTAGTTTAAGCTTTTCAGAGACTTAACAGTCTTAATGACTACCCTGTGCATTTGGCAGCAACTCTACTCCTCCACATTCATAGGATGCTGAAGAAAATAGGAACTATTCCAATATCCAGGCAAGCTCAGAACACACACCCAGGATATCTTACATTTATCTTTTTTATTGCTTTGCCCTATAGATATGGCACCTTTTCAGGTGGCAAGGCACGATGAAAGGCGGAATACAACCTGCTGGTCTATCACGGAAGTTTTATCTTTGTTTCTCAGCTGTCTGTGTAACACTATATACTTGCATCTTCTGAATTCCCAGGAGAAAGTAAAGCTGCTCTCTACAGAAAGATCAGAGATACTCAATCTTGACCTAACAGCATTTTAAAATCATAATCCTAAGCCAAACCATGTTAACCTTTCAAACCTGCAAATGGCCAAGAACCTTTGGAAGTGAGGATCAGGGCTTACATTTTCCAGTAGGTCACTTCAGCTGGCATTAGAGGCAGCAGCAAAGTGCTTTTTGAGTCTTGACTTAATAAAGAGTGACAAGTCAAAGGGATTTCACTTTACTAAACCCTGCTAAATTCCTTAACCTTGGGAAAAGCTACACTCCACAGTGCCTTGGTCTGCAAAGAACCTGACACAGGGGGCCTGTGGTTTTGCTTAAAGAAACCAAGAGAAGATGTATCTTCAAAACTTGGCAAGAAAAACTGCAGGAGTGTTATTGTGACATGCCAAGGAAAGACAGATTTAAATGTACTCCTCTGGGATCCAAGAGTCTGTGTAGTGGATATAGCCCCGAATTCAACATGGCAGTTCTGCCCTGGCATTCACATATCAGGAGCTTAATTGCTGTTCCACTCATCTATGCTCAGTTTAGAAATTGGCGGGAAGGAAAAGAGAAGCAAATGTAAAGTCACTTAGACCAGGCAGAGTGCAAAGCAGATAATTTAAAAGGTCCTTTAAAATAAAATTTATGATGGTAGAGAAGTTTACCACCAGCACCTATTGGACACACCAAATGGTACAATTTATTACTTCAAGCTGTTGTGACTAAGCTGCATCCAAAGCCCTTCTCATTCAGTCTTAAAACTGAGCAGAAGCTCTAATCTTGATCCTATCAGGGTTTTTTTCTGCTTATCCTCTGTTACACTTCAATTTAAAATCAAATGTTATTGCCAACACTCTTCAGCTCCAGTAAGCACAGAAAAACCCAAACGTACAAGCAGGAACTACTTTTAATCACACAGGACAGGCACCAAAGCCTGGGAACCACTGGATCTATTGAGACTTGTTTCCCACTGACAGATACCATCACACCAGGGCATGGAAATGACACAAACAAACAGCATCATTGTCAGCATTCAGACAAACAGCCTCTCCCCACTCAATCCCTCCTGTCATTGCCATCAATGTGATGATTGCTATCCTCAGAGCTGCACAAATCTCATTTTTGTGAGCATAAGTTCTGAGCTGACATGGGACGAGTCACCTCTGCCAGCATTCTTCAGCCAAAACCTGCAGCAGCCAGCTAAGCACAGAGCACATATATAGTGGTGTTGGTGGAAGAACTACAATGAACTTGCTTCCACTACAAAGTCATCCCCAGCGTGGTCCATGAAGGAATCATCACCACACCATTTGGCTTAGCCTGGCATAAAGCAGGAGACAACAGCACAGCTCCAGTTCTAGTCCTAATGTCCCCAAACAACTCTGAGCTCTCCCCTTCATTCACCTTTCCAGCCTACCCCTGGAAATCTAAATGAGAGCACGGTTTGGTGGGTGGTAGAGAGGCTTGCACTTCTATCCAGCTTCTACAGATACCAGTCTCCACCTCCCTCCCCTTTAACAGTATGACTTTGGCATTTTGGCATCATTTTTCAAGAACAAATGTCCAAAACTACAAAGTAAATTTAAAAACCCATGTAGTCCTAATTCAAAGTGTAGGAGTAGTTGTTTGGTGTCTCACTGCACTGGACAGGCTCAAAAGTCAGATAAAAGAGGAGCTGGAACTACAAAGCAGTCAAGTGAAATCAAAAGGAGCTGAACAAGTACCAATGAATCACCAACTATGAAGTTTCACAAAGCAGATGAAGTACTTCAAAGTCACAGGAAAAGTTCAATTCTCAGAAGCCACCCAAAATGCAGCCAGCCACAGGAGAGACACAAAATGCTGCACGTGCTTTAAGGCCCACTCCCCATCCCAGCTGTTACCACACACAATTAACTAATGCTGGTTTTGTAGCAACCACCACTTATGCAAACCACTCCTCACAAATAAAAATTATTTATGGTGCTTTTAGAAAGCTTAAATAATGCTCTGAGAGCAAACACAAGGGCTTATACCACTGTAGCCTATCCAAAAGATGTGCAAACACTTTAAGCTAATGAATCAGTTAAATAGATTGATCAGGGGTCTGTGAATGGGTTTAAGCACCTAGGCTGTCTCTGAGATGCACTTTCCTTTTAGAGAAGGACAAAAGGTTAAACAACCCATGCTTTTACCAGGCTGAACAAAGCCATAATATCATTTGATGTGAAACAGGGATGCTTTTATAGTCACTTAAACAACCACCAGAATGGAAGTTCCCCCTGCAAGTCTTAAATTAAAGTCTCCAAATGCACTAGCTGAAGACTAAACCACTCATCTGATAAAGAACCATACTTTGCCATCTTCTCCTTAGTGGTTGTCTTGATGGAAGTTGGAGGGCCAGGGAGAAAAGAGAAGATAATTCTGTCCATTTTCTGTATCTTTATCAGAAGTGTGGGAAAGCCTTCTGGAATCTTTTTCTCAAGGGAGCTGACAACTGTGGTACTTGACCACCACACCTGAACCCAGAGAACCCCTGTATAGCTGGTTACACTTTCACATACACCATGCACAAATAGCTGTGATTCAACAACACAATGTAAATTATTTACATGTGTCAGGAAATTAATCCCAGTCTTCTCCTCCTCCATTCATCCTCCTGCAGCCACCAGCCGTAATTCCCAATAAAACCATCCCACCTCTTGCTTCTGTTTCCTAAGATGAAAGCTGTCATGGAATGATAAGAAGTGTCTCAGATCTCTAATGGGGAAATGTGCAGCAGCACTAGGATATCTGACTGTGCTTGCAAGGAACAATAGCTCTTTATGAGGGATATATGGTCTTAAATGCAGACTACGAGAATACAGTAATTTCTCTGCTGTTTGTCATTGCTGCATCCCAGCTCCAGGAGGCTGCTTGTACTCTGCTACTGAGTACACCCAACAGGTGTTCACTCCTGAAGCTCTGCTAATCCCAGCCAGTTTTCTTCTAGAAATACCAGTATGACCATCTTCCTTCTCTTTATTTTTTTCTTCTATCCTACAGATTATGCTTTGAGTTTACAAAGCACCATCACTGAAAAGCAACCCAAAATTCAGCTTTCCAAAAAGGCAGGCAAGCTTTCTGATTTTCCCAAGTCTATGCTAGTGCACCTCATACACACTTTTTGCCACGGTTTGTGCCTGTCATGTTTGGGTTTTTGGGAATTCTGCTCCCAGGACAGAATTCCTAAGCAAGATCATGCTATTTTGTAAACTTAAGATGTTTTCCACATGCTTTCCCATGGGAGAGACTTCAAGTGATGGTGTCTACGAATGACCAATGGTTCCAGGGGTCCCACCTCTAAGGTGGGTGTTTTGTACAAAGGTATAAAACAGGTTTGGACAATAAACTTGATGGCTCCTCTAGTGAGGAGTCCAACAGCCTTCTGAATGAGTCCACATCTCCTTCTTTGTGTCCCACAGTGACACACACTGCTGCTGATGTTACAGAATCATTAGGGTTGGAAGAAACCTCTGGAGATCATCCAGTCCAACCCCCCTGCCAAGGCAGGGTCACCTGGTGTTCACAGCCTTAACCATGGCTGTGGTTTCCTTATGGATCAATTTTGTCTAACATCCTGCGGTGAGCAGAGCTGGAAATTCCTTATCCTTGGTTTGCAATTCTTCAGATGTGTCAGGTACCCCACAACACCAAATCCCACGTTACCTTAACCTTCCCAAGTTAAAATACATCACAGCTCACCTTTTTCCCCTCTGTGCTCTCCCCAGTGACGTAGGACAGTTTCCGACGGACGTAGAAGAGCATGTCATCCTGCCGGGGGGCCCACTTCTCCATGAAATAGGTGGAAAACATCCAGGTCCAGAACACAATACGGTCATCTTTGAAACACCCTAAAGAGGCACAAAAGAAAGGAGAGATAGGAGTTGTCAACGAGGATCTCACTTGTGCTTAACACAACACCAGAACTGCAGCTCTGCATTCCTCTGTGGTGCACAGAGCAGCTGTCACTTGGCCTGAGCTCACAGCCTATCCACAGCCATTCCCAGGCCAGACTGGTCTGACAGCAGCCCCTGGTTCTGCCTGTGCCATGAAGGGCCAACACTTTAGGGCGAGTGCCTTTTGTTAATAGATCAACTGTAGAGCATTGTTTCTTATCTCCTCCACCACCTTGGGCGCCAAAAGATGTGCTGGTTTGAAAGCAAAACCAGTGAAAAACTCCAAGTCAGAAACACAATTTAATAAGAGGAAAAGAAAAGAAATAAAAGAAAGTAAAATAAAATAATAGTACAAAAAAAAAAAAACACCCCACTGACAGAGTCAGGATACAACCTGACACCCGGTTAGTTAGGGTGGTATTGTCAGTCCAGATGAGATGTTCTTGTCAAAGCAGTGATTCCTGTAGAAACGTCTGGTAGCTCTTGTCTCCTCTGAGAGTCCAGTGGATAGAAGCTGCTTGTGAAGTCTCAAACCCTGGATTATATCCAGGTGGGAATGCTTGGCTCCTCCCCCTGGGTGGAGCATCTCACAATGGGATGATCTCATTCTATGAGTCATGCAGTGGGTCCTTGATGGCCCATTAAACAGAGATAACTCCTGGAGGAAGTTATCTATGAGTCATGTGGCGAGGCATTGTTAGGCTCGTTAACAGAAGATAAGGAAAACACTGCCCACCTTGGCTCCAACAGCTCATGGGGATAGAATACATACCTTGGGCACAATTTTACATTGTAACCTAGGACATAATCGGTTTCCCTCCAGAGAGATATTTTTCTGCTAATGGGCCATTAGTACCTCCCCAAACTATACCCTCCCCAAAGCAGTACATCCACATTCCATCATCCTATTGTGAGATGCTTTACCCAGTGGGGGGAGCCAACCATTTCTACCTGGATAAAACTGAGCCACAAAAATGAGAAGGCATCCAGCTTCACCCGATTCCTGGAGGAAGACTGGACCCCTTCTCACTGCCACTGGACCCCTTCTCATCACTACCTGGACCCTTGTTCTACAGGACCATTTTCTACTCCACCAGAACCACCTCTGCCACTCCAGGAGGACTCACTTTTGGACTGCTTCCAACACCCTGACCAACAGGGTGTCAGGTTGTAGCTCTGACTCTGTCAGAGTTTTCCAAAATTGTTGTTTGTTTGCTGGTTTGGTTGGGTGGTTTTGGTTTTTTTTTTTTTCTACTACATTTGTATTGTAAATATTCCTAGTAAAGAACGGTTATTCCTATTCCCAAATCTTTGCCTGAAAGCCCTTAATTGCAAAATTATAATTTGGCAGGGGTGAGGGGTTTACATTCTCCATTCTAAGGAAAATTCCAGCTTTCCCTGGCTGATACCTGTCTTTCCAAACCAAGACAGATTTTGGAGCCCAATGTGGGGCTCCATACGGCTGCTTTCCATTTCTGAGGGAGAACACAAAGTCCCACCTGAGCACTTTCAACGACATCTGGTGACAGCACATGCTCCAGCTAATGACCTAAAGCCACAAGGTGCCAACAGGTTTTTTATGGGGTCTTGGGGATTACAGCCAATCCTTCAGGAACTAATAGCTGATACCCCACTTAAACCAGTACACAGGAAAAAGAATGTACCTGTGCAGGGATGACTGTAATTCACCCTCTCTGACAAAGGAACAAAACCCATCTCAAGGAAACGATGAGTTCACAAGCCTTGAATCCCAATTATACAATAAAAAGTGGGAGGAAAAGGGCAAAAATGGGAAGAGGAAAATGCCACAAAGTCTCATTCAAGGAGACTAATGACATCAGCATCAGCAATAGCACTGCAGTTGGACCTCTCCCCAAGAAAAGGAGGCACATTAGAGGTGACATCTCATTTTGTGAAACTCCTCAAAGCACTTAGCTGTAATAAAACAGCAAAGGGTGCTGCACCCTTTGTATTATTAAAGATAAGAAGAGAAAGCAGTACTGTGCCTAGTGATAGGGGAGCTGATTACCACTCCATGGAGTGATTGCATCCCCTCCCCAAAGCCCTGCTGAGAGATAAGTGGCTGTTACAATCAAGCTGTTTTAAACGCGTGAGGAGAGAAACGCTAAAAAAAAAAAATCACAGATAATTATATTGCTGACAAACAACAAAAACCTAAAATGGAAAGTGGGGATAATGGATGGTTATTATGTACAAGACAGCAAGACAGGTGGAGGTGCATGTACACATATATAACTGCCAACACCTCCTCCAGAACATCTACCCTTTACAGGACATCCTTCACATTTTCCTGCTTCATTCCATGTGTAATATTTGCCAGACTAAACTTTCTTCCAATCTTTAATTAGCAGGGTGGGCATGAGATTAGACTTCCAAAATTTTAGGAGACAGGTGTGTGACTGAAAGAAAAATATTAAGTATCTCCAAGCTAAATTAAAAAGTAATATTAAAACCACAATAAAAATCCACTGATGGACCATGCACAGAGTATGTTAATCAACATCAAGCAGGACAGTATTTGAAAATATGTATATAGCTGATAAAAACAAACAAACAACCAACCAGAAGGGCTGAGGGAGAACAGAAAAAGGCCAAGGTAGTTAGTTCCCAGTGCAGGTTAATTCCAGGCCACACTGCAATAACTTTATTTGCATGACTGCAGTGAAGTATTTCAATTACTTAAGGCAGCATGGAACATAATGTGTAATCCTGAATAAAATCTGCACCAAATACTTGAGTCGTTAAGGACTATCTATTTTTTTTTTCCAGTGGACAAATGGAATCAAGTGCTGGAGAGATCAGATATGGGATCATGGGCATCTTCATGGGAATGGTTCCTCAGGGCACAGATGAACAGGACTGTGTGTAGCATACAGTTACACCTTGGGAGCATATCATGCAAGAGTGGATTCCAGTGTGTTCAGACTCACAAAATCAGTTTGAAAAAGGACAGGATTATCATTGGTTGGTATTATAACACAGGAACATCAAGAGGAGAAAAATAACTATTCAGGTTTAAGGATAAACCTCACTGACACAAGGACAAATGGCTCTAAACTACCCACTGACACATATGCAGCTGGAAAGTCAAAGCTCATTCCTAAATGTTCAAGCCACAGAAGCTCAGGAGCAGCCCCCTCAGTTGGAATAGTGAAGGCAAAAATCCCTGCAGCTAAGACAAAGCTCTAGAGTTGGTTAAGAAAGTTCTTGTGGTACCTATGACAGCTGAGGACACCATGACCCAGACCTGCATCTATATTTAGCACAGAGCAGAAGATGGCACACATTTACCATGATTAACTAATAGCCTCAAAGACATTTATTAGGTCTCATGGGGCTAGAATACCTGAATTCCTAGCCCTAATTAGATGGGGAGGGAGGAGGAAAAAGGGAAAGAGGACTGCCCTGAGCTCCTCTGAAGTTCCAAGAAAGACAGAGGAAAAACTAAAAAAGAATGTACATTCTGTAAGAACCATCCCTGAAAGTGCTCTAGTGTTCAGAAATACATTGCTTTGGTTTGCTCCATAGACAAGGAAACAAAATAACTCTAGGCAAGGTACTCCTAAGTTTATAATGCAAAACCAAGTTATCCAAACCCAGCATTATAAAAAAAAATGGTTTATTAATCACTTCTAGATTCTTACAGTACATGCAGAACTCTGAGAAACTGTCCATGAGCTGCACACACCATCAGGTGTATTTTAGGCTATAAACCACAGGAATTACTATGCTCACCTAAGTATTTAGGGGTGGTTACAGTATATATATTTAGCATATATATATATATAGAGCATATACATTTCTGGGTGGTTATACCTGCAGGAGAACAACAGAACTGGGTAGGACACCAGGACCTTGTGTGTGCTTTTACCCTTGCTGGGGAACACAGGACAAACTGACTCCACGGATTCAACCTTAGCCTGAGCAGAAAACCTGGGGACAAAAGTGCTGCGGCACAGAACCGACCTCAGCACTGCAGCACAATGCAGGGGAAAAACCCTGGAAACCCTGGGAGCCACCTTGGATCACTGTCAATTCCAGCCCCACCTGCAGCTGATGAGATGTAAAACTCTTCCCTGTGCTTCAGGGATGCTTGCAGATTCTGCTGTAATTAAAACCAGCCTAAGGATGCTGTGACTGTTGTGACTGCAGTGGCTAAAGGGCTCATCTTGAAGCCAAAAAGAGCCAAACCACAGCAAAGCAGATGCTTTTATTCTATTCTAGTAGAAGCAGAGAGGATGTGGAACAGCACACAAGAAGAAATAGCCTTTTAAATCTACTATCAAATTGCATTAGCTTGCAAAGGAGACAACAACATTTTTATTTGTAACCAGAACTTCTTCAAACTTGAGAAGGAGAAAATCTATTACAATTTAAAGCCAGAAACTGTCAGATCCAGTATGTCCACTCAGGAATGCCTTCAAGTATTAGATCCCCACATTACAGTAATTTTGGGCATTTACAGCATCTCACTGGAAGCCTTCCAGCTTTGCCAAGAAGAAAATTGGAACCATCTATAGTTGAGAGCATGCAGTAAGTCAGTTTCCTGAAAATGCTCCTCCCCTAGCAAATCCTGCTTCTAAAGGAATAAAATGGAATTAAGAGTTCAGACTATAAATCTTAATAAATCCAAAGTTGGTTATATAATTATGAGACCTTTGTCGTGAACAAATCCTAACTACAACAATTACTGTAATTATTCATTTACATGTATTTTATCCTCATTAGAAGCAAAATTTATGCCAACTGCTATGTAATGAATGTCTTTCTTCTTACCTATTATTTTATACTGAACATTCATTTCAGGGAACTGATTTCATATCCACATAGGAAATCATGAATTTATTTTTTTAATGCTTTCCAAAAAATCATTGGATAAAGGGAAGTGTCAGGTTATTATTTTGCTTCAAAGGAATAGAATAAAAGGCTTCCCATTCAGTGGATAATCATTTTTTCAGCATGTACAACTCAGAGCTTAGAAGAACAATAATTTCAGAACCCTAGACAGGGTTTCTTCCTATGCTTTTATTCCTTTAGCCTGCCAGGAGATGCTCTTCACTGTGAAACATTATAAAACTCATCTCATCCAACACTGCCACAGTGATCATCTGTGATATAACCATTCTTAGATGTTTAGGGGTTAACTAAACACTAACTAAGATCTTTCCAACCCCAGCATGGTGACGAAATGAGAGTTCTAAGCAAATCACACTATACTTAACTTTTGGTTTGAGTTTAGCCAAGTATTCTGCAAGGACAATATAAGAAGTGCTTCACATACATTAAAGCTACATTTGATGTTATAAGGTTGCTATTATGACTGCATGAAATCAGAATGGACGTTCCCCTCTCTAGAGATAGTTGCCAGCTAACCAGATCACCAGAAATCCAAAGTTCAGGCTCCTTCCCATGACTACATACAGGGACAGCACTTAATCCCTTCAGCTTGACATTATAAAAGCAGGACTCCAGTGAACTTCCAGAAGTTCATTGGCAAGCAATAGTTGGAAGGCAGGTGACACAGAAGAAATAAATTTCACTGGCAGAACTTTGGCTAAAAAAGGAAGGCATCATGGTAACAGCAGCAACAGGGGCAAGGCAGATGCCACAGACACAACCCTCCTCCTTACCCTAGAGTTAACTATTCTATGCCACCAAGTGTGCATGCACACATCTACTAATCTAAGATGAAGACTCAGTGTTATCCCAGTCAGAAAAATTCGACATCTCTAGCTTATATGTTTATTCAGAAAACAGCTGGAGATGAGCCAATAAATCCATAAAAGGGTGTGGAACCTGGCTGCAGGGAGGCAAGGATTGATTTCAAGGAAATCCACACCTGCATGCTGGGCTTCCCAGCTGTGCAGCTACAAATTCAGGAAGTCTCACAGTGCCTGTGCCATATCTCAGCAACTTTTTGGCAGGATGCAATCAAACGGTCTGGAGAGAACTAGAATGGAGGAAGCTCTCCCCCTTCTCCTAGCTCAACTGAGGAAGCACTCAACCCCTCTTCCTCCACTTCAGTCTGGGAATATGAGCTGCTTCCCTCTTTCCTCTCCAGCTTCAGAGGCTGAAGAAGCCCATTAATGTGAGCAGAAAGGAGAGTGGCAGAAAACACCACTACAGAGAAGCAAGACAATGAAGAACCTAAAGGGTTTCTGATGCTGCTCCACCCAGCAGCAGAGAAAAACCCAAACTGACTGAAAAAGAAGAAGCTCTTTCAACAAGAATCAACTGTCTTCTCTTCAGCATTCAAGTGATTTTCAACATGCACACAACCTCCACCTCCCCCCATCTCCTTCTTCCCAAGACAAGAAGCTCTGCCAGGTCCCTCCAGCCTCCCAGAGCTCCACTGGCCAGGAAGTGAACAGGCACCTCATGTCAGATCCAGGGTCCCACCTGTAACCACAGATGGGCCAGTGCTCTGCCTCACCAGACAGGAATGACAACAGTGCCACATGATGCCACTGACAGCTTTTCCAGCACCATCACTGGCTCCTCCCAGCCCCTGGCAGATTCCCCGATGGGGGAAACACCCCAGTGCTCTGGAAAAAAATTCCAAAAGAGCCATGGGAACCCCCCGAGCTCACTGGAACAGCCCCCAGCTGCTGCTCTTCACTGTTCCCTGACTCCTTTCCTCCTCCAGTTCTCCACTGCCCCCAGCCAGGGCCCAGCATGCTACACAAAGCTGCCCCTTGGTGACACCCTGAACCCCAGGGGATGCCCCAGAAAGTGCTGTTCAATGTGACAGGGGCTGAATTGCCACTGCCAGGACCAGACCTTCTCAAGACTCATATTTACAGGCACCTCCTTTCAAATTCAGCTGGGCTTGGTCCCACCACTTGCTTCTCCCAGCTCCTTACCAAGAAGCACCTGGAAAAGTTCTGTCCTGCCTTCAGCACATCTGCTGCCACCTCCCCTCCAGTGTGGTGACTGAGAAGATGAATCTGGCCAGACTTTGGGCTGATAAATGTCTTTTATCAGTTACACAGCAAAGAGAAGGTAAACTTAGAGCCATTAAATTCCCAGATACAATAAATCTGGCCCAAAGCAACACTGAACAGGCTCTGCACAAGGCATTTCCTCCACCCATGGGGCTGTTTCATCCCAAGGGGGTGAATATCCCAGGAGGGGTCTGTACCTCAGGAGAGCTCCCTTCACCTTCACCAGCCCCAATGACAATGTGCCATGGAGCAAAGGCTTTTGGAAAATGCTGCTTCCACATGGGCTTCCCATGCAAGTGACACTGGCCACTGCCATGGCCTCAGGTTCCAGGCACAAAACCCCAAGGCTGGCTCTTTCTACATGGCCTCCTCTTGCAGAAACCTCTGCTTCCAGAGCCCCTGGAAAGGCTCCTGAGCACACACTCCTCCCACCAGAACAACCCCAATGCCTTCTGAACCCCTGGGTCACTTCCAACCACGTCTGCCTGAGGAAGGGAAGCGTCACAGACAACAGATCCCCATAAGTGCCAGGAAACAGAGGCACAACCAAGGAACTCTGCTCAGCACCTCTGGCACAGGGCGTGGGCTGAGCTCCACTTTACAAAACACAGAATCCATGGGATAGAACAAACCCAAGGAACCCAGGAGCCCAAATGCCCACAATCTTGTTCTTCCTTGCCAGCCAGGAGTCAAGGCAAAGACCTGGCAAGTGTCATCCCCTTCCCTGTGTCAGACACTGGTGATGCCCACCTCCACCTTCATGCCACCTTCTGCACCACAGGTGCAGAAAATAAAGCTGATGAGAGATTTGCTCAAGCAGCATTACCTTCCCCCTTCATGCAGGGTCACAGGGCATTTTACCACACAAATTTCCCTATGCTGCCATCACCCAGCAAATCCTGCCTGCTACACAGACATTGCTGGCTCTTGCTGTAAGCCTTTGGAAAAGGCCTTGGAAGTGACTGGGGCATTGCAACAACCAGCCTGGCCACCCAATGGATGCCTTACTGTCCCATCTGGGGTGCCAGAACTGATGCCTTGGGAAGGCTGACCTGGAACTAGACAGAGCTCAGAGAATAAAGTAGGGATTTATTAAAAGGCCTTAAAAGATACACCTTGGGCAGTGCAAGAGCCTGGCCAGGGCTACACCCAAGAGGGACCCAAAATGGACTGGTCACGAGGTCTCACACTTTTATAAGTTTTGGTCCATTTGCATATTGGGGGTTAATTGCCGAATTTTAGCTTCAGATTATGAAGTCCTGTCCTGCTTGTTTTTTCTCTTCAGTCCCCCATTGTTTGTGCTTTTGGGCCTGAAACCTTGTAATTGGCCTCCAGCAGGAAAAGGATTTGTTTTGTCTCCCTACTCTGTGAAGAGTAATATGAGGCTCAGAAGTGCACCCCTAGGCAGCACAGAATCTGAAAAACACAAAAGCTCAAACTTCAGGCATCACAAATACAGCAAGCAACTCCACTGCAGCTCCTGCAGAACTGCCAAGGCACTGCTCTCCAACAGCTCAACAGCCACACAAACTTCTTGCCTCCAATCCCCTTCCCAAAATGGCCACAGGAAGAATGCAGAAGCACCAGAGTCCCTGCCCCTGGCTGTCTTCTATACTCAAGCACTGCTCCCAGGGTTTGTACAAATCTGCCCTGATTAACAAGGAGTTTGGCTGTAGTAAAGGCAAGGATAGCTGGTGCCAACCTAACATGTCCACAGGCTTCCTACAAATGTAATTATGGTGAGAGCAGAGTCAGTACCTGCCCATTTTGAAGCAGCTCTTTCACATATTTAGTGAATTCAAAAAGAAGCATTCACAAATGATCCAGCTTGTACAGAAGGCATGAAAATTCAAACGAAAAAAAAACACCAGAGGAGGGTTATCTGCCCCCATCACCAACTCTTTCGGTTTGAGTCACTTAGCAGCCCTGCCTGAGTATTCCATCTGCCAGGATAAGGCAATATTGTCATCCTGTCACAGAGACAGATCAGTTTAATAAATAAATACCTTCCAAACATTTCATTTGTACTTAATGAGAATCATGCTTTAAGCTATTCTTTGTCAAAAATGCTCTCAGATACATAGATTATGACTCTAAATTACCATAAGCAGAGATGAGCCTAAGAGCATCCATGGAAGCACAGGAAAAACACCAAGGATCTATTTAGACACCGATAATCAAACTAAATATCATCAAGTGTCTGGAACTACCACTTGGAGTGTCCTGACAGGACACCACAGAACTGCAGTTGAACCTCTTCCTAAACCATCCCCCTGCCAATATTTTGATCTGCCTTGGTTAATTAAAGTGCCACAAAGAGCTTATTTTCCTTGTCTCTCATGAGCTTATTGGGATTAACACCGGGGTATTACTCTGCAGCACCATGTCTTACATTGGGTTTAATGATCAAAGTTAAACATCCAGTAACTCCACAGAGTTACTAGAAGATCAGCATAGAAATACCACAAAGTAGCTAAATTCAGATAATCAAAAACCACGCAGTACGAAATTAAAGAAGAAATATTTCGAATTCTCTCTGTATTACACCTCATAGTGAAGCACTACTACAGGGCACTCCTGATGAGGAAATCCCTTGAAGAACACTTCCCTTTCAATGCCAAGGAATACAAAAACATCATGTAAGAACAGTGAGTCAAGCCCAAAGGTTGCTCACCCCAGCACTGTGCCTTGAACAGCTGGCCCTGCAGAAGGACAGGGAGGAGCAGAGGATGATGCAGGAGTGCACTGCCTTTCTCCTCAGCACCCTCACTGTTTCTGTGCCAAAGACCAGTGAACATGGCAGCTCCTGCTGGACAGCCATTCTAGTCACCTGCTCATCATCTCCTTGGATACACCTAGACTTTCACATCCTACAATTGTTTGTGACCATGAAGCCCACAGCTTTTACCATACAGGAGGTGGTTTTGTTTGGTTTGCAGGTTTTTTAGGGTCTGGGGGGTTTTCTTTCCTACCAATTTCCAACTTTAAGCAATGGTTTAATATAGAGAAAGGCACTGTGAGCAATTACTGCCTACACGCTCTATTCACACCATCTACTTCACAAGTATTTTGTGGTACCCAGGACCTGAAGCATCCCTTTGCCAGGCTGACAGGTCCTACCCTATCAGGTAAGTGTCCCCTGTACAAAAGTCACCCCCATAGCATCTCTACTGCCCTTCTCTGAACCTTTTCAAGTCTACAATATTAAAGATGAGCAAACGCAATGGAAACTTTCTGTGGCAAACACTGATTTCAATCCCTCCCCTCACAGCTTCTAACACCTGACACCCTGTTTTGACTGCACTGAACACAGGAACAATTACAGCTCCCAGACTACGTAATACCAACTTGCTCTGTGTGGATGATGTTTGCTAATCAGCTACACCCACGGGCAGAGTTTCTAATGCAGCAAGTTTTGGGGGCACAAACATGCCTTTCCACAAAATTATTACCTTTTCCCTGCTCTTCACATCTCATTGCAGAGCTGTAGCACAACTAACTAAAAGAAAGAACCCTTAGGCACAGGCAGAACAACAGTGCAGATTTCAAATGTGCTTGTGCACAAGTGGACACATTTCCAGCCCTAGAAGAGGGCATCAAAGCATCTACAGGCAACACTTCCAACACAACCAGGTGTGAAACTGCACAGCTTTGCATTAAGAAAATCCATCCCAGAGCTCTTCACTTTCAATGCACCTTTATCAATAATACCTTACACAGAAAAGCTCAATATTTAACATGCTTTAATTTTCCAAGGTTAAATTTATAAAAACCCACTGCATCAGCAACGGAAACATTCCACCCACCTGAGGAATACCCTTACACTGAAGAGCAACCAACCAACACGACAAGTTTCTCAGTGGCCTCCCTCGCTCCTAAGATCCTCTACAGCCTTTTCTGAATCCAAACAATTCTTTTCTGCTATTTTAGAACAACTCAGCTGATCTTGCAGCTCGTGCTAAGGTTTACACAACAGCCACGCAGTGTCATACATTACAGTACTGGAATGCACTCGGTGCTGCCCGCCAAAATGCAAGGGTGTCCTAGGGTGACTTTATGATGTTTGTGTCCCCAGCTGTCTGTTCTGTTTGTGCTGTACATTAAGTTCTGTACCTTTAAAATGGCTCTGGGAGCGAAGGAGGAGAAAGAAGCAGCAGCAGTTTATTTTGAGAAAACTGCCTGACTCCCACACGGCCTGGCTCCGGTGTTTGTCTGAGGCACGGACAGCGGTGGGGCAGAGATCTCCTGTGCTCTGAGTTAGTTTGAGCTGGCTGAGGCAGAGAAGTTCCCTGGACTGTTTTTTCCCTTTTTCTTGGGACTGTTTAACTCTGCTCTGGACTGACAAACCCAGAGGAGCAGCGAGGGCTGGCACCTGCGGCCTGCGGGGCCTGGAGCTGCGGAGGGAGTGGGGCTGGTGAGAGACTGAGGGAGCTGAGCTGCACCCAGGGCAAGGACTGCCTCAGTTTGCCATCTCTCTTTTTAATGTTTATTGTTTCATATTATTCATTCTTTGTGCTTGTGGGCATCTTGTTTGTTAAATAAATAGTTTTTTCCACTTTTCTCTGAGGAAGTTTTTTCCCGGACCGGCTGGGGGACCGTTTGGGTTTGCTTTCCAGAGGAACCCCTCTGGAGGTTTCCTCCCAGATTTGCCCCAAACCAGGACAAAGGGACACACAAATGTTTGTGTAGTATTTTGAAAGTCCACTAAAAGTGACAGAGAAAGTATAACTGAGCATGACTGAGATTAAACACTGGCCACAAAGTTTGGCTGGGGTTTCAGAGCTTCCTCAAATTTGGACCCTTTGATTCCTCACATCCTCGAAAAAAACAGTATTGCTTATTTGTTACCTCATTTCATGCAGGTAGTGAGAATATTGAAGGAAAAGAAGTGCTCATTGCACAAAAGTATTACGGAGCCTCACTGTTTGGACTCTGGGCATTGCAGTTTTCTCCTTTATTCTCCTTGGGATGGTTTCTGTGTTACTCAGAAGGGGAAGGTGGGAGAGAGACTACTTTCTTTCATCCATATTTGTTCCAACTGTCCATTTCCATTTTTACCTGCACTTCTTCCACAGCAGAAAACTGCTTCATAGCATCACTGCTGAGAAGACAAACACAATCTCCTCTAGAAAAAAAAAAAAAAAAAAAAAAAAAAGAATAAACTGTATTCCTAAAGTTCACACCTCTTCCTGCAGGTCTCTTCTTTACTATTGCATCATATGCTGAGGAAACCATCACTTTAGTTGACACTCAACATTCAGCCAAAGCCCGCATAGTTTAAAAGCATGAACTACTGTGCACCATCTACACTTTGAAAAAGCAGAATTCAAATGGAACCATAATAACATGAGAAATATTTTCCAAAAAGAGTAACCCTAGAAGACAAATTTAGAGAAAAATCATCAAATATGACAGGTCAGTATGAAACACCAAATAAAGACAGCATTTTACAGGCATCTGGCAGTTTATTTTGAATATATAATCCTAGGAAGGTTCAACACAATTGAAAGGATAGGGTTACCTGCTACTGAACTGCAGTGCACAGAAGCAATAAATCCACTTTCATCCAACAGTTGTCAGCTACTCTACTGTACTTCAGCTTCTCAAAGTATGTGATAGTTTAGTTCCATGGAAACAGCACCCAAACTCTCAAACCATGTGCAATTCCCCAAAGGACTGCAGCATCACATCCATGGGTTTAATTTACCCATTAGGGAAGCACCAGAGGAATCACCTTGTTAGCCTTTCCTAAGAAACTGCTGCAGAAAAGCTGCTGTGTTTCAGAGCTGGCCTAACTGGGGATTTAGTGCAGTTATAAACATTCTCCTTCAACAGAGGCAAGCCCACCGGATGCTGATGCTTTAAATCCAGTGAAAGAGGGACAAATTTTTACACATTTCCTACTGCTGCTTCCAGGATTACCCAGCAACAGTCCCAAACTTTCTAAGACCTAAATCCCACACGGAAAGGTCACTTGGCAACTTACAAAGCATGCTGACACTGCTGGAGTGCAGAAACCTGTTTGTAACAGTACAAATGTGTGCTTTCACTGCTAAAATACATGCTATTTTTGTTCTCTGCCAAAGCAATCCCACTGATCAAAGATCACTACTTCTGTAAATTTATGACATCCCAGGTCCCTGTTTTCACACTTAATAAATACCACTGTCAAAGCCCTTTCTGAGAGAGACTACTGTGGTAGATCAGGTAAAACCAGCAAATTGTATTTTAGAAGCATTCCAGCTTTACAAAACTGCCAAGACTGTGGTTATTACTGATAATTTCATTTATGTCCCTCCCCCAGTACCTTATCTTTGCCCAGGCTGTAGTTGGCAACTCGCTGTCAAGGCAGAAGGAAGGAGTAGTTAGCACAACAGCAGTTTGCAGAGAAGCAGAGCTATTTCCTGCCCATACTTACTATCACAGGCTGGTATTTTCCAAATTCAGTTTCTTTTCTGGTTAGAAACATCGGCACATCTTTCTGAGTGAGCACTTGGCAACTTTACAGTGGGAGCCATAATTCTCACTTACCTTCTACACCACAAACCCACTCACTTTTAGAAGTTGACAACCAACACTTTCACCTATCTTGCAGCCAAGAGTTTTAAAAAAAAAACCAACTTGTTTGACACTGCCCTCTCTCAGCTGGGCGTCCAACCTGACATGCACACATAAGACAACCAGTCTAAAGAAGGATGTATTTCTTAAAAAAAAAAAAAAAAAAAAAAAAAAAAAAAAAAAAAAAAAAACCCCTTTAAAAATCACACTCTGGGTTGTTCAGGGTCGGGTTGTCCAACAAAATGAGTGTTTTTACCACCACCTAGATATTTCAGCTAATTAGCAGCACTCCCTTTAGCACTGATATTAATGCAGGTTTCTAAGACAACAAATACAGCTGTTTAGCTAGAAAGAAGAGTGAACTGCCTGCCCACTCACCTACATCCCAGTGAAATCTCCTCTTATGGCAAACACAGGCCACTCTCTTTAAACAAGTCTCAGTCATGCATGGAAGAAAAATGTTTCCTCCAACAGCTGATCTCTTTACTGTGAAACCATCAAATTGTCAAGGAAGCACGCCCAGGCTGTGCTGGGTTGGAGACCATTGATACCCTCAGCAGCACCCCAGGTTTTCATGCTGCAGGCACCTCATACATGTGAGGAAAGGGATAGTTTCTTGACAGTCCCAAAAATTTAATTTAATCCACAACCAAACAACTGAACACAAGAAAAAAAACCAAACAAACCAGAACTAGCTCTCTGTGGAAATGGTCATTATTGATGACGAGAGGGTGGACTTTATTAACAGACACGACATACAACCTGCAGTCAGACAGAACCCCCAAAAACTGCCCTAAAGCCAGCACCCTACTCCTTCAGGGAGAGCAACTACTGCAAAGTTGCTGTTCTATTTTATCAACAGAGGTTTAGTCTTCCATTAATATTTTACCTACTGAAAACATGCCATCCCTTTCCACTAGTAACCAGCACCACTGTTCTACTTTCTCCTCCAAAGGGAAGACTTGCACAGCTCCAAACCCCTACAGACCTGGAAGTTTTGCATGGGTGTAAAACAGCCTGGCCAAGGGAACAGAATATTGGGCTAAGGAGTTAGGAGACTTTGAAGCTTTTTGCCTCCAACCTGCAACATGACTATTGTTTGGCACTTCAGCTCTGCTTCTTCTGCCCTCCTTCCCTCCCTGGGTCTCCCACCCACCACATCACCCTCAACAGGCACTCTCTCCAGGCTAAAAAGAGTTACAAAAAAGGGTTTATAAACAACCAGAGAAAGTCACAACCTTTATCTACAGAGAAATCACTTCTTCTGTCTCATGACAGTTAAAAGGTCTCAAGCAGGAACATGTGAGCTGAAAATGAAAGGTCTTCCTTAGAAAATTCCTAGGCACAAGCACCACAAGGCAATGTCTTTTACTGCTTTGCCCACCACTGGGCTGACAAACATCCTCCCCCAAGATTTTGATTGCAGTTTATTGCCTTTTGATGTTGCAACTACAATTTAGAAGAATATAAATCTTAATATTCTTCTGTTCAGTCATTAAAGCACTGAAGCATAGATCCCACATTTGAAGAGACACACCAAGACTTCAGTAACTTCAGATACAGCCACAGTAACTCCAATTTCCCCCTATCCTTTTGTTTTCTGTAAATTTTAGGAAATGCCCTCAACCTCAGGTTTCACAGACAGTGACAAGCAAGTACAAGGTAAGCATTACATTTTTACTTGCTGCATTCTTCACAGTGTTTTGCTGAAGAAACAGTTGTCATTCCTTTCAGAGTTTCTTACCAGAAGAGGAGATAGAGGAAGGACATGTCTACACCTGATTTTCCCCTTTTGCCCCATTCAGAACAATACAGGGTGAAAAATTCAAACCTGGAGTTTTCCTCATTTCTGGCAGTTGCAGAAAATAATTAAAACCTGAAAGGAACTCAAGTTTTGCTGCAAAATATCACGGACAACTCTGTGTTTATGTTTCTGTTAATAAAGCAGAATTTATGTTATTTACAGGCCAGGTGGTGCTCCTGGCCATATCACAGGAAGGCACAGAAGACAGCACAGCTTCCAGGAATGGGACACCAGCCTGCTCTGAGTGCAACTCTGGCACCAGCTACAGAAGCCTCAGAGCAAAACATTAGAGTGATTCATTAGACTTGCTTCAACACAGCAAGCCTAATTTTTTAGTCTCTTTATTTTGGAGATATCTAGAAATGTTACTTTAGAAATGAATTAAAGACAGCAAAATTGTAAAAGTGGCAAACAGCACATTTGGGATCTTACACTTTGCCTGCCTTTCCACTTTTCCATTTGAGACTCACAACCACATTTTCCCTACTGGCTTCTAGGAGCACTCAAGTGTAGAACAAGTGCAAAAAGGATCACTTTTCCATTCAAAAATACTTTTGTTGTGTCACAGGACTAATGAATGGTATTAAATATATACACATATGACTACTCAGATATCTATCACCAAATGACTTAGTCTGACAGTTGTTGAAAACAAGAAAATGAAAAATCTCCAAAGAATTATTCTGGTCCTGTAGCATTTTTAAAGCACCTACTGCAAACCTTTAAAATCTTTGTTCCTTTGTTAACTGGAAGAAAAGGAAAACCACTGATGAAGAACAATCCAGAATGAATCTGAAGAGCCAGAGCAAAGAACTCAGTATAATATAACCTATGCTTTTAATTTCCAAGATTGAAGAGGATAAAATCAGTTCCCCTTTAATCATGTTCAAATGATGCTTTGAGTAGAGTTCAGTCACCCTTGTTATGAAAAACAAGGGTCATCTGTTCAGACAGAACAGATTATTATTTAGGCAGAATTAAACTACTCATTAGAAACAAACAACAAAAAAAAGGTACTTGGACATTCTTACAAAGCATATAAAAAAGCTGGATCATCATCATTCAGAAAGACACGTGGGTTTATAGAGCTTTATCTCCAAGTTGTACTGCCATGAACCTGCTGCTTTCCTTCTAAAAGGATGAGATCAGGCAATCACCAGGCAGGAGTGACCCCCATGAGGCAATAAACTCATCTCCTCAAGCCTGATTATTTCACTCATCCTGAACACCCTGTGTACTATTACAGAGTGCTTAGTTCTATGGAAATTTGAAACCCACCTCACAGGGTCCTTTAAGGCAGGTTAGTAAACAGATCCCTTTTTGGAAATGTAACACTGCTAGACAATCAAAATCTACTGTATCTGCTGTCCAACAACACAGAGGAATAAATTTCCAGTGAAATCCTTTGCAGCCCTTAGCAGGATGTTATAAATCCATTTCAAAACACTTCCCTCATCTTGATGGTGTTTCGGCATCTCCAGGCAATTAAATCAAGCTCTTCATAGTGCAAAGACAGCTCGAGCTTCACTGGCATTTTAATCCATTTCTCAAGTTCCTGCTGATCACACAAAGCCCTGCAAGGTAGGACCAAGAACTCCCAAAACACTTCTGCCTTTTATCCAAGCTTGGCAGTCAGACATGCAAACAGAGTTTGGAGCTAAAACTACTTATGTAACTTCCAGACACAGATAATCACAAGTAATCCATCTCCCACCCCCATGTGCTCAAAGGAAACCCCACCCAAGTGTTCACCCATATTGCTACAGGAGACCTGACATGATGCAGCACCAGCAGATTGATCAAATGGGAGCAACACCTAACACAATATTCCTGACACTTGAAATCACTCTGGGTGTACTGACAGGGCAATTCCTGACATGGGGCCTTTGCATGGGAGCTTATGAAGAGCCGGGTCACTATCGAGCCATAAAGATTTTCAACACAAACAGCAAAGCCAGGGGCAGTCTCAGCCTGACTCACTGAGCACATGTTCCCTAAAAAGGAGGGACAAAAAGCCCCATGATGTCATTTTCCAGAGGGAAACACAGCGAAGTTCAACAGATCAGGTCACCTCAAATGCACTCCTGCACATCCAGCACACTGTTGTACCTGGAAACAACCCAGAATGCTTCAAATGTGAAGGAGGACTGATGATTGCCTGCCATCTGCTCTGCTTTCTGACATCAGAAAGAAAATTATGCAAAAAAAAATCTGAAACACCAAATGCAGCCTCAATACCAGTGCCAGTAGCTGTTTCCTCACTGCTGTGGCAGGACAGATAGGGCTCCAAAATGAACTGCTCTCACATCACAACCTGCCTGCAAAATACTACATTCACCTTAAAGGGCTTTAACTTGTGGCTCCTGAGGAAATATGTCTAGAGAACCTCCAGAATAGAATATTACTGTTTTCAGGGTGCAATTTCTGCATAGGACTAGCACACTGGCTATGCTAGAGACCAGGCAAACCAAAACAACAAAAGTTTTAAAGCTTTGGAATTGCAGAAAACCCTGTAAATCTTCACACATATAATTTGTGCCTTAAACAGTAAGAATTCAGGGGGAAAAAGTTACTTAGGACTGCTGGTGCATCTGATTAACTTCAGCCAAGAGAAGTAGTGCTGCAGTGTGCCCAGGTGACCACAACTCCACATCAGCATGACTCTGTATCTGCTGGTCCTGACTGCATTTTATTTCTTGCACTGAGAAAGGTAATCAAAACCCTCTTTATGACCACACACCCCCCAAAAAGAGAGCAACCTTGATTCCATGAAACTCACCCTATTTAACCCCAGGGGCTGCAGACAGACCAAAACCAGCTTGTTTCACATACTTTTGAAGACTCTGTAGAAAGCAGCTTCACTGTCCAGTGGGCTCCTGACACCATGAATTGATTTTATGCAGACTTTCTCTTTCTACCTTATTGTTCAGTTCCCAGTAATACTTAAAACATCAGTGAGCTGCTACCTGATCCTACTGAGCCAGGTAAAGTAGATGTAACAATCATTACTAACTATTTAACTGCAGGGTTTTGGTTTTCCAGAAATGCAGCTGGACATAAGTCTGCATCCTCTGAGCTTTTTCCTGTTGATCAGCACCCTGAACACTAACAGTTAGAGGGGAGATCAACATACTCCATTCTTCAGGAAATTCCAGTTTTCATTCCTTGGAAAGAATCTAAACAGATAGAATGTTTAAATCTTTAAAAGATCCATCCTGAACCTTATAGGTAAGATGTGTCCTAATCCCTAAGACAAACCTCCCATCCATCTTAAATTCCAACACAGAACTCAGACTTCCAAATGGATTTATGACTTGATACCCCTACTAAAGATTTAGAGCACACTACCAGAACAACAAAACTAAGCAGCTAAGGTTACTAAAGCTACAGTATTTAATAAATAAGAGATGGGTGTTCTCAAATACCCTGACTGTCCCATTATCAGAATTATGGATTCATAATTCTGCCTGGAGGGACATTAATTTAAAATAAAATAAGGGGGCGGGGTTGGATCCAGCAACTTCTACTCATATCCAAAAATGAACAGCATCATGCCACGCCTTAGAGACTCAACTGCTCATTTTGGTAGGGCAACAACGTTCTGGGAGGTATTTTGTGGGGATATTTTTTGGGGAGTGGTGGTGTTGGGTTTTCTCCTATTTAAAAAAAATAAAAAATCTTGCCTCTTTACTTCAGCATCTCCAGCCTGACTTTGATAATTTGAGCATGTACACTCCTGAGCAGGACATGAAAAATCCCATAAGGCTTCATCTCTATTAAAATGAAAGAACAAACTAATAACCCAATTGTTAAAAAAATATATGACAGCTGTAATAGAAGAGTCTGTTATATTATCGATGTGGCATGGAATATCTGTCACACAGATATTCCATGCCACATGCCACAGATCTGACAGAAGCTAACCTTCAACAGCCACATGACAAATCCCTGAACACACCAGTGAGGGATGACAGGCCATTAGTGACATCAGCATGAGCAAGGTTCTAAGGAACAATCAAAATAGAATTTTAAATGAATCACCTTTAAAAGACAAAAAAAACCCCAAAAAACAACAACAACAAAACAAAAACCCAAACAAACAAAACAAACACAGGGGAAAAAAAAAAAAAACCACAAAAACCCCCAAAACAAAACAAAAACACCCCCCCCCCCCAAAAAAAAAAAAAAAACCTCACAGAAAAAGGTATTAACCCTGGAGGGCTGCAGCCCTAGAGTTTAACTCCAGATATCCAAAGGACACAAACCCCTTGGACAAGCAGAAAGACATTCCCATCCCCTGGACAAAGCCACTGGATCTAAGAGTTTGCTCCACCTATAGTTTCTCCCACACCACCACATCCAAGCACTCAGGTACATGTCAAATGTCTACATGTATTTGATTGCAGAAATGTGTTCCAGACGTTTTTCAATACCAGGCAGAAAAATAATAATAATAAAAAAATATTAGTTTTAAAATCATCTTTCACACTAGAATTTCTTTGCTACTTGCTCATCTTTATCCAACTACAAATCTGAGGTTCAATACCTCAGGGTATTTAACTGAGGGTAAACTGGTTAAATCACTTTGACTTTAAAGTATCTCTGATTTAAATAACCTGTTCTGATCTTGCATTGTATTTGCACTTTCTAGAACTTTTCCTGAAAAGAAATAGAGATTCCTCCTGTTTGGAATTTGAGGGGGGAGAGGAGGGGTATTTTTGTTTTTGACTGGTTAGGAAGCTACTCTATGAACACTTTTTTTATTTTACTATTTGTAAGTTTCTTACATAAGTATCTTATTTTTCTCTTCAGTATTTGACTATACATTTTTAGTGAACATTTCATATTCATTAGCTGCAAAACACTTCATAAATAGGGCAAAAGAGATTGTTTAAAAATAAGGTAAAAGTAATAAAAAATGTATTTTTAAACTGAAATCAAATTGTTCTAAATTAAACTCACTACCCATATGGACACGTTACCCATAGCTGATGAATTTGGATGTATACATCCCTCAAGTTTTTGCTAGGACAGATGTGATTTTCATACCTTCTTATTACTGACAGATCAAAAGAAGAAAAAGCTTTGAAGCTTTTGTAGTTTCTCACCTTTGACTTCCCAACTCCCTGAACCAACTCCAAGAAGAACCACGAATGAAGAATGTTTTGTGTCTGCTGGAAAGCCACTCCTGTCAAACCAGTTCTGTGCTGCAGCAAATTCTCTGCAGACACTTCCACCTACTCTGTGGATACACTTTCTTCAAAGTTACAGATGCAAATATATCCTTCTTGAATATTATAATTTAATTAAAAGTTACTACACTATGGAAAAAGGCGAGGCCTGAATCTAGTACTTTCAAATCCAAATTAATTCTCCTTTTAATTTTTCATTTTAACCTCTCTTGTTTTCCAAAAAACCTCTTCCCCGTTCCTCATCCCTTTCCCCACACTGTGTTTCCATCACAGGGACCAGCATGTCCTGTGTGCCACCTCACCTTCCCTCCTCTCAGGAAGGCTCAAGAATTCTTTCCAGGTCTTATTCATCAAGGCACTGTGGTCCATGAATCATGCTCCAGCCTCTTCTCACATGATGAGCCCCGAGGTTTGTGCACTGCTGCACAAACAAGTCCAGGCAGCCCTCTGGCTTTGCGGATGAACATTCCTGCTCCTGTTGCCCCCTGCCAAGCACACCCTCCTCTCCTCAACAGCCCTTCAACATCCCCAGGACAACCAGGAGAGCAAGAACAAGAAACTCTTCATGGCAGGCAAGACCACTGGGCCTCTCTGCTGGCACCTGGAACAGGTTCCTGTTCCCCACCTCAGTGTTCAGCTCTTGTTAAAGCCCCAGGTGCTGCACTCCACAGTCACCTTCTTCTCAGGATCTCTATGACTTCTCCATTTTTCACCCACTACATGTCTCCATCATGGACTACTCTCAGTTCAAGGGATTGTTCAGATCCACCTATTTATTTTTTCTTACTCATTCTAAGTTCCAGCATGAATAAAGTAACACTCCACCCAAACCCACTCTAAAAGCAGGGCAAATGGCCACTGAAAGACAGAAAGACAAGGAAATTAAGTATCTGAAAATGTTACACAGTAGTATCAGGCACCACCACAGAAATAAAACATTCCCCAGTTCAGGGCTTTGGCCAAAAGGTAACTTCAGAGCCTTACATGCAGCCTGGCTGAGGAGACACAGCACATCTGTCACTCCCTCAGGAGGAGAAATATTTTGCCACAGAAATGTTGCAAGACACAGCATTTCAGAGGGACCTTAGTCCACAACACCAGAGCAGTACTGTCCAACTGGGTGACACAAACATCCAGCCAGGAACTCTTGGAGAGACATCACCCTTCCCAGCTAGGTAAATAATGACATGAGTCATTATTTTGAAGTGCTACACTTTGTACATTACACAAACGGGACATTACAGAAAATCCCACCACACAAGAGGATTTACATTTTTGAACAAAGCCTGTCCAAATGCTTATGTGACATTCTTGAAACAAAGCAATTCCTCTCACAAAACTTCAGCATCAGCAAAAATGCAATTTCCTCCTCCTTGGGCTCACTTCTAGGAAATACACAAAATGGGAGAGGATGGCCAAGTTATGACCCAGTGAGTCCCATTTTATTGTTGAGGGATTAGCAGCACTCAGGAAAAAGCCACTGTTGGAGTCCCTGCCAGCTGATTTGAAGGGAACTGAAAAACAACAGGTTTCACCTGCTGATACAGCTCAAAAGGATATGGCCACTACAAAAAAACCCACCATGAATATAAAACCAGTGTGGGTGTGCAGGTCCTGAAGCCCCCAGAGGTGATGTGCCACCCAGACACAAAAGGCAGAGAAAATCTCTGTGTTAACCACCTGAACCCAGACAGGACTGTGATTACTTTCATGACTTCTGAACTTGAGGAAAATCCTTTACATCTGCTGTGCCAGAGCCCAGCATACTCCAGAAGAGCCCAGGCTATTCCAGCTGTGCTGCACGCCTTGGAACAGCATTCCCTAGTACAGAGCAGACATGCCCAAGTTTAAGCCACACAATTACACCTTGGGTTCATCCACAGTTTCTGCTGAGCACCACTCCAAAAGCTCAGTGTCTTCCCTAAGGGAGGCATTTAAACAATTTACTAACCTGGCAACAAATCACAGCGTAGGGCAAAGAGCTCTCTCTCATTAACTGGGAATGACAAGGTTATGGATCAGGGAACACTGCAAAATGCTCATCTCCACACAGGGACAGACACACATGGGCAAGTCTCCACAGCCACAGGCAGCCCTGCAGTGCCACCAGCCAAGCAGCTCTCCTGAGGTTTACCTTTCAAGTCTTCACCTGGTAGAAGAGAGGTCCACTGTCCTGTTCCTTGTGTGACTATCCCAAAGCCACTCAGCAGGATTTCCCACGATGGGCTACTGTGGATGTGTGCTCAAACACAAGCAGAGAAGAAGTATCTGCATGGTCTCACCAGCTACCACAGTTTTTCCCTTTCCCAGTTTCAGCAAGAAAAGTGATGGTGATATTTCTCTTCCTGGCAGTCTTTATCTCACATTCAAACATGAGATGGCCAAACAGGACCTGACAGAACCTTTCCAATCTCATAGGCATTTAGATTTTGTGGGCTTTCCCCTGTTTTGCTTACAATTTCTTTGCCTCAACATTTTACTTCCTTTATTAGGCCCTGTAACATTTCAACGCTACATTACAGCCCAGAGAGCCAATTCTATTAGAAAAAGGCATAAAAGAACCAAGAACCATTTCTTTCTTTGATGGTACAAGATTTCACTCAGTGGCAAAGCACAAGGAAAGAGCAGAGAGCCCATTCCTTCCCAGGGAGATGACAGCAAGCACTGGCAGACAAAGTGATGCATAGAGGCAGAGAACCAGAGATTCCCCACGTCAATCCAAACCTCACAGCCTGGAAAACCTGAATAAGAACTTATTCTGAGCTTTGAACAAAGCCTCAAAAATGGATGAGACTTTTGGGGCCTTACAAACGAGCCGAGGAGGGAGGAGTCATTAATAAAGGCACCATGGAAGAAACAAGTGGTGTACGTCACTTTTCCTCATTTGAAGCACTGCCCCTGCAAAAACTTTTGGATATTCAGCCCCTCAGAAACCCAGGTGGAGTCCTGGCTATATAAAAGCTTTGAACAAGGTAAGCAGAAATTTTGGAGGTGAAGAACAATTTCCATGATCTTTACTGCTGCATATAAAAACTAGTAATTTCTATTCATTAGCCCGGCCAGAAGAGTTTCCTGATGAGAATTATTTTGGTTAAGGAGCTGCCACACCATTCTGTTGCCTAAAGTCGACCGAATTTTTCAACCAGAAACTTCCGTTTTACAGTGCACAAGCTTTGCCAAAAGCTAAATAAAGACGTGCCACGTAAAATCTGCATCAACCGAGATGAAAATAAGCCAGAAAGCTCAAGAAATCCTCCACGGTTTCAAAAATTAACTGACCTGCAAGAGCCACAACATCCTGTGCTTACTAGACCACGGCAGAGCGGCGTGAAGTCATTTGAAGAGGGAAGGGAGGTGTCAGGCTCAGGATCTCTAGAGAGCGTCTGAGAGCCGCACAGGAGCCAGCACTGGCAAGAGGCACCAAAATCCCCGTTCGGTTCCCATCCCAAAGCACAGGCTACGCTGTCCACGCTTAAAACACACACACACACACACACACACACACACACACACACACACACACACACACCCCGCGGGCTGAATGTGCGCGGTGCCGCCTGACCATTCCTCTCCAAGGGCATTTCAGACAATGGAGCAGGGGGCGAGCCCGAGGGGTGCCCGGGCAGGGCAGGAGGGCCCGTGAACACAACAGGTGCTGCTGCCGCTGTTGTTGTTGACAGCGAACCGGGCCGGGGCTGCCGCTCCCTCCGGGGCTCCCGGCTCCGCCGCCCGCCCCGCCCGACTCACCGAGGCCGCTGATGTCGTGCCGGAGGCCGGCGCGGCTCCGCTCCTCCGCTATCGCCCGCAGCATGTGCCGCAGGGAGCGGTCGGACTCGCCGTCCGCCTCGCCGTCCCTCCGGGCACAGGCCATGCTGCCGCCGCCGCCGATGAGCTCATGTCAGGCCGCCGCGGAGGCGGCGCCCGGCGCTGCCGACACGGGAATGACCGGGAGCCCTTCCCGGTCCCGCTGCCCCGGCCGCTTCTCCCTCGGGACCTTTCCCGGGCGTCGCCGCCGGCCCCTCCCCGGGACACCGCCACCGCTCCCGCCGGCGCTGCCCGGCCGCGCTCCGCCGCTTCCTGCTACTGCGGCCGCCGGGCGGGACCGGCAGGGCCGGGACCCGCCCGGGCACGCCCACGGGGCGGATCTGCCACCCACCGTCATCCCCGACTGCACATCCCGCATCCCTGACATCAGCCAGCATCCTGGGAAACCCATCCTGCATCCCCGGGAACCCATCCCGCATCCCTGACACCAGCCAGCATCCTGGGAAATCCACCCCGCATCCCTGACACCAGCCAGCATCCTGGGAAACCCATCCTGCATCCCTGACACCAGCCAGCATCCTGGGAAACCCATCCCGCATCCCTGACATCAGCCAGCATCCTGGGAAACCCATCCTGCATCCCTGACACCAGCCAGCATCCTGGGAAACCCACCCCGCATCCCTGACATCAGCCAGCATCCTGGGAAACCCATCCTGCATCCCTGACATCAGCCAGCATCCTGGGAAACCCATCCTGCAACCCTGACACCAGCCAACATCCTGGGAAACCTATCCTGCAACCCTGACACCAGCCAGCATCCTGGGAAACCCATCCCGCATCCCTGACACCAGCCAGCATCCTGGGAAACCCATCCTGCATCCCTGATACCAGCCAGCATCCTGGGAAACCCATCCTGCATCCCTGACAATCCATCCTGCATCCCTGGCACCTCATGACTGTTTCTGGTCAGGCTTTCCAGACACCTTCTTTGCTATCCTTCCTTCTCACTGTGTCCCACAGATCTGCTGTCACTGCAGGCAGATCTCTCCTGCCCACCCCACCAATGTCACAGACAAGCTGCTGCTTCCTTCTTGCTCTCCTGTTCCCATGTGTCCCCCTGTGGGGACAACACCCAACCTAAGGTGTCTGCTGAAGTCTCTACCAAGGTCTGTCACCTCTTCCTTAGCTTTAGCACCTCTTGTTGTGAAAATCAGGAACTGCTGATCTCTGGGAATAACCCAGCTTGTGCTGCAGAGATTGGGTCCCACGTCCTGCTGCTGCTGGTGGTGGTGGTTGTCCACAGCAGATCCCAACAATGGCCAAAACTTCCTCAGAAATTTATGATTTTCTAAGCCACAGTTGGAGAGCAATACCACCACCTGCTCAGTTCTCCTGCAAACAATTCCCTCGACATTTTTTGTTTATAATATTTTTTCAGCCTCCCCTTAATTCCTAAAATTACTATGAAGGCTTAGGCAGACTATTCCTCTCTCTGAAGCCCCATTTGAAGGTTGGCAGGCCTTGCAAGTGGTGGTGGGGAGAAGCAAAATGGTCAGAGGACTCCAAATGTGAGTTGACAGCATTTGAGAGTTGGGCTTTTTGCTACAGCATAATAACAAAGAAAAGTTTTCAAATACTGCATGTCCATTCTCCACAATGGCATACATTTACCCCACATTGCCAATTTCAGTTTCATGTCAGCTTTTGACACCAATAAGCAAACAATCAGACACCCCCTGAATGCACTTTACAGTCATGCACTCCTTTCCCACGACACCAATATAGATGAGTATTTTCTGTGGAGGGCCCTTATGCTGAATTGGACAGAGGAGAGAAATTTGAAGTCAATGTAGCATTTTGCTAGTAAAATATCTACTTCCTTCATAAAGCAATAGAAACAGGGACATACTATATCAGGACTTAAGCAACTCTTCCCTTATTGAATCTCATAGTTCTTTTTCTTGGAGAGAATGAAGCTTGCAGTCACATGTTAGCCCTGTGAAAGCATTCATGAGAGTTATTTAGCCCGTGGGGAAGAGCAGCAGAAGACTGTCCTGTACTGTTACCCTCCAAGTAGTTCCTGACATTGTCAGGAGGAACAACTCACTCTGCTGCCAGAGGAGCAACAATCTCCCTTCCCTCACATCATGCTGGACTCACTAAGGGTTGGATGCCTTTCCCCTGCAGATTGCTCTGGATGCCAACAGCACTGTCATGTTGGAGGCACACAGGAACACGTGTGTCACCAGCCAGTAGCCAACCTTGCAGCAGTTCCACCAGAGTCTCCAGGATTTCAGCCTCTCTGCTCTGCCCTGAACACAATCTGTAAAGTTCCAGCCAACCTGCTTTAAAAAAAACAATCAAGACAACCTGCTGCTGCCCTGTCCAGGCCTTTTATAAAATGAAAATGTATTCCTATCCCTTCTTGGCTCCCCACTCTACCTTCTACTTTCTCTGGCTTCTATCAAAAGACACCCATGGACAAAACATGCAGCTGTTTCCTTCTTGAAGGCTTCCCTAACCAAACATACCTCCTAGTAGATCACAGCACTTGATCAGAAAATACAGGAATAAAACTTGTTTTTTTTTTTTTAAAGGGGCTATTGATTAAGTACCCTTAGGATCAGTTAGAATCCTAGAATGCCTTAGGATGTGTGTTTTATACAGCAGAAAGGTAAATACAAAGGCCTTAGGCCTATTAAAAATATCTAACTTGCTTAATGTTGTGGGGTGTGCCTTTTGCACCAGTCAATAACAGCCACCTTTGCTATGTGAAAGTCAGGCAAGTTTTTCATATGAGGCCGTATTTTTCTTGGTATATATATTTTAGTAGTAGCTAACAGTGATAGCCTGCGGTGTGTGCTGATAAGACCACATGGGGTGTGAATCTCTAATGGTGAAAATGAGTTTGCAAGTTAGCAAATGTGAGCTTACTGAATGCATTTGAGTGTCTGTGTAATGGCTGAGTCCTGGATTCCACACACCTGGCAGTCCTGACCCTGGCAAACCTGTGGGGCTGCTTGCAGCCTGTCAGAGACCAGCATTACTTGAGCACTTTAAGTTCTCTGCATAAACTATTTCAAGAACAGACTTTGTAACTCTGAAGCTTTGGAAGTTCTATTCAACCCATTATAAACATGAAAAGTACCCCCATTTTTCTCGTGTGTTCCTTTCCTGATAAAAAGAAATTAAGATCAATAACAGCTATATGCAGCAAATGAAGGTTATATCTAGCTTGAAGACACAGGGCATGAAATGCAGGTTTTTTTGAGGAAGAGATTAAGCAATTTAAAAATTTGAATCCTATTTTAGTTTTAAATGGGGATATTGCCATCTTTGGCAGTCTGCTGTTCTGCTGAGGGCTTGCCTATGGGTCAGTGGCCATCCAGGCAGTTTATATGCAAAAAGGAATTCTGCAATCTTTACTTAATTGCCTCCATAACTGCATCAAAGCCTTCTGATTTAGAACATGGCAGTTCGGAGCCTCTCATTATAATCTGTGTTAAATTGGGCAGCTTGAAAGATAACTCAAAGTTACTTCTAGAACTTCCTCGTGTTCAGCACAGGCCTGATTTGGCTCCCAATATTAAATGTACAAGTTACTGGAAGTTTTATGTACAGAATATTACAAGGTCTTTTTTCAGCTAAAATAATTCTTTGGAGTTAGATCTCTGAATGCACAGCAGAGTACTTAAGGTCATGCAATTCTGAAGTTAGAGGTGTGTTATATGTTTAGTTTTCTTTTGCTTTTCCCCTTTGCTTTGTACCAGTCTTGTTACCCCTGCTCCTACACTTTCATCTGTTAATTGCCATGGGTTATACTGAATGGGAGCCAGAAATGCTCAGCTTTGCACTGTAGGAGTAGAAACACATCTGAACTTGTATGTAGGGCTTGCAGCCCAGACTGATCCCTCTCCTCTTCAGCCAAAACCACTGAACCTTCTGCATCAGAGCCTTTTATCCCAGCTTGTTCCTGTGCTGTTCCTGAGAGGATAATTATCTCAACAGCAGTGACATATGAACCATAGCCCTTGTGATAAGAGACTTCTGAGATTTGTAAGTCACTTACACAGAATCCATGTCTCATTGTTTTTCTCCAGCTGCACTTGTGCCCAGAAATCCCTCATCACTCATGAACCCATCCCAAGCTCTTCACCAGCTCAGCTGGTGTGAGATCCATGTAGGAACTACTTGTTCACATAGCTAAGCTCTTGGATAAGAGGAAATGGGGCAGGCCCTTGAAAAAGGCAAGTTCCTTGCAGGAAAGAAGCCCCTGCCAGGCCAGGTAGGGCTTTTCATCCAGGGCATGGGATTCTGCTGAAAAAACTGAACTGGTGGAAGCCACCTCAGAGAGCAGTGGTAATCAGGACTTTGCACAGGCCAAGTGTCTGCTGACAAGTCTGTCCCAGGGAGTGACACAGCATTGCTTTCCACAGGAATCTTACTTGATGCCAGCATATTACCCAATTCCTGGGCATCTCTTCTTATCTGTGTCTCACCTTTATGTGCTCTTGAGCCTCTGTGTGTGTCACAGGCTTTGAGTTCACAGGCAGCAGTGGCTACAGAAAGGTTCACCACCTCTTGGGCACAGGATTTCAGAGCTGTGAATGTGTAAGTCTGGCTGAGTGTTTGTTACCTGGGTCCTTTGAGAGGACAAATCTGGTGGAGGAGGGTTGGGTGGTGAGGCCACAGGGCTGGGAGCTGACCTGGTGTCACACAGAGCTGTGGCTGCCAGCAAAGTGCATGTCTGCATCCACCTGAGGTGGTGCTCAAGCCTTGTGCAAGACCTGTTTGTAACCACACAGAACAGGTTTCACCTGCCTTAAAGAGAAAGTAACAGAGGGTGTAAAAAAACGCACTAAAAATCCCAACAGGCTGTGACAGAGGGTATAAAAAAAGTGATCAAATCATGTGATCAAAGTTTATAAAGGATGCAGTGATTTAGTCCTTAATTCTTTTGGGGAAAGATATGTGATTACTTTCTAAAAATTAACTGGCATTTCAGAATTAATTTCTAAACAATTATGTTGTAATTTGGAAACGAATTTTTTTTAACTCCTGAGTTAGTGTGTACACTTCTAGAAGTATAGGGGCAAAAGCAAATCTGAGTATAAGTAACAATTCTACAAATGCAACTAGCAATGACGTAGTCTTTTTTTGTTTTTCTTTTCAGAAATGTCTAAGCAATAGAAATATCTAGCTATTTTAGAAATATCTAACCAAAAGGGTGCTTGAAAAGTTTGCAATTTCGGTAAACAATTTTTGATTTTACTTTAGTGGTTTTAATGCTATATTAATTACATTACATTGTATAGTTACATTAGTATTTCACTATTAATGAACATCAGTTAATATTTTTAATATCAGACAAGATACAAAAGAACCTGTGAGCAGAGAGCAAAAGAAATTGTGCTTTCCAGAAGACCTGCTTTGACAAACTGGGTTGCTCTAATAAATGACTCAAGCAGCAGCTCCAGATGAAGAACTTGGTGTGGCAGGTTTTTTTAGATCCATATTTACTTAAGCCAACATTCAGTAAGTCAACTACACTCAAGAGGTAATCTCAGGTAATCTCTGGAGCTCTGAGCAACCTGGTCTAGTTGAAGGTGTCCCTGCCCATGGCAGGGGATTGAGACAGGATGAGCTTCAAGGTCGAACCTTCCTGTGATTCTGTGATCTTCAACAATTTACCTCTAAGATTTTTCTCTACAGATTACCTGTCTGAGCTCTGCTCTGACATGCTCCCTCATATAATAAAAATATTTTTTTCACCTTTGAAAAATACTTTAGTGCTCATACCAATGTATATAATAAATGCATAAATTCAGGAAATCAAGTTTCTGATTAGAAAAATGCTTTTCCACATTAAAAAAATTTTTTTCAGGATGACTTTGAGTGGAATTTGGTCTTACTGACTCAATCATGTAAAAGGATGCAGTCAGTGGGTGTCAATAAGGTCAGGAATTCATCTTGAAGGGGTTTTTTTATTATTAACTCAATATATTTTCTCCCTCTGTGGAATAAAGACAATAAATGTATCTTACAAAGAAATCAACTCATTTGCTTGTGCGAGAAGCTCAATCTCCAATTTTGTGAGAGTTGTGTCCAAGTTGTAAAGCAAACAAAAGAAGTTGAAGGCTTAAAGTACTGTTTATGTTTAAATCAATGTATATGAAATGTTGCTTTTTTTTCTCAAGTCAAAACACAATAATCTCATTTGCTCAGGGGCGGGGAGAAAGAAAACCTGTGAAACAGGAATTTTATTCTGAAGATGGTTCTCTAAATTTTACAGTTTGTTGGTTTGGAGGATCTGAGTTGTGGTGACATGCACTTTTCTGCACACTAGCTGAGGCATTCAGCCCAGTCAGTTGTCTCCATAAGATCTTCCTTTTCCACCAGTGGTGAACTGAGAAAATGAAACTAGCCAGGGTAGCTTAAACTGTGAAAATGGTGCCAATTATTCTGTGTTTCGTAAAGCACTTATTAGTGCCCAAAGTGATTACTACACTTTCAACAAATGCTTTTATAAATCATGTGATCTGCCATTCTTGCAAAAAAAAAAAATACAGAAATTATACCTGTATATATTAAACAGGTACCCATCTAATGAGTTCACAACAATTTATGATAACTTCAAATAATCCTTTTTCTTATCCAGTTGGATTACAAACAATTACCTCCTCAGTTTCAGACCATGCATCTTGACAGACACACACTGCACTATTTGTGTATTATACAGTGTTTTATGTACAGCAGTGGCTGGAAAACATGTCTTGTATCTGAATCAACTGTGCCTCTGACAATGAACATATATTTACTAAAATTGAGCAAGTTCATCCTGACAAGATGAAACATAAGAAAGGGATCAGTCAGACTTAAATCCTGGTAAGGCCCAGATATATCCAGAAGTGTTGGAAGCCCGTTGTGTGCTTTCCTGTACTGTGACTGTCTCCTGTTAAAGACAATTTATACATGAGTGAATCTTAACTGGGCTTATGGCATCCTTTAACAATGCCTAAAGAATTCCCAAAATGTGCTTCAGAGGGACTGTGCATGTTAGCTGTAACTTTCTGCACTGCTTGTAGACAAGCTTTACTCCATGCTGTAAGGCATTTGTGCCTCACCAGGCAGGAGGAAAAAGTAAGACATTTAAGTAATGGCTTTAAATAAGTGCCCAGTGCTCTTCCTGCTAGTGGCAGGTACTTCCCTGGCCAGCTGCACACTCCTGCACTGTCCTGGGGGATGTTGATCACACTGGTGCAGGCAGAGCAGGAGGAGATGGAGCCTTAAGCCAGTTTCTAGGTGTCCCCAGGCACAGCATTCCCTCTTCTAGTGCTGTTCCTCCTTAGCCAGATACTTTAGACTATGGACTATAGTCTATAATTTAGATTATAGATTATAAAAAGTGCTTCCCAGATCATCTTAAAAGGTAGAGACATCTGTTAGATTTAGGGAGCTTACTGTCTGATTATTTCAGGCAGAAGGCTATGAGATTTTCTTTCCTTGAGCAATTCAATGAAAAGGAGGCAGCTATGGAGCTTCAGGAGGTGGGATGTGTCTTCCCACTGAAGAAAGGCTGTTCTTAGCATATTTAAGATAAATAAGCTGAAGAACATACATTTGAATTTCACCGTTCTAATGGCTTATAGAACACTGAGGATTACTTGATTCCATGAATTTAGGCAGAAACTTTTCACTCATGAAACATGAATTTGATTGCTGAGGCCAAAAGAAATGCTGTATTGCAAACATCCCTTCCTCCTTCACAGCTGTCCCTGTCAATCCACCCAAAGTGTGGTTGTCAGGAAAATCCTTTCCCATGTCAGGAGTGCCAAGGGGTGCTGCCTTGCCTGCCCTGAGCTGAAGTGCACACCAACACACACACCTAATCCTACCTGCTTACAGGGACTGTTGAAGCTTTATGCACATCAGATGCCAAATTCTCAGAATTTTTTCCTTCATCTTACCAGTTCTTCGTGGAAACATTAAGGCAGAAAAGCAACCTCCTGTCAGGGATGACGCTGTTTAAGATTAACAACAACACGGAGTCCCGAGGTCAGAAGGCTCCAAATCAATCTTTATTACCTGGGAATTTCTTCCCTTTACACTATTTTACAAAGAACCACCCAAGGGGGTGAAAGAAAGACAAACTTCTTCAACTACATTGGTCAAGTCAGAGGGACATCAAGAAGAAGTCCCTCCTAGGGAAAGGAATGTAAACATAGGTTACAATTAGGAAAACTTGTCTCTTGTTGACAGAACAGTGTCTGGGAAAAAGTTTCAGAGAAACCAAAACATCACAGCACAAACCATGACTACAAGGAATACCTACAGTTCCTACGTGTCAGCACCAAGTCCCTGCAGAGCAGGGGTTTCCCGTGCTGGATCTCTGAGCCAGGCACAATCAAGCCAATGGGAAGACTTGTGAAGTAATTAGTGAGTGCTTCCTTGTCTGTCCATGGATGCTTGGCTGTGTGTTAGCCCTGACAAGTGCTTCCATTCACAGTGGCATGGACAGCTGCCACAGTTTCTCTCGATGAGCTGGTTTGATGTCACGCTTTGTTCCAGAGGCTTGCTTGTACTGCCTGTTCAGGGGAAGTACACCTGTAAAAGCTTTGCAGAGGGTAGAAAGGGACAATTCCACCAGTGAAGACCATATTCTGTTGTTGGGTACTATGAAAAAAAATAAGGGTAATATTTTCAAATGAAACTAAAGGAAAAATGCCATGCATTTAGCTTTGAATGCTGAAGTACCCCACACATGCCATATCTAGAGGCTCTAAATTGTGTTAGGTCTAATTACTATGCATGGACAAAAGAAGAGAGTCCTTGCCTCAGAGAGATTAAACACACTAGTTATTGCTTATGAACAAAGCTTTAGAAATTAGAGATCAGAAGCCTTTCAAAAATCACATATGGCAGCAGTCAGATAAAGGAATTGTTATAACAAAACAATCCTGAACTGTCAGGTCTTTTCTTTCACTTGGATGTCACTCAAGATTTCATCGTCACAAAAATCTGCTTTCTATATAGCTGCTTGTGAGCCTCTGTCCTTATTTTGTTTCTTTTTTTCCCATTTTTTCCCTTCCTCCAACCTTTCTGTCAAACCTAGGAGAATCCTGCAATCCAGGAGGAAAAGGAACCCTGTTTACAGCTCAGGCTGCTGACCTTGGAAATGTTTTTACTAAATCTTTGCAAGCATCAAGTACACCTGAGACTGGGCCTGAGCTGTGGCACTCCCTGGGGTTGTTTTGACCCAAGGGCAGGACCCAGCACTTGGCCCTGCTGGCCCTCAGTCCATTTTCCTCAGTCTGTGGATCCAGCCTGTCCTGGTCCCTCTGCAGAGCTTTCCTGCCCTCCAGCAGATCTACACTCCTACCAAACTTGGTGTTGTCCACAAATTTATTAAGAAATGCACTTGATCCAGGCATCCAGATCATCAATAAAATATTAAATTAATCTGGCCCCAACACTGAGCCCTGCAGCTTTTTCATACTTCTAATATATCTTAATTTAAAAGGACAAATCCAGTGACAAAAAATAATGTGGCTTCTCAGTCCAGCAGTAGAGTGGAGTAGAACTTGGCTATAAGAATTGCCAATAAGAATGTGAAATGGGACTGTGTTGTTCAAAGGATATAAAAAATAGCTTTACCTTACATTAAGTCTTTATGGTCTGGTCAAAAGGACGAGTGATGCTAACGATATTTGGCAGCTCCACCCAAATGTTTCACTCCACTTCTAGAGCCAAGAATGGATCACATTAATGATGTTTCCAAAGCAGTTGATTGAAGTGCTGTGAGCTATTTATCATTCATTAGTATCCATGGCTGTGATGAGGAAGACTTCAGAAGTGGAAAAAATGAGCACTTGTGATGGCATTGAAGTGTCTTAGGTACTCAGGAGCAATCCATGATACTTGACTGGTCAGATTTCTTGTGTTGGCCCACTGCTTAGCACTTAATATTTGAGAGAAGGGAAAGTACTGATAACTTCAGTGTGGTTATGTTCAAGAAGTGTGATCATGGAATTATTTTTTTGTGCCATCTCTAGTATCTACTATAGTCAAGAAATCAAACCAGTCATAGAATTACTTTTAAAGGCAAGATTAAATAACAGGGAATTAATTTCATGGGCCTCCTGAGCACCTGAAGTTCTGTAGATAGAAATGGTCATCAAATCAACTTGGCCAAAGTAGAATGATGGACCTTTAACAGATTTTGGTGTCTTCAATTACACACTTCAGTGTTTTAAATGCAGGATTGAACATGCTGAGAGTCCTTCAAGAGTGAGATCTTGTTGACTTTGCAAATATGGAATCAGAGAATTCAAGTGATTTGAACTTCTCAACAGGATGAGAGTAATTGGGAAAGAAGTGAACTTAAGTGAACTTAAACTCCTTTGAAGAGCAGTCACTTGTTTTTACCTCAAACAGGAAAAAATGTCAGCAACTAGAGTTTACCTGGTCCTAAACAAAGAAAAGTAAAACAGTTCCTTTTGTGTTCTTCACAGTTCCCACCCAAAGTCCTTTGTTAGTGATGCTGATGGAGACTCTTAAGCACAACCCTTTTGTGCAAACAGTTTAGAGCTTTTTAAGGACACTGGCTTATTGATTGCCCTGTGAAAAGGGCCAGGGGACACATGCAATAGCACAACACACCTCCTGAAGGTGAGCAGAAATCCTCCTGTGCTTCTGAACTCAAACGTTTGATTGGTGTCAAGAAAATTAAACTTACCATGAAATATTTGTCTTCAACTCTCAAGGTCTGAAGTTTTGACTCTGGATACTTCTTTTATTTTTCTGATTCTAAGTGGGATGATAAAAGTTTGCCCAAAGCTACTTAAGGAGAAAAGTAAACCTGATCAGTCAAGGTGGTTCAACACCCAGGAGAAACATCCAAAATTCTGAACCTGGGCTATGACAGTTTAGACTTATTCTCCCCTTCATTTCTCTGTATACAAAGACTTATGGGATTTCTGTTCCTGCTCAGCATGTTCCTGTGGAAATATGAAGTGAAGAAGGAGAAGTAAGAATTAGGTAGGGCAATCAGCTTCCTGAACTTGGACAAAAATCAAGTCTCTGACTTATTGTGGCTTGTACATCAAGTTCACTCCTCTACAGAACCCTGTGGCATTGTTTGGCCATGATGTTTTAAATAATTCAATGCCCACAGATAGGTTGAGGTTCAAAAATATTTATTTTCAAATTATTTCTTTTGAAAAAATTATGCTAATTATCATGCTAGCTGTGTTGGTCATCGTTTAATAGTCTTTAGCATTATTGAAAATCTGGTTAAATTTTTGGCTGACTGAGACTTCTAATGACTCATAGACATAAGACCCTTTCTGCACAAAAGTAAATAACCTGTGTGCAAAAATATGAAGTGATTTATTTTCAGTTCTTCAGTGGGATGGTACAGCAGATATGTTTTTTTCTTAGTCTCTATGGTGTAAATATACTCAAGTATTTCATTAGAATGATGAAATGGATCAGAGAATTGCTAACAGCTTCCATTAGGGGAATCTTATGTGAAGATTATAGCAAATCTAATAAAATAAAATGGATATAATAAGAGGCAAAATGAAAGAAAAATGTTTTCTTCCTAATGGTAGACAGTTGTGTGTAGTGAAAGCTCTGCTGAAGACAAGTTGGGTGGAGGGTAGAAAATGTTAAGATAGTTTATTGCAGAGTCTATAAACAATAGCCATCAAGGTCAGCAGGTTGCTTGGACAAGTATTGGTAAGAGCACGAGGATACATGGAGAGGCACATTTGATGTTCTTGATCACAGAAATAGTCAACTATTGTTCCTTTCAGACTGTTAGATGCATTTTTATGAATAAACAAAATTCCTTAAAAGAAATATACATTCCTTATGACATCAATATTTGAGTCAAATAGAAATAAACCCACAATTCTGAATTTTGGCTATTTGGGAGGCAGACATTTCCTGTATACTAGTTTGTGACTTCCAAACAAATGAAATAAATTACAGCACAATTTTTCATCTCTGTGCATGTTTTTTTGTTAAAGAAGGCTGACAGAAAATAACAACAAACAAAAATGGCTGCAATATTTACTCTGCTTGTAAATAAACTTCACTCTTCAAGTAACTGCATAAGAATTCCCTATGTCTACAGTGTGTAATAAGCAGAAATTCCACAGGTACCTCAAAGTAAGCTGGTTCAGATTTGATGGCACTACAGGAAACTCTACCTGGGCAAGTTCAGCTGAAGCTGTGCTTGGCTGGAGGCTGCTCTGCATGTGTCACTGGAAAATGTAGCTCAGCTTGTGCAACTGAGAACTGTCAGACCTGGACAGGATTTGTTTTGCTGAAGAGAATAACGGCTCTGCACATATTAGCTGCTCACAAATCCAGAATTTACAACATCACCTAGAACTGAGACCAGGACCTGGCCAAAGTTATGATGTGGGTAAGTACATTTTAAAAGGAGAATATTAATATTTTTCTATTCTGTAAAAATCAAAGCAAGCTGAAGTTAACATGCTCGCTTGGTATTGATGCTGAAATGGGAAGGCCAGCTCTTCCACTCTCCTGGCCATCCAGCTTCCAGATGTGGCTGCATTCCAGGGATGGCTCAGCACTTGCCTCACATCTTTGCAGGGTATTCTAAGCCCAGCCTGCTAAGGGCAGCACAGGAAGTGCCTCTTCCTGCTCTGATATTCCTGTTATGATAAGCAGCCAGAGCAGCAGAGTGCCTGCTGACAGGCACGGTGCACTCCAAGCACGGCTGGAAAGGAATCACAGCACACAGCTCTGCAGCAGTTCAGCTGCCACTGGCCCACCACAATTAAGGCAGAAAAGCAGTCATGCTTTGGTTTTGTGCTGGTTTTTTTTTAGTTTCTGTGTATGCAACAAAATGAACCTTAACAAAAAAAGCCAGATGTATTAAAATTATTTTAATTTTAGACCTATTACACTTTTTCAGTGGGGAGACCTTCTTGTTATTGACATTTGGTTTAAGTCAATATCTTAGCTGGACAGCTAAGAATGTCACCATGTCTTTGAAATGATTTTTCAAAGTTATAATGCACTTGTAGAGTGACTGGGTTTTAGGAAAAGTCAGTGAAAATATATAAAAATCTTCTAAACATTCAGATGTATACATGCAAACTCATCCCTTTTCATTATTCAGTTGATTTGGGATTGTGTAGAGAAATAACTTGAAAGAATATCTCTGGTTTAGAAACTAGGTATGTATGTAGTAGATCTTTCAGGAGAAAAATTCAGCTGAAACAAGTCTGGACTTTTTGTGCCTGGACAAATGACAAAAAAAATATAATAGATGTGAAAAATATGTAGTTTAATAGATATTAAATATATACTATATATAAAATATGTAGCAAAGTTCCTGTTTTATTACACAGGTATTCCAGATGAGTGTAATTTTTTTTTTGTGAGACTTTCTGTGCCTCAGCCTTTCAACAATCAGATGAGTAAAGGTTTTGAAGGCTGCATTCCCAGCTGGGAGGGATTGGCTGTGTACCAATGGAGCTGTGCAAGCCTAAAGTGCTAAGGATATGGCCATGTGTTAGTAAATATCATAAATCTTTAATATAACTACCTTGTATAGATATATTAGACAGTCACACACTATCTGCTTTTTATGGCATGCAGTGTACTTGGGTTGTGGCTGTTAATGAAAGTGGAGTGAAATTTCACAGCTGGATTTCTAGGAGGCTCATGAAAGTGAAACCTGAAAGGACAGCTATAGAACAACACAATTATTTCTGAAATGAAATTCGCATTCCATTGTCATCACATTTTTCACTTAGTGGTTCTCTGATCTATGTCGTTCCCAGCAGGACCCACTGCACTGTAACACTGTGCTGCAGAGGTCTGTAGAACTCAGCAAACACGTGAATAAATCAAAACAGCATCAACTGTGGAGTCCACATCTGTACACACACACAAACACAGAGGTTTCAAGAAACAGGCGAGCTCATTTCTCTCAGCCACTTCCTTGCTTTATATTTTCCAGTTAGGGAAGTGCTCTGTATAATTCTGCTTTCCCACGGGCTGCTGCATTCTGTGTGGGGAGCTGTGTGCTCCATGCTGCTGTGGAGCCACAGAGGGCCCAGGACAGCCAGGTCAGGGCAGCTTGTGCCACTGGTTATTTATTCACAGGGCACAGCTGGATGGACACAGGAATGGGGCCCCTAAGCAGGGAGCAGCTTGGGGCTGAAGTGACTTGTGACCAGGGAGCTGCACAGATCCCTTCTGGTCTGTGCGAGGTCCCAGCACGCTGTCCTTGTGCTGTGCCCTCTTGTTGTTACACTCCTGGTTCATTAATGCAAAATGCTTCCAAAACAAAAGAAGTTGTCACCTTTCATGGCTCTTTGTGGCTCAGGGAACCTGTGACTGAAAGAGACGGGGTCCAGACCTGAGGCACTAAACACCACAGCACTGCTTCATCTTCTCACCCCTTTACTCCACGAGTAAAAACTCTCAGACCTTCAACACACCCCACTCCTCAGCCCCCTTCAGTCCTGCTTACACCAAGAGTACAAACCCTTTTCAAACCCTGTCCTTTGGACTGGCATGAGGAGATCAAGGCTCCAGTGAGCAGACTGCTGACCTGAGCTCTGGCCAACACTGAAGGAGCATGGTCAAATAATTTCACCCTCTGTGAGTTTCTCCTCTGCTAGACAAAGCTACCGTGTATGAAACCAGTCAAACTCCAAAACTGTCCAGTCCTTGCATGAAACTACTAAGCCTTTTCTAAAACTAGGAAACACAAGAGGGGCTGGTTGTAGTGTGGCTTATGTAAGCAATGCAAGGGACAGAGCAGTCAGAACAAAGTGATGTCACTCAGCTTGCACAGCGTGTGGTTAAATGTAGGCACTGCACTGATTTATGGATGTACCTGCTGGACTCTAAATTTAGAGTACATTCTTGGGGGTTTTATAGGGGGAAAACCATGGCTGTGAACATGCCCTGTGATCTTGTCATCATTCCTGCAGGAATCCTGGTTTTGGCTTCTGGCTAGCTGTGTTCAACCCACAAATGATTCAGACTGCATGTCTGTCTGTGTGTGTGCAGGAGTTTGTGTGTCTGCTTGCATGGGGGGCAAGGTCTATTTTATGAACAATATTCACTCTTTCTCTTCAGTGCCTGTATGATAGTGCACAGTATTAGGACAGGATGATTTTTTTTTTTAATGTGAGATTTATTGCTTTATCTTTATAATTATTAATTGCTCTATCACTGCATCAGATTGTCCCTGTCTAGATGAGATTCAAAATGCTATCATGATTTTTCCTCATACCCAGTGGAAAATGAAGGATCTGGTTTTCACTTTCACAACAGCAGAGATGGAGTTAAATGTCTGGAGAAGCAATAACATAAAACCAGTCAAATCCCCCCATTCTTGCCAAGAAATAGAAGTGGTGTCTAAGAGTCATATTTCAAGATAAGAGCTGGCTGGGCATGTGCTCCCTTTTTATTTGGAAAGAAATTCCCAGATAGTGCTGTTTTTATGCAGCCTGAGAAACGTGCTCAGCCTGCTGCTGTGCAGCTTTTGGATGATTTCAGTTTCTATAAAAAGGAGGTGATCTCATCCTCACTGCTTAAAGATGCATCACCATATCTTTTCCCCTTGGCCCAGCACAGAGGGGAATTTGAATTTATGAAGCCTAAAGTGACTATTAAAGGATTGACCTGACTGACAAAGGCATTAGTGTTAACCCCTTCACTTCCAGCCTGTCCAGACTTGTGTCCTGGCACCAAGAGCAGCTGGGAATTGAGATCCATGCAGGGCAGGTGTGGTGCAGCAGAGACACTTCACTCTCTCTGAGCTTGGGAATCCTCAAGTGTGGCAGCACCTGGGGGCAGACAGGGTGAACATGCTCAGCTCTAGGAAAAGAGATGGAGATAGACCACCCCATGCATTCCCTGGTTAGACTGTGAGAGAACTGGCAGCCCCAGAAGAGAGCAGAAGGGACAAATGCATATTACAGGCATTTATCACCGTATTTACCAATAGCAGAATAGAGATTGAACCCTGAAGTTGTATTTTGGGACGCCCACCAGGATCTGGTTTTCAGAAGCTCATATTTAATTCTGTGAGAAATGCTTCTGGTCAAGCTATACATTTGGGGGGAAATACTAAAAGTTCTTCAGGCTCCAAAAACTTCTTGTTGCCAAATTTAATTTGAGGATTTCAGAATTAAACTCAAAGCATTTGCCCTGAGGTTCTTTTCTTTTGCCCATGTGTATGCAATGAGGCAGATTGGAGATAATCTGTTTTGTTTTAGCTACCTGCTTGCATTTTGATGACATAACAGTGGTTTGGTTTTTTTTTTTTTGCAGGGTCATTTAAACCTAGTAAACCTAGTCTAATCCTAAAGATTAAAAAAAAATCCAACAACTGTAGAAGGGACACTTACTGTATTGAGGGAAAAAAAAAAGTGAAGAATGGTGCATTTGATGTATAGATTTTTGTGTATTCCACAAAGGTTTTTCATTAAGTCAAAAGCTTAAGAGGAGGTGTACTGGAATGCAGAAATGGCCAACAGTGCTGTCCTTACAGCATTTCATAGCTGAACATGCAGCTCTTTCTGTCTTACCACTGCTTTGTTCCTGCCTACCACTGACAGCACACACCTCAAAATGCAACCCAGCCACGTATTTACATTTCAATCCCTTTTATTGCATCTCTTCTTAAGAAACTCCTTAACTTCATCCAGTAGTTTTAAAATAAGCTGTAACAGATGACAAGTTGCCCTGAGCACAGTAGGTGTCCTAACAAGAAAGAAAGGTTTCAAAATCCTTCCAGCACCTTACAGAGTGGTATTACAGAATTGTTTGGGTTGGAAGGGACCTTAAAGATCATCTAGTTTCAAACCCCTGTCATGGCAGGGGGCAGGAACAACATTTCTTTCTTTCTTTCTTTCTTTCTTTCTTTCTTTCTTTCTTTCTTTCTTTCTTTCTTTCTTTCTTTCTTTCTTTCTTTCTTTCTTTCTTTTCCTTCCTTCCTTCCTTCCTTCCTTCCTTCCTTCCTTCCTTCCTTCCTTCCTTCCTTCCTTCCTTCCTTCCTTCATGAATCTTTCAGACTGATTCTAATCAATGCAGTTCAGGCATCTCAGTTTACCTCTGCCAGCACTATCCTTGGAAAGGTTGCTCTATATCAAAATTAATTTCCTCCTGCTTTTAAGGTCAGGCTCAGATCTTACTGCCAGGTGCAGCACTTCTCTTTACAGACATCACTGCTAATGTCTTACATCAGAAAAGAAACCTGACAGGGAAGATGATTGCAAAAGAAATTATTTTATACTGTGATCAGTAGATGCTGATGTTAGGATTTTGTTTGGAAAGGGAAGAGAGAAGCTGTGGATCACTTTTGCACAAGGCCTGTTTTCCCTTAGGTTTCTCATTCCTCATTCCTCACAGAGTTCAGAAGCTTTCCAAGCACTCCCTGAATGATGGGATTTCACATAGTAGGGAAATAAACTGACCAATTAAATGGTACTCAAATAATAATTACAAAATAAAAATACTTCACATGTGAAAAATGTCTTTTAACCAAATATTTCCAAAACCCTTTTTTTTTTAGCACTAACAAGATCTCAAACATTTCTTAAAGGAAGATGAACGGTGTTCCCAGTATGGGATTTACTGGTAAAACACAGCTGCTGTCAGGGTGCAAAACCCAGCTGTGCAGCATCTTCCTGTAGGATTACAGTTTAGAAAGGAAGCCATGAGGATTCTGCAAGTTAAAACACAGGCTAAAGTGCTGGGAGTAAAACTCTGAACTGTCTCAGCTCAGAGCTGGCCATTGCTCAACACATTACAGCTCTGGGAAGTCTTCAGTGACTGGCAAGGGTTAGCAGGCAGGAACATCCTTCTGTGTTGCAGACAAGCTGGGTGTTGCTAACACTGCAATCCAACAACAGATCCCCTCAGATTCCAGGTAAGGCAACCCACCTGACCCCCTTCTAGGAATGATACCAGCAGGGAACAGCTGCTTTACTGAAATCACAAATCACAGAATGGTTTGGGTTGGAAGAAACCTTAAAGGTGAACCTGTTCCACTCCCCTGCCATGGTCAGGGACACCTTCCCCCATCCCAGGTTGTTCCAGGCCCTGTCCTTGGACACTTCCAGGGTTTGGCAGCCACAGCTTCTCTGGGCAACCTGTGTCATCCTCACAGGGAAGAACTTCTTGCTATCCTCTAATCCAAACCTATTTTCAGTCAATTTAACCCATTTTTCTTGTATGATGTAGCTAAACATTTCCTTCTACTACAACAAAAAAAGTATGGTTTATACTCATCACTATAAACTCTTCACTTGACCTTACTTTCGGGCCTGAAATTTGGATTTTTAACTTGTGCTACAAGCACTGAAATCTAAACTAAAAGTTGATTCTTACCCTCCACCAATCACCCCACACCTCACATCTGAGGGGTTGATTTGGGGAGTTGCTGGCAAAAAAAAAAAATTACAAAGAAACAAACTTTGAAGCAGCAAACTTTGTTCAAGTTTGGAAATAAAAATAAAAATATATGGAAAGAAGTGAAAGAACCAGAGTATAGTCAAAAGTTCAATTTCCATCAGAGTGCTCACATTAGAATTCCATATTACTGAAATGTTTCTTGATGAATGCTGTTTTTTCTGGAGGCTTTTTGACCTGTGAAGAGCTGGGACTTCTCCTTTTATGCTAAAGGCAAAACCTCTCTTCAGAGCACTTGTCACTTAGGGATGTAGGTATCTTGAGGTGGGATGCCTCTTAAAACTGGCATCCCATTTTACTGTGCAAATGAAATGCTGTGCTGCCCAAAATGACTGTAAACCAGGTACAAAATGAAAGCTTCCTCCCACCCCATTTATCATGTGATTTGTAAAACAGAGTAAGTCCATTACTCAAAAGACTCATGAAAAAAAAAGACAAACATGAGAAGAGGAATGGGTTATCAGTCCACCCTTCAAGGCAGTCATTCTCAGGTAAGCTGAAGAGATCTCTGAGATTCCTAAGGCAGGACCTCAGGAGAGATCCTCAGAAAATAAGAGAGCCCCTCTGAAAATAGAGGAGATTCGTGGTGGAATGAGAAGCTTCATTGACATTCAAGAAGAGTTGGAAACCTGGGGTATAAACAGAGATGGGAAGGTAGCCTTGGGCACTACCAAAGCCTAAGGCTATGCATACTCCAAGTCCATGGTTCTTGCTTTTATTTCCATTCTAAATGAAAGTGTAACTGTTTAACTAAAACATGTTCTTTTAAGTATGAGGGAGGTTTTGCCCTTTAAAATTAATTCCACAGAGCCTGAAAATTAGGGATGCTATCAATTTCTCTGAAGGTACATACTTGAAGCCAAAGCAGTGCTGCAGATAAAGCAGGTGGATGTGAGGGACATGGGGGTTTATCTCCTCCAAAACCAAAGTGCCGGTGTGAATCAGGTATTGCCAAGTGCCAGAGGGCAGAAGCCATCCTGATGTATTAGGAGAAAGACAATCAGCCACTTCACAAAATCTCAGTTATTTAATGCAGCTTGCAGCTGACCCTGAATCAGCAACACTGTTAGCTGCAGTATTTGTTTGTCATGAGCACAAAAAAAAAAAAAAAAAAAAAAAAAAATTCTTTCCCCGCGATTTTCATGGCTTTTCCTCCTTTACCACAAAGTAAGAATGACATTGATGATGCATTTTTGAAAGTTGCTATTAGCTTGTAAGTCAGAATCCCTGTCTGAGACTCCTGAAATACACAGCCTGAGGATCAATGAACTGAAGCAAAAGACACCAATGCAGAGCTATTCCAGTGACACTTCAGTGGCAGCAGTTTTTCTCTAATTGCAGAATCTCTAGAATACATCATGTTTCATTACCTGAATAACGATTTTTTAAAAATAATTGTGAGTCACATCCTAAAAATATGAATCTATAATAGGTCTGTTCAATTGTTAGTTGAACAGAGAGCATGAAATGGCATAAAGGACACCTGAATTTTAAAGAGAAAGAGCTGTTTACCATCCATGAGAAGTGCATTTTTAAGCAGTTGTGAGCTCTCACATTAACTGAAAATACAGCTACCTCACACTTCTGGGAATTAGTTCTTAGCCTTATAGTGCTTATCAAAAACAATCCATTATAAAAATGGCACTTGCAAATATTTGCTTTGTTTTGCTTTTATGGAAGTAGACTATAGTCATAAATCTGACAGGTAAAAGAATACATTAATTACAGCAGTAAGTCTAGTAACTCTCTGTTTATCATCTCCATTAATGCTCAGGATGGGGGGGGAAGGGTGAACCCTTGGTAGGATTGCAGGTGGCACCAAGCTGGCAGGAGTGGCTGCTGCACCAGAGTCTCTTGCTGCCTTCCAGAGGGACCTCGACTGGCTGGACAAATGGGCCAACAGGAACCTCAGGAGGTTCAACCAAAAATGCAGAGTTCTGCTCCTGGGGAGGGACAAGCCCAGGCACCACAATGTGCTCAAAGCAGCTGAGGGGGAGAGAGACACCTTCTAGACAAGGGCTCCCTGTGCATCCCTGTGAGCTCCAGGCTGAGCCTGTGCCTGCAAAGAGGGCCAGTGGCATCCTGGACTGCATTAGACAGAGTAGAGCCAGCAGATAAAAGAAGGTGATCCTTGATCCTGCCCCTTTCTCAGGGCTGGTGAGACCACACCTGGAGCTCTGTGTCCACTCCAGGCTGCCCAGTACAACAGACACAGAATGCCATGCAGAGAGCTCAGTGCAGGGCCACAAGGCTGATGGAGAGACCAGAGCCCCTCACATGTGTGGAAAGGCTGAGAGCTGGGACTGCTCATCCTAGAGAGGAGACAGCTTGGGGGGATCTCACCAATGTGTTTAAATACCTGAAGGGAGAGTGGACACAGGATGGAAGCAGGCTCTTCCCAGCAGTGCCCAGCGCCCAGCAGAGGCCAGGGGCATGCACTGAAACAGAGGAGGGTCCCTTTGAACATCAGGAAATGGGGTTTTTGCTGTGTGGGTGACTGAGCAGTGGGCACAGGTTGCCCAGAGAAGCTACAGAGTCTCCATCCTCAGAGATATTAAAAAAACCAAATGGATATAGTCCTGGGTAACCAGCTCCAGGTGACCCATCTTGAGCAGAGGGACTGGATAAGATGATTTCCAGAGGTCCCTGTCACTTCAACCATTTTCTGAGTCTGGGTTAGTGTTGAGCAGAAAGTTTTAAAACGTGTACTTTTGCATTTCCAGCTCGCTGACTGATAGTGATTGATCAGTTCCATGGATCCCACAGAACTGATTCCCTCCTCATGAACTGGCTGACTTCATCTTGGATAGCAAGCAGGATTAGAAGAGGCCATTCTGAGTTTGTGTTCCAGGGAGAAACAAGGGGTAAACCTTTCCTGAAAGATGAAATCAGTCTTTTGCTTACTTTCTACCACTGCAAAACTGGAGCCTACACTCATCACAAAGTGATGTTGACCTAGAAAAAAATACTAGTCCACATTCATTATGTGTTAAAATCAGAAGAAGTGGGGAGCACCATGAGTCTGACACTTAAACATGAGGCCCAAAGCTGTACCTAATCCAACTTTCCTGCTACCCATGCTGTTTGCATGGAGGAGTCCAAGAATGTTTAGCTCTACTGGGGATTTAATCTCTCCTTCATGTAGCCTCAACAGTCGAGTTTGTAAGTTCATGGAAATACCAAGGGAACAGCTAACATCTTGTTTTTAACGTAGATTGTAGACCTACCTATGGCAGTGTGAACAGAATGCATAATTAACCAAGTAAATAATTATTTGCTCACCAAATTAAAGGACATTCCTAAGGCAATCAGATGCAAAACTACCTTGCTGCCCAGGCCCTCCTCCAGCCCTTTCTCAGCTATATTTAGCTGGGATTACTTAACCAAGGGATGACCCTTGAGATGGAATGTGTTTCTCAAGCCTGTGAATGTTTCACTGATGAATGTGAAATAGGAGTTCATCATTCAGGACACAATGTACATATCCTAAGTGTTGCTCAGGGATTAACAGGATTTATGAACAGATAGAGCTCTGGCTGGACACAGCCTTTAATATGCCTGCAAGTCCAAGCAGTGATAAGCTGCAAGTGTTTAAACTGGGGAAACCCTTGTAGTGTTGTCTAATTAAACCTCTTCTGGTATCACCTTTATTACTCTTGGTGATCTCTTGCAGACAGTTTGAACTGCAAATTGGTGAGTTCTGCCTAGATTTTGGTAATTGCTAATTATTAAAGCTCTTTGGTTCATATTGGAGAAGGTGTTTTATAATCCTGTTGGTAGGGTGGTGACAGTATCACCAGCAAAATCCAAATCATGCTTGCTGTTGTTAAGCTATCTGGTGCCACGTAAACCAAATGATACTTTCTCATATAATTCTCATTATCTCCTCTCATAATGAAGCAGGCAGTGACAAAAAGGTGAAACAAGGCTTTTTCATTTGACACTCAGCTCTGTTAAATTGTTCATTGAGGCTATGTTTACTAAAAATATAAAACTATGCCTTGCAGGAAGAGTTTCCATGCCTATTATTTTTCTTGGATTCCATAAGATTCCTTCAAGATGACATTGGTACAAAAGCCTGTTAAAAGCTTTCTTTAAATATGTGAAATTTGGTGGCTTTTGCTATTCAATTATCTCTTTGATGTCTATTCTTAGGGTAAAAATCTGGTGAGGTCTTGGTTTTCTGGAAAGAACCATATCTTGATCTTTCTTTACTTTTGCCTTAGTTCATTAATTTTGTTTATGTCAGTTCTGTCTTTGGAGAAGACTGAAGGGACCCCAAAACCCTCACACTTTGTGCATATGCTTAGGTCATCCTTGGCATTTTATTGAGGTGCTGCTTTCAGACTGGTGAGAAAGCTTCCCTGTCTCTCAGGGTTTTCAACAGTTTGGTAATTTTACACCAGTTCCAGGTTTTTGTGACCAGTTTTTTAGATTTTTTTTCCTCTTTGCTTGAAACTACAGTGCTTTTACATCGTATAAAGCTTTTTTCACAGCTTTGTTTATGATGTGAAATGATTCAGGCTTTGGCTAGGACTGCTGACTGACAGCATCACTGGTTTTCCATGCTGCTTCCTAGTGCTCCCTCTCCTAAGCATGATTTGTCCATAGGCCTTTTTTTTTTTCCTGTTTGCAAACTTTTCTTCTGTTTCTTTGTAATCATCCAGTTAATATAAACTTGTCACTCAGAATTTTGCTTTTCTTAATGAAGTGATTTACCTTGTGGCTTTCAGACACCTTTTCAGTTTCTGTGATAGTGTTGATACTTTGGGAAGGCTGACCTGAAACAGAGGCTGGACAGAGGTAGAGAATAAAGTTGATATTTATTAAAAGGTTTCCAGGACCCACCCTGGGCATTACAGCCTGGCCAAGGCTGCACCCAGGGTGGGTTGGGAATGGCCACACAAAACGGCAACCCGATCACGAGATTTTACCTTTTTATAAGTTTTGGTCCATTTGGATATTGGGGTTTAATTGTCCAATTACAGCTTCAGGTTGTGAGGTCTCATCCTTCTTGTTCCTCCCTTCAGTCCACCCTTGTTTGTGCTTTTGGGCCTGAAAGTTGTCCTTGGTCCTCAGCAGGAAAAGGATTTGTTTTGCCTACTTGTTCTGTGAAGAGAGCAAACTAGCACTTCATATGAGGCTCAAAACTGCATCGTTAGGCAGCACAGAATCTGAAACCATGAAAGCTAAAATCTAAGGCATCAGTCTTGACTCCCATATTTGCTTTTTTTCTCCCAGCTTTTTCCCCTTGACATTGCAGTGTGAGCACTGAGTGCAGAGGGCAGAAACACCTCCCTGCAATGACAGAGCACTTCGTCACCCACTTCAGAGAGCACAGGACACGAACAGCTTGGCAAAGCACACACACACACACAGAGCAACTACCAAACACTGACTCTGCCATGAAAACAAGGCAAAAAGCCCCTCCCTGGATTATTTCAGGGAAGCTGACAGAAAGTGTCTGTTTTGAACAACAGCTCAGCCACCCAGCTGTGCCAGAAATACGTGTCTCCATAACAAGACATGAAAGGGATGGGATGTTCCATGACTGAGATTCCAATTAGCTAAAATGGGGACAAAATTGGTTAATACTTAAGCTGATTCAATCAACTGTCTTTAAATTTAAATGCCAGGCTAGCAATCATTTCAAGCACGTTCTCAGCCATGCAGTTGTGACAGCCTGAGGGTGAGCCAATTCAGAAGATGCATCCAGTGAAGCTGATCAAGAGCTGGTTGACATCCATCATTTGATTTCTATTTTTGCTTCTCTCTTTTTTGTCAGTCACTTGTGAGTGCTGAGAATTCGCACCCATCAATGCCAAGACTAACCACCATTAAGACAAACAAAGATATTTCTTACATACCAATGGCAAAATCTTTTTATTTGGATTTTTCTAGAAATCTAGGCATGCGACCTCTCTGCTAGATTTTGTAGCTAGCTCACTGTGGTTATGAACTCACAGAGCTGGAATTGTCCACTCAGTTCACACCATGAGTCACCTTAGTTATTTAGTCTGGCTTTACTGGACCAGCCTGAAAGAACTGGGAAAAGCCCTTTAAAAATTACAAAAAAAACCCTGTCAACAGTAAGACTTTCTCTCTAAAGCAGCTAATTAATGACTGTTTTGTATCTTTCACCTCAAAACAGCTGCTGCAATTTCACTGTACAGTTTGTAGCCATGAGAGGGGGGAAAAGAATAAAATTTGTAGCCTGACAAAACAGCCTCTTTATATCTAAAATATTAGAAATCTCCCTTTTCAAAATGTCCCTTAGCTGCTTACTACAGGATTTTGTACATGAGAAGATGTACTGTGTACACAGAAATAACTTTGAGCTCTTCCTGTGGCTGGCATCTGTGTTTAACTTTTGAACCAACTGATGTTTCATAGAAATGCACTGGATCTTCTGAAGATGCCATTACCATTGAGAAATATTTCATGTTTATTGGTACCCAGCCAAATTAAGCTTTGAGTAGTCATTACAGGTGTGATGTTCTAGTTTGTTGTTCAATTCCTCAACACCTACTCCTTACTCACCTGAAGTCATGGCATACTGTGACACATGCCTGCCTGTTCCAGAAGCTATTAGAGCTATTTTAAGAGGTATATATGTTAATTTTTTTTGAGACATGCAAAGCACTAGCTATTATGTTTCGACCAATATTTTAAATTATGTCCTCACTTATGTATTCATTCTGAGGGTTGGAACCCATGAGTGATATCCCTGTGGTATTGCGCAGTACTAACACAAACCAAGCAGCTTTTATTCTACATTATCTGATTGTTCTCCAGAACATCTTCCTAAATTCTCTTTAAACTACAAAGTGACAAGTACGACATGGAAGATGAACCTGCTCTCTGTCTGCCAGAGTACAATTCCTTAGGGCAGATCACTTAGCAAAAGCTATTTACTGGGGTTTTGTCATTAATTGTATTTGATTTCTATATGAAAATAGGACAAAACATCCCATTTTTGAGAGCTATCCAGGGCAGTGCAGAGCAGAGGATGCTTTGCTGCAGGGCCTGCAATTCCAGGATTTGACTTTTCTACTGACTTCCCTTGTCTGCTGGGATTTTGTTTTTCTTTTTAATTCTTACTGAGACACCTTCTTCTGCCACCTTCTCTTTGCAATCTCAGTTCAAACTGTGCATTAAAACAGATTCTTAATCTGGGAAGAGATGACAATTAAAGTAGGTCCTTGTAAAGGGAAGGGCAAAAGTGATCTGTACATGCACAGAAAGATAGGAGAGCATAACCAGGACTACACAATGTCACCACGTAAAAACTGACCGCTCTGTTTCTTCTTCAACCCTCCAAGCAATCCTGTGGCACACACAAATAGATGATTTAATTTTATTTCAGAAATCTACCAAGCTTGACTTGCATTAATAGATTTTGTTTGTTATGGGGGAAAATCTGGCCACTATTCACTTCTGTTAGTTTCTTTGGTGTTTTGCTGTTAAAAGATTTCTCCGTGGCAGAAAGAGGAGTACAGCTTTTCAGATGTAATTGGACAGCCCTTCTGCATTTTCCTGAAATACTCCTGATCATTTTTTTAGGTGAAATTACACTAAAATGGATGTTTTGTCCTAACCCAGATGCTTCACATTATCATGTGACTTCTGGGAGAAACAGCTTGGTAAGTGTCAGGGCTGAGTAAGAACATGTGAAAACAAAGGGCTAAAAATAAAGCAGGAGAGGAAGAAAACCAGGAAGGGAAAAAATTAGAAAACATTCACAAATGTGAAGAAAATACTTGATCTTTTTAACCACAAAGAAATAAAATGCAAAGTAATTACAATAATGGCTACAAACTCCCCATGATCTGCAAGTCAACCACATTGCAAACAATTTTGAGTTGTAAAACTTGATACAGCTGTATCAGCTAAAGTGCCAGTCAAAAACTACAACTGCTTAAGCTACAGAAGAGGAATATATGTGAAGTTTTTCTAATGTGCAAAGCACCCATGTCCATAACTGCACATCCAGGGGCAGCCAAGCTGTGCATGGCTCTTTGCAACACCAATACAGCCATTACGAGTTTCCTCTGGCATTGCCTGTTGTGGGAATGGGTTGAGCTGCTGCTGGATGCAGGATGGACTGCTCCAGCAAGCTCTAGAGAAAGCATTCAAGATTACTTTGAAGCTGAATCTGAACGAACAACTAGCCTTCCTCACACCATGTTACCTCTAATCATTCCTATAGGAATTAAATTCCAAGAGAATGAATTCTTAATTAAAAATCGAAATTCTTCCATCACCATTACTCCTAGGCCATGCTTTGCGTATTTTCTGCATTAAATCAATAGAATTTCCCTTCCTCAGTATGGCAGTGGGATTCTTTTAATTAACCTTTGATGCTTAGACTGCTCAGAGACATGACTGTGACAGCAGGAACTTGGGCTTGAGCCCTCACAGACCCAGATGTTTATTAATTCTTATCTACATTGCAGTCTCGTAAGCTGTGAGTTCTACAGCACTTCTAGCTAACAAAGTAAAAAACAGCTCCTATCTCTCTCTTTCTCTCTACAAGCCCTTTAATGGATAAACAGTCCAGTTAAGAAATGACACCTAAATTATTTTTACTTTTAACCCAATAACCAACCACCCGTGGCCTGCAATGCTGACTTTTCTACCCAATTACAAAACACCACCCAGACCCGTGGAGAAGAAGGTGAAAAAGAAGGACTCAGACTCCACCCTAAAACCTCCATCTTGTTTTATTTATATAGTACTATATACTGAAACCTTAAACTCTAAGTTTTCCACCCTGTGACATCACACACTTCTATTCACACTACACACCCACAATCCCAGTGCTATCATGATGCTGTTTAAGATTAACAACGACAAGGACTCCTGAGGTCAGAAGGCCGAAATGACTCCAATCAATCTTTATTGCCTGGGAATTTCTTCCCTTTATACTATTTTACAAAGAACCCACCCAAGGGGTGGAAGAAAGACAAGCTTCTTCAACTACATTGGTCAAGTCAGAGAGACATCAAGAAAAGGTCCCTCTTAGGGAAAGGAATGTAAACATAGGTTACAGTTGGGAAAACTTGTCTCTTGTTGACAGAACAGTGTCTGGGAAAAAGTTTCAGAGAAACCAAAACATCACAGCACGAACCATGACTACACTATCACTCCATTTTGGAAGCCTTCTCCAAGGCCTCAGGTCAAATGCAGGGTTTGCTTGGGGGTCAGTGCCTGTCAGCACAGAAAGTCTAAAATTCTCAGTGCCCAGGGTTCCAACAGGCTACAGCCCCAGGGTTATCAGCTGCCAGGCTTGCACAGACCCCCACACCAAGGCGGGGAGCAGGAGAGGTTTTGGGTGTGTGGCGCAGCCTCCAGTCAGGGCCAGTGAAGGCCCATCCTCCCTCGCTCAGACTGGCCCAGCTGCAGGGCCTCCCACCCTGGGACAGCCACATCATCTGTGGGACAGCCACCTCTGTGGGACAGCCACAACTGTGGGACAGCCACATCATCTGTGGGACAGCCACCTCTGTGGGACAGCCACCTCTGTGGGACAGCCATCTCTGTGGGACAGCCACATCTGTGGGAAAACCACCTCTGTGGGACAGCCACATCTCTGGGACAGCCACCTCTGTGGGACAGCCACATCATCTGTGGGACAGCCACCTCTGTGGGACAGCCATCTCTGTGGGACAGCCACCTCTGTGGGACAGCCACATCATCTGTGGGACAGCCACATCATCTGTGGGACAGCCACAACTGTGGGACAGCCACATCATCTGTGGGACAGCCACAATTGTGGGAAAACCACCTCTGTGGGACAGCCACCTCTGTGGGACAGCCACAACTGTGGGACAGCCGCATCATCTGTGGGACAGCCACCTCTGTGGGACAGCCATCTCTGTGGGACAGCCACATCATCTGTGGGACAGCCATCTCTGTGGGACAGCCACCTCTGTGGGAAAACCACCTCTGTGGGAAAACCACCTCTGTGGGACAGCCACCTCTGTGGGACAGCCATCTCTGTGGGACAGCCACATCTGTGGGACAGCCACCTCTGTGGGACAGCCACATCTGTGGGACAGCCATCTCTGTGGGACAGCCATCTCTGTGGGACAGCCACATCATCTGTGGGACAGCCACCTCTGTGGGACAGCCATCTCTGTGGGACAGCCACATCTGTGGGACAGCCACACGAGGGGCAGCAGAGGGGTGACAGGGCCCATTAAACCCCCCCTGAAGGGGTCCCCAGACCCTGCACCCCAGCACTGCCTGTGATGCAGAATGATGGAACCGACCCAGAGCCTTGCAAGGGACAGTGTCAGACTGGCCCTGGCCAGGGGAGGCACCTGGGCACTCCCACCTGCCCAAACGGATGTGAATCCAGTGGATTTATACTCTTTGGCAGGGGATCCTCACCACCAAGAAGACCAGATGGAGGGAAGCAATGAGACATTCATGTTTTGGGGTATTTTGAACCTCAGGATTTGTGATCCATAGACAGCTCACTTGCTCCTCTGTGATTAAAGTGGATTGTAACAGTTGGGACCAAATACTTTACTAAACCCTTTTTTTTTGTTTCCCAAACATGAAATGTTCTCTTCTGTTCTGTCAGTTTTACTTATGCCTTGCCTTCTTTGCCTACAGCCAGAGAAAACTCTCCAGCTGCCACCTCAGCTCCTCTGTCATCCCCTTCTTCTGCACAATCATGCTTTACACATCACTTGCTATTACAACATCCTCTTCCCTCAGCACAGTAACAGATCTGATTTCATAATCGCCTGAAATCCTCTGTGAGCTCCAAAACTCAGTTCAGGGAGGAACCTTTTTCCATCTGCTGTGGCAAACATAAAGAAAACACACACATCCCAAAACCTTGCTTGCAACAAGATAAAATTTATATACATACTGAGAAGACATTAAAATGCAATAATCACTATTAATAAAACTTTAAATAATTTAACATCTTAATAATACTGGTGAAGATTCCAAACACCATGCAGACAAACTTCAGTTAGAGTACCCAGCCATCCCTCTGAGACTTTTGTCTCAGTTTTGGAGAAAATATTTTTTTTTAGTTTTGGAAAAATAATTTTTGTTTTAGAAAAAATAACATTTCACTTACATAATTATGAAATAACATTTCCTTTACAAGAAATGTGCTGGTAGTAAATAAATGTGTTATTTATATCCATTTTATTAAAGAGATAATCTCTTTTTTTTTTAGACTTTCCCACCAAAACAAGTTTAATGCTTATCAAGGATCAGTGGTTAAATAAAATAATATTAGGAACAGCTATTAATTTCTGAAGCAGGGTTTTCTTGACGTAGCCATAGACCTCTGAGATTGTATAAACACAGAAGACTAAGATATCTACAAAGCTTTAACCTAGCAAGAGCCTTACTATGAATTTCAAAAGAGGTGTAAGTTGGAAGTGTTTCAGGCCAGGTTGGACAGGGCTTGGAGAAACCTGACCTCATTGGTTTCCCTGCCCATGGCAGGAGATGGACTGGATGAGCTTTGTTTGTTTGTTTGTACAGCCCTTCCAACCCAAATCATTCTGGGATTCTATACCACAGAAAATTTTTGATCTGCCATTGCCATCTTTTGCAGAATCCTCTCCTAAATGTTACACATGAAATGTGGACCTTGGAGTTGCCAGTGTCCTGGTCAGAGGCAGGAGATGGTACTAGGAGCTAAAATGGTAGATGTGCTTTGCAAGCTTGGTTTAAACTCACTGGAAGTGGTCAGGGCCTGAGGATGTCCTTCTACTTCCTAATTTTCCTAGTGGAGGCTTCTGTCACTTTCTGTCCTAGGTTCCTGTGTATGGTTCCTGTATTGTGGAAAGGTTTTAGTGCTCAGGCAGCTCGTGTTTTCCCTCAGAATTTCATTCCATTACCAGCATTAACACACTAACACCAATTTTCAATATTACAACATAGGTTACCACAGTACTGCACTGGTGAAATTTAAAGAAGTAGGATCTGAAATGACCTATGGTGCTTATTACATAACACCAGAAAGATGAGAATTTAACTACTCATCTCCATCAGAGATGTAACTCCATCAGAGTCACTGTTATAAGGCTTAATTTTTATTCTGTGTTTGTTTGTTTGTTTGGTTGGTTTTTGTTGTTTTGTTGTTGTTGTTTTTGTTTTGGGGGTTTGTTTTGTTTTGTTTTGTTCTAATTTCAGAACTTTAGATGAGCTTCTTCTCTCCTTGGAAACTGGTCCTACTAGATAGTAGTGGGATCAGATTGTTTTCAATGTCTGCTTTCCCCAGTTACACAGCATTTCTGCCTGCATGACACACTGCTTCAGCATTTGAAACAGAAAACCCTGTTTGCCTTTATGATTACTCTTTTCAGATCTAATTTCAGTTTATCCTTAAATCTGCTACAATTTATCTCCTCTTGTTCCCATTGCTTTTTCTTTATGTTCTTAAAAACCCACAAGAATGACTTTTGATTCTACCATACACAGTCTCAATTTTTGATTCCTTTTTTATTTCCTTTTTCCATCCAAGAGGGGATAATGTGTAGGCACAACTCTAGGATTTGACACTTGTGGCCACCCTAACAATGTTTTTCAGATTATACATTAAAACTGATTCCCCATTTTAGCTTGTGTAACTGAGAGAAATAGGTGAAATACCGTTGTAAATGTCAAATGGCATTATCTCACCACTGAATTTTTATATCCCACTTTCCATATAAAGCTGATATACAACCTAGGTACCAGAATAGCCATCATTATAAAAACATCTATATATATTTTCAAATGTGCTGGCAGTGTTTCGGTTTTTAGTTATCAACATGACCTGTAAAAGTGATAACAATGGAAAAATTCTATTTTGAAACCTGTGATATCAGAACGAAATATTTTTCCAGGTGCCTGCAAGCATGTATAAAAAATTATTGTCATTTCACACTACCAAGATTCTTTCAGATAGCAAAAAAATAAAAATTTATTACTTATATGTGCTTGACTATCATATTAATAAAACCTAGTTTCCTGTTATAAAATTCCACTGACAAAAGCAGGAGACTGTATTGATCCAACATAATTATTGCAAAAAAATCCAGTATTCATTAAAGAGCATGCTGAATATCATCCAAGCCCATGGGGTACATATGCAACTATTAGAGCTAGTTATAAATGCTCATTTTAAAATAATAAAAGGATGACAGCAAAATAGAGCCTTCCCCTGTGGAAGGACAGTATCTCCACAATAAACACACAAGGTTTAGATTTTCTTTGTTCAAGAAATGCCTAGAGGATCTAAGGGAACATGAAGTGCATATGTGTAAAATCAATGTTCCTCCATGAATGCTTCTCTCCCAACCATTTAATTAATTTTAATTAATTAATTAATGCTACAAATAATACTACATAACCCACCAAACATCAGATTTGTTTAAAAACTTTTTGCAGTTCTTTGATGCTGTATGTAATGAGCTTGCAGAATAGCAGTGCAGTTATTCATGTTTGTGTTTTCAGGCTACTTGGAATGCAAGAGATCTATGCAAATAAATCCTCTGGCTGCACCTGATGTGAAAAAAAAAAAAAAAAGAAACAATTATAAGGAACTTTGCTTTGATGATTTCTCATTAGAAGTTTTTCTTACTTAACCCTCCTATCTCATCATCCTCCTGGTCTTACTGGTGGTGTGGGATGCAGAATGCTGACCCAGGTGCATGTGCCCCAGATTCTCATGGCACTCCTCACTGCCTTTTTGCTTACATGTCATTGCCTGCTTTGCTTCCATCCCAGAGCTTCCAGTGCTACTCAGCACCTCTCTTGCGCTGTGACAAAAAAAATGTTGCAGCAATACAAAGTACAGGAATTCACAGCACAGCAAGTCTGTAAGCCCACTGGGCTGAGCAGAGCAGAGCCAGTAGCACACCTCATCCTTGTTGCTCTGGTGCCCTCTGCTGCAGTAACCATCTGCTTGGCTCCTGGGCCCACCTGGGCAGGGACAAGAGCCCCTGCCAAGTGCCATATGCTGCCACCTCTTTATCTTGATGCATTTCCATTTCTATCCTGTCTCAACAGAAAAGCAGAGTATGACCCTGTACTTCCTTTCCTTCCTGCAGTGGTACTCAGGCTCTGTTCTTTTTGAAATTTGTTCTTTTCATTCGTAACATTTCTGCACCACATTTTACAACAGCCTTATGCTGAGCTTTGGAAGATTACATGTGAGTTGAGATGATAACAACTTTGAGAACATATTTTATAAGAATTCCTCTGTGTGTGTGCGTGTTCAAAAGCATTAATCACTTAAATTAGCAATGTAATATTTGTTCCTTTCTGGAATATTTCCTCATGTGCTGTAAGAATGGGGAAAAAAAACAAGAGACAAGTAAGGCAACACACTCAGCACAGCTTTTCTGCAGTAAGTCAGTACTTCTGTTCAGCTGGACCTAACCAGCCTTACTCTCACTTGGCAGGGATACCTAAATTGTAGAGGTGGTAAAAACAACTTCTCAGGCTCAGGTAACAAGCAAGATGAGGAACTGTCTGGTCTCCTGTTCCAGCCACTAGACCTTGTGCATCCTCCACACTCATGCAAACTACAGTAGTCACATTAGGACTAAGCAGCCATCTGAGTAATTTTTCCAATGGAATTTACCAGGTAAAGCACTCCTGCTACATGTAAAAGGTGGGACTGTCTTCTGTCTCTAGTCACAGCAGCTTTCTTCAGTAAAAGATGATGGTTTCTTGGAGTCACCCTTGCTTCATCTTGCCCATAAGGACACCAAGTTTGGTACTGGCTTGTTTTGAGAACACCTGATAAAAGACTCCTCCAGTGCATCTTCCAACAAACAGAACTTCCAATTCCCAGAGGAAAATTGAGGATCAACCTTACCTAATCCTAACACGTGAATAACTGCATAAAACAAGTTTAGGTGGGTTTTTTTTATATTAGGGTGGATTTCAAGCAGCAGCTGCTTATTCAGAACTCCATCCTAGCAGTGTTTAAAGTGTTTTATTCAGGTAATTGCAGAGGGACATGTTTGACACTTTATCCCTCCAGTGGCTTTTCAGAAGAGACCTGTAAACAAAAGTAGCTTTACAACATATACATATATAGAATACATACGTGTTTGTGTGTGTATGTGGCTGCAGCTTATACTAATAAACAGTTCACAAAAAGATTGTTTTCAGTGACAACAAATCAAATTTGTTTGGGTGAGCTGAGATTATTTTTTGGAGATCATAGCTGTATGATGATTTCCAATAGTCTTTTACCAAATTCTACATATCATGTCTTCTTTGATAGGCACAATCTCACACCTGTAACCCCCTACCATCTTGAAAAGAATTTTCTACTTCTAAACTTCTTTTCAGCACAGTATTTTCAGTTTCCTGTCTCTCATTACTGTACTGGTAAAAGGTTGTTACACACCATCCCAGCAGTTCAATTTCAGCACGAAACACTGTAATTTGTGAATTGTAAATATACATTATAATTTGTTCCTGTTGTGTATGTTCTTCTGGTTTTGGTACATTTTCACCAAGAGTGACATAATTAATCCTAAAATTCAGAGTGTTTTTTAAAATTTGATATTTCAACTATGATTTTATTTTTTGACTTGCTTAAGAAGAACACAAGTTTTGCAAAAAAAGATGTTATCTTTTATTGTTAATTTTGTTCAATCTTGCTTGAAGGCTTTAATAATCTGACATCCCATATGATGCTGCCCACCCAGCATTCTTTGATTCCAGCAGGTGAAGGAGGCAGCATTTACAGAAAAACAAAAAAGAAAATCCCCAAAAGGAATCAGTAAATTGAGTGAAAATTAGTAACTACTGCTGGAATTAGCTCTTATTACCAGGCAGAAAGAGACAGTGTTTGTGGCTTTGCTAGTTAACTATTTTTGAGGTTATTTTTTCTACATAAGCTACTGACATAATTGCTAAAGAAACAAAAGTGAGAGGATCAGAACATCCTGTGAGCACAGATGGAGCTTACATTGTGTATATATTTTAAAGATATTAAATTAATTTAATTTTAGCAGGAGTGTCATCAGTTCCTCAGAGATGAATAGATATTTTTTACATGCTCATTGAGGCACACGGGGAGCTGTGGTAGGGGTGCAAGTTGTGGCCTGTTAACAAACCTTAGCTATGTCAAGAAGCACACTTTCTGTTCTGTTAGGGAAGTTTCTTATTCTAACACACAAGGCCACAGCATCTCCAGTTGGTTTGTCCCCAATGCTTTTGGTGTTCTGGTGGCTCTGCTGGGCAGATGTGCTTCCTGAATGAAAAATACAAGCCACAAAATAAGTTTTGTAAGGTTAAGGGGAATGTGAATAGCATGTGATTGTGGTGCAAAGGAAGTTTTCAAATATTGGGAGGAAGAAGGTCAGTGTGAGCTGTAGCTGGATACACTTTGATGTAAACTCAGGTATCAGAATGTGATAGTGTCTGTCTTGGGTTATGGAACCAAAAATGTGTATTCTATTTCATCTGCTGAAAGCAGTTGGGGAGATGCTTTTCTTTATCTCTTGTAACCTTGGGAGGAAGGGGTCGGGTGCCCTCTGATAATGGGCCAGCTGTTAAACCAGGTGGGGCAGTGTTTCTTATCTCTTTTCACAATGGGCCATTAAGACTCCCCAAAGCAGTACATCCACATTCCATCATCCCATTGTGAGATGCTCCACCCAGTGGGGGGAGCCAACCATTCCTACCTGGATAAAACTGAGCCACAGGAACACCAGGGATCTGGCTTCACCTGATTCCTGGAGGAAGACTGGACCCCATCTCACCACCACTGGACCCTTTTTTCTACAGGATCATCTCTACTTCAACAGAACCACATCTGCCACTCCAGGAGGACTCACTTTGAGACTGCTTCCAACACCCTGACCAACAGGGTGTCAGGTTGTAGCTCTGACTCTGTCAGGGTTTTCCAAAATTGTTGTTTGTTTGTTTGCTGGTTTGGTTGGGTGGTTTTGTTTTTCTACTACATTTGTATTGTTAATATTCCTAGTAAAGAACTGTCATTCCTATTCCCAAATCTTTGCCTGAAAGCCCTTAACTGCAAAATTATAATTTGGCCGGGGTGAGGGGTTTACATTCCCCATTCTAAGGGAAACTCCAGCTTTCCCTGGCAGATACCTGTCTTTCCAAACCAAGACAGTGTCAGAATGTGATAGTACACACATAGAGCTGAGAAGGAAAGTCACACAGCACCAGTGTGTTTACTGTGGTTTTATCCTGGGGTAACCCAAAATGTGATTGTATTCCATACGTATCTGTGCCCAAAAATTGTTATTGTTTCCTTCAGACCCTGCTGCCAGGAAGCTCGGGGGAGGCAGGGTGCTGCTGCGGGCACTTTTTAAATTGGTGTTCTCAGGCAGTTCCGCCCTTTTTTCTGCCTGGAGTTGGCTTCACTTGGTCTTCGCTTAAGCAGAGGCTTTTATCCCTTTTAGGGTTCTATCATTTATTTTTTTTTTCTGTCTCAGAGAGGCTGCAGGCAGCAGTTTTGAGCCGCCTTGGTGTGAATTGCTGAGGTGCCCGGCAGCTCGGGTGGGCTGACCCCCTGCTGCAGGAGAGAGGATGAGGGAAGCACATGTTCCTCCTTTCCCTGGCCGCTTCCACTGAAGGCAGGAGCTCTGCTCCGAAGGTATTGTGTTTGCGGCTGTAGCCACACAGAATGACTGCGTTTTGCACCCAGAAACTGTTTCAAAGTGAACTCTGCCGACAGCCAGGAGAAAAGCCAGCGAGCTCCTGGGGCCGGGCCAGGCTGTGCCAGCGCTCCCAGGCCGGGCCTTTCCCCACCCTGTCCCCCTTTCTCACCCTTTCCCAGCTGAGAAGCAAAATGTATAAACAGCAGCTTGCTTGGTGTGGTTTATGGGCTGTGAATGTGCAGACCAGCTCCTGGGTTTTGTTCTTAGACCATTCTTCCTACGGGAGCAGCAGCTGGATATTTTAAGGTTTGAAACTGGCTCTGCACCTGTAGCTGAGGAGGAAGGTGCAAGGCCCCGGTGTGTGAATTGCTGCCTTGAGAAAGAATTATCCTGCTGTTGCTTCTACTGCAGCATGATTTTTTGCTCAGTTACATGAAGATGTTGGTCTCTGCTTAACTGAAAGCGATGGTGGTGTGTATGGATAAGTAGGAAAGTGCAGAGCAGCATAATGTAAGGGCAAGTCCACTAGCTGCAAAGAGAAAGTGACTGACACTTGATTGTGATGGGAATAAAAGCTTCTCAGCCTAAGGAGCAAGGTCCAAGTGACCTCTCTATCCTGTCACTTTTATCTGTGTGAGTTACAGCTGGAAACTTTACAGCTTAGATTCAGACTGCAAGTCTGATTGTATGAGTACCTGAGAAGGAAAGTGCATAGCAGCAGTGTGTTTCATGTAGCTTAGAGCAGCAGGGGAAGGAAAAAGCAGGTGGGTTTTTTTTTTTGTTTTTTTTTTTTTTTTGTTTTTTTTTTTGTTTTTTTTTTTTTTTTTTTTTTTTTTGTTTTTTGTTTTTTGTTTTTTTTTCTTTTTGTAGTACTGCTTTTTTAATGGGAGCACCAGCAGGGTGTTTTATGGTTTGAAACTGGGATCTGACAGTGAAAAAATGTGATGGTACACAGGGCTGAGAAAGAAGGTGCTTAGCTCCAGTGCGTGGTGTGCTCATGAAAGGCTGCAAGGCAAAGGGGAAATTGAGCAACTGTGTGTGCTGGCATATTTTTCTGAGAAAGTAAGAGAAGTATGTCAGACTCTGAGACTGAAAATGTTGGTAGATAGCTGAGGAAGCTGTGCAGAAAGCACCATGGTGTGTGTGAAGCTTACAGCTTGTAAAGGGAAGAAATCTGCCATTTGACTGTGGATTGAATTCAGGTTTCTAAGTGTAAGGGGCAAGGTCTGAAAAAAACATTTTGTTCTGTGTAGTAGGTTGACCCTGGCTGGATGCCAGGCACCCACTAAAGCTCCTCTCTCGCTTCCACAGCTGGACAGGGGAGAGAAAATATAATGAAAGGTTCATGAGTTGAGATAAGGACCAGGAGACATGACTCATCAAATATCTTCAAAGGCAAAACAGGCTTGAAATTAGAGATATAACTTAAATTTATTACTAACAAAATCGGAGTGGAATAATGAGAAGTAAAATAAAACCATAAAAACACCTTCCTCCCACCCCCCTCCTTCCCAGCTCTGTCTCCTGCCCCAGTGGTGAAGGGAGACAGGGAATGGGGGTTATGGTCACTTCATCACCCACTGTTTCTCCTGCTACTCAGGGAAAGGAGTCGTTCCCCTGCTGCACCAGGGGGTCCCTCCCACAGGAGACAGCTCTCCATGAGCTTCTCCAAGGTGAGTCCATCTCACAGCAACAGATCCCTGCAGACTGCTGCACTGGGATCCATCCCATGGGTTAAAGTGCCCATCAAACTGCTGCATCCTGGGTCACCCCACCATGGGCACAGTCCTTCAGGGACAGGCTGCTCCAGTCTGGGCTCCTCCTTCCACAAACCTCCCACGGGGTCACAGCCACTCTCAGGCACCCCCCTGCTCTGGCAGGGGTCTCCTCCAGGGGCTGTGGGGGGATCTCTGCATCCCCATGGATCCCCAGGGGCTGTGGGGGGATCTCTGCATCCCCATGGATCCCCAGGGGCTGTGGGGGGATCTCTGCATCCCCATGGATCCCCAGGGGCTGTGGGTGGATCTCTGCATCCCCCATGGATATCCCCAGGGGCTGTGGGGGGATCTCTGCATCCCCATGGATCTCCAGGGGCTGCAGGGGCACAGCTGCCTCACCATGGTCTGCACCAAGGGCTGCAGGGAAATCCCAGCTCCAGTGCCTGGAACAGCTCCTGCCCCTCCTTCCTCACTGACCTTGGTGCCTGCAGAGTTGTTTGTCTCACGTACTCTCACCCCATTCTGGCCGCAATTACAACTGTACAACGACCTTTTAGTTTTTCTTTCTTCCTAAGTACGTTATCACAGAGACTTCACCACCATTTCTAATTGTCCCAGCCTAGACCAGAGACATGTCCATCTTTGGAAATGCCAGGGATTGACTCTGCCAGACATGGAAGAAGCTTCTCACAGAAGCCACTCCTGAAATCCCCCTGCTACCAAAACCAGGCCATGCAAACCCAATGCACTGGCATCTTTGTCTATGTGAGATGCAGAAGGAAATGTTTTAGTTTAGATCCAGACTGCAAGAGTGACAGAACACGATGGTACGAGTGGCTGAGAAGGAAAGTGCACAGCATCAGAATGTTTTGACAGAAGTAATTTGTCGGACTGGTTCAAAACTGATGCATTTTCCTCAGCAAGAAGTAGATGGACATTTTGGACTCTGCAGAGACTGAAACTGTGTGATGCTACGTATAGCTGAGCCTGGCAGTGTGTGCAGTTGGCAGGCTGCAAGGCAAAGTAACTGCGAATCCATGTTTTCAGATGGAAGGGAAAGTAACTGAAATCTTTCTATTCTGGCATATATTTGTTGAGAGAAAAGGGACTTAGCATCCTCACTTTTGATGGGTTGGAGATAACCGCGGTGCTTTTATGTCTCTGTCGAGCTCACATCGCCATCAAGTGGACGTTCCCCCTGCCGCCGTTCGACAGCTCCAGCAGACAGTGCTGTGTACGCAACAAAAACCCCTCAGTGCAGCTCCGAGGGTGGGGACGTCCTGTCACTGCCCTCAAAATACCTGTGTCAGCACAGAAAGGTTTTGCTGACCTTCCCGTTCTCTGCACAAACTCCTATTTGCACCACATCCAAACTCCCTCTCAATTATATGTGCTAAGAAGTTCTATCACACTCAAAGAGTCCAGATTCAAACTTCAAAGCATCTGACAAAAATAAAGCTCACCAAACTGCCAGGTGAGAAAGCTGTTGCAGTCAATCCATCCAAAGACTGCTCTAAGAGACAAGACAGGTATTTCTGGACCTTACCTGTCCCTGTCACCCTGCTCAGTACAGCAGCCTCATTGTGTTGTATTTCACATTCATATAAAACAGCAGCTATTGCACTGAAATCCATCTGAGTCCCAAAGACATTAAACTGCCTTCATGAAGTGATATTTCAGGACTGTAGAAGATTCAGAAATGTATTCCAAGCCTAAAAATCGTTGTGAGGAAAGATCCTACTCTCCAGCTATTACAGATATCAATCCCAGTCCTCAAATATTAGTAAAGTTTTGTGTCATTAGAATTTCTTCTTGCTTGCAAACCCAGGAAGCTGTATTTTATCTACCTAGCAGAAATAAATTTAAAGGGCTCCATTACACAAATATACAAAGAGCAACCTGAGGTCAAAGGTGAGGAATTACAGACCCCACTTAGGGAGGCCTGATTCCTCATCACATCAGTCAGGGAAAGGGTCACTGCACTGACCCAGATCAGGCCAGCACAGTCAAGTTACCTCTGCACAAACCCATTTAACAGAAACTACAGGCTAGGGAATGTAACCAGGACAAGAAAACTAATGGGCCAAGAAAATTAATTCTCTCCCCTGTCATCTTTCCTTAGTTCTTCATCAAAAAACATTATTTTGGTCATAGCTAAAACACACAATTATCCAACCTCTCTGGAGAAGAGAGAAGGTATTTTCTCTTCTTCCTTTTTCTGCAGCAAAATTACTCCTAATAGTGGCTGGTATTTAGAACAAGCCCTTCAACCAACACTGGGTTCACTGAAGTAGGAAGATACTACCATTGTCTAAGTGAAGAGATGTGAGCCCAACCTCTGGAGACTTGCTTGGCACAAATGATCATTTGCTCCTTCACAACAAGCAGTTCTGAGGCAGCAGCAAATGTTCTTGCTTTTCTTAGAGACATCTAGACTGTCACGTAAGGCCAGGGCTTTCATAAAAAGAAGTACTTAATGGTTATTAACAGTTTGAGATTAAAGCAGGTAACTGTAGACAGTAAGGCATTTCCTCAGCAAAGAAAACAGTAACTTCTTTGTAACAAAGAGCTTTTCATTTTAACCTCTGGCTTCCATCAGCTTCAGATGTTCTGCAGTTGTTTGGAGTTTACTGCAGTGATTTATATGTGATTTCTGAGGGGAATGCAAGAAGCAGCAGTTCTTGTGTCTGTAGGAAATGTACCTCGATGGAGCCAGGCCAATTTATATTAAACAATTATGGCCATGATTTCTTAAGCAGAAAGTTATTTTTTCCCATCCTGATGTTTCCAAAGCTTGTCCTTTCAGGTTTGCACAAAATTAATTGTAACCAGATGATAAATATAATTCTTAATTCTTAAAAGCTGATTTCTGCCCTTAAAACACAGTAGGAAGTAGCACTGGGTGTGTAATGTTCCTTTGTAAAGGAAAAATGTGAATTACCTGCCCTCAGCTGAAATACTCCATTTACAGGTGTAGCTGTGAAGGTGTCTGGCTTTGGTCTAGCTGCTTGCTGCATGGTGCCCCAGCAGTGCTGAGCTCTCTTGGGTTAAAATCCATAGCCCAGTAGGAAAATCCATATGTGAACTGCTAGATCTCTTTCCGTGCTGGTGCAGGTAATCTAGTGACAGCATCTGATTTGAAACTCCTGACTGGAAAGGACTTTGACTGGAAAGCTTTTTATGCTATTCACCATGTGTTTTGTGATAAAATGGATACTGACAGGCAAGATCTTGGGAAAGGCTGAAGCTGTTGCAGGTGTAGCTGTAGGGTTTGGAGCTCCAAGGCAGGTCCCTGCAGCACCTCAGAGAGGCACAGCCTCTGTCATCCAGGAGAGCTCAAATGGTCTCATTCAGGGCTGTTGTTTACAGAGTCCCAAGGCTGTTGACTTTGGTCACCAGTAAGTTTCCATCCTGGCTGTAACCCAATAATTGGTAATTACTGGGCTTTTACTCCCAAAGTGCAGGAACAATGGTGCCACTCCACTTGAGTCAGGTAAATGGTTTACTGGGGCTACAAAGGATAATTGCTTACCCTTTGTTTCCCACCTTTTTTGGGCAGCTGATTGTTCATATCTCTACCATGCTAGAGCTCAGTGCCTCATGGCTGGGCTGGCTCTCTCCCAGGACTCTTCACTCCTCAGATTCAATCAAGGCTTATCAGAAATCTCTGAGACCCTAGAGCAGGCCCAAGGATGAGAGGGGGGTGTGTGCATGCACCCCCACACCATCACAAGTATCTGTATATTTAGAGCAAGTTAACTTCTCTGATATTGTCAGTTCCTTTCCTCACTTGGGTGACAAAGGTCCTTGAATTGCCTCTAAAGTCTCCTGCCCTAAAAACACGGAATGGAATTTCTTCTGTTTGTCTTGCACAAACCTTACCTTACACCTTGCAGCAGTGTTAAAAGAATGCTATGGCTGCAAAGTCAAGTTAGTTAAGAGCAGAAATCCATATTACAGATATTTCTGCACTATTCGCTTAGCATGTTATAGGTGTTATGATACTGTCTTGAATTACAAAGTCACAAATTAGTTCTGCGTGCTTCTGTCCCTGCTGACCAATCCAATCTGTGTGCCAGATACCACTGCTTCTAATAAGGAATGAAAAAAAAAATCACAGTCTTGAAGTTTAGGCTATCCATCCCTCCTTGGGAGGTAGATTTGGTCTCATCATGGAGTTCTGGTGCTACTCTGGACAAAAACACCTGCACAGATTTTTTTTTTATTTTATTTTATTTTATTTTTTTATTTATTTTTTTTTTTTGTGATCAGCAGTGCTTTGTTCTTTGTTATCTGGATTCAGAGTCTGAGGATCCAGCTCTGATTTGGAGAAACAATTAAGACAGCTATTGCTGTAGTCAGTGAGAAGTACCTTGAGTATTTAGGGTACTATAATGTGCAAAGTAGTAGTACAAAACAGACTCTAGTAAATAGGCAACCAAATTAAGAAATATTATTTTACTTTAATTCCTACATGAACCATTTCCTCTCACCTCACAGGAAATTTAAAATAAATGGCTTAATAGATTTCATTGCAAATAAATAAGGAGCTTCATCTCCAGCATGGTTTAGAGAATATGCACTATATTAAGCACAAAAGTTGTACATTTAATAATAACGAGAAATATTTTTGGAGCAAGCACCATCCATCCTGTGTACTAAAAGACAAAGCAGTAGGATGGGGGAAAGAAATACGTGTTTCTGTAAAGTCATATCATAGTGCAATTCATGGTGAAGCAAACCAGGGATGAACAGATAATGCTGATTTTTATATCTCCTGTCTTCTTAGTATCTGAGCTGGAACCTCACTGTAATGTTCTTGTAAACCTTTGGCAATGGATTTATTTAAATTTGCTTACATTAACATAGAAACCTTGCAGTAGATTTCTCCAAGACAGTCTGTTTTCAGCCTCTAGATAAACCATTTATTCTCACTCACATTCAGTATCTTATAATAAATTACCTTTTTTATATTAATCCTGAGCGTATTTACATAAATGCTCTCATTCAGAGGCATTTAAATCAGATAGTGACTGCTGTATTAAACTCAGCTACTTGCTGTTTAACAATACAGCTAAAATATAGAACTGGACTTGTAAATCCAAGGAATTCTTTGTAAACCTGCACAGGAAATCTTCTGACTGGCATCCTGTGGTGTGCAGTGCTTGTATTTGTTCCAGCTAACAGGTGAGGAGAAACAGAGTGAAAAATAACAATTAGCCACAAAGAGATTGAAACCTTGGGAAATTCCTGTTAGTCAAACTTTTATACTATCCTACCTTTCCACGAAAATAAGGCTAACACTAAGGTGAAACTACCTATAGGTATCTGAAATTCCTCCAAAGGAAAATTTTCACCCAGAACACAGTGCATAGCTAAATTGGTTTGTTTTTTAACTTGGTTTCATCTCTTCTGCTATGAGTCACTGTAAGGGATGTAGCAGGAGGAGGCAGTAATGTATTAGAAAGCTGACTTTTAAAAAGCTACCCACGAACTCAGTAGCTTTTTCTACAACCAAGATTGCATTAGTAGAATAAATCTAATTTTACTTCTATTGTTTCTGATCAGGAATGAGGAATTCTGGAGACATCCATTTGCAATATGAGTCAATACTGGAGTTGATAACTTGCTCAAGAAATCCAGTAAAACTGGAGATTACAGAGCCTTTTATGCTTTATCTAGTTAAAAAGACTTGAAGACAGTTAACAAAATAACCGACTAAAAATTTCTTACTGAAATTTCTTATTGTCATACGTCCTAGAAAAACATTAAAACTCAAAAATATCCTTACAGGAATTTTCTTTCTTTTGTAGAATGCAAGACCTTCATATTACACCTTTTTGAGCTTTTATGGTTTGCATAGTGTTCAAGTAGTTAAAGCTGAGGTCTGAAGACATCGATGTGACACTTTTGTCCAAAACCTTTCAGTGATACAGGACCTAGGTGGTTCTGAATGAAGGCCCAGATTTTTAAATGTAAAACACAAGGCAGGTGTCCAATTATCTCTGGACAGAAACCTGTAGTATTTACTGGAATGACAGCATCTGTTATAGCAAACCACTTTGTTACAGCATGCATTAAATGAGATCTCACAACAAAAATCATGTACAACACACAATCTGGCTCTCAGCTGTTGGTGATGTTAATCCAAGCAAATATATAAATGTGGTACAATTCTTCATTTCTCTTTAGGCATGCTGGGGGCCATAGGGCACAGCAGCTGGCTGGATACAGAGAACCTTCCTTCTGAAGTAAAATTCCTTTTGGATTACATCCCTGGGCTCCAGGGCTACACTCACAGCTTCCCTTGTAGGCTGGATGTTGATTTCACAGGAATTACAAAGACAGCTACACCCCAAATCAGGAGTTTGCAGAACTATTTAAGCTACAGGAGAGATCACATTAACAACCATGTCCAAGCAAAGGTTTGTTTACTGGAAAACTGATGAGGCTTGGCCATTCAACAGCTTTGTTCTGCAGCTGCCCAGTGACCATCAGCACACTGAGTCAGACAGCCAGACTGACTGAGCTTCAGACAGGGTCACAGGGTCCTGTCCTCAGGGCCTCCTTGTGCTGCAGTTTCAGAGAATTCCAAGATCTTAACCTCTGCCTCTGCACTGCATTCTGCACTCATGTGCTGGTTCCTGTCTGCATAAGGTCTCAGTTTGCTGATCTGTAGCTGTGCTTGAAGCTTGTTAAATCCATGCCTGGGTAGAAGAAGCAGCCATTGCACCACAAAACCTCACCAAGAAGGAAAAAACCACACCTCATTATTTAATATCACAGCTGATCTGTTTTAACAGAGCAGAGTAACACCTCTACTTTTGTCCTTCATTAATACAGACCTATGTCTGAAATGAAAATATTTGGCCAACATTTTAAATTTCTGATTTTTGACAAACAGAAAAGAACTTTTTGCCAGTTCACCAACAAGTTCATACAATATATTCCCAAGGTTCATTCATTTCCCTGACCTAGCTAAGTTATTTAACCGTAGCAACTTTTTCAAGCAGAATTTGAGTATTTTCAACTTCCTGTCTGGCTTTCTCTCTCCCCATTTTTACAGTAGTATGTTTAGTTTAAATTCATTCCTCCCATGCTTCATTTCTTCATTTCCTTTTACCTTCTCTCTCTCTCTTTTTTTTTTTTTTTTTTTTTTTTTTTTGTGGTTGTCTCCTCTCTGGTTTTGTTTTGCTCCCTTTTTCCATTACAGTTCTGCCTCTCCTCAGTGGTTTTCCTCCCTTTCTCACTGCTGCCCACATTGCTGCTGTTCAGAACAGATAAGGCCCTTGTGACAGAGCTTCTTTGTTGTTTGTTTTTTTTGGGGGGGTTAGAAAAATGCACAATACAAACTCTTTAATCAAAGGACACCCCATTTAGTTACACTCCTTCAAAGTCTTCAAAGCAAACTCATGTATTCAGGCTTTTTTATAAAGGAATCCAAACTAAAGTCAAGGAGGGCAGTTAAGGGAGTTAATTTCCCTTCTCATTTACCCTTTAATATGTCCTTTTTTTGCAAGTGGCTGTACTGAAATGATCACACTTTCAATGTTGCTAATAGAAGGCATGTGTGAGAGAGGCAGGTGCAAAACAACACAAAACTTGATGGTAATTACACTCTGCTAGGCAAGAGGTGACTCTAGGGAGGCCTTGTTGGTGCAGATGTGTTTAACACTTGGCAGCTTTAAAAATACACCTGCAGTTACATCCAGAGTTATTTTACAGATCATGTCACTCTGCAGGACATACACACAGATAGTGCTGTGAGTCAAAGGTTATATTTGAAAATTAATCTTTGCATTCAATCACGGGTAATCTCTAAGTGAACTGAAACTGGTTTTTGGAAACATACTTTGAATTTCTGAAAGTGTTTTTCTTCTTCACAGTATTTTATAAACTATTCTGTTTACCAAGATGACAAACTAGTAAAATCTAGTCAGCTCCAAGTTAGAAAAGAGTAATCCCCTAACAGGGAGGAACTGGCAGTTCCATTGGGCAAGGACTTTTATCTCAATTAGCAGGGGCAGACTGGCTTCCTGCTATGGAAAAAAAAAAAAAAAAAAGACACAAGATAGTTGGTGTCTTAAAGATTTTTTTTAGCAAGCTCAATAAGCTTTCATTGTGAGTTTTGCTTGGTTTCTTTCAGATCAGCAGGTTCTGGCATAACGTAGGCTTGGATTTGTTTTATCATAACTTCCCAAAAGAGCAAGATGTCAAACATGTAATGTAACCAACGTTACATCTCAGTTCATAGAACCACAGCTGAATAATCAGATGCATTGCTTCTTGCAGCCAAAACCAACCAGCTGCATTTCTTAGCCTGATGACATCCTTTCAAGTGTTATTTCCAAAGTTGGCAACAAACTCCCAAATAAGCAACTGACTTAATGTGTTGTTTAATACACTTGGACAAACAGATTTACTATGAGAGATAAATCTGAGGTTGAATCAAGTGTTGGAAAGGTACAGTTATTTCTTTTAAGTGTGTGTTTTACCTCTCAGATATCCTTGATTGCCTTTCTTTGTTGCTTCTTGAAAGAAACTCCATTTCTCAAAGTTCACAGGTTTAAACTCCCTTCAAAATTCTTTTTTCCCTGTGACTTTTGCTCCTGAGCTTTCTGCCCATTTTCTCATAATGGTGTTGGCCTGTTGCTGTCATATTTGTTCACGTTTTAAAATAACAACATGGAAATATAATGGATAATAACAAATTGTTACTTCTTATTGTACATTGGGCAAAGTATCTAAGCCTCCTTTTGATTGTACTTTATGTAGTTACTTTTTGTACTGTGTTTGGTTGGAAAGTATTGGTATTCTTTGTCCTTAGCAACTTTCCAACTCCTTGCAGGGGAATCCAGAGCTTATGAAATAACTGCTCTTGGGGTTTTAAAATAACAATGTAGTTTAAGGATATGGAAGGAGCAAGGCTTACAGGAAAAGATAATAACACCATATTAATTGATTCAGACTGAAAAATGGTAATGCTTTCAAAGGCCTCTCTTCACACACACACAAAAAAATCCTCTCACATTTCTTTGTAAATGAAAGTGAAATAAAGGATATTAGGCATTGTAAATTTACAGGATGGTCCAGACATTGAGTCTCAAGCTCAGGCAAATATTTAGCAAGTCTTTGTAATTCCTATCTACAGCTGAAAAAATATTCTAAGATAGGCAACAAATTCTTTAGTAATACATTCCAGCATTAGTACAATACAGTGTCAAATAGCATTCCAGTCTGGATTTCATACATAGTTGCTGGGTTTAGGGAGAAGAATATCACCTAGTTCCTTTAAAACACAGTGCCTTTGACCTTCAGGTTTACAGAACCCTCAATATCAGCATGTTGAAATTCCTTGCTGCTTGACTGGCAGCAGTGAAGGGTGAAAGGCAAAGAGCTGGAAACACTGCAGAGCTTCCCCAACTCAATCCCAGTGTCAGTTTTCAGGTGAGGCTACTTGCATTCTTCCTTCTCCCTCCCTGTTCTCACTGATCCTACCCTCCACCCTCCTTGTCCTAGGAATATGCTTCTCCAAAGATTTGTTAAGCCCTTCTCTAGAGGCTGCAATACAGTAAGATAAGAATAATAACAAAGTGAGAACTGGTGCCTAGGGAATATGACACAGACAGCTCACAAGGACACAGTGTTCTCACACAGGTTGAAAGTCAGTGATTTCACAGTGGTCGACACAACTGTTCTTGCCAAAACACTGGATATGGAGTAAAGACTGTGCTTATGTGCCACCTTCAAACCTGGCTATAATTCCCAAAATTCTTCCTAAAACTATATCAGAATATCAATAGAACTCTGGCACCTCATGAACATAACAGAATGGTCAAATCTATCACATGGACGTGCCAAACCTGTGAGTCCTGACTGTGCCCAAAGCCAATGGAAATGGCTGACTAGAGAAACAAAGGAAAGGGGGAAGCTTATGCCAAGAAGTACTTCAGGTCCCCAAAAGCCTTTTAAATGGTGTAATGAGTAGAATCATAGAATCACTGACTGGTTTGCATTGGAAGGGACTTTAAAGCTCATCTTGTTCCAGCCCCTGCCATGGGCAGGGACACCTTCCCTTATCCCAGGTTGCTCCAAGCCCTGTCCTTGGATGCTTCCAGGGATGGTGCAGCCACAGCTTCTTGGGCAACCTGTGCCAGGGCCTGACCACCCTCACAGCAGAGAATTCCTTCTGCACACAGTTCTGAAAACTCCAGTGATGGAATTTTCGAAACCATGTGCATAAGAAGCAAAACCAGAGAACTGTGCATTTTCAACACAGTTTTGCAGCTGGGATTCGGGGGCACAGGTCTGTGACAGCCTCCTTTGACACAATTACAGCAATTACAGCCTTTACCCATCTGACTGCCTGTCTGGATGAAAGCAAGGCGCTTCCAAGGGAGGTGCTGCTGGGGAAAAAAAAACAAAAACAGAAAAACCCACAAAAACGCTGCAACTAAGCTAAATCTTGTTAATCAAGCACCAGAATAAGCCATGCTGTAGGACCTGGAAGTGTTCACACTCTGGCTTTAAGATATTAAAAGCTAAAAAAAAAAAAAAAAAAAAAAAAAAAAAAAAAAAAAAAAAAAAAAAAAAAAAAAAAAAAAAAAGGATTCGAAGAAGTGGAGGAGGCGCTGTGGGTGTTGGCGATGTGACTATTTAAGGAGAGCCAGCAGCTGTGTGCATGCAGTGCTGGGCTGCCCTGCTCTCCCCGCAGGTGACCGTGCCCAGGTGGCCTGTGCCGCTTGTGCCAGCGGCTGTCACAGCATCGCCCCTCATGATGCCTCGGCCACCCCCGCCCTGCCCTCACTAGAGCCGTCCAAGGTAACGCTGCCGTCTCTTCCTTCTTTTGTTGTTGTTGTTTTGCTTTCTCCCCACCGTTATGCTTTTCCACCTCTATCAGCAGGACGTTTTCAGGGCACTGACATGCCGGTCAGCCAGTTCGCTTTCCCCGGTAACGGAGAGCCGGCTGCTGCGTTTCACACAGACCCGCGGCTGTGCACTCTTGCCTCTCGGGGGTTCTCAAGGAGCCGGGGCCTTGCGGACAGACCCCTCCACTTTGAGGGGGTTTGAGCGGAAAGGCTGCGATTTGGGAGCGGGTTTTAGTTGGAATCTGGATTTCGGCGCTGCCCGGAACCTCGGCGGCGGGGCTGCTGTTTCCCGGGGGAAGGCTCGGCTCCTGCCCGTCCGGGCGGCTGCCGGAAGCAGGCGGGGAATGGCCGCCGTGGTTTTTCTCTGAGGGAATTGGCGGGCTCGGCGCGGGGCATTCCCCTTCCCGCCGCTGCCTTGGAGTTGCACGTTTTAGGCTGTCTGCAGATATAAAAGTGTCTGGCAACGCTCGCTTGGTCGAGCCAGCCTGGTGAGCTGGGTGAACAGAGCTCTTGTTTCGCTGCTGAGCACGGAGTGTGTTGAGCAGGGAAGATGTGAGGTTGGCAGCCGTCCCCATGTCCCCTCCTTGTGCCGGGAGTGAGCACCCAGCTCCCGTCCCGCCTGTCAGGCGTCCCTGGACCCCAGCCGGCTCCCACTTGCAGCCTGCCCCGAGGAAAGGAAAGGAAAGGAAAGCAGCTGCCCACCCCTGCGCTCAGGGCCGGGGGATGTTCCCGAGCAGCTCCCACAGCTCGGACCTCGGGCAGCTTTGACCTCCCTCGCTGAGCGCAGCTGTTTCTCCGTGAGGACTGAGGGATCCTTGCTCCCGCGCCTGCCAGGAAGCGACTTCAGGAGCTAAAAGGAAACAGCGAGGTGTGAAATGTTGGTATTGACAGCTATATTGGTATTGGCAGGTTGGTTAGATGCTTTTATTAAACTTGGGGGGTTGTAATTAATAAAGCTTTCTTGAATGGGAGAACTATCTTTTCCACAAGAGTTGCCCTTCCTTCCTTCCTGTGGTGTTTTTGGTTTGTTTTTTTTTTTTTTTTCGTTGTGCATTCATGATGTTCCCAGGTGTGAAGGAGTCTTGTGGCACCTTGGGGGCTTGTTTTAGGGATGCTGCGGTGCTGGCCTTGATGATCTGGAAGGTTTCTGCCAGCCTTGATGGATCTGTGTGATTTTGAAGTGATTTTGCCCTAGACGGATTATCGTCCTGATTTTTGGATGTGCTAATGATGACAGTGGGGCACCTCCATAGGGTAATGTTGGTGAGGGAAGGGAGTACAGAGAAAACGAATGTTACAACAAGAAAATATTTTTTCCGCCTTAAAAGACACCCTGAGTGCATTTGCTGAAGATCTCTATGGTGGTTTTTTGTTTGGGTTGGTTTGTTTGTTTTTTGGGGAGTTGTTTTGTTGTTGGGTTGGAGTGGGTGGGTTTTTTTTTTTTTTTTTGTGAGTTTTAACTGTTTGTTTGTCTTTTTGTTTGGGTTGGGTGTTTTTTCTTAGCCAAATCATCTCTAGACTTGTAGCCTCTTGCTTCCAAATAAGCTTCCAGCAGATGAATGCTAGAGCTGGCAACTACCTGAGGAGCCCTTGCCTCTTGGCACAATGTTTATTTGAGGGATCAGGGGCTGCAGTTTGCCATCACCACCACCAAAAACTGTGTCTCAAAGCCAAACAAAAAATACATTCTCATAAAAAAATAAACCCACCTAATGAAACTTGGGGGGTTTCTGAGTAACGATCCCATAGCCAGTTCTCTTGCCAAGACAAGAGTCTTTCTTGTCCTTTGGATGTAAGATATAATAAATGATACAGAAATAAGTTATCTTTTTTTCTCAGCAAGTATTTTAAGTAAAATCTGTCACACCCTGCAGCCTGGTGATGTAGCCAGGTGGCTCTCAGAGGGCTTCTTGTGAGCAGGATGTCATGTGGAAGTGTGGTTTCCACAAAATGGATTGAATAAACTGATTATTATGAAAAAAAAAATAAAATCAAGAAACTCATTAATGGACTTACCATGACTTGTAGTTTCAGTGGGTATGATGAATTTTAGCTTGAATTTAGACACAAGTATTTTTTAGCTGCATGAATAGCTCCACCTCTGTTATCTCAGTCCTGTGGCATTTGGAGGCTGAACTGGAGCTGTGCTGGGTTTGCAGGTTTGTCCTTTGGCAGGTTTGTTTCCATAGTGCCTTGCTTCACTGGGATGTGACACGTGCAGCCTTGATATTAAAACAGTTGGGAGGAATAAAGAGAAAAAGGTCAACAGTAATGCAGCTGATTTTGGTTCTGGCTTTTTCTAAGGTAGAAGAAGCATTAAGAATTATTTTGCTTTTTGTTTTATTCAGGGCTCAGAGATGGATTCACCAGAAGGGGCCACAATTAGAAGTGAGCAGAAATTCAGGTAATTTGTATTAGAATTGATACAAAACTCTCTCTTAATGAAAATCTGAAACCACAGTGGGAATAAACTTGAATACAAGAACAACATCATGCCTGAAATTTTGAAATTATCCTAGAAGCTGATTTCTTCACTGACCAAGTACTTCATCCTCACTCAAGTTTGTAAGGAATAAATAATGAGAGGAAGCAATCTGGGCTGAATGTAGCAGGAAGGCATGGGGTCATCAAACACATTTTATTTGTAGGCACTGGCTGGCAACCATACCTACATGTTTATTGCTCTGCCTCAGGCCATTTCAAGTTGAACATTATGGTTTGACCTAGATAGTTTCAGGTGATTGTGAAATAATAATAGGTGTTAATCATCTTTATTTACCATGTTACTGGGAACTGAAAATCTGTCAAGGTAATTTGGAAAGTCAGGGGAGTTCTGAGGTTCTGTACTACTGAAATCCTTATTTGTACAGAAGTGATTTTGCTGTATGGTTCATATGCATTTTCACTTCTTTGCTGAGCAATCAGGAAAGACAGATTTTCCTCACAGTTCCCTTTGCTGAGCAATCAGGAAAGACAGATTTTCCTCACAGTTCCCTGTGCTGGTTTGTGCAGAGAGTATGGATGTAACACCAGCACACCTCTGAGAGGGATCTGTGGGTAGTGATGTCTAAATAGGGAGTTGGATGAACCCTTGGTCTGAACCAGCATGACTGCTATGTGATCATAAATGAGAATAAAAATATTCCACTTTTTCACAGAAAAAAACCCCAAAGTTTGTTTTCTTGGAATATTGTGACTTGTCCTTTTGAAGTAGTTCTACTTCCTTTCTATCACACATGTATTTGTTCAGTCACTGGACAATCTTTTGCCTACTTTTTTCATAATTTCATTGGAAATGGTGTTTGGCTTGCCCAGTGGCCTGGAAATTGGCAGTTGTCAGTTTGGATCTCAGAGACAGTAGGGACTTGAAGCTGTTGCCTTTTTTTGGCTGGCATTAACCTTGAACATTTACTTGTCTGAAATGGCAAAAAGGCTTCAAGGGTATTGTTGGTTTGGAGGAGGCCGTAGCCTGTGTGGCTGCCCATCTCATCCTGTTGTGTAGGAATGGAGAACTCTGCTCCTGCTGGTTGGTTGGTGTTTTGCAGAAGCTTTGATGGCTCAGGTGAACTTCTGGAGTCAGTCCCTGAGCCCTTCAGGCGAGCCAGGAAACGCGCCAGGAACCATCAACACTTTTGTTTTCTCTGTGTTGTAGAAAATTCTTGAAAAGTCTCGTAAGAAAGCAGCCTCGGGACCTTCTCCTGGTGATTGGGACGGGGGTGAGTGCTGCAGTGGCCCCAGGGATCCCAGCACTCTGCTCCTGGAGGAGCTGCATTGAGGCTGTCCTTGGAGCAGCGGAGCAGCTGGAGGTGCTGCACCCGGGGGATGTCGCCGAGTTCCGGAGCAAAGTCATGAAAGAGAGAGACCTGCTGGTGGTTGCACATGATCTCATCAGGAAGATGTCACCAGTGAGTATGTTTAGAACCTCTGTCTGCTCATTTCTAAAACTACTACGTACTTCTGTTCTACTGTAAGGAAACGCTGCTGCCAAAAGTTGAATTTTTTTCTGGTGAAAATGGAAGTTTTGTGAGTAACCATACAGCACATCGTACATTTTGGGGAGTCTGAAAAATCCCTTGAGTTTTAGTGTAAGTTAGAATTCATCAGAATTCATGCAAAAAAGAGTCCTGACTATTAAATATTTGCTGTAGTGTTTCTGAGAAGTGAAAGAGGAATTTCTAGATCTGTGGCTGTGTCTGGAGAGACCCTGAGAGTACAGGTAGGCCTTGAGGCTGCTCATGGCCTTGGGCCACACACTGTGAATCACTGGGGCAGCTCTTGCTTCCCTGAGGACAGCCCATGCATGCCCAGTCTGTCATCCATCTAACTTTCCAGAGGGTTTCAAACTGAGTTAAGACCTTTGCCAAGTCTTCCTTCTAGCTGAAATAATCTGGGTGACAGACACAGTGCTAAGTGTAGGCTGGGGTGAGCCTCTCAACAGGCCCAGTGTGACAATAAGTCTGCATGTGTTCTTAGCAGATTTAATCATTAATAAAGTTTTCTCAAGCAGGAATGAGAAAACAGAACCCCCCTTTAATAGTATATCCCAGGAATATCCAGGATATGCTGAATACTGATAAAATACAGTATGTCTGAATCCAGTTTTTGTGTTGTTTTATTGTACTTGTATTACAAGCTCTCTTGAGAAACCTGGACAATTGTTTGGAGCTACACTAAGTAGAGGCAAGAGCAGTGGAACAAACTGAGATTTGTTTTGGGTGGTTTTGGTTGGTGTACTGTTCAGTCCCTCTTTTACAGGAATGCTTTGGCATTAGGTAGCCAGATGGTGTGGGTTCCTGTGGGAGGCAGCTGTAAGTGAGCACGTGGGTCTGATGGAATGTTCCTCTCCTCTTTCCTCAGCGCACCGGGGACACGAAGCCCAACTTCTTCCAGGATTGCTTAATGGAGGTGTTTGATAATCTAGAACAGCACATTCAGAACCCTGTGGTTCTGCAATCCATCCTGAGGCTCATGGAGAGAGGCACAATGGTTCTGACTACAAACTATGATAATTTGCTTGAAATATTTGGTCAGCAACAGGGTAAACCTATGGAATCTTTAGACCTTAAAGATAAGGATAAGGTATGGTGAGAGCAGTAAAATTATTAAACTTAATATATGACAAGTCAGCACATAAGCTGCACTGAAAGATGTTTTACTGTTTCAAGTGTCAAGACTAAAAGTTGTTAATTGTTAAAGCATGTCTATAAGCTACAGCAGATGCCCAGACATTTCTTTTACATATGTCTTTATTCTGAATAATCTGGTAACATTTACCAAGGAGCATTTCAGTGACTTGTTTATTAACCAGTTCCCTGCCATTTACTGGAAAAACCCCACAAATTGTTTAACTTAGGTAAAGTCATTGTTAAAATTCCAAATAGATTTTCACCTGGCTGGTAGTTCATTTGGTGTTCATACCTTTTCTATCAGTGCTGCTGGAACTTGCTTCTTGGTTGACTGGCTGTTTAACCCCACAAGCCAGAGAGAGCTGCAGTATCAGCCATCACCTCTTTGTTACCCTTTAAAGTGAGCTGTGTAATTAGTAATCACGATCTCTTGCTGTAGCAAAGTGCAAAGGAGTTGTTTCTGCTTTAAGTGGTTTATAAGTCAGTCCAGCTGTGTAGTTTTGCAGATTCCTGGTGAGTGGGGTATATTATAACAAAAGGATGTATCTTGCATGATGTGCTTTAGGTTCTTCAGTGGGCAAGGGGCCATATAAAATACGGAGTTCTTCACATCCACGGCTTATATACAGATCCCTGTGGAATGGTGCTTGATCCCTCGGGATATAAAGATGTTACTCAGGATCCTGAAGTCATGGTTCGTGTGATCTTTAACATTTTCACTATGTTTTACCAAACAGTTTTCTTGTAAACACTGCAGATAAGATACCTAAGGCTCTGTGGGGTCATATAAATTAAATACTTGGGGACCAGAGGAATTTTTCAGAATTACTCAGAACTATTCAGACAGGTGGCTCTGTTGCAAGGGCAGTCTGTGCCCTTGGGTACTGTGGCTGTGTAAATCACAAACAAGCCCCTCAGCTGGATGTCACAGTTTGTATTTATCTTTGGAAAGAACAGGAGCCTCAAAATGCTGGAGACCTGGACAAGGATTCATCATCATATGATTGTGAGATTCCTTAGGAGTTTAAACTGGTACCAGCTCTGGATCCTGGACTTAATGTCATCTTAGCTGTCATAGGAAGTCAAACATTTCGTCAAGAACATTCATTTTCCTTGTTTAGAGATTGACCTAACAGGAACGCAATGTTCTGTCACCTTAATTCTTTAAATTTAAATTCCCTTGCTGGCAACACTTACGTGCCTATTTAAATTCCATGGAATGGCTTGGGTTGGAAGAGACCTTAAAGATCATCTTGTTCCAACTCCCATATTTGTATGATAATTTTGGTTTTTTTCTTTTGGGTAGGAACAATGGCTTTGAGATGTCAGTTTGGCCTGGTCCTACAACACCTGCTTTTTTCAGGTCACTAGTGAGGTTCTGCTCTGCTGGTCCTTTTCTGGCTGATGTATTTCAGAAGTTCTGACCTTGGCTCTTGTCTGCTGAAGTAAATGTGGCTCTTCTTTGTTTCTGTTCCTTCTCAGGAGGTTCTTCAGAACTTGTACCGAACCAAGTCCTTTTTGTTTTTGGGTTGTGGAGAGACTCTTCGTGACCAGATATTCCAAGCTCTTTTTCTTTACACAGTAAAGAACAAAGTGGATCTAGAACATTACATGTTGGTGCTTAAAGAAAATGAAGACCACTTTTTTAAGCTCCAGGCAGATATGCTGCTGCATGGAATAAAAGTGGTGTCCTATGGGGACTGCTTCCAACAATTCCCAGAGTATGTCCAGGATCTGACTGCTCAAATCTGCAAACAGAGAAGTCCAGGTAATGTGGCCTCTTCAGCAGCACAATCTGGAGCAGGCACTGGGCAGTCTGCCCTGCCTGAACACTGCAGCTGATCCAAGGCACTGACCTTGTGTGCAGCTTTGTTGCTTGTGAGGGACATGCAGAGTTGGAACATGTGGCCAAACTGTAGCTAGATTGGTTTTTTTTTTTCTGAAATCTGTGGAATTTAGAGGCCTGTGGATTCTTGCAAATTTAGTCCTGAATTCTGGATTTCTCTCTTTTTTAGCATTTGGTAAAGGTGTTTACTTAGCATGTATTTATGACGTGAACTACTTCAGCTTATTGAGTATTACATTATCAGAAATCTGACTTGTCAGGAAAAGAGACCAAGAGAATTGAGGGGATTAACTGGTGGGATAAGCTGGTTGAGCCACAACATCTGACTGAACACAGAATGAGAAATAAAATCAGTGCATCCAATAAGCTTAGTAAACTTAGGGCTGTGATGAGAACAAAGAGAAACAAGAAGTGTATGTCTAAGGACAGAGATTTCTTTAATGTTTTCCAAACAAGGACAGTTCTGTTTTGGTTTATCCAGAGAACAGAGGAAAATCACTAAATGACCTTGGGAAGACCTGCTATTGGACAGCTTTTTTTTCTTATCATTTCAGTGAAACTGTTTTGTCTAAAATTATTCCTAGGTGGTGTATAGCAGGAACCTTTCCCTGAAAAGTGCATGCCCAAATTAATATCCTGGTTTTTGTGACTGGATGAATATTCCAATTAGACTGCATTATGTTTTTCTTTCCATGAAGGCTAGAAAAAATATTTATCATACCACTGAGATTTCAGGAAGTTTCTCTGCAGTATGATTTACATCAGACTTGCAGGAGGGACCTTACTCAGATTTGAAAATCTTGAGATCTCATTTACGAGTCAAGATCCCAAACAAAACTGTTTTCAGGTGTGCAGAACTGCTCTGTACATCACCAAACTGTCAGGGTTTGGTTTTTTGTGTCTATTTACAAACTCTCTCCTGAAATGTAGCAGGGGGAGTTTATTAAAAGCATTGTATTAAAGAAATGAGAAATGCAAAACCAAGATAAGCCTTCCTGGATGCTCATGTGTGTTGCTGATGTCTCTTACACTTCTCTAGATGCTGAACGGGTGGACAGCACAACACTGTTGGGTAAGTAATGTTTGTATTTTCACAGAAAGCTCCACAATCCTACCAAGTCAAGAAAAAAATACCCCTCCTATTTCCAAAGTAATTAAATAGTTACTGTGCACAGCTCTGAGTTAGCTCTGCAAGTCTGCTGAACGCTCTTTTTTTACTCTGTTTTTCTGCCTAAGAGCAGGTAACTGATGGCCTTTTCAGGTGTATCAAGTGATAAATGATAGTATTACCTCAGAATACTCTAGTGAATGTTAGTCACTTTTTATGTACATTTTCTGGAGCTTTTACATGCTAACATCGATGAGATTTCCAAATACAGGTTTCTGTTCCAAAAGCCTTCCTTAAGGGGGTCAGGAAGAGTGAATCTTGAGGGTGTGGTACTGAAGGTGACTTTTCAGCTGAGCTGTTCAGATTGCTTTGTGATATTTCTATGAATAACCCAAGGAATAATACATTCCAGTTGATGGAAAAAATACTGTGAAACAACTTCAGAAGATTCCATTCCTGAGAGATCTGTGCTGCTGCAGCCAACATCAAAACTGTACAGAATTATCAATGGGTACTGCATGTAAGGACCTCTGGCAGCGCAGGAGGTGAAACCCCTCGTCTTTCCCAGTCAAAAAGCACACAAGCTCCAAGACACTTGTGTGCAGGTGTAAAGTCAGAGATTAGTTTTGTAATTCCAGTGGGATTTTAAACTTAGCTTTCTCTCAACTGAGTTCATAAATCCCATTTTCAATAAAGTATTATTAGGTGGAAGAGAAACCATAAATTGAGTACAATTTATTCCAGTCCTCTTAACAGTCCTCCTTCACTGACTTTTAGCACCATCTTTTGGTAGTTTTAGGACCTGTTTCCTTGTAGTTCAGAATACAGACCAAGTAAAAAACCCAACAGGATTATTGTGTGTAATACCCCACGAAAACTAAGTGAATGTTCTGGTTTTGAAGGAATTTCTGTTCCATTCATGTTGCTCTCCAGTTATGCTGTTCATGTGCTTTTAACAGCAGCTTACACCAAGAATTCCTGTTGCAGACTTCAGGAATGGTTCAGGTTGGGACCACTGGAATAATCTATTTCAACCCCCCCAGCTCAAGCTGGGGCCTCTGAATAAGGGATCCAGACTCGTGTGAGCTCCTCAAGTGTTAAATTAGCTTCAGTAAAAGGCAGCTGACTCCTGAGCTGAGTCCCTGCTGTTTGTGTCAGCACTAGAGATGAGTTTTAGGGGAGTGCTTGAGCCCAGACCTTTAGCAGGGTTAATCTTACATGTAATTCAGAATCCAAACAGGAGAACCTCAGGGGACCAGGACTGTGTTTATCTTGCTAGCTCATGCTTATAATAAAAAGTACACCAAGCACATGGATGTAGCAATATTAATTTGTTTTCTTTCCCCTCTCTCACCCCAGGAACTTCGTGTGTGGACTGTGCTAAAAGGAAGTTAGAAGAAAGTGGCACTGATTCTCCTAAGAGGATCAAGCAGTCAGATGATGATACACCCACTCTGGAATGAAAAAAACCCAACCACCCAAGGCCCACCCCAGAAACTTTTTAACAGGAGATGTTTTACATCTACTGCATGGAAAGTTTTGAGATGGTATTTCCATGATTTTAAGTGGAATAAAATTGTACATACTAGCTTTCTCTTTTCTAAAGCCATAAATGTGTCATGTGTGTAAAAGCTGGAGAGTCAAATGAGTCACTCCCTGGCACTGCCACACCACTCAGGCAGGACCTGCAGGGTCAGAGAGAAGCAGATCCAGCTTCTCTTTGTGTCTGTGTGAAGCCACTTGGACCAAGCTCTTCCCCAGGTGAAGCCGCACAATGTTGCAATCTGTCCAAAGTGCCTCTTGGCACACCTGCCCTTGAAATAGAGGGGTTTTGGTTCTTCCCTCAGCTGAACTGCAGGTGGCTTTCTGGATTCTTCAGGGGTGCTGCAGGCTTCAGTCTCTGATCCCCAAGTCATAAAGAACAATGCACAGGGTGATGACCCACCTGCCTTCCACTTCTGGCATGAGGGTTTGTTTTTTCCTTTGCTAAGGGCACAGGATCACCGTGGGGGGCAAGGCTGGGGCAGTGCTGCCTGTGCAGGGAGACTGTAGGGCAGGCACTCCCTGACCTCTCTGCAGTGGGTTCCTGTGGAAATGTTTTAAATATTGCTACATCACAGACTCTGCTGCCTTGGACAGCAGGTGAGTCTTGCAGTGGAGTGAAACCCAGTCAGTATCAAAGGATCCATCTGCAGGTAATTCCTGGTGTGTAAGTTTGCCTTTGGTTGAACTGCTCCGAGGGTGAAGGTGAGGCCCAGCAGTACCTGGTACTTCACACACCTGGATCAGCTTGGCAGCAAGACACAATTCCCACTGCAGCTGCCAGCACTGGTAATCACCTGTACTTTTCCAGTCAGCTGCTCTCACCTCACTGTCTGCAGGAGAGCATGTCCAGGGCTGTTTGTGCTGATGCTAGCACAGGTGAACCTGGCAGAGCTGAAGGATTGCTCCTGCCAGGTTTCCCTGTGGCTGTTTCCTAAGGGTTTCTATTATGCCTTCTGAGAGCAGGTCACATTCTTATTGGGGTTTTACAGGAGGGCAAGGGTGACCTTTCTCTCTGAACTGTGGTTTGGCAGGTCTTTACTCTCTTGTTGCACAACCAACTCTGGCAGTTTTGCAATAGCACGGTGAAGATGCTGCTGTGCTCCTGCAGGCCTTCAGGCAGCCCACAGCAGCCCTGTTCCTCTGAGAGGGTCTGTTTACACCAAGATCACTTCTGAGAATTGTCTTTCAGCATCATGTGGAGCATTCATTATCTGTGAGACTACCCTCTAACATAAGCTTGTGCAGTCAGCATGAATGGGCTGCTTTGGGAAGTGACTAGTCAGGCTCTTGTGGCTCCTGATAATCAGCTAAGAACACTTCACCTGTTGCTTCAAGCTGAAGCAAAATCCATCATTTGCATTGAGGTATTTGACTGCACTGGCCCTGATTACTACCACTATCTAAACCCTGAAGTCATGCACCTCCTTATCATGTGCTTGAAGTCAGGTCCCCGATAGGAAATCCCATCCCTCCCCTTGGTAAGGATCAGCTTACAGCCAGCACTGGTGATTCTTCCCTTGTCAATACTGCTGAACTGTAGCTTGTCCAGGGGCCATTTATTGTATCCTCAAAAGCAGAAGGGGTTATTTTATCTCCTAACACATCTGTTACTGGATTCTGAATTAAGGCACTGATGCTGACTCAGCCTCAGAGTGAATTATTTTATTCTGTAAGAGCAACAGTAACACAAGTATTTGATGAACATCTGTATTCCTGTGGAACATGTTACACTCCTGCTCAGACAATGTTCCTCCCTGAGGTAGGATCCCCACAGGCCCAGCACAAGCCCAGGGCCCACAGCACATGACAAGGCAGCTATGTGTAAGCAACGCACAGGACAAAAGGAACCTGCTCTGTGAACCCAAGATATAATTATTATGAACAACCACAAACCAAGGGAAGCTCTTCAGCACACACAGGGGTGGAACAAAGCCAGGTAAAGTGATTCCAGCTTTCAGTTTTCTGTTCCCAACATCATTAACTTTAGATGAAGAGTTCATTAACTTTCATTTACTTAGATGGAAAACGGCCAGCAAAGTAACTTCAGTTACTTCAAAGTGCACTGGGACAGCTGCATAATAACAAACCAATACATTTTTCTATATTTCTATATATGTTTCATTTGCCTCTATAGCATCTGACTCATTCTTTCCACTTCTGTACGAGGTGAAATAGCTCAGAGGTGAATTCAAGGTTACATCACAGCTCTAGAGCTGCATGGCAAGTTTTTGTACAGTTAACCAATACTTGCATAAGGCTGCAGTAGGAGACTGAAGCCTTTCTGGTTGTCACAGAAGTCACCCAAGATGATGAGCACATGCCAGTACCTTACTGTTTTAGAAAAGAGGCAGTAATCCTATCTGAAGGCAAACAGATGCAGCTACAACACAAAAGGTCCTGACTGGAGCAGTGAGAACCTGAACAGCGTGCTGGCATTATGAACTTTTCCTAAGAAAAGCAGGAGGCTTTTTCTTTAGGATACTCTACTTACGGAACTGAACCTGCAGCCCTTCTTCATACAGGCAAAATATTTGGAATGAAATCTTTGAGTACCAGTGTGCACACCTCAGAAACAGCCTCAGGCTCTCACTCCTTAACAAAACTGCACCAAGGAGTAGCAGTTGATTCCCTTAATGTTTTGCATAACTGCTTCACTTGAAAAGCGAACGTTTCCCTGTCAAGCTCCAACAGCCCCATTGGAGCTCAGGTTTGTAACAGGCAGCTGTGAGCCCAGCTGCTGCTGTCACTGGCCCTGACACCATCCACGGGCTATTCGAAGAGAGAACTGCGGCTGAGCTTGTCTGCTGTGTCCTGCTCCTCCCCCTCTGGGTACTCGGTAAGATCCAGCGTCAGGACTTGGCTGAACATAATATCATCGTGCTGAGAAGAGGGAGGATCACACCATGTAACACACTTGTGGTACTTGAGCTGAGCTTTTCAGAACTGAGAGATGCAATCAGGAGCTTGAGTTCCCCAAAGGGACACGCCCAGCCACCAACTGTGTGCGTGACTCACTGGAGCAACGCTTCAGGTGTGACCCAGCACTTCAACAACCCCACGTGCATTATTGACCCAGAATTAATTGTTACCTCAGGACACACTCCAATCAATGCATCTGCCTTGCAATAAAACTCTTCCTTCAGGGAAATAACTATCATTTGGAACTGTTCATGTGCCTGTTCCCTAATGAAACTTGAGACCTTTGGAAAGAAACCAAGTATTTCAGTTAGTTCTGGCAACCTGAAACAACGCTGTGATTAGGGAATGGTGAGGGAAGAACTGAACTGTGCTAGCTGCAGAATTCCATCATGAAATAAGATTGCTAAAATGAGAAATAAAGCAGTTTTAAAAGCTGGATATTTTGCATGGTTTTAACACAACCCCCTCAGGTGTGCTGCTTTTTGAAAACATTTAAGAAAATAACGTTGCATTCTAATGAATAAAGCTCTAAAATGACACTAAAATGCCAATCCAATGAATAACAATGGAAATTCCTAAATAAGTTTTTAAAAAAGTGTGAGAAGTTTGCTACTGGCTGTATAATCATCTTAAATTAGTTCACTGCAGACAGCAGCAAGTTTCTCAATGACAATGCAACTTCAAGGTAGAAAATTTGTTAATTGGTGAGTATTGCAATGTCCCCCAGTACAAATTACATGCTGCATAAGGGAAAACCAGTATATTTTTAATGAGCCCTCTGCCTGCCCAGTTCTATCTACATGACAATCTACATGACATGGAAATTAATTTTTTAATGGAAAAACTGTTAGTAAGTTATGGGAAGAACTGCTGTTAGCAAGTTACAAACTCCACAATAATTTCAGAGTATAGTTCCAATTAGTGAGAGATCTGCATTAACGCACCATCAGTCTGAAAGAATGGAAAGAAACAGAATAATTTCTTAGGATTAAAAAAATGGATACCAGGGAGTAGTACTAACAATCTTTCACAGATCAGTTTTGCTCACTTGCAGTATATAATTTTAGCTGTGTTTGAGTTGAGAAATCCAGGTGCACCGAGGCAGAATCACCTCTTTTGTTTCCAGTGTTTTGACAAGAATGGTGCTCAGCACACCCTTAGGCATAAAGGGGATCTCTCTTCTGCCAGGCAGAATGAGCCTCCCCAGAGAGGCAAAGTGCCCAGTGCACTCTATTAATCATCATCAGTTCTGTTAAAGCATCATAGGTAGCCTATATAGAAAGCTGGCAATGTCCCAGAAATCCTTACCTTTGTGCAATGTGTACAGGATTGGGGCATGTCTAACTGCAACAGGAACTTATCTGGATTAATAAAGTCATCCAGGTAACAACCAGGTAAGGGCATGATCTGGGTCCCTGCCCAGCTCCAGACAGAGCCAGGAAACACACCAGCCAGCCACCCCAGCCAGCTGCAGAGATGGGCAGTGCTCAGCCCCTGATACACCACAGTTTCCATGAAAAGCAGAAATGTGAAGCTCAGCAGTAAATGGGTAACAGCAAAGGAAAGCCTGGAGTCAGCCTGCACTGCTTCAAGTCATCAGCCTAGAGACATCTGAGCCCAGAAAGAATAACACACACAAAACACAATACTCGTATTTAACCAGAATACATCATCTTAGAGGGGTCCCAAGTGAGACTCATAAGCAGAGCAGTATCTGATAGAAGCTCAGGTCACAGAGGTGCTGTGTGATGTGTAATCTTGTTTTTAATCATGTGACTGAGAGCCAAACCCTAAAGCCCCCTTAGAGATTTTCATTATAGCCCCATGACATCCCATCTGATGTTGCTGAAACACACTGCACCAAATTATAACCTCAGGGCCTGGTTAATCCCTGTGGACTTGCATCCCAAGGATTATTTAGGGAATTCAGGTTCAGTAACTTCTTGCAGTGAGTCAGTAATCTCCAAGAAGGAACTGAACTCTACCTGGCAGGCACAAGTGGTAGAGCTTCCCAGCTATCTATTCCAGAGGTACCCTCCAAGCAAATTCTGGGGTACTTGGCATGTCACAGTTAATGCCATCAGGGGAAAAACCAAAAGGTTTGGTGTTTAAACAACTGCTTTTGTTTGGCTCTACCAAGTCTGACATTAGCAGTAATGCTAGCAGAAATACTGTTCTGAAAAAAAAAATGCTTCCACAGAAGAAAATCCAGGCATTATGTGGGGAGCTTTAGGATTTCTCCCTACAATCACCCTGTTTTGGGGCTGCCATCCACAGCTGCAATCTCTGGTGTTTGTACTCCAGCCTTGGTTCTTGTTACATTGAACAGTTATTGGCAAAAAAGGAAAGAGCAATTGAGAGGGCAGGAAGATGTTTTAATCGAGAAAATCATGTGACTTTCATAAAACGACTGGAGCTACAGCTTAATTGGTGCTAACAGTTACTAAGCCAATTAATTATATGAAACACTCCAGTGACAGAGTGGCTTGGTTTCCACATGCAGACACACTCCTTGCTGCATCTCAGAGCCAAGGGAACTCCAAGGCCTTACCAGTTCCAAGCAGCACAACTCCCAGGTGCCCTCCAGGTCAGCTGTGCCACACAACACACCTGCACACCTTCACACTCCTCACCACCTCTTCTCACCTTCACAATTTAGAGACCCATCAAACACACTTGGATTAAGGAACTACAATTTCTCCCCTATCTCACAGAGACTGATTACTTCAGCCTTAAATTCAATCTAATTTAAAACAGGTTCAGTCAGGCTAATCAATCTCTGTATCCCAACACCCTGCAATGGAAGTAGCCACCCTTCTACAAAAGCTCCCAGAGCAACTTGGTAAAAGAGGAACTTACTTTATCTATGTTTGTGTTGTCCAGTGCAGCATCTATCTCATCCAAAACAAAAAAAGGAGCTGGACGGAAGCTGCAGAAGACAAGAGAGTATTTTGCATTGAGATACCAAAATGTTAATCAACATTCTAATTACTTACTTACTCCATAAATAAAGTTGATAATATTTTGCAATATTATTCTAATATTTAATTAAATAAGTAGGTATTATTAAACATTAAATAATAGATAAGAAATCAATTAACAATATTTTAATTAACATAAAATTTACATTGGCTATATAAAGTCATGACAGATAAAGAATAAAGACTTCAGCAATGCTCCAACGCTCCATTAGCAGAATTTTTTTAAACATGCATGTAAGCGTAACACTGTCTCTTTCTATCACCTACTTGGCCAGATACTTGGAGAATACCCTAATCCTTCTTTTTTTTCCCCCTGGATATTCCCAGAACAGTTCTTTTACCTGTGTATGGCAAACACAAGAGCCAGGGCTGCCACTGTTTTCTCCCCTCCTGACAAACTGTCCATTGGCATAAAGCGCTTGCCTGGAGCCACGCAGTTAAAGCCAATGCCTTCCAGATAGGGCTCCTCGGGATTTTCAGGACTAAGGAAAGCCTGGAAACAAATAAATTTAATTGTTAATAGTGAGATTTATCAAATTATTTAGATAGGTATTTTTTAAGGTTTAAACACTGCCTGAGCTAGTGAGGAAAAGAGTGAGTTTGCCTCACTTTTAGGGAACCTGTCCATCCATTCTGGGAGCAGCAGTATCCAGAGAATGTGGTTTTGTTAACAAACCAGGAACCAAGAGGCTCAGGAACAAAACCAGTATGGAAATGGTGCCACATATTTGTTATTTCCAAGCTTTCAACTACTGAACAAACTTGATGTTAACACCTTTTATGTAACTGCTTTGATTTTTTTCATTATTAAAATGTTAGACTTCAGGAGCAGATTTCTTCTTTTTTGGCCTGGAAGACAATCTATTTGCAAAATTCCCTTTTTTGGTGAAAGGTTAGCTTTACAGAACCTGGCTTTGAGCTGAACAAAGACTACTAGTATTAGTGTCTTTTTCTGTATTTTGTATCCCTGTTCCCAGGGACAAAATTTAAAAGCATTATTTTAAGGGAACCATCATTTTTCCTAACCACTAAAGGTATGATGGATAAGATCTTTGCTACATGGTTTATTTTTCTCATGAACAGAAGAGACAATAAAATAATAGATTGCTTCCCTCTGCACAAGTGGGGACAGATAAGAGAAAATTCCTTATTTAACCCTCATTTCAAATGTCTCCTCTCACATCACAGACATCATGGAAGAAAACCAAACAACACACAACATGCTGAAGGAAAACACAAAATGTTAAGGCAGATAAGAGTTCAATCCTTTAAACATTTCACAGTCTATGGAATTTGACATAACCAAAGCATTTGGGAGTTCCCTCTTGACTTTTGGTACTCATACAGGAACTGGAACAAAGATAATTGTGAGACATTTCTTCTAAATGTTTCTTAAAAGCTGCAAACATATGTCTGATTATGTTTCCTAGATATTTAAGTGGGGTAGAAGGTGATTCAAGACCTTGTACAAAACACTAGCAGTGATTTATGATTTTCAGTTGTCTGTAATAATGATTATTATTTGTATAACTTGATGTGTAAACCAATGTTATTTTTAAATGAAGTGCTCATTTGTCATCTGATAATTTACATGTCTGCTAAAAAGCAAAGAGTAAAACTAAGCCAAGCTGAACAGTTCCTAATTTTACTTACAGATTACCTCTCTCTCTAATGTCAAGCATAGTCTGGCTTATTGCCTATCCCTTCCCTGACCCTAAACTTCTGTACTATTTCTGTAATTTTCTTCTGAAGGACTGAGACTGTCTTTGGAAACCACAAGTGCTACTTTATTCCAGGTAACAAAGCATCCAGTAATGCCTTTAAGCAAAGCCCCTCAGCATGACAAACCTGAGCACTACTGTTCCTGCAAAGCCTCTTGTAGATCCTGTCAATAGCTATGCAGGCGTGCTCAAAGCACTGGCTAAACAGCTCATATCTCTTTCTTTTCACTTCTTCAAATTGCTGCTTGCATATTCTGGCCTCCTTTCTGCTGGTCTCAAAAGCTATGGAAAAAAAAAAAAAGTAAAATCACAGGAATTACTCCTTAAGAATTTGAGCACATACACAGAACAAATATCTGCTGGGTACTATGAGCAGCATCAAAGAAAATACTTATTGCAGAAAAAGGAACACACCAACACAGTGTGTATTTCCTTCCAGATTTCAAATGGAGAACCCACAAACCAGCAAAGTTGTGATGTATTCAATCTGCTCTGTGCCACATTTGTCTGGAGCAAGGAACAATATTCTTCTCCTAATTCCTTCTGGGAGCCAACCAGCACTGACCTGGTACAGCTCCCCTTAAGTTTCTTACCTTCTTCATGTCTTTAAAACTCTCTGGAGATAATAATCATTCTGCAGAAATGCTCGTGTCTAAGTTTTGGACAACATACACAGTTCCTTCAGTTATGTAAGAAAAATTTAATGTTAAAATTGCTTAAAGTTAGTACTTCTCAGAAAGCAAATAAAAACTGTTTATGATGTCATGTGGGGAACAAATCTTATCAATCATTCAAACTGTATTTCAACAAACTACTGCACACTCAAGTGTACGTTAATGAATTGTTTACATAGAATTAAAAAGATAACTGAGGATAAACACTTAAGCACAAAAAAACCACCTTGATAACTGAAAGGGGCAAAGTCAGCAGGACCAAGCCCAAGAAAAGGAATTTCAGTTAGGGTGGAATCACAAAAGGCTCAGTGTTACCGTCTATGGATTCTTGGAACTTGCTCCGAGCTATCTGTAACTTCTCTCCTGCTCTCAGGTTTGGAGCAGCTGTCTTCATTAATGTGACCTCTTTAGATTTGATTTCCTGCTGCATTTGCTTCACATGATCCTCTATATCTTTATCAGAGTCTAGCTCCTAAATAAAAAAACCAACAGAGCAATCTAATTTGCTTTTAGGCCAAGACATTTCAATAAGTACAGCAAGGACTCATGGTTCCTGAAACAATCACCCCACTCATTAACAGCTTTAACCTGAAACACAACTGAAAATGCCACCCAGGTCTTGGGTCTTGCAATGCATCTACCAGGCCCTCACTCTTCTTTCCCAAGACCTTTAAAAACAGGGAGCCAATTATTTTCCCTCAATTCCCTTTGAAAAATACCACACAGGAGCAGGATTAGTGCTTCACTCCTTGATTTTTAAGGAAGAAGTACTCAGTGAATTCTTTGATATAAGTTCTACTGATGACAGATTCATCCTTTGCTCTGTGCTTAGCCTCTGACATTTAACTATTTTCCTCAAGATTAAAAAAGAAAAGAAAAAATTACAGAACCTGAGAGAATATGACCTAAAATGGGCCTGTTAGACAGGGAAGGATGGGAAGCCTTGGTCTCTGCAAACAGAAGGTAAAAAAACCCCACAGCCATCCTTGGGTTCTGAGTTTTGAGCCTTAACATACAAAGTTGGAACTTCAAGGCAGAAAGTAAATGAGGAAGAAAAAAAAAAAATCAAGGTTATAGTAAGTCTATCAATTCCATTTTTGTAGTTCAGGTAAGCTGCAAGTTAGAGCCAGTTATGTGGGAAAGTGACCTATCTAGAAATCCCACACATCAATGCTACATCCTGAGTACAAAACCAGAGCACACACCCATATGCACTTCAGCCTTAGCAGTGGTTTTACCAAGTGTCACTTAAAGACCAGGGTGAAGAACAAAAGAAACAACAAATAAAGTATCTTTCACAAAAATAGAAATCCAACACTCCATCTCTGATCATTTCAGGCAGAGAAGATTACCTTTAGGTCAACTTCTAGGGTGCTGTAATCTATCTGAATTCCCTCTTCTCTTTCATAGATCCCTGATAGAATCTGGGTGTCTTCTAGTTCAGTTCCTACCTATAAGATGAAGGTCATTCTAGTTCAGAAATACAACAGTTTACTTTGAAACTGCACAACCAACTCATTAAAATGTTTTAAAATTAAAAGACAATGGTAACATGCTGTGAGGTAAACTTAATCCATGGCTCTTCCCCTGGCCCAAATGGAGTGAACTGTCAAGATCTCATGAGCCTAATTAACACACACCCCCCTATTAAACAAAGATGAAAACACCTACTAAATTCAGCTTGAAGCTACATGAAAAAATCAGCAGCAATCTGTTTAAGTACAGTGTTGTAAATCTGTAATACTGTCAATCTCCTGACTGGAGAGATGTACACACCCTGATACCTCAATCCCTTTCAAGGGGAGGCTGAAGTGTGTAAGCTGAGGCATTTCTTCCACGCAAATTCTGTATAGCATAAGCAGTGTCTTCTACACTCTGCAGCCTGAATTTCAAACAGTCACTTTCCCTCCAATAAAACATGCTCTCTCTCTCATTATTAGACCCCTTTCCCATCAAGATTCTTTCTTGGAACCAAATCTTGCTGGTGTTCTCAGTGAGGTTAACTAAGAATCCACAATGTTATTCCTTCTACTCCCCTCCTTGGTTTCCTTTCTTCCTTACTCAAAAACAGTGAGAGCTGAGTTCCCACACATTCTGATCATTAGCAGTTCTTGCTCTTTCCCTTCACAGACTGCCCACCCCACCTCACTGCCTGCATTTTGTCTGCTGCCCAGTTCACACCTATCCTCCAGTAAAAATACTTTTCTAAAGGAATGGGTTCCACAAGACTCCTTCCAAATTCATGGACTTAAGTTCTTCAAAACCCACAGCTCATTTCTTTTGTAATGGTGCAGAAAGTTTATTTCTCCTCACAAAAGGTATGTTGGAAAAAGAGGGAAGATGGAGGCAAATAGTAAGGGGCAGTCATTGGATAGAAGGAATGTTTCTATTTTAGCCTAGCCCTGATTTCCATGAATATCTACATGTACTGAACACAAAAGGATGATTTTATATACAGCATTTATATTATGGATGTTAGACCAAATATGATCTCAACCCTTGCACATGCTGTATTTATTTACATTTCTGAACTGACTGCTGTGTATCCTCTTACTTATCTTCACACCATTTTCTTGTACCACAAGATTTCATATATTTCACAAGAGTCTGTTTCAAGCACAATCAAAAATACTTGCAAACAATATTTCTGTCAATGAAAATAAAAATAAATCCTTTTTTTGAATGAAAGAGACCTGATCACACGAATAGAGTATACTGGTTTGAACATTACTGTGTAAGAAGAACAGTCCTGTAAGGAAAGTATTTTTAAATTCATGAATAAGTGCTCCTCCATGATATCTATCTTCTGTAAACATTAAGTACCTCTACTTCACTGATGTCATCCAGTGATCCAAACAGTAACTTGACTTTCAAGTCCTGCACCTTGCACTCAAGCAGCAGATTATGTCGCCTTAATCTCTTCGCTTCCAGAGAGGTTTCTAGAGCTGTAGCTTCCCTCTGCAACTTTGTGGCTTCTCTATAAGCACAAAAGGCACAACACCAGTGGAAACTGCTAATAACACCCACAGAAGAACAGCATGATAAATACAGCCTGGAAGGGAGATTCCAAGCACCAAGAGGGCTGTTTCCTCTGCAATAACCCCCATCAAACATAAAGGAAAAAGGTACTGTACTGCTGCCATCCCCGCCATTCTCTCCCAAATTACTCCAGAGGGAGCCTCAGCCTCAGTACACTGCCAAGTTCACTTTAGAAGCACATTCAAATACCCATCTTTCCTAATTACAGCTTACCTCTGTTCAACTCTAGTGAACATGTATGGAGATTTATCCTTTAACATGTAATCAAATATCTTTTATCATTACTCTCCTTGAAACAGCTTGATTCTTTGCAACCAATTCCTCTGACAGCAGCAAGATTTCACAAGCCTACTGACCCATACTGTGTCAGCATGATGGGGTTTTTAAACATAATGATGACTCCTGATTAAGGGACATCAATAATAAGCAAGCACAACAGAACTGAAGCATAAACTGTCCACAAAGGAGTTGATTTAATATAACAGTAGGACAAAATAATGACCTAAAGTTAGTATTAGTTTAAGGTATCCAACACATGAAAAGTCTGGAAAAATAACAGTGAAATCAGAAAACAAAAATGTTCCCATTAATCAGACCCACTGTACAACTCAAACTGAACTGTGTAACTACGAGGGAACTTCACGTGCCCCAAACCAAGCTGTAAGCTACTACATATTCACCACAAGAGATGAGAGATCTGTGGTCAGAGATCACAGTGAGACCTAAGACTAGGCAGATAATAAAATAATTCTGCATGGTTAATGGGATGGCTCTCTCAAGTACTCCCTTTCACACACTGAATTAGAAAAACACTGTTAAACTAAGGCACACTGTAGATGCAAATCACTACGTCTCTAATAAATCTTTCACAAGAAAACAAAACAAGAGAAATCCAAACATATGATCAGTAAATCCCTTATAAATATTATTTATTATCCCTTTAATCATCTTCCCAGCAAAAGTAGGAATTACCTATTAAGAGTTAACATCGTCTTTCTGAACTCTTCAACTTCATTCTGGCTTTTTGTAAGCTCAGATTTATGAGCACTTAATCTATCCTTAAGGTGTTGCTGCTCCTCCAAAAGTTCATTCACTTTTTTTAGAAGCTTTTCCTCATCCTGCATAGAAACATTCAAATTTTTAACCCCCCACCAAGAATCTAGATCTGGAACATCTACTATACAGAAAGGAGTTAAAGCTTAAACCTGTTACATTCAAATGTTTTACAGCACAAGATCTGAAAGGCACTGGGAAGGGGAGGATCCCCCACTTTGTGGCAGTTTTATGCATTTCACTTTTTGGTGGGTTTTTTTTTTTGGTTTTTTTTGTTTTTTTTTTTTTTTTTTGTTCAAAGCACAGATTTTCTCCTTCCCTTTTCTGTGAACAAGCACAAGCTTGTTTCTTTAACAAGCACTATCAGCACAATACAGGATAAAGAACACTGTGAAGGAGGAACACATACATATGACTTCAACTAAAACTCCAAATTGGTTTCATAGGATTATTTTAAACGTATTAGTGGCTGTAAAGTAGCTTAAAGATGTAAAGCACCAAAGTTGCTTGCTCTTATTCATAAAATCTTCTGCTGAATCTGAGCCACATGCTGCTGCTTTTATCTGTAGTTGTATGTTGCCTTTTCATATCAACTGAACACATTAACTGAACAAAATCCAAAATAATACTGAACAGACAGTAATCCAAAACTTAATTTTTAGTAAGCTTATTTTTAATAATAAATAAGCATCCAAATACAGCAGTTTATTTATTCCAAGGTTAAAGTACAATATGCATCTGCATTTTTCTAAGCAATTATGAAGTCAATATTGAATTAACCCCTTGAAAAATTAATCCACAGCATCAACTAGATTTATTCAAAATAGGAACTGAGAGGAAAGAATGCATTGAATTACAGAGACAGAGAAACTGATGTTATTATTACCTTCTGAAGCTTGATGATCTCAGCTTCATCTTTATGAATTGTCTCCCTCAACTTGCTGACTGAGTTTGTTAATTTTTGTAGATGATCATGATTATACTCCAGCTGAACGTTCAGTCGTGTCCTCTGATTTTCAAACTCAAGTCTAGTCAAAGCACAGGATTTAAAAGCAGTTCTTACAAAGCAGGCTAGTAACTATGATTGGACTCTTTAAAGACACCATTACTGTATCTTCTGTGTGAACACAAAAAACTGCATTACATTCATTCCACCTCCCCTGGATATAAGGGAAATCACAAGGACACAGTGATATTAGTTAAATACAATATAGAGCATAGGCACATCATGGAAAGTGATACCTGAACTTCAACCATCAGCTCATTTAACATTCTCCTTCTAAGATACAGAAGGTGCAGTGACATGTGTCTGTGAAGGAAACACTAGCTGAAGTTGCCTGTGAAAAACTCAAGAACCTGTTTCCCTTATAAGAGTATGTTCCTATACCAAACACCTGCATCTTACACCCAAGTTTTCCTTAAGATTTTTCACACACAAGTACCCCTATTTTCAATCTGGGATATTGCCATTTTTCAATGTGGGTATTAGAAAACTCTTCTTTATTTCTTTACAATAGTGCTACCAAAATAGTAAATGTTACCTTTCAAGTTTGTTGCAAGCTGACACTGACTCTAACAAACCCAAACCATAGCAGTGATCTAATCTACAGCAGTGGCCTAACTAATCCTTATAGTGACAAGGAGAACATTCTACATTCTCCTAAGACTTGGTGTTATCTCCTGTGAGGGAATTTCTCAAGTACCAGTGTGTCCAATCTAATGGCAACCACTGGTTCACATGTTAGTGATATACACCACCTTCTCTTATCAATCTCCTCTTGTTGTCTCACATGCTCTTGCTCATACACACGAATATTTTCTATACCAATCTCTTCACAGAATTCCCGGAAAACAACATCTTCAACCTTTGAAAACAGAGAAATGGAGCAAAAAGTTATTATGCTATTTTGCAACTCACAGATATTCAATCACTTCACGCTACAGACTAGATTCTTAAGGTCCTTCAAGAAATCAGATAACAGCTACTGAGAACTAATTTGTACTTGAAATTTTCAAAGAACGCTTTCAGTCCCAATGCCTGATGTAAGGTGTATGTGTCCACAATCTACCATCCAAGTGTAACTCAAATGTAAGCTCTTCTAGACAGCACCTGATCATTCCAAAGACAAAAGTCATCACAGTGTAACCAGCTTCCCTGGTTTTGCCTTTTGTTCCCAGACAGCTGAAGAAGAGAAAGCTGGACAGGACACTAATCAGATACACCAGATTTGAGTTGTAGCTCAGTTCTTTATTTGAATCCTTTCAAGAGATCCATAAATATTAATTACTGCGCTCTGTTTATAGAAAAGTCAGAAAGCAAAAACCCTCCCATGGAATATCTCATTTCCTAATTATACAGTAGATACTAACGAAAGCATCAGTCAAAACAAATTCTGAAATTTTTAGGAAAAATTTAAACTAGGTACAGTGTATATGGCTAGACTGAGGGAAGAAATGAAATAGCAACAGCCTATCTAAAAGGAAAGGCAATGGACTGAACAAAATTTTAACTCTACAGATCAAAGCCTGGTATTTTTATATTGTTTTAGTATTCAGGCTATTTTAAGTATCAATTACTACATCAAACCAAGTTGTACTACCCAAGTCACACCACTCTTTGGCAACCAATGACCGGGTTCCAAATTATAGCCTCTGTTTTTGTTTTTTTCAGAACAAACAAAAGAAAATTTCCTGCATCTGGAATTCTAACACAGCCATCAATGGCATTCTCAGTGTCTGCAGATGACAGACATCTGCACTCCCTCATGCTTGCACCCCAAGCAAGACAGAGAACAGGCAGCAATTTTGGCTTGTTCTTACATGTAGAATTCCAGTCATGGATTAATCCCAGACTGACTGATGAGAACGGGTCAGAAGCCAGGAACTAAATTACAGATGTACAATACAGCCTGAGTTACAGCAGAAGTGGTGAGGAAACCCTCCTTCTCCAACAATATACATTTACACCAGCATCTAAGTCCTGGGCTGTGAATTTTCCAGATAAAATTGCAGTACTATTTGGTTTCCAAAGATTATACCAGATTCCTTTGCTTGACAAAAGTAGAAACAAAGGCAGCTTCTAGACACAGGTAGGGATGAAGCACCTATCTCCCCAAGAGGGCAGTTACTGCCTACTCTAGCAGAACAGAGCAGGAAACCCCTCTTGGCATCACATGAGGCTTTACTAACATTCCCTTCACTGAATGCCTTTAGTCTCTTCATGACAATCCTGCTCTGCAATCTGTCCACTGTCTGGGGAACTAGTCTGTGGGCCACTGGAAGACTAGTAAATGACAGGGAAACTGAGGGATGAGATGGCAGAGGTGTCTACACAAAAAACAGTTGAGAAACCAAAGTGGTGGATCACATATCATAGAGAACTTTTCCTGCTGCTGATAGGAAGCAGACAGGAGCAGATTCTAAAGACACGTTTATGGTTTAGTACCATAACAGATAATGAATTTGGACAGGTGGGGATAGAACAAAATCTCCAAGTTCTCCATCACCTACACCTCAAAAGAGAGGGTGAGCAAAGAACATTTAGTTATATCACAGGCTAGCTCCATCTTCCATGAACTGGACTTGAATACAGTTGGTCTTAAAAACAAACAAACAACACAAACAATCAAAACAAACAAACAAACAAATTCCCCCAACAAAATACCAAAACAAGCACCAAAAACCACAACATGCAAAAACTCCAAAGAACCTTCTTCCTACCCAGCAAAGAAAAAAACAAACAGCAAAATCACAGAAAGAAAACCTCTACAGAAACAACCCCCCCAAAACAGTGAAACAGGAATTTGCTGACAATCATCACATACATCTCAGCCACTCTCCCAGGGGAATCGGAGCAGAGAAAATCAAGAACAAATACTGGCTACTTCCCAGGAGAAAGGAACCTTTAGATTATGCTATTTTTCATCTACTTTCCAAGCAGACAGGCCATCCCCCATAGATGTCACCTACAAAGTTTAGAACAAAGCCCTCTCAAAGTGCTGAGGGCTGTTTTCAGCTCCAGAAAGCTGTTATGTACATTAAGCAAAGCTTCATCTGTTTGAGATGCAGATGGATTTGGTTGGTTGGATTGGTGTTTAGCACTTGACAGAACTTTGCAAATCAGTTTGCTTAGAGTCAAAGCTATGAACTCATTTACACTAACACTCTCTGTTCACAGTTACCTCGGTAAGAAAGGTAGAAGATGTGGAGAGATTGCTGCAATAATGTACAAGCCTTGTTGACAAAGCAGTTTACAAAGTGAAAAGTTGTCCAGGTATAAACATCAGTAAAACCTAAGTTTCTGTAGCCCAATAGCATGCACTCTCAAAGCTCTGACAGAAGGCATTACCTTGTTAATTTTTTTCTGAAATTCTTCTATTTTTTCTTTTCTTTGTACTACTCCTTCATTCAGCATATCATACTGAGCCTCAATATTTACCAGCTCACTTTCCAGTTTTGATTTTTCCTACATAGAAAGGAAAAAGATGGTAATTTTTCTTAATAAGATGCTCAACTTTCTAGAAATTAAGAGACAGCTCTGTTTCAGGTTAACTGTTTTTTGTAATTAAAAACATAAAATGTTTTCTTCTCAAATGCCACTTAACCACTATTATTGCCAATCTGCATGTAACAATTGCAGTTTTAATGAGCAGAAAAGCCATTAATTACCACATAAAGTGCACTTTGACTTACAGACTTCTGAAGGACTAAATGATAAACCAAGCCATGTTACCAGAAATCCAAGTTTTAAAACCACAATAGAAAAAGGCTCATGTAAAGTACTCTGCAATCTTATTTTTTATATTTTATCAATTCCTTGGTTGTAACTGCCACGTGTAAAACTTTAGCTGAGTTAAAAAAAAAACTATGTAAGGAAGTATTACTTGATCAGTAACTGCAGTTTAAAAAAACACAATTATTAAATATGAAAATTTTAAATACTTAGTATTATACCATGAAGAGATTAGCAAGTTGTTTCTTTTTAATAGTGTCTAATTCACTCTGTGAATATTTAAGTCGTGTCTGAGTCCCTTGGCACTGAGCACGCAATTGCTTCAAGTCAGCCTCCTTCCGCCTGGTCTTCATTAAGTCCTGGGAAAGCGTTAGGGTGGGAGAAAAAGCTTTTTAAATAAAAGGTGATCTATTTGAAAACTTTGTTTTTCAAATTTTTAAGCTAGCCTCACTGATGTAGGCCTCATTCAAGGTAAAGACTGATAGCACAGGTCATATTCAACATCAATATTGTAATGGATTTATTTCTCCCATGCAAGTACCCGCTCGCAGATCACGTTACATCTCCATCCCTCTTTAAAAAAGCCCACACTAAAGGTATGACAAATCATTTTACACTGGCAGATTTTGGTTCATGCCAATATTCCCATGTTGACACACTGTCATTTTCACTAAAAATCTTCAGGTACTCTTGAACACTTAACACTTAGCTTAACACTTTCCTGGAGGGAGCTTGGACCAACACTGTTGTCCTGTATTTCCATCTGCGAGCTGAGAACCACAGCTAAGCATTGAGATACAGATTTATTATTAACTAGAAGAGGATGAACAGCTATTATGTCCTGTCTGCATTTTCTAGAAGCTTTGCAAATTACATTTTTAGAAAATCAACCTCCCAGAGCTGAATTAAGTCAGACACAGCATGACTTCTGCAGCTTAGTGTTTTTAAGAGACCTACCTTTAACTCACTAATCAAGCTATCTCTTCTTTCTTTCATTTTATTAATTTCTTTCTCGTCCCAACATCTAGCTTTAAATCTTAAATCACTTGCTCCTCCAGAAATCACTCCAGATTTCAAAAATAAAGTTCCATCAAGAGCCACTGTCTGGAAGAAAATAAATTATATCCAAATAAATCTGCAAAAAACCCAACCAAAACACCCCATGCACTAGTGCCCAAGATATGGTAGTCAAACAAGTAACAACCACATTTGAGTTGGATTCAGATTTTTCTTTTCTCTTCCAAACCTGCTCAAATGAGACATTTGAGGCAAATAAAGGCTGTTGGCAGTAATCACACTTTGGTATTATTACAACTGATCAGAAAATAAAATGAAATTGTATCATTTCCATGCATATAGCCCCTTGTGTATGCACCTGCATTTAAAAGGTGTACAACAGACACCTTTTAATCTTGGTAGAACAGACCAAGCAACATGGTAACAGAGTAAAGGCAAACAGCTTGTTTGTAGAGTCAAAGTGTAAATTTTAGTAAAGAACATGGGTGTTTTTTGTGACTTTATTTCAAGTAAAGATGACTTCACACTCACCTTCAGTCTAAAGCTGTCTTAATCAAAATTTTAGAAGGTTTATTAAGTGAATAAAATACTGTCTGCAGCAATAGAAACTGGAATAAGAAGGAAAAACTGCAGGAAGTGAGAGAGAAGCTTCCAGTCCTTAACATAATTCATCTCTACAACCAAGACGTTCTGGCAGATATTTTAAAAAATTTTGAAAGCATTTCTTCTAAGAAATCTTGCAAGATAAAGTCTGTATTTTAAAATCAGACAGTTTTAGAAGCAGGATTATTCATCCGTCCCATTCCTCATCACAAGGACCATACCAAGAACCATATCTGGACACTATCCATCTATTCAGTTGCCTCCTTTTCCCAAGAAACCACTTCAACTTACTATCAGAGGAAAACACAGCCATGTGAAGTATCTAGTAATTATTTTCTGTGGGATTAGACAGCATGTTACCAACTCTGTATTTATCTGCAATACTCCAGCACATTTACAGAGAATTATTTAATGGCATCAAACACATAACTGCAATGAAAAATGTATGCAATAAACTTGGGCTTCTTACTTTCAACCTCACTGGTCCATCAAATGCAATATGCTTTGCATCCTTAACTGTTTCACAGATCAAGGCATTCCCACTCACAAACTGAATCACTTTTTTCAGTGGAACAAATTGTGTTTGCACAACATCCACCATCATTTTAGCTCCTTTTATCTCCCTTAGCTTCTCGTTAATTGGTTTAACCTGTAAAGCAAACAAGCAGCGTTTAGAGTCCATACTGTTACAGCAAAGCATGTTCAGATCTGAGTAGTCTGGGGACAGGATGGACAGATCAACACAACAGGGAGCTTAATCACTACAAGACTAGAAAGAGATCTGGGGTTTATGTTCTCTGTACACCTCCAATCTGTGTAACCTACTGCATTACTATTTATGGTGGCATTAAGATACTGTTGTATAACCTTTGCATGAAATCAAAGGACACCAGTGCAGAGAGAATAAACAAGAGTTCAAGATCTGTGTGCAGCTGCAGGGCTTGCCCAGAGAAGCTCTGGCTGCCCCATCCCTGCAAGTGTTCAAAGCCAGGGGGTAGGAGCAGCCTGGTCTAGTGGAACATGTCCCTGCCCATGGCAAGGGTGGAACTGGATGAGCTTTAAGACCCATTCTAAACCAAACCAGTCTGTGAGTCTATGATTTTTGGGTCAAGGAGTCATGGTTGGATAGTTCCTCTAGCTGGAGCAATGCAATGGAGGGATACAAGCTTTTTGGGAGGGACAGGTAGGGTAGGGAGGAGGAGGTAAAGTTGCCCTTTATGTGAGAGAACAGCTGGAATGCATGGAAGTTTGCCTGGGGAAAGAAGATGAGCCATTTGGGAGCTCAGAGGTAAGGACTGAGGGGCCTGGTAAAGGTGACATTGCAATGGGTGTCTGCTACAGGCTGCCTGAGCAGGAAGAACAAATGGATGAGGCTTTCTACAGACAACTGAAAGGACAACAAGAAAGGGCATAAGCAATCCATGATGCTCCTGAGAAGCAATGATGACCAGTTCCTTGCCCAAGCGACAGAGATGCTGGAAGGTGGGAACATGAGGTGTGCCAGACCTCACACTCAAAAGGGAGGGGCTTGTAGGGGATGGGGAAGTCAAAAGCAGCCCTGGCCACAGAAAGCAAGACACAGAAGAGTTCAGCATCCTGAGAGTAGGCATCGGGGGAAAAGGCAGGCTCACAGCCCTGAACTTTGGCTTCTTCATGGAAGAAGGTCTCCAGATAAAGACAGGCCCAAGAATCCAGTTCAGTGTTCAAGGATCAGCTCCTCTAGTCTTAAAGAGTGTTACTACACCAATGAGCAGGAAGTCAGGCAAAAATGCCAGGAGGATGAACAACAAGCACCTGGCAAAACTCATGCAAACAGGAAACAAAAGATGGAAGCAGAAACAGGTAGTCTTAAAGGAATCCAGAAGCTCAATCCAAGCATGCAGGTATGAGGTTAAAAAAAGCCAAGACTCAGCTGAAACCAAATCTGACAAGGGATGTTGAAGAAATGGCATCTTTAAACACAGTGATGGAGGCAAGACTAAGGAAGATGTGAGCTTTTCACTGAAGGAGGCAGGGGCCTTGGTGACACAGCATATAGAACAGATTGAGGTACTGAATTCTTTTCATCTCAGTCTTTACTTGCAAGACTAGCCTCTGGGAATCCAGGCAGGAGCCCAAGGGGGAGTCTAGAACAAAGAAACCAGATCTTGCAAGAAGAGGATCAGGTCAGGCAAACTTAAGCAAACTGGATGCATGTCAATGTGCAGGCCCTGGTGTGATGCCACCAGCAGAGCTGAAGGATGTCATTACAAGGCCACTTCCAATGTATCTTTGAACGATCACAGCAGCTTAAAGAGGTGCCTAAGGATTAGGGGAAAACAAGTGTCACTCCTGTGCTCCAAAAGAAGCAAGGAGAAGCACCTAAGGAACTACAGAACAGTCAATGTCATGTTCATCATGGAAAAGGATAGAGCAACTTATCCTAAAAACCAGTTCCAGGCATATAAACACAAAATCTTGGAGAAATAGTCAGCATGTATTCACTAAGTCAATCATGCATGATCAACAACAGCCTGACACAAGAGAAATGACTGCCCTGGCAGACCAGGGGAGAACAGAGTTTTACCTACCTAGACTTCAGAGAGACTTTTAACACTGCCTCCACTAAGATCATCATGGGGAAGCTGATGAAATAAGGTCTGGATGAACAGTGAGGTGAACTGCAAACTGTGTGAACAGACAAGCCCACAGGGTGGTGACTGGTAGAACAAAGTCCAGTTGGAGGCCACTAGCTAGCCATGTCAACACTGATCCTGTTAAACATCCTCATTAACTATCTGGATGATGGGAAAGAATGCACCCTCAGCATCTGCTGATCACAAAAAAATGGGAGGAAGGGCTGATATGCCAGGTGGTCATGCTGCCATCCAAGGGACCTCAGCAGGTGGGCAAAGTGGGCCAACTGGAGCCTCATGAAACTCACTTTCCCAAGTCCTGTGCCTTAACACTTCAGCTGATTTTAGTTAAACTTAAATGAGCCAGTATCAAGCTTAACAAGTGTATTAGCTTGCTGATGACAGGATTAAGAAAAACATACTTACATCAAGGTAATCCAAAGCAAGAAAAGTTTCAGGTTCAGCTCGTTCTTGTTTTAGGAACTGAATGCAATCTCTTGCTGTTTTTTCAGTGGCAACAACAATAGCAGTCATGTATTTGCTGAATACCTTGGTAACAGCAAGCTGGTATTTTTTATGAATAGGATGACACAGGTCAAGCAATCTTCCAAACTGAAGATTAAAATACAGAGAAATATTAGTATTTCAAATATAAAAAATGTTTTTCCGTACAAGATTTATTTTACTGCTTCAGTATTACCTATCTACCAGCTGCACTCTCTCACCACAGCTATACACATCAGAAAAAACCAGAAATCACAGCAGTCATCAACCAACCTACAAAGTATGCCTTCAGAATCTGAAAGCATCTCATTTTTTCTCTAAGGTTACTGGTACATACCAATGTTTTACAGAGAATCTCTTTCATACACTTCTAGAAGCATGACAGAGTGAGTTAGCTAAGCATGCTTTTTGGAGAGTAAGAAAGTATCCAACACTAAATAAGATCTTAAAATGACAGTAACTTCTTAAATAAATACCTGCAAAATGGCAGCAAGAGGCACCATTCCAGTTTCAACCCAAAAATGAAGAAGCATGGAAAGAATAAAAACTACTTTTCTTGTACTGCACAGCCCAAATAACCAAGCCTCTTGTCATGTGCTAAAATAACACCTCCAGAGAAAATTAATTATAGTTCTTTGTTGTACATGCTCCCTAAAGATTTTTATTTCTTTTCTGTAACTATAGGCAGAGTTGAGCTTTTTCTGAATGATCAAACCTACTGATGCACATACTGAACATTATTACTTGTGAATTCATGCAAAACCAATTTTCCTGCTTCTTGACATGTAGCTACTCATCTCTTCTTGCATATTTCAGTTTTATTCTTACCAAACTCAGTACCTGCAGTGCTCACCCACCATTATAAGCATGTTTTAACAGAATAGGAGCTGTGAGATGGATGCAAGATGAATAAGCTGAACATTTAGAAGCTGCCATTTTTGCCCATGAAATCCAGAAGACCAACACAAAGATCTCCTTCAGTTCTGCCAGTAGAGCAGAAGACAAAATGTGTCTTGACCCTTCTATCCTTAAACTGTGATTCAGGGTTGTGTTCACTCATCTGGAATTAGTACACCCAAGCTGTAAGGAGCAGTTCAGAAACAACTCAGTTGCCTCAGTGTGCTGGTGTCAGGAAAGCTACTGCAGGAACAAGGGTAACTGAAACAGGCAGCAAGCACTAAGTCGTCCTGTAACAGTTTATGTAATGAATCTGACTTCTCATTTTTTGTTAGAAGCCATCCCATCTCTAATTACTCTTAAATTTGCAGTTCCTACAGAAAATCACAGAATATTCCTCAACACCAACCTTCCCTAAGCCACTAAGGCATCACCATCTGATCCAGTTCTTTTCAAACACAGATATAAAACAAAGAGCAAGCACAAAGAAATAAGGCAATCAAGTCTTTGATTTTTTGCATCACCTTGCTAACTTGGATGAAAAAATTCTACAGAGCAGCTGAAAAGCAAATTTCTTACTCTCTAGAGAAAACAACAAGATCAGATGCTTTCCATATCCTGAGGAAGTTATTGTAAGAGACCCGAGAGGCAAAAAAACAATTGAAAATGTTTTACTTTTTATGTTCTGAAGGCAACACTGGAAAACTGAGCAAATATTAAAAAACACTTTAAAAAAAAAAGACTGCCAGCTTGTACATCTCAAATGACTACAAATATCAAAAGGGACCAATTACACTGAGTCATACTCAGATGCCAACTATTTAACTGATTATATTTATTAACAATTTCCGAAATTGAAAGCCATTGAAATGGCTTTCAGTGTTGAAGTATATCTTTTTAATGTCACTAAAAAGATGTAAAGATGCTTCATAAGCCAATTAGTGTCTGCTAACAATTCAGAATCAATAGATCAAACCCTTAAATGGCATTGCTGAAGTGTAATTTGAGGAAAATGTGTAAAATATCCTAAAGTATTAGCAAAGACAGACCACTTGATAATATGAAAATTGTCTTTCAGAAGCAGTATTTGTTCTGGAATAAACAAACAGTCTCATGGCTAACCTTCCCATTTATTTGTTCAAAGTAATGAAGTCAAAAAGGAGAACAGAAAAAAACAGAACCAAGTAAGGAAAAATGAAATAGTTAAACACCACTAAATCACACAAGAGATCAAAATTACTATTTGATGCAAGCAGTAATCCCTTTGGTTTTGGAACCTGTGAAAATTATGACAGCATATACTACTATGCTTCCAGTAATAGTATTTCATGAAGCACACACAAGCAAGAACAAAATTTAAAAGGATATTCCAGACTGTTCCATTCACTCTAGCTGCTTACTCAATCTAATGCAGAACTTCTAAGTCTGAACTCTAAAACAAAGCACTGAAATGAGGCCATTCCATTACCACAGCATCTGGATATAGCCTTTTTAGACTTTCCAGGATCTCTGCTCTCATCTGCTCACGCCTTCCTTCGTGGTAATCAATTCTGGCATTCTGCAGCTCACCAACTATTTTGTTCAAGTCTTCGTTCACTTCAGCCATTCGCGTTGTGGCGTTTTCGATTTCCCTAGCCAGCACTTCCTCCTGCTGTTTTTTTTCTGTTAATGATCCACTTTGAACAGAGGCAAAGATAAAAAGCAATTCACAATTTCATATACACACGCTTTCAATTAATGTCACCTAACTTCACAAAGAGTAAATGTCAGGCAGGAGGCAAGAACCAAGCTGTGCTAATACACAAGGTAAATCTTAATGCTTTCTAGAGCAGCACAACTACAAACTGTCTTGTTTCCTTGCTCAGAATTTATCCAATAATTGCCCCATACCCACAGTAAGGTAACTTGTGAGAAATTAGAATTATAGAACTGATTCTATATGTTTGATTCAAACAAAATATGGATTAGTCATCATACTTCCTACTTTATTTTGACAGCTAAAGTGACTGAAATATTGAATATTAATAAGAATTAGTAATAGTTCTAGTTCTTAGTAGAATTTCAAATAGAGTAATTAGAAGGAAATAGAAACCTGTTACGTTTTGAAAATTAGTAATACTCAAGAAATCCAGTTAGCTTTTAATTTTTTTACACATACATGCACACTTTAGTATATTCTTCCAACTTCTCTATGCGTTTTTCAAGCTCTTCTACCTGCTCCACAGTCTGTTTTATGGTGTCCTATGCAGTCACAAATAGAATGTGTTAAAAATAAACCAGAGCAAAATGACAGTTTTAAGATATACAGCTCTACATTCAGAACAAGTACTGAGATAGAGCTTTTCTTCTTTACTGCTATTTCATGAAGTAACAGCATCTCTTCTGCAACAGCAGGCACCAAGCTGCATCAGGAAGTTACAGGTCTTGAAACAGAAGAGGTGCTACTCTTGGCCCTACATCAACAGCTTTTCCCAAAGAAGCCAACACTGTTCCCAACCTGACACAAAACACTGTAGTAAAAAAAAAAATCCCACCAATGGTAAAACAGTTTTTATTTCCTCAAATTTATTAAAAACACATTAACTGAAGTGGAGAAGAAAAAAAAAAATACTGCTACTTACACACTTTCTTAAGCCTTAATTTAACTCCTGAACTCCTTGTGACCTTTTAAACAGTTTTAGGGATGCAGAGTTAACCTCTTCTTGTACCCACTACAATGTTTGCATATTCATATTTCATGCACTCTTAAGTATTCCTTATTCCTTTCTCAGCAACACAATGGGATTTACTCAGTTCAAGAAGCACAGGCAATGGAATTTATTTAACTTCTAGATACTGACTACATTTTCCTGGTAACTAGTAATTCAAGAAGAAATACTATTTTTTAATTTTATGAAGAAAAAAATGGATGTATGAATATTAGCTTAGGTATTACAGTAAGGATAACTTTATATCCTCGTAAATATGGAGTAAAATATAGACTTTTCCACAGAAGCAAGTTTATACGTTCAAGAATGAGGTGTTTGGAAAGCTGTCACTCATGAAGTTTCATATGATGCATTTTTAAGCTTTCTGAACAGCAGTCTCCCTCAACCTTGACTCTGTAACTAAATGCTGAAGAAATGCATGTTGCCTCTCTAACTTTAGTAGGTGACAAAAATGCAAGTTAGCAGAGTTAAAAAAAAAAACCCAACCAAACAAAAAACCCAAAACACCTAACAGGACAAGGTTTCCAGCAAAACAGAAGTCACCAACTGAGTTTCTGCCCTTTTTACTTCTATCATCAAGCATGGTAACCAAGCCAGAGTGAAAAATACACATATTTTATTGTGACATGTTTGGATCTGCAATGATAAAAGATACCAGAATCAAAATGACTGCAATTGTACTTACACAAAAAAACTGCCCCTAAAGTGCAAGAGAACCGTGGACACTGAGATTTTTCAACTACAACACATTCTTACACACAACTGACCTTAAAACCATCTCAGCAAAAAGGCAGCTGTGATCAAAACACACCCCTGCAGGGTGTGAGTGTCATGCACACATACACAGGCAGTGGGACACCTCAGAAAGACTGACACTTACAAAACCAGAAACTGATGACAGTTCAGCCAATGTTCTGAGTAACTGTAAAATATCAGAGCCAAAGCTTTCAAACCCAAATCCTCAGTGTGGGCCCACAATTTCTCATCAAATTCAGAGGCCTTTTTGCTAAACCTGCTGCAGCACAGAAACTGAGTTAACACTTGCAACATTACCTCTTCTGCTGAGGATTTGGTGACATTAAAGCATTGAGCATGTTTATAAAGACAGTTCTACCAGAGGAAATGGCAGAGACACATTTTTCTCCTAAAAATCTAATTCTGGTTTGATACAGATACCTCAATTTCATTTTTCTTCCTGCGATTAAGTTTCAGCCTTTCTTGATCTCCTTTATCCTCCCAACGCAGTTTTTCTAGCTGCTGGGCCAGTGTAGCTACTTTCCTTCTTGCCACTTCCTTTAGCTCTTTGTACCGCTCTAACTGGACAAAAAGAAATTAAAAAAAAAAAAGTCACTTCTTGGAAAGCAAGAAGACTTATGTTTTTACAGCTTTAAGTAACCTGAACTTCATGAAAACTAACTACCCAGTTCTCCAGAAGACTCTTCTAGCTACTGACTGCATCATAACAAGCTCTGTTTCTTAGGGTAAGATTCAATTCAAAGCTTTGATGTAATGGTTCTCACCCACAGTCTTTTTTTTAGGCCTGTTTTTATTACTCTTACTGTTCAGAAGTAATGGGAAGCTTAGAGTACTTCCCATTCAATCTGAAGGTTAACACTAAGTTTTTGCATAGCAAAATCAGTGCAATATTTTCAGCATTCTCATATTAAAAAAAATTCATATAGCAGGTGAAATATAAATATTTGAAACAAATCTGCTAAGTGATGACTAACTGACCGAATGCCTCTAAATGAAGGAGGAAGATTTCCAACTAAGGTAACAACCCTGCAGGTCCTTCAGTAATTGATCAGAAACTATTTTAAGGAGGAGACAGTGGGGAAAAAAAGCTATCAGGTAGTTTTACAAACACTGATGGACATATGATTGCAAAGACAGCTTGTTCCAAAGTGAATTTTCTCTCAAGGGATGTAGCCCTTTCCTTCTCAAATGAGCAACCCCAGTTTCAGACTCAGACTCCCAGGAGATGGTGTATATATACTACCAGGTCTGGCTTACTTTTTTGTCTTCACTGGTTTTCCCTAATTGATACATCAGATGAAAAGCCTGCTCTCAAAACTCACTCACCCTGAGACCCTCACAATTTTTTTTTTTTTATCCTACCCTCCCACAATGTAGCATGAGTCTAAATAAAACTTGGAATGTTGGTTTTGTTTGATTTTAAAGGCAAGAAGATCACTAAAAATCACAGGTCACTGGTGAAATAACAGGTTCCATGTAATCAGGAGTTTTTTTGGACTTCTCTAGCAAATAGTACTTTTGGGCCTCCTGGTTCACCTGACTTTCTTCCAGCTCAATATCTGCTGCCCTCTGCATTCTCTCTTCTTCAGTTTTCTCCTCAAACGCTCTCCATGCCTTCTCAATATCATTCAATTCTATCTGTAGCTCTTCTATGTTCTGCTTTTCCTTATCACAGGATTTCTCCTTATCCCTCAGAGATTTTTTCAACATTTCTACTTTCTTGATTTGATAGGATGTATTTTCCTTTGCTTTTATATAGAGGGGTCTCTGCTGAATCAGTGATGCTTCCAGAGTCCTAAAAAACAAAACCAGAAACAAACCCAAAACAACCAACTCCCGCAAGACAAAATAACAAAGCCACAGGACAAGGGGAGAGAGGGAAAATAGAAAGACATCTCCTTCCCCTGCAAACTATCAGTTTTAAACTGTAAGGCTGGGGCTTACACTGTGGGTAAACCCACAGAGGGTTTTGTTTTGTTTTTAGTATCCACTGAAAATAGTAATTTAAAAAGTGAAACATGACCTCCTAAAATTTAATAGCTAACACGTACTTATATAATGAAATATGTATCTAGGCAGGGTAGAGCAGGTAAAAACTATTTCTGGACTTTACTTCAGAGAATGGCTAGGAACTGACTTCCACAGCACTGGGCTATCACCCAGTTTTTTACCAGGAAATGCACACCTGCCAAGCAACTCCCAGTTCAGGTAATGCTTTATTCAACTATCACAGAATCTGATTGGAAAACCTACTTCATTTCTTTTTCCATATGCTGTTGGTCTCTGTTTAATATCCCAAGCATTTTTTTCTTGACTTTAAATGAATCTTCTGCTGCAGAAAGAGATTCTTTCTTGATATAAGCCTCCATATTCTTTTCATCCAAACTGTTTTTCAGAAAGTCAATTTGCTTTTCATTGTGATAAAGCTGAAAAAGCTGCAGCTGTATCCTTTCTTCATCCAGTTCCTTGATCAGCATCTGGTAATGCTCTGCCTACCAACATTAAAATTTAATTTATAGTTTATAAAAACTATTTTCCACCATTAACAGTCTAATTTCAAGGCCAAAGTGATGTAAGATGATGCACAAGAAGCTGCAATTCCAGTAATGGTCACTAATTATAAAACTCAAATATTGAAGTCAATACTTAAAATAATTAATTTACTGGCAAGTCTATTAATTAATATACTGGCAAGCCTATACTTTGTTTTATTTGGATTACATGTATCCTTCTACCTTTTCAAATGATACTACACTATTGTATAGTAAACCACACTGAAAAAAAACTACTCGACTAAAACCAACAGAAATTTGTGGGTTTTTTTAAACAGTATTGAAGTCCACAAGAGATGCAAAATCTGGCAATTCTTGCATAAAAAAAATGGGATAACTCGAAGTTACCTCCTCTTTTTCCATCTTTGCTTGTTTGCGTTCTGCTGCCACGCTTTTCTTCTTGTTATAATTAAACTGCGCATCCTGTTCCGCTTGCTGCATTTTCTTCTTCTTCCTTTCATACTCTTCAGCATATTCCCAGGAATTACTAATTTGTTCAAAAAGTTGAGTTCTCTCCTTTGGCTTCTTCATTGCAATTGATTCTACTGTTCCCTAAGCCAAAGTTAAAAATAGCAGCACTGTAGATAACTCTGATGCCTTACAAATTTAAGAGCATATAGTACAGATTGACCTCTGTCTATATTTCAGGTGAACAGAGCCGGTGGAAATGCATCCAGATTCAAACCCAAGGGAAAATTTAGGACCAAAATGAGCATCATCTAGCTGCTCAGGTTTCTATAAATGTTTTTGTACAAGGGAAAAACCCATTCTTCCTTAGGAGTTTTTGTCAGCAACTCTAAGGAAGACGATTTTGTGCAATGTATTATTCATGAAAAGCTTAAGGCCCACGTCATTAAATTCTTGGAAACTAACAGCTGAATGGAATTTTCATCCCTCAATCTTCACAAAAAAATCCTTCACATTTTCACGGATCTTTACTAACAGGAGTGTTTTAAGATGAAGTTACTTTTTCCTATCACTCCTCCAATTAAATACACTAAGCACTTATTCACACCCATACTTTTTTATATATTGTGAATAAGAGAAGCACTCAACTTCTTCCAGATTAGCTTCTTTCTTACCAGAGTATGCATGTACATACAAACCCCATTAGGTGTATTTTGTAGTCTTGGCAAGGTCAGGAAAAAATAACGTTGCCTTGTAGTTGGCTAAGGGTGCTCTCATTTCTAGACAATATTAACTGACTGTTCTATGAAATAACCTAAGAACCTTTTGTTTTCTTTTGAAAGAACCTTGAATGCTCACCTGAAAAATAAGGCAATTCCTGGCCTTGACAAGAACACCTACTTTTTCAAGCTCAGATATGTATGCAGATCGGCTGACAGACCTGTCATTGAAAAGAAACTCAGAACAACTACCTAAAGGAGGAAAGGAAAAAAAAAATTACTGCTGAAAATGGCTACAACAAAAAGAAAATTCATTGGAAAATAATTAAACTAGTGGAATAATTTAACTGAGCAATTTTCTTAAAGATGACAATGGATTTCAATTACTCATTTATCCCTTTCAGTAACTTACTTTTTCTGTTTGAAAACTCTCGTTTCTAATTTTAGTACTTTCTAAAGGAACTGACTTGCTTATGGTGCTCACACCTGCAGCAAGGTGTCAGACCCCGTTTTCTAGAGCCTACATCATCTACAGATCCCCAGGAAATATCTAGACAGATATAGAGCAAAGCACATACAATAACTTGTTTAATTTTTTAACTAATTAACCCAAATATGTATTTTTCATTTATATCACTACTAAAATGCTATTGAAGGACTGTACTCATCTGCCCAACTATGAACTAATACTGGGCATCTGAAACTCCAAGTTGGGTATTTCTGACCTTCACTTCTTTATACATCAGACTTGACAAGCAGAATATACTACCTACCACGGATAACTCTTGAAAATGTTTTTTCTTCCCCATCTTCCTCACAATATACTATCTTCACACTAGCTGTAGAAGAAACAGGTTTTCCAACGTGTGCTCCATGAATAAGCTCTTGAATATTTTTAACTCTCAAATTTGATGTCTTTTCACATATCACAAAGCTAACAGCATCCATTATGTTAGATTTTCCTTAAAAAGTTAAAAAAAAAAAGACATTTTGACATGACATAAATGGAAGCATTTTATTAAGAATTAAAGAATCTGGAGAATTGCCAATTTTCCAACTATGTATTTTTTTATTCTTTCAGGAAGAAATTCTTCCCTGTGAGGGTGGTGAGATAGTGGCACAGGCTGCTCAAAGAAGCTGTGGATGCCTCATTCCTGGAAGTGTTCAAGGCCAAGTTGGATGAGGCTTGGAGCAACCTGGTCTAGTGCAAGGTGTCCCTGCCCATGGCAGGGGGTTTGGAACTGAGATGAGATATGAGGTCCCTTCCTACCCAAACCATTCTATGACTTTGTCATTTTACTGAGGAAAAGCTGTTGCACATAATAAACACATTTTTAAGATGTAACACACCGGCAGCAGAATATCAGCCCATCTGTAATAAAAATTATGACAAAACTGATTTATTTTTTCAGCCTTACTGAAGAAGTTTTTGGTTTTTACACAGGCTTCTCTAAAGGAGAGTGTGCCACATCACCCTCCTTCCCTGGCAGTGTGCTTTCTGGTTTATTGCACGAGCACTCCATCCCCAACTTTTCCACTGCAACTCCAGTCTCCTGAAGAATACTAGCACTTTCCCAGATCCATTCACCACAGCAACAAAGCTCTCTGGTCACAGTCCATCGACAAAAATCCTCCTAAAGGAATCCTCTTTTTGTCTTATCCCTTTAGTCTTGAGCACTTCTGCTGACAGTAATTATAGCCTTCAACCTTGCTACTCTGATGATATTTTAATTAACTCTTAAAAGAACCAGAAAAGGAAGAACACTGGGAGGAAAACAGAGAAATAAAAATACTTAATTCAGAGATTACAAAGTATTCACACCTTTTACCCTGGATTCATCTAGAAAAGGTACTCAGATTTAAATGAAAGAGCACCTGGAAAAAGTATCATAATTCTGAGACTCTAAAATATAGAGCAGTGGGGATAGGATGATAAAGAACATGGTAACAATGCTAAATATACTCAACTTACATTCATAGATCTTACTTCAACCAGGTAAGTGAGGAAAATACAGGGTCTAAAAATCTGAATGATAAAACTAAACCATTAACAGACTGGGGAAACCAAAGTGAAACGTGAAACCCATCCTTGCTGCTCCGTTAAGCCAGCCCTCGCCTCCTACCACTTTGACAGACATAAAATGGCCTTGGTCGAACGGAGTTTTCTGAAGCAAAGATGATATTTTAGGGAGTTCCAGCACTTTGGGATGCCGGTGTGGCGCTGCACCTCAGAGCCCTGCCCGCGCAAGCTCGGCTCCAGCGCAGCCGCCATTTTGCGGAGCCGCTCTCCCCGGCCCGGGGGAAGCGCAGCAAAACCCACAGACTCCCACCAAGAAGCATGTCTCCATTGGTACAGCCCGGAGTATTAAAATAAAACCATCTTTATGTGAACTTTGTAAGCCGGGGTGGCCAAGACAAGCAAGCTGGAAAGCACCAAGTCAACTCGAAATTAAAATTCCATCAACCCCCTCTCTCCCCTCAGCCTGCTCCTGCCCTTCCATGCTGTAAAAACCTACACTTTCAGCTAAGAACTACAGAGCGGGTACCTCCAAGGCTTCATTTGTGCTGCCACCCCTTCAGGTGCACATGAGGAAATTTTCAGCAGGTTCATGAGGCTAAATCCCACCAAACTGAGCCCTCAGTGTTGACAGCTCATGGAGCCGCTGCCCCCTACCCACACACACTACCTGATCCATTGGGCCCGATGATGCAGTTGAACCTCATGAAGGGGCCGATAACCTGCTGCCCCCTCCACGACTTGAAGTCCTTCACCACCAACAGCTTCAGGTAACCCATCCCCGCGGGGAGCCGGGGGGGGCAAAAGCTCCTCAGCCGCACTCCTCAACCCCCTCAAGGCGTCGACGAATCTATTTTACCACGGCGTCTACTCGCAAAAAAACGCGCCCAAGCCAACCCCGCTCTTCCACAGTTTTACCGCCTTAAAGGGACGAGCGGCCCCGCCCCGCCCTCACAGCCTGCGCGCCTCGTGCAGCGACCCCGCCCCGCGGTGCCACCGCCCCCGTTCCCATCGCGACGGTTCGCTTTGGCGTCCCGGCTGGCCACCGCCGCTCCCGTTCCCATCGCCATCGGCCGCCTTGTGTCCCGGCTGGCCACCGCCGCTGCTGTTCCCATCGCCATCGGCCGCCTTGTGTCCCGGCTGGCCACCGCCGCTGCTGTTCCCATCGCCATCGGCCGCCTTGTGTCCCGTGGCCACCGCCGCTGCTGTTCCCATCGCGACGGGCGGCGGTGTGTCCCGGCTGGACGCCGCCGCTGCTCCCGGCCACCGCTCCCACTGCAGCCCCGCCGTCCCGCTGTTCCCTCCCGGCGCCATGAACGGCCTGGGGCCGCAGCGGGAACTGGAGGAAGCCGCCGCCCTGGAGCGCCGGCGGCGGCGGGAGCTGCTGCGGCGGGAGCGCATCTTCAACCCACGGATCCGCACCATAGGGGTGAGGGCGGGCAGGAAGGGAGGGAAGGCAGAGAGCGTGTCCCCCCGCCGCTCCCGGGAGTTCTGAGGAGAGCGGCTTAACGGGGGGCGACCCCCAGTGCGGGGCAGGGAGGGAAGGGGCGGCCGAGCCGGTCTGGGCGGGCCAGAAGCGGTAACGCAGTGACCCCTCAGGTGTGTGTGTGTGAGGGGCAGCGAGCAGGAAGGGACCGCCCAGATGCAACTTTTAGAGTCGCGTTTAAAATTACTGGTGAAAGAAATCACAGAATATTTAGGGTTGGAAGAAGATCATCCACTCCAACCCCCCTGGCCAAGGCAGGGTCACCCAGAGCAGGTGACACAGGAACATGTCCAGGTGGGTTGGACATGAATATTTTCAGGGAGAAAGGCTCTGCGACCTCCCTGGGTAGCTGTTCAGTGCTCTACCAGCCTCGATGGAAAGAGGTTTTTCCTCCTGTTGAGGCAAAACTCGTTGCGTTTTACTTTAGGGCTATTGCTTCTCATGTGTACCTGTGTCCCACTGCTCTGGATTCAAGGGCAAGGTGTCATTGCCCCCTGACAGCACAGAGGGATCAAGCGCTGTGTTGTATCTCAGTGTAGGAGTACTTTGAGGGAAGCCAAGAGCTTCCAGTTCATGTAATAAGTAAAACAAGTAATTGTTTTTTACCTCTTTGCTCCATGATACTGCTCTTGTCTGCTTGAACCTCGCTAGAATTGATGATGCTAGGAGAGATCTACTGCTGTAAGTGCCCTGCAATTAGTCCACATTTTGCATCAGACAAAATAGGGCAGATCCATCCTTGTCTATGTTTATGTAATTAATTGTTGTGTCTGATTTTTCTTGGCTTGGATGTGTAATTGTGAACACCCTTCAGGCTGGTGGATTTTCTCCAGAGTTTATTATGCAGTTTGCATCCTGAACATCAGGGAATAATGTGCTCTATGCCTCTTTGACTTTGGAGGCAGCAGTATGAATGCAATGAATCTCCCTGGGATATGTCCAAAGGCCCACATTAAGATTTTTTGAGCGTGCATGGAGGGAAGAGTGCTGTCAGGTGATTTCATTGGTAGAATTGTAGCAGATGTCAATTGGATCCTCTTTTCTTAGGTACAGACATGTCTCAGTGGAAAGTTATCTTCACCTTATCTCTGATAGGGCCTTGAATTTATTCTTGTCACTCATGCAAGAGTCATTGTAGCTGCAGAGCAATTAGCAGTTCCCACATAATGAACATGATAGGTGTGTCCAGCTGGTATAGCATCCTGGCACACACCAACAATATACTTAAGTACCCAACAAGATACCTAAGTGGAAGGATCTAATAACATTTTTTAGCAGTTGTGGGATGGGTTAAGATACATGAAATTTATTCATCAGAAACACATGCTTTTTCTATAAACTGGGTTTTTTAGAGCCTTCAAAATGAAGTGCAAGCCATATATTCTCAGTTAATGAAATAGCTGACAACTAACACACAACTGGTGTGTTTTATTGAGTCATACTGGAGAACATCATTCAAAGGTTTTACCCAAATACTTTTCTAGAATTGATTTGTTTTGTAGAAGTGACTCAGACAGGTTTTGATAGATCTGTTTACATTAGATAGGAGAGCTCATCTGGGGAATTTTGACTAACAGTTTATTTTGATTTAACATCATTCAATGTACCTGCACAATGATGCTAACCCAAGGGACTCTTCTTATGCTTTGAAGTTAGGCCAGGTCTGAACCATAAGGAGCCAGAAAATCCATACAGAAATATTCTATATCAGTGTGATTTTAATCTGTGGTTTTAAGATTCTTTGCTTCTGTTCTCTGACCAGTTAGCCTGAGTGGCAGTCACTGAGAAAATTTAAAAATCAAGACAGTATTTGACTTAGAAACCAGAATTCCTAAAGAATGGTTTGAATATTTTAAAAACATGGAGGTAATATACTGGAAAGCGGAATGGGAACACAGATCACAGATTTTACATTTTTTTTTCCTTGATTATTTCTAGTTTTATTATTACTTTGACTTCTGCATCTGGTTTGTCATCTGGGTAATGGAAACAAAAGATAATGCCCTCTTCACTTATGGATTGAAGAATCTATCCTCAGTAAATCACTGATTTTTCTGAAGAGTTCAGATGAGTAATCCAAATGAAAAATTACTTTCAATTTATGTTTAAACTTTATACGTAATTAGAACTAGTTTAGAAATTAGCTGCCTCAAACTGTTCATCGATTTCTTATTTAAGCACTTAAAAGTGAAACCTGTAGTTCTATCTGTCTGGGAATGTCTGTTTTAGGAATGTTTTTGTATCGAGTGAAATTGTTTTGAGGAGGACTGAGCCAATAGTGTAACACAAGTCGATACACTGACCTACCTCTATTATTGCCAGAAAACAAAGAAGATGTATTGAATTTCTCTTAACAGTATTTCCTGTAGATGTATTGTTAGCTTGGCTTTCCCAATGAGACCTCTGAAAGAGTTCCTATTTAGTGTCCACAACACCATTGTTTTTGGAGGATGGAATTCTTGGTGGTTTCACCCTTGCTTACAAACTTACCTCTGCCTGATGGCCATTGTCTGTTGTCCTTTACAGCACTAACTGTATGTGTTTTCAGCCATGATCTGTTTCTGTCTTCATCTGAATAGGTTTTAGACAAAAAACTATTACAATTGTTTACCAGATTCTTGAAGGTTTGTCATTGTATTTTTGACAAAAATTTTAAAGACAGTAAGTAACTTGACAGTAAAAAAAAAAAAAAAAGTAAAATCCAGGTTTCTGCCTATTAATTTGCCACCATCTGCCAACAAAAAGTGGGGCCACATTTTTTTGCCTAAAATGGAGGTGTCTGCTCCCATTTGATGGATGTGACCTGTACCATCCTTTGCTCAGGTCCCACTCCCCGTGGATGTGGATGTTCTGTACCACATCTGTCAGCTCATCACAGATCCTGTACCCTGTAGTGCATTTTGGCAACCATGTGAATCTTTCTGATAAGACTGGAAACATTTCCATTCCATTCTTATAGTGAACCTTCTGTATTTTTTTCAAATATGAACTATTACAACTTCCTGTCATCTTTACTGTTAAAATACTTACTTGCTTTATAAATGAAAGCAGAACAATAAAATAAAATTCCCAGCTGTAATGGGTAAAGCATATTTTGTGTAATGAAGCTGAAAATGTTTATAGCTCTGTGTATCATGTAAATGTGGTGTTTTCATCTGATCAGATGCAAGAGCATAGCTATCATTATTAAAACAAAGCAAACAAGACTATTTCTGTTTCTGGATTTTGTTTTACCTACATTAGTAATGTGTATATATTCTGTTGCTGGTGGGGTTACATCTATCTTGTACAACTGTGAGTCAATGTAGCTTCAAAATACCTGTTTTAATTGTTCAAACACAGTATCTCCTAAAGAGTTGCTTTTTTTTTTTTGTTTTCATTTTACTAGATTGATAAAGATGCATTGGATGCGCAGGTCAAGGAGAGGAAAATGCAAGAAGCAGCTGAAAAAGCACAACATGAAAGATTTGGTATATTCCTAGATACTGTGATATTTCTGTGAATAGTTATATGTTTAAATCTGTTTCCTACTTTTGTTTATCCCTTAATATATCCTCTAAATTCAGTCATCCAATTTATGTCCTTTTTATGTTCATACATCTACATTGGCACAGTGTATATTCTCCTTGCCATCTTAAGATTTATATTGACATGATTAAACTGGGATACATTGCCTAATAGGCCAGAATTTTCAGTGTTTTCTTTTAAAAGGTATTGATGAATAGCTTTATTTTTGTTGCTTCCTTGTAGAATGAGCTGATCTTCTGTCTAGCCCTTCTTCCATAGAATATATGGATTCTGTGGAATCCTCTCTAGATTATTATTGCTGGAAGCATGAGTCAAGTACAGTAAAGTGATAAGAGGAGCCATTGCTGAGTCAGAACTGGCAGCCACACAAATATTTCGTGCTGTGCCATGACCTCAAACCCTTTGTGGTCTTCTGTGCTTGGCATGATTTCTTTGCTGTCAGATGAAAAGGTCCCACAGCCTGAGCTCTCTGTGTGCCTCAAGAGGAGCTAAAATGGAGCTGCCAACTTCCATGCTGTGCTTCTACTACAGCTGCTTGTGATTTTCCTGGCTGGAAAATACTCTATCAGGGTCTGACTTTTGGGAAACTACCAGCAGCAATGTGGAGTCTGGCAAAAGAGGAAATGATCTTTTCTAGCAAATTATTTTAAATAACTAAAATGGCTAGTTGGGTGGGAGTTTTGTTGTTTGTTTTTTTCTTAAAAATGCTGTAATTTATTTAGTTTCAATTAAATGGGCAGGAGCTCTTAAGCTGTTCAAAACTTAATGCCAGCCAATGATTTTATTGCTATGGTTAGAAAAATCATTGGAAATATGGAAGAGCTACTTATATTCCTTTCAGTTGCAGCCCAATTTTGCTTTGCTTTCTGACAAGCAATGATGTATTTCAGCTGTAGCTGTAAACAAAGAGTAAATGGAAACAACTGGTTTACTGTACATTTCTTGTGTTCCTGCAGGTTTTCACGAAATGAAACCTCATAGTTCTAGTACTTATGATTGTATTTGTTTCACATGCATATATTTCATTGTAACATTAATAAAATAATTTATACCTAAAATGCTGAAAATCTTTTTTAAGTAAGTATTACTAACATTGAAGCATTTGCTGGGCTGGTACTTATGTATCAAATGCTCTCCTAAGGCATAACATTTTGAAGACTTATATCCTGTTTATTCATCCTGAAAATTTTATTTTCCCCTTACGTGTGCACTCCAGTGACACGTGCCCCCCTAAGAGTTGTGGTTTCATTGTGTTCATTTTTGTCTAGCTCGTGACATGAAGAGAAATGACAAGCTGATGTGTCTGCTAGAGGAACGACAGAAGAATGAAATCAAGGACATGAATAAGGCTCTCAGTGAATTTCAGAAGAATTTTCAGAAACCGGAAACAAGACGTGAATTTGACCTGAATGACCCAGAGGCCCTAAAGAAAGACAAACCTGCTCGAGTTTCAGACGATGATCCTCGATGTACTATATCTGGCATGCAGAAGTTTATGGGTGAAGACTTAAACTATGATCAGAGGATGAAGTTTCAAAAGGAGCAGATAAGGGAGTGGTCTCTTCAGCAACAGAAAGACTTGAAAAATGCATTAGCTGACCAAAAATTGGCAGGTAACAAAAGAGATAATGTAGTTTTAATCTTCTTTTTCTGAAGCTGTGATGTATCTGATGAAAATATGGCATACCCTATTGTATATTTAACCTGTAGAAGTATTAGAGCAGTTTTTACTTTATAAGCTCTAATGTATTCACTGTTTCTCTTAGGAAATCTCTATTTCATGACATGGGATTGCAATATCACCCAGGTTTCATTTCTGGTTTATGCCTCTAGTTGGTATGCTTAGTTCATCAGGTCAAACTGTCCCATATATACTGTCCTAGAGCAGAAAAAATAATACTGATTTTTCTCTCCCAGTTTGTCATGGAACATTATTTTCTGCAGTACTTAACTTCTTTCATTTTAACACAAACTGTTTAGACAAGATAGGTTACATATTAAACTGATTCATGATTCACCTGAAATCTGAAGATAGACAGCTTTGATGGTAGGATTTGGAAATAGTTATTTAGTCTACTGTATCTGTAGCTCCCCCTGCCTCTTCCCCTGGTTAACTCATATGGCACATCCATGAATATTGACTAAATTTCCTTTGAATCTAATTTAGATGATTTTTATGACAAGCTTAGGATTGAGCTTGACCGAAAGATTATGGAGGAACAAAGAAAAGAAGAGGAAAGCAAGCGTAATGTTTGTGCAGCTACTAAAACTTTCAATAGAATCCAGGTAAATTAAGTTAGTTTTGGTTTTTTTTTTTTAGAAAATGTAGAGACAGAGAAGGAAAACAAGATGCACAAAATCAGAATGAGTAGTGATGTTTTCACTGGGCTTTCTTAGCAGCTGATTTCCAAGGTTGTTACAGCTTGCAACAAGATAAATTTTATGCACTTTGCGAAGTGAACAAAAGATCCAAAGATCTAGATGTCCTCTGTCTAGTTATCCTCTGCCAAAACTGTCCCTCCTGGTTCTCAGCTTGCTGACTGATGGGCAGAAACAACTCCCCAGACATTTGGGGACTTTGAGCTGGTGAACTGGGGTACAGCAACAGCCTCCCATGCTTCTTTCTGGGTTTATATCAGTCCCCCCATACTCTTATTGTGTCTGTCTGCTTGTCTTTGCACTTGTGTGGAAACATTGCCAACAGTTGTTTGTCCTTACTGTTTATATTAACTCCCCACAACCACTGGTTTTGGCACTTTGGCTGCTTTGTGGGTATTTGTGTACAATGTCTCTTGGTTGTTTACTGACCTTGCTTTGGAACCTGTCTTAGTACAATTATCTGTTATGCTCCAAAGGATTTTTTCCTCTTTAGCTTCTACATACAACTCAAAGGGCTACATGGATGCTATTAGCTTGGTTAAGCTATATTTGTTGTGACTTAGTTTTAAGTGTATTTAGTCATATCAAAATAAACCACCTATATTAAGTATGGTACTTTTTGGTTTAGCTGTATAACCATGGAAGTCTTTAATGTTGCTTGAGCCTTTTGGGGGGCATTTGTAATAATAATTTTGTTTATAGACAGCCCAAGCTAATTGAAAATCAAAATATAAAAGTACAGGAGCAAGCTGTCCCCGTGTGCTGAAAGCCAAGCCAGAGGTGAAGACCAGCCTGGCTGAACTCAGGGAGAAAAAGAGGATTCATTACCTTTGGGAGAAGGGACAGGCAGCTCAGGAGGGCTGCAGTAATGTTGTGATGTCATGGCAGAGAGAAAATTAGAAGGAGCCAAAGCCCAGCTAGAGCTTAATCTGGCTACTGCTGCCAAATGCAATTAAAAAATGTTTCTAAAAATACATCAGCAGCAAAAGAAAGGCAAGGAGAATCTCTGTCCCTTGTTTGGGGCTAAAAATAGCTGTAGAGCATAAGGAAAAGACTGAGGTACCTAAAATCTTCTCTGCTTTGGTCTTCAGCATCCTGAGCTGGGAGGAAGGGACAGGGACCAGAATGAAGCTCCCATATTCCATGAGGGACTGGTCAGAGAACTTCTATGCAACTTAGACACACATAAGTCCATGGGATCCACCCAAGGGTACTGAGGGAGCTGGTGGCAGTTTCTCATGGAGCCACCTTCCATCATTTCCCAGCAGTGCTGGCTCACCAGGGAGGTCCCAGGTGAAGGGAAGTTGGGCAGTGTGACACTCCTGGAAGAGGGGCTGGAAGGAGGATGCAGGGAGCTACGGGCCTGTCAGCCTGACCTCAGTGCCAGGAAAGGTCATGGAGCAGATCCTCTTGAGTGCCATCATGCAACATGTGCAGGACAACCGGGGCATCAGCCCAGCCCATCAGCCAGGGTTTATGACAGGCAGGTCCTGCTTGACCCACCTGATCTCCTAGGACAGAGTGACCCTCAGCGGATGTGTCTGCCTGGACTTTAGGAAAGCCTTTGGCACTGTTTCCCACAGCATTTTCATCATGGCTTGGACAGGAGCACTCACTGTTCTTCACTGGTGAAAGACTGGCTGGACATCTGGGCCCAGGGAGTGGTGGGGAATGGAGCTCCATCCAGCTGGGGCCAGACACCAATGGTGTTCCCAAGGCTCAGAACTGGGATCAGCTTTTAACATCTTCAACAATGACGTGGACAAGGAGATTGAGTCACTTTGTAGGTGGCACCAAGTCTTCTGGAAAGTAGGAAGTCCCTGCAGAGTTTACTTGGTTTACCTAGTCTAAATTTTCTTAGAAAGGTAATTATGTTCAATGTGATCATTGTATTTTGTTTCTGGAGTATTTTAAGGGGAAAATTTCCTTCGAATAGGAGACTGCGCCTTGTAGTGAATGTTAGGAGCAGTGATTTCCCTAGCAAATGTATACTGTGATCCCCAGTTCCAGTATTTCAGATACATTCACTAATATGATTCAAGTTTGCATTTTGTGTTGGCAAACAGAATCAAGGCTTCATCTTCAGACTTTAATTGGCCATCTCCTGTCAGCCTGTTTTGAGGGCTTACCCATGCTCTTCTCTTAGATTTAGTGTGTAATACATAAATCAAGGCTAGCAATTGAAGATTGTAAATTTTTATTGTAAATTTCTTCCATATTGTGTCTGTCTGCCAAATATATACTAGTTATTTACATGGGGATAAATGTGGAATTATTTTTTATTTAATTCTGTATTTTCTTATAAAACAAAGTTATTTTTCCCTAGTTTACTTGCTGCCTGTGATATTACAACATTAAAGAACTATTTGATATTAGGCTTTTGATTTTGACCAATAAGACAATGCTGACTGTACTTGTGTGTGATGCTTTTGACAACTTTTTGCAGGTTGGAGAGATATCTGTTATGATGTGTTAACAGTTTTTCATCCCTTAGTTCGTATTTTTCTTGGAAAAAAAATCACTTCTCTCTTTCCACTGAACTTAGGCTGCTGAAGTAGATCATAAAAATGAATTGGAAAAGGCTCAAAAGATAAAAGATGACATGGATGAAATTACCTGCCTCCTTCGAGGAGACTTCCTTTCTGAAAACCCTGAGCAAGCAATCGGTCCCGGGAGTAAACATCCTGTGCTGGTGGATCGATGGAAGGGAATGAATCGGGAGCAGCTGATGGCAATTCGTCAGTTTCAAAAGGAACAAGCTCTGGAGAAACAGGTATTTAAGCTCACCTGTTTTTTTCATGCATTTTCTGTTTTCTTGGTTGGAATAATACTATAGGCTACTGATGTTTGCAGAATCAAAATACCACCATTTGCCCTGGACATGCCAATATGAGACTGTGTTTTCCATTGATCTGCATTTTACCTCAACTGTCATCAGTCTGACTGAGCACAGACCCTCTGAAGCACCTGGGAGATGTCATGGAGTAGGCTGGGGCCCTGAAGCTGGACTGGGAGGAAGGATGCTGAAGAGCCCAGGGCCAAGGGGAGCTTAGGGCATGGCCCATGATGGTCCAGCTGAGCAGCAAAGTCCTGCCCAGCCCAACCCCAGGCTTCATGGTGCAGTTCAGGACCTGAGAGTGCAAGCTGCCTGCAAGGACTCAGTTTCTCCATAGGGGAAAATGATCTGGGAGCTGAAGGTGAAAGCAGGGCAGGCCAAAGCAGTCTTCTCACGCTCAAGGGTACCCAAGCAAGGCAAATAGAGCAGGTCCAGTGACCTTGCTCATGCATATTTCAGAGGCCTAAAAGTTCATGAATGTAAGAATGTGATGGAGTTTAATTTCTACCATCCCACACAGCTATGAGCCATGCTGAATTTCAGTGGTAATAGTTGCTGCTCTAGAGGTGTATAGAAGCAGGCAGTCAAAATAAAGACATCTAGTATCTGATGAAGTCAAGAGTGTCCAGGCCTAGATATTGTGAAATAGGAAGCGACTTACCTCCCTCAGTGCAGAGGCTGCATTTATGACAGCTAAGAAGTAATGTTTTATTTTATCTTTTGGTCCTTACAATACCACAGGCTATACTCTATCTTACCTAGTACTGTTATTCAAGCTGAAGGTAGAATTGTCATTTTCCTGCCTCTCCTGTTGTTCTGAAATGAACCCATTCAAGTCATTAAGCTGGCTGAAAATGAGTACAATGAAGAAAATAAGTTTTCTGCAGGCCTGATTTTTTGATTCTGTTTGATGGGGTGACAAGAAGTGAGGCAGAGGGAAAAAACAGCTTGAGTCTACTCATGTGGTGTTCATGGCTCCCCTATTATACCAAATCAGCCATATGATAAGCCATACTGATGTCTCTGCAGTTCTTGCCTAAAGAAATTTAAACTCTTGCTAGCAAGAATAATCATTATAATAATAAAAACCTGTCTTGTCACTCTGGGTTTTTACAGAGAGAAAAGAGTAGCTCTCTCACTGGCCATATCTTGCTTCTGCCTGGCGTAGAAATCCTTGCTCCCTTCTCCCCATTTCAAAAGCTACCCCTAGTGTTCAATAAAGGCAAGCGACTTTGTTTGGGTGAACTTACCCAGGAAAGTGAAGCATTTTTGTCCCTCCTGCAGAGAGTAAGAGAGCAGGAACGCCGAAGAGATGCTGAGTGGGACAGGCAGCGCCTGCAGGCTGCAAGGGCCCAGCTGCTCTGGGAGCGGCAGCAGCAGCGGCAGAGTCGGGTGCAGCGCCAAGACTTGGACGTCAGGAACGCAGAGCTCTCTCAGGAGCAAAAAGCGAAGTGAGTACCAAACCAGCCTCGTTCATTTAAAAAAAAAACACCCAACCCCTCTTTATCATTATTAACCACTACCCTGGCTTTTAAAGAGCTTATTTACTTGTTGTTTGTAGCTTTTTAAATATGCTTGTTGTAAGTTCGTGCTTTTAAAAAAATCGACAATTCGTCTGAAGCGTGTTTTCCAGTATTATTTAATCCATCTTCAAAGGATGGGTTTTGAGTGTTACTGACTGAGATTAATGAATTAGGATCTGGAATTCTTAAAAGCATTCCACTGACAACAGACTGCTTATATAGATGGCAAAATAGAGAATACATATAATTATCTGTGCAGTATATTATATTATCAGGTGAAAACCAGTACATGTTTCTTGAATTTATCTTAGTTTTCTGAAACAAAAAAGGATGAACTGTGAGTAGAGCTGCCAGTTTCTGATAGCTCAGGGTTAAGCTAGAAACACAAACAACATTTCCATTACGTATGACAGAACTAGATGATTCTTTAACTAACCACTGCATGTCTTGATGGGCAGTTCTTATGTCTGCTCTTATGGGAAAGGAAGAAGATAATACATGCAGGAAAAGAAAAACAAACATAATGATTTGGTGTTCTATTTTTCCAATTCCTTTTTCTCATTTTCTTTCCTTGTTTTGGTGGGGAGAGGCATGAATACAGAATCATAGGATAGTCAGAGTTGGAAGGGACCTAGGAGAGTCACCAAGTCCAGCTCTTAAATGAATGGCCCAAATGGGGATTGAACCCATGACCTTGGCATTATTAGCACCATGCTCTGACCAACTTAGCCAGTCATGTTCATACATAGCTTTTGCAAACGAATTTCCAATGCATGATGCCTTCTTCCTATGAAAACAAAAGTTTGGGATTGTGTTAATTCATGTTTTTTTACTGTTCAGATTTTTGGAGGGATATTTCAGGAAGAAAAAACTAAGTTTGCTATATTGGGATGGGACATGTATTTTGCAGAAGTTTAGTTACATTAAATTCCATTTCTAAGAATTTATGAGCTTTTATGGGTGTTAATGTATTACATCTTCTTTAGGTTTCTCAGGCTACTTGTGTATAATAGCAAGAAAACATTTACTAATGGCTTTTAAAATTTTTATTTATTTCTAGGAACATTTGTCTTAAGGAGGAAGAGTATTCAAATATTCCAACAGAAGAGTTTTATGCACAGTTTAATACAACCACCCGGTGATGATCTGAATAAATCAACCTGAATTATACAGAAGTATGTAGACACATTAAAATTTTCAGTTGAGCAATCCCATGTTTTATTTTTTTTATCTGTTCCCTGCCCAGTTCAAACACTGCACTCGAACTAAAGGACAGTCTGCTAGGCCAGATCTGTTCTAAGAAAAGGAAAACATTGTAATAATTTTTAGACATGATTGTTGTTCTGAAAGGGCTAGTAGATTTAGTAGTAGTTTGTTTGACTCTTATGTCTCAGGCTTAGCTGTAATATTTACATTATTCATACCTATAGGAATCAGTTTCTGAAAAGAAATCTGAGTTTCAAATACAGTGCTGCTTTATGCAACTTGGCCAGAGGGGAATGCTGCCTCCCATAGACCACAAGTGATGCCTTTCTCTGGGAGGGAAGAAGGGTGACCTAGACAGAAAATTTTGCGATGGTTTGTTTGTGTTTTTTTTGTTTTGTTTTGTTTGTTTTGTTTTGTTTTGTTTTGGATTTTCTTAAAGCAAAAAAAAAAACAGCCGGACACAAAGACAAGAAAAAAGGAAGAAGTGGTCAAGTTGGTCAGAAATGTTGCTTTTATTTTGTGAACAGTGAGAATAAGGAGATAAGAGTTGAATAGTCATCAAAGTGATGAGTGCACTGAGGCACAGCACTGAAACAGAGTATGTGTTAGTGTGGAAAAGCAGGGGGGAAATTATTCCTACATACACCCTCACACTTTGGAAATATTGGAGGAGGTTTCAGGTAATGTGCTGCTGAAGGAGACTGGGGACAGTTCCCAGCTGTGACAGAAGAGGGGTGAAAAACCAGGTGTGCACCAAAGAAAGTCAAGGAGAAAATCTCAGCTTGTGCAGGGTGATTCAGGGAACCCATGTGCTTCCTGTCTTCATGGTGACAGTGTGCACTTAGCAGTTAGAGCAGTCACTCTGTGGGTGAGCACAACACAGGAAGAAAATACAGAAGAGCAATCTAGGAAACTGACTGCAGAAGGAAAATGGATGGTGGAGCTAACAAGGAAATGAAATCCAGAAGAGAAAGAGCTGTCATAGAAAGGACTGCAAAAAGTGTCAGATGACCAACCCTAGGAGTCAGAAGATCTGAAAGAGGAGAAAAAGTGAGTCAGATGAGAGATTCAGCTAAGAATCCAAGACCTCTAATATTGTGAACCTTTAATAAAAATGGAGCACATTTATGAGAATAGATCTTGAACTGTAACTTGCCAGCATATGGGGACATAAATCTGAGGTGAAAACATCCTGATGATGTTGGCTTGGAGTCCACTGATTGTTTTTTGTCTCAGCAATAATGATAATGTTGAATGGACTTCGTGGTGAAACAGGTTGAAGATGCTTCCACCAAGCAAAGGAGGAAAGATGCTTAAAAACCCCAAGGGCTGAGGTAAACTTGAATGAGTTATTCTTATCTCGGTGAAAATAATGAAGAATGCATGGTTCTTAAGACATTAGCAGGAGGATTTTAGAATGTTTGAAGGAAGCATTTCTTGAAGGGGATTGTTCAAACAGGTCTGTTTGCTCAGCTGAAGTAGTGCCCTGTAGGATCACACTGATAAAATCTTGCTGCCTGATTCAAAACACTGATTAAAGGGGAGTTTGGGAAAGAGCTATCATGTTAATGCCTTTAGATAGGGAGGTGGAAGAAAATCAAGGAGAACATTCAAATGATTAAAGAAGTGCCTTTCAACATGATTATCTTGAGCAAAAATATATGTCCCAATTTTAGTACATTGATACAATTGGAATTAATTGTAGTATAGATAGAAGCTAAGTAGAAAAGCAGTGTAGCTGAAATGACAGGAACTGAGGAAAGTTGGGAAATAAAGTTGAGAGGGAATCACACTTGCACTGTTAATAATGAGCTGGTCTACAGAGAAGTAAGAAGGAATGATATTCAAGGGATTCCAATGGGATAGCATTTGGAGATCCATTTGTCAGGCTGAGATTCACATATGGTTGTATCTCTTTGGAATATTACCTAATACTGTATTAAATTGGTAACCCCAGGAGTGCAGGTATGTGTCTTAGAACAGACAGGCCATCAAATGGGATGGGTGGATTAATATGCCTTCTCTAGTAGTTCTCATGTAACTAAAGTTGGGTTTGATCTGTGCTGAATATCTCAGTCTCTGGCTTTTTATTTTTTTACATAGAATTTTAGTTACCTGAGAGAAAAAAATAAATAAAGCATATGCTGAAAAGTCCATGAAGTTGTCTTCATTTGTCCAACTCGTGTGACTAGATGCTTGCAGACTTTACAACAGCTCAACAGGTTAATTAAATGATGCTGGACCTCATCAGATGATGTTTGCCTTTCCTTCAGGAGGGATTGTGTGTTTAAAGCCTTTTTGCATTACCTATTTGTTTGCTTGGAAACACTTTATATGAAGTCAGAGAAGGATAGATTTCTTGGTTGTACTCTGAATAAGCCTTTAGATGGAAATTCAAGACTGACAGTTTAGTAATTGGGTAGGATCAGGCATCACTGAATTTCCTAAAAAACTTTCAGCATCATCACTTGTATTTGCAAAAACAGCCACATTCTGTTCTAGCTGTTGAATAAAATATAAATATCAGAGTATAAAACCTGAAATTTATTTTGGGTGTTAAAAAAGAAGCACAATCAAGCTGTAGATAACATGTCTAATGTAAAGGAGAAAAGGTCTGACTCACTGTTATTTATTTATATATATATATATATATATATATAAAACTTTATATATATATAACTTTATATATATATATATATATATATATATATATATATATATATATATATTTATATAACTTCTATCTTGCACTGAAACAAGCCATGTTTTCAGTAGGTATTGTCACCTGAGCAGGTGATAATAAAGAATTGAAGTGCAGGAACTCCTCAAGCCTGTATGGCTTTGTAGCAACAAGCTGTGAGTGGTATCTTCACCTTTTGAAACATCACTCTCTTAACTTTTACTGAGTTTTTGCTGAGTTTTGAAATAAGCAGAGAAGATCAATTAAAAAGAACCTTAGCTGATTGTAGGTGCTGTTTGAAGATTTTGGTTTCTATTACTGAGGTAATCTGTTTTTTGTGATATTTGTAGGTATTTCTATTAAATACAGCAGTGAAAAAGACAGTGTCTTCTGTGTGATGATATGATCAGCTAACTGGAATGAGTACAAATCTCAGCTGCTGGGAGTAAAGGGATAGCAACCATCTCTTCCTAAAAAAACTTACATATGTTTTCCATTTCTTAAGAAAGACTTATTAAAAACTGTGAGTATGGCACAAGAAGTTTCTAACATTTATCAGTTCTTATAATGATCCATAGAAATAAGCACAATTAATTAGATTAAATTAGTCTTCATGGAGCTTCACTGAAGTAATTTGGGTAAGATGCATGTGCTAGGACCTGATTTCAGAGAGGAAGTGATGATCAGTACCTATCATCTTTACATTTGTGGGTTATATTCACACAGTTTTCCACACTTCTTTGGGTCAACAATTTGGGAAAAGACTAGGTATTTAAAGTTTAAAAAAGAAGTTACAGTGGTTGACCTGAATCCAGTATTCTACTTTCTCTTGGGACTACATACTCTAATATTTATAATATTTCTCTGTCTTAACTCTGGAGCAAAGGTCTGACCCAAGGAAATTCTTAGTTAGTGTACAAGATTTTCATGACAATTAGCATTTTTTGATATGCGTGTAGAAATTGGATTAAGATCTTTTCTTTTTGTTCACTGACACATGAACTAGCTAATTATACATGAAAATGAGATGTATTTTTTTGTGTCTCTGTGTCAGTGATGTAATGCAAAGTGCATAGTTAAGTCTTGGAAATGGTAGTAATTGGTGTGAGCAAATGACTTTGAAGTTCTGGGTATGGTTCCCCTTCTTCCATTCCTTTCCCTGAAAAGGGACTAAGGAATTTGTCTAAATAAATATCCAACTAAGCCACCATCTTCTCCAGGATGGGGGAATACTCCTTTCCAGCAAACTGTCTCAGGGACTTCCAGAGCTGTAATGGGTGGTTGCTAATGCAGTCATTAACCATGATAAAAACCCTTTGCTTTTTGAGCCCAGGTAAATGTACCAGCCGGGATGTATTTCTGCACTCATCTCCTGTTTGTCTGGTTTTTGAACCTGACATCTTTGAGCTTCACTTGCTTCTTGTTAATCTTTTTATGAAAATGTTTTTAAAAGGTGAGTAGCTGTTCCTCATATTTTTAAAGTTGTTTTAGATCGCTGTGACATCACCATTTAATCTTCCCTTTTTGTAGGCTGAAGAATCCTCAGTTTTTCCTCAGTAGAAGTTATCACACAGGTTTCTCAGTCCTTTATACTGACTTCTGTACTTTAAAATTTTGGACTATATAGCCTTTTTTTGAGATGAGTGTGTCAGAAGATTGTATAATAATGATATTTTCTGGTTTATTTCGTATTTTCCACAATGCAAATATATGTGTATTTCTGTAGAATCCTAACTTTGGGGGTTTTGGCCACTGTTTACCCCTGAGAGGCATTTTCGTAGAAATCTATAGTATCTCAAAATATCTCAAAGATTTTTTTTTTCTTCAGTTGTATCAACTAGTTCAGGTCCCCCAAAATATTTACTTAAATTTAGGAGTGGGGGGTGGTTCTTGGTATGTGTCACTTCTGGGTTTTCCTGTATCCATCCTGTATCCATCACCTAACATTTTATCTCCCCATCATTCTTTTGCTACACAGATAGCTTAATAGGATCAGGAAAGCATATGATCATTTGCATCCTTTTTCAGGATGTTGAGTGGCATTTTACCCAGGGCTCATGGGACTTAGAAATTTCCCTCCAAAGGGAAGTTTCAGAGGGAATTTTCATTCTGTGCAACCTCTTACTCTTCATGTTATTACACTGGAACATCTGTAATCAACACAATGGCTTGAGGCACTACCAAAAAGTTCCACATAATACAGTGTTCTGGTTTGGAAACATCCCTACTCTCCACCACTGTAAATACACAAGAAATGACCTTATTTTTTCTGCTGCTTTAAGAAATTTTGTCTCCTACAGGCTTCTTTTTAAGATCACCTGCCTATGAGGTATTCAGAAAGGAATATAAATTTTATACCTTTATTTGGAGATCCTTAAACTTTATTTTTCATCTGTGTTGTTAAGTTTCATGTCCAACTTGCCACAGTTTGATTTCCCCTCTTCTTCTGGTATGGACCTTTGGAGGAGTTGATGACTTCCTTGAAAAGGTTTACTCTGCTGCCTCATGATACTTGGGGAAGATTTTTCTTCTAACATTTGGATAATGTTAGAAGGTTTTAACTTTGCTTACTATTAGGTTTTTTTACTTAGCTACGAGTTTTCACATTTTCTGGCCAATGAATTTAAAAAATCACATATATTTTAAAAAATTTAAAAATATTTTCCCAGGCTTTATTTTGCTTTATAAATGCAGAGAGAGACAAATGAAAGAAAGGAAAAACTGATTCACTCTTACCCTCATGCCAGTAGGCAGTTTATTTTCTTCTGAAAAAGTGTGACTTCTTCAGTTTTATCACTTAATCAAAAGTTTAAAGAATAATAAGTCTGCTGTTTACTTTGCTATTTTACAAGAAGAGATGACTGAGTTTCTAAGTGGTGATAATCTAATGCCATCTCTTTCTCTCACCTCTAAAGCTCAGAAAGGCCTGGTAAGAGTCTTGCAGATGTTAGTGAGCTTTGAATCAGAAGTGAGCAATAGTTCAGCTATTTTCTGTTAAAACCCCAGAAGTCACAAAATTGACTTCACAATAGCTAATGAAAGAAAGACAGCTTTGAAGTAAAACTTAATACTTCTACTACAGTTATGTTGTTTGCATGGCACAAGAAAGATGTTTTAAGTGTATTTTCAACTTAACCAAACATGCTGAGAAACAAAGAAAATTTTCAGTTAAAAGATAAATGAACACATGGAACATCATAAATCAAAAGGGAGTGGTCAGACCATAAAAAATAGTTTCTTGATGTTTTTCTGGCTCAGGTTTGACCCTTCACTACTTTAGTTCATCTGCTCACTTCAGTAAAATAAGTATCTGAATATCAGGTACTGGAATATTCAGAATTAAACCTATTATATTACTGAAATTTATATTTGTTTGGGCAGATGCCATTCCATTTGTAGTCATTAACTTCTATGCAAATAAAGGTATCTCCTGAAAGAGTTAAAATGTGTACATGGAAGTCGTTATAGCAAATGGTTTTGAAGGTTTTCACAGAGTAAATTGCTGCTAAGTGAATTTTGGCAAGTTGCATAAGCTAGTAGTGGAGAGTCAGGTTGGAAATAGCCATTACAAATACTGAAATCTGATTACAGACTGAGAAAAAGTGCTAATTTACTTTTTCTGTTCTTTTTCATATCTCTGCGAGGATCCTGATATTTCTCTTTTCAAGTCTCTTTTTAGAACATTTTCTCAGAAGCAGTTTTTAGTTCTTAATTTTAAACCAAAGATAGTGTTTTGTATCAATTGGAATTCAAAAACTTGGCAATGCAGGAAGATATGGTACATAATCCTAAATGTAATTTACAAATTAACAAGGCAAACTATTCATGGACAAATAGGCAGACAGATTTCAAAATCAGGAAAAAAAAAAGTTTCTGAATGGGGGAAAAAATCAATTTCTAAATGAATAAACTGCATTTCACTAATTTCCTGGGTTTTCTACTGCAAAGGCAAAGTTAAGTCTGATTTGCAGCCATTACTCAAATGTTACTGTTCATTTCAACTTACCTAGTATAGTAATGATAAAAGAACAAATAAAAGCACATATTGAAGGAAGCTAGGTCAGTCCAGGTTTTCCTACTGTAATTAGTTTTTTAAATTTGCTTCACATACTCCTCTACATTTATTTCCTGAGGGTACTGTGTGTGTTCCCAGCCCTGTAATACCAAACAACTGTACTTCAGATTCTCAAAGCACAGAAATATTCTGTATAAATTAGGGAGAAAATTCATGTTAAATCTTTTCCACTGAATTTTATGTGTCACTTCTGTCATACCTTGTTACAATTAAAGATTAAGTTAAATGCTTTTCACATGGCAGCACGTAGAACCAGGGGAAATGGGATCTCTAGTAGACATTCTACTCAATTAAAGGCTGATGATACAATGGGAGTATGAGGAATAATTCAGGTGATCATTTAATCAGGATGGATACTGCTTTTTGAAGGCAGAGTTCTAACTAAATATGATTTTTAAAAAGGTTTGGCTTAGCTTACTGGTTTTAGTTAACTTCATTAAATTGATTATCATTACTCTTCTGTTGCCACAGATATGTCTATGTGTGTATATATGTCTGTGTCCATTATTGAATGAATCTTTATCTTTAAATACTTTTTTTTAGGACTTCAGCATACTTTTTGTTGGTTTAAATACTTTTCCAAATATGCTATCCTTTTCTACATTTATTACAAGACTTAAGAAATGAGGACATTACTATTGGAATGTTTCTTGCTAGGATGCTCTAATCCAGAAATGTAGTGCTGCTTAGCAGAATTGTAGTGAACTCTCACCCTGAGAAATCTAATTCCTGTGGCTTATCATTAGCAATCCTGATTCTTCCCAGAAGAAACCACAAAAATCTTGCCCATAGAAGAAACCACAGAAAATAAGCAGCAGCCTCTAGATGTGATAGTAGAAATTACACAATTCCTGTTCACACAGCAAAAAATACTCACGCTGAGATCCTTAGAAAATAGGGATAAGGGTATTTTTTTTTTAATAATACAAGGTCTAATCTAACCATGCAGTTTTGCAATAATACAAGAGAGTGGAAATATTGAGGATCCAGATGCATCGTGGTCGTACCAACTTGAACAAAACAGTGCTCCAGTGTGTGCTATGGCTTTTCTAACAGGATATTTGCTATTGCAGTGGTGGTTGAAATACACTAAAAAAATGGAGTACATTAAATACTGTGAGTGTTTGATGCAGCATATAAAAATAATAATTATTTACCTTTGAGATTTATTAGATTTTCATTTAACTTTATCCATCAATAAAATTCAAGAGTTAAATTAAATTTAAGTAAGGTTCCTTGCTTGAAAATTATAGGAAGGAGGTGAGGATTGAAAAATAGAGCATATACAGGAAAAAATGACAAAAAGGAACAGCCAGCTACATAAAGATCTTGCTATTTGAAAAAACAAAATATCTAATTGGTAATATTAAGATACTAGTTGCTAGTTTAGTGCTGTCGCTGGCAATTAAGTGATGAGATGTTTAAACACTAATGTCTTGAAAATTGGTTAAAATGCATGAAACCAACACTGCTCTGAAATCAGGAGGAGTGGAGAAATAAGTGAAAAGATAGTTCAACATTTTAATAGTATAGTATATGAGAAAACTCAATTAAAAAGACATATAATAATTGGGGTTTGCTGAGGAGCAAAATAGGTAAAATAGTCAGTGTCAAGCAAACCTTCTGACTGAGAAATACTGTTTGTCTTTTCACATGCAGAAGGATGCACAGTCATTCCCTGAGTTCATGCTTCTGCTGGAATAACAGCCAGTGTTACTGACAGGAACAATGACAATTTTGAGTTGTGAATCCTTGGGAGATGCAGGTCTGTTTGCATCTGTAGTTACCTAAGTTCAGCTCAGAGATCCAAGTACCAAGCCTAGACTCAGGATAACTGAAATTGCAGTGGGTGGATGTTTTTAGCCTCCCACAATATATGTGAGCATGTAATGTGTAAGTATAGATGTGTGCACATACACAGAAATGAAAGTGCAATTTTCAAAACCATCTGTTCAGCTCCTGCTGACTTAAAAAAAAAAAAAAAAAAAAAGAAAAGAAAAGAAAAAAAAAAAAGAAAAAAAAAAGAAAAAAAAAAGAAAAAAAAAGAAGAAAGATAAAATAGTAGTTTTTTGGAAGGATGGCCAGAGCCAGAGTTCATTCCAACAGAGATCATAAGCTTATTTCTACAAAGAAAATGTTTTTCCCTGGAAGCTTAAGGGACTGAAGAATGAGAGGTTCTGCCAAGGCTAGCCAAGTGTTATCCAGCTGGTGTAGAGCTGGGAAATAGCTTATTGCTTTGATGAACTGCATTAAAGCATGGTCTACAGGCTTTTTGCTTTTCTATTTTTGAGACCTTAGTAGGATGTGTAACAGTTCTTCCAGAAGTGGGAGCATGAGTCATGTATGGCACAAACAAGTGAGCTCTGGTGGGGTGTGTACCTTTTGATGCTTAAAAGGCACACAACCTGTGTAAACACAACCCCTGAGTGGAACCAAAATTTCATCCTTTATCTCTCCCTGCTGATTTTTGTTTTGGCAAGCTGTTGTTATCATCCCATAGGGAATAGAGCTATAGTTTTTCTGTAAGGTGATGGGATAGAATTTCACTGATAACAAAGGTTAGTGGCAAGTTTTGTCTTAGCCAAGAGAAAATAGATTTCATGCTGGTTAACTGAATCATCTGTGTTTTCAGATATCTAATCAGGAAACAGAATGGAGAAACAAACAAACAAAAAAAGTAGAAAAATAATTAAGTAAAATATGGATGAAAAGTCAGAAACACCAAAGCATGGCTGAATAAAAAAAATCTGAGTAAATTTTGAAAGTAATATTTCATGCTTCCAACTTTTGTACTTTTGAGCCACTAAATAGACAATTTATGAAAAAAATAGAGCAGAGGTCACTGAGGTTCTGGTCAGGATTATGGACACTGCTGGCTGCAGCCATGATTTGAAAGTTCAGGTGTGTACAGCTATGTGACCACTCTGCCAGAACGTGGGAAGGGGCATTTCCTGAGCTCAGGAAAATGGAAGGTGACACTTTCTGTAAAGCCTTTTCTACTCTGAAGTAAGTCCACCCTTCTTATTCTGTAGTTTACAATGTGTGCTGATGCATTAGTATTCTGCAAGGAGGCCATGGTTTGGCACATACCTGTTACAATCTTCTCCTTGCACATTTCTGATTTAGTTGCTGATAGTTTGACAAGAAATTGCACATCTGCACAGGCTTCATTAATGCAGAAGAATACTTGGGAGACTTAGCCCTCTTAGAGTCTGCATACCTTTTTGAAACATGGAACAGAAAAGTTTGAGTTTCTTCTCAAGGTGTAGGCTGCATGGAGATAGAAGAATCTCAGGCTACCAGATGGTTACATATTCCCAGTTACATTCCATGTGGAAAAAAGTGAGGCAGAAAAAGGGAATATTATAGAAAAAGAGAGGCTCTCACAGCAATGTTTTCCTGGCTTGGAATTTTCTTTCCTCCCTTCCTTGTAAAACTCAAATTGTTAATTGTATGCATTGAAGGAGAAAATTATTTTGCATCCTCACTGAAGACAAAAACCCTTGTTGTATTAAATCTGGAATAGAGCATCAGTTTTCAATTTGACCTGTATATAAAAAAAGCCACAGAACTGTGACATAATTCAGTTTATGAGGAAATGCATCAGGGTGGAGTAGAAAAAAGCCTTCTGTTAGACATAAGTAAGGCTGAAGAGATTTTAAAGAAATAGTACATATTTTTCTCTTCTGGAAATGTGACTTGTGCTAAAGAAAGTACATTTTTCTTTTCTGTCTGATAAAACCCATGTGCCCTGAAGTTAACCCAATTATATCTCAACATACCAAAGGCTTGGGGAAAGACTTCAGCCTTCTCCTTCAGGGCCTTCCTAAGTGCTAGAAAACTGTTTTATGTCATATTTCAGTACAAAAGATCAACTTATTAGAAAAAGTTGAACAATAAATGAGTATATGAACAATAAATGAGTATAACAAGTTTGGCCAGCACAGCAAATTACTTCTATTTATTCTAGTATTATTTGTTAATAAGATGAACTCTTAAAGATACCTGTATAACAATCATTGTCCCAGGGCCAACAGACCTTCCTCGCTATGAATTTAAATGTTTATTCAGTTCTGCTGTGTGTATTAATTCATGTTTCAGTTTACTGGAAAATTTTGTAGTTTATAACTAGCTGCTGTAGGATTGGATTGTTGATGTTCTCGTGAAAGTAAATGTCAAGAGAAAGTACTTGAGTAATGCCAACATCTCTACTAAGGAAAATTATTTTGTTCAGTGGGTCTCTAGCACATGAGACTTACTGTATTCTGATGTTATGATGCATTTATAGAAAAGCCTTAATTCATAAATGACGTTGTAGTATTTTAACTTATCCTTGATGAAGCCATTTTGCAGTAAAATTCTCAGTCTCCCTTGTCTTGGTTTGGAAAGAGGTACCTGCCAGGGAAAGCTGGAGTTTCCCTTGGAATGGGGAATGTAAACCCCTCACCCCCACCAAATTATAATTTTCCAATTAAGGGCTTTCAGGCAAAGATTTGGGAATAGGAATAACAGTTCTTTACTAGGAATATTAACAATACAAATGTAGTAGAAAACAAAACCAACCAACCAAACCAAGAAAACAAACAAACAACAATTTTGGAGAACTCTGACAGAGTCAGAGCTACAACCTGACACCCTGTTGGTCAGGGTGTTGGAAGCAGTCCAAAAGTGAGTCCTCCTGGAGTGGCAGATGTGGTTCTGTTGAAATAGAGATGATTCTGTAGAAAAGGGTCCAGTGATGGTGAGAAGGGTCCAGTCTTCCTCCAGGAATCGGGTGAAGCCAGATGCCTTTGTGTTCCTATGTCTCAGTTTTTTCCAGGTAGGAATGGTTGGCTCCCCTCACTGAGTGGAGCATCTCACACTAGGATGATGGAATGTGGATGTACTGCTTTGTGGATGTACTGCTTTGGGGAAAAGAACAGCTTGGGGAGTCTTAATGGCCCATTGTGAAAAGAGATAAGAAACACTGCCCCACCTGGTTTAACAGCTGGCCCATTATCAGAGGGCACCCGCCCCCCTCCTCCCAGAGTTACAAGAGATAAAGAAAAGCATCTCCCCAACTGCTTTCAGCAGATGAAATAGAATACACATTTTTGGTTCCATAACCCAAGACACGCTCCCGTGTCACCTGCCCACAAACTGCTTTGTTCAGACCTGCAGCTGTTCTGCCTGACAAGCTTGAAGTCATGTGGAACAGAAGTATTGAACTGCTGCATCCTTTCCCTAAACAGCTCAATCACCTTGGTCCTTTCTATCTTCTCCAAGCGTACTTGTGAAATTAATAGAAATTTCTGTTTGAAAACTTTACCTTCTTTTATTTGGGTTGAAACTGGTAAGGGATTCAATTTGTGAATGGGAAGCAGGAATGCAAGACAGGAAATATGGGTTCTGTCACTGTGCAAGTCCTTTAACCACAGGAGAAAAAGCAGGTCCTAGGGATCTATGGACAAAGTACAAATATCAAACCTTCCCTAGCCCAGGACTCTGAAAATACGAGACACATTAGGAAGTGCTTTTTATAATAGCATCACATAGAACACTTCACTGCTAAAGCCAGTAAGTACCATGATACCTTAAACCTAGTGGAAGACAATGGCTGCTAAAAATAATAATGACACCTATTAAATAGAAATTGCACCCACTGAAGAAAAAGAGCTAAGACAAGTGCAGACTGATGGGGGAAAGTTTACAGGCTGTTTGTCACAGCCTCAAATCCCAAACTAATTAAGGAATAACATAACATGGTAACATGATCCAATACCTTATGCTTGGCTGTGATTATCCTCTGCCAAAAAATTCTGAATTATGAAAGGGGGCATTTTGGAGATGAGAAAGAAAAAAAAGTTTCAGTCTCAGAAAGAATCAGTTTGTGTAATAGTTCAGAATAGTTCAGACCATGATTGCATATCCTTGGTCTGCCACATGTCATGTCTGACCAGGAGAATTTTTAGCTTTCTCCAGTTTAATTTCTAGTCTGCAAAATGAGAATAATTCATTAGCAAATTGTATAAACAAATATATAGATTAGATCTATTTTCTATGCTCACTTCGAATTTGAAGCAACTATTTCACAGCACTACAGTCAAATGATAAAATTAAATAATGGCATTGAATTATAAGGACAGATGAAGCAGAAAAACTGACCAGAACAAAAACCAATAAATATACCAAAGATTTAATGTCACTAGACAGAAATATAAAAACAAATAAGACAAACTGACAAGTAAACCAGATGAGTTCTACTGGTAGAACAAATACCCACATAGATCAAGCCACTACAGGTCTCATATTATTTAACTTACTAGTTTTGTAGTTCTCATGGGCATCCTCAGGTTTTAAGTGACTTTTGTTTAGCTGCCTGCTGTGCCACATGATAGCACCAAGTGCTCCTGAAATGCAGCCAGCCTCGAGAGTAGAGCAGTTGCATTTGTGCAGAGTTGCAATCCAGTGTGGTTTGGGTTAGCTCAGGTGTCTCAGCCACTTGAGCTTTGCACAAATACTACAACTGAGAGCACAGTGAATGGGCTGTCTTATTGAGTCTCTAATTAGGGAAGAGAAGACAATGAAAATGGAAGGCAATAAGCCAACCATTGTAGAAAGAAGTGTTTGAAAGCAACACATAAAGTAAGGAAATAGAATCTTTGAGAAGGTTTAATAAAATTGAACAATTTTCTTACATGCTTATTGAGAATCTATTGAACCACTTTAGGCATGTTGTGAAAATTAAGATGTAAACAGTCATGTTTAGGGCTTAAGCAAATTATTAAGGACCACTATGAGATAAATCACTAAAGCAGGTTAGGAATATGCACAATTTCATTCAAGGCAGTGGGACTGTTCGTACTCAAAGATGAAGTGTACATCAGTGCTCCACTGGCTCAGAAGCTCGTGGTTCAGTGGTAGAAGTTCAGCTGTCTTCTTTTTAAGGTGTCTATTATGCCTTGCTCTTCCTTCCCTCTAATGCATAAGTTACTATCAAAGGCAGGATATTATGATGCAGGGACAACTGGTCTCATCCAATAACTTGTTTATGTTCTTATATTTTCCTGTGAAGAGTCAATTGGTCAACATTTTGTTTTCCATTCTCTGTAGTACATTGAGGAAAAAGGAATTATGAGCCCTATCTTCTGCATGGTCTGTTTGACCTCTCTGAAAAAAAGAAGACTTGTTCCCACTGGGAAATGTCAATTACTAGACATATATATCCTAGGAACAGACACTTTTAAAAATGCTATATAGTATCCAGGTTTTTTAAGTAGCCAGGAAAATAATTTCATTCTTCAGCAGTGATGTCACTGAGCTTGTAGTCCAAATGGTGTTCTCATTCTTGGCAAGGAACATTAAACAAAGAATGTATGGTTTTCAAATGCTACTCAGATTCAGTAAAAAGCATTTACGCAAACAAAAGATGTTGTTTTGTCTAGAAACTGTTGTTTATCTTTAGAATGGAGCCATGTTAATAGTTTTGATATGCTCAAATGTGAGGTCCTAGATGCACAGAATAATCAAATTCTGTTCATCTGCCTAAAAGCATTGTCATCCTGTGACCTGAATTAGGACTGTACTAAAGCCTCAGACCCCGAGTAATCTGTGCAAAAACTAAATATCATAGAAGGTTTTTTCATTCTTACTTTCTATGGAAAGTATAATTGTCTTTATCAGTATTAGCTGTATTTTTTTGAAATGTCTAGAGAAAATATATGTATTATACATATACATATAAGTCATGCTTCATGTTGTATCAATATACTAATTTACTGATGTCTTTTTTTTCTGGAATCTTGAAGGAGATTTACATTGAAGAGACCATGAGTTTTGGTTCCAAGTGGTTTATGTCCACATCCAAAAGTCATTAAAGTCAGCAGTGGGGTCTCAGTACTTTTGGTATCCTCTGTTTTCTCATCAAGTGCTTATGATTTAAGCAAAGGATATGATGGTATTGAGAGACAATGTAGAGTTATCTTCGTATTCATGTCACAGCAAATAAACAGAGACCAAAACTTTTGGTTGAGAGTATTATCCCTAATAGTAGGTAAGAGTACACAAATAGGTATGAAGTAAAATGAACAATGTATTCCTCTGATGATTTACTTGACTGCCAACAGGAACTTTCAGTTTTAGCTTTTCTGTTTTTTTTTTTTCTAAACATTTATATTTCATTATAGGACAGTGTATGGTGCTGTTTTTGCATGGAGCTGTGCTTTTGTACTTGGAAGTCATTCCTGGGAGAATGATAGAGCACTCTAACAGATTGCCCAGAGCAGATGAGTCTTGATTCTCAGAGATAATCAAAATTCATCTGGATACAGCCCTGAGTGGCCAGCTCTAAGTGGCTCTGTTTGGCTGAGGGAGTCTCCACATGATTTCCAGAGGCTGCTTCCAAACATAATCATTCTGTAATTTTGTGATTTCATTTCTTGTCTCTAAAAAAATGAAAGGAGCATTTTTTTTCTTCATTTAAAATATTCCTTTGTGTATTTAGGTGTCTTTTATCTCAATATCACTGTAGCACTCAGAGGAACAGAGAAGGAACATCTGTACATCAGCTATGTACCAGCCAGTTCTAAAGCACAACCTCAGGGCCATTTGGATAACTGTGTAATTTAGCAAGGCAAGTGAGACTTTTTAAGCCACTTCTGTAGTAGTAGACAATCAAAATGGATGGTTAGTTTCCATATCTTGGTTCCTCCTTGCTTTAATTTCTTCTTCCATGTTATTAAATTAGTCTCAAAAGGTCTTGGAGAGAGAAATGCAAAAGGAAAAACAAAAAATAACAAAAAGGAGGAGAAGGAAAAAAAATGAAGTAAAATGAAAGAAAGGTTAATTTACTGCTGTGAAGTAACAGTGTCCACTGACAACAAAACACTCCGATGGAGTAAAATTCTTCTATGTAAAACCAGGAAGTTTTAATCCCTTCTGGGAAGAGTTAAGGTTCCAAAAGTCTTGTAATATAGTCAAAATTTACTCAGTAGTGTTACTCTGGGCAGAATTAATCAATCTACCATCATAATGAGTCAACCCATATACAAAAAGGGTAAGTTTTCCAAAGCAATTTTTTTCTCAGCAATTACACATTATTGGTAGCTTCAGGGGAGCAGAACCAATATCTTTCTATCTTTTAAATGGGAAAAAGCACTGTGCTGTTCTGAAGGCAAACCAGCTAGAGGAATTAACTCCACACAAATATGCTGTGAGAGATTCCAAGTCAGAACTACAATTTAATAGGGAAAATTACAATGAAGGCAACAGTACAGAAACACTGGTTTAAACCAACAATGTCAGAATACAAGCTGGCACCCCGTTGGTCAGGGTGGTGGCAGCAGTCCGATTGGAGGGATAGATGTGGTCCTGATGAAGAGGTGATCCTGTAGAAAGGTCTGGTCCTTCTCTGGAGGTCCAGTGGTGATTATTGGGAGCTCTTGTCCTCTGGGCACCCAATGGTGTCCCAAGCCCCAGATCATATCCAAGTAGGAAGGTTCATGCCACCCCCATGGCAGGGCATTTCACAATGATGTAATTCTCTGAGTCATTCTGGGGAGTCCTTGGTGGCCCATTAGCAGAGATAGCCCCCCTTTAAGCTGAGTGTGCATTGGGCAGCTGTTGCAATGACTGACCAGTAACAGCTCTTCAGAAGGTGATGTAGGTGGTGATAGAATACACACCTGACATTGTAACCCAAGCCAAGCACTCCAAGATGCATAAATAGTACTATCAGACTGCAATGGAAGCAGTCCTATGAGACAGAGAAGGAAAGGTACCAGTGCTTGGGAGACAAGGAAGGTGGTTTTTTGTCCTCTCCTGCTGTGAGATACTGATGTCCTCCAGCTGAGTTAGAATATTCCAAATTGTTTTAGAATATGAAGAGCAAATCTATACCCCTGTGGACCCCCAACTTCTTGAGAGTATGGAAACTGTATCACTTACAATTTGTGGCAGCCATGAAGATGTGTATATTCTGCACAATTTGCTGTTTAAAATGGTGAGAAGAAAAAGATCCATTTTCTTCCATCTTTTCAACTTGTGCTTTTTGTATTCAGTGACAGACTCCAAGATCTAGTTGCTTATTTTCAGTTGTTATGAGAGGCCTCTTAAACAAAAATGTTGATTTGCCCGTGTCACATTCCAGTCCACAGAGTCTTCCCAGTGATTAGGAAATAATAAACTTTCCTAGAGCATGATACATAATCTTTTCATCATCTATAAAGCAATCCTCCTGATATAAATCTGAATCTTCTGTTTCTGAGAATCTGAGGCAATTGCGTATGATAATTTTGGAGTTCATTATGCCAGTTCCTAATTTAGCACTAATATTTTTTTGAAAAAGTGCTAAATAACAAGCAGTGATGCTTGCTTCATATGTGTTTATATAGTTTATATAGTTTATATAGTTTTGCCCAAGGTTATTCTTTCTCTCCCTGGCTGCCTGTCATGTAATAATTCTCTGTCATCTAATTAAGTCGTAACCTGAGATCACATAAAGCCATTCAATGTGTCTATTGAATTTGGCCCAATCTGTGAAGATAATGTACGAGAGAGAGAGAGAGGTGTGAAAATACTAGGGGAAATTTAATTTCATCTTTAAAAGTATTTTAGACAATCTATCTTCCTTTTTTTCTGTTTCTTTATTTTTATTAGCCTTTAATGTTTGCCCTAGAAGAAGCCTTTTGATCTACAAAGATTATACCAGCTCAATTATAAATCTCTCAGCAGAGTTAAATGTTAAAGGAAGTTGCAGTAATGCAGTTGGAGTAACATAGAGCAGGCATGGATAATTTTGACGTGCCAAGGTAAAAACTGGTTTGCAAATGTGACAGCCTGCTGAACAGAGCAATGTCTGACACATTCCCCTGACACTGGCTCCCTGGGATGGAACAAAATGCAGGAGCATCACCGTGGCAAGCATTTGCCATTCATTGCTAAGGCATGTCAGGTTTTCTATTGTGCAGAGAACAGTTGTTAGCTGATGGTGAGGTGTGGCATTTGTACTTGGAGTTACAGTGTTTGGGTAGAGAAAGGAGGGATTTCTAATGGGGTTCTTCACTTACAGAAGTTTCTTCTTAAGGAAGATTCTTGTCTTTTGGAAAATTCTTTCATCCCTTATTGTATGGTGCACTGAAGAGGTGGGCAAACAATTTCAAATGTGCACTGGAGGGAAATAAGCCTCTGTTATCAGAGACTGCTAAGTGTTCCTAATACAGCAGTTTAGTAGAAGCATAACTGGTGCAGAATTGAGGCTTAGGCTTTGTGCTCAGGCTTTGAGCTTAAAGGTTTTCCACACTCAGTTCTTACATCTGCATATAAAATGTTATGGAGAACTGAATATCTACTTCTGTACATAGAGCTAATAGATTGGGTGGAGAACAGACACTATTTGATTTATTTGAATTATACTGAATGGATGTTGGATTTTGCTAATATTTTAGACCAAAAATATTTTTTGAAAAAGTTGGTGGTTTTTGTTTTTGTTTTTGTTTTTGTTTTGGGGGGGGGGGTTGTGGGTTTTTTTGTGGTTTTTTTTTTTTTTTGTGTGTGGGGGGTGTTTTTTTGTGTGTGTGTTTTGTGGCGGGTTTTTTGTTTTGTTTTGTGTTTGTTTGTTTGTTTGTTTGAGAAACCCTGCAAACAAATCAGGTCTTTAACTCACTACAGTCTCAAATGATTACAGCAAATTTTAAGTTAGAAAAAACAAGCAAAAACAAACACACCATTTTTTTTTTCTTATGCCATGGTGCTCATTATTTGTGTGTGTATTATTTTTATTATTTTAACTACTAAAGGCCAAAAAGTTCTTCAGTCATGTACACAGCTTTTGTTGACAAAGCCCCAGCAATTGCCCCTAAAATATTCTGATTTTCAGGCTGTTGCTTTTCATCCTGCCTTGCATCCGTGCCGACTGGACTTACAGTATGGATGCTGTAATTGGAACATGCTCCTCGCTGTCTTGAGTAGTTTTCAGAGCAGTGTTTTCCAAGTGTTTGTGACACTTACCATATGGTTTCCAACTTCAGCGCTGGCCAAAGCCTGGCTGTCACCAACAGACATGAACAGCACAGCTTCAGAAACTCACGTTCTTTATTCCTTGTGTCTTGCATCAGTTCTCTTTTGCAAAACCTCTGCACTGAATTACTCTTCATTAAAAGAGGAGAAATTGAAATCAAGTGTTCTATACATGTATTAAACTGCTGCCCACGCACAGGACAATGACCTGCATCTTCTCTACCAGCACTGGTTATCCTTTTATACCCCTTGAATTTACTTTACAGTATTTTTGATGAATGACTTAGGGTTGATATTCATAAATGAATGACAAACTGAAGATACTAAGAGGGAGTAAGCAGCTCAGCTATTATTACAAACAAGACAATTCTCTGAATACTGCCATCTTCCTGTTAGCCTGTGCTCCATTTGTGTGTTTACCTCTCACTGTAGTTTTCTGTCTTAAATTTTAGTCAGGAGTATTTTGGCCCATGTATATTTTTGGTCTGTAAAAGGCTTTCTGTTTCACATTTTGTCCTACATGGTGGAGTTTTAAATATATTTAAGTGCTAATTCATGTTGAATGCAGAAAGAATTAAATGCCTTTATAAATATAGTGGCTCAATGTAAATAATAATTAGAAATTTATCTAATACATTTGGAATATCATGATCCAGACAGTAGTTTTTTATGTATTGATCTTGCACCATAGGGAGCTTTCATGGATGGGCCTAGGAGACTTGATGTGCTTTAGACAGTAGAAAAAGAGTATTTGTTTGGGTCCTGCTTTCAGGTGACTATAAGCCAGTGTTGTGTGGAAAGGATACAGGGTAGTATAGCTGGCTGTGGGTATCACTTTAAAAAGGTAACTGTTAATGAATGCATTTATTTCTGAATCAATCTTTCATAGAGAAGGAAAATATTCACAGTTAAATGCTGTGTTTTTCCTTGAAGGTTTTGGCAAGTACTTTTTTTATCTGGCTAGAAAGGGTTCAAATAATGGTATGAGTTTTCTTCCTAGACAACTTCTGTTTTCCAAGTTTCTAGGTTTTCATAATGAATTAATTAGTCCTTTTTCTTCTATGAATTAAAGAAAAAGAATGAATTGTTTGACTTTACATTTTTGGCAAAACCTGTGATTTTGACTTACAGAACGGTACATTCCAGTGAAAGTAAAAGCCAAGCAATCCAGTTTACCACTGATGTAAATAGAATCATTAAGGTTGGAAAAGGTCTCCAAGATCATCAAGTCCAAATCAAGGCAGCTTCATAGCATCATGAAAGTGTAGAATGTTGAGGGGTTGGAATGCACCTTAAAAATCATACAGTCCCAACCTCCCCTAACATGTGCAGGAATACCTCCCACTAGAGCAGGTTGCCTCAAGGCTTTGTCAAAGCAAACCAGCCTGGCTTTGAACACTTCCAGGGATGGGGCAGCCACAACCTCCCTGAGCAACTGCCTTTCATTGCCATATTGCCCCACATTTGTAATACAGTACTTGTTTGGGTTTGGAAATTTGTTCCTGTTTATAATGTGCAGTGTTCTATTCCATGCAGAATTCAGTTATAAATTCATAATAAAAATTAAAATGGGGAAACCTAACTCAGTATGATCTCTGTAAGAGGATCAAGAGGCTTTTGCCTTATGGACCTGTGGGTGATCTTTCAGAGGATCAGTGCAGTTGTGGACCATGTTATTTTCTGCATTTTGGCCACAATAACCTCCTGCAAAGCTCTGTGCTGGGGTCGGTGTGTCTGGCAGTGCCCAGGCAGAAAGGAATCTTGGGGTACTGGTGGAGAGCCGACTGAACACGAGCCAGCAGTGTGCCCAGGTGGCCAAGAAGGCCAATGGCACCTGGCCTGGATCAGGAATGGTGTGGCCAGCAGGAGCAGGGAGGTCATTCTTCCCCTCTACCTGGCACTGGTGAGGCTGCACCTTGAGTGCTGTGTCCAGTTCTGGCCCCTCAGTTCAGGAAGGATGTTGAGATGCTTTCAAGATCGAGTCCAACCCAGCGCGTCCAGAGGAGGCAACGAGGCTGGTGAGGGGCTTGGAACACAAACCCTGTGAGGGACAACTGAGGGAGCTGGGGTTGTTTAGCCTGGAGAAAAGGAGACTCAGAGGTGGCCTTATCACCATCTCCAACTCCCTGAAAGGTGGCTGTAGCCAGGTGGGGCTCGGTCTCTTTCTCCAGGCAGCAACTGCAGAACAAGAGGACACAGTCTCAAGTTGTACCAAGGGAAACACAGGTTGGATATTAGGAAAAAGGTTTTTACAGAAAGGGTGATAAAGTACTGGAATTGTCTGCCTGGGGAGGTGGTGGAATCACCATCCCTGGATGTGTTTAAAAAATGACTGGATGGATTAGTTGAGGTGTTAGGGCTGGGTTGGACTCAATCTTGAAAGTTTCTTCCAACCTAGTAATTCTGTAATCTGTGTTATTTCAGGCCACAGTCTGTGTAGATGGCAGTGCATTTAAAGAGGTCTGTCACTGAGAGCTTTTAAGAAAATTAATCAGCACAGACCAGAAAAGAAGGTCCTTGCTTAGCTAAACAGTCACCTAAAATATTGACTAAGGAGGATAAGCCTAAAATGTCGTTTTTACAATGAGTGATCATTTGCAAATTTCAGGAGTGGTCTGTGCTAAGATCTACTCTCTTCAGTGTATGCAGAAATTACCTAGAAGCAGATGTGAACATTGAGATTAAAAGTTTGGAAGATACTGAGTTATTCAGGATAGAGGGAAAAAGAGAAGATGGTAAAGAAGAGCTTATAGAACTAAATGACCAGGCAATAAAATGTCAGCTGAAATCCAGAGTAAATAAATGTGAAATCAAACACATGGCAAAAACAACTCTGGAGTCACATAAAACTGAACCAGCTGTTCCCACATAAAACAGTGATTCATTGCTCAGTGACAGTCATAAAACCAAATCAACTGTTAGGCATTTTCAGGGCTGAAAACAAAACAGAGAACACCATTATGCCACCATGTACCTTTATAGTTCCGTCATGGTTTTTTGGATATTGTGCAAATTCTGATGCCTTGATCTCAACAAGGAATGTATTAAAACTTGAAAATATTCAGAGAACACAAAAAAATGTAACAAAAGTATGGAGTTTCTCTAGAAAGGATGGGTTACTAGGCTACCCATTTTTAATTCAGAAAAGAGTGATTTAGAGGGTTGATAGGAAATTCATAGGATCCTAGCTTTCACAGGGATAGTTGATGCAGGTCAGCTGTTCACTGTTCCTTTTTAATAAAAAAAGGTTAAAGACCATCAAAGGAAGCTTTCTTCAGAACAATACAGTATGGCAGTTCTTTATGCAAAGAGTAGTAGCCCCGTGGAACTGCTCACCAGGAGGCATTGCAGATGCTCATATTTATGTGGATTTTAGGGGGAAGTGGACAAACACTTAGAAGAAGAGTCCACTAAAGATTACTAAACAGAAAAAAATCCGGTAAGCTTAGGAAATCGTGTGACCTGCATTTAACTGGAAAACTGAGGGACTTCTGAAGGAAAATTCTGTTTTTTCTCTGTTGCTCTTCACTGAGCATCCACTTACAGCTACTGGTAGAAAAAAAGATACCAGTCTAAACAGCCCCCTGGCTTGAATTCCTGTTCCTAAGAAATGCAGATAAAGCGTTTCTTTTTAAAAACAATGAAGACCAAAATCACACAATTTATGACCAAAATCACCTGTTAGGGGCATGTGGTGCACTATATTATTAGATTGTTTAGATATCCAAGCAAGAATTTAGATCTGATATTTTCATAAAATACAAAGGGCCTTAGTGACTTCCAAAATTACTTGAAGGGACTTAATGGCTTCCAAATCTGACCAAATTGCAGTCTGGTTTAGACCTTTCATTGTATGTGTTACCCTTGCAAACTGGGGCATAAAAAACTATACAGAAGATATCAGAGAGTACTGATCACAGTAAAAATTACATTGACTTTGGCACTCTAATTAGGGATTTATGTCTTCTGTTAATTTTTTTAAGGTTATTGGTCTGCCATACATATTTTCAATATAGGGTAGAAGCTCATGTTTCTTTTTTAAAAGGAGACATGAGAAAAAGGAGTACAAAATCAGTTAATGTAAGTAGTGATTTTCCAGGAAACATGACTGCCCTGTAAATACGTTGTGTTGTTCATTCAAGCAGACTAGTGCTTTCTTTATTTGCTGACTCATTGAGGCTGCTATAACATTCCAGAATGGGAAACCCTTTTGAAGGGTTATTTCTGAAGAACCAACTGGGGCTTGGCGTTTTTTTGTTTCAGCTAAAACTCAACAAAAAATTATGTGGTTCCTTAAGGCATATATTTCTCAAAACTACCCAGCTTAAGATCTAGAAGAATATTGCTGTACAAGATTATAATAATGCTTTCAAATACTTCATCTGAGAATTTATGTATGAATGGGCATTCCCAAAGCATATGTGTTGGATTAACATTCAGTCCACCACAGCCACAATGCAGCTTCCTTAAATGGATTCCAGGGATTTAAGAAAAGTATATTTTACATTATTAACTTAAGCTTAGTTCTATTAACAGTAATTAATCCTCTTTTTTGTTCAACTTCATGAGATTTATGCAAATTTAGGATTTTGAAAATAATATTTTTATATTAGCATAAAGCTACTAATGAAGGGATAAATAGGGGAATCACTCTTCACTGTCTATTCTATGAAAATTCCCTGTCTATCCAGAGGCTAGCATGCTGTCCATCATTAACATACCAGCTTGATTCACAATTAAATGAGGCTTATAGCTGGCACCCTAGGATGCTGAATTCACCTAAAGACTCCTGCTGACTGATTATGAAATTAATGTATTTTTATATATGTACAAGTATATGTTATGTCTAGCAATACAGTACAGCATTTCTGACAAAATTAGGGATTTTCTTACTACACTAATTCTTTTGTTTATATTATTTGTTGTTTGCAGTATATATTTACCCCAAATAAAAACAACAACAACAACAACATTCTATAAACATAGCAAAGCACTTTAGTTCTTAATGTCAGACTAACATGTAATGAAGTAATATCACATTGTATGCAGCAGCCTATTTCTTGGTCTGCCTATCTAGTAAATAAGAAAGTGCAAGATTTCAAATTTTCTGAGTTGGAATAAGTGTATTTTTGAAGCTTGGAGTGAAGGAGGGAACATTCACTAAGAATTTTTCTCCCAACATCAGTGCATCTAAGACTCAAGTCTAAATTACAAGCAGCATAGATCATAATTTTGTTATTTTAATTTTTCTCATCCTTTAGCTATAATAAACAATGAAAGTAACCATCTTTCAGGATGGCATTCAGATTTTTTTTATATTCTAGCATATTAGTTGAATCCTCAGACAGATTGCATCACTTCCTGTGTATTGGGCATGCATTCATTCATTCTTTCATTCCTTCAAACAAGTTTTCTTGTTCAGTTAACAGCACTGTACTTTGGAGCTGCACTTGTGTTTAAATTCCTGCTGCAGTGGAGATTTGTTTGCTGAAGTAACATATGCTACTTTTGACATAACCAAACCATTTCTGTCTTGCCAACAGATGATATGTGTTTGGATTCAGGCAAATTGCCAAGGAGGCTCCACTGTATTACCTTTCTTGCCCTGTTTAAAAGTTGCCCTGAATACATCAGAGGGGCTAGGCAAATCTGTTTGAAATTTAGATTCTAAAGGGGCTGTAAAGGGCTGATTTAGGAGCAATGAAAGTTTTAGTCTAGAGTAGAAATTGCATTCCCTTGTTTTCTTTGCCCCACAGGGGAGATTAGAGACCTGTGCCTGTGTGGATATCTTTTAATATGAACTGGATGTAGTCTGAGAATTATATTTCTGATCAGCATAGCAGATTTATTTTCCCTGTTCCTCACTGGAAATCCAAACTGGCTGTTTAGAAGGAGACACAGTTGGTATAAACAAAAACATTTATTTTGAGATGTTTTTGTCTGTTTCTTCTTTGCTTTGTACTTCAGGAAGTTTGGGAGAATAGTAAGAATGCGATGATGATTTTCATTCTTATGGTAATCTCAGAATTAATTTCCATAATGAGTATAATGTACAACTCATAACTAATTATAACTACTAGTAATGCTTTGAGCACTCTGGATGCTGCAAAGCCAGAGAGCACTCCTCCCTAAATATTGAAGAGGAGGCATTCTGAGCTTGAGAGAGTACTTGGGGCACTTCCTTTGAGACTCTGAAATATCCTCTAAGAAATCTTGGTAAAAACTTTGTGTCCTTACTTGCACGTTCTGTGCAGTTGTTACAAGAAGATGGCAGTTTGCTTTTCTCTATTTCACATAGGTTGTTAAGCCTTCTGAGCTCTTCTGTTTGGAGACTTTATATGAATCCAACACAGAAACCAGGGATTAAATGAACAGAAAAAATTCAGAATAATTTTGAAACAACACGAAGATGACTCCATGTTAGAATTCAGGTGCAGCTTCTGGTTGCACTAAGTGAAAAATTTACACTGATTTTCTTTTAAGTGAAAAACTTGATTTTTTGGTGAAAGTTCATTTTAAGTGCCATCTCCCCTTCTCCTGAGCTGATGCTTCCAAAGGCATATAGGGGATATACCTTCCATGAAGTGGCTGCATGGCTCCCACTGTACATTGCAGTATGCCAAAGACCTCTCTAACAGGAAAGGGAGTCAGAGGCTCTGGTGTTGCCTGTCAGAGCAATTATAATGAGCTAGGGATTTAGTGACAAAAAGTGATCTTGAGAGCGAAAATGGGATCTCACTATTTAAAACCTTTCTTTTCAAGTCCAATGTATTTCAACTGCATGACTCAAATCATGGATCTTAATATTGCCAAGACCATGAAATTAAGAGTAAGAAGAACTTACATGTTAATAAATGACATGTTAAAATAACAATTATATGGTTAGTTAGTATACATGTACATATTAACTGCCTGCTAGTTTTCATTTGATCTGAAGGGCAGGGTATGTCTAAAGTAATCTCCACAGCAGAAAATGTTTCCCATAACTTGGATTGGATCCTATTTCCTATGAGGGAAGGAGAATTCTGCAGTAGATTTCAATGGACCAAAATTCTAATATAGTCATTTGAGACAATGCAAAGAAAATGAAAGAAAGCCCCCACTGTTTTTTTTCTCTTACTCACAATTAGCATCAGGGCTAATGACTAATATGAAACACAGGGAAATGGATAATGAGGCTCACAAAACACTATCACTGGGAGCAGGCCAGAATTTGTATGTGCAATTATATTGTCTTGTAGGAAAAAAGCCTTATAAATTTGAACACTTGAGAACAAGTGTTAATATCTTAGTTAAATAATTGGCCAGTAGTGAGTGCTATCTGGCAGTTTCAACCAGTTGAAATGCATTGAGAATTGTTAGTTGACTTCAGTGGTCTCTGGATGAAGCTTTCATGTGAATGTGCAGAACTGTCTAGGTTATTTGTAATGTGATAATTTTATTTTTTAAAGACTAGATGTTGAATTAAGTATTTGTGTTTTAACACAGTGTTTTAACCCTGTGGGCAGGCAGTATTTCTCTTTATTCTTTTAGTGCAACTGTAATGTAGTTAGCTCAGTCTTTCTACCCTTGAAATTAATGGTAACATTGCTGCTGATTCCAGCAGCAAAAGCAAATCTACATCATAAACTAACTGCAATTCCCTTTACTCCTCCTTCCCTCTCCAAATATTGTAATTATTAGAGAAAATTAATTTTGAAATGTTCTTTAACTAGTGATCTGCTGAAAGATATTTAACTCCTTAAATTTAGTTTTTAAATGTCAGATCTTAAGAAACAAAAGACACTGATTAATGTATTTCTCTTTTCAATTTGTGCTTATGCTGAATCCGTGGCTAGGAGGGAGATACTTACTTGGTACTTGGTATGTTACAAACACTAAGAGCTTTTAGAAAGACCTATATTAATGTAATTTCCCTGCTTAAATGTGTCCTCTGTGCTTATTAAAGCTTACCAGTTAAAGCTTATTATCATACAATGAAATGAAACAGCCCAGTGAAACAGGCTGTTGTCAGATCCCACATGATGAATTGTAACTTCAGGCATCTCTGTGTAAATCTCTCTGCTAACCTGTTCCCAATTAGTGACATCTGGGACCAGATTTTCTTGTATTTGAAGCAGAGGCTGTAAGAAGTTTTTACTCTGGAAAAAAAAAAAGCATAAAAAAGGAGATGGGAAATGTAATAACAGAAAGAACTTTAAATCCAAGTCCTATATGTGATTTTACAAGCAGTGTCATATATTTTTAAATATTACATCTCAGTGTAGTGCATTATACCATGAAGAGTTAAAGATCTGACTTTACAGTGATTGGTGTTATTCCAAACCTAAATTTCAAACTTTTAAAGGCTTTTTTTGTTTGTTTGTTTTAATAAAGAGATGAACTATGATATCTTTGAGGATGCACTAATAAACTTCCTGCTTTACATATAGAAATTTGTAGGATCCTGCACCTCCTTTTTTTCCCAAGAGTTGGCAATCCTTTTCTGTTGCAAATTTTCACAATTTTGATGAAAAGACCGGGGCCATGAGATTGAGAATTTTGACATATAGATATTTGTGCTTCCACTGCTTTGTTGGTGCTTTTTTGGTGACTTTTGTTTTTCTTCAAGCCATGGAAGAGTTTTTAAGCTCTGTATCTGCTCAGTCTTTCCCTGAAATTATGGTTGGAATGTAGGAGTCTGAAGGCAAAACCATGTAACTTGCTGAAGTGTACAAAAGGTCCTTTAAACAAGAATTTTTCATTTTGAGAGACACTGAGCATTAACCTCCTGAGCTTTTCAGCTGAAGCTGGGGCTATGTTGAAGCAAGAACGAGGCCAGCATAACAATGTATGCATAGATACATAAATAAACGAAAAAAGTAAATGAAACACATGCTCAAACTTGGCACTTTTTTGGTGTTTCACTAGTAATTATGGGTGCTTTTCATAAGCATTAGGGTCAAAAGAGAAGGTGGTTGTGTTTGTCACAGAAAACACATACCCTGTTCTTGAGAGAAATAGGGGTGCCTAGACAATTCAGTATCTAAACATAATTATACATGCTATAGTGACAGTTGCAGTTCCATGTTGCAAAGTGCAAAACATGTAAACATGTATTCCTTTGCTGAGTCCTTTGAAGTAGAGAGGAGCACTGTGAAAATGCTTCCAAATAAAATACAGCTTGGGTGGTACACAGGAATGCCACAGCCAAACTTAGTACAAACACATAGAAATGGGAGCCAGACAAACCCACATTTCCTGAGCATTTTCTGAGATTCTAAATAAATTTTGAAAAAATACACATTTTGAAGAGTGTTCTGTGGGACAGACAGAGATAGAGAGGAATCATTGTGTGTGGATTCTGGTTCTCAAGTGCTCATAATATAGAACTTAAATTGCTGCAGACTGATGCATGTGTTGCTTATGTGTGTCTGTTAATGTGTTGGTTTTGCACAGCCTGGTTTTTGATAGCAGGAGGCCACAGATGTGGCTTCTGTGAGAAGCTGCTGGGAGCTCCCACCACGTCCAGCAGAGCCAGTCCCTGATGGCTCTGAAGATGGACATGCTGCTGGCCAAGGCTGGGCCTGTTAGAGATGATGGGAACACCTCTGTGAGAACAGATTTAACAAGAAAATCAAAACAAAGTGGGGTTCAGATTTTTCTAGCCAGAGAAGAGAAGGAGGTGAGAACATGTGAGGGAAACAACCTGGAGACACCAAGGTCAGTGCAGAAGGAGGGGCAGGAGCTGCTCCAGGTGACAGATTCCTCTGCAGGCTGTGGTGAGACCATGGTGAGGCAGCTGTGCCCCTGCAGCCCCTGGGGATCCATGGGGGATGCAGAGATCCACCCACAGCCCCTGGGGATCCATGGGGATGCAGAGATCCACCCACAGCCCCTGGGGACCCACAGGGATGCAGAGATCCACCCACAGCCCCTGGGGATCCATGGGGATGCAGAGATCCCCCCACAGCCCCTGGGGATCCATGGGGATGCAGAGATCCACCCACAGCCCCTGGGGATCCATGGGGATGCAGAGATCCCCCCACAGCCCCTGGGGATCCATGGGGATGCAGAGATCCCCCCACAGCCCCTGGGGATCCATGGGGGATGCAGAGATCCCCCCACAGCCCCTGGGGGAGGTGCCCACACTGGAGCAGGTGATGCCTGGAGGAGCTATGATCCAGTGGGAGACCCAGTGCAGAGAGGGGGCCCTGCTGCCAGGCTGGAGCAGCCTGTCCTTGCAGGGCTGCACCCCTTTGGGAAGAGAGACCCAAAGCACTCATCAAAATGAGAGTAACGGGGAAGAAAGGATAAAACCCCCAAAGAAAAGAAAATACGAAGTAGAGAAACATCATCCTGAGGTGGAAGAAAAGTACAAATTGTTGTTCTTTAGCATGTCTTAAATGGAAGCTCCATAGATGACTGTTCACAGACAGGACAGAAGTTTTATCTAGGACTTACCAGTTTAAAAAAATATAGGAAGAGGTATTTTGACATTACTCTCTCATCATATGTCTGGGTGGAAGGGTGATGTGGGACATAACACTGTAGGAAGGCATCAGAAAATGCTGTGAATATCCACAATAACCTTTAAAATTAATATAATGCTGAAAGCATTATAAAGGGTGATAAAATCTTTCTGGTAAGTACTTTCTGACCTTGCCATCCTGGTGGTAAAATAGTGAGTACTTTTTGAAGGCACATACACAATGAAGTCCCATTTCTATCCTGGCAGTGCTCTTAAGAACAAACTTGTCTTTCTAGCAGGAAGGATCTCTAGTTAATTTTTCATCTTAAAAGCCATCAATCTGATGAGAAGCTATTAGCAACTCTGACAGCTTAAAGCTCCAGTATTTTATCTGGAGTCTAAAGTAAATATTAATTATATTGTATGAGGAGGAGCCAGGGAATTTAGGAAGAAAGAACATATTACTTCTTTAGGCTTTTATTAATATTTCACAGACCATTGCTACTCCTAGTTGCTGCTTATATGAAGGCAATATCTGGGGATTTGGTTTTACAAAAGCCCTTCCACAGTGCTAGATCCTCTAGGAAGGATCAACTAATGTCCACGTAAGCAAATAAAGGAGTGATTCCACTATGTAGAACCATGACTGGAAGATATGACTTTCAGCTAAAAAACAATGAAAAACCATCCTGGGGATGTGACAATGTGTTAATATGTTTGTAATCTCCTGAAAGTCCTTATTCTTGTGTCTTCACTCATGAAGAAAATGAATATGGGGTATACTTGCCTGAGATACAAACACATTCTCGTGTGTGTTCTCCATGAAAAGAAGTTCTGGACAGAAATTGAATGTTAAGACTGCCAGCTCTTTAAAAAGAACAGTCATTGCCTCCTTCACAGAATAAATAAACTCAGAATATAAGGGGGAAATTTTCTTTTTTCTTTTTCTTTTGAAAATCTACATATGATTGACATATGAAAGCAATGCTGACATTACTGTTTGGATCCTCTTCCTCAATGCTGAGTTGAAGAGAAATCTGGCAATGAAAACTCCAGCATGATTTTTTTACTAGAAACAGAACAGCAAACCAGAGGAGAATTTACAGACATTTCTAGTAAGGCAGGCTTTACTAAGAAAGGAAACAGCTCTCTGTGACAGGCAGTGAAGTGAAAAGAGCCTCAGATTCTGTGTGCTGTCAGAAAATACAGAAGGAGGCATGAACAGCATGTGTGTGAAAAAGATTCTTTTGACCCATGATGGAGTCTGGCAAATTCAGAAATCATAGTGAAAGACCACAGTTCTCAACATAAATTTCGGAAAATGAAAAACATGAGTGGACTTTTTTTTTTTAGGTCACTTTATATAACCCAGTTCAATAAAGAATTTAAGGGCATATATAAATTAAGGTGTGTGAGTAATCCCAGTGAAGTTAATAAGCCTGTTAAATAATGATGAAGTCTTTGGCTGTATTGAAATCAGGCTACATACCATCCCATGGGAACAAGTCTTACAGCACTCCAACAGAAACATTACCAGTTTCTTCAGTGGCAGTTCCTTGCAAAGTTAAAGCTATTCTTAGCTTTGCTGCTTTGGAGCAAACAGTCCCATTTCTTCCAGCTGTGATCAGAACAGCGGTACTTGAACATCTACTGTGAAACTTTACAGGGTTCAAAAGAAAAGCAGCTAGAAAGACTTTGCAAGGGGACACAGAGAGTTAGTGACCACTAACACAGATCTGCATTCTGTGTGCTTAGCAGAGGACTCTAAATATGGACCATCCTCAGCAGAACTTATACAGAGAACTCCCCACGGTTTTGTTGCACCATGACAATGTTGCTGAATTTTCTGTTCCACATTAAATTCAGTTCCTTGTGGTTTTTTCCTATTCACAAAGTCATCTTTGTATTTGGATGGGAACAAGGAAACTGGATGGTTTGGTGTAGTAAATGGTCTGGAACAGACATATGTTTAAATCATAGAATGGTCTGTGTTGGAAGGGAACTTACAGCCCATCCCATTTCACCCCCTGTCACAGGCAGGGACACTTTCCACTATCCCAGGTTGCTCCAAACCCTGTCCCACTTGACCCTGAACACTTTCAGGGATGGGGCAGCCACAGCTTTTCTGGGGACTGTGTGCCAGGGCCTCACCACCCTCACAGCAGAGAATTTCTGTTTAATACCCAATCTAGACCTAATCTCTGTCAGTTTGAAACCATTTCCCTTTGTCCTGTCACTCCAGGCCCTTGTAAATAGTCTCTCTCCATCTTTCTTCTAGGTACCCTTCAGGTACTGGAAGGGGCAATTATTTCACCCCAGAGCCTTCTTTTTTCCAGGCTGAACAATCCCAATTCACTTAGTCTTTCCTCACAGGCTATAAATCATCCTTAATTCTGTTAGTTTCAGAAGATACAAAACAATATACTTATATTTCAACAAATTTTATGTATTTTAGTGCGTTTTTAATGAAATGTCAAACTTGGAGGCAGAATGTTTCATCAGTGTCTATTTAATAAGCTTGAGTTTCTTTTTTGAAATAATAATAAATTTTCTAATTTCTGTAAAACTGTCAGTGAAACCACTGGAATATGGAAGTCAATATAGGTGCTTTCATTTCTAAAATGGGAAGGTTGGTTTTACTCCAGGGTAAAAGTTTGGGGATAATTTATTATGCTAGTTTTGTCTTGAGGATTTGGCAAATTCTCAAGAATAACAGCTTTCGTAATTGTACAAAGTCAGTTCAACATGTAAGCAGTCTGGATTGAGGTCTTAGCAGAGGCAGGCCAGCTTCCTGGCCAATCTGGGTTTTCCTTGTAGGGAAGAGTTAACAGCAGTATTGGCCCCACTGAAGTCAGTGGGAATTTTGCCAATGATTTCCTTAGGGCCAAGCTTTCACTTGTCTTTAACAGAGCTATTAAATACAGTATACTGCATAAAATTGAGATGAATAAAGGCACTTCTTTTTCTGGATTCATTTATATGATTCTGCAAATGCTTTTCATACGACCTATCTGCTGCAGGAGAGCTAAGACACCATTGAGATAGCCCCCAAATACACTTATTTGAAAGAACTCTGTTTTCTGACTTGCAACACAACTATTACTGACATGCATAAGTTAGATCTTCACAATGACAGCCTGTCTGTTTGTGGAATATTTCAGAAGTAGAGTACAAATTACAGAATAACTATCCAGCACATGTCTATATCTGCTATTTGGCAGGAAATGTGCCTGTCTGTACATTTCTAAGTTTGGAGGAAATATGACAGGTATTCTGAACACTAATGTTACTGTAATACAGACTATATAGGATGCTGCTTTGAAACAGGGGAAATAGAAGTTAAGTTAAAATTGGCCCAAATTACTTCATACCACAATCTTGGGAAGTTAATGGCTTCAAGGTTGCTAGTTTCTAAAAACTGATTCTTATGCACCTTGTTTAATTTTATGGAGCTAAAAAGATTTTACAAATCAGGTTATCCCTACAGATGACATGAGGCACCAAGAGGTCCATTATTTGGCCAAAAGATACCTCAGAAGCCAGAGAGAATGAGCTAGAAACAGAATGTCTGTTAAAGTCTGCTCAAACTTGCTGTTTAGCAGATAATTTCTCCTGGATAATTAATTCCTAACTATTTAGGACTTTCAGGGTGTGGGAGTCATTTTTTGTGAGCAGCCTGGATGTTTTTTCGACCTCCTTTTGGTGTAAGTTGCTGCTCTCTGTCTGTCTGCCATGTCTTATTATCATACATTCACTTGGGGGCTGTTCTTCCCTCTTGCAGGAATGTCTCATTGACCCAATCTCAAACTCTATGACTGTATGAAAGAACAGTTGTGAGATCAAAGTCAAAAGAAATAAGAGTATAAGGAAAGGGTAGCCTGGAAAAGAAATGGTTACTTGTTTCAAGTTCTTTTAGCTGGAACCTAAACTCTCTTGCTTCCTCTGCTTCCAGAGCTCACCCAGGAGCTAAGAAAGGAATGATGGAGTAGTTCCTGACAGACAGAAAAGCTCAATGTTATCCAGAACTTGGAGCTCTCCAAAGACTCTGAGCCAGCCTCCTCATCCACATAGGCTGTGGCTAATGATGGAGTATGTACAAATGAAACTGGCTGTGCTGAGAGCCACAGGGCACACACAGCATGGAACATGAAGTTCTTTCAATATTGGCATTTTGCAGCTGTACATAGATCTCCTGATCCATTCACCCTTCCAATTAAAACCCGGTGTGTACAAATTTCACATTTACCAGGTATCAACCAGTTTCTGTGGAATTGTGCCAGAAAATATGGTAAACTTATAATATTTTTATTCTGAGCAGTTTGCTACACTGCAATAACTTTTAAATTCATGTTTATTAAGGTACCCTCTCATAGCCACTGCTCAGAACTGTGTCAGCATTTTGTAAATGAAAGCCATGCTCCCTGTAAACAGTATTATTAACATGTGTTTGTAGAATCAGGCCACCAAGAATGATCTTGGGTTCCTGGGACAAAGACATTCAGCCCAAGGCTGTGAAGTCTAAAAGATGTGAGTAACTAAAGTTTGAGAACCTCCGATAAGAAACTGAGACTGAGGAAAAGAAACAGGCTGTCTGTGAAACTGTGGGAGAAGGAGGAAATGAGTATGCATGAATTTGTTGCAGAGTTTTATCAGTGTTCATACCCTTTCCACTGACTGCCTGCTTACATTATACTGATTTAAATCACAGTTTCTACGGGTAAGATAAAGGTTTTCTGGCAGGCTGGGACTGTTTGCAGATGGGTAGGATGGGTTCTTGTTTATTAGAACTATACAAAGAGGCTTGTAAATAATACAGCAAATTCATAAAACAACGAAGAAACAGCACTGAATGATGCAGATCTTTGGTGATCATGAGGAAACAGAAAACTACTCCTGCTTTGAAGCTAGTAGATACAACTGATTCTGGGATTTTATTTATTCAAGACTGAAATGTCTTACATTCATTTGTATATTTTCTGGTGCCCAAAGATCACTGGGTCACATACTCAGACATTACTTTTGTTGGACAAGGGATGGAGTTCAGATTTACCAGGGTTATCAGGAGGGGAAATGGCCTTTAGCAGAACAACCATTTATTTTATTGATGGATTTTCCCCACCGTTTATAATGAGATTTTGTTTGGACTGCAGCTAAAATAGCAATTGATCCCTGTTGTTGTTGGATTTGTGGAGGCTCCAAGGAGAGTCTAAAGCAGATGCCATTGTCCCCTCCAATGTGTGTGTGCATGACTCACACTGTTCTCCAGCTTATCCAAAGGATCCCAGCCTTCCTAGGGCTCAGGTCATGGAAAACACCTTGCAGATCCACACATCAGGCTAGTTCAGTGTGTGGGGACATGAGAAAGTTTAGAAGGGGAAAGGAAATTTATGGGAAGTGAGAGATCTGAGAGACTGGGAGGATGCATCTCTAGGAGGAGAGGCAGGAAATGCCCCATGAATGTCAGATTGAGTTATTCCTGAATTCTACAAATAATGCCACAAGGGAAATTATATGGATCATCAAAGCATTCCTTTATCTCCAGATAAACTCCCGCCTTGTCTCAGAAGCAGTCTTCATACATATTAATGGACAACCAGTGTGTGTTCTGAGTGTCCAAGATAGCTATATCTATTTCCCTAAATCAGACAGGAGAGAAAAGAAAATGTAGGCAACATGTAAAAAATGGATACAAACTCCAAAATGGGCAAAACCTCACCATGCTTAAAAGCAATATTGTTGAAAGAGACTCAGGGTTATGACTTCCAGCCTGGAATATTTAACTGATCCATGCAAAGAGAGAAAAGAGGTATTATTGTCTTTGATAAGGAAAGCTCTTTAAAATAAGCCAAGCCTCTTCTGACAGTCTTTAGGCATTTGAAACATAGAGCCCAGGTAGATTCCCTTTGTTGGATAAAAGCATCTGTATTTCTTGTATATGCAAATGGCACAGTGGCTTGGACTACTGGCACCCATGTAATTATACACATGCATATATGAATAATATGACTTATTTATGTATTTCTATGTAATACAATTTCTATAAAGAACAGTCTAAATTTAGGATTGTTATGAATGACATAGTAATTATTCTAGAAAGAATTCCAGCTCTGCCTTTAGCTACAAGATGATATAACAAGCCTGGTGGTGGTGTTTGGGTGGGCCTTCTTGGAGGTGCAGTTTTGGACTCGTAGGGCAACAGGGGAGACACAGCCCTCCCATTTCCTTTTGTTTACCTAGGCTGGGAGCCATGTGGTATGGATGTTCTGTAGTTTGGGATTTGAGGATGGGGATGTGCCTGCATCCTGCTTTATTTCAAATTAATCCCTGGCAAGGATATGGAAAGTGCATATGAGGTGTCCCCAAATGATACTTCCCTAAGGGGCTTTAGTGATCAGTGGTGATGCATGAAGTCACAACTTCAACATGAATACAAGCCCAGAGAGCTATTAAAAAAATAAACTACATTGATTTGGACTCAAAATAAGCAAGCAATTGTTATTTTCAAAAAATAACCAGTGATTAGTGTGCACCCATCTCTGAAAACTCTGCTAAGTTTCTTTTTCTTTTCCTGCTCCAGGCAGCAAAGAAGACAAATTTCAGTGGTAGCATGCTCATACGAAGCATGGAACTCAGCTGAGTGGTCATTTGTACTCCAACAGCCATGGATTTACCTACTGTGGATTTTGAGGTCTTATATTTACAGTGGGAGATGGTAAGAATCACATGAATCCTCTTAATCCTTGTGTATCTGTACCAATCAGTGATGTATTCTTCCTATTAAGTAGCAAAAGAGGCCTTTTTATGCATCTTTAATGCAGCATATTACAAGAGCCAATATGTAGCTTTATTTTTTGCCATAGGGCCCAAGGAGTTCCCCTTTACAGTTAGAAATTTACAGTTAGATTTAATTTCTAGGTGAGTCCAGTAGCTTCCTTGCAACATTCTTCCTGAAAACAGGAAAGACAGTGCAATTTCATTTCCCTCTCTTTTGCTCAGGTTCTGGGACAGATAGGTGGAGTGGTAAAAAAAATCAGGCTTTGGGAGCTGCAGTAAAAGAGATGAGCTGGGAGGCACAACAGCTGGGACTTTGGGTCAGCTTTGTTCATTAGACAGAGGTTGATGCCCTTATAGAGACTTCTATCAGGCCATCTCAAGAATTCCTAAGTAGCCAAATGGGAGCTGTGAACCTGCTGCCATAGATGGCTGGATTTGATAAAGTAATTCTAAATTCTTTGTCAATCTACTTGCGTGCATCTACGCTCAACAGGACCCTTGGAAATGACTTGTGCAATGATTTGTTACGCTGTCATTGCTCATTAATCTGAGCTTCTGCAAATGATTTTTATTCTTCTGAAGTAGAAACAAAACCCTCATTAAAGAATTTGTTTGTTTTAGAGCTACACAAAAGATTACAGAGCCTTTACAAACAGATATAAGAAAAAAGAACGCGGTTATGCAAAATGTTCCTTCTCATACGCCCTTGCTTTCCATTGACTCCCAGGACCTCTGGATTGAGCCTGAAGTGCATGGCTCAGCTCATTACAAAGCTTGGGGTCAGTAATTGGAATCACATGTACTCGAGGCCTCTCAAACTGACTGTAGGTGAGAGTGCCAATTTATAGCAGAAATGTGTATTAAGCAAAAAAAAACCCTTCCCCAAACCAAGGAAAAACCTATTGTCAGGTCTGCAGATGACCATGATGTTTTCTAGAAATACTTCTTTAACTTTTATTTAAATTTGCATCATTTCTGATGTAGTCTGTGGTGGCAAACTAAAGGGGAACAAGGAATTCTTACTCTGGAGTAAAAACGTCCACACATGGTGTTAATCAGGGTAACTCCATGTGTGGACAGGCTGTTATGTATGACTTTACACTGTTTTAGGCATGCTGGGTGAAGTTCTTTCTATCCACCTTTAATCCATTAGAGGAGGTTTGAATGTAGAGTGAAATAAGGCAATATTGAACTGAACCCAGAGCTGCTATAGAGAGGATTCCTCTGGTTCAGTAGACTGGTATGAATTTTAGACAAGGTGTAGTCTTTGTTAGGTGTCTCTCCCAGCTGTCTGATACATGAAAAATGGTAGCTTGGAGGTTGGAATGACACACTGGCAAGGTCTCACTGTAACTGATGTAAAATCTTTTTAAACTGAGTTAGGGCATTTTATGAAGAGAGAGAAATAGACATGCTTATGTAGAAAATCCCCCATTTAAATTCCATCCCCCCTCCCCTCAATAAAATCATCCATCCATCCTTTTTTCCATTTTCTGGCTGTCCCTTATCAATAAAATACCGAGGAAAAAAAAACAGCCAACCCCCCCCCCCCCAACAAAACAAAAACAAACAAACAAACAAACCCAAAACAAAACCAAAACAAAACAACAAACCCACACCACCATAAAAAAACCCCACAATTTCCACCCCAGAGCAGTTAAGGGAAAATGATGTGGACATTTTGAGTGTGGATGGAGGTCAGTTCTTGGATAACACTTTCTGCAGTATATGTGGGAGGCAACACCAGAAGGGTGTTGGAACCAGGTTCAAAAGGAGCAAGAGGAAATGGCCCTTGACACAGTCACTGGTAAATCCATGAAAGCGGTTGCCAAAGGGTATTTTGGATGATAAACTTTTACAAGAACTCATGGGGAGAGTTCTCGTATTCTCATTTCATGGAATAGAAATTCACTGAGGGCTACTAAGTACACAAAGACCACATTTCACAGAGGAAAGGCTCCAAACTCAAAGGAGCTGAAGGCTGGGAGAGCAGTCAGGAAAATTATCATATGTGTTTTTCTCACTCATGCTCTTCCACTGCTTTACAATTATGGCTGAAGACAGGCTATTGAGAGAGTTGGACTCTTGGCCTTATGGCTGTATTTACGTTCTTGTTTCAGAAAAATACAAATAACTTGGTGCGGAAGAAAACACACATTCAACTCTTACTGCCTTCAATACTTTTTCAGTTAGGACATTTTGAGGAGGGATACTCAAAAGTTGCATTATTGAGTAGTTACAAGAGGAACAGCCCAATCAGAGTCCACGTGGCACGACCTCCAAGTAAACACACAATGACTTCCAACTCTTTGTTTGTGTAAAATCGAGGGCAAAGTATACAGGGGTGTTGAACTCTTCCTGTGTTTCCATCCCCATTTGCCTGCAAGTACTATCCCTCTGATTATCTTAAAGATCTCAGCAACAGCATTGCCAACTGGGTCCTTTGACCACTATCAGTGTTTGTGTTCCTGTTTAAATAAGATAAGGAGGTTAAAAAAAAAAAAAAAAAAAAAAAAAAAAAAAAAAAAGAAGAAGAAGAAGAAGAAGAAAAAAGAAGGGAGGGAAGACAGAGCAGAGCTGCCTCATTTGGGTTGAAATTCTCATCCTGACTACTTAAGAGGAGGGGGAGAGAAGAAGGGATTTTTATTTTCCCCACTGAATTTCATTGAAAGAATCTAGAATCTCTCTCCTTTTTAAGATCTTATTTTATTGACACAAGCTGTATTGGGATAAAATCCACGGAAAGACCTAGAAGGTGGGGGTGGGGGGGGGTTTGAATATCTTCCCTTCAGAGGTTAAACCTCTGCTAGGTGGTTTTTTTTTGTTTTGTTTTGCTTTGCCTTGCCTTTGTTTGTGGCTCTCTTGGAACCGAGAGAAGTCGCTGCACTTCTCCTTCGCAGAAGCAGTCACGCCGGCCCGAGGTTCACGCTGAGGATCTGCAGCTCAAGGGAGTCACTTTCCGAGCGTGTGGGGGCGGCGGGGTGTCAGAAGCAACAGGGTTCGTGCCTCCGAGCTGCGGTGACGGCTCTGTTCTGCCGAGCACTTGCAGGCTGTATAATTAAGCGGGCAGGCACTGAATTAAATCTTTGTAAAGCCCACCGAGTGGGGGGTTCCTGCAAGCTCTTTCCCAGCCGGTCTCAGGCGGCTGGGATCACAGCGAACCAGCAACAAGCGAAAAGGGGGAGCCCGCCGGACGCCGCAGGAGAGGCGAGACCCGCTCGGAGCGAGCGCTCCCCGCCGATGGACAACCTCGGCGGGGCCCGGCCGCTGCGGCTGCTGCTGCTCCTGGCGCTGCTGCCTCCGCTCCGGGGACAAGGTAAGTGCGGGAGCGGCTCCCCAGCGCCCCGAGCCGCGGGGCTGTGCCCGGGCCGGAGCCGCTGCCGGCTGCTGCGGATGGGGCTGCGGGGCTCCCCACCGCGCCCCCCGCGCTGCCGGGGGATGGGGCCGCCGGGCCCCCCTTGGGGCCCCCTTCTTCCCCGTGTCCCGGGACGTTCCGGGCAGGCTTTAAAGCGCCGCTGCCACGTCCAAGTGAGCAGAAAGGCGTGGTGTGCACCGGCCCCGCCGCTGCCCCCGCCGGTCCCGCTGCCCCCGGGCAGGTTCGGGACGAGGCTCTCGTCGGGACGGGATGTGCCGCGGGGGAAGGGGTGAGTCGGGCACCCCGACCCGGGATGCATCGCAGCTCGGTGGATATCACAGGAATCGCGACGTGTCGGAGCGGTCACCGCACGGTGCCCCTCGTCCCCAGCGAGAGGCGCCCGGCGGTGGCACCGCGGAGCGATGGGTCCGAGAGCGGCGGGCAGCAGAGCTGTCAGCTCGGAGCTGCCGGAGGCACTACTACACCCGAAAAACACGGGAAACTGCGCCAGCAGTTCATTGGAATCCCAGAGGAGCGGGAGGAATAGCGAAGCAAAGGATGCGGGCTTTTTGGAGACAAAATGTGGAGCGTTTATGAATGATACCGTGTGATGTGGTTGCTTTTGAAAGCAGGGATCTGGATCCGAGCCATGACTCCTTTTCTGTACTGCATGCTTTTCCTGATCTCTTAGTGCTGTGTGAAGAGAGGATGTGAACTTAATTCATTGTAGCAATCTCATGCAAATCTTAATTTGTAGGAGATGACAAAGAAAGTATTTGTCCTATGGTGATAATGAGTTTATCACAGCTAACAGGTAAGTGACTTCTCCATTAGAGTAACCCCAAGGGGTCCATTGAGGTTTCATTGCACTCCAGGCAAGCACTTGGAAACACATGGCCTTTGGCCGAGGCAGACAAAAGCCAGTGAAGTAAATAATTTGTTACTATCACAGTGTCTTGAGTCTTGAGTTTTAGATTTTCATATAGCAAAGCACTTGCCAGAGATATCCGTCAAAATACTTACTTTTGATAAAGAGATTGCAGAGTTCCTTTTAAAGAGGGACAGAGTAAGATGGTCAGAACAGCAACGTTCACCTCCAGAAGCTGCTACTTCGTCTTAAGACAGCAGAGTGCATCAGCAAAACTGGCTTTGATGTATCACAGTAAGCAGACAAAGTAATTTTAAGCATTCAACATTATTGTAGAACATGAAAAAATTCACTTTGTAACCTCTGTACATTTAACCTTAGTTACTGGATAACTTTTTAGAAAACTGGGAAGTCATTAGACCTATAAGTTCAGCTTTTTGAAGTTTTTTAACACAAAAATTGGCAGTAAAATGTGTATCATGTTTTTATTCCCAAATTAGAATCCATACTCTAATTTGACTGAGAATTTCTATTTCTTAAAACCTAACAGTACACTGGATAAAATTAGATTTAAATATATTAAAGCAGGTGAGGATCCTTGTTTAGGAGATCAGCATTTAAAGAGTTGACTTCACTTGGGTGAAATAATTATTGAATATTGAATAATAATCTATGCTTTGGAGGTGAGTGAAGTAATTATGTAGTGAGGTCATGTTGTTTAAGTCTTTGGGGCAGAGCCTGTGCTCCCCTGCAGGTCTATTACGTACTTTAGTGATACAGCTGCCAAGTTACTAGGACAGCGTATTTATGAAATACAGTTTTCTTCTAAGTTTGTTACCATCAGTTATCTTAATTGCTTTTCCTTACTAATGAACCATCAAATCATCAGTAGCTCTTAAAGTCTTCATTCTGAAGAAACTGAAGGGACTGCCTTCAGGGGAACTGCCCAGTGCACATGAATAAAGGTACGTACATCATCCTTTGCAAGAGTAAGGGTCTTAGAACCTTACAACGTTCCATGATGCAACTTTGTTTTACTGTAAACATGGCATTATTTAACATGTATCAACTACCATAAACTGAAGAAGGTGAATTACATCACCATGCCCAGTCAGTGTATTTATAGTTCATCCTGTAGCTCTCTCTTTGGCACATCTTGGTACTACAGGCACAGTTTTAACTCACTAAACATCTGGAAACATGTCTATTCAGGGGAAGCTTGCTGTTGTAATAAAAAAAAATGTTCCACTGACTTTGTGGAACGAGTTTTATTTTAAGATTATGATTTTTACATGTGCTTTTATAACAGTACATTTATAAGAAGTGTATGGGTGGAGGTAGGACACATGAAAGGCTAAATCTGTGCTTTCTTGCATGCTATCACAGAGAAAATCTGCCCCAAAAAATCACATACCACCAGTTCTAAAACATGAGTGCTACCTCTAAATTAGCTTTTAGTTGAGTTTTGTTTTAAGAGGCCATTTTCAGAAATGACATTTTATTGCAATCAGGAGAAGAGCAAGATGTTAAAGCTCTTTGTTTTTCATCTGTGTAATTGAAAGCAGACGTGTTAGTGAAATCCAAGAGAAACCCCCATAAACCAGCTTATCAAGTTACTGCAGTATATTTATATTGTTCTGTTAGGTTTCAGGCATTATCTGAGAGTAGGTCAATGCATTTTCAAAAGTTATTTATTTGTCATCCTACTTTAGCCCATTCTGCAAGTTTCATATCAATTTTACATGTGTTTTCAATAAATAGTTGTGTTAAGACCAACTTGTTCTACAATACTCCTATTACTATTTTCTGAAATGAAAGATGGGCTTTAGCCCTCTGGGACTTGACTGAAATAGTTAACTGGGACCATGAAAGATTTTGAGTTATGGATACTTCTAAAGAAGTAGGTGGTAAAATGAATTCAGTAAGCAGAGAATCTGGGTTTACTTGATGTAGTAAAATGTCTGTAGAGAATAAAAGATGAAACAGAGAAGGTCAAGAAAGAGAGAGCTGAAATCCAAATAAAACAACTTCAGGGCACAGGCAAGAATTTTAATGGTAACATAGAGTGGGTTAGTAGGAAAGAGATAAATGAACAAAAGCTTTTGTGAATATGCAGCAGAAAGTGATGGTTGACAGTAACAGGAAGCAAAGAAAATTAGCAAAGTTAAGAAATAACAAAGTAAGCAGGTAATTTTAGCCAAAATAGGCAGAAGCTTTTGTAAGCACTCTGGAAATGTTAGGCACTCATTTTTGTGTAGGTTCAATGGAAGGAGATAGGCCAGGGGTGAGATTTTAATAGTTAAATCATCACACAGTTAAATTGGGAGGTTGGATAGCATTGCCCCAAGATAAGATGTAGAAGTGGAAGCAGAGGGTTGAGAAGATTGCAGGGTAAGAAAGAACAGAAAAATTATCTGCAAAGTGAAGGAGTTTTCAGGAGCAAGAGAAAATGTAGGAAGAAGCCACAGCAAGCAAAAAGCCTAAAAAAGAGAGAAAAAGTCAGTATAGATCAGTGAAGAGTTCTAGAAAAATTGCTAGAATTACTGGCCATAGTATTTTGTGAATAAAAATTAGCTTAGAAATGCTTAGAATAATATCAAGTAAGTGGAGAAGGAATAGACAAGGACCTACTAAGATGATGTACGGGGTGATTTACAGTGACAGAACGTATGTGAGGGGAAAATGGTGACAGTCACCTGCATGTTTATCATGGCAAAGCTACTTGTCCTCTGGTAAGACACAGGACAGTCCAGAACAAGTCTTCTCTGATCAACAGGGTGCAGCATGTCTTAAACAACTCCCAAGCTTGTTCTCTCCTCAATATACAAACAGATCTTTGGCTAAGGCAGCTCATCAAGTTTCTTCTGTTCACATTTTGAAGCAAGCAACATTTCTGTTTTCCCCAGCACTAAGGAGTACTTTGTCTCTGATTTGTACCTATTAAAACCTACTTCAGACTTTAAAGTTTCGAGAAATTGCCTTTTGGATTTGAAGTATGTGCTGCAGTATCTTAAGAAGAAAATAAATTTCAAGATTCTCAGGGATTTTTCAGTTTTTCAGTTAATCTAATTACAGTTACATTTTTCATTCAAAGAAAGCTGATGTAGTTTTGGACACTAAGTACACAGGTATAGGAAGTGTATTTTTTTCTGGGTTATGGTTGCACCACAAATGAGTGATGCTGCAAAAGGGTGCAGTATGTTCCCCAATAAATGGTTCATTTTTGAGTCTAGTCAAAATCTGGATTGACATTTTCATCTTAGTAATAAAGAAAGCAATATCAGAAAAGATTTCTTTTTCAGTGCTGAAATGTACAGATGTAGAAATACTTTGAATGGTATATTCCAGCTCTTTAGGGAGTTTCCAAGGATTTATGAAGCTTTGGAAGGATATAATGTACAAATGCTACTTGCAGTACATCCATTGGAAATACTGCCACCTTCCATCTTTGTTCTTGTCACTGACTAAATTTTAGGTACTGAGTACTTTTACTATAAATGTTTAGTCAGAGAATCTGGGAGAGCTAGATATTGATTTGTGGCTCAGTATAGATAATTTCGAAATTAGGAAAGTCTCATGTAAGAGTTTTAGTTATGTTTTCTCTAAAATGAACCTTCCCTAAAGCATTGCTGTATAATTATATGCAAAAAAACCAATCTGTATTTTCTTCCTGCTCTGTAGAGTCTGTGGTTCCTTCCATACTTGAACCTTGACCCATTGTGCTATAAATTCTATCCCATCTGCTTAGTGTTTCCTGACTATACTTTAAATATGGCAATACTAGAATATCAGAATCTTTCATCATTGTCCATTTTTTTTTATATTGAGCAATAAACCTGCTGCTTACAGAGTAGATACATTTTATTTTAGCAGGATATAAAAGCATAGCAATTATTGTTAATTTTCTAGTCAGATGAAAATACAGAAATCCCAGTGTGAAAATATTTTCCTGTAATCATTTTACAGGAATAGCAATAGAAATAGAAATGATTTTAAGACAATAGAGTGACATTTTAAGACAATACATGCTTGAGCATATATATTCGATATTCTGAGATGTGCTGCTCTGTCACATTCTCATATCCTTCTTATTTAAGTAGCTTTATTTTGGATCTCAATCCAAAGCTCTTTAAGGTCTACCTAAAGACTATAATTTGCAGCAGTACATTTTGGGTACTTTATACAAATGAACAGGACTAGCAATAGGTTAATTTTAATACCCTATATAAAATTTTGAATCACACAATTTTTCATAATTTGAAATGAGAAATCAAGAGAAGATTAAAATTTGCTCTTAAATGAGAAAGCCTTACGTGGCACTTTTCCTATCAACATCCTGGGAAGTTATTTCATTATTTGCATGGTTTTCTCACAGGGGGAAGAGTGGAGGGCAAAGTTTAGCATGTGTTGGTCAGGCAGAATGGTTGCAGCTCTTCCAGTTATGAGTCTTTCTTTGCATGCCCTTCCATGTCATCTTGATGAGTCTGGATTCTTCAGTCCACCTGTGTCCATCAGAGCTGTCTGTGAATGCACCATCTTTTTTCATATTCTTGTGGGTATGTAAAGTCTGGGACAGAAACAACATGTATTAAGCTGTTTACATAATTCTGGTTCAGTGGACTCCAAGTTTCTCTCAATACTTTAGTATCTTCTAGAAATTTTCAGTCTTTATTCTTCTAGTCCTAATGTCTTTTGATCTTCAGCCGCCTCATGGAAGCCCAAAAAATAACCTGTCTGGAAAGATGAAAAAATTGGTGTTAATTTATTCCCAGAAAAGGCATCCTCAGGGAGCAGCAGTCTTCAGGTACACAGAAGACTGGGTGTATAAGAGGTAGTAACAGAAGAATGAATTGAAATGAACTTTTGGAGTGAACAGTGAGGTAATATATCATCAAAAATATTCTGTTGTTGCTGAATGTGTGAGATCTTGTATGAGAATGAGAGCACATTGCCTAGACAAGTTTGGGAATCAGCCTCACTTGGTATTGATTTTGAACAACTACATAGAGCTCTGCCCACAACTGACTGGATTTTATCAGCTCTCACTGAGAGTAGTAAGACGAGATAACCTCCTGAGGCCTTCTACATCATTATCTTTTCTGATATTTTGAGATACAGATATATATAGATATTTAAGATGCCTTATTCCTGCAATAGATGGAGTTATCTTTTCTAATTTTTAGTAGTCAGTTGCCTACTTTCAGAAAGATTTTTTTTCAGACCTGAAACGTAATAAAAACCCTGCAGTAAAGCATGTGCTTTCCCCACTAAGGACACAATGGATGTTGCAGCATAGCCTTGCCTCCATGAGGCCTGTCCTCCTCACCAGCTATTGCCATGGAAGGTTTTAAGAACTTGTTTTATAAACTGCACATAGATGTGTCATAAAATGAGGTTTGGCTGTATCTGAAAAATCCCCCTAGCTGTGTGATGGCCATTGCTGCTGCTACCAGAATCACATTCCCTATAAATGAGTGTTCTCCAGACCTAAAAAATTTCCAGTAAAATGTTGGCTGTTTTCAAACCAACCACAAAACATACTAACATACCAGGCATTTCCTTTAGGGTGCTGCTGCTTTAGTTACTGTGCTAACTGGGTTTCTTTAGTGATTTCAGCTGTCCTGAAATAATCATCCTCAGCTGAGAATTCATCTGAAAATAAAGGTTCAAAAACTTTAAACATTAAAAAAAAAAAAATAATTTTTTGTTGCATGTGAATTGTGAATGATTGTCTATCATCCTGTAAAGCTCCAGTATGACCCCTCACACTTGAAGGAGAGAAGCCCAAAGTCATTGATCCTTTTTAAGGGACTAGAGCAGGACAGGAAAGGGACAGCTGGTGAGGAACACGGCCTTGCATCCTACAACATATGCATTGGAGAATTCCTCCTGGCCCCTGCTGCTGTGGGTACTAGGAAAGAGACTGTCCTGGCTCCAAGTTTTATGCTTTTATTATGAAGTTCAGGCTGTTGTAGTCTTTAAGGGAACCTGTAAGAACAACTAAGAATATCTTACTGTCCAAAGATGATTAGTGCCACTGTTCAGCTGTGTCTGTTCACTGTACACCATCAGTATATTGGTGTATTTGATGAACAGTCTTGAGGTGAACCACTTCTCTGCAGAAACAGAAAGTTCCTATTCACTTTGCTTCTTTCTTTTCATACACAATGTAAGAGGGGCATCTTCATTCCAGCTCCATTCTGAAGAGATTCATCACATACATTGTCACAGGTGAAGAATGGTAATGGTCACCTCCATTGCTCCTTTACTTCCAGTTCAAACTATTTGTTTCAGGGAATCATGAGGCCAGATTTTCTGCTGTACATCTTTCCCTTTCATGGTTTCAGGTCTCCTTCACCCTTTTCCCTACTCTGTGTGCCCAATCCTTAGGTTTACACATAATATGAAGACACAGCAAAGCTGTATTTGTCATGTTAGTCTATTATCAATTGGACCTTTGAAGTCAGCTGGCTTTCCTCTTGTCTAAACACGTCTCCAGGTCTATTCAATACCTTAAGTGGCCAGTCAGAGTGTGTTTGCATTGCCAGACACAGCATTTCCACAGTTTGTTGTAAGAAGAGCAAAAAAATTGAATGCAAATCCCAGCTGCCAGCACTTAACTGCTGTCCCTGCTACAAAAGCAGCTGACTTTGTCCACCTGATAACAGCCAGGTGTCATTGTTCAGGAGGAATTAATTTGGTGCAGCAGATCAGGGCAAGCATGCTTTGTTTGCCCTGAACGTTGAACAAAGGGGAGCCTTGGTTAAAGGGGTACTGCTGTAGTTTTGTGAGAATGCAGATGTAAAGGGAGATTGGAAGACAAAGAATATGACTGAGTATTATGGCTAGCTAGTCTGTCATTCTGAGGATCAAATGCTGTAAGTAGATTTGGAGTTTTTTCCAGCTGGCAGTTAGATGGATGAGCCTCACTAGTGAGAGAATTTTCTGGACAGGACAAGAGAGGTTTTATCAGAAAAATACACAATGACTGTTGAAAGTAGTTTTCTTACTGGAAACCTAAACCAGTGTGTGCCTGTTGTAATCATGAGTTCCAAAAATTCTTCCTGACATACTGTTACTGATATGTGTTGGATTAGTGCTGAGCTCTCACAGGGTCTGTTGCCTGTATCCTCATATGCTGAGAAGTGATGGTCATGTTTAGTTTTCTCACATTCCATAGTGCTGAGCCTCTTACAGAGTAAATTGACTGAAGGGCAAGATCTGCACCGCATTTTGCAAACATAATCAGTTCATGTGCTTAAAGCATCATAAACATCTTAATAAGAAGTGTGATTTTGACCCCTTGACCTGGACTCACTTCCAAATCCATACCCAACTACAGCTGGTTATGTGGGCTAGGAAATCAAGGAGTTTGAGGGTCACATCATTGACTGCCCTGGAGAATGGGCAATCCTAGCTGGCACTGGCTTGGTGAGCACACTTAGGCTCAGGTGTCCCTTTGGTTTGGTCTCACCACCAGGTTGATGACCATTCCATAGATCAATGCTGAGTAATGAGCAGCTATTCAATCCTGGACTTTATATACACCTTTCCATTAGAGGCAACTGTGCAGAATAACTGCTGTTGTAGGTTGTTAGTTAAAAAACCTCTCTTTTTGATCTAGCTGGAATACTACTGCTATGAAATTTATCCAGTTCTTTTTACTTCTGCTTATAATTTGCACAAGAAACAATTCAGGGGTTCTCATTCCAGGAATCATGCTTTTGGGTAACGTTCTTCAGCTTATCTTTCTTTTGCAGAATATATTCACTGCAGCAGCTGAATAAACAATTCTTACATCATAGAAGTCTAAGGTTATGCAGATACTAACCTCATTTCTTGCTTTGAACTCCCACAAGTAGTGGCAATCCTGTTAAAATTAACAAACTACCTTTTTTTAAAAACAACCTTTGCTTGTACACATCATGTCTGTATAAACATAATTCATAACTAGCACAAGAATGCATCATGCACACATAATGTTTGAATATTTTTGACCTTATTCGTGCCCTGATAGATTTTCTTCATGACATCTTTTGTAAAACTAGAGGACTTAGTTCCAGCTGTTTTTCTGCTGTCTCCTTCCCAAGATTCCTGAAATCTCTCTCAGACTCCAACATACCAGGTATTAGGACAGGCATCCTTGCTGTTACCATACTAATTAATAGAGCTCAAGCTCTTTTGGATGCCCTACTGCACATGCTTTTGTACAGGAAAAAAATAGTGATAAGGCTGCTTTGGATTTTATCCAAAATAAACCTGGGATATTCTGAATGAATCAGTTAGCAATGCAAATTACTGTATCTGATTTAAAGGAAGTTAACATGCTCCCCTGTTAACAGAGCTCTGGTTTATCCTCATATTTTTCTGTCTTGTGATACCAGAAAGCTGAATCAACATTCCTCAATTTTACAAAATGGATCTGACACTGTATTCTTGCATGTTACAACTTTCCTGTAGGGTTTCTCCCTCCAAATAAAAGGGCACATTTAATCTGAGCACAGATTATGTCATCAGCATTTCCCATAAGGGCCTTATCTTTAGGATGCCTGAGAGTTCTCTGGCTGATTTGCATGAAACATTATGCACTTGGCAAAATTGTTGGAGCACCAGGTTTAGTGGAGCAGTACTGTTATTCCTACTTGGCACTGCAGCTCTGAGGTGTGCCTGGAGCCCACCAGCTGAAGTAAGAGACATGTGGTTACAGACAAGAAAAAAACCCCATTCTTTTCAGTGAGATACGTTGAGATGCCATAATCAGAGTAGTTTCTACCTTCTGCTTCCCACTCCCTGATTCTTTGCCCACCCTGCAGTACCAACTCATAGTTAGGAGAGGCTGCAGAGAGGGCACAGCCCCCCTGTGCTGTTGGTCCCCTGAGGAGGGTGTAAGAAGGCACAAATGGCCTCAGCATGAACTTTTTGCTCAGAGATTTCCAACTGGGAGCCACATGAATGTGCACGTGTGTACAGTGGAATCAGCAACAAAGCTGCAGCTGGAAGGTGGCGAGTCTGTTCTGTTTCTAAATACTCATTAGCAACTCTTAATGCCCAAATAAAATCACTTCTAGTGCAATCAGAAGTTGACACCCAATATGTGAGACTCGCACTTCGAGATTTTGAAAGAGTAGGGATTTGCCTGTGAATTACCACTTTTAAACCAAACTGCAAAGCCAAGAGAAAATGTTTTTCACTGTTTAATTGTTACTTTTTAGAAGAATGGCTTTGAGGGTGGAGTGCTTTTTTTACTGCTTGTTTTTCACTTCCCTCTATTCTCAGGAGATGTTTGACAGGATCTTTAGAGGATATGAATTGTGATGTCACCAAAACAATGAGCCTGGACCAGAGTACTCCTTCAACAAACCCTCCACCATCCTTCTTTGTCTGGATGCGCTCCTTCAGACAAATTTGCTTGGCTTGGCCTGCTTTGAATTCTTGGGTTATTTGGTTGGAGTAGAGGTGTGTTGCCAGGGCTTGGAGGGAAGAGCTGGTGTCCAGAGCCAGGGATTGTCCTTCTGGGGAGGAACTTGGCTAAACACTCATTTGTACAAAGCTCTGCAAAACCTACAGCCAGTTCTGCATTTCAGTTAAATGTGTATCATTTTTCAACACACTTAAGATTGATTGCAGACAGCAGCACTAAAAGTAAGGTTATTTGTAATCCTTTGTATGAAATTTGATGCATATGACGTTTGTCAGCCAGAGGGCCCCATACAGGGTCCCTATTCCCAAAGAAGAGTTTAGATACAAATGCATGGATTTCAGGCAGAGAGTTATTTACTAGACTGGTTTAATCCACAATATTATAAATTGCACTTAGCTTTCAGTCACTGGCATGAATTCTGGACACACTGAAGGATTCAAGAGAAATATTGCCTTGACTTAGTAATGACAGAATTTTGGCTATTATTTTGGGTAAGACTAGAAGAATGACCTGGGTCATAGAGCACTGCTATAAACTACTATTTAAATGTAATTCTGTTTATAAGTATAATGATTTTCTTGCTAAAACATGTTTGGCTTACTTGATCCCATAATTTTGATTGTTGTTTACTGCAATAATACTGTAACACTGCAATACTTGTTGACAGGAAATGTGTCCTTTCACAGGTTTTATTTATCTATGCCTAAAATGGTCTGTTTCTCACAGTTTCTCCTCATTTAGCAGGACTCTGATTCCTCTGATCATCCTCCTAATCTTTCTTTACACATTTTTCATTTTTGATGTAATCTTTCCTAAGCAGGGAAAGCCAGAACTCTGTGCAATACTACAGAGCTTTGCACTGTGGAATTGATAACTGCTTTAGGAGTACCTACCTCAAAATGACTGATGCATTCTACAATCTCATTCAACTCTTTAATTTGTGCTTTGAATTATAATCATTAATTGGAAATACAAGTTGTTTCCTGGAAAAAAAACCAACCCTGAATTACTGGAGGGAATTACCTTCTCTATGTGCTTTCAGCTGCTTTTGCCTTCCCCTCATGTGAATATCTGCCAGCTGAGCAGATACAAACTCTATCTGATGTGTGTCAGAGTGACCATGAACACCTTAAGTATTTCAGCTAATCTTAATAGCTGCAACAAGTCAGGAGGTGAGTATGTAGACAGATGGAAGGTGGCTGTAATGGCCCTGCATCAGGAGCACCTGAGAATGATGGCTTTGTAACTGGTGTAGCCAGAGGAGACAGATGCTTGTCCTTACAAAACTGCAGAAAGTAATTTGTGATGATGTAGTCTTGAACATAGTGTGGCTGCCTGTTGAAATGTGTTCATTTCAGATGTGCTTGGACCAAAACTAAGGATGAAACAATCACATGTAATTTGTTTGATGTGTAATTTGAGCAAGTCATTTCATCCCTCTGTACTTCATCTCCTCCATAAAATACAAGTACATGAGATTTGCCTTCCTCTGTGCAACAAGCAGATGGAAGGATCTCACTTATTTTTCATTTAGTTAGCAGTCACAGGATCATTTAGGTTGGAAGGTATTTCTTGAAATCCTCCAGAGTGGCACTCTCACAGCAAGGGAGTGTTTTCTTGTGATCAGATGGCACTTCATCTGGTATAATTTCTGTTAAGTGTCTCTTGTCCTGTCAGTGAACACTGTGGAGAGGAGTCTGGCTCCTTCTTAATCCCTCCCTCTTACATATTTATAAAAACCCATCAGATCCCTCTCCTAAGCCTTCTGTTCTCTGTACTGAAGAGTCCCAGCTCTTGTCTCTCCTCATGTGAAAGGTACTCCAGTGCATAGATCATCTTGGAGGCCCTGCACTGGACTCAGTACAGCAAGTCCATGTCTTTCTTAAACTGGGGAGCCCAGGACTGGACACAGCTCTTCAGATGTGGTTTCACCAGCCCTCTGCAGAGGGGAAGGATCACTCTGTGTGCTGCCAATGTTCTGTCTAATGCAGACTAAGATGGTGTGGGCCACTGTTGCTGGGAAAGTGCATTGCTGGCTTACAGTTAGCTTGGAGTCCACCAGGACACCAAAGTCCTTTTTTGCAGAGCTGTTCTACAGCTGGCAGGTCCTGTGTACACTGCTGCATAGGCTTTATTCTTCCCCAGAAGCAGAAGCAGGACTTTGCACTTCCTTTGCAGAGCTTCCCGAAGTTCATGTTGGCCCATTTCTCCCACCTGTTGAGGTTCCTCTGGATGGCAGCACAACTCTCTGGTGCATCAGCCACTCCTGCCAGACTTGTGTGATCTGTGAGCTGGTGGAGGGTGCACTGCTTCCCCGTGGCCGCCTCACTGTCTGCTTACCTAAAGTGTCCATTGTCAGCTTGTCTGTGATGACGTTGTAGGACATGGTGTTGAAAGCTTTACAGATATCATGGGAAGTAACATCAGCTCCCTCATCAGCTAAACTAGCCTCCTCTTTGTCAAAGGCTGTGAGATTATTAACTAATCACATGCTTAATCATCATGCTTAATGTATGATATACTCTTCATAAATCCAGGCTGACTTCTGCCAGTCAGCCTGGACGTTCTTGTCTTTCATGTGTTTGGACATTGTTTCCAGAAGGATTTACTCCATCACCTTCCCAGAGAATGAGAAGAGTGTGCCAGATGGGAGAAAGCCAATGGCATCCTGATCTGTATCAAAACCAGTTTGACCAAGAGGCAGTGATTTTCCCCTGTACTTGGCACTGAGGGTGGGGGGCACACCTTGAGTCCTGTGTCCAGTTCTGGGCCCCTCACTACAAGAAAGACATTGAGGGGTTGGAGCATGTCTAGAGAAGGGAACAGAGCTGGAGAAGGTTCTGGAGCATCAGGAGCACCTGAGGGATCTGAGAGAAGCTCAGCCTGCAGAAAACGAGGCTCAAGGGGAATCTTCTCCCTTTTTACAGCTCCCTGACTGTAGGGTGCAGCCTCTCCAGGTGGGGGTTTGGCTCTGCTCCCAGGGAACAAGGGACAGGACAAGACGAATTGGCTTCAAGTTGTGCCAGGGGTTGTTCAGGTTGGACATCAGGAAGAATTTCTTCACTGAAAAGTTGATCAGGCATTGGCAGGGACTGCCCAGGGAGGTGGCAGAGTCCCTGTCCTGGGAGGTGTCCAAGGAATGGCTGGACATGGCACTCAGTGCTCTGGTCTGGGTGACAAGGTGGGGAGCGGGCACAGGCTGGGCCTGATGATCCCAGAGGTCTTTTCCAACCTGAATGATTCCATGATTCTATAAAATGTTGACCAGCTTGTAGTTCTCCAGATCGTCTCTCATCCTTCTTGAAGTCAGGGAGACACTTGTTCTTCATCCTTCAGGAACTCCTCTCATTCACCATGAGCGCCAAGATCATCACATGAGCCTGGCAATGTCGTCATGCAGCTCCCTCATCACTTGGAGGTGCAACTTGTCAGGGCCATCGGTCAGAAAACTTAGGAAACAGAGAGAAATCATTAGAAAGTTGTTCCTCTGGATAACCAGATAGGGTTTTTACAAAGTTTGCATATTTGTTACACAAGGAGCTGTTCAGTGTTCAGACTACAAGATAATTAATAGAAAAGTGTGACTCGTGTTTTATTCCAAGTTCTGATGCACCTGCTGTGCAGTGAACTTTTGCACTTGGAATATGAAGCAAACTTGTAGTGCTTTTCAGTTCATTAACAGTATTCAGTTTTATTAAATTAGAAGCTTGCAAAAATATACTCTACACAAATAATTGTCTTTGCCGTGGTTTTCCCCTTAGTTTCAGTGTTGGTATAAGTTGGTAACAGGATTAATTTTTCTTTCATGTGTTAAGTGATCAAAATACCATACACCTTTTTGTTCCTCTCTACAGTACTTTTGCATTTACAGACATACTGAGTAAAAAAATTGAAAACAGATTAACTGGATAATAACCTCAGAAAAAAAATAGTTCTGCAAATCTGTTTGTAATGAGATTCATCTGTTTTTCGTATCAGATATTTGATTTATCCTGTATTCTTCAGGATTTTAAAAGGTTGGTGGTTGCTACTGTTGCATTTGATAATAAAGGAGTGCAATCCCAAAGATCCTTTTATTCGACAGGACTATCTAACTGGTTTCTGCCAGTGTATCAGTCCCTAGGTGTGCCTTTGTGTGGAAGGTTAGGAGAAAATGCATTTTGCTTCACCAAGGAAGGAAAACCTCCAGCACGGGGCTTTATTGCAAGGTGCTGACAGGTGCTTTGTCTGGCCATAGCTGCTTTTTGTATGGGTGCCCTGTTCTGTGTGTAAGTCAGGGATGGAAAAACTAACTTAGCTTGTGTTTGGTTGGGTTTTTTTTCAACTGGCAGATGCAATACCATGTGTTAAGGTTGTATTAAATATATTGTGTTTTTCTCTCTTTCCTCATTTCTGCAGATCTGTCAGTGGAAGAATGCTGTGACAAGGGTGTTGAATGGGCAAATAAAAACAGAATATGTGCTTCTCTGCCGTTAATATCGGAGTCTAGAGAATGCAGGTACATAGTTACATATTATATATTAAAACACAGTTTATACTCTAATGTGAAACCATAGGAATGACAGGCATTAAAGCTCACTTACAAGATGAAGCACCCAACTCATATTGCAGCTTTTCAGCTCCATATGTAGCCTTGGGGAGTACTTCCTGAGCATCAGCCTATCATCCATCAAGTCCTTTTAATTTTTGCTGTCAGTCTAGTGTAGATTCACCCAGCCCTAACCCATGTGGCACCTTCTGCCTCTTACTGAGAGGTTTTCCCACTGTGCTCTGCTCATGGGACTTGGGCTCTGCCTGCAGTCAGGACGTCTTGGTGTGCTGCACTAATGTCACCAAGCTGCTTGAGAATCTGGCCACATTTCTGGGAAGATGTTTATAAAGAAACACAGCAGATCCTGCACATGACTAATCAATGGTTTGAATAAGTACAAATGTGTGTATGTATGTGAGGCAGCCTTCTGTGGTGCTACAACAGGTAGATGTTCTGCAGCACTTAGCTGACTTAAGCTTTAAGTTCCCCCACATTGATTCCAGGAGATTCCTAGTTAGTCCAGCTTAGGAAAGGAACCTACAAGAAAGATGGAAAGAGACTATTTACAAGGGCTTCACACTGACAGAGATTTGGATTAGATATTAGGAAGAATTTTTTCCCTGTGAGGGTGGTCAGGCCCTGGCACAGGTTGCCCAGAGAAGCTGTGGCTGCCCCACCCCTGCAAGTGCCCAAGGCCAGCTTGGACAGGGCTTGGAGCAACCTGGGATAGTGGAAGGTGTCCCTGCCCATGGCAGAATGGGTGGATGAGATGATCTTTAAGGTCCCCTCCAACCCAAACCATTCTGTCTTTCTATGATTCTATGAAATGTATCTGACTGTAGAAAATAGAACCTTCAGTTAATGTACAGTTTTCTTAACCCTACCTACTGAGAATTGATAGGATATTTCTGTTTGGTAATCTACTCAGTGAAATAATGAAGGCAAATGTTTAATTAAGATTTTGATTCTACTGCATCTCTTATGTTATTGTGGAATTTATATTTTTTATGTCAATGGTAGTTTGCATTATTTTTGCTGTTATATGCATTTGTTACCTTTAATTAGTGGAGCTAACAACTGGTAGTTTGAGAGGCAGCTTCACAGAGAAATTTGTATTAAAAACACTTTGCTTCCCTCTACTCAAATGGATTGCAAAGTGATTTAACCTTGGTAATTGTAGAAGTGTTGGGTTGATCTTTATTACAGAAAGAATGTGTCTTCCAGGGAAGTCTATCCGTGTTTTCTGACTTTTGCATTTATACTGGCATCGAAAACAGTCTCTTGTGCAGAAGAATTGACAGATAGGAAATAAATGCCAATTTAGGAAATACTTGAACAGTCATAAGAATTACAGACAAAACAGAGGCAGGAAAAACAGGAAACCAAGTTTATTGAACAATCTGGGAATGACTATCTTGATGATTTAATCATAATTTGATTAATGTGAGTTGAGATTCTGCTGTAAATAATTTATTCTTCAAAAGATTTTCATTTTAGAGACCCACTAGGATTTCACAGGAACTGGAAATAAAAGCTCACTAATACTTCATTTAGCTTTTGTGCGTAACTGAGATGTAGTTAAGAAAATTATCCTAGTGAAATAAAAGGCATGAGAGGTATGAGCATGTCTTGACAAAACCCTAAGTTGATAAACTCAGTTTAGTTGCATTTATTCATGACTGCATGCTCTCCCTGAAGCTTGGTTTCATTCTAAAAATGACTAAGTAAAATTGGCACCTTTTTTTTAACATCAATATTATTTTATTCCAGTTATGATTGCAAACTGGCATATCTGTGAGAGGTACAGAAAAATCACTTTAGGATGTCATTTCAGCCTTAAAGGTCAGGGCCAAATTCTGCTCCTAATTGCTGGTGTAACTGGAGCCAGAATGAGCACTGAGGGAGCTCATTCTTTTTGCAGGCACATGAGGGTAGTGACACTGATGTTCTGCATTTATTCCTGCTGCTCAAAGACAGGAGCAGACCTGGTTTCATTGCCCTTGCTGAGGTCTAGCAAGGTGAGAATACAGGACTGAGAAACAGGATGCCTTATTGGTCACAGATTTTCAAAAGAACTTGGTTCCTGCTTAGACTCCTGCAGGAGGTGGGAGCTGCTGAGGGCCACATGTCAGCATTCCTGTGGTTGTTTGAACCCCAGCTGGGATCCCCTGACCACCTAGTGCAGTGCAGTGTTGACCATCTGACTTGAGAAAAGTGGGCTGGCTAGAAAACCATATCACTTGATGTCAGGGGGAGCTGTTTGCCCTGAGTATTTCAGCTTCAGTTTGCAAGTTTAGCATTCTGAAGGGAGCAGGTTTGGTTAGGTTCCTGAAATAAAAGTGATTTTTTGCAGTTACTGTGGAAAGACTGTGCAACACAGAAGAGAATGGATGTGAGGCCTTCCCCCAATATGCTTTACAAGAATTTCCATGCTGGTTTTGAATCATCTGTTTAGAATAGTAATAACTTAGTGATGCCTCAGATTCAAAGGAAGCCTACTGCTAGAGTCTCTTGTTTGTGTGAGGAACCAACTGCTCTACTGAGTTAGAATTGCATCCCCTTGGCCATTTCCCAACCACTTAAAATACATCCATAGTAATCATAGAATCATGGAATGGCTTGGGCTAGAAGAGGCCTTAGAGATCATCCAGTGCCAGCCCCTGCCATGGGCAAGGACACCTCCCACTATTCCAGGTTGTTCCAAGCCCCAACCAACCTGGCCTGGGACAGTTCCACGGGTGGGGCGGCCACAGCTTCTCTGGGTAGCCTGTGCCAGTATCTCACCACCTTCACAGGGAAAATGTCTTCCACAGTAAAGAAAGATTTGGTTTCCAGCACTGTCATTCTCATATCTGCCGTGCATCCCAGAGACAAGGTGGTAGCTCTGGGTTCCAGCATATTTGCAGTATTTTTCTCCCAAAGTCCCTTTGGTTCCTGAGGGACTTGTCAGCTGTCTTAATGTCACTTACTGAGTGTGGTGTGGTTCAAACTACAGACATACTTGCTTTTTTGTCCTACACAAGGTGAGCCAGACCCTGTGTGCAGTTCACAAGTTCCAAAGATCCCTCTGGTTGCAATTACTCCATTCCGTTTAAGCTGAAACAAGGCTCTGGGCCCAATGTCTGCAATCTCTTACCGTGGATTCTTGCCCCACACATGATTTTATCTCATTGCATTATCTCTCTGGACAATGTCAGTGTTTATCTCTGTGTCTTTGTGACTCAGTAAATACAAGTGTAGAATTTTAATGAGTAATATATCTGGCTGTCATCACTGCGAGTCTTTTCCCGTTCATTCATTTTCTTGTGGTTAAACTCAAGGCATCTGGAAAGAGCTGCCATTTACTTTTGGAACTCAACCTGTCCAATAAGTCTTCTTCCTTTCTAAGGGAAGAGTTTCCCCCGCACAAGTGAATTTAATTCCCATGCCAGAAACAGTCTATCTCCACATGGTATTTGCATGCCTTCAACAATGTGTAGCCTTTCTGGAATTACATCAGGAATAACATTATTTATTAGTGTTGCAAGAATGCAGACTGAAGAATCTAAAGCTGGAAGACTTAGCTTGTTTTTGCAAAATCATTCTTTTTAGTTTTGATTTTTTTTATCTGAGACCTTCCACTGTACATATGAATAGCACTGACATAGCTTGAAAGAAGTAGAATGAGAGAGATAGAGGGTAATAAAAGTAGATAAAAAAGACATTAGTTTCAGGAAAAAAGGCGAATTTTAATGATTTTATGAAAATAAGGGAAATAAAAAATAGGTGATTATGAAATCTGTGCATGCTCTAGACAGGAGAATAATAAATGTGAAAATATTGTGGATGTAAGTGGGTGTGTAGATTTTCATTTGGAGATTAACTCCATGAAAATCAGCCACATTTGTTAAATTCTAGCAGAAAGTAAAAGTGATAATATAAAACATGATTTCTTAACTTGATTTATAATCAAATTATCTAGTAGTGAAGTAACACTTAGATCAACATCTCAAACAACAAATAAGACTTTTTTAAATGTCTTGGTGATTTTTGTTCACTAGTGAGCCACGACTAAAACTCGTTCTTCAGAAATGCATGATTTTATGTAAAATATCTTGAATGAATAGCAGTTATGAGGTCTCATGCTCCTAAAGGTTCAATATTTAGTGTTATACAATATCTGCATCAGGTGAATACCTGCTTATTTTCAGAAAAATTTGGTACAACTTGGCTGTAAGATTTGGGCAATGAAGTGTGATTTTATTGTTGTTGTTCTCAGAATGAACAAATGGTATTTTAATCTAGTATCCAATTAATGTTGAATTCCTTATTACAGTTGGGTTGGACCACATGACTTATGAATACAGCTGTGGGAAACATTTTAAGAAACCTTCTTGTTTTGGTTGAAATTGCATGTTTTTCAGAGATTTCACAGAGTTGGCTTGTGTTTGAAAAAACAAAGCCACACCAGGAATCAAACAGATCTACTGAAAGACTGCTGTTGTTTGTTTATTTGTTTGCTTGTCTGTGGCTAACATATCTAGCTCCTCAAGAGAATCTGGAGGGGTAAAGAGGCTGGAAAGTCTCAGCTCCCACACTCTTGGGCTTGGAGTTCAGTTTTTAGAGGCTTCCAAAGCTCTGAAAGTCAGACCACCCCAGAGCTGGGCAGGGAATGGAAATTCTTCTTCAGAGGGAATTTCAGCAACAAAAAAGCTACATATTCTTCCAAACTGGAACTAAATCTGATATCAAAAACTTCAAATATACTGCCAAATAAAGTTACTGTCCTGGGCTTAACTTCTTGCTATGATTTTAGAGTCTATTCTTGAATAATTTGTTCATGAAATTATCCTGGGTTTTGTTCCTATGCATTGAAATATCATGGCTGTTTTTGTCCAAGTGAGAACATTACAGTGAGACCATTACTGATCATGGAACTGTAGAGTTCTAGAGTGGTTTGGGTTGCAAGTCACCCATGTACAATCTAATAAATAGTAATTGGAATCTTCAGGAATGTATCTTGACAACCTGATTTCACCCACATGCACAGAGATGCATAATCTGAGCCCAGTGCCCACATGCCCCCTGCTTTTAGTTGCCTGGCCTCAGAGCTGAGGGAGTCCCTCATACTGCCTGGGAGCTGAAATGTCATCCTATGGTTCTGGAGAGCAGGAAAGCTGCTCCAGATGGGAACCATGGCAAGCCACTTATCTCAAGTGATGATGGGAGAAGGCCGTAGCTCAGTAGTTCCACTAAGCCACTCCTCTTCCTGATATTATAAAAATTTCCAGCCATGGAATAGAGGATTTTTTAGCAGTACAGGGTATTTTTTTCTCTGTTTGCCAGTGTCTGTAATAGAAGGTAGTGGTGGAAGAGCTTTACCCACAAAACTACTGAGCAAAGCAGGGTTACATATAAAAGCAGGATAGAGAAGAGAGAAGTCTTCACTGGGCTTTGTATTCACATGACAGTAGCAACCAGACTGGAGGAGTTTGAAGCCTCCTTATGCAGATTTTTTTCCCCTGCAGGAACAAGTTTCCAGCTTTTTCACTGACGTTGAGATAAAATAGAATAATTTAATGAGCAGTGTAATGAAACTAAGTTTCCTGCACCATTTTATCCTATCTCCTCTCCACAGCTCCCTGCCCTGCAATACTTTTCTTTCCCCCTTGCTTGCAATACACTCTGCTGTTTCTTACTGTGATTTCCCTTGGTATCTTCATTTCTCTCCAATATCTCCAGGTGTCCCACAGAACAATGCTCTGGTCTTCCTTCCCCGTGCCATACCTGTTGATTTGGGGCAGCAGGTGTGAGGGTAGATTGGGATTGCAGGCTCTCAAAAGATCCAGGGCCTGACTTCTCCCTTCCATCAGACTCCCCAGCCACCAGCTGTCACAAAACATGCCAGAATGCAGCCCTGAAGACCTTGAGCCCTGAGGCAGGTGTGGTTGAGGTTACCCAAAGTTGTTAGGGCAGACTGCAAGGTAGATCAGCAATGAAAGTGTATTAAACACATCATACAGACAATCTGCCTCCTCCCATATCTTTATGTTGTAGCAGTGTTCCCACAGAAACCCCTTTCCACATAAACTAGTACGAGTACTAATTGTCAAATCTTGCATCACCTGCTCTTGACCCACGTGTGACGTTGTTCTCCCCTTTCTTCCCTGCTGTTGGCAGCATGACCCAGGTGCAGTGCTGCCGCAGCCAGCTGGAGAAGCAGTCCTGTTCCGATGGGGTCGAGTTTGCCAACATGCGCGAGGAGTGTGACTCACATCTTGCCAAAAATTCCACCTGTGAGGCTGAGCACTTCAAGGTGAGACATCAGAGGTACTCCTGTTTGTCTCTAGGATGTGGAATTGAGCTTATTTAGGGTTGACCCTGAAGGTCATTAGACTTGGTTTGCTGCACATGAACAGTTTTTTTCCTGCCTGCACCTCATGTCTCTGTTAAAGTCGTTTGCTTTGTCCTTCACTTTGAGAAATGGAGCCCTGTTCAGCAAAGCAGGCTGTCACATTGCATTTTAGCTGAGGCAGAGGGGAGAATGCAAAAGGGTGAAAGTCTTGAATGTGTAATTGGCCAGGAAGCTACTTTTGCCTGAAAAGAGGACATCAGTGCTGTAGTGACAGATGGGGGAGAAACTCAGACACATATCAGACTTCAGCTTTCACTAAAGCATCGTGGCCTAAGGTCAGACTCACTGGTTTTCAATGTTGGTGGTGCAAAGAAGTGAAGTTAATCCTCTCAAGGTACTTATAATTCCAGCTTGTGTAAGTGTTCTAAATTAACATGACTTTGATTTACAACTGGATGGAGAGACCTGTAAGCCTATGATACCAGCATTTGATAGCAGAATAAAAATGCCTGTTGTTGGCATCAGCAATTAATCTGTGCCCTGGCCTCCATCTTTATTGCTGTCTTTGTCTCTCACTGCCTGGAAGGGAGCATAGTCATACCTTTCTTCAGAGTATTTTTGGAAGGAAGTTCCACCAGTAAGATCATGACCATGACCATGAGCAGCTTTGGGCCTGTTAAGGATTTCTTTCCATGGTGACGAGAACAGACGAGAGTGATTTTAGTTCTTCCCACTGCTTCAAGATGTTGAATGGTTCCTTCAGTTAAAATTAAAAAAAAAAAAAAATCTACTATACAGAGGATTTCAGTATCTGACTGACAAGTTTCATTTTCTAGAAAATGCTGGCTTGGTCTGTTCCTGTCAGTGGAATGCCACTGATTCCAGGGCTGGGAAGTAATCCAGGTTCTCACTGGGGGCAGAAGAAAGTAAAATACATGCTAATGAGGCTGATATTGTTGGGTTCTCTTGAGTCTATCTGCATGTGCAGTATTATCTTGTCCTATGGTGGACTGTGTCTCCCAGAGGGACCATGCATCACTTGTTGATGATGTCCAGGGAATACCCTGATCTTGGCACAGGAATTCCTGTGTGCAGGCTTTTACTGCTGGGAAGCACATTCCCCTCAGTCTGAATGTGGCACAAAATAATATTTCACTCTCTCTGTCAATATTTTGAAGGGCCCTGAGCAGATGAACAAGGACTGATGGTGAGGACTCTGCAGATCTAAGTGCTTGTTACCAAAGACAGGATTTTAGCAGCAGTACTATTTTAACCACATGTCATGGGGCAACTCTAAACCAGAATGCAGCTGTTCAAGGAAGCCCACTCACCCACCAATTGCCTGATGTTTCCTTATGTAGGTTTGTCAGCATGAGGAAGACGACTTCATGGTGTTTTTGTAAATGACCAGACTTCTTTAAAGATGGCAGATTTTGGTAGTGACAGTTTTATTATTAAACAAATTGGGCTGGGCCTTGATCTCTGGCCCTGAGAAGAAATGGCTCGGCACAGCTGTCATGTAGCTGCTGTCCTCCTTCAACACATAGTGCAGGAGGGCTGTGCTGGCCTCAGAACACACTTCAGCCTTGTCTGATGGAGTGTTAGTTGCCATTAGAGCTTGCTGATACTTAAACATTACAGATGATTAAGGGGTAATGCCCTGAACCCACATTCTGTCCCTGTTTAATTTACTGGTATAAACACAGTCTGAGTTAATCAATCTTTGTGAAAGCCATTCTGCCCTTCCACTCCCTAACAGGAACATCCTACACCTAACAACTTCACTGAGGTAGGAGAATCTTTGAAGGTAATCTCTGATCCATAGTGGGCATAGGTGACTTATGATCTAATACCAGTGAACAGTTCATCTTTTCTTACGTTGACTACATTTTGAATTTGATTACCTTGAGACATACAATGTCTGGAAGTTGTGCCTTGCTGTGGTAAACAAACTTGCATCTTACTATGCCTAAGCTGGTCCATTTTTTTCTTTAGCTTAGGTCATGTCTTTTGGATCTTCTTTGTCTTCTTCAAGGAAGCAGGAAGAATGATTTAGTAATTCAATTTTAGTAATTCAAATAGTAGGATGAATTGCAGCCCTTTGCAGCCAAATGAGGCAGCTAATCTTTCCTTTGAATCCAAAACCTGAGATTGGAAAGAAGATAAAAAGACCGTATTTTGAAAATATTTGCCTTAGTTTTACACAGAAAGGCAATAGGCATGGGAAATGATGGGCAGAATTTTGTCCTCTGTTTGGAAGCATAGTTGTTCTAGCCTTGGGAAAAAAAAAAGAAAAGAAAAAAAAAAGATACAAAATGAAAGATTAAAATCTTCATCAGAAGAAAGCAATCAATTTCTAGATTTGATGCTGGTACATGAGATGTAGAAATTATTTTCTTGAAGTTAGTACCACAACAGCCCTGCAGAAGGGAGTGCAGCTTCTAGAAATTTGACCACCTTCAAGGTACTTGGACATTTTCCTCAAAATTTGACATGGGTACTTTTCAAAGGTTGAGATATGTTCTTATCTCAAAAGTTTTGTCATGAATACTTCGGTTGTGTGCAATAAGTGAGCACAAAAGTTTTATTGCTTTGGACTGATGAAAATATTTTAATTTTCTTTTTTAGCTCTTTAAAAGTTCTGGAAAATTCCTCTGAGTTATTAGTGGGGCTTTGGGTTAGCATCTAATGAATTTCAGCAAGGGAGAGACCTCTTGTGGACAGATACCAAAAGCAGTGTTACTACAGGATTCACACCAAAACTGACAACTTAAATCCAAACATAAATAAGAAATATTGTAAAACTATTGTCAACCCTACATAATCAAGAGTCTTATTCATCTAAGGAACTTCAGGTGCTTCTTAATCACACCAAAAATAAATCTTCAGATTTCTCACATGTAATTTTACTCTTTTTTTCCTTTGTTTGAGAAGGCAGTCAAGGGATCATGAGACTTCAGGTAGGACACAGATGTCTACTCTCTATTCAAATATGAGGAGCAAGGCATGGCTTTGAAGCTGCATGGGATTTTGCCTATATTAGGGGAAAATAGTTTGATATTATTATTGGAGTGACTTAAGAAACAGAGGCTTACAGGCAGTGAAAGGATATAATAACAACTTGATTGTTAGGTTGTAGCATCCATGAAAGCAGTGATGGTTCTAGCAAATAAGTTAATGGTCATCACGACTTGCTTCCAGGCAACTGGCAGCCTTTGGAAAATGGCTGCAAACACCTCAAGAACTGAACTAATATGAAGGTTAGACTTTTCACTTGACTAAATGATCAAAGGCTTTCAGAACAGGCCAACAGCCAGGAAAATTGGTGTAAAAAAGGAAACATTGTGATTAATTATGCCAAGATCATGCTGGTGGTAGTTCCATGCTACTTTGTGTCTTGGAATTCCAGAGTGGGCCATGAACTTGAGTTAAAGTCTCCTTGTCACTGCTACGCTGTTCCCTTTCTACAGTGAGAGAACTGAAAGTAGAGGAGGCTTTCCAAGTCCATAGGTGAAATATGTGGAGCTGTGTCCAGGTCTACAAAGTCCTGAGTGTGCTCTTCATCCAGTACTCCCTCTTCTTTCCTGAGTCAGTCATGAAGTGTTGGCTTTTGAGATTGCCAGTGTAGCAGCTGTGAGGGTCAGTAGGAAAACTCAGTTATGTTAAACACCAGTTGTTGTGGTTTGACACTGGCCAAAGGCCAGGCACCCACAAAAGTCACTCACTCACCCTCCCATGATACAGCTGGGCAGAGGAGAGAAAAAATTAATGAAAGGTTCATGAGTTGAGATAAGGACGGAGAGAAAAACACTCCAAAGGAAAAACAGGCTTGGCTTAGAGGTACAGAGTGAGTTTATTACTAACAAAATCAGAGGAGGATAATGAGAAGTAAAATAAGCCACTAAAAATACCTTTTTTCCCTCCATCCCCTTCCTTTTTCCCACAGACAGTGCAGGGAGACAGAATGGGGGGGTTTGGTCAGTTTGTCACCCAAGATTTTCTTGCACTGCTCAGGGAGAGGAGTCCTTCCCCTGTGAGACCGTGGGTCCCTCCCCACAGGAGACAGTTCTCTGTGGAATTCTCCAGCGTGGTTCCACTCTCACCAGCAGCAGTCCTCCCAAACCTGCTGCAGTGTGGGTCACTCTCCCACGGGGTGCAGCCCTGCAAGGACAGGCTGCTCCAGCCTGGCAGCAGGGCCCCCTCTCTGCACTGGGTCTGCACTGGATCACAGCTCCTCCAGGCATCACCTGCTCCAGTGTGGGCACCTCCCCCAGGGGCTGTGGGGGGATCTCTGCATCCCCATGGATCCCCAGGGGCTGTGGGGGGATCTCTGCATCCCCATGGATCCCCAGGGGCTGTGGGTGGATCTCTGCATTCCAGGTGGGCCACAGATGTGGCTGTTGTGAGGAGCTGCTGGGAGCTCCCACCACGTCCAGCAGAGCCAGTCCCTGATGGCTCTGAAGATGGACATGCTGCTGGCCAAGGCTGGGCATGTTAGAGATGATGGGAACACCTCTGTGACAACAGATTTAACAAGAAAATCAAAACAAAGTTGGGTTCAGTTTTTTCTAGCCAGAGAAGAGGAGGTGAGAACATGTGAGGGAAACAACCTGGAGACACCAAGGTCAGTGGGGATCCCTGGGGATCCATGGGGATGCAGAGATCCACCCACAGCCCCTGGGGATCCATGGGAATGCAGAGATCCCCCCACAGCCCCTGGGGATCCATGGGGATGCAGAGATCCACCCACAGCCCCTGGGGATCCATGGACTTCATTGAATGTATCCCATTTTAATTAAATTGGACACAAATGGGAAGCAGGGGTGTGAAGAATTCTGAATTTTGGCTGGTGTTTGAATCCAGGCTGTGCAGGCAGGGAGTAATGAAATCCCATATACATGGGGGGAGTGTTGTAGTCCTCTACATCAGCTTGCACACACCTTCACACATACACAGTGTTTCTGAGAAGTGGACCCAGGTTCTGTGCTTGGCCAGATGCAGAACTCATCTCATGAATGCCACAGCAGGTTAAGAAATTCAAGCCCAAGTATACCAGGAGTTCTTAAAAAGTTTGCAGAAAATTTTCTATTGGTGCCAAGGTGAGATAACTTCTGACATCATTGTCAAAGCTCACGTTGCTTTGACTTCATCAATATTTTAATTTTCTTTTCAACAGACGTGTTGTTACTGTTGTTTGCTGGGAAAGGCTGCCCAAGTTCAAGGACAGAGCTGTGAACCCAACCCGAAGATAGGATATCAGTGTGGAATTGTCTTCAGAGCTTGCTGTGGGAAAGGTGAAGAAGGCATTGATCTGTCCATCAGTGATTATGCTCCTAAAAAAGAGCCAGGTATTTTATTGCATACTTAAAAGAGTGAAACACAAAATGATACTGAGTGCAAGGAGTGTTTTCACTTTAAATTATTTCTGTTGGAATTCCTCTAATTTGACGTCTCATCTGAGTAATTTAATGATGCATGTTTTGGAGCTCATTTTTTTGGCTAGTGATTGGTGAAAGTCTGTTGTTGAAAATAAGAGGTGGAAAGAGGTCACTTAGTTTCTGGTGTCAGAACTTAGATGTACGAGAGCTTATTTTGGCAGCTAATGATCTTATCTTGGAAGCTGACTATAAGCTATGAATTTTAATGGCATTTTGCCCACTGATAAATGCTTAATTAAAACGAAAATCAACAAACAATTCTTTGAATTGTGTTGAAAAGCTAGAGGGCCTTTGCCAGCTCAGCAGAATGCAAATACTGCCATTACATGAGAGGCAAATCCCACAAACCAGGGGGATTTGAAATGTCTGGACTGTCTGGAACAACTGAAGATCTCCAGGAAGTGTGGAACCTGTTTCTTTTGATATTACCAAAAAGAGGGGTACCTCGATGGCAGCAGCTCCTGACACCTTTCTCCATATCTACTCCACAGAGCTGAAGAGGATGAAATCTGTACAGCCTGACCCTTATAGAAACCCCTTTATTTGGGTTTTTTTTCCCCCCTTTTTCACTTAGCAGACGGACCTGAAACTGCAGACAAATCATGCTGTGTGGTGTTGCCTCCCTCATGGGCTGCCGAGCACTGCAAACAAATCACCTGGCTGGCAGGTCACAAGCAACAGATTTTTGGGGACATCATCCTAATCAATCATTTAAACTCCAGCCCCGTCACAAAACTTGGCCTGGTCTGCTTGAGCCAGCGTGTTATCAGACTTGTTCCAGGACTTCAAAGCGTGGCTTGTCTCAGTGTTACCTTATCAGATAACAGCTGGAAATGCCCTTTTGGGCAGATTCTCTGTGTGTGCTGTTGTCTCAGGAGGGGAATTGCCCCTGTCCATCAGCAGTGGCTGAGATGGCTGCACTAGTAGACCCCTCATACTCAGACATCTCTGTTAATAACAGGAATTTGCATACTCAATGTACCTGTATGGCATGAGAAATGTGTCATCTGTGAGAACTGCGAGCATGGCGTAGAGCATTTCCCTGCTTGCCTTGTGGGCCAGGGACACACACACAGAGCAATCATTAGTGTGGTTATTTGGCACACATAAGAGCCACTGTGCATTGCAAAGTTGGGACTGTGTCCACCAGCAGGGCAGGACAATGTTCTCATACAACTAAGAAACAAGCAGGTGTTTGAACATACATCAAATAACCCCATTGACAAAAAAAAAAAAAAAAAGCCTGTAGAAAGGCAGAGCAAGCAACACAAATAGACACTTTGGTTCATTGTGAAGAGGAGATGAGGCTCCATTTTGCAAGGCAGATTTTTGGACTAGAACCTTGTGTTTGTTGTGCCATAGCAGTGCTTGAAGGGCATTCTGCTGCAGGGGTAAGGCAAGCTGGCTTTCTGAGTCACATAAAGTGCTGTCCACAGGTTGGACTTGATGGTGTTGGAGGTCTTTTCCAACCTAATTAATTCTGTGATCTCTGGTGTTGTGTCCCCAGAGGCCTGTACAAAATCCAACCAGACTTGGGCAAACTGATTCAATCAGCTCTGCATAATTGAATTGTGGCCCTATGGCTTGAGGATTCAGTGAACCAACCCAGCCTCATGCCATTGCAGAAACATTGCATTCACATCCTCTGTGCATCACTTGCTTGTAAGTGACTGCTGGTGGATTGGGCTCGTGGACAGTCACTGAAACAAGCCTAAGTTTCCTAGTCAATAAGCAGAGTATTTTGGGATTGTGTTTTTGCACATCACCAACCCACCTTTGCCCATAAGTTCAAAGAGAAATTCCATTGGCTGGTTCTTTGGGGGACCAGTGGGTTCAGGATGTGTTTGGCCCTTGTAGGTCCTCATGTGGAGAGAACTCTTGGGTTCCTACAAGTGGCAGGAGTATCACAGATCAGAACTCTCCAATGTATATATTTGAAAGAATGCTGGAAGTATGTGCCCAAAAACCTAGGTGTGGAGTTCTTTTTGAAATGAAGTCTAAATAAATAACTGAGGTTAATCTGATTTTCATTAAATCTCTGAGTACCCCAAGCTACTATAAAGTCAGTGGAAGCCAAGCATGCCTCAACAACATGCCTTATGAAAATGAGGTTAAGCTCTGGTTAAAAGTCTGACATTAAGAACCTGCATTTGAAAATCCCAGTCCTTATGTAATCTATGATCACAGTGTGACTTTCATATTGAATCAGTCAGATGGAAAATGTCCCATGGCCATGAGCATCTGAATGTCAAATTTAGGTAAGAAATAGCTGTAAAATAGGTAAATAATGCTTTTTAATTTTGTTCTGGTTTGTCCAAAACCATGGTGTGAGTTCCATCTGAAGCACACAGTGTTTTGCCTTGAGAAGAAAAATGCTTTCTCCTCTAATGCCTATCTCTTCTCTTTTTAGTTGAAATTTCAAAGGAGGAACTAGACCAAGAAGATCCTTATCTGCATGATGGCTGCAGAGGTGAGTCAGGTGACTGATCCTGCTAGCCAGCTCTTTTGTGATTGCTTTCAATAAAGTGAAGCCAAATTAGATCTAGAGATTAGCCGAAGTGTTTTGCCTAGGATAGTTAAGGGTAAAAAAAAAATGAGGAAGAGCCTTTCCAAGTAGTAATGGGCCATTATGTGATGCCTAAATAGTTCCTAAATACAGGGGAGGCATTGTCTCTCACAGTGGATTCCATCTTATCCATCTGAAGCTGACACAATACATTAAACTTCTACTTAACTTCTAGGAGGTAATACCTCAGAAGTGTCACCCTTGAACCTGTGGAGTATTTTGGATTCTTCAGAATATGCTGATCCTATATTGAATATGTGTATCTTTTATTCTTCTCTTGGTGTTTGAATATCAGGGTGTTTGAATAGGAAATTAAATTTGTTTCTGTTTGAGATGCATCACCTGAAAAAAAGGAAGACAAAAGTGGCTACTGTTCTGATTAGTCATGCTGCTCTGCTTCCTTGGAAACAGGTGCATTTGGAATATTGCTCTGCTAAGTATTCTGATTTATTGCTTGTCACATGTGATTTACATGTCTATAAACATAAACCCAGCAGTAATTCATTGTTTTCTGCCAGCATTTCAGAACTCAGAAATGTATTTAGGATAAAATCAATTTAATAGACTTATATTCCAGTTGAAAAATTATTCACTGTGCTCCATGTTCTTAATCTGTTACACTCTGGAGAGAATGGGAATATCTACCAGGTCATTAGTGAACCAGAGTCAACAATGCCTCTCCTCCTTGACTCCAGTTGCTAATTACAAGAGATGACATAGAAATATGTGTTACATATTTTCCTAGCATTATTTCTTCATGTAATCAGTTGTGGTATTTCTTAGTTAATCAGCTGCCTGCAGGAGATGGATTGGTATTGCTAATTGCCAATTGTTGGTTCTGTCCACAGTATATTTTCTGATAAACTTGGCATGCCGAAAGTACTTGTAATTTTCTGAATTTTAACAGGGGAAACTTAAATTTCCTAGGCAATGGAGCTTCCAGCAATTTGTTTTGGAGCACTTCTGTGTTATATGGGGAAATTAATTTTGTTCTTCTAGCACTTCCACCACAAGTTTTACTGTGTCAGGATGGAGCTCACAGTATTAGCAGAGATTCAGAGAGCAGATGCTGTTGATCTCAACCACAAAACTATGGTTCCACCTAATTTTCAGTGATGCATTAATGGCCCTGTCCTCATTAGAAATTGTTGTACTTTGAAAATTATTTATAACGTATTATGGCTGCAATTGCTCACATAGATTGTGCCTATTTCACACCTTTTGTTTAATATTTATCCAACAGCTGTAAAAAATAGGACAATGGGTTATGTTAGTACTAATAATATCTTCAGTCTTACAACAAATGTTTGTTGTTGGAAGTATATAACCTTTTCTCTATTTTTCCAATATGAAATATTTTTTAATATTAATTTCTCTTTTAACAAGGTCAGAAAAAGTTTTCTTAATGATGAGCCAAAATCTGGGTAAATTCTCTGTAGTATTCTCTTTCTGTTTGTCAGAATAACCCTTCTTGTATTAATTTTTAGAGCTTTCAGTGCTTAGCCCTTTCTTTTCTTGTGAATATACAACTTATGAAACTTCTTTTCTAAATAAATCAAGTATCCTGTAAATTAATGGTATGTTTCCGTTCCTATGAGGAGCCTCTTAATTACATGAGACCTTTTAACATATCCATTAGGTGGAGGTCCCTGCTCTCAGCAGTGCAGAGACACAGGATCCAGTTACGTCTGCTCCTGCTTTGTTGGCTATCAGCTTCAACCAGATGGTATCACCTGTGAAGGTAAAAGAAATAAAGCCATTGTTCAGATTCTAAACGTTCTTGTTTTAAAAGAGCAAGAATAGATACAAAAATACCCAGAGAGAAGACACCAGAATATGCTTATGCCAGCTAGGGAAAGAGATGAAGTCATAAAAAGTTGATTTGAATGCAGTGTTGAAATGAGAATTGTGGGAAGATGAAGTTAAGTCAGTGGAAAAGGTGGAGAATTTAGAGTGGAGAAGAGGCAGAGTTCGAATTTGTTGCTGTGAATAAAACCAAAACAGAATACCTATTCTCTCTTGTAAAAGTGGATTGTTACTGATAAGGCAGACAAAATAGATAGAGAGTAGGAGGCTTTAGCTTGTTAGGGACACAACTGACAGAAATGATTAATGTTCTGGATTCCATGAGTGCCATGGGAATTGTCAAGGAAGGATTGTTAGTTTCTCCCAGAAGAAGAACTGCTTCTTCCCTTTTTCCCCCCACCCCACCACCCACCAAGTGTGGTCAGGCACTGAACAGGTTCCCCAGGGAATGGTCACGGCCCCAAGGCTGCCAGAGCTCCAGGAGAGGTTGGACAATGCTCTCAGGGGTGCACAGGGGGGCATTGAGGGGTGTCTGTGCAGGGCCAGGGGCTGGACTGGATGATCCCTGTGTGTGCTTTCCAACTTAGCATTATTCTAATCTGTGACATCAAATGAAATGGGCTGGGATAGAGGTTGCATTTGACTTCAGACATGTGCCATGTGACATTTGGTTCTGAGCTCATGAGCCCAGGCTCCTTGTTGCTGAGGGCTATGAGCCCTTTCAGGGCACAGTTCACCTTGCCCATCCTGCATAACTGTTCAAGGATGACAAGTGTTCCAGATGAAGAGTGCCTTTTTCCGTCAGTGACTGGAAATGGAGCCTTAAGTAGCTTAGATACAAACTTCAAATTGTAAAATAACTATTGATCGATCAGATTAACACTAACCTAGTTGGACACACAAAAAGGAAGAACTTTTACATTTAGTTTACATGCATGTCAGATTTTCATTCGAAGTTAAAATTAAAAAAAATCATGAAGGAAATGTCTATTAGTAGGACTTTACTTCCTGTAAAGTAGAAAGTCACAACTTGGCTCAGAGAGTCTCTCAACCATATGTTGTTGGGATGCAGAGGAAGGACAGAATTTCTGAAAGTCTGCCTCATTCATATAGTCACTATAATCCAACCATGAAATCACTGAGGTTGGAAAAGACACATAAGATCATTGAGTCCAAAATAAACCAAACACTGCCAACTCCACAACAGACCATGTCTACACATCCCAGCTCTAACAACCTTAGATATGTCTGGAGATATCACCTACTACTAGACTCAATCAGATGATGTTGGCTCTTTGCTTTCACTCAGTTAACCTTCCTCTTCTTAAGGACAGTGAATCAGCAAGTCCTGGTACCAACAGGGCCCAAATGTCTTTGCTGACTCACGCCCTGGCAGCAGCTGTAGTAGGATGTGAGTGTGAGGCTGTCGTGGTTTGGAAAGACAGGTATCCACCAGGGAAAGCTGGAGTTTCCCTTGGAATGGAGAATGTAAACCCCTCATCCCCTCCAAATTATTATAATTTTGCAATTAAGGGTTTTCAGGAAAAAAAAAAAAAAAAAGGAATAGGAATAGCAGTTCTTTACTAGGAATATTAACAATACAAATGTAGTAGTAAAAAATCCCCAAAAGAAACAAACCAACAACAATTCTAGAAACCCTGACAGAGTCAGAGCTACAACCTGACACCCTCTTGGTCAGGGTGTTGGAAACAGTCCACAATAAGTCCTCCTGGAGTGGCAGATGTGGTTTTGTTGGAGCAGAGATGATCCTGAGAGAAAAAGGTCCACTGATGGTGAGAAGAGTCCAGTCTTCCTCCAGGAATCCAATGGAACCAGATACCTTCTGTTCCTACGTCTCAGTTTTTATCTAGGTGGGAATGGTTGGCTCCCCCCAACTGGATGGAGCATCTCACAATGGGATGATGGAATGTGTCCTGTCCTTGGTGAGCCTTCATGGCCCATTAGCAGCAGATATCCCCTGGAGGGAGGATGGCTGGTGCAAGAGATAAGAAACACTGCCCCACCTGGTTTGAACAGCTCGCCCATTATCAGAAGGCACCCACCCCCTTCCTCCCAGAGTTACAAGAGATAAAGAAGAACATCTTCCCAACTGCTTCAACAGATGAAAATAGAATACACATTTTTGGTTCCACAACCCAAGACAGAGGCCAGATCCATACCTTTGTATTCAGATGCTCAGAGGAATGCCTGGTTGGAGGTGTGCCCGTAGCTAGCCTTTGACCTCACCTCTTCCCATCATCATGCTTCTTACTTAGTCTCTCTTATTTCTTTTTTATATAATTTTGCACGTTGTAGATATTAACGAATGTATCACCGGGACACACAACTGTGGGATTGGACAAACCTGTGTCAATACATTGGGATCCTTCCGCTGCCAGCGGGACACCAGCTGCGGGACTGGCTATGAGCTAACAGATGACAGTCGTTGCAAAGGTATGTCCTGTGCAGAGAAACCAGAACCTTCCAGGCTTAGGTTCAAAACTAAGCACATCATCATGCCATGCTCTTTGGCTTTTGGTTGTTGTGACAGGTAAAAGAGTTATAAAAGAAAGGCCTCATGAAATCAGGCCTTGCTCTGCTAAATTGCCAAAGTTAGCCTGTCACTTCTTCTAAGTTATTTGCAAGTTCCCATGTGAAAACAATGTTGTTATAGAACTGGTTTGCATAACAGCCTATTCCTCGGTTGAAAAACAAATTGCACCTGCAGTAACAAGGGATTTGTCCCATGAGATTCAGTAAAGAAAATATGTAAATAATACAAGACTGGAGAGATTTGATAGACAAGTAAAATACCTTTTACTAACCAATAGAGTAATAGGCAAGAAAGCTATGAACCAATCAAAGTTGCACATGAGGTCTGTAAAAACTGTTTAAAATGAATTGTGAAAATAAAGAATTGGCTTTTCGTTCATGAAGATAATGGAGTCCTGGCTAACATATTGCAATATTGGTAAATCCCTGTGTAACTGAGACCCAAAAACTTCAAGGACAGCAGTTTTTCCACCTGTCACCTTGCAAATAACCAGATCATGCAGCTGGGGGCTGCTGCAAAGACTTCCAGGAGAGATAACTGTATTTCACACTGGAAGTTTGTGCTGCATGTTAGGAGATGGTCTGGGAACAAAAACCGGTGATTAAGAAATCCAGTTCAGTATTAACCCAACCTAAACTTCAACTGGTCTCCACACTCATTTTTTTAAGTCCCACAAAACTCTAGGGCTACTGTTGAATCAACTGCATGAATGAGAAAGCTGGGGTATCCTTTTGCTGGAGAGTTTCTGTATTTTGATAGCTTTAGGAGATTTCATCCCATTGCCAGGTGGCAAACATTAAATTTTGGTTGCATTATGTGGACAGGACTACGTTCATGAGTGAAGCCTCATTTGCTGTTGTCTCCTTTATCTGCTTTACTTGAACAATAATTCATACACAAATATTCATTGTCTATTCTGGAGTAAAACTGATATTTATGTGCATTTTAAGGCATGATAATGCAGGGATACTGCAAGCCTGAATATGGATGGGAATCAAGGCCAATTATGAAAGAAATGAACAATATCTGCATTGGATCTAAAGTTAAAATTAAAATTGCACTTGGGTAATTAAATCTTCCCGACTTCAAAGCTAAGCATACTGCTGAATCAAGGCTGAGCAGTAGTGAATTTGATGCTTTAGGTACTCTATAATAGTTTTGAATCATTTAGTTGTGAGAACTAAACTTGTAAAGCATAGAATGCACAGACACACCCCTATATACAATATTAATAATGAAATCGTAAAAAAATCTTAACCTACCTGGTTTTACTGAGATCTTTTTTGAGGTAGTAAGTCACATTGATTCTGTATCACAGAATTCCAGGAAGGTATGCTGAGAATTATTCTATGTGATGATTTTAACTGTGTCTTATGTTTTAAATGTAACGAGAAAACCCGTCGAATTCCTGCTAACAATTTTTTTTTGTGACGTACCAGATATTGACGAATGTGAGACTGGTACTCATAACTGCCCCCCCGATTTTATCTGTCAGAATACTCCAGGATCTTTCCGTTGCCGACCCAAGCTTCAGTGCATGAGTGGGTTTATACAAGATGCACTAGGCAACTGTATTGGTAAGGCATGTTCTTGTCTTGGGGAACACTCAAGTGTTGCCTGGGAGAAACGTTGTGGTTTTGCTGGGTGGGTTCTGAGCTGCTCAAGCTTTTATTCATCTGTGTATGCATTGCTCTTTCCATGATCCCACAGGTAAGAGTGACAGATGAAAGCCATTTAAATAAAAGACTTAAATATTAGATCACAATTTTAATGAGATTGCATTACCTAAGGTGGTTAGCTGCTTAAGTCTTTGGGTGTTTTATCTGAAATAATTTTTTTAAAAAAATTGTGAGATATTTTATTGAACTCTATCCAAAAGATTTTAGCCAAAACTGTGTGTAGAAAGCTGATATCCTCTGCAACACCCTTTGATATTAGTCTGCTGGGTTTTACAGGCATGTAGGTCTTTCCAGTCGTGTCCCATGTTACAGCCCATCAAGAATCTTATTGTGTATGAGAAAGATGGGGCAGATATAACATACTGTGGAGAGTTTTACTTTAGTGAAAGACTGATAACAATCAGGCCAATGCCTTGTTTCCAAGACTCCCCAAAACCAGAATTATAACCTTCATATAAATGCATTAAAATTACTGGTTTCCAGCAGACTCTATATGGATTTGTCTAATGTGACCTACAAATCTATCAGTTATTCCCTTGAGTATTATTTTCAAGTCTCAACTCACCTTTAATTCCCCCATTGGCATAGCAAGTCTTGGACTTGTGGAACTGGCCGAGCAGCAGCAGCTGCCAAGTTGCACTCATTATCAGCCCCTTGTTCTCCTGTAGAGTTGAAATCTGACACTGGAAACAGACTGAAAACAAAACTGCAGCCTTTAAAATGAGGGGGGCCAGTGCCTGTGCGCAGCAAACCCTTTGAAGGCACATGCCTGCCACAGGTAATGCCAGGTTTTGATTAACTTGCTGTCATGGACATCAGTAAAGCCACATCAATTTGCAGCAGCAGCAATCGTTATGGCCCGTAAAATGTACTTGCTCAAAATATTTAGGCAGTTTCACAGTCTGGGAATCAAATCCTGCTCTATGTGGAGTTGAGGGGGTTTTGTTGTTGTACTTGTGTCCAATGATCGTGTAGAAGCTAAGAGCTTGATCACAGCTCTTACACAGAGTGAGGCAGAACTGGTTAAGCTGGTGAACTGAGTTGATTAGCTCTTTGCTGCTTATGAGAGATTTTTTAAGGCTTTGAAAAAAATACAAGTTCTACACCAAATTTCTACTGCTTTTCAGAGGTATCTATAGCTTTTACACCTCCCCAGTCTTCACTCTGGAAGCATTGTATCAGTGAAGCTAAATGTCATGAATAGTTGCCTTCTCCCACAGGCAGAATTTTTCTTTGAAGGGTTACATAATGAGATCATCTTACTTTAAACCTCTTGAGACTGGAAAGAGTTACACTGACTTGTGCTCTTGTAGATATCAATGAGTGCCTGAGTACCAACATGCCATGCCCAGCTGGACAGATCTGCATTAACACTGATGGCTCCTTCACCTGCCAGCGAATCTCACCCAGCTGTGGCCGAGGTTACCATCTCAATGAAGATGGAACAAGATGTGTTGGTGAGTGACAGTTGGGAAGAAAAAGCAGTTCTAATAAATCACGTGTATAATTTATGTTTACCAGTTTCTTGCACTTTGCCCAGGTTTTTATCAATCCCACAGACAGTACTTGATCCTGTTGGCAGTTCTTGATCCTCATGGGAGTCCCAGCAAGTGAAGAATGACAAGCATCCACCTTCTGGCCTTCATGAAACCCTATATTTTGAGGAGTAATTATTATCAGCCCCCACAAATGGCATTGGCTGTGACTGCCTCAATGGAAAAATGCTGTGTGGTCCAAAATCTCCTTAGACACAAAGTCAACTTAATGCTCCAAAGAAGCCATTCAAGTAACACTGAAAGACAGTTTTTTTCAAAGAGAGAATTTTTATATGTGTTTTCAATTTCTGTGAGTGGCTTATCAAAGCAATACTGATGACTCTGGATCTCAGATGTCTTAGATTAGATGAAGATGTGATCCACAAATATTGAGTATGCATAATAAAATAATTTTGAACCTGAATTCCTCCAAAGATTGCCTGATTACTTCAACACTTTCCTCCCAAGTCCATCAACATTAAGGACACCTTAGAGCTAATCTGCTTTGGTACAAATACTTTGGATTTATAACTCTGATCGTGTAAATCTGAAAGCATGATAACATCTTGTTTTCTGTTTCAAAACACTTTATAACATGTTGCTCTTCTCTCAACTTGCATAGTCAGGAGTGTACTTAAAATCACTTATTTTTTTAGATGTGGATGAGTGCTCATCCTCTAACCAGCCCTGTGGAGAAGGACACATTTGTATCAATGCCCCAGGCAATTACCGCTGTGAATGCAAGGCTGGATACACTTTTGATGTCATCAGTAGGACGTGTATTGGTAAGTTGCACCATCAGCCTAAATATGTACAGCCATGGCACTTACAAAATATGTACTCACGTGGTTTTTACTGTGTAAAGAACATTACTGCTGTCTGCATACCCTCCGCCTTCAGAATGTAAAATTGATTGCTGTATTTTTATGACTCTAAAACCATATTAAAGAACAGCTGATATTTCAAAGGAAGCTGTATTAGTATTGTCAACGTGTTATCTGCTGTCCTGTTAAAAGGTAAGGTTGTGAGAGTGTGTGCAATTGTTTTCCATGATATTTTTATAATTACCTTCAGCAAAAGATTCCTTTAGAAGATCAAAGCAACTTTCTTCAGTATAGATCTAATCCAATTATACTCTGGGGTGCTTCTAAATGAGCATTTTGAGGACTTCTTCTCTCTTTAGTATGAAATTTAAATCTGGAAAATGACAATCAAACTTCTGTAGCCACATTCTTGTCCAGACTGGTACGGTGGTGAGCCAGCCAATCCACAGATCTCGGTGTGTTTGTTGTTGCAGATATCAATGAATGCAGACGCTACCCAGGCCGCCTCTGTGCTCACAAGTGTGAGAATACTCCTGGCTCCTACTACTGCACTTGTACCATGGGCTTCAAACTTTCAGCTGATGGTAGATCCTGTGAAGGTATGGCTGTCAATGCTTTGGCTATGGAGTGTGAGAAACAGCTCATTGCTCTTTCAGCTGGTTTTTATTTTAGCTTGCAAGACTGCACTGGAATGGCATGAGAAATCATCACAGTGCAGTCTCTTGATTACATGAATGCTGCTCTTCTGAGTCAAGGCCACTGTAGCCCCCAGCTTGAATATATCACCCTTAGACTGGATCATTTGACAGGACAAGATGACACAGCCTCAAGCTGCATCAGGGAAGGTTCAGGTTGAGCATCAGGAAGAATTTCTTCCCTGAAAGTCAGTCCCTTGGTCAGGCTTTGGAAGGGGCTTCCCAGGGGCATGGTGGAGTCCCCCTCCTGAAGGTGTCCAAGGAATGCCTGGACGTGGTACTCAGTGTTCTGAGTGACAAGCTGGGCCTTGGTCACAGGTTGGACTCAGTGGCCTTGGAGGTATTTTCCAACCTGAATGGTTCTGTGATTCTGTGATGCAGAGGTGTATGGGTCTGCGTTTGCCGCACTTCGAAGGGTGGTGCAACTCAATAAGGTTCAAAACCTTCAAAACCAGCCTTGCTGATATCCAGACACAAAAATGTAAGTGTTGGCCTAACGATTCCCTCCCAGTCTCACACCTTGAAGCACAGTAGGAAATTACAGCACAGTGCAAATTAATCTATACTGCCAGACCCTGTTAAGAGTAAGACACTCAGAGCCCCCTATTTCCAGGTTACTCAGTGATGTGTGCCGTCCTTTTTTAGTTAAAAACAAAACAAAACCTTCCAAAACTTTGTCTTATTCCAGTATTAGGAGTGATGAATAGTGCAAGAAATCTGGGGTTCAGGCATATAACTTTGCATTTCAGATTTGAATGAGTGTGAGAGCAACCCCTGCAGTCAAGAGTGTGCCAATGTGTATGGCTCCTACCAGTGCTACTGCCGCCGTGGCTTCCAGCTCAGCGACATCGATGGCATTTCCTGTGAAGGTGAGCCCTGTGGGGCTGCAGGGAGAGACAGGGTGGCTGGGCATTCCTTATTGCTGCCCTAACAAACATGAGCAGTTCCATGTAATTTTTTCATTTTCACATTTGGGTCTCTTCGGTATTTTCTTGTGAAACTGTATTTAATGAAGTTCTCTCACCCATGTACTTTTCTAGAAGCATATCTTTGCACGTGTGGTGTCGTTTTTGCTGGTTGCACTGAATTGTTGCTTGGCACACTTCTTTAACTTGACAGAAATTTGTCTTTTTCCTGAGGAGTTACCAGAATTTCTAGTCTTCAGCAAGTGGAGATATGAGCATATTTGTATGTTATATATTTAATATATGCTATTATTAGGTAGTATTGTATATATCCTCTTTTGTGGCTGGTTCTGATCTAATGTGTTCTCAAATACAAGGAAGATGTGAGTGTGAACTCATGGACAAGATCCTGAACTTGGACTTAGATCTCCAAGACTTACTAAACAGAGAGGCCTTGGGCAGAACATGTAATTTTTATTTCCTTTCTGTAAAAATAAGGATAAAACTATTCCTCTCTCTCCCTTTTGTAAAGCACTATAATAGATGTCACTGTAAAGTGCTTGCTTTCATCCATTACTTTGTCTCTTGGGCTCTCATATAGCTTTTAATTTTCTTCAGAGTTCCATTTATTTCTGAAAATCTTTGCTATTCAGATGTTGTTGGCTGATGATCAGATATCTGATGATCTTCTTCATTGCCCAGAAATTAGAATCATCAAATTGGGTTTGAAGCTCATAGCAGGAGCACTGCTACATGTGCACTGGGTTGAATGCCATGACCACATAGTAAATTAGTGCTGTTTTTTTCTTGCAGATATTGATGAATGTGCTTTGCCCACTGGAGGACATATCTGTTCCTTTCGATGCATCAATATTCCTGGGAGCTTTCAATGTACTTGTCCCTCCACTGGGTACAGGCTGGCACCCAATGCACGTAATTGCCAAGGTGAGTTCAATAACTGCAGGGAGACCTCACTGGATTGTGGAATTCTGACAAGTTCTAGGGTTTTTAGATTTAAAAAATGCCTTCCCTATGGCATTATAGGTAGTGCAGTACACATCAGATAGACATCTGAAGAAATCAATCTTTTATAATAAATATATAGGAAATTTTGGTTACAAAGTAATGCAGTAGAGCTTACTTTTTAAAACATTATTGAATAATTATAAAAAATTCTTACAATGAAGATTCCAATGGTGAAATTCGATAACTGCAGGGAGACCTCACTGGATTGTGGAATTCTGACAAGTTCTAGGGTTTTTGGATTTAAAAAATGCCTTCCCTATGGCATTATAGGTAGTGCAGTACACATCAGCTAGACATCTGAAGAAATCAGTCTTTTATAATAAATATATAGGAAATTTTGGTTACAAAGTAATGCAGTAGAGACTACTTTTTAAAACATTATTGAATAATTATAAAAAATTCTTACAATGAAGATTCCAGTGGTGAATTTCTATGAGTTAATTTAGTCCTTGAAAGGAAATATCCTGCTGTAAACATGTCAGCAAATATCTAGGTCTTGTCCACTTAGTGGCACTGCTGCTCTTCCTTTTCTTCCCCTTGCTGGCTGGTTGGGCTAGCGTTCTTTCTTGTTCTTCTGCCCTCCCCTTGCAGTCCTGCAGCAACATTCAGTTGTACCCCATGTTGTGTAGTGATTAGCAGGACACTGCCATTGTCTGGCACCTGCAAGGAGAGGAGAAGCAGGTGTTTAATCCAGCCCCCTCTTTCCCTTCGGCAGACATTGATGAGTGTGTCGCAGAGAGCCACAACTGCTCTTTCAACGAGACCTGCTTTAACATCCAGGGCGGCTTCCGCTGCCTGTCCTTGGAGTGCCCCGAGAATTACCGCAAGTCAGGAGACACGTAAGTACCTTCCTTCCCAAGGGCAGGCAGCTGCTTGGTGCCATCATCTCCTCAATGTCGTGCCACTGCTGACTGGGCACAGAGCACTTTCCAGCAAGTATGTATTGTGTTGGCAGGCCTGCCCTACGTTTGGCACACACAGGTCTGGTTTCTTTCTCATGTTGGGCAAACCAGGTCTGGTTTCTTTCTCATGTTGGGCAAACCAGGTCTGGTTTCTTTCTCATGCTCCTCTTTCCAAGGAAAAGATACTCCCTTAAAAAACCGCCATGTGTCAGTGGTTTGCACCATGAGCCATAAGCAGATACTCTCTGTCTGGCTCCCTTGCAGGCAGCCTGATAGGAGGGCTACATTCAGCTTTGAAATCCTTGGCTTTTATTTCAGAATCACACACAGTCTTTCCTTACTTTCACACTTCAGCTAAAGGGTTCTTTTCCGCTCCCTCTCTGAACTCTCACTTATACTGTTGCAAAGCACTGCAAGAGCATCTTATTTTTGGTACCATTTAATTGAATCATAGAATATTAAGAGGTTAGAATGGGCCTGAAAAATCACCTAGTCTCAACCCTCTCTGCCATGTGCAAGGACATGTCCCACTAGACCAGTTTGCTCAAGGCCTTATCTAACCTGGCTTTGAGCACTGCCAGGGTTGGGGCATCCACTCACTGGCCAACCTGTTCCAGTGTCCCACCACCCTCACAATAAAAATTTTCTTCCTAATATCTTACATAAATCTCCCCTCTTTCAATCTGTATCCACCTTTCACCTGTGTTAAAAAAACCTGGGAATCCTAGCAAGGCTGATGTGTTAGCTGCAGCTCATAATTGTGTCTCTAACCTAGCTCAGAGATAGTCTGTGCATTCTGGTGTAGACAACAGGAGAGAGCCCTGGGAGGAGGGGCAGCTGGCAGCTCTTTTATACCCATCTCAGAGTGCCAACAGAGAGGAGAAGTTGTTGCAAACTCTCAGTTGTGTAGCTGGAGTTTATGGCTGGGGAAGGTGATGCTTTGCCTCCTGTCCCGTGGCTTTCTGGCCACCCTGTACTCCAGCAATTCCTCCAAAGCCTACTTCATGGTCCCCCCCTGTGTGCCTCATACTCAGGTAAGTGTGTACTCCACCAGCCAGGGAGGAAAGCTGACAAATCACATTTGTTATCAGCCCACTATTGCTTTTCCCAGTCAGTGTTGGTATGGCCACCATCTGTTAGACAGACCTGAGTACTCTGTGCCTCCTCTGTGGAATGAAGCCAACACTGATCTTCATCTCAGGGATTTTGTGGGGATTAGTTAGTTTGCATTTAAGCCTTAGTCTTTGAAATGTCATATAAGTGGCACAGCAGATCTATTTGATCAGAATGCTGGAGAGGAAATTGGTATAAACCCAGCTATTTATAAAATACGCTTGTGTTCTGGGAAGGGTAATAGGAATTAAATTTTAAATTATATTTGTCCCATCAGTGACCAAGTAGTGCCACATGATGCAGATGTTCTCTTTATTTGTAATACTGTGGATTCACTGCTATCCTAATTTTTAAAGAAGTGCAATGTGCAAAGGGCCACTAGGCAGAATTAGCAGTCTACTCTTACAACATTCCTGTGTTGCAGTTCAATTTATAACATACACGTTGTATACACATTCCATTTCATTTTCTCTCTTATCTGCATTTGACTTCATTGGCCATTTGAGCTATATGGGATCTTTTGGGAAAGCAGCAGAATGTCTGAATTGTTTTTCTCTGTCTTGGTTGTTGGGTTCTATAATGGCTTTTTCTGCCTAACTCAGACCTTCTCATAGGGTGAGATCCTTCTGATGTGCTCGGGCTATAATTAGGCTGAGTCAGACACAAATCCTGCAGCTGCTCAGTGAAATTCTAATTATTTTAATTCCTTGAGTTATTATCTTGTTGGATTTATTAGGTTTTCCCCCTCTCAACAGCTACAGATAGTACTAAATGTACTCTTGAAATATGCTTGCATAAAGCAAAGAGAGCTTTGTGAGTTCATTGTTATCACTGACCAAGTGCAGTGGCTTCCACAGGTGCTCTCACACTCAGCCAGGATACAAATGTTATACCAGTGTGCTGGAATCAGGGTTTATGGGTGGGATTACCTGGTGCTCACTGGGGAGAAGTTTCATAAGACAGTCTTTAGCACCCTTTTTACATCCAAACTACTTTACATCTCCTTGAGTGAATCAGTTTTGCATATATACCCCAGCAGGGCTGACAGCCAGCATGTCTTTGTTACGTTCTGCATGATAATGACATTAAATTGCTTTTTCACCCAGGCTCTAAAATCAAAGTAGTTGGCTTCTTATCACATCTAGTACAGATACCATTTTTTCTCTTCTTATTATTCAAAACACATTCCAGTTTCACCAACTTGGCACATCATAAGTAAGACAAAGTATTTTTCCTTTCCCATCAAGCTGGCACCTCAGGAATTTTTTTTTTTACCCTGTTCCCCATTATTTTCTTTGGAATAGCTATATTTCAATAGGCCTCAGTCTTGTAAATCCAAGTTCCTTTCTTCTTATTTTTCCTAAAAATCCTTATTGAAAGGCAACAGCACTCAGTGCTTCTTTACCCAATACCTGTAAAGCAGAGGTTTTTGCATGGTGGCTGTTGAAATGGTGATTGCCATCAGGTGAAGTAATTGCAGGCTAGGGGCTGAAACCTCAGGATGCTGTTTAGATACTCTGAGCTCCAGGAGGATCTGTGTTATCTTCCCCAAAGACAGCAAAATGCCTGGCCTGATCTAAATAGTAATGATTTTTATTGAAGGCCTTATCTCTTTTACTTAAATTCTGCTTTTTGTTTTTCATTGATCACTCTATAGGCTTGGTATTTTTCCCAGGATAGATAAGATCTGCTGCTCCTCATAATAGGACTTAACTTGCTGCACTGCCTTGCCAAACCGTTTTTATTTTCAAATTGCATAACAATTAACTTCTCTTTATATGGCATTGAAGTCTAGCATTTGTAATATTTAAGCCAAGAAAAATAGTAGAAAAGATAAAGAAGCATTTATGGCAACGTGTCAGACGTGTGCTGCATTGAGCCAAATGGGGAACTATTTGTATTTTCTAGGTGCCTGCATATTATAAAGGTTGCCTGGTGCTTGTCGTTATTAGGATGTATTTTTAACTCCTTAAAATTCTGCCAAAATGTAACCAATGGCTGAAATTCTACATGCCAGGTGTCTGACTCAAGCACAAGTTTTGGCAAATTTCAGCCAGAGCAGTTCACCTATTTCCAAGAGTAAGTGTAGAGAGGACCACGCTAGTATGTGTGTTTGAAAGACATTTTGGTGATTTTTTTTTTTTTTAAATTTATCTTAACAGTTTGCTGTTATGTTATGGAGTAGAAGTCTGAAATTTGTTAGGAAATTGCTCTTGTGCTTGTTGTTATCCTTACCCAAATCCTCTGAAACTTTTCAAATTACAAACTTTGTAAGTTTTTTTGTTTTCATAAATCTTAAGAAACTAAGACCTTTATGGGTAAACTCAATCCACTCCTCTATGCCAACATAGGTTCAGATGTACCTGGAATCTTTCTGAGAGTTCTTTATTTAACTTTTGCTTCTAGTCCTTGAATGATAAGGATTTCATAGCCTCAGTAGCAACACATTTGGCTCAAAGCAATTTAATTCTTCCTATCAGTAGAGAGGCCTGTTTCTTCCAGCAACAAAAACTTCACTTCTTATTTAGTGGTCCTGAGCTTCTTACTGCTCCAAAGCAGTCTGAGACATGCAGGTCTAACTCCACAGAGTGTCTGAGCCTGCTGCCACATAAAGCCACAGGAAAGGAGCCCAGTCTGTCTGTCCTGGGCCAGGTACTGCCTGCCTGGTCAACCCCAACTCCATGGATAAGTGAGCTGTTTCCAGCATGGGTAAGAGAGGAGCCAAGTTTGTAAGGAAAAAAATGCATACTTTGAGATATGGAGGCTGAATGTAGAGAGGGAAGGACCTGAAGGCATGTCAAGGTGAGGAGAATCAGTCTGGGAGATGCCTCAGGGGTAGCAGGTAAAATGGGGTAAAACTAGAGAGAAAAGGGGCAACCACAGGGGTCAGGACCTTATGGTCAAGGGTGGTTGATTCCAGGGAACGAGTGACAGGACAAGAGGACATCGGGAAGAATTTCTTCACTGAAAAGTTGATCAGGCATTGTCAGGGGCTGCCCAGGGAGGTGGTGAAGTTCCTATTCCTGGAGGTGTCCAAGGAACGCCTGGAGGTGGCACTCAGTGCTCTGGTCTGGGTGACAAGGTGGGGCTTGGTCACAGGCTGGACTCAATGGTCTTGGAGGTATTTTCCATCCTTAATGATCCTATGATTCTATTCCAAATATGGATGAGGACCATCAGAGGAAGGAATAATTTGGGATGGCCACATAAAGATCCTGAGGGAAAGGATCTGTGCTTCAGGTCTAGGGCTGTGAGGTGGAAACTGAGAGAACTAAGTGTTCTGGGAGAACTAAGCCAGGAGAAAATGGAGCAAGAAGAGGAGGATTTGCACTGGCTCAGTAGACAGTCCAGATACCAAATATTGGGGCAAGCAGCAAGGGCCATAGGCTAGGAAAGAGGATAGGAAAAAGAAATTAGGTTAGGAAAGGCAGATGAAGGAGACAAGGAGACTCAGTGCTGAGGGCAAAGAAAATATAGTTCTGTCTCCTCTACAGCTTGAATTGTGTTAGGGACTTTCCATCTCCAGACAGGAGGAGCATACAGCGTACTTGTCCATCCTCACTACTACTCTGCTGTACCCTGTTTTCCTTTCTGAAGCAGGGCTCCAGATTTTCCTCTGGTTAAGAACTGTCTGTGAAGACCAACCATCAGTTGGTTTCATTCCCTTAAAATTCTGGTCTGTTTAAGACAAAAACCATCTTCCCTGTACAGCTGATCATTAGCATCAATGTCCATGATGTGGCAATGGCTCACTTGGACCTCATGGTGTGGTGCAACCTGCTGAAAAGAAGTGCACACTGATGATAACATGAGTAAGAGCCTTTGCAGAGGAATATGTTCTAGGAGTCTTGAAAGAGTGTTACAGCTCCAGGAATCTACAGCATAGAATGTATAGTGAGAGTATAGTTAACTAATAAAACTTGGTTCATTTTTCAGCATGCTGAGTTGGTTTCCCTGTAGGAAGTAAATCATAAAGCCATAAATCTTGATAATAAAAAGTTCATTTTCCTTCAGTATGTGAGGAATTGTTGCATACCACTCAACTCCTTTGAGCACAATGAAGTGAAAACCTGACTCAGAAATTAACATGAAGAAAGACACAAAATATTTTTCTCCTTGTTTTTCTGTTACAAAAATGTTGTATTTATTATCTACAAATGGAATCCCTCTAGCTTTGGTAGTTTTCTTTTATCAGTGTTTGTTAAATTCAAACTGGGGGTATTTCAGCCACATAAATTAGCAGAGATAAGAGAACAGAGTGGAAAGTGAGCTAAAATAACTGGGTTTGAATTCAGGATTAAGTCTTTAGCAGTAGTATACACTTACTTTCATAGCCCATGCACCTGATTTCAGAGTTTTGCAAAGACACACACAACTGCCCCTGGGCTCTGGCGTGGTTTTCTCTGGTAGCACTTTCTGCCTCCTCCACACTCCCCTATCCTGCTGGGCTCTGTCCTGTGGCTTACAACGTGGTGTCAGGACACAGGAGCTCTGCAGGCAGCTCACCTGTCCCAAGGAGCCACAGAGCTGGGTGGCACCCCGGGCTTGGGCTGCTCCCTCAGCAGCAGCAGCAGCTTGTTGCATCCCCCCACCATGAGATTTCCTGCTGCCCACTGAAGGTCTAGAGAGTACACTGGGGTTGAAATGCTCTTTGCTTCTTGCCTTTGTGGTGTGTGGCCCCAGAATGAACTCTGGTTCTTGAAAGCAACAATATTTGCTATCTCTCCTTTGTGGTTATTTGATGGAAAAATTACCGCGCATTAACTGAACCTACAGTGCAGTGTGCAGTGTATACCACCACAGCATGAGATAAAAAGTGATGAATTCTGAATAATTTTAGCTCCTAGCTGCAGGCACATCTATCTTCACAAATAACTTTATGAATCAAGAGAATGTCCTTTTCCAAGTCTTCGAAAGCTGGAAGCTTTGTTTTTTTTGTTCTCTTAAAAAATTCTGGTCATAATTTAAAAACGTATTTTACTGTTATAAAATAATAAGGGAGAGCATCTTTATGAGACTGTAGGTGCTTATAAGCCTGTACATGCTTCTAAGAAGTTGTACTTGAAGAAAACATTTCCAACTAAGGAATTAACTGTCTCAACTTGCTCCATGATTTCAGCAAAACCAAGTAGCCTCATGATTTCAACAACACCAAGTCATTCTCCTTAGTGGAGTTATTAATGACGTTTCAGAAAAGAATGCAGAGCTCTCCATACCTGAAAATACTTCAAGAGTATCCACAGCTAATTAGCTGGCCATCCTGTGAGGACTTGTGCATGATCTTTAAACACATGAATAAAATTAAGAATGCATTCAAATCTTCAAAGAATTGCTTCAAAGAACCACTTATGTTTGCAAGTAGTATTAAAAGAAAACATGCAACACATTAATTGAAGAACTGAGGGTACTTTTAATTAGTCTTCTTGAAAGTGCTGGTTTTGCATATAATGAGAAGTTCCTGGAATTCAGATCACCATGCCTTGGCAACAAAGTGGGGCTTGCTTATGAACCACAGCTCTGTTGGTAGCAGATACTGCTGATAGGAGCTCAAATTCATGTCAAAATAATGTAATGAAATGGACACTCAGATTTACTTGAGGTGGTAAGAAACAAACGACGGTTTTATGCTGGAACATTTCTTGGTAAAGAAAGAAATTGTTTAGGTTCCAAAACATCAACCTGTGGACCAAATACTGCTTGGAGTGGAGAGATTCTTGCACATAATTCAATTGATTTTTGGTTTGGCATGAGGCAAGTTTGGAGCTAAATGCTCAACCTGCTCATGATGAAATTTTCCAAAGTCATCATCCAACTGAGATTGTTGTTGTCTGCCTTTGCTTCCACACACCTGCCTGAAAGGATGTTTGGATACCTATGTGATGATTTGGGCATATCTTTAATCTGAAATGCATACAAACTTACCCAGTATGCAATCCTTTACAGACTTCTCAAACCCACCAGGTACCATGACATGTCAGGTCTTCATTAATGTGCTAGTAAATGATAACACTCTTAAACAGCAGTGACTTGGATGCCCATAGCTGTCTACCATATTTTCTGGACAAAGTTCACTTCTCTCTGGAACAGAATACCTGAAGATTGTGACTGCTGATGTAGAGGTTTGATGTTCCCTGCCAGCCTGTATGGGTGAGCTCATGCTAGCGCTCTGGATTTTTCACTGTGACACTGTGCTAAGGGAATGAAAGAACAGAGGGCAAATTCCTCTCTCACCAGAATCATTCCCATGACTTAGGGCTATGTAAGAGGGCACTAAATGTGTAGGACAAATGCTGGAGACATCAGGCCATTGGATCTTGTTTTCTGGGCTTGCCTAAATGGGTGCTAGACTGATTCTGGTTGGTTCTGATAGTACAGAGGAATACTGTGCCACATCAGCAGGAAAAGGTTCTCCTTCAGAGACCAACTCCTTGGACATTCATGGTTTTCAGAATACTTCACTCAGTCTTAAAATATAGCCAGACATCCCAAGTAGGACCCAGACAACTCCCTAACCACTTACAATCTCTTCCTTTACTGAATACATGTCGAACCAGCAAAAGAATAAAACTTGGAGGGGAAAAAAGTGCCAGTGTTCTCCCTAGGAGAGCTTGGCTGACGTAAATGAAAATAAACTCTCGCCCCTGCTGAGGTGCCAGACTTGATCCATCTGTGCATGCAGAGCAAGGGCAGCACTCCTGACAATGGCAACGCTTCTCCCAAAGCTCCAGCTGCAGGCAAGTTCATCCTTATTGAATTCATATCCCTTTGCAATAGGAGTGAGGTGCCAGGCTGAGGAACGGATAGGGGATGCAAGTCAGCCTGTCTTTTCCCACCCCCACTGCCCTTGCTCTCCCTCCCACCCGCTAAATGTGCGCTAATCTTCCTCTTGTCTTGTGTTCTCACTTTTCTTGCAGTCGCTGTGAGCGCTTGCCTTGTAATGAAAATAAGGAGTGCCAGAGCCTGCCTCTGAGAATAACCTACTATCACCTCTCTTTTCCTACCAACATTCAAGTACCCACCGACATTTTCCGCATGGGTCCTTCCAATGCTGTCCCTGGGGATAAAATTCAGCTGTCCATCATCAGCGGGAACCAGGAGGGGTTTTTCACCACAAAAAAAGTGAACAACCACAGTGGCCTTGTGGTCATGCAGCGTCAAATCACAGAGCCCAGAGACCTTCTTCTGACAATTCAAATGCGACTTGCCCGCCATGGAACTGTCAACACATTTATTGCCAAACTTTTTATCTTTGTTTCTGAACAGCTTTGATCCCTAACTTACAGTCATCATTGACTACCCTTTCTCTTCTAAGAGTAGCTTTCCTTCTCCCCCCAATTTTAATAAAGTTTTAGTTCATCTGTTGCATGCTGCACTTGCATTTTATTTGCCATCATCATTACAGTTTTCCACTTCACCCTATAACTCAACATCTTAATTCATAGACATTCTTCTGTGTACTCTGCATCATAATACAAAACAGAAGTTGGCGTCTAAGAGTTCATTATCTGAACATACTGAGGACTGAAAGCTATTCATTTACTTCACACAGCAGGGGAGTCATCTGATCATACACATTTATGTATGTTTAGGTCTAAATTTTCCAAAGGAAATAGGTACATATTTTGAACTGTCTCAACTGAGACACCTCTAGAAAATGTCTTCAGTTATGTGGCAAATAGTGTGCATTTTTCTGAAAAATCTGTTAAAAGGGCATAGCTTGGACCCTTAGGACCCCTGAGGTGCCCCAGCACATGGGTCAGTATAAAAGTGTGCAGCCAGATTCTCAAGCTGTCCTATTTATTGTTGCGCTCTTGTATTCTGTGAGCTAATGCTGATTTCCACCAGGTACAGATCCTAGTTCTAGCTTCTAAAGATGGTACAAAAGCTAATTTCCTCTGAAGAACATTTATTTGAGAGATATTTCGTCTTTCTTTCTGTGGAGTTTTTACTGAATGGAAAAACTAATGACAGAAGAACAGCAATCAGCTTCATAACAGCATTCAGCTAGTAGCAGAGAGCCCCTTTGTGTTTCACAAGCTATATCCTGCAGCATTCCCATCTACAGGAACATTTGAAAAAGATATTTGATTTGTCTCATAACACTTTTATCTCTCCAGCTTTCATTTAAAGCTGATAAATTTTGACTGGTAAAGATTTTATTCACAACCACCATCACACCAAAGCATAAGTGCCCCAAAAAGTCAGTCAGAATTCCAATATCCAAATCTTTCTTCGTTTACTTTGACTTTCTTTGTTTACTTCTAGGCCATCAAGAACAATGTAGAAAATACAACTGGAATTCCTTTGGAATTCTTTTGTTTTCTGATCTGGAAGAGGATTTATTTATTACACATAGTCCTTGCATTGATAAATACTAAAAGTTCGATCTGAGAGATATTATCTAAAAACTAATGTTCTACACCACCCTGGGCTCAGTTATCTCTGCTGCTTGTCACACAGGCAGAACAGTCATTCCATAGAAGAACAGGGAATAATCCATGTGAATGCACCTATAGGAAAAAAACCTCACTATGTAAGTGCTGACAGAACAGTCAGGGTACAAAGGTAGAAACTGGGAACCTTCTAAACCAAGATCATGAGCCTTAATCCCCTGAGCACAAGGAATTACTCCATTAGCTGGAAGCTGCAGGCTTTCAGGCTCATCATCAGCCATTGCCTGGATCAGTTCATGATCACAGCACTCTGCCAGAGCATTCCATGTTCCCCAAGGCAAAGTTCATCCCAGCTGGCTGACAGGAGCTTCAATTTCATGAGGAATGCCAGTGCTTAATAAGCCTGTTGACACTTCCTTATAAAGCTGCCAGAATTTGCCAGTGGGGATAGAGTCCCAGGTTTAAATACTGAGAGCACAAGCTGGTGCTACTTGAGCTAATGGGGTTTATCACTACCACTCTGGCTACCAATTCCTTAGGAGGCCGTAATGAAGGAGGATAAATATTCAAAAATAAACTCAATTTTTGCAGACATTATTATATATATATATATATATATATATATATATTTTTTTTTTGTCAGGAAAAGAAGGGAGTTTGAGAACTTTCTAGTCCTCAGTGTTGTAAAATGCTGCCACATTAATTGTATTTAGGAAGGAATTCAAGAGCACAAAGCTCATGTTCCTCCATATTAGATGCTTGAATGCTGCAGTGTCACTGTGACTTTCAGGAGCATGTATGTAATTACATAGTGCTATTTATATTTTCCAAATGAAAATGAAATCGCAGCTCCTGGTCCAACGAACTTACTGACTGAATCTAACAGACAATAGAAAAAAAAGAATCATAGCAGGACCCTAGAAGAATGAAAAAAAAATATACTCAGGAAAAAATCAGAGCAGCAGAGCTGTTTCTTAACTTTCTTCTCTTTAAATGAAAATGCCCAAACCTCCAAAGCTGTAATTTGTGCTAGAGGCAGAAAACTTGAAGGAAAGATACAAATAAAAAACTTCTCAGCACTGAGGAAGAAACTTTTGCCAGTCACAGTCCCCACTATAGGAGAACATGAGCAAAAAGGAAAACATCAGCTAATTAGAAGATGAAATGCAAAGATGTGTAAGGATAAAATTATAATGTATTATGAGAATGGAGCATATATTTATATATATGGAGCATATAATTATCATATATATACGGTAATTTATACCAAATATCAGAATTTGAAATAGATGTTAGTTGTCAAGGAAGTTACTTCAGTTTGGAGATGTCCAAAAGATGAAGCACTGAGAGAACATATCAACTCCACTTTGGATATGCTGGCATGAGGCAATTAGCAGGGACAGCAAAAGAAAGGAGATCAGAGAGTGAATATAATGAAAAAAACAAATTCCAGTTCAGCAGTGTAGACAGAGCATGCAAATAAAAACCAAATCAGTGGGATTTGTAAGAGGAGGGACAAAAGATGCGAAGAAGTAGAGTTGACACAGACATTTATCTGTCACACGTGTGGTTATGAGCCAGATGGATCTAGAAACTCACTGTAGATGAGAACACAAATCACTTGTGATCATGGCGATCCTCTGATCTGTACCAAAGTCATGTCAGAAGGTTTTATTCCACAGGTGAGACTCATGAATGCAAGTCTTACTTAGGACTTCATCTTACACAAAACTATGGCTTTATTGGCAAAGTGTTTCAGAAATATTTGTGTTTGCCTTTTGTTCCAGCTGAAGTCAGGAGTAAAGCTCCCTTTTATTCCCAGGGAGAAGCAAAAGGAGACCACTACTGAATGCCTGAGACACTCCCACCACAATGCTTTTTGCATGCAAATTCTATTCTCTAAATACAGCTGTGTAATTTAGGATGTTCTATGTGTTCTAACAGGACTTCATCAGTAATAGTGTCCCGAAATAAGTTATGCAAGCTCCTGTTTATAAGTGAGATGCCTAGGACATGACAAGATTTTGTACACAGATAATGGGAAGTAAAAGGTCTCTTCTGACCTGTACCTCCTGGCCAGTCTCAAAGCATCAAGCAGAGGGTGTGAATACCAGGTTCAGCTGGTGTTTATTAACTCAGCTCTGTTGCCTCCCCGTGGACTGTGCCAGTTCATATCTGTTGCTGCATGAGTTCCTTGATGTTCATTTGTGTTTTCCACTTACTTAGCTTCATACAGTATCAGTATGTTTGGCTTAATTTTCTTGGATGAGCAGAGGTGGGAACATGTAATGAGAAGTTACTGATATATTGATTATAAATAGAGCCATAAAGTCCCTTTGAACATGTGAAAAAAGATGGCTTGTAGGTGTGGACTGGGATAACACATTTTGAACAGAGAAAGAATCATTTGATTTAAAGGTATCTAACAAACTAAATCTTCCCCTTTTTTTGGTTTCCCTTTAACTCAGTAAATTTTTCTCACTTTTAATCTTTTAATTTCCCCCCCACCCCAACACTGCAGTATTTTCTTTCTCCACTTAGAGATATGTAGAAATGGGCAGGTCAAAGTTGAGATAATTTGTGGGGCTTAGTCACATTTTAAGTCCCAGCACAGCCCTTTCATGTCTCATGAGCACAGAGTGGGCATTGTGTGAAGTTCTTGAACTGTAAGTGACTTTAAATTCACTCTAGTGGACAAGGGTGAGAAGTCATTTAACTTTTAATAGACTTTCAAGGCCGAATGAGCAGCTGTTTTGAGATGGAATATGAAATGACCCTTACCATTTCCCCAAACTCAGAATTCAACCTTTGAGGTTTTAAATAATGTGGTTAAGTTTTTTCCTCCCTTAGTTTCCATTCCTCTCTGTTTTCTCAGATCTTTCAGAAGGAAAGGGAGGGTATGAAAAAAAAAGACTTAAAAGAGGCTCTTCTGGCTCTTGCTATACCAAAGTTGGCCCTTTACATATTTCTGCCAGGTTTCTAAAATAGAAACAACTCTGTCTGCTTTATATGACTGAGTGAAAAAGGCTTGTGCAAGAAAAGAGTGGCTTCACTGAAATTGCTGAGGCCAGGCCAGCAGGGAGTGTGGGTGTCATTGTTTGGTCCTGTTTGCCCTTGGAAAGGGACGTTGCATGGCATCTTGGGCACTACAGTTCTCCTTGTTTTCCATGCCTGGCTTGAAGAACTGGGTTTGGGGGGGTTTTGACTGCAACTCTGAGCCAAACCAAGTTCAGGGGTCCCGAAGTTCTGATGATCTGCATTTGTCTAAATTTTTGAGGTGAAAAATCAACACTTATATCAACTACAGTTTCTAACTCCCCAGACTGCAAAACACAAAGTATTTAATATTCAGTCTCTATATGAATCTCTTTTTGGTTTCTCTTAGTGTCAGACTAGAAAAGACAGATACCATCCGTTGCATTAAGTCTTGTCGACCAAATGATGTCAGCTGTCTGCTGGATCCAGTCCACACAATTTCCCACACTGTCATTTCACTGCCCACGTTCAGAGAATTTACAAGACCTGAAGGTAAGTGGTTTGTTCCTTGTTCCATTTAATAGGCTACAGCATATAAAACCTCCACCAGAAATCCTTGCCTAAAGCCAGACTCGCTACCAGTGCAGTAAATGTTTGCATAGCTCCAAATTATAGTTTACTATTCATTTAATTAAAACCTTCAATATCCAGGAGTTTTACTTTTATGGAGGAAAGAAAGTCATTCTGAGCTCTAACTCATACTGCTTCCCAGTCTAAGGAAAGATTGACTCTGAATTCCCATGTACCACATTTACTCGCACAATATGTCCCATGACATTTTTTCTTCCCTTGTTTGCAGGTTTTGCTGTAGGAACAAGGCACTAAATATATTTCTTTCATCTGTCTATGACCAGTTGTTTGCTACTGATAGGTGACTCATTCCAAGAATAAAAACCTTACATGCAGACATTAATCACAAAATAAATTATATTGAGGATGTGATGATCGGCTGACTTTGACCTATGAAAAAAGTGTTGTTTGTTATAGATTAAGGGAAAGGAAATTCCAAGAAATGAAGGAAATTCCAAGAAATGGGCAGAATTTTTTTAAGAAAAGAATCTCAAAAAGTGCCCAACTGAGTGGCCGTCCTCTGAAGCACCTGAGAGCTTTTAAGTCCTGCAGTTTCATACTCACTTCCCCCCCCCCCCCCCCCCCCCGTTTTAGTTCACATAAAAACTAAAAACTTATGGATAAAGAGCCAGTTTTTGCTCCTTGCCATTTGCATGGATTTTCTGGCAATGCATCCATCAGTGGGATGACTGCCTGCAGCCCTGCTGCTCTCAGCACCTTACTGAGTGGCACAGACACAGACAAAAGGGTATGGATGTAAGAAAGGTTATTTTGGAGGGGTTTCCAAAGGCCCTAAATCCCCATTTCTGATGTACCCAAAGTCTCAGCCTTGCTGTTTCAGAAAGCTGTCCTAAATGAAAGCCAAAGCTGATTCTTCCCCTCTGCACCAGGCAGGAGTGGGGAAAAAGACATCCCAGTCCTTGCCCGGACAGGAACAATTTAACCACTGATGAAGAGCTCCTGTAGGTTCTGTCAGGCCTTGGCTGGCCCTGCTTCACAGGGAATGGAGGAATGCCCCATGGCCACTTCTTCTCCCAAACACACCCCTTCAGCTTCACCAGGTGTACTGGCAGCAGAGCTAAGGGTTTGGCCCAGGATGCTTCCCAAACCTCATTAGTCCGTCCTCGTGTTTTAATAAAAAGAGATGAGACCTAGTGATCTGAGATTGCTGCTGAAGCCCAGAAGATGTAAACTAATTCAGTGCATGGCCTCAGGTGAATTCTTACAGCTCCAAGTCTAGTTTCATCATCTGTAGAGTGAGGCTAATAATGAGAGTAATAAAACCTCCATCCCTCACAAGGGACTTGACAATAGTCTCACTTTTATTTTGAAACCGAAACACCTCCTCCAGTACTCCAAAGGACTCTTTAATTTATAATGGCAATACTTTGTGTAACCACCATGAGGAATCAGAGGGAGAGGTTTATCTGTTTGGTCCCTTCCTCAGCCCAGCCTGTAGATCCTTGATGTAGTCCTCTTTGGCTAAATGCTGGAAATCTGATTGACTTCTAAAGAGCAATTTTTGGGTTTTAAGAGTGTTTTGGCTTCAGGGCCCCTGGACGGTGGAAATAGGAGGAGAAAACAAATCTATCCAAGTCCTTGCTTCCCTTAGATCTTCTGCCTTTCCACTTTAAAGGACATACTGGGAGTGTTAAGGGAGGGGAATGTCTTCCACCAACGTTGAGGACAAGTAATTTTGGATCAAATTCTGTTTGACTCTTCAGTGATGTTTTCAAACACTTGTCAGTGCATTCTGTGATACTCTTTACTTGCAGAGATTATTTTTCTTCGTGCCATCACACCTACATATCCGGCCAACCAGGCAGATATCATATTTGACATTACAGAAGGAAATTTAAGAGATTCATTTGATATCATCAAGCGTTACATGGATGGTATGACAGTGGGTGAGTAGTGTTTTCTGCCTACTTTATTCTTTCAGCTATACTGCAGGACGAGGTCAAAGAAATTAATTCAAGTAATTAATTCCTACCTTGATTTCCAAGCCAGTGTTGATTTCATATTCTTCAGTCCAATATGTGTAATTTGAGCTAATATCACAGATAATTTTTATTCAAAATACCAGAGGCCTATTTTTTAATTTGAGAAGTATTTTAACTTTTTTTCCAGAACTGGCTCTAACTAAAAATGCAATTGGCTTAGTTTTAAAATGATGAGGAACCTAATGTAGCCAGGAGTAGTTGGCAAATTATGTTAAGGTGGAGGGCAGGAGCAGGTCCCAGCTGATGTGTTGCTCTGCCCAATGGGAGCTGCTCAGGCAGTGGCAGGGGAATACACTGGAATTCTCATGACAGGTATTAAAAAATAGTATCTGATTGCTCTTTATTAATGTTTATTTATGAAAATAAAATGTTCCCAGTGAACGCTTGTGCTTTGGTATGTGAACGTGCAGATTCTGCTCAGGTTCATACATGTGCTTCAGCAGGACTTGTCTGCAGGGAAAGAAAAATCACTGCAGCTTCCATGTGGAGGGTTGTGAAAAAGCCCTATTTCACGTGGTCTGCAGGTGGCACTGGTGCATTTCAGAAGCAGGATAGCACAACCTCAGCTCTGCAAAGGTTTTATGAACTGTTGATAAAAATCCTAAGTCATTGGGTTTCTATTTCTTTCTTGATCAAACAGAAGTATACATGTGAATGCTGAGAAAAAGGGAGAGTCTGTTAAAACAGGATGATAAGATTACAGATTTCAGTTATTGGGGCATTTCTTTAGCAGAGTATAAATGTTATCAGATCCCACAGGAGTTACAGTAGTTTGCTTTTCGTGCCGTGTGCTTCTTTCTGTCTGAAACAAGAAAGAAGGATGTGTTTTGCAAACTCGACTGGCCAAGGCATTTGCCTGAGGGAAGGATTTCTATTTTGAAAAACAGGACTGTGTGTCAGTGGTATTTTACTTGGTAAACTGGATTATTTGCCTCACATTGTAAAGAGAGAAAGGATATTCTTACACACTGAGTAGAGAAGATATGATACATGCCCAAGTATATTCCCAGCTCTGTGAAAGAATTGGGCAACTCTTTCACCTCAGTTCCCCCTGTGCATCCTGGAGATGATAAAACATGCCTACTACTGTCTTAATTAATTCTTGTGTGTAAGACTCTTAATTAATTCCTCTATGTAAAAGTACTTTGAGATTAATGGGTGGAAGCTGCAAAGAAAACTGCCTGCAGCAGAATTGGAAAAGGAAAATCAAAACAACCCCCAGCTGATATTACCTGGAGGGGCAGAGGTTCAGGACAGCACATTGTCTATGTGATATTAGAATTGCAAATAATTCTGCCAGCAGCAGTTCTGCTGCTCTCATCATAATATAATTTTTATTATTATTAATAATCAGAAAGTTAGGTGTTTCCTTAAAACTTGCTGGGAAGTTTTCAAGACAAATCAGATGGGATCCCAGTCCATGAGAATTCATGAAGTCCCTCTTGCAAAGAAAGTGAAGGGTTTGTATAAGGGAGGGAAACCCCAAAGGGCATAGACAGTATCAGAAAGCTTCTGTGGTTATCCCACTAAGTTACAGGGACATCAGAACTCTGTGGAACATAGCAACTCCAGCAGAGCAAATGCCCAACTAAGCCAGTAACAGAAGGGTTTCCAGGATCTTTCTGCACTTACAGTGTTCCAGCTTGTTTCAAAAAGCAATTTGTGCATTTCTGGGAGAGCACACCTGGACTATCATGCTGGATGACCACATATACCACTGGGATCCATGTATCAAATTTTTTATTATTATTATTTATACATACTTTTTAATGTCTTTTTGCTGCCATATAGGAAAGAATAAATTTATTTTGGTAATAAATCATAAATGCATTTGGTAAAAGAAACAAGAACAAGAAGCATGCTTCATTCTGTTGTGCTATTTTAGAAAAAATGACCAGAATATCAAAGCTATTTTGTCTGCTAATGAAAATTAGATCACCAAATATCTTCTTTTTTTTTTTTTTTTTTTTTTTTTTTTTTTTTTTTTTTTTACAAAACTGATTTTCTCTGCAAGAGAAAAGATTGAAAATTTCTACAGTAAGCTTTTGTTGTTTGGGGGTCTTTTTTTTTTTTCTGTTAAAGAAAAGACACAGACTAGTTCAGAGCATGATGAAATACCTAAGAGTATATGGGAAAAGGCAGGAAAACAATTACTAGAATTACTGAAAGACCTCAATGTAATAAACCTTGACTCAACATCAGACTAAAGGAAGCCAATGAAGGGATTCAGAGAAAGGAGGGAGCACTGGGAAAAGAGGGGAAGAAAGGACAGACCAATGAAGATGCACTTGCAGGAAGACCCTCATGAGGAATACAGTTCTAGCTAGGCTGCCACCAACAAGGACAGAGGTGATGTCTTAAGAAGGACCTGCATGCAACCTGTGCTTGTGTGGATGCAAAAGAACAAGATGCTCTCAAAAGTGCAACCAGGGGGAAAAACAATGAAAAGGTACAGTTCTTTTGGGAAAGGCTTAAAGAGTGGGAGGAGATGTTAGAGATGAAGTTACAGAGGAAAAATCGGGGCTTCAACACTGAGAATTTTGGGCTGAAAAGATTCAGGTTACCAGTTTCAGCCATTACCCCTCTAAGCTGACATTGAAACTTCAGGGAGATGTTAAGGAAGCTGAGTTATGTGTGAGATGGGATGGAGAATGGCTAATCAGGCTGGTTTGTGCTTTCTGATGGAGAGATTGCAGCTGAGGTCATTGGAGGAGATGAGTGTGAAGGAGCAGGTTGTGAGGGAGATAAAAGAAGAAAATAGAAGCAGAGGAAAGCGCTGCCCCAGGGAATGTTACAAAAAGAAAGAACACAGTCTCCCAAAATGTATCAGGAAGAAACAGGCCCAAAGATAGGAGAAGGAAGAGGCAAGGACAGTGTTGCAAAATCAAGGAAAGAAAAAATATCAATCAGGAATCAATGATCAGCCCTGTCAGACATGGAGGAGCCAAAAGAACTAAAAACTAACTCCAAAAGCAGCTCTGCTGACCTACAGAAAGAATCTTCCAGTGGAAGAGGAGGAATGAAAGCCAGATACCTGGACAGGCAGTGTGTAGACTTCATGCCAACTGATGAAAAAGAATTGTTTAAAAAGTTGCTTCCAATATTTTTACCCTGTTATATTAAAAAAAAAGATGGAAATCCCCAATCTTTCCTGGTTCAGGAAGTGCTGAAGACTCCTTGTTTCCTGGCATGTTTACAGGCCAAGGTGGCAATGAGTCTCAATGATATTGTTAACAACCTAATATCACTTACTAGCATGGGTGGGAGAAAAACAGAAGTGCAGACCTATCCAGGTTTGGTGTTTTTTAAAGCTTTTATAGACTTTTCACTGCATTCCTCTTTTAACCAGCTGTCAGTGAAAAATGAAGAATGCATTTTCAACCTGTGCAAAAATGTCCTATCAGTGCCTAAGGTATTATCAGTTGCTATAAAACACTTTCCCCTTCAGCTATGCATTCATTTTTTAAAACAGTAATCCCACCTTGTAGTCTGGTAAACTTCAGGAAGGTTTTAAAATTTCATAATACAGCTAAAAGTAGTTTTGATAGGCTGAAATTTTCCATATTGCATGTGGTAATAACCTCAGCCTTTTCTTGCCTATAAAGCAGAATGGTGCTGTTCTTCTGGAAAACATCCAGAGCCAACATAGCTATAAAAACTCACCATAGAGTTTCTATGGGGGGTTGTGCTGGCTCTTGAATGCACTTGCATCTACACTGAAATGTACCACTGCTCTCCATTGTTATTTGCAAGGCTTACATTGCTGTCTCTGTCCTGAATTTCCAGCCTTTTTTACGTGGGTGACAGTTCATGATGTCACCTTTGAACCATTAAAGTTTCTCAAGTACTGAGAGCACTGTGCTGGATTTATCACGAGGATAATTTCTACTGTGGTATCATTGCTTAGTGTGTTCCAGAGTCTGAGGAGACACTTGTCTAAATTGATCAAGAAGACAAACAAAAGCAGGTACCATGACCAAGTGTGTTTGTGAGATCCTGCATTAGTTGGGGCAGGAGAAGGACACTGGAGGTTTGTTTGAATTTTGTGACCCCTGTCTTTAGCACAAGGGTAATAATTCTGTATCTCATAAGTAGTTTGGCCATTCCCAGTGTGGCAAAGTCTGTTTACAGTCCTCCATGCAAATGTCTGACTTTAAAGTCAGTCATTGGTCTGCAAAAGATTTGGTTCTAAATTTTGTCCCCCTGCTTCTCTCTCCTTCTCTGTTGCTCCAGACTCTATCTTGAGGCCAGAGGCTGGCTGGTTCTTACTGTGCATGTGTTTTGGTGTTCAGCAAAAGGAGTTTCCCAGACTGATGTGGCCTCCCTGGCACAGCTGGTGCTGAAAGCAACAGTTCACCTGCAGCTGGGTTTCTGTGAGGCAGGGGAAGTGTAGGCAGAGCCAGGGCACCCAGGCAAGCTCTGCTGTTTACAGGGGCAAGGAGAGTGAACACTTGTTACCTCCCTGTGTGGATACTCTTCCTAGAAAGCAAGCAGCTGTAGGAACATTTTGTTGTGATTATAATGTCATTAGCCTGAAACAACAACAGTGTCTGGCCATACAAAACTGGTGCTGCCCAGTCATTACCAGCAAGCTCATGGAGCAGGACATAATTCAGGCTTTTGCAGCTGTACATTTAAAAAGACACAGTCCCTTACAGTATCTTTGTTCTGGTTTCATCCCTAGGCTTTCCTCTCTCACAAGAGGACCTCCTTAGAAAAGAATATTTTGTGAGTTTTTCTCTGTGCCAGGTTGCCCTGTCAAAATTAGTAGCTGTCCATTCAAAGGTGCCTGCCCAGAAGCCATTTAGTAAATGGGATCCTGGATTTACTGCCTAAACCTGCCCTTTCAGGATGCTGCTGACTGCACTGCTCAGTAGTCAAATTGCTCAACACCCTCCCTCCCCTCCAGAAAAAAAAAAAAAAAATGAGGATGGAGAGCTCTTCTGGGGGCAAAGGAGCACCTTGAGCAGGAGGCAAATTTTAATTTCATATCTGAGAAATGCTGAAGGTGTTTTTCTGGTGAGAATGTGTCTTGATCTCAAATGGAGCAACCTTCCTAATGCCAAATTTCACTCTAGCACATTGCAAGTGTTTGGTTAATCCAGCCCTCCTCCTTGATCTGTGTTCATCTCACCTCTCGGGTGGTACAAGTTATTACAAAACCATCCATACAGACCATCTTTGGTTACACTTTCCATAAGCAGGCAGATAAATGATACTGCAGCTCTGATGAGGCTTTGTGAACTGTGGTGTGAAGTATAAAACCTGACAACTTGGGAAAGAAATGGACTGAGTTAGGGAGAGCAAAGGGCACCAAAGTCCTTGGTTCAGATTGCATAGCCTGCATTTTCTGGTATTTATGTTAAACAGCGGGCTGAGATACTGCACAAATGAGCAAATAAAGTCAGATTTGAAATCCAGTACACCAAGAAACATACTATAGCAATTCCTCTGAGAGATGTCTGTGTGAATCCAGCTCTCTGAGGTGCTCTGCCCTGGTTCAAAGTAGTCAAAGACTTGCTTTTATGATGCTCTCCAATTGTGAAATATATGTGCAATGGATCAAAAACTGGACATGATACTGAGTGCTCTGGTTTAGTTGAGATGGTGTTTGGTCAAAGGTTAGACTTAATGGTCTTGAAAATCTTTTCCAGTCTTAATAATTCTGTGATTCAGGTGCTTCTGCTGCTGTATATGAGCTTGTTTGTTGATGGCAACCATCTTATCCCTGCAGCAGCACCTGCACACCCAATAAAAAATGGAAAAGGAAGATAAGACCCAAGGTGTATCATAGATGTTTCCCAGTATAATACACAGATGCCTGGCTCACTTAAAACCAACCCTACCTTAACTTTTTTTTAAAGGGGCCAAATGTGTTGAAGTGAATTTCTGCCTTTGAGAACTGGTCAGGAATTGACAGACATTAAAGTTCAGGAAGCCTGCTTGTCAGAATTCTCCAAAGAGGAACAGTAGAGCAGTTGTCCCAAGGTGATGACTGAGCACTCTATAGGGGCTTCTGTGTCAAAACCTCAGGATTAGGTACTTTTTCTTCCATGGTAAATCAAATCACAGAGCCATATCATGCTGTGTGCCAAAATTGCAGCTTTTTGCCAAGAAATGCTTTTATCACAAGGATTGCAATAATCAGTTGCCCAGGTGTCGTGGGCCCAAGTGTGGCTGAATCTGTGGAATAATGCAATTGTGAGACAGGCAGGGTAAACATAGCCACTCCCACATGAAGCCCCCTATAAATAACATACTGGGAATAAAGTAGCAGGAGGCTGATATACGTGATTTTCACATTTTGGGCATTCATCTCTGAAGTTTTCCCAGCTGTTATTGTAATATGTAAGGCTCTTCTGATACATAGAGCATCTCACATTCTTAAAGGTGGAACAGGAAAGATTAAAAAATATATGATGGAAACTATTTTTTAATGAGGCTACTTCAAGTACAGTTATTGCATTTTAGGCATGAGTGATTTCACAGCATTGTCAACACTGAAACCCATGGAGAGGTTTGGCTGGAAGGCAAACCAGACATCTAAAAGCACTTTGGGTTTGCCAAACCAAGATAACAGCACATCTCTATGAAGTTATTTAGTATCCTTAATAAAGATCACAGTATTTGTAAACTCGCCAAACCTCAGCAAAATCAAAGATTTTTTTAAATTCTTTCATAATACCAAGGCTCCACATGATCCAATATGACAGATAATAGCTTTGAAAATATTCACCATTTGCTTCTGGCCAAAAAATGTATTAATGAGATGACACCTCTTTATGGCCTCTTTATTTGATGCATTTCAGCAATCAAAGATTTTTAGAGAAGCCCAAGTGTTAATGAAATTAAACTTCATGGAGTCATTGAATTTATAATAAATTGAATCATAAATTTCTGATCCATTGGATAATACAATAATGAAATATCCATTTTTCCATGCTGAAATGTAATTCCTATACTGTAATTTCATGTTTTTCTTTGGAGTTGAAGCAAAAGGGAAAAGAGAAAACTCAGTTTTAGCTAAACTTTAACACTTGTACCCTGGGTGGAAACTTCAAAGTCTGTGAGAACCTGGAGAGTTTTAGACAATTGTTTAAGCAATCTTTAAAAGAGAGCTTTCCCTTTTCATGGCTTTACATGATTCTGGTGGCCACAGATCTTCTGTGTATGGGAGAGATGTGAGCCAGAGGTGGTGACTGGTCCTGTCCCCTGGTTACACTGTTTTCCTGAGGGGTGTCTTGACATGCCCCTGGTCCTCTTTGACACTTCTCAGAGAAGCATCCAGTACTGCCTTGAGCTGCACTGTGGGATTATGGTGGTTGAACTGCTCCAGGGACACACACACAGACAATTTTTATATCCCAGGGTGATGTGCCATGCAGTCAGCATTGCACCAGCAGGCCTGGGTCATTAGGAGCCCCGTTCATGCCACTGGTGCAGTACTCACTGTGACAGTACCCAAACCACTGCTACCTTTCTGTTCCCAACAGGAGGAACAAGGACCTTGTGTTCAGTGCTAAGGAGATTTGTGGGTGCTCCACAGGGAAATCCCCTTCTCCTGTCCACCTCTGAGCACACACTCCACCCTGAGGTCAGATGAGTGCTTGTGTGGCTGTGGTTTTGGTTCTTGCAGGTGTTCATCCAAGGAAAGGGGTGGAGGATATAACAGCACCGCTATTTTTGATCAGCTTAAACCAACAGTGAAATTACCCTGAGTGTCATATAGCTTATAAGAATGAGTTTTATGTGGCCAAGCTGACTTCTGGAGTATTTTATAAGCACTTGGTTGCTCAACAGTTGAAAAACATGCCTTTTTTCCTAAATAAAGACCTGGGACATTCATGTTTGAAAAGCATGTTTTTGAAAATCTTGTCCCCAGGTACTTCAGCAAAGTTATGTATAGCCAGCCACATTCCTGTGAAGCACTTCTCCATCAGCATGGAAACCTCATTAACACCCAATTCTAACTTGATTCTCGAAAACTTTTCTTTTGTGAAATGTTCACCATCAAGCTTGAATGAAGGTCTAATTCACAATGTTATAAGGGCAATATACTTCAAAGCAAGAGGAAATCTATTTTGGTAGTTGTATTTTTGATTAATGAGTTTTCTGAATCCTTTCACTGTAGTTATGTTTGTCAGGTGTGGCACCTTAAGGATTAATGATACCTTCAGAGCTATTTTTCTGTATATGATTTGATGCCTGAAGTGATGATTATCAAGAAATACTTCATTTTACAAAGAGCAGCCACTTATTAATAAAACAGATTATATCAGAAACTAAAGCACCACATAGCAGGAGCCACATTGTTATTGTGACAAATAACTGGGAGAAATATAGATAGCTTTCACACACACACACAAAAAGAAAATGAAAAAGACTATTCAGCTTTTGAGAGATGGAGGAATCTCAAGTACACGTTAACTTTCTGAAGTCAGCAGACAGATATCTGGTGATCTGGGAAATGCCTGCAGTTTGACAGCTGGATTGTTCCTTTAGGCACAGTCATGAACTGGATGGGAGTGGAGGAAAATAATGCCTGTGAGGCTGCCTGTGGTGGCAGGAATGGGGCAGGAGAGTTGGTGACAAAAGACATGGAGAAAGCTGAAGTATTCAATGCCTTCTTTGCCTCATTCTTTACTGATAAGACTGCCCTTAGGAGTCTTTATCTCCTAAGTCCTGGGGCTCTTGGAGCAAGAGGAAGATCTGGAGCATGAAATACTCACCCACAGTGGAGGAGGTTGAGGTTTGAACAAACTGGGCAAACCAAGTCCATGGTGCTGGTGGGGTACAGAGGGACAAGTGCTGGGGGAACTGGCCAATGTCAACTATCAACTATGAACTACCACTCTCAACTATCTTTAAAAGTTTGTGGTGACCAAAAGTTCCCATGGAAAAAGGCAAATGTCACTGCAATCTTCAGGAAGGCCAGAAGGGATCTAGGGAAGTACAGGCTGGTCAGCCTCACCTGTGTTCCTGGGAAGGTGATGGAGCAAATCCACCCGGAAACCATTTCCAAACATTGTAAGGACAAAGAGGTCACTGGCAGCAGTCAGCAAGGATTTCTGAGGGGGAAATCATGCCTGACCTACCTGACATCCTTCTACAAAAAGATGGCTGGATTAATGAGAAGAGTGAATGTTGTTTGTCTTGACTTTGGTAAGGCTTTCAACACCATCTCCCTTAACACTCCCACAGGGAACTCAAGGAAGTGTAGGCTGGATAAGTGGACAGTGAGATAGATTGGAAAAAGGCTGAACTCCAGGCTTGTAGGGCTGGGATTGACAGCACAGCTCATTGCCAGTCACCAATAGTGCATCCAAGGGGTCGATTTTGGGGGCCACTTTCTTCATCAAGGGCCTGGCCAATGGGCCAGAGGGCACCTGGACAGGGGTGATGAACCAGAGTTGTGCTGCCAGGCAGAGGGACCTTGACAGGCTGGAGCAACAGGCTAAAGGAGCCTCAGGAGGCCCAGCAAAGGCAGCTCTCCCTCCTCCAGGTGCAGCATGACATTCCCTGATGTGCCAGGTTTGAGCATTGCATTTTCAATGGTAGAGGACACATTAGGCAATTAGGAGTTGATTCACTTCCCTGGCATAGTATAGGTCAGTAAGTACTTGAGTAACTATGTTGGCAGAGCAATTTATGCACTGCAAATCATTACTCTGGCACAACCTTTTGTGTAATAAACAGAAGCCTTTAGGAAAAGAACTTAATTAAATTTTAATGCAAAGCTTTTTACAGAATGAAACAGTTGCTAAAATGCTCCAAAATATGTATTTTCTCTTTGTGACCAGAATGTGAATTATTTTCCAACCCTACTGATGAACTTTGTATATTTGTAATGAATACTGAATAAGAAATTACAAATCTTACTATGACTTCTTTTGAGTTAAGGTCTGAAAAACCAAAAATTTGCTATGTAGTTTTAGCTTTACACTGTAGATATGTATTTACATGTTCTAGACTGAGAGAGCTTGGTGTTCAAGCCTAACCAGCAACTTCTATGATTTGATCCAAAGAAGCATTAATTCATGTCTGGGTTTATTTTCCTCTTGCTCATTTCTAGCTGATACTATCAATTTACCTTTTATAATAATCTCTGCCATCATCATTACCCTAGTCCTAAATTTTCTAATTGCCTGAACATCTCTTCTGAAACTATGACAACACTCCTAAGTAATACTGATGGAGTAGAGATGTTTTCTCTTAATTCTGTAAATCTTGGCCTGCAGTAGAAAGCAAAAAGCTTTCAGGAGAAAAGAAAACTTAAAGTTACAGTCCAGGATCTCACATTAACATGAGGAGATTGGTCTTGTATTGCTTAAGTGAAATCCACAAACAAGCTTTTCCCCTTCAAAAAGTTGTTCACCACACATTACTACCAGAGTGCCAGAGTTTTGGGCTCCTTGCCTTTAACAGCAACACAGTGGCTGTAGGTTTCAGAAGCAACAACCTCCTTTGTGATCCCCAAAGATCCATTACTTAGAAAGGAGTGGTTACTGTTGTGCTGTGGTAGTTAGGACTGTTCATTTCTGACAAGGCTGTAAAAAGGACCAGAGTGTTTTTGTGGGGAAACAGAGACCCAGGAACAGCCAATTGTAGGACTTCAGAACACAGGTTGAGATTATTTGGAATTTAATATAAAGGTAAATAAATTATTTTGAGTTTCAGCTGGGATTAGGTTCCAGCTCCACAGCTCTCATTGCATTTTCTTATATTTGAATTTTTCCCAATTGACCATTTCATGTTCCAAGTATCCATTTAAAGCACAAGGAAAATAGTTGGAGGAAAAATTATAAGGTGGGATCTTTTGTGTCATTGAAATCTCTCTCATGTAGGTGTCAGCTCACCCAAAAGTTCCATCTGAAAACAGACAGCACTCTCTCCTCTCACCATGTAACAGCACATTCTCCTGACAATCCTTCCTGTGCTTCTTTTCAAAGAGGGGAATTTTCGATTGGCTCACAATGGTTTAAAAGTGAAAGAGGGGAAATCTAGGCTGGATATACAGAAGAAATTCTTTTCTGTGAGGGTGGTCAGGCCCTGGCACAGGCTGCCCAGAGCAGCTGTGGCTGCCCCATCCCTGGAAATGTTCAAGGCCAGGCTGGACAGGGCTTGGAGCAATCTGGAATAGTGGAAGGTGTCCCTGCCCATGGCAGAGGTTGGAACTGGATGTTCTTTAAGGTCCCTTCCAACCCAACCCACTCTATGGTTCTGTGATTCTATTTCATGATGGACTTAAGCTTTCATTACAACCAGGCCTGTCATAGCCCAAGGCGTAGGAAATTTAGGGGGAAAACCAGACATGCTTGATCTCACGTGGGATTTTATTTATCTAATGAGGACTAGACATTCATATATTCCTACCAATATTGGTTTCTGATTCATGGAAGTTAATTTAAATAGTGCATGGCCACTGCAACCCCCAAAATAGCCTGAATAGCAGCATGTGCTTATTTTGAAGGAAAAGCAAGCTATGAGCTATGGTCAGACATCATAGCATCACAGAATCATTAAAATTGGAAAAGCTTTAAGCTCATCAAGTCCAACCATCAACCCAGCATCATCACCACATTCACCATGAAACCATGGCATTTGTTTGACTGTCTCTGGTATTTTAGATATATATCCCATTCTTAGTATTTTGCATAATTTTTACAGAGTGTTTATTTAAAAATAGAACTTAGAATTAATAAAAATATATGTCTTGTTCTATTTAGGATCTCATTAATAGATTAATGATTCAGAAAAGTGGATTTTCCTCTTTTCATCACTTCATGCTTTCTCGGTACCTCCTTACTATACAACCCACATTTATTCAGCCCATGGTCAGTTTTCAGCTGACCACAGATCATACAACTAAACAATGATTTAAAAAATAGCAAATTATCCTAAATCAATTGTTTGTTCCCAGAAAAAGGTGCTGTATTAGTACTTGCCTGTAATGGCAAGGGTGAAGTGTTGCACTGCTGAAAATGGGGTAATGCTACTGGATTCACCCCACAGTAACCAACCACACATCTCTCTGTTAACTTGCCTCCTGGGAAGAGTCACAGAAAGGACATTGTGTGCTTGCTGTGAGCACAAAGGGAAAGGAAAAGATGTCTTTCTACTGCCCTTTGGTATGTGGTGACAGGAAAAGAGCAATATTGCTGTAACCCCATGGGGGAAGAGATGGGAAGAGGGCAAGAGGAACAGGAGCTTTCCTGCTTGTTACTTAACACCAAACTTAGAATGTGGTTGAGGGAATTGATCCCAATTTTGATAACTGTGTTTCTTGTGTTTCCCTGAGTGTAGCCCACAGCTTATTTGGAAGAACAACTCTTGATTTGGCAGTAGCTGGGATTGTTTATGTGTACACAAATACATATGCCTGCAGATGCAGGCAAGGCAAGAGGAGTTTACTGCAGCACATCCCCTCTTCCAGCAGCAGCCCCACTGTCAGCCTCTGATTCCTTGCCTGCTCCACTAACATTTCTCTGCTTGATTTTTGGGGGATCCTTAAAAATCTGGGATCTCTGAAGCTCTCTTTTTGTGGAATGGGTGCAAATTATGTCTGTTCTGTGCTCCTAATGATGGTACAGGTTTAAATATTTGACTAGACTCAAGAATCAATCCCTGTGGAGAATCCTATGACCTTCACCTCTGAACAATAAAATCTAACATATTGCAACTTCTCTACCAACCCAAACCAGTCATTTCTTATGGCAGGATGAAAATAAGCTGCTTGGTTCTCCTTTGCTTTTTGCACACTATGGTGATCCCTCTTAGAGAAACTTTCTCTAGAGGAAATGCAAATGCAGTGTGGGGAACACCACGACCCAGATCCCCTGGGAGTGTAATTGCAGCATATTTTGTGGCTAGCAGTGAAAAAAGAGGAAGAAAGGGTTTTTTTAAACAGGAATATTTTAAGGAGCTTAGCACAGGAGTCAGAAATAGGAGTCTGGAGACAAGATGTGAGTGCCTGAGAAGGCAGGGACTCGTCAGCAAGAATGGGTTAATGTGGTAACAAAACAGCAGCTCTTCTCCTCAGCTGAAAATGGAGCTTCTTAGGAAATCAGCTACAGAAGTACAAGCAGAAACCAAACCAGAGGTGAATTACCTGAGGGTCTCACATATTTCAAAGCAGAGAAATGTAATGGTGTCTTAAAGAGGTATGGACAAGCCAAGGAATACCTGTGGCATCTAGAGAACGTGTCTTACGAGGGAGGAGCAGCTGAGGGAGCTGGGGGAGCTGAGCCTGGAGAAAAGGAGGTTCAGGGGAAAACTTCTCACTCTCTACAACTCCCTGACAGGAAGGTGCAGCCAGGTGAGGATCAGGCTCTGTTCCCAGGGAACAAGAGACAGGACAAAAGCAAACAGTCTCAAGTAGTGCCAGAGGAGGTTTAGATCAGATTTTAGGGAAAATTCCTTCACTAAAAGGGTTCTCAAGCATTTGAACTGGCTGCTCAGGGAAGTGGTTGAGGCACCAACCCTGGAGGGATTTAACCAACGTGTGGATGTGGCACTTGGGGACATCGGTTAGTGATGCCTTGGCAGTGCTGAATGAATGGTTGGACTTGATCTTAGAGGCCTTTTCCAATCTAAACAATTCCATGATTGTCTCTGATAAAAATACTAGAAATGCTGCTGAAAGGCTTAGGGATATTGACAGTATTATTCTTGCTGTCTTATTTATCCCATCTTCTCTGATAAGCAAAGCTTCTGTAAGTCAGTGACAGTTACTCAGATTACTGGTTGTTGTCATTGCTCTCACTTAAAAATATGTATTATATATTATTTGGGTTGTTGTCCTCACTACACATGGTGACATGCTTTACCTTAGGAAAAAAATTAAAATACAAAGCATGGAATAAGAAACAGGAGAGGAGAGAAGCTCAGTGTTTTGATTATAGAGCTTTAGGAGCTGGGCCATGGTCAGCCCAATACTGTGACATCCAAAAACTTGCTGCCTCTCACTCTGAGGCTGTTTGCTTTCAGAGATCAGCAGGTAGAAAGGATTGCCACAGATCCTGTTTGCAATAAGGGTAAAGTGTGCAAGGGAAAGAAATCTTATCACTGCTTTTTAAAAGGAGGTCAACAAATCATGAAGATACCCAAACAGATTTGGGACGTGTAATGATATCTGTGCTCAGTTAACAAAACAGCAAATCCAAGCACAGGTGAGCTCATGGAAGGCATTCTGCCTGGCCCATGACACATGGCCATTTTCTGCAGGCTGAGTCTGTGTTTGGGTCACAGATGATGGACCAAAGAGAATGAACAGCACCAGCAGCTCATCAGGCTGGAGGGCACTGGTAGATGGCAAGACAACACATGCTTGAGGTTGCCTGACACACTTCAGCAGCAGGGGGAATCTCCATGTTAATTTATGATCAAGGATTCACCTTGTTGCTCTTCTTCTTCTTCTTCTTCTTCTTCTTCCTCCTCCTCCTCCTCCTCCTCCTCCTCTTCTTCTTCTTCTTCTTCCTCTTCCTCTTCGCTAACCTAGCTGAGGTCTAATATTATTGGAAAAGAATTGGGGTGAATTTGCTTAAATTCTTTGCCAACTGTAGAGCCTTTAGTAGCTTTAGTCCCTGTGAGGATCAAATGGTGGTATGTGAGAGCCCTCTGTTTTCAAGTCACTTCCTGAGCAGCCCCACTGGTGCTCCTGACATCCTGCAGACAGTGACTCTTAGAACAGTGGGCACTGCTACAGGACCGAGTTCCTGTCTGCAGTTATCCCCACGGCTGGATGAGTGGCTCCATCCAGCTATTTTGGATTTAGATGGGCAAAAAAGACATCAAAAAGCAGCTGCTTAATTTTTACATTTCCTGACTTTTCAGTGAATTTAAAAATCCTAACCTTCCTGTTACAACAAGGTATGTTTCTGTACATAGTGTTCAGCTATAAATGCTGACAGCTGCCAGACCACAAACCTTGACCCATTAGTTTGCCAAAAGGGATAGTGAAACAGCATGTTTATGCAAATGTTGCAGTGTCTCACAAATCCATGTTACTTAAAAACGCCCAGAATTATTACATGTGGCTTCCTCAAATGTGTCCTGGGCTAAATGCTTTTGAGATATTGACTGATTCATTGAGCCACGTATGTGAAGTACATGGGCCAGGCCTAGATCTCAAGATTTTTTTTTAGTCTTTTCTGTGCATCAGCTCAAGGCCCTGCTGGCCTTGTTTGGGTCTGGCAGAGCTATGCCTCCCTCGTAGCTGATGTGAAAGGTTCGAGGCAGGAGAGAACCAGACACAGGAAGCATCTTGCATGGTTTCCATCTGTATTTGTCCCTGAGTTTGGCAGAGAAAAATACTCAGGTTTTCCATTTTAGTACTTGTCACAAAACAAAAATGCAAAGCTTTTAAGGAGTGAATCTGCCAAAAGCAGCAAACCTCTCATATGGTTTTGTCCAGAAGAACATTTCAAGGGTTTCTCCTAACCGTTTCTTTTCATTCTATCCATTCAGAATGAATGCATCCTTACACATATGCTGTAGCACAAAGCCACCTGCCTGAATCATCCTGTATCATCCTCATTCATTTAATGGGAGAGAAGGGAAATAGTTCCTGCAGTGGTGATCATTTTAGGACCATCTAGAACATGGGCACAACTATTTGTAGAAATAACTATTGTCAGAGTGTTGTTTCTTACTACATTCCCTCGATTTCTTTCTTCAGTATAGCTGTCAGCATGTGTGGCATTCACTTCTCAAGCCATTTTATAGGCTGGATTTTAAAAATGCAGCAAAAGAACTGTGGGAAAAGGCACTGCCACATGGACTGCCCATTGCAGAGTTTGCCCATTGCAGCTTTTCCCTGCCTGTTTCCAGGGTGCATCTCAACAGGAATGAGAATGTTACTAAAGGCTTTGAATGCTGCATCAGTGATGTGTGAATGTCTGCCATGCTGTGGCAAAGCACAGTAGAGAAAACACCATTTGCAATCCCACCTCTAGGGCAGAGTAGACTAGTAGAGTAGCACAGAAAGTGTAGAATGCTGTAATAGGATTGCTAAATGAAAACAACAGCCTTTGCTCTCCAGGGCTTGGTGATGACTGCAGGAGCTGCTCAAGGAGCTGGGTAAAGATTGCCAGCACTGAGTGATTTCAGTGCTGTGCATTTCTGTGGTTCTCAGTTAGAGCAATGCCTGCAATAATCTGATGTGTTGTAAGCAAAATGCTTTAAATGTACCCTAAAGGGAGGGCAATTTTAGCAAGGCTTTTCTGTTCCAATACATCATCTGCCAAGCCCAGTCATTTTTATAAGATACAGGAGAGTAGCCAAGAAAGCTAAAGAAAAAAAAAAAAAAGAGTATATATGCACATAAATTGTAGAGGGCAGGATGCTTAAAAAGTGTATTCATCAAATATGGCAGGCAAAGTGACTGTGGTGAGAAGTTTGCAATTTCACTTCATGCTGAAGATACTAGTCAATGTTTGAACAGGACAGAACTGTAATGTCCTCACTGCCTTAGGAAAAGGTGCTGACAGCCTGCATAAGCAAACGTTTATGTCTCCCATCAGATCTCAGGCCAGTGTGTTCGTAGGGAACGGCTGCAGAGGCTGGGCTGGGGCTCCATGGTGGTACTGGTGTGCTGCCTGTGTGTGAAACAGTCCCCAGCATGCAGCAGGAGTACATCAAATCATCCTTCCCTCCACTGTGCATCTCCTTCTGATTCAAACACCCTGTCAGAGCAGTCTGTTGTCAGAAGGAGGTGTCTGTGGAGGGGAGTCCCCACCAGACTCTCCATGCCTGCTGACTGACCTTGGCTTCACATGATTTTGACATTTGGGGACATCCTTTTCAGATGAGAGCAGTCTGGTAGCTGCCTACTCTGTAACACCAGGCCTAGAAAATAAACAAGGAGTGAGAATATGTTTAGGACCTGATCTAGAGCCTTTGGAGTCAATAGCAAGCTCATGTTGACTTTGTTTTGTAGGTCTGAAGCTGTATCAGTGTTCTGTACAGCCACATTGCATCAAGGCACAGGTATCTCCTCATGACCCAGATATGCCTCCCCAGGGTCCTCTCCCACACCCTGCCCAGAGCCCAGGAGCCCAATGTCAGCTTCACTCCCTGCCTGAGCAGTGCTGGAAGAGGTCTGGTCTCTGGCTGTAGCACAGCTGAGGACCCGCCTGCTCTGGACCCTGCCCCACACATTGCCTCCTCAGTTTGACTCTGGCCCAGCATCATCCATGAGCCAGGCTTTGACCTGGGATTCTGGCTGAACCTGGCTGCCCCTGGCCTGCCCTGCTGCCTGGCTGGGGAGCAGGACAAGCCCTGCCCTTCCACCCTCTGAGGACTCCAGCAGTCTCCATCCTGCTGTGCCTGGCACTGGGGCTCCTCCATGGCAAACCAGTCACAGGACTGGAGCTCTGGAAGACACAGCTTACTTCTCCCTTACTGCTTCCTTCCTTATCAAACCCCAATGCTGGTGAAGGAATGGCCACCAGTCACATGAGGGTGACATAGGAGCAGATGCAGACATAGCCCCCTTTCCTCATTAAACTTTATTCCTATTGTTTCCAGGGGTGTTGTCCATCCATGCCTCAGTACACTGATCTACAGATTGGTGTCATCTGATGATCACAGGGGAAGGGTTGATTTTACTGATTCAATACAGGTAGTTTCTCCTGTTGCAAATGAAATGGGGTCTTCAACACAGTACCAGGAATCACATGGCATTCCCACGTGTGCTCACGTACTCCTCTGAGCAGTGTGTGTTCTGGGTTACCCAGGGAAATCTCCTTCTGCCTGATGTAAAAGCAGTGTCACAGCATGCTTACTGAATTTGTGTCTCCAGATAAAAGGGAAAAAAGAATTACTGATTTCAGAATATATAGGAGTGTTTTGCCATTTGCAGCATTGGAGTGCTCATTACAGACCTTCAAGATATTTTGACTCAAAAGTTGTGTTGCTGTTGGACACGAAGGAAAGACGCAAGACATCAGAAGGCTGTGACTCCTAGCAGGAGTGTCGGTTTATTTTCTAAACTTATACTTTTCTACAATGCACCCACCTTAGAGGTGGGGGCTCCTGGACTCATTGGTCACTTGAAGAGGCCATCAAGCAAAGTCTCTCCTTTGGGAAAGCATGCAGAAAAATATCTTAGTTTACAATAACATGACCTTGTTTACCAGTTTCGTTCTCTGGGAAAGAATTCCCTGAAATCAAAACATGACAGGCACAGAACCATGGCTACAAAGTTGTATTTTATCCTTCTTTCACAAGCTCTCTTGCAGGCTGTTTACAGACCCAACAGATAAAACACCTTTCCCTGGGCTGTACTGAACGCCCAGCGTGGTGTAGCTCCCCCAGAACTTAGCTAGATCCTCCTGCTAACCCTCAGCAACCCTTCTGTGTCCTGGCAGGTGTGGTTCGCCAGGTGAGGCCCATCATTGGACCCTTCCATGCCATCCTGAAGCTGGAGATGAACTACGTGATGGGCGGGGTGGTGTCCCACCGCAACATCGTCAACGTCCACATCTTCGTGTCCGAGTACTGGTTCTGAGGGACACCCACCAGCAACTGCTCTAGCCTGAAGCATTACCACGAGCTATTATGTCATATACTTGTTGTTTTTTTTTTAAAAACCCAGTAATGTTCTTTTGTTTGTTTGTTTGTTTGTTCGTTTGTTTGATTTTTAAATATTTGGTTTTATAGTTTAAGACAAGTAATGAGCTATTATGTTGATTAGACATAGGGCGGAGCAAATTAAGTGAGCCTCAATGTAGTTGTTTGTATAAATATGTAGTGTTTAAAACTGCTCAGCTGCCTGGTGAAATTTAAAAATTTTCCAGATGTTTGGACAGATCTCAACTATTGCTCCTTGGGCAGATAACCTGAGTGGCAGGCTGTGGAACAAAACATGTCAGAGCTCATTGGGATGAGTATATGGTGTCTTTGGATAGAAGTTGTCGAATAAGGATTAATAATTTCACCTCAAATTAACTACCTTGAAAAGGATTGTCAGAGAGTGATAAATACTTAGGTTTGGGCCCTCTGAATAGGCCCCCAGAATTGCTAATTATTCCTGAGAAGTTCAGCCTGGATATTTCAGAGGTGACATCCACCTGCAGCTACCAAAGGAAGCGCGAAAGGAACTAGAAATACTTAAGAAACTAACAAGCTATTGCACATATTAAAAAATACTCTTTTTTTGGTAGTCATTATTTGATTGTAAGACTGTCTGATTCTAATTAAACAAGTACCTCTCATTGAAATTAATCTGTTACACAAACACAGCATATTGCTTAAATTCCAAAATCACCAGTACTCAGCAATACATGGGAAACTCAGACCTTATCTCCTGTCTTTTATAAAGCTCCATGCCTTTTTAAAATTGGTAATAAAATTAGCATGTTAAACTGTACATTTCCTGTGCACCAAACCAGGGCATATGTAATAATATAATGAAAATCTCACAAATAAATGAATGTTTAATGTATTTTCTGGGCATCAAAATACTGTATCTTTTTTATTACAGAATAGAAAAGAAATAACTCCATGTTTCAGTTTGTTATGTTTGTTAAGAAATGAGGAAATAAAGAAGGTCAGATGGGAAACACTCTGAAGTATGCCATGGTTTCTGATTCCCAGGAAAATTATATGGTACAGCTTTTGTAAGCAAATTCATCATATACATATTTCCCACTCAAACCAGACCTACTTGGTCATTATTGGCACCAAACATGGAACAGGCTGCCATGAGCAGCTGCAGCTGCCCCGTCCCTGGAAGTGTCCAAGGCCAGGCTGGATGGGGCTGGGAGCAACCTGGCATAGTGGAAGGTGCCCCTGCCCATGGCAGGGGGTGGGAACTGGATGAACTTTAAGGTCAGTGCAATCCTGCTGCCTTTACCTTTTAAATGAGAGCCCGTGGTCTGGGGCTGTTTGGGAGGCTGTTACTGATGCAGAAAATAGCAGGTGCCAGCTGTGGCAGAAAACAAGAGCGTGGGCTCTGAGGGACGTTTCTGTGAGCACCAGCCTCTAACAGAGCAACCCTCTTGCAGTTTCAGCAGTTTGCATTTAATATTCCAGAAATGGCTTCTACAAGGATGCTGACACATGACTTTTCTATATTCTGTGGTGGTGTTAAGCCACACTGTGTAGGAAAATAATATTTATGTTTGTATTCACATGCTGGGCAGGAATGGAGACCTTCATGCCATGCCCACATTGCCTTTTTCTTACCCATCCGAGCTTGACAACCCTTCTCCCAAGTCTCACTCTTGACACCAGTGAAATCACTAATGCAGCAGGACAAGGAACCCACCACTGGGGTGCTCTCCTCCCCTTGGATGGGCTTTCCCAGCTAGGTGGGCTTTCCCAGAGGTTCAACAAAGCATCATTTCCCTTTGCCATTGGCTATGTCATGTACAGAGCCGGCGGTGTTTGGCTGTGGTTGATGTGATTAATTGAACCTTTTTTTTTCTGCTTGTGAATTGTGATGATACCACTCATAAGGGCAGCAGGGAAAATATCAACACAGTGGAAAATCTGCACTCTTATCTGCTTTTTGTACAGTGATCTCAAAATAAGCAAATGATGCTAAGGGCAGCAGAGTAATTTCCTTTGGGGGGCTTCAAAATTATTCTGAGGTGATTCCAAGCAGCTATGTGAGACCAGGCTGTTGGAATTCAGTAGAACCAAAATAAATACGTGTGCTCCTTAATATAATTAAAAAAAATCTGCAAATAACTGCATTCTGCAATTTCTTTCTACTGTGGGCAGACCTATTGTCTTGGTATTGTGTCTCATCTGTTTTCTATAGCAAGGTTTGAACTTGAGTCCACTGGCTGCCTCTTCCCTTTAGATTTTTAGTACATTCAACATCCAGAGCTCAAGGAGTGTTTGGAATTCTCTCAGGCACATGAGGTGTCCTGTGCAGGGCCAGGGGCTGCACCTCAATGATCTCTGTGGGTCCCTTCCAGCTCAGGATAGTCTATGATTCTGTGGTAACTAATTAAACTTATTTCTTTTGATTTGTAGAAAAGCATTCATCTCTGAAAAAAATAACAAAAGAAAATTTTTCTCTTCCCTGAACTGGCATTTTTACTGGCTCTTCAGAAGGTATCAGCCTAGGTCTCCCAGGGATGCCCATTCCAAGGGCTTGCAGTCAGTCACCTTCCAAAGCAGCAGCTGGTTGTTCTCTCTTGGCCAAGGCTGGAGTGAGCACGGTTTTGATGTAACAGCCAGAGCCCCTCCAGTCTGGCCAGCACATGCCTAGCCATGGGTTAAGGAATGCTGTTTTCCCTAGGGAAAGGGAGAGGGACCAGGATGTGATTGATACTGCAGGGTCCCCAGTTTGGCTGAGGTTTCCAGCCTGCCTACAGGCAGACCATGCCCCACCTGCCCCTGTGCCCTCAGCTCCCAGCCAGGGCTCCCAGCAGGGCATGGGGAGAGTGCCTTTTCCTCCAGCCCCCCCTCTGGTCTCCCCAGAGCTGGGCTCTCTGCTCTGACACAGCAAGGAATTCCAGAGCCCTTCCCACATCACTTCTGCTCTCTGAGTGCCTTTGTTCCTGCTGCCTGTGGTGAGAGCAGGAGGTGTGAGGCTGCCTGGAAATTGCTGCTCCAAGACAGACATAAAGTACAACCACCAAGTCTCCAAAACATTGGCCTGATGAAAGATCTTTTATTCCTGCTGTGGCTAAGAATGTGCTATCTATTCTGTAAAAAGCTCCCTTTTTTTTTTGCTTTCACCTTATCCTATTTCATTGGGGTTTTTTCCCCTCTTCCTTTTCTTTATTGAATTCTCCTCTCCCTCTCCAAATTTTCATTCTCTGCATCCATCTTTTTCTTTTTTTCTATCAATGAGTTTTTACTTGTAACTGAGCAATTGAAGTTAAACATGATCACCAGACCCAGGAGAGAGATCTTGAACAGCTGCAGAGAGAAAACCCATCCTGGGGTGACTGCAGACAAAGGCACAATTTCTTTCACACCCAGTGTTTCACCATGATACTCTGAATCACATCCAGATCATGCCAGGAGGGACAATTTCATGGGACAGTTTCTGGCCACCTTCTTTTAAACTTCATTCTTGCAGCACATATTCTGTGAGGAAGGGCTGAGAGAACTGGGATTGTTCAGCCCAGAAAAGAGAAGCTGTGGGGTGGACCACAGCTTCTTTCTTCAGGACCTGAAGGGAGCCTGAAGGAAAGATGGAGAGAGACAACTTAGAAAGGCCTGGAGTGACAGGACAAGGGGGAATGGCTTCACAAAAAACAGGACAGAAAACAGGTTTATATTAGATATTAGAAAAAAACATTCCTCTGTGTGAGGGTAGTGAGGCCCTGGCACAGGTTGCCCAGAGAAGCTGTGGCTGCTCCATCCCTGGAAGTGTCCAAGGACAGGCTGGATGGGGCTGGGAGCAACCTGGGATAGTGGAAGGAGGTGGGACTGGATGAGCTTTGAGGTCCCTTCCAACCCAAAACATTCTGGGATTCTAATTCTTACATGCTGTTTGAGGGCCCATGAGAGCAAAGCACAGATACCCCATGACCACACCTAGCTGAAGTATGGCTTTGGTATTGCTTGGATGGGAGTCACCCCACTTAAATTAAAAACCAATAAATCAATGGAAGGTGATGCCTTTTTCAACCTAGAAATGAAACTCCAGATAGTTTTAGTATAGGAGGTAACACAAAAGTGGATCTTTATTGGAGCTCCAGGAGCAGTTATGGGAGGATGTCCACAGAAGTCCATCCCCACAGGGGCGCAGACATTTTCATAGGTTTCAGGAAATTAGCAAAATTGATAAAAAGTACCAATTAGGGGGATAACTGGTGATGCAATTTCCCCTCAGGTCAAGCCCCTTCTCAAGCCCCACCCCCCCACTCCCCCCAGTTTGGTACTAGCTGTACTTTGTTTATGGAAATGTGTCTCAAAGAGCTGTTTTCAGCCAGGTTCCCAGGAAGAACCAAGACAGGACAGAGGCCTTGTACCCCCTGGCTTTGGAGCTCTGGAATTTGTTCTGTCTTCCTGCCTAGGGAACTACTGGGAAAACTAGTTACAAATGCAATAAGAAGCTACAGAGCTCCAAATATATGTGTAAAGAATACCGAGAATATATAAAAGAGAAAGAAGGTAAAAACCAGCAGGCATCAGAGGAAAGCAGCTGTGGTGTGTCAGGTGTGGGTGTCTTGGCCTGGCTGTGCCCACAGAGTAACACTTGCAGGTTGATCCCCAAGATGGTGGTGAGGTTTCTTGTTTTGTCATTAGCTGATGGTTCTCACATGAGTGAGATCTGGTGCAGGTCACACAGTGATGGGAGGGGAGAACTGATAAAAGACTTTGGGTTCCTCCACTCAGCCAAAGCCAAAACCAGATTTATCTGAGTGTAGCCCACGAGTGACCTTGGACCTGATGAGAACAGCCCCCCTTGACTCTGGATGTGAGGTAAGCTAAATTACACGTTGCTGAATTGACCTAATACTGCCAACATTTTGAGCAGAAATTGTAAGAACGATAAAAAAGCACTACTGTAATGGATACCATCATAACTCTGTAACTACAGTTTAGGTTTTGAAAATTACAAATATGTGTTTAACTAAGGCTAGCCAGAAAGTACTAAATGGTGCTTGAACTGTGGCCAGCTGTCTAGAAGCTAGAAATTAGAAAAAAATTGGGGTTTTTCTCTTCCAGAGTGGAAAAGTTGTGTACGTTTCTACCTACTGAGCTGGTGACCATTTGTCCAGCTCCACCAGGAAGCACCAGATTTTATGTGGTATCAAAGGATGAAGCAGTTTGTAAAACAACTGCCAAAAACTTGAAGAAAAATGGACTGTCTAGCCTTCAACCTATGATGCACTTTACATCTTATAGATTAGTGATCTCATTTGCAGCCACTAAATCTTTTTTATTTTTTTATTTTTTAATCAGACCCCATCGTTTAACAAATCATGGTAAACTTTGCTTTCTTTAGCAATGGTGAGTTTCATTTTGTCTTCAATTACATGCATTGATTGATTTTAGTGATGTTTCTCCGACTCATACAAGCAACTTGGCTTTTTCCAGCTCCTTGTAGAAGAATCCACAACATAGAAGAATCTAGAGTTGTAGAAGAACCTCTGGCTTCTGAGCTTTCTAAACGTTTATGATTGCAATTCTATTTTACCTGTCCCCTGAGTAAGATTTACACCTGACCCCTTTTTCCACTTCCCTCTCCTAAAGTTTCTCAGGTGGGGAACAGCTGGGAATGTGGAAAAAGTATTTCAGCTGCAGATGCCTGTGTCAGTCAAGGGAAAATGAGATGTTCTGGTCCATAAGCTGCTGTGCTCTGGAGCTGCTGCTTCTATGTCAGACAGAGACCAGAGAAGGTGGTGAGATGGGCAGAAAGAGGCAGGAAAGTATCTGTGTTAGCAAGCTGGGAAGGGAATATTAATGCAGTCTGAGAACATGTGGGCTTCCCTGAGCTCCTCCCAGGCAAAGGTTACACTGAAATCACGGGTGGCTGAGGCTCATCTTTGGTTTTGATGACTGGCCAAGCCCAGTTATCTGATAGGTGTGGGTGGCTACAAGATTGCTCCTATTGAAAGGCACTGAGAAAATGAGATGCTTCTTTTTCCCCCTAAACCCACAAGATTTCCCAGATCTGCAGATGCACTTCTTACTGGGATGGGGTTAGAAAGCCACTAAACCAGAGTTCCATGGACGTGGGCTTACCTGGGCAGGGGCACAAGGACTCTGCCCAGACCCTTGTGGTCAGCTGGGGCAGGATCTGGAAATCCCCTCTTCAGCAGTGTGCTGTGTTTGATGCTTGGAATAGAGGCTGCCTCTGCTGGAGCCTTTCTGTTGGGAGAGAAATGGGAGAACAGCAGTTCCATGAGGTCAGCAGAGCCTCTCTGGTCTCTGTGCAGCAAAGCTCAGCCCCCATTCCCTGGACTCCCATCTCCCCCATGGAGGCAGGGTCGGCAAGAGGGACCCACCTGGTCCATCCTCTTGTCCTGGTGAAATGGAGAGGCTGTGTGCTGTTGGGAGCCAGGGATGAACAGCAGCCTGAGGGCAGCTGTGGGAACCCATGGAGGGCAGGAATGCCCTGGAAGGCTCCTTGTGCCTCTGCTCTCATCCACAAGGGCTCCACACTGGGCTCAGTGCACCCAGCCTGTCTTCCCACCTGCTCCGCTGCCCAGGCAGGGCTGGCATGGCCAAGGAGAATCTTGGAATGGTTTGGGTTGAAAGGGACCTTAAATATCATCTTGTTCCAAGGGACACCTTCCACTAGACCAGGTTTTCCAAGTCCAGGGGACCAGGGGTTCCAAAATGATCTAAAGCAGAATCATCCAATTACTCTCTGCAACTGCACTGGGGTCAGGACAGTTTGACTTTCATTTCATCTGCTGGCAATACCATGAAAAGCTTAAATTGGTGTCCATTGAAGTTAATGAAGGGTTCCTGATTTATCAGGCACACAGCATTTCAGAGAGACCTTGGGCAAGTGTTTTACTTCTTAATGTTTTGTCTGTGCATGGAGATTGTGGATGGTTATCTGAAAAACCCACATTCTGATATTTTGTAAATAAAAGCCAAGTTGTACTGAACTATTGGGTGGCAGACACTTCTAGAGAACATGGAAATGTTCACATTAATGTTCTATCAACTGGTTTTTCTTTTATCTTTAGCTGTATAAAAATGTTAAGAGATTTTTGGAAGTGTTTGGAAGTGTTGGAAGTTTTGGAAGTGTTTTAAATTCATAACAGAACTTGACAGAAAGAGTGGAAAGGCTGTCTGGGACCACTGCAAGGTGGAAATAGTTACTGGGGAGGTCGAAAGGGAAAACATTTTCAGCAGAGAGCACAGCTCTGCCCTCATGTTGTGGGGGGGTGCTCATGGGGTGGCTCCCATTGGCTCTTGCTGTGGAATATCCTCAGCTGGGAAGATCTCAAAGGGTTGGTTTGCTCCTGCAGAGCCAGTCCAAGGGCTCAGTACCCTGAAGTGTTCCTACCTACAGCTCTTGGTCCCCAGGTCCTTCCCTTGAACTGTCACAAGCCTTTAAAATGACAAATAACTACATTGGGGGTGGCAGAGGTAGTTTTCTCCCTAGGAATGGGAGAGAGAAAATGTCATAATAAAAAAAAAAAAAAAAAGGTAAAGCATAGCTATAGCCAAATTAGCCATGACTAATTTACAGTGATGTGTTGGGGGCTATCAGATACATATAAGTTCAACAAATCACTTTCAAACCACAGAGGCCTCACTCAAGGCTGTAAGTCTCACATATGTGAGATTAAAGGAAATCTAAGAATGTAATTACTTGCAGTATGTGAAAGAGTTTACATCAGATTTTTTGAAGGAGTTTTTAAAAGCAGTCTGTTTATCTGCAGCTGTGTTCTGCTTATTTCATCTCCCTTGCAATTCTAATGGTAAACATGTTTTCCTCCTTGCCCTCTGCAGTTGTTTGGCACCTGCCAGGCTCTTTGGTGTTTCTTTGGAATATCAGGTAAGCCACTGGGTTGATGTAAGCTGCTCTTTTTGTAGCTGGTAACTGCTCATGAGACTGAACTCATGCACAGATAAGGAGCCTTTGGGTCAAGGCAGCCTTGGGTCTGCCTCAGAAATGCATCACAGAAATAACTGAGCAGCATCTGCCTCTGGAGTTACACTGCACGTGTGTCTTGTCTGCACAAGTTTTTTTATTCTCTTTGAGCTGTAGTTATGGTCTGAATTTTGCTTTCATGAAGTCCATGGAGCTTTGCCATTAGTTTTGACCAGTGAATTTCATTAGTGACTGAACATCTTTTGCTAGCTCTCTCCCCACCCCGTTTCCTTTTTGATTCCTCTACAATGCTTAATGCATTAGATCCTCCATAACATCAGCTGTATTTTTTATTTACCAAAAATGTAACTGTTGAGAGGGGGGAACCTAAGAAATATTTAACAGGCTCTATGGATCCAAAGCTGTTTTCCACATGGCCAGATTCCTGAAGATCTGCAGATGCCTAGTGACATTGTTGTAAGAGTCAAGGCAGATTAGCTGTGGTATTTAGGTATGTCAATGCTTTTTATTATCTACCCCTTAATCTCCTCAAAATTTGGCTTTATAACAAATAAGGAAGTATGTGCTAAAGTATTTACAGAAAGGCTTTTTTTAATGCCATTCTTTTATGACTAGAACATAAAAATAAAATAGATTGAACTTGCTAGAAAGTAGTGTTGTGTTTTCCCACTGTCCATCCTTAAATTGAAACCAGAGATAATGTGTGTGAAACCTGCAGCAAATGGGAGAGAGAAAATGGTATTAACCCCTCAGCTGGTACTGAGGAATAGAAATGCCAGTATTTTATAAGAGTCCAAGGTGATATGACTCAAATAAATGACAACCTACCCAGCAGAGCCAGCACTCACTCGTTAAACAGTGGAAGAAAGTCACTGATGAATGAGCTGCATCCTCTCCACCTTGAGCTTGCAGTCAATAAATCTCACTTGAAAAGTGATACTGCCACTTATCCTGTCAGCACCAAGCTGTGTTATTCCCAGTCTCCCAGGATTTGTCCTGCTCACCTGTTATCAGCCATGTGATACCAGCATCCATGGCTAGGTTTTAACAGAAGCCAGTGGGAAGAATTGTCCCAGGTCACTGTGGAGCTCGTTGATGGAAACAGAAACACTTTTCTGTGGGAAAGAAGAATGAGAGGGACGGGCTTATCTGCTGGCTGGTGTCTTGTCTGACTGCAGCTCGTGGCAAGTCAGACATGCATCCTGATGTGAGGCCACAAGCAGCCCCAGATGCTTGGCTGCAGCAGGCTATAGCTGTACATGTAATTGTTGTGTGTCTCAAGAGGCAGCACCACAGGGCTGAGCTTTGTTGTCACATTGCCCTTGATGCTCCCCATGCCCCTGAGCAAGATGTGTAGGTTCTGTTTACACTAGCAAGCAGTAAAGCATAAAAGGATCATGTCTGGAGGCTGAGAAAGTGGAGGATGAGGAGTTGGTGTTCACCTCCTGCAAACACACGCTCTCCAGGCTGAGGGTTTTCCCCAAAAAAGGTCCAGTCCCATCAGTGCTGAACATTCATGAGGCTGAAGCACAACAGGTGCCCTCTTGGTCTGCATCTTGCTGTGGTTTCCCCCAGGCTGAATCCAGCTGTTACTCTGTGATCTCCCTGCAGTATAACCCAAGGAACAGTGCAGGACTGCAGTGATGGTGCAAACTGAAATGCCCACGAGGGTCACCCCCTTACCCCTGATGCCTCAGCAGGAACTGAGGGGTTCATTCATGTGTGACCTGCTCAGTACAGTCCAAACACAGTTATGGTCTTTGTCCAATTCAATTCAGGACTTCTTATCAAGCAGTGGCTTGAAGCTGGGTGGCACCCCAGGAAATACAGCTTCACCCCTTCTCCACAGACTGGGAAGATCTGACACTTTTTTATTCTGGGGTCTGTGTGTCCCAGGCTGTAAAACACGCTGAGGGTGATGACTAGGAAGTCCCACCTACAGAAGTGAAACAGGTAGCACTATCTGTTGCATCCTAGAGATTAAGAAGTTATAACAAAACCTTAAAAACAATCATGTCACCTTGTGAGCCTCCTAGATCATAAAATCTGGGTAAAAATTTTTTAAGGGCTGTCCCATCCATTCAGAGTAGTTAATTTCTGCAGAAAATGGAATGGAGGTTAAACCTTTTTCTAAATTACCTGAAAGAACGTCCTGTTTGTTTGTTTCATCCTGTTTTTTTTTTTTTTTTTTTATCAGAGGTATGTTTGTAAGGATGGAAATTGCTGCACAGATAAAAAGCACCCTGGGCTGCAGAAGAGGAAAATTTTGTTAATTGATAGCAAAAGGCAAACTCCAAGCTTGTCTTCCCTGCTTTACAGGATGAGCTGTGTGCAGCTTCTGCTCAATATGCCCTGTGACATCAGACTCATTTCAGCACCAGGATTTTGGCAAAAACTTAACTGTTTGGACAGAAATTTTCTATATCTCAAGTCAGTTTTTGTTTCTCAGCCTGAACAAGGCTTATGTTCTCAAAGGGAAAGTTGTGGCAATCAGAGTGAGTGTTGACCTGAGCTGATGGGTGCTCAGGAGAGAAGGGGGATGGGTAAACATGCCTCCTGCCATGGAGGAGCAGATGATGTGCTGCCTGTAGCTAAGGAAAAGTCTAAATTTGCACTGTTTCTATATTAAAGCATGCATGGATTTCTTTATTTTTGTCCTGGCATGCTGAGCAAGGGCTCCCTAGTTCCCAGGTGGAATGGCCTTCCTGCCGTGCTGGCAACTTCTTCCATCTCCAAGAAAACCCATAATAATACAAGAACTGACAGTCTTGAAAACCAGGAGCTTGAAAGTTCTTGGACCAGAGGGATACCTTAGGCTTCAGCAACTTCTTTTTAAGCAGGTAGACTTTAGGTGCACATGTTCTTGATGAGACCATCAGATCTCACCAAGGCTCTTTGTTATTGAACTCCTTTAAGTTTTCATTAACAAATGCTTCATTCTCTGCCCAACAGCATGCCCTGAAGTATCAACCTGACCTCCAAAATTCCCACCTTCTGCCTTGGGTCATGAGGGATTCATGGGTCAGGCATCTCTGCACCTCTCAGTTCCCTGGGGAACCCAGTTTGTCAGGTGTGCCAGGACTTTTTCTTCTCAGGCACTAGACTTGACCAATTATATGTCATCTCCAGAATAAACCAAATATTCTGAAGGGGGCCTGGCCCTAGCTGTCACACAAACTTTGAACAAAAAGGTGATAAAAAGATAAAAAAATCTTAGAATGGAAAATGGAGTTTGAAGGAAAGTGTCTGCAGCCAATGGCATTATAATGCTGATGAAATTAAATGTTTGTGTTCCAAGAAAGAGCATTTATTTATACAAAATCTCCCAAATCTGAGGTGATCCATAAGTGGCCATGTAAATGTGGCATTCAAGCTGTTCTGCTGCAAGAGAGATTAAAAAGTATCCCACCCAGGAGAGCAGCATAGAGCTGTGACTGTGCTTAGTTTGAGATTATGTTTTGAAATGGGAGTAATGAATTCAGAGCAGAGCTGCAGAAGTTGTATGACTTTACTTGGTTCTAGTTGTGTAGCTGGATTAAAATGGCATTGCACAATAGTAGACCTGTATTTGCCATCCCAGTTTTTCTTCCTTAAAGGGTTTTCCATGCCTTCAGGTGATATTTTTTTAAATTTTTTTTTCTTACTTGTGGTAAGAGTTAGGATGCCAGTTTAGATGGTTAGATATGTTTTAGCAATATTATGATTACTTTTTCCTTGGCTTTTTTAAATGTTGCTATATGAAATATAAATTTTTGCAAGTTCAACAAAACAAATTGACTTTAAAACCATAATGCATGTTCTTTTTAGCAGCACATCTGTAAGAAAAGCAGGACAGTGTGTTTGTTGTTAAAAGCTGCTGGTAAAGGGATGCACACAAAAAGCTGTTTGCAATGCGTGGAAGGAAGCTTGAGCTGGTCTGGGAGAAAAAAAGTGCCATCCACTGGGAATTCATCCATCAACAATTAGCACAGCTCCACACACATCTCCCTTCCAGGATGTGCCCATTTTCTGCTCTTGTGGAGTGGAGCTGTGCAGAACATGGCCAGATGCTGGAAGGAGCTAGCACAAACCCAAGGAATCAGTCTGGAGCAGAGCCCTGGGGCTGTGGGAGGAATGATGCTCTGGTCCCACCAAGTCTGATTTTCACACTGCAGCGTATTTCCCCATGCATTCATGCAGTATTTTTGTCTTGCCAGCATCTCAGGGCTGACAAATTACAGGCAGAAACAAGAGCCAGGCTATCCACCCCAATTGCAGAGATAATGTTCTTGCCTTTAAGGAATTTCACCTCATCCCAGGCAGGTAATGGGAACCAGGCCAAGCAGACCAGCAGCTCTGCTCTCTGTATTGCAGCAGCTTTCCTTGGTTTCACCCTTCCTGCTGTGCTGCTCTCCCAGTCCAAGGAGACATCAGGTCTCTACTTTGTGTGTGCTCTGGGTTCCAGGGACAGCCCCTCCCTGGGCCCTGGGCTCAGTTTACTTAAGAATTTTCCAGGTATCTGCTCACTCTCCATGCACTGAGACAGAGCACTGGTCTGCCCCACAGGTGTTTGTTGCTGTCCTTGAGCTCCTGAGCTGCCCCTGACAGTGGGATGTGGATGTGAAGAAGGTGGGGCTTGACTGCAGATGTGAGGCAGGTTTAGGAATCTTAGTCCAGTCAAATTCCTCTAATGAAAAATTTGTCTAGCTAATGCAAGAGTTTTTGCTAAACCAAGACAGGAGAGAATCCTAAAGTCAAAACAATTCAAGGAACAAAGTTTCCCCTTCTCCTCTGAAGGGTTTAACCCACAGGCCAGTAGATTTAGCTGACAGAGGGATTGGAAAATCTCATACATGCCGACAGATGCAGACATGTATAAGATACATAAAGCAGTTACCTGTAGGCATAAGGATTAGCATACAAACATACTGGGATTTGTCCCTGCAGAGATGGGAATACCAGTACAAACACTGAAGTGATGGCTTCTCTACATCACATAATGATTAATTTTTGAGCCTTGATACTGGTGTGGCCCAAATTTACCTATTCAGCAGATGAGCACAGAAGCAGTCTGTCCCTCTAATGGCACAGGGCTGCCTGGACAGGCTCAGGTATCTGCAAGTGGCTGAGATCTTCCAAGGCTCTTTTACAGCCTGCCTGGGCTCTGAGTGCCCCTCTGGAAAGGTGTGTATCTTCCACAGCTCCTACATCACCTCTGCCAGGCTGGTGTGGGTATCATGGCTAGCCCAAATCACTAACTGCACATCTGTGTTCAGGTGCCTGAATTTCTCTCTTCAGGAACCTTGCTGGAGCCTCTTTAGAGAGAATTTTAACCATAGTGGATTTTTACCATTGGGAAGACCAACACACTGTGGAAGGAAGAAAAAAATTAGAATGGATTACATAGGGATTGCCTGACTAAAATGCTACCAGCTGTGTGTTGGAACAGGGAGGAAAGGGAGCAAAATGCCCACTTTGTTAGTAGAGAAAACCCAATTTGTAAAGTTCAAATCTGAATTCAGACCAGAGTCCAGGGTTATTTTGATCAAAGGGGTAAGTACAGCTTGCTGAGAGACAAAAACAACAGCCAGGCTGGGCTGGCAGGGAGGGAGCCAAAGCTTTTCAGCCACCAGCTTCTCACATCTTGGGAGCACTGAGCCTGGATATGGCTGCCTGGGAGTGAAAAAGTGCACAAGACAGCTATATTTGGGGGCACTGAGGCTCTGGTGGGCAGATAAGGCACTAGGAGGAGATTAGATTGCAGTGTGTTGGTGGAACACGTGTTCTGGGCAACAGCAAGAAAAAGACAATATAATGATAAGGTTTTGACTGTATTGTCAATTATTTGAATTTCTGGATTTCTAGGAGAGTTCTTCTTGTCCAGTCATTGGTGAACTTCCCTGCTGCTCCCTGCTGGGAAGGAGCTGTGTCCTTGCAGGAGGTGCAAGGAATTTGCATGTGATGGTTACTGCAGCAGAGAAGGGCCAGTTCAATGGCCACACTTGATTTTAAGGCAGTAAACCATTCCAAAGACAGGGTTCATGATATTGTAAAAGAAGCATATGCATTGCTCAGAATCACTTAAAAACTGTCTTTACTGAATCACTGTTTGAGTCAATTGTATGAACTTAACAGTACAAACCACTCCTGCTCACCCTTTTTTCATTTTTTTCTCTCTCTGCATGTTGTGCTTTTGTCCTGAAAAAAATAAAAATAAGTGGTCCTAACAACACCAGTCATTTGAAGAAGTGAAAATACTGAAAGGATGGAATGGCTCAGCAGCAGAGAGCAATTTGGCACTTAGGGTTGCAGAGGCTACAGAGAGCTCCAAGTGCTGCATTCTCAATGAGGAAAACACTATTGATTTATTTCATAACTTCACCTGCCTCTCACTGATAGATGGCTGCTTATTTTGATCCCTGGAAAACAGTTCTGCACAATAACATAGGTGCATTGAATGCTCCAAAGGTCAGGCAGCTTGAGCATGGGAAAATATTTGTGAATGAGGCCCAAAAAAACTACTGAAAGAGGTGATTTCTGGCTCAAAGATTAGTCTTCATTTAGAGACTGAGAATTTATTGCTGCCCAAACCAGCATTATCAGCTTTCTGTCAGCAACAATCATCAGGATTTCCTTTCCCAATCAACATGAGCTGTGACCTCATCGCTGCAAAGGTGAAACCCTGACAGGGATTAAAGGCTAATAGAAAGAAATGAGGTAGCAGGGCTGAACAAAGAGGAGCTTGTTACACAGCAATGGCCAACTCAGGCAGAATGTTACAGCTGAAACACGAGCCGCTGAACTGAAGGCGAAAAAAGAGTATTTTTAAGAGCCTGAGTAATGCTGGGTCTCCCCATCTTTCAGTGGAGAAGGAAGGCAGACTGCCATCCTTGCCATCAGAAATTTTTGAAGTGGGATTAGCATAGCCTTGTGGTTTGTCAAGTGTTTAATTGCAATTCTGCAGGGACGCAGCCTCAAAGACACTGGAAACCAATTTAACAGTCATGCCTATCATTATATGCACCAAATTGCTCCTGTGCATGTATAATATTCAGTAGTCTGAAACAGAGGGGCTGAGTCTAGGGCAAGGTTTAGAACGTGAAAAGTGATGAAAGGCAAATACATGTCTGATATCCATCAAAGCAACTTAATCCATGGTGGAAGAGTGAAAAGAGGTAAAAAGGGGTTTATGTTGTTGATCTGTGAGTTGCCAGTTTTTTCACTCATCCCCTGGGCTCCTGGAACCAACAAGTGAGGCCATTTTTTTCAGGGGAGATTCTTTTCTCTTAAAGGTCACTCTTGGCTGCCACAATATCTTTATGTCTTAAAACCCACCAGAGATTTGGTTCAAGTCCCAGTGCAAGCCATATGTATCATAACTTTTAATGGACTCTAGATCAGTCCCTTTATCAGTCACCAACACATCCCTGCTTTTTCCAGCAGAGGTAGACTTGTGCTGTAGTCCAGATTCAAGTCTTTTGGAAGTTTATGGCATCCAGGATGCTTTCTGCATGTTTCAAATACATTCAGCCCACCACCACAGGATAGCATCTCCTTGTGCTGTGTGCTGGGCTCCCTCAGAAAGGGACAGGATAATCTGACCTCTCACTGGAGCACAGAAATCACCTAACAGTGCTGAGGGTCCTTGACACCTCATGGCATGAAGTCTCTGGGCTGCAGTCCATTCTGGGGCTGCAAGTGGAGGATTAGAAACCAAATCCATCTCAAGCATACAAGAATGCTATTGAATTTGATGTGGACCAGATACTGTCATATTTGACTTGGAGTACTTTGAGCACCTCTCAGTCCAGCACAAAGAATCCGAGTGAATCTTGAGCAGAAAGGATGAAAGGAAGCATTCTTGTTATAAGTACATGCATAAATAAGGTTCCTTGCTGATACTGAGCAGGCTTCAGAAACTGTTCAGAATAAAAATATCTCCAGCCTAACACATTTTAGAGCTTTCTGTGAGGCATCAATGCATCTTTAAAACCTCCAAGGTCCTTAATTCTTTATATTTTAGAGATTAACGTCAGCCACAAATACAACAAGGTTAAGTCCTTTCCTTGTGAAGAAATCACCATCTCAAGCAGTCTGGTTGATCCCCAGCCCCCAAAAGGTGGAGCTGCAGGAACAGCCTTCAGCTGCTTCTGAAATGTTTGTAAACTTTCTCCAAAACCTGAGGTTGAGCCATGCAAATAATCCCCAGCCCACCATTAGGATGTAATGCTCATAGCTGCAGAGGGTAGCCTGGCTGAAATTCAACTAATGATGAAAACCTCTGCAGCAGCTTTTGAAGGCTGGGCAAAGTCAGTGTCCTTTCTGGGCTGATTTGGGTGGAGTTTGACATGGCTAAAACTTTTCACTCAGAGGCAGTAAGATATCTAACTGAAAATAAAACTTAGAAATTTTAAAATTAGAAAACCTTAGAAATATGAGCTCTAGTGATGCTATGGTTTGAGTTCCTTTCATTTAGTACTCTCAGCCTAAAGAAACATGAAGCCCATTGGGGTAGGGGAATAATGAATCCTGTAGAAAAACCCAAAGCTACTACCCAGCACTGAAAGGGAAGTGACAGGTTTCAGGTTTGTCAGACAGTTTTCAGAGAGGAAGACATGCACATCATGCTGAACTGGAGGGGAAATGTAAGCAGGGACAATGTAATTACCAGGCTAGGAAACTCAGCTAGAATCTTTATTCTTTACGAAAACTTCATGGATTGATGCTTGGCAAACTAATTGCCATGAATAATTTATTAATTTATATCATCTCTTCTGTTTTCAATTTCATTTTTAGTGACTGACCACCTGCAAACAAAGTTAACTTTTTTTATCCCTCCATCAAGTATTCAGTGGTGATCAAACAGGACCTATTTCAGTTGCTGCCTTTCTTGTGAAGTTCTTGTTTTGATCAATCTAATTTTGTTCATGCTCTTTCTGCTCCATGCAGAAATAGCACTGGCTCTCCAGGCACAAGAAAGCAAAATAAAAAGAATGCAAGGCTTCGTTTTATTTTAAAGTTGGGTTTGAACATTTTTCCAACATTTACCTGAGAATGGAGGAGGTTTTGCAGATGTTTATGGGAATATTATAAAGACAAAATCAGAAGTCTCATGTCTCTTGTTCCCACGTCTTTGTCAGCTCTGTCAGGAATGAACACTGGAGGTTTCACATGGCAGGTGGCCTAAGGCACCTGTACCTCCCTCAGCTCACCAGGCATGCTGGCAGTCCTACCAAACCTCTTATTCTACTGAATTAAGGTATGTTCCTTCGAGATATTCTCCTGCTGTGTTTGAATACCTTTTCATTTGTATTATAATCAGCTTGAAAGCACACCAAGGGAAATAGCTGTGCCCTGCACAACAAGACCTATTAAGGGCAGAGATCAGCTTTACTCAGCTACAACTATCAGAGCCCTCCTCATTTCCTTTTTCTGCAAACAAACTCTAATCTGGAGAGAGCTAGAACTCTGGTTTTTTCCCCTGCATATATTGAAGCCAGACTTGGTGTTTGTATTGGCACAGAGCCTGACATGGCATTTGTGAGGATGAACCACAAGCATGTGTACTTCAGCTAGGCTGATGGAGGGAAATATGTGCTAGAATCAGGAAAAACCTTCTTCCTCTCTACCTCTGCTTCCAAACCAATAAGGCAAGGGGGGAAACACCCTTCAGGCTTCTCCTCTGCAAACTGTGGTCACAGCTTCCTCTCACCTCTCTTGACATGCACACATGAGGCTCCTTGACAGGGCTGGGCACTGTCCTGGCTGCACAAGCAAGTTTTGTGAGGCAGCTTTTGCATGGGGGCAAGGGGAGGAAGATAGAAGTGGCCATACAGGGATGGCACTTTGGCTTCTTTTCCAAAGAATCTGCAAGGCAATGCAGCTAAACTTCAATGGAAGAGAAGATCCTACGCCCCTAATATGGGCAGTAATTGAGCATGTTCCCAGCTAGAACACAGTGGAGAGCTCTCTCCAAGGAGGCAGTTATAACTCTGTACCTGAATTTCATCTCTGGTGTGCTCCTGGAGTAGCCCTGCTCCTAGCCCCAGCTAGGATTTCATCACAGTGACTTACACACTGCGATGAGCAAAACTCCACTGTGTTATACAAAGTTGTGTTCTGTAGTAAGGTTAATCTGAAATGTACAAAAGAGTGGTTTGGTGTGTGGAGCAGGGAATGAATTGTGGGACCTTTTCACTCAATGGTCATCAGATCTCATCCAAGCTGGTACCAGCCAAACTCCCCTAAACAGACTGTCCTATTCCTGGGTGTCTTTTTGCAGGGAATCATGGCTTTCTCACCTCTACTCCAACATCCAGTACAAACAATTCCCTGCTTGGTAACTTCCCAGAGACAGACTGGTCCTGTACCAACAGAGCCAAGAACTGATCCCTCTTCAACAGGCACCCTCTTACGGTTCTACCTTTGCTGGGGGACATCAGTGCTGGCTACTGAGTGCCAGTTGAGCAGGCTGTTTGTGTCCCTTTGTATGGGAAAAGTTTCTGGGATAGTGCCCTGGTGGTGTCTGTGCTGTGCTCGTTCTAGGGGCAAACCCAGACATTTTTTTCCAGTAAATGCAGGAAGTAAGAGGAAATTTTGTGGGTGTGTGTGAATCATGCCTATGGAGTGTAAGGGCTTTTCAAGGACCACTACAGAACAAACTGTGCCAGGCTCAGTCCCTCTGCACAGGCAGAGATGCTCAGTACTGCAGCAACTGGACTGAGAGGTGGGAATGGCTGCTGTGCACAGGGATCATGGAGATGTTTGTCTCTGAGATCAATGGCAGCTTCTTGATGCCCTAGTAACTTTTGTCTCAGAGTCACCTACTCTCCACCTTTGCTCAGCAGAATGTTGTTCATCTCCTGGAGGTAACTCTTACAAATTATCTTGATTTGTAGTGTGACAGGAAAAAAAGTCATTTCAGCTCATTAGATCCTTTGAGTAATTCATTGTATTATTTCTGCTGCTAAATCAGCAAATTTGATCTGTATTTGGATTTTTTTTTTACAATATTCCTTGAGATGTAATTCTGGAACTTTGTAAGTACAGAATACTGCAAATACTTTGTGATTATAAAAGTAATTACATGCTGTCATTCCTACCCAGATTAGGATACACTCTATTTACTCCTTTTTATCCAAATGCTGCAAATCTTTTAATGAACTTTTCTTTCCTCCTTCAAATTAAAATGCTCATAAACATTTTTATCCTCACTTCAAAACTGGGAACATTTCAGAGAATAATCTACCCAAGAAGGAAAAATAATTGTTACTGTTTTTTGTAAAAAAAAATTGAAAAATGCTTTATTTGATCTAAATTCAAAACTGTGCAAAGGTGACATCATCCAAAACTTGGAAAGCTTTCCAAAGAACTGAGTCAGATTTATTAACTCTGACAAACTGTATAAAATGTGATGGGGGGGTTCTGTGATTAAAATGGATAAAACCTCTTTATGTTTAAGGTTGGGAAGAGCTAACTGAGACAGTCACCTCAGCATCTCCTCTAAGTAAATTATTAAGAATACAAAGGTAGAAAAATCAGGAAACTGCAGTTAATATGTTTCCCTGATAGATTCCTCAGTTATTTATACCTCCTCTTTTCGTTTAATCATTAAGTCAGTCAATCTTTTCTGCTTCTCATGTATCTAACTTCGATCGCTGTGTAGAGATCTCAGACAACTTTTCTCTCAGAAACCCTGCAGGGATTAACAAGATGTTTTTATAAATCAAAGGGGGAAAATCAAGAAAAGAGATTTTGTTCTTCTATAAGCAGACTGGCTTTACTTCCTTTGGAATTTTTTTCCTCTTTACTCTCAATAAGAAAAAATAATTTCCCTACCTGACTTACTGTGAAGTCCTCTTTGTGAGTTTCTTAAATGCAAAAGACAAGTAGGATAGGGGTTTTAAGATAGATTATTGGACAGAGTGTGTTGAAAGTGTTGAAATACAACTTTAAATAGAAAATATTTTTAAGAATTTGGGCTTGAGGAAAAAAAGTTGCTGTCAGCTCAACTCTTTGTTTGCCAGAGGTCAATGAATGATGAGGAAGAGATTACACAGCAAGCAAATAATGTTGAATAACGAGTTTGAAACCCTTCTGAAACTTTAAGCTTGTGTTTACTCCTCTTGGTTCTTCTGCATTGGTCTGAAAAAATCTTCTTAATCAAAAAACCCCAACATCTGGGACAAATACCGATTTGTCATTTAGACCACGGGGCTGAAGAAATGTTCTTGCTGTTTCTGGCCTTAGCAGCGTGAGTGTGTGGTTGTGGCTGTGCTGTACCTGCTCAGAGGTACTCTGTAGGGTTTGGTCTGTCCACCCCTTCTTGGGAATGTTTTCCCTAGAGCTATCCATGACTGGCATCTTTCTGCCCTTTCAGATAGTGTGGACAGACCTGTGCTGCCCTGTCCCAGGAGGAGACAGAAAGGATGCAGATGTCACTTCTTTGTTCATGAGCTGCCTCTGGTTTCCTTGTGTATGCTCTAGTTCTGAGGTTTCCTTGGAGCCTAGTTTGGGTATGTTCTAGTTCTGAGCTGTCACACTGCTACAGCTGCTGTGGCATCTGCCCAGCACAAGCAGCAAAGTTTATCTTCCTTTCCAGCTCTGATGTATCTTCCCAAAATCACCTGCCCCAATGCTCTGTGGGAAGGTGGCAATGCCAGTTATCACATCCTGCCCTCTCCTGCTCCTGTCCCTTGTTCCTGCAGGCCCCCATCTCCTGCCTTGTGTCGAGGTAAGTGTTGAACCACCCCATGGTGGATCAGCATCAGGAACTGATAAAAACAATAGCAAAAATATGATGGTGTGAAAATGGAGCAGTTAAATCCAGTCACCAACCCACTGGGATGTGTGGCCACAGAAACACTCACAGCACCACAGCATGAGGTGTGGGGCACCAGCAACCAAGAGCAGGCAGGAGGAAGGAGGGCAGAGAGTCCTGGAGTCAGCTTCCAGCTTTCCTGCTGGATCAGCCCTCTCAATCAGCTTGCTCTTCTACTGGGTCACTGTCTGATAGACCTCAAACAATGGAGCAAGGATGGGAAGTGGGGGGCCACTGCTGCTTTCTGAGAGCTGTCAACTCCAACATCAGTGTGCGGCCATACCCGGCTCAGCTCCCTGAGCAATCACCACTGAAGGAGGGAGGCCAGACCACTTCAAGGCAAACTATTTAAGTCATCTTTGGCTTCTGAAAGTACAGTTTCCTACAGGATATTCCCTGCTGTTCCCCCATCCTTGCCTATCTGCCAGGGAATACCATGGGATAGATGTAGGGCCCTGCAACCTCTTCTTGATGTTTGCCATTGCACCGAGCACTGAAAAACACCCCAGTTAATGACAGCCCAGTAAAACACCAGTGTGCCAGAACACAGCTGCATTGCTCCTGTTTAAAGGAATGTATGAGAGGACAGCCTGTTGAGAATGAAGGTATCCTCTGAAATAAGGGGAGGAATTCCTTAGAATTCCTTTCCAGCATATTAGCATGTACCAATACTGGAGTAAAGCAATCCAACTTGTTTAAGACTGGGATCTTTGTTAAACTGTGAACACAGGCTGAATGTCCTGTTGTGTTTAAATCTCAGCTGTCATTAATGGGATGGGAGAGGGGAGGAAGAAAAGAAGAAAAAAACCCAACCCTTTCTTGACAAAACCAGTCACTGTTTTTTCCTTTACAAACAAAGTGGGGGGAAAGGGAAAAGAGCTCTCATGAGAACCTGTATGAATTTCCTTAAAAGAGTGTACTTTAGATGGAGAATAAGTTAAATTCTGTGAGATGTTGGGGTTACCAGAGCAACCACGTTTTAAATACAAAACCAAATAGATGTATGAGCCCAAAGTAAATCATTAATGTGCATCAGTATGTTTGAGATGGGTTGGAGTGACTTAATATATTGTAGTCCTTCTTTATTTAATATTTCAGAAGTGCTCTTTGATTTAAAAGCAAACACTTAATAGGCCTCTTTTCAGACAATTATGTCCCCTTTTCTACAAAGCACTCTGAAAAGAGACCAGTCATTGATGCCATCTAATAGAACAAACACACCAATTTGATGGAGTCAAACAAAGGGGCCTTGGTACATCAAGAAACTTAAACATGGGCGTTATTTTAAGGTTGGTAATCATCCCAAGACTACTCTGTTTCTTGCAAAATTACATTCAGCACCCTGCTGAATTCAAGCTTACATGGTCAATCTGCAACATACTTTTTAGCTACAAGGAACATTTCTTGGTAACTATTTTTGAACCAACTATTTTCTATAACAGATGAAAAGAGTGGATATAGATAGGTCGGGGCTGGATGTAACTGTTTTCCAAGCAATTATCTTCTCATTCATACCTATTTTCCTTGTTTAATACAATTAATTCAGTCCAGGAGGCCTGTTCATAGCAGCATGATAAATAACAGCAAAATAAGTTAAATGGTCAATTGAAGAGATCTCTTACAGGATCCTAAATTAGCCCTGGCAAGTACTGAACCTCTACTTGTTAACACTTGCTTGTAACTGTGAATGATTGCATTTTTCTCCCAAGATCTGACCATTCCTTCCAACATTTCTTCCCATCCTCATTCCTATTCTAGGGACATGAAGTTTGGTCTTCATAATTAGTAGGACTAGAACACGGTCATTTAACAATGCCACTGAGCTGGAACAAATGGAGTTACTTTGCTTATTGAAGTTTGGGGCAAGCAACAGAGAATAACATCCTAGAAGAGAAAAAAGCATACTGCATGCCTAACATTATGGAAGAGAATTAAACTCTGACTTGCAGTTAGAAAATCATTGTAACTACTTTCACAAGTCTAGTAAAGAAACTCAGTTCTTCTCTGAAATAGGAAGTGTTAAATTTGTGGCAATTTGTAAAATGCTAGAGTTCTTGCAGTTCACAGTGCTCTTGAATGGTTACAAAAAAAAAGTTCTTAAAAATTGAAGTAGTGCATCTCCCAAGGTTTATTTTTGGAAGCTCCTATCTGCTGGATGTTATTTGTGTCCCTTTCCAAGTGGCAGTGAGTTTAAGCAACTTCTGTTGCAGGGCTGAAGAAGGACATTGGTGAATAAGAACTCCTCTGGCTCCTGCAACTTTGCTAATGGTCTGGCCCAAGACACCTTGCTGGGGGAGAGCAGCTGTGTGGTTAAAGGTCAGCACAAGAGGAAGGGGAGCTCTGCTGACCTTCCCAGGGAAGTTCCAGCCAGATGACAGTGCCACACCACATCACTGCTGACAGTTCCTCGAGCAGATTCCTTCCACGGGCAATTAGCCTTCACAAAGCATGAATGGACTAGTTTCCTATCAGGAGACTGAATTTTAGCTGACAAATCAGACAGGTTCCCTGAGGCCAGAGTTATACGGCTTTGCCAGTCTCACTAAAAATGTGATTTATAACAGATTCCTCAGCAGAGGCACTCCTTGCTTCAGGAATGAAGGTGTACACTGTACTCAGACTCTTCATCTAATATGATGATCTTACAAATCTTTGTCTTGTGCAGGAAAAACTGACTGCTACCTGTTTTTGACTTATGAAGTGACTCCTCATCTGCTCATGAATGGATAGTGCTGGGAAACTCCTGTGCATATTTAGAAGTCAGGCATGCATTTACAGGTGTAAATAACATTTTAGGAGGTAAGAGTATATTAATTTGGGAAGTTATGTCAGATGTAGCTGGATGGAGTTTCTAGCTGTGAAAACAATGCAACAGATTTCGTCTAAGATGTGCCTCTGGCTTTTGATGACATAAAATGTGTCACAGCAGACCTTGTGTTAGGAATAGAAACGAGGCAAGACACACACTCTTGTTGTGAAAAGCTCCTGGTTTATTCTCCCTCATACCTCAGCCAACAGACTCCAACTCCAGCAGACACTGACTACAGCAACCTCCCACTGCAGGCTCCAGACTGATCTCACAGCAGACCCCTCACAACAGCAATTCTCTCTCCCTTTTGGTCATTCCTCCCCCAGCCAGCTACCTCACTCTTATCACACTCATCCTTACTGGATATAGCTGTGACCTACACGGGGCAAGGCTGTTCTTGGTAATTAGCACAGCTGTGACTTACCAGGGGTGAGGTTGCCTGTAATCCATTCTCCTACCAAAACAGAAGCAGAGGAGAAGAGGCTGTGGTACACAAGGCTGCACTAATTACATGTGAAGTGTCTCACTCTGCATGTCCCCACCCCAGGTGCTGGGTGGGTGACTCCTGGTGCCTGGTGGTTGTGATACAGCCTGGGGGCAGGATGAGCCAAGGATGGCTGTTCCATCAGTGCCAGGCAAGCACGGGTAAGAGACAAAAATAAGATTTAGGAGACACAAATACCATGTTGCGCTTTATTCCCGTTAGTTCTGCTTTTAAGCCAGACCACTCTGAAAGGGAGACAAAAAAAAAAAAAAAAAAAAAGTTTTCCCAAAGCTAATGGAAGACACAGAGTTTTGTGCAGTTGCAGAGTCACAAAAGTCATGGGCAAGGAAAAAAGGGAAGAGAGAAGTCAGATCCCAGACGCATTCCTGCCAGCTGAGGCTCCACCTCTGACTCATCACAAGGTTTTCTCCTCGTTTCCCCCTCTGGTGAAACCAGTATTTGTATTCTGTGAATATCAGCACTTGCTCAGATCAAAAAGCAGGCTCACCCATCCCTGACAGTGTCTTGAACATGTCTATGTTTGCAGGGAATTAGTAGTTAATATTTTAATTATTAATTTATATTACCTAATAACTGTGTGCTGTGTTACTGAGGTATGAGGCACACTCAGAGACTGGTGAGGTATGGGAGGGGAGGCTAAAAAAGCCCATGTAGCCTAGATCTATCCTAGCAAGTGGATAATGTGTGGCACACAGATGCAGACACAGGGGGCTGATTTTATTTGGATGAGTTTTGGACTTAAGGAGAAGACTGCACAGGTGAACAGATGGACAAATGCCTCCTTCAATATCTGCTTTTATCTCCATGTGAGCTGGGAAATTTATAGCTCCAAAGTCATTACTCCAAAGTCATTTATTACTCCCAGTCATTAAAGAGTGTGGGATTTTAGAATTCAGCAGCCTGTCAGACACATTCAAATAATAACTTCTGCAGAGGCCAAATCGTATAATCAGCAGATGCAGCTGGAATCTATCAAATTTAACTTATATTTGTGTCTGCTTAAGAAAGATGTTAGTTTAAAAAAATTAATAACCTATCACTTTAGTCTATTGACATGACCTTGTGGAAAAAGACATATAAAACAGGAATGGATCAAAGCTTCTCTTCAGGTACATAATTAGACAAATGATTTTGGACAGCCTTTGCATACTGGTTTAAAAGAAACTTAATTTTCTTTTTTTTCAGATCCACAGATATGTCAGGGAAGTTTCATTAGATATTTCTTCAATGGGTTAAATTTTTGGAATTAAAAGGCAACAAAATATCCTTATATCTGAACCTTCTGAAATCTGATGATGATGTTATTTTACTAGCAATATTTGTTCTTTTTAAAAAAGTTTAGGTTGCATGTTTCTGTCAACGAATATTAAGGTAGCATACAAAAATTCTAAGAAAATAAGTTCTGAGATCTTTAACTAGAACCTCACAAGCTTCATAGTATTATATCAAAATAAATGCTCACAAATTTCAATACCTTTTTCTTGTAAGTCTCAAAGCTTTTATTATAGCTGCAAAAATTGACAAAGATCTAACGAAAAAGATTCTGGAGAAGGGAAGTTTAGCCTTTTATTTCTCAGTTCTGTCAGTCTAGCAACTCACTCTATATAACAGGATATATTTTCTCCTTAAAGACAAATAGATAATGTACATACAACTTTTAGTTACCAGTAGCATCTTCTCAAATATTATTTCTTAGGATGATGTTAAACTGGCTTTCACAGATTCTGCAAAAGCAAACTTTGTAGGTATTTGTCTCTTAAAATTAAGATACCAATCCCAGGCCTACTGCTCTCACCATACAAAGCTTATCTGCTGACAAGTGTACATATGGAAAACCTTCTAAAGGCTTAGGTTATTGTGATTTAAAATGCTAATTATCCTGCGTTGGAAGGAACATGCATCCTGTGATTGTAGTGTACATAAAGATGCGTAGACTAGCTCATATTTCACAGGTGGAATTAACAAATGAAATGGACTCTGCACCAGCAGTGAACAATACAAACTCTGCAGTGGGATGGTCTCAGGCTGAGCTCAGCTGCCCACTATTTTACCTCCACTAGATGTCAGGCTCTTGACAGAGCTAGAGGGGTTTAATCTCTATTTCTTAGTATGAAGCACGGTCAGGATCACAGCTACAATTCTCCAGTTCCAAGAACCAGCACTAACCCCAAATAGGAGATACTCTGAGTCACTATGTGGGTTTTTCTCCTTCTTCATTCTTTTAGACCTTGTTTTTTCCCTGCAGCAAATTTCTCAGCATTGACAAGGTACAACAATGCTGGTAAATGGGAGCACTGCCAAGCAATGTGGGATTCCCTGTGGGCATTTCCCTTTGCTCCTCCATTAATTGGCTTAACACATCTGTTCAGGAAGACTATATAACTGGTGAGTTCCTCAAAAATATTCAAGTACGTGCCTCTTTACTCTCTGAGAGCAACCAGGTGGTGGGGAGCTTTTCAGTTATTTCTGCTCCTTAGTAGGGATATTTATTTCTATTTTCTGAATGAATGAGATACAATTTCAGAGAGTGTTCCTACCTCTCCAACAGCATCTTTGTGAGACATCTGAAGGAGCTAGGCTGGCCTCCAAGCTTAGCAGATGAATTACATTTCCCAAGCAACAGAAGGCAGATGGCATTTCCAGGACCGTACACAGGATTTTGTAAGACTTTGCTCACAGATGCTAACCAGTGGCTGCCGCAGTCCCCAAAAGGTGAGTTCCCCATGTGGAGCTCTGCAAGCCCAGCAGGTTTAATGTGCATGTGGAGAGTGACTCTACACTGTGCAAAAGCAATGAGTCTGCTTGAACTTCCTGTCCTGTGCCACAGAGCGACTCCACAGAAGCACAAAAGCCTGGTGAGCTCAGCATAGAGCACAGAGGTGATTTATATGCACTGGGCTAATAGCAGCTTTTTGGATGCTCAGCTGTCTGGGCTGCTGAAGTCCAGAAAAGCTGTTGCTGCAACGAAAACCAATGAAAACCAATGCTGCTGCAAGGAAAAGCCAAGATTTTCACAGGAGAGGTGGGATCTGATTGTATTTTTATGGGAAATCTACATTATATGGCACAACTGTCAATTCTAGCTCCCACTCCATGGTTTGTGGCAGCATTTCCACACTGGTTTCTAGGACTTAAAGTAACACTGGATAGTAGAAAAGGTCACAAGAGGAGACTAGTAACTGCATGCTCTCACCTTCACCTTCTCACCTTCAGTCCTCCTCAAGAATCCTTTACCACAAAACCTTAAACAAGATCCTTAGAACTTATTTCAGGTATGTTGCCTCTATGAAGCATTTCTACAAGCTCATTGTTTATTGCCACATTCCCCACATCCATCATTTTTCCTTCATTCTCATGACTGGTGTCAAGGGCAGCCTGCCTTGTGGAGAGAGATGTCCTTCCCTGCTTTGTGTAGACCCTTGTTCATACCTGTCCTTTCCTACAGAAAGTAAACTGTGGTAACCAGTTTTTTTCCCTGCAGCAGTGTTAAATTATGTATTACTCTCAATCATAGAATCATGAAGTGGTTTGGGTTGGAAGGAACCTTAAAAAGCATCTCATTCTGCTCCCCTGCCTTCCTCTAGAACAGGTTGCTCCAAGCCCTGTCCAACCTGACCTTGAACACTTCCAGTGATGGGGCATCACCTGACAGTCAAGAAGAGGAAAAATCAGTGACTTTTTAAAGGTTTAGTTTTATTCAAATTTGTGTTTAGTCTGTAACAGGGATGCTCTCTTTCCATGAGAATCAATTTCTAAACAGAAGGAGTCCTCTCCCTGGTGCCTTGTAGCACAGGAGAAACTGCAGGATGATGTAAGTTAACATACACAAAACCTCCTTGAATTCAGCACCATTCTTCTTACAAGTCAGCTGCATTTCTTTCTGTACCAGACAAAAACCTGACTCTAAATTCTACATATCAACTGGTACATGAATGAGGTGAAATTCACACACCATGAAATTCCCCAGGAGAGCAGGGAACTGACTTTGGGTACCAGATATCCTAAGTAGTATTTCTTTGATCCAGCTGACCAGGGCAAGGATAGTGTCTTTCCACATGCTTATGCCATTGGCTGATATGATGAGGATAACCTTGACCCCAACAAAAACACTCTGTGCAAATATGGCATAAAACCTTTGTGAAGGGCAGAGGACAATCACAAAATTCCTCATTGCCTCTAGAAACTGGACTGCATCTAAAAACCAAGGCAAGAGTTCCTGCAGTGACTCAGAGCCTGACAACTGTGCAGCTGACAGCATTTCATCTGCATCTGCTTCTCAGAAGACATCATTTGTTTCCAGGACAAAATGCAAGGGCTTTGAACATCTCCTCTGAGGCCTTGTGGGATTTTTTTTTTTCCAGATGGAGAGATTTCTTTTTTATAAAGAATTAAATTTATTTATGATATTATGTAATAAACGAGTGACACATAAATCTCAACATCAAGTGTAACTTCTCTTTTATGGCCTTCAGACACACGTGTAACATCTCACCTGAAGCCAAATCAACTCTGTAGCTGTCTTCAGATTGCAATAGCTATTCTCAGGTTTGAGACAGTCTGCAGTATCCATTTCATATGGATTGTTTAACCCTTGGTGTTTAAAAAGGTGGTGCTACCTCCTCTCAGATTTGCTCTTCCTCATCTTAATATAGGTGTTCAGAATTCCTTGGCAAGGCTAGGAACACCTGTAATTTGCCCAGTGTAAGCAGGAAACTGAGGGCATGATGGCAGGGTGTGCTCCACAGATTCAGCAACAGAGGCTAATGAAAAGCATTGTTCAAAGCACATCGATGAATTTCACTAGGTCCTATTAAATAACAGAACAAAAATAAAAGCTTTTGGTCTACAGCTTCAAAGCCGTGTGGGCTAAGTCATACTTAATATAACACAGGCCCAAAATAAGAGTCAGAAAACCAGTATTTACACCGGAAATATATAAAATATTTATGCTGCAGGATTTGCTTCTTTACTGTAAAGTAACTTTTTCCAGAGCCCAAATTCTGCCTTCTGATGGAAGCTGCCCCCAGTAAAACAGGGGCATAGTCAGTATATACATATTGTGATTAGAACAAGTGGTGCTCTCACAACATTTGAGACAGGAGGGATTCAACATCTGTGACCTGCTTTGCCTCCTGCAGAGCCAGCATTTGCTGGAGTGGGGTAATTGTCTTAGCTAAGACAGGTCTTTCTCTGTTTCCAGCTTCAAACACGGTCAACTCAAGAGTATAGTCTATCTCTTAATTTGATGGAGAATTCTTAAAAATAAGTTGTGCATAATTTTATCTTCAGATGTAGTTGGCTCTAGGTGGATTGTTTCCCTTCTTGTAGCTCCCTAAAGCTGTGCTAGGAAAAATAAATGTTATTTAGATGTTTAAATGTTTAAATGTTATTTAAACTCTCTGGAGGGGAAAGCTGCATCATTAAGGGATCTGCTGGTTGCTTACAGAATTAGGTAGACTGGATGAGCTTGAGATACATCATCTGCGAGTAATCTGAATACTGAATTTTATAATCTATATAAGAATTGGCTGGATAATTGAACTCTAAGTGTAAGAGTGGTGAGGCCCTGGCACAGGCTGCCCAGAGAAGCTGTGGCTGCCCCATCCCTGGCAGTGCCCAAGGCCAGGCTGGATGGGGCTGGGAGCAGTGGGGCATGGCAGGGGGTGGCACTGTTTGGGCTTTAAGGTCCTTTCCAACCCAAACAAAGCAATTGGTGGGATGAAATTTTCAAAGGTGAATGGTAGAAAAAGGTACTATTAGTTGTTGGATGTGCATTGATGAGTGTTACATTTCTCCCCTGTGCAATCCCTTGTTTAATTCGAATGATAACTCTGGTATAGGGCAAAATTCCATTTCTGAAATATTGAATAATGAAAAAGTTGAAAGAATTAAATTAGTGAGATTGGGACAACCAGAAGATGAACCAGAAACAGCAAAGGAAATACATGAAAAGTACATCCGAAAAATATACAGGGTTTATGAGGAAGAGGTGTAAAGTTTAATAGTTGATGTGGGCCTTAAGCCTGATCAAAGTCGTAGAGGGGGGAATTGTGATAGACACGATAAATTGAACTTTTGTTAAGTAGAATGAGTAGTGTATAAGTATATATCCTATAAGTTTCATTTCAATTCGTAACTGTGTATGGTTTCAAGTGGTTCCCATGGTTTTGTACGGGTGTGAATAGTTACTGTGATAATGTTAAAGTGTTGGTTTGCGATTGCAACGTTGTTCAGTTTTAAGTGACTATTGAAACTTTGAGCGATTACAGTTGTTGATGATGATTGTCTAATAAGCTTTGTATAGTGTTCGGCCACAACGAGTCTTTTTATCCACTGGAAGCTAATTTCCCACCCACACACATGCAGATTACACTTTTCATATGTGTTTAGAAAATGATGAACGATATTTTCAGAAAAAAAATCTTGAAACGTAACACTTAATTTAAAAATATTTTAAATTCTGGAGCAAAGTAGTATTTACTTCACAGAATCACAGAAGGGCTTGGACTGGGAGGGACCATAGCCATCGCCTAGTTCCACACCCCTGCCACAGACTGGGAGATCTTTATATAATTAGGATATTAAGCACGAAATAATTATTCCCGAAATTTATGCATTTTTCTATTCATTTAATATTGGTTTTGTTTTGTTTAGAGACAGGTATCTCCCAAGAGCAGACGGGACGAAGTGTGGGGCGCACAGCAGCAGCTGCGCGATGGCAGCCGGCGCCGCCATGAGCTTCCTACCGGGAAAAGGAGTGGGAGGGAAGGGAAAAACAAGGGAAAGGCAAGGGGCCGGTAAGGAAAAAGACACGAGAAAGGGACGCCGTCCCTCAGCCGGCGCGGCCATTTTGCCGCCGGCCCCTCAGGGCCCGTCCCGCCCGGCGGGGCGGCACCGCCGCCATTTCCGCGCGGCGGGGGCGGAGCGGGGCCGGGCCGGGCCGGGGCGGGCGATGGCGGCGGCGGCGGCGGCGCTGCCCGCGGCCCGCCTGGAGAGCGTGCGGGCGCTGTCGGCTCTGTTCCGGGAGGCGCAGCCCAGGTAGTGGGGGGAAGCAGGGAGCGGCGGTGCCGGCCGATGTTGGGCAGGACTCGCCTCGGCTCACAGCGCGGTCCTGCTCCTCGTGGAATCGGCTGCGGGCCGGAAAAGGGGCTCTGAGTATCCCCATAGGGGTGTGGATCGAGTTTCTTCTGGGGAGCTTCTTCACCCCCAGCCTTCTCCTGGGGCTGTGCGTGTGTGTGGGTGTGAGGGGGGTGATCTGTCCCTTCTCTGTCCTGCCCCAGGGGGTGCATGAGGAGCTGCAGTGTGCTCAGTCCTTGTGCCTGGAGCACGCAGGAAAGGTGTTTGTCTTCTAGTTGCGGGTGGCATGAAATATCCTAGAGATACAGAATGGCTTGGGTTGGAGGGACATTAAAGCTCATCCCATCCCACCCCCTGCCATGGGCAGGGACACCTTCCACTATCTCAGGGTGCTCCAAGCCCCATTGAACCTGGCCCTGGGCACTTTCAGATATGGGGCAGCCAGAGCTTCTCTGGGCAACCAGTGCTATGACTTCACTGCTGTCACTGGGAAATATTTCTTCCTAACAGCCTATCTAAACCTACTCCATCAGGCTGAAGCCAGTCCCCCTTGTTCTGTCACTTCAGGCCCATGTAAATAAATCTCCATCTTCCTTGTAGGCTCCCTTCAGGTACTGGAAGGCATCATTTAGGTCAGCCCAAAGCTGCTCTTCTCCAGACTGGGCACTCCCAAGTCTCCCAGCCTTTCCTAACAGCAGAGCTTCTTCATCTAAACAGCTTGGGTGCCTCCTCTAAATTCTCTCGAACAGCTCCATGCCCTTCCTGTGCTGGGATCCCAGGGCTGGATGCAGAGGGGTGTCAGCAGAGCAGGGCAGAGCAGCAGAATCCCCCTCCCCTGCTGCCCACGCTGGGGGCTCAGCCCAGCACAGGGGTTCTGGCTCCAGCACACATGGCCAGGGCATGTCCAGCTCTCACCCAGCACCCCCAAATCCTTCTCCCACGGCTGCTCCATCTGCTTATCCCCAGCCTGGATTGACCCCACCCTGACCTGGGTGCAGCACCAACCCTTGGTCTTGTTGAACCTCATGGGATTCCCATGGGCCACTTCTGGGGTTTGTGGTGCCTTTCTGGGCAGGCACATTAGGTGGGATGGAGCTGTGGGAATAGCTGCTTGCTTCGGCTTTGAGATTTGATTTCTGCCTGGAATGATCCGGCTTGAGCAGTCTGGATTTTCCTTCATAGTGTTTAAGAGATGGATTTGGAGTTCTGTCTCTCCTCAATGATGTAAAAAAATCGGAATCTCCTTCCACATTTACAGCGAGGACAGATACTTCCTTGTGTACCCCACACTTGCTCCATCCATTGCTTAGGACGCACAAGGTTTTCATCTTTCCTATTTTACTGGAATTGTTTGCATTCTTAGTTTTTTTTTCTTTTACTTTCAATCTAATTTTAAAAGAAAAATTGTAACAGCAGCTCAGCATGCTTCTGATCCAGTGTCTTGACTAAAAGTTCTGTTCTGCTGCATAGCTTTGCCAGGAGAGTAGAGCTTTTCCAGCACAAGACTAACTGTAAGATGTCCTTTTACCTGCGGAGTCACAATAATGTGCACAAAAGTTCTTCTGGCTCCTATGATTTCTCTTTTACCAATTTAAGTAAGTGAATATTGTACAGTAGTGTGTCTTGCACTGACCACTGGGTTCTGTATTTTGCAGTTGGGTCAGGAAACGACTGGTTTCATGGGATAATCCAACAAAGGCTAATATGAAGGAAACTACAGTGGGCTGAGTGGTCCCATTTTAGAGTAATGTCAGAATTTAATAACTTGGTACAGCTAATGGTTCTGCTCAATGTAGAAAGCGCTCCCTGGCTGGGGGCTGCCTTACCAGACCATAGCTCTTGTGATATTTAGAAAAACTTGTCTCTGGTGCATTTCCCATGGGGGCTGTGGTGCGTCAGCCACTGAGTCCTCTCTTGGCACATGATGAAGTGGCAGGAGCTGCACTGCTTCTTGTAAGCTGGAGGTTCAAGTTCCATGAATATATTTTCTTCGGTCTTGAAACCAAACCCAAATTCCAGACTTTCTTTCTGGTTATGTAAGCTCCACTGTTTTCTTTATGACTGAGGGCCAGCTCTGCGTTTGGTCTTTGTTTTTTGTGCCACTTTGGTATGTTCCCTTCAGTATTGCTGAAAGGAATACTGAAAAATTTACACCACTGTAAAATGTAGCTTCTTCCCTTTAATTCTCAGTGATGCAGTGGTGGGTTTTTGTAATGTTTCAGTGTAGATGGAGAATGTGTAAATATATTGGGTCTTGATCAACTGTGGGGTTGCAGAATAAAATACATACTTCCTGGAGATCTGAAACCTAATGTTGTGGTAATTTAGTGCTATTAGTCTACATTGTTGCATTTCTTACAGCACTCTCCCTTCTTTGTAAGTCTCCTCCATGCCCTAACAGACCTCAACGTTACTGTCAGTAAGATGTAGCCTGGCATATTGGAGCAACAAACCTGATAAAGGACTCAGAAAATGGGAACTGTGAGTAAAGACTAAGAGAGTTTTGCTTAGTCTAGGAAAGAAAACAGGGCAGGAGCAGAGTTGGGAAAGAATGTCTCCAAACATGTCTAAGGGTGTGCTTAGGGGCAGGGTGGATTGGCAGCATTTGGTTAATGTTGAACTTGATGATCTTAAGGATCTTTTCCAGCCTTGGTGATTCTATGGTTTGGTTTATGGACATGATCACTTACAAAAGAGAGGGCAGAATTTCTAATTATGCAAATGTGTAGGCATTTGAGTGAGCAGCAGAATGCAGGTAAATACTGTATGACCCAGAAGTGTTTGATCAAGAGGTTTTTTTAATTCTCCTTTAGGAAGAGTTTTCTACATGAACATTTTATTTAATGCTATTTTACATTTCCTCTCATCTCACTTTCTTCTGTTTGATCCTGAGTACATGACAAGTCTATTTAAGGTTCAAGGAGGCTGCATCTGGATTTCCTTTTCCTGACCCCGGTCAGAAATATTGGATGAGCAAATTTATTGAACTTCCCTGTTGCAATGCCATAAACACTCTCTGGTGTGGCTTCTCTCCACCAGCATGTGGTATCAGAACTGAGTTAGCAACATTTGTCATGTGTTGCCCTCATCTCCTTTGTGGACATAAAATCAAGGCAGAGTGTAGACAAATAGCTGTAATTTGGAAATGTTGTTTATCTCTGTGTGACAGATCATCTGTAAATGTGTGTGTCAGTCCTGGGAGGCTGGTGAATCTTCATGGAGCAGCAGCATCAGCTGTCATCCAGTCATATGGGTTTCTTTGTATGCCTGTGGTTTGGTGGTGCTGTTTTCCTTGGTCCAGGTGCTCCAGGAGGTGACCTGGTACCTTCTGTGTTGAGTGGTTGTCTGCTGAGGTGGGACAGAGTTGGTTTTTTTCCCTTGACTGTGATTCACACACTTCAGAATGGTACTCGTGCAGCCACCATTACCCTTGTCCCATGAAGGAAATCTGCAGCAGGCTGGAGCTTCTGATACTTTATTCTTCTGAAACATCTAATGCTGGGCATCTAAGCTGTGTTCATTAACTAAAGCAATTCCTCCTAAAGCAGCATGTAGTGTCATGTATAAACCTGCCAGCTGTATGTATTAGGGAGAATTTTTTTTTCCTTTTCATTAAAATTCCAAAGAGCTGTTGAAAAGTCATGAGGAATACTAAGGTGACACAACTATCCTACAGCCCCTTTTCTGAAAAGGAGGATTGTGTGATGTATTTTGTTCTTTCAACATGAAAGACCATGAGTAGTTAAATACTCTGAATAGTTAAAGACTGCTGCAGCAGACACCTTTGGGTTTACAATAAGAAGTGTCAATGTCATAGGCTTTTGGATAGGAGCGCATTTTTATTTTTCCTTCACCACAAATTCATGTATTTCAGAGAAACAGCGGAAGAAAGTGTATTTTGGGATGTCCTGGAAATCCTGACAAGCACCTCAAAGGCCATTGAGCAGACCTGTAAGGACTCCTGTGGACTGGCAGATCTCGACACCTGCCTGCTGCTCATAGCAGAGTGCTTCAGGTGTCTGAGGAATGCCTGTGTTGAGTGTGCCAGGAATCAGCATGTCTTGAGGTACAGTTATCATCCCTTCTAGCCCATACCAAAGTGCCACCTTTGGATGTTTGTGTGGTTTTATAAAAGAGATTCTTATTTTACACTGCTGTGTTAGTTGATTTATTAACTGGCATTTCCTGCTTGATGCAATTGCTTGAATTCAAATATGCAAGAAACAAAAATAGCTGACCTATTTGTAGGGGCCCTGCTCAGTAACAGAACAAAGTGTTTGGGCCCATAATAGGAGTTGATTACACTAATGATATAAACCTGTTGGAAGCCTGAATGTAGAACTATCCTTTTTTCTCTTTCTTTATTTTTTTTTTATTAACATAATGAAGAAGTAAATGGTCTTAATAATCAGTTGCAGGATTAGTATCTCTTTTAAGGTTCATTTAGATCTGTCTGGCTTTCCTGGCAAAACACAGCATGTAGAACTGTGCATATTAATCCTGGTACATATATACAGGCAAGTTGAGCTTAAAGGATATTAAGTCAATCTGGCTCCTTAACTTATTTAGCCTCTCTATTCTTTGCCTGTGTCTGTTGCAACATTGAAGAGATGCTTTTGATACAACCAGCTGCAGTTAGTGCAAACCTGATCGTCTGGTTGATGTTTTTAAAAAACCCAACAAAATAGCAATAAACACCCTCCTTGCCCCACAAGAACCCCAGACCAACCAACCAACCAAGACAAAACCCTCAAACATTTCACAAGTTGGTTATATCAGAGAATTATTGGGGACTACACTCTTAAAATTTGTCTTCTTGGGACTTGTCAAATTTGATTTATTGAGCTAAATGTAATTTGGACATGGGACCAAGTCTTAGTTTCTCTGCTGGGGCAGAATTCTGTTAATGCCACAGAAACTGCACTGCAAATCATTCTGAGAATCTACCTATAATTCCTCCTCACTGGAGAAAGGATAAATGATTACTTGGCCTTCTCCACTTTTCTATGAGAGTTGTGTATGTTTCCCTTTGAGCTGGCCCTGCTGTTTTTTGGTAGCTGTCATTAATTGCTTTGTTGGCATTGAAAATCCTCCAAGTTTATTATCAAGTAAGTTAGATGACTTGTGTTCTGGATGGTTGGTCTCCAGACAAAGCAAAATTTTTACACAAATAAAGCTGTTTAAATTATAGGAATAATTTGCTAATGTTTAATGTCTGATAGGAAGAATAGCAAAAAGAGAGGAAAGGGTACTGAGCTCTGAAGGTTCTGTGCCCAAAATTGTTAAAGTGCAGGATGATGCAATAAACCCCTTTGATTTGCTTCTGATGGTAGTAATGTGGCTACTGATAGGCAGGCAGTAACATAGGAGAAACTATTTTTGTTTCATTTCTGAAGATGCTAAAGATTTCCTGTTACCTTTGGTGAAAAGCCTTTTAAATTTTTTTGTGTGTATTTCATATCAAGTGAATTACTGTGTTTTTTTTTCCCAATATAATAATAGGAACTTGGGTCTCATCTCTACATCGGTCCATTTGATAAAATTGCTTCATGGAATACAAATCAAAGAAGAATTGTTACTGACTGGTAAGGCTGGGGATTTTGTTAAATGTATAGCCTGCACTATATTTTTTATGGGTGTTATGATGTCACTTTACTAATGGATTTGTTTAATAAATGATCTTCATTCTTTCTTGAATTGCAGATAAGAATTTGCCTTGTCTTAGAGTGCTTAAAAAGGTCTCAGCCTCAAGTCTAGTTCAGCTGTATTTTCTGAACTCTTCCTTATAGATTGCTGAAAGAAATATAGGTGGAAACACTTTAGTATGAAGTAGGGTATTTGGTTTTATAAAAGGAAAAGTTCCTGTAATACCTCCATTCAAAATGCCTTTTGCTATTTTACTGTCTTTTTGTTTGCTGATACTTAATTTATCTGATTCCAGGAAGCAAATTTTGGCTGTGACCTTTTAAAAATTATTTTTAATTTTGATTTGGGTACCATAGTTGCTGGCCAGTCAGGGTGGTATCTGCCAAGAATTAAGTACTGAACACTACACTGAATAGTGTTCACATTCCCTTAACAGATGAAGTTTTTCCTCTCAGTGCAGTGAAGAGAAAATGGGGCTCTGTTACCCTTCCTCCCTAGTGGTAGCTGTTGCTACTCATTTCACTGGGTATTAAGGGTTTTCACTAATTCTCCTCACAATTTGTGTTTCCCAGTGGAGCTTTATACACTGGCCTCCAGTTGTGACTGTCTGTGGTTGCAGACAGTAAAGCATGGTTGGTTTCTTGTGTCTGTTCTTAATTCTTTCTGTTCTCCTGTTCATCAGATGAGGTTTTTTACTGGATTGCTGGTGCTGCTGCTTTTCTGTCATTTTGTGAAAGCAGGTGAAGCAGCTGCCATACAGTAACTTACCCTCTAAATAAACACCTTTATGAAGCTGTGAAGGAGCAGTGGAGTCCAGGAGACTGGGTTTTCCTGTTGCTGCTAAGTTTGACTCAAAATGAAGCTCTGTGGGCACGTGAGGGTGTTGTGCTTAAGTCAGGTTCACTCCTGGACCTGTTGCTGGAATTCTGCTGCCAGGGAAGGGTTGGTGATGCCAGCACAGCCCTTCAGTGTGGGAGGAGCTGAACTGTAAGCTCTGTGGGTGGCAAAAAGGGCTTGCTCAGTGGCCCTAAAGAGGAGGAACTGATGGCACACAGGGGTGACTTTCAAGCTGTGTCACAGGAAGGACTGGGAAAAGTCATGGAGGGCAAGTGTCCTGCCCCACAGTTGTGAACTGCTTTGCTGCAGACCAGCAAGATAAAAGAAAAAATGATGGGAGCCAAAATATTGCTTCTGTCCAGCCTGTCACTGTCCCTGCTGGGGCCTTGGACAGCAATGGGCTCAAAAAGCCATACTGGGAAAGTGGGTTTGCCACCTTCAGCCCATTCAAAACATCAGGAATTGTGGTGTAAGAATGCCACCTGCCAGAGGGATTGCCCAGCACCTGCAGGAGAGGAAGCAGGATGTGCTCAGTGTTGGATACAGACATGGCCTGAGGTCTTCCCTTTGGCTTCATGGCTGCTGGCCCATCCTTGCTGGGCTGGCACATGTGTGTGCTGTTCTCTGCTCATGGGTTTGAAGAAGGAGAGGTAATGCTTCTGTGCAAAAGGCAATGGGGGTAAAACCCACTAATTTGATTATCTGCTTCAGGCACTTGTTACTAGCCAGAGGATGATGTAAAATCTCTGTCAACATTGAATAGAAGGGTGGCATTGACAAGACAGTTCTTAACAGGATTTCATTAAAAGTTGTTTTGTGACTGTTACTCTACATAGACATTCAGGAAATACATCTGAGTTACAACTGAGATTTGCTGTGTTGACCTGGGATAGGTGGTTCCTTTGATGCTGTAAGTAGCATTGATCTCCTTGGGGAACCTCTGCCATGAGCATGGCTGATGTGTTCCACGTATCTTAGTACAACAACAAAAAAAATGTAGTCAAGCCAATGTTGCTAATTCCTTGCTGAGTGATGTGATGAACTTTGTTGTAAGTGGATATTAGTGTAGTGCCTAGAGCACCAGTTCCTTCTGCAGGATTTACCTCAGAAGCTAACAGATAAATTTGACTGTGCATTATTGGTTGTACCGGAGCGAATTGTTAAATTGGACTTGGATAGCACCGTTGAAACAAAAGAGACCCATGAAATTAGTAAATAGTACTGTGTTTATTAACTGTAGCTCTGTTTCGTGATTCTCCTCATGTTTCATATAGCAAATCTGGTCACAGGGCTAGAGTAGCATGTGTATTTTGTTCTTGCAGATAATTAGGTGTTAAGTGGAGTATTTCAGGTTGTTCATTTGGGCGTGTGTCATTTCCTCCCTCAAATGGCTGCTTGGATTGAATGATCCCTCCTGGTGCCTGTGTATGTTCTTAAGGTTTTTAAAATACCTTCATGTTGCTTCCATAGTAATGAAGTACAAGGATGAGGAGGTAAGGCTGTACTGCAGGGTGAACAGCACTAAATAATGTTTCAGGTCATGTTCCTGTGAAAAACTCCCAGAACAAATAATTGTACACTAAAAAAAAGTTGGAAGTTCCAACATTATTGTATTTACAAAGATGAGATTAAAAATTCTTTCTGCAGACTGAAAAATTCATTTAACCTGATCTATGGCAGGTTTGCAGTCTAATCCATAGATAGGTGTTAAGGGTAGTGAGTGAGTGGTGTGGTAATTTTTGTAAGAAAGTTCAGTGTAGTACAATTTCAAATGGATAAAACCAGACATGAAATAAAAGTATGTATTCTTTGGCCACTGCTCTGACCAGTGTGATGGTTAAGGGAGAGGACAGGATCAAAGAAATGAAAAAGAGGTGTTGGGCAAAGTGGTATGACTAAAAACTGTTGCTAATATTTATTCAAATAAATCCAGTCTCCTTTGCATCCCTTCTGCTAGGAGTGATACTTTAAAAATAGTTGCCCAGGGGTTATATACATGGTTAATTGGGCTCCTTAATTCAGTATATTTACTGAAACAACTCTACTGCATGTTTTCACAATAACTTCTTACTTTTTCTTTTTTTCAATGCTTTAAAAAAAGAAATGTATTCCTGTATGTTTGTAATACTTGTTCCAACTGTGGAAAAAATTATTCTTTTGATTACGTGTTATACCGCTAAGGCAATGGGCCAGAATTCTGGAAGGTAAGTTAGAATGTCTGTCCTGAAACAGCTCTTTGAAACTTCAGGTAGGTTGAAAAATAGTTAACTCATACATACAGCATTCAGAGATTGTCCAATCCCATGTACAAGCCAGCTGTCCCCGTAATAAGAGTTTCTTTTTAACACTTGCATTAAAAAACACAAACCTTTTCAGTCCTTTCTTTTATGGTATTGCTACAGTTAGCTGTACAGTTACATGTAGCAACTTTTTCTCCTTGCTTACTTTCCAGGTTACTTTAAGTTGAACTCCATAGCCTGGTTTTGTTTCCTGTAATTGCTTTCATAGTACATCTGTGGTAATCTAAGACATTCCTAAGACTAATCTTTCTTGTAAGTAATCTGTCTTGAGCAATGTGTGTTTTGTACTACTTGGAGGAGGGAACCTGCTCTGAGGAGTTGCATGAAGAAGCCAACAGCTGGATGATTGCTCTTGGGGGATCACAGAGTCACTGAGGTTGGAAAGGGCCTCCAAGACCATGTCCTGCCTGTGACTGGTCCCCACCTTGTCACCCAGACCAGAGCACTGAGTGCCATGTCCACCCATTTCTTGGACATCTCCAGGGACAGGGACTCCTTGGGATGTCCCTGCCAATGCCTGACCACATTTTCCCTGAGGAAGTTCCTCCTGATGTCCAACCTGACTCTCCCCTGGCACAGCTTGAGGCTGTTTCCTCTCATCCTGTCCCTTGTTCCCTGGGAGCAGAGCCCAACCCTCCCTGGCTGCCCCCTCCTGTCAGGGAGTTGTGCAGTTGTGCAGAGCCAGAAGGTCCCCCCTGAGCCTCCTTTTCTGCAGGCTGAGCCCCCACAGCTCTGTCAGCTGTTCCTGGTGCTCCAGGCCCTTCCCTAGCTCTGTTCCTTTCTCTGGGTATGCTCCAGCCCCACAGTGTCCTCCCTGAAGTGACAGGCCCAAAACTGCCCTGAGGACTCAAGGTGCCTCAGCAGTGCCAGCACAGGGAGCAGTCACTGCCCTGGTCCTGCTGCCAAACCATGGCTGGGACAGCCCAGGTGCCACTGGGTTCTTGCCCACCTGGGCACACCTGGGCTCATGTTCCAGCACCAGGTCCTTTCCTGCTGGGCACTTTCCAAGGCTGATGTGCAGTGATGCTAAACAAGGAGTTAGCAGCTTGTAGCCCTTCTTCTGGGCAGCAGTAAGAATTATGTGTGACAGATAATTCACACCTTCTTGTAAGTGTGCTGCCTGTTCTTACTGTTCCAGCAGTCCTTCTTCTTCCTTTCTGCAAGGGATAGAACTTCTCAGTCAAGGAGAGAAAAATTTGTGTGCTACACTTCTTGGACAGTATCAAAAGATTGGACTTTGCTCCAGTATTCTTAAAGCTATACATGCTGAAAGTCTAGGAAGCAGATGATTGTGAGAGGAGGTAATTAATGCTTTAGATTGCAGAGTTTGGATATTCCTGGTGGGAAGACAGGATAATAAATGCTGCCCCCTTTGGCCAGTTCAGAATTAATTTGAGTGGGGATTGAAGATGCAGAAACTGTACCTGCTCATGCAGAAATGCTACATGCAAGAAGGTCTTCTGTGTTCCTTAACAGATTTCAGACCACAGACTTCCAACAAATAGCTAATAAGATACTCAACTTTTTAAGTCTGAGGGAAAAAAAGGAATTCCCTGCAGGATATAGATTTAATGGAATTTCTGAAGTACCCTCTCCACATCCCTTTTGTTTTAGCTATTTTTTTAACTAGCTGAGTCTCATTGTCACAAACTTTTTCTGCTGTGGGTACAAAGACCAAGAACACTTGCCAGAGGAGCAGCTCATGAAGCTGCCAGATGAACTTTAACTGAACTTAAAGCAGACCCAGATCTCTTAAGAGCTCAGAAGTAGTTCAGTATGTTTGGGATTGCAGCAGACATAGGAAATATCTTTGTCAGAAGCCCAAGTAGAAAATCTCCTTCACTTCACAGCATATGTCTCGGTTTGGTTGTGGGGCTAAGTTTGTTTTGGTTTTTTTTTTCTTTTTCCTGTGGCAAATCTTAAGCTTTCCAGTGGAATCCACCAGACCTTTGGGAAGGTACACTGAGGTTTGTCAAGATGATGGATCTTTAGATTCCAGAATGTGAGAGCTGGATTTAGGATCCCTCTCCAAAATCTGGAAAAACCCCAAAGGATAGCTTTGTGTCTCCTTGCTAAGTTTCAAGCAAGGACCTGCCTGTTTTGCAGCAAGCTCGTGTTCTGTAGGCAGAGTCCCATGTGATCCTTTCATTGATTCCCACCCCAGCTTGGACAGAAGGAGCTTTAATATTAGTTTTTGTTTGTAAACAGATCTTCTCAAACCTTTCACCACTTCAAAATACTGCTGATGCTGAAGAATGCTCTTTGAATTCCAATATAATTGCTTAAAAATGATTTATCTGCCAAAATACTTTTCTGTCCTCTCAGGTGAAAAAAGGCATTGAATGCCTCGTAGCTGCCCTGCGTGAGACAACTTGTTGTGCAAGTTCTGTGAATGAGGTGATTGTCCTCTCTGAGCAGAGCTGGGGTCTCAGCTGCAGTGCTTGCCTGGGAGGTGCTCCAAGCATCCCAGCAGTATTCCTCACATCCAGGCTGCTGGTGATACTGACCTTGCTTTAGACCACCTGGCACAGGTTTTGTTATTGCTGTGCTGATGCCAGGCCTCCATAGTCTTTAGGGGTTTCAGCCACCTGGGGAAAGCTGCATAAAAATGTGTTAACCTGAGAATCACAGAATCATGGAATGATTGGGGTTGAAAAAGATCTCCAAGGCCACCATGTCCAGGCTGTGACTGATCCCCACCTTGTCACCCAGACCACTGGGTGCACTGAGTGCCACATCCAGTCATTCCTTGGACACCTCCATGCATAGGGACTCCACCACCTCCTTGGGGCGTCCCTGCCAATGCCTGACCACATTTTCCATGAGGAAGTTCCTCCTGATGTCCAACCTGACTCTCCCCTGGTACAGCTTGAGGCTGTTTCCTCTCATCCTGTCCTTTGTTCTCTGGGAGCAGAGCCCAATTCCTCCCTGGCTGCTCCCTCCTGTCAGGGAGTTGTGCAGAGCCAGAAGGTCCCCCCTGAGCCTCCTTTTCTCCAGGCTGAACCCCATCAGCTTCCTGAGCTGCTCCTCATCAACCTTGTGCTCCCAACCCTTCAGTGTCTTTTTTTGGTTTTTTTAGGTAAAGGCTCAGAACTGGACACAGGATTGGAGGTGCCTCAGCAGTGTGCCAGCACAGGGAACAGTCACTGCCCTAGTCCTGTTGCCACATGATTGCTGGTACAGAATTTTTTTGGTACAGAATGTTAGGAGCCTGTGTTCATGTTACAGGCACTGCTGGGGATCTCTGCCAAAACCTGTGTCCAGGTGTGCTGCCTGTTAGAGCAAGGTCGAGGGTGTTCTCTGCTCATAATTCTATGAAGTCCAGAAACTTTGGTTAAATTGTAGTGGATTGTAGCTTGAATCCATGAACAGGAATTTGACCTTGCTTCTAATTTTCTGTGGAGTGTTCAGGTGTAGTTAAACAGCTACAGATACTCTCTTCAGAACAGAACTTACAGCATTCCTTCAGAAGCAGTGATGAAAGATGACTCTATGTAATTTTTTTAATACTGTGCTTATTATAGTAACTTGAGCATTTTCTGGTAGGATGTTCAGCAAGATGAATATCATATGTCTATGATAGCACCTGTTCATGCTTCCTTTTGTGAGGGAGGATGTGTAGGAAAATATGTGATATCTTATTTTAAACATTTTTCAAGTACTACAAATGCCATGTTCTTACAAGGGAGCTATAAAAAAACATTTCTTTCTTTGAGCTTTTTTTTCTCTCCCCCCCACGTTGTTTTCCTCTTATTCCCTCTCTCTTCCCTCTCCATTTTCCCTCTCTCCCCTTTTCTCTATTTTTTCTCTTCTTTTTTATCTCTTCTTTTTTCTCCTTTTTCTTTCCCTTTTCTCCTCTCTCCTCTTTTTTCTTATCTCCTATTTTTCTCCTCCTTTTTCTCCTCTCTCCTCCTTTTTTCCCTTTCCTATTCTGCCACCTTTTTTTTCCTCTCTCCTTTGTCCACCAGGACCATTAATAGTTCCGTGGGTTCAGCCTCAGTCAGTGTTGTTGAACCCCTCCAGCTGTTCTGGACCTGATTGGTTCTCATGCATATTTTCCTTTCAGTTAATGAAAACCCAGTTGCTCTTGACCCATTGGTGCTTTATGGGTTGCTCATGGCCTGGGAAGAAAAAGTGGTTTTAATCCATATTGTGGAAGAGAAGCACTCTGCAGAAGAGATAGCAATGAGTAACCTTTGAATTCAGAACTCTGTATAAATAAAAATATCACTCCTTAATAGACACTAAAAATAAATTTTAAAAAGCATAGGGGTGTGCACGTGCTTCAAAAATGAGATGTAAGGGACCTAGGCCTATCTATAGCTTCCAGAGACTGTTCCTTGCAAAAGCCAAATGGGATGGAAACATTGCATCTTTGATGAAGTAAGAAGACAAAGACTCCCCTGAGGTCTACAGGACAACATCACATGGCTGAGCAAAGAAGGATACTTGATTTCTTTGTAAGCTTTTGAGGGTGAAGACATGCTGGGTTTCAAAAGCCACTGAATATAAGCTGTAGGTGCTCATGCAGTACTAGAAAATCACGCTGGCATTTCGTTAGGAGAGATGCCTGAAAATAAATAGCAAGAGAAAATAAATTTCCAACAGCTACGCTGGGTACCTTCTCAGTTCTAAGAAGTTGTTAATTCAAGGTTCTTTTCAGAGGTTTACAGAAAAGGAGGTATTTAATCTAATGTTTTTGCTTTTCTGAAGAAGAAAATGAGTAAAACAGGGTTGAATTGTTATGTTTGAAAAAGTAATCCTGAAAACAAAAATGAGTAAATACTAGTGAAGTATTTTCTACTTTTTCAAGAGGGTGTAGGGGAAGCAAAACTTTCAGTTCCATCCTCACTCAAAGAAAAAAAAAAACAGGAGCTGTTTCTTTGTTCTAACCTTTTCCATTTCTGCGCTCAAGGACTGGCAGTTTGGAAGTACAGTGGAAAATCAAGACTAGCTAATTTTGAAGGTACAGAATAGCAGGGGAAGGAAATGCTTTCAAACCTGCCAAAGCACACTGGTTTTCCTGTATTGTTTCTTAAATGGGCAACCATGTGTCCTTAACTGTTTACTGTTTCTTGTTAATATTTATTTATCTCTTTCTTTATTTTCTTCCCCTAGAAGGCTTTGGTCCCCTTAAAAAGACTATTTTGGCAGTAGGAAAATGAGCTAGAAATAAATACTTGGACTTTTGGGAATGCATTGGAGTGGTACCTTGGCAGAACCAGTGAGCAGAAAAATCTGGGCATTTAAGGCTTAGTTAGTTTGAAAAACTGAGCATTAGAGGCTTATGTACTGGCATCACAGTCTAACTAATTTTCACCTATTCTTGAAGTTATTTGAAATGCCTGGTGATTCAGCAAAGTATTTTAAATCAATGAATCAATATTTTAAATCAACAGGAAAGAGAAACAGAGTGCTCAGTTGTGGAACCTAAATGTTCTTTAATGAATGCCAATATTGACCAAAGGAGTCACTCTCATCTTTTGTGCTTCCCTTTTTTTTTCTTGTCCAGTATTTTTCATTCTTCTGTTTTATTCTTCTAAAAAACTGCATTGTGCTTTTGCTTCTTTTTGTAGTTCTTTAATCATGTTGCACTGAACTGTTTCATTTCCAGATCACTGCTGATGTTTTCTATAATGTTTTCTGCTAATGTTTTTTCATTTTAAAACATACTTGGGAAGTGTGATGGAGCACAGGTAGTAATTTTTTGCTAAGCAGAGATCATAGCAGAGCTCACCCAATGTTTTTGGGAAACCAATTTCAAGTTTTGTTGTCCATAAACAAAGGTCTGTAAATGTCTGGACAAGTGTCATCACACAGGCTTGTTTATAGGGATTTAGAGAAGGTGTAATTTCTAAATTGTGCCTTGGGGACTCTCATAGACAATGGCTACAAAATTTAAACCAACTGGATTAAGGATGGACAGTTAATCTTTACTCTCTTCCCACGTCAGTGCTCCTAATATTTATCTATGAAGGAGAAGGCATAGTGTTTTGTTGGAGATCTTGGGAGTGTTTGTGACCAAATAAAGTAAATTATTGTGCTGCAGATTTTTTTTGTGCAAGTCATGTCACTTGCTGATTTATGTGGAATAAGTGAATGGTTATAAAGCTTGAATCATTTTACCTGTCATGCAATCACCATGAACTGTTGATAGGTGATGTTTCCCAATTTAGGTTCACATCAGCTTTTCTTTTGAGGGAGAGGAAGAGGGAGAAAGCGGTTCCTGAGCAGACCCACAGTCCACAGGATTAATTCCCAAAAAGCAGCATGGAGGAACATGCCTCAGTTGCATGGAAGAAAAGAGAATTTAAAAATCTGCACTCCCATTTGTTTTTGTGTTTGGGGTTTCCCTTTGCTTACAGCTAGCATAATTAAAACTATGTATGTATTACAGCTTGAATAAACCAGCTGCTAACTTAAACAGACTCTTTTTAGACATAGGAATAAAGGACAGCCCTGACCTTAAGAGTTGCCAGTTTCAATGTGTGATCTTTAGTCTGTTAGGATTTTTGCATGGGGACTGGTGCCAATGCTTTGCTGCCACTGTTAAAGTAAAAACTATAATTACATTGTCAAAATAATATTTATAGTATTTTCGGGGAATAATTGTGGGAGTGTGACGAATATATTATACTCATCAAACTTTTATGTAAACATAAGCATGAGTTTTTTATTTGAGTTATTGGTGTTGTTTTTGGCCTTTGTGTTTTTCCAATCTGTAAAAATAATATTGGGATTTTCATGGTCTCTAGCATTTGCAGAGTGTGTGCCCTAACAATCAGTTGATATGCTATCTGGTAGGAGTAAACTGCTAGTTGCACTTGTATTGGGATTTTGGTTTCATGTTTCCATAGCTTAAGAAAATCCTCTGTTTTTTTGAGTTTTGCTATCCCCTAATTACTATAGCTCAGAGCATTTTACTACTTTACCAAACAGGAAAGTTTTAAATAATTGGTTTGTTCTTTTGTACCATTTTGATTTTTTTAATTGTTGTTCTTCCCTTGTGTTTAGCTCTTTTTTTTTTCTTTTTCTTTTTTTTAAATGAGTTTGAGTTCCTCTTAAAAGTGAGTGTGAGCATCCCCCAGAAACATATGTGGTAAGAAGCAGTTGTGAGGTTTTCTAGCAATAGGCAGTTGTCCCTTGGCTGGTTAAAGGTACAGGCAGAACTTACTGCTGGGCAGTGGGAAGTTACCAAAAGCACACATGCTCCAGTCCTGCCCTATACTGCAGTTTTAGCTGTACAACTCTTCTGTCTCTGCTGTGTTGTGGTGAATATTGCCACAGATTTTTAATCAACTGTCTTCAGAACACCTGCAGCAAGTAGGGGCTGTGCCACTTCATGTTCCCAAATCATGTCAACATGATGCAACCTCCTATGGGCAAGAACATTCTCTTGTTTCTCTTAGTTTGGTCCAAAATTCATTGAAGGCTCTGGAAAGACTCTGATTTGGGTGGGTCTTGGTTCAGGTCATTGTTCCAAGGCTTTGTGCTTTGGTCTTTTTACAGAAACTCCAAAATAGAGAACCAACCTTTACACCACTTCCAGCTGTCTGCTTAGAAGAGCCAAACCTGGACCAAGAGCATTCAAACTGATGAGTTGTCCTGAGTTAGCAAATACAGAATTCTCTTTAGCTCTTGTGCATGTAGTACTGGCCCTGCCAGCAGTGGTTAGCTCCTGCCCCATTCCCTGGGAATTCCCACACTTTGGATCTTGCACAGTGCATACGGGCACAGCCCTGTGTGCCTTGCAGCTCTGGGATATTTGTGTACATCCCTGGGATACAGCAGGAACTGGCATTTGGAGTAAATGCCAGTGTTACCAGTGTTTTCAACCTGACATGTCTGTGCAATGTTGGCTGTGACTTCTGGTATTAATATGGGAACTTGACACATGCCTTAATTTCTTTTTTCATTTTTTAACATTTGGAGTGGAGTAGGGTTTGAGAGAGTTTAGATCCACTGAAGAAGGGCATTGGAGGATGCATTGTAGGACCAGGGACTCTACTTAAATGCAGCACTTTATTATCTTAATGGCAAAAACTCTCCCAAAAAAACCAACCCCTGCCCCTCCCCCCAAAAAAGGAAGAGGGATTGGTGCTTCCAACTTCCAGCAGGGCTTGGATCTTCATTATTACAGGCAACTGTAGTTGTAGGTTCTTTTGTCCAAATATACTAAGCTCCATTTTGCTGTGTTTACCCCTTGTTAGTGCCATGGAAGACTCTCCTCTCATTTTAAAACCTTTGCCTAACTCTGGTCTAAATGTTCTGTGTTTGAATGCAGTGCTTCATGGTGGTGGGTTTTTTTCCTACTGGGGGCTTGATTCTGTCCTTGAGTCATGCTGCTTGCTGCTTCTGCAGTCGGGGTCTGATTTAGAATCACAGAATGGCCTGGCTTGGAAGGGGCATTAAAGATCACCTTGTCTACACCTCCTGCCAGGGTTCCACTATGTCAGGTTGCTCCAAGCCCCATCTGACCTGGCCTTGGACACTTCCAGGGCTGAGGCAGCCACAGCTCCTCTGGGCAGCCTGTGCTAGGGCCTCACCACCTTCACAGGGAAGAATTTCTCCCTAATTATCCCATCTAACCCTGCCTTCTGGCAGTGGGAAGCCATTCCCTCTTGTCCTTGTAAATAGTTTATCTCTGTTTAAGCTGTGCTGAACTGAATTATTTTATTGACTGTGTGTATGTGAGTATAAAAGTGGGTTTTTTTGCAGCAACTTGTGGAGGTACAATTTGAGCTACAGACCAGATCCTGCCTAATGAGATTTGCCTGTCAGGTGCTGATGACACGGATGGCATTGGAAGCAGACTTTGAAATAGTGATTAAGAAGCTGGTGCTTGCCACCAGATTGATAGTTTTACTGATGCTCAAAACTGTCCTCATGGTACTCATGGAATGATGTTTTGATTTCTGTTCTGGGAGGCAGAGGCAGTGACTGTCTCAGTGTCAGTGTAAATAATTTTGCTCCTTCTAGGAGAGAGAGTAACCTGAGGAAATACCCCTAAGTCAGAACAATTAGTAGGTCAGTGGGCTGCCCTGGTCTCATTGCTGGTACAGCTTTTAGACTGTGTGTAGAGCTGGTTTGTTTTTTTCCTGCTCCTGCAATTTGGAGGCTTTCTAGTATAGCCTGCCAAGATGTTGCTGATTTATGCCACATGCATAGTGGTTTTATAATGTGGACTGATATCCACTTGGAGCACAAAGGAAATAGGAGTTTGCTGATGTCTATTTAATTAGAATGGTTTCTGGTTACTTTGGTTGAGGCTTGAAATGAACGGTAATGCCTATATTTCTGTGGATCTTTAAATACAGTGTTCTGTAAGTCCTTTCCTTCCTTCCTTGCTCTTTAGTGTCCCCTATCCTACCCCAGCAAATAATGTCAGCAGATTCATAATGAGGCAGGTTTCTGTTCTACCCAAGTATATGTGAATCAAACCTTGCAGAAACATCCCTAAATTTAAGATGGTCACTGTGTTTTTTGCAGCAGGACATCAGGATCTTGAGATAAAGGTGGGAAGAATGGGGCAAACAAACCTTTTAATTGCAGAGAGTTTCCTGAAGACAGAGCATTATAAATTTAATGCAGGGAGAAGAGGCTTAATTTTTTTCGCATGTGCTGAGAGGAAATATCCCTTCTAAAGAGTCTCCCACAGAGGCCCCAAGGGGGCTATAGTTTTTCCTCCAGGGAAAGTGAAGATGAAAGGGGGATGGAAAGAAGGTAGAGGAAGAGGGAGAGGGAACAATGGGAGGCATCTGTTGCCTGTTGGGATAAAAATCCAAGTGGTTATAATTACACAGGAGTTACACATTGTTCTCTCAACCATTTGGTTGTCATTGCCATGGCACAACTTCCATCCTCTCCAGGTACAGGAGTTTTGTTCTGGTGGAAAAGAGGGAGTTGTCTAACCATGGCTTTCCAGACACAAAGCTGAAAGGCTTTTATTTCCCATTCTGCAGCACCCTCTTTTTGCTAGCAGCTTTGGGCTTGGAGAGAAATGTGTCTCTCGCTTTTTGTTGAGAATTTTAGGGAATATTGCCAAGTTACATGATGTGTGGAGACATCAAGTAAGTTTGTGAGGCACATCAAATTCTTTCCCTTTCTTCCATCCTCTGGGCATATACCACACGTGGTACAAAAGGGACCAGAACATGGCAATGAGAAGAGGTGAGCTGCCTTTACAGGTATTAAACTAAATGATAATGCCCAAAAGAGGTCGATGCTAAACTGCTGCTGTACATTAATGTGGATATGCAAGTAAAAATACTAAGTGTATGTTTGCTTGTAGTTCTGTATTCCAAAAGGAATGTGGTCCATTTATTAGCCAGATACAGAATATAAATGGTACAAGTAAGTGGGGGGAAGTCTGATATTCTTTCCACAGACTTACAGAAAAGGATCATTCAGCTTTTTGAGGGCAAATGTAAGCACTTCAGTGGAAATTTTGGGTTAAATGAAACAACATACACAGTATGCTATCAAAAGTAATTGGAGAAAATTATTCATAGCCTTGGTTAGTACTTTACATGTTAATAATTTTTTCTTCCTTTTTTTTTTTTTTTTCAGACCTGTACAAGGTATCATGTAGGAGGAGTGTGTCTCACAGTCAGACACCACTAATAGTGCATAGTGGGTGGCCAGTCCTTCTTATTTTCTTGGTTTCCTGGCATGGTTTAAGCCCAGTTTGAGACTCCCCAGTATTTCAAATTTGCTGATTTCGCTGCTGCAGGACTTTTAAAGAGACACTGCATTAGGTTTAGGCTCAGCTTTTGGGCTGATTCAAGAACAAGATTTTACATCCTAATGTGTGCAGGAAGCTAATAAAGGCAGTTCCCAGGTCTGTAAGCACTTTAAAGTGTTTTACTTCACATAGGAGAGTAATCTCAGGCATGTGTTTTGCTACTTGTGTGGATGTAACAGGAGTCCCATTTCATATGCCTTTAGATTTTAATAGATAATTTGTTAAAGAAATGAGCACATTTATGTTTACTTTCTAAAAATGAAATTATGCAATTAAATTAGGAGGAGATAAAGAAAATGGTTCCAGTACTGTATTTAATAAGCCTTGTTAGTGCTGTATGAATCAGAGTTGGTTTGAACCTGATCTTGAGAGTTCTGTCAAAGTGACTCTTTTCTTAGTAAATGCACAAGTAAATTTTTTTTGAATCTCCCATTATGAGACCTCGTTGGAACTTAATTTGCATCAGAGGCTAATTTGATGTGTGGTCTGATGGTTTCTTCCAGCTCTCTTCTAATTTATTTGTAACTCCACATTTTTAATAGCGTGGCATGAATTTTACTGGCCTTTAAGTCAAATTCTCCTTTTAAGTCAGAACAAAGTGTTGATATTTTGCCTAGACATTTATCTTCCAAGAACACAAGGGTTGTCCAATCAATGCACATAGTGTTCTGTTAAAATGAGAATTGGCTTTTCTGAAGGGAAAGAAAAGAAAAATAAGAGTGTGACTTTGTTTCAGAGATGGAGGGGAGGGGGAGCAGAAACTTGTTAGTCACAACATTCTTGGTATTCCACAGATGGGAAAAAATGGGTTACTAGTCTGCACTGCAGCAAGTGCAGTGAGACTAAAGTGGAAGTAGAAAAGGTAGCTGGACAATAATTTTATTTACAGCAATAAAATACTAAGTACTATTTTAATAACATTAAATGACAGAGCCCATATATGTATTGTACATTCAATTTCAGTAGTCTAGACAGACTGTTTTCCAAGGAAAATACATTTTCATCAGTATTTGTGGTATGATTCATGGTGGTAAAGAGGCAAATAACTCTTTATGACTGGAAGTTGCTTTAACTTGCAGCCACAAGGAAACAAGTCAATGACCGGATGATGGTGGGAACTCACATTTTGTAGTAATAGAGGTCTACACCTTATGCTGAGTTGGAGGTTTTCTTTTTCTGGGACAGGCAGTCTGTCACAAAGCATTCTGCTGTTGTTTACAAACAGCCAGAGCTGCTCTGCGTGACAGCTCACAGCCCACAGTGCAGATCTGCAAAGCTCACAGGTGACTCTCAAAGTGTGCAGGCTCTCAGGAGCCTGGGTTTGGGCCCGGGACTTACTAGGATTTGTGTCTGCCCCAGTGCACAGGGGGCACTCCAGCTCTGTCTTTCCTGCATATTACTGGTTAGAGGATTAAAAGAGAGATGCAAGTTTGTAAGCCTTTTGTTTGCAGTCTGACAAGCAATGTTGTACAGTTTTGTATGTGCTTTGCTTGGATCTGTTTTATATCTCTGTTTGTTTTATAACTCCATTAAAGGCAGAGGTTTGTACTCAAAACTATCACTGTTGTCTGTCCCCAAAAAAGAGAATGGAAATCTCTTAGGACTGTTTTAAGCCTCTGCAGTTGCTGTCAAAGTTTTTTGAAATGATTGCTGAGCACTTTTGTGGGTTCCTGTTCTAACCTTGTGGAACAGAAGGAAACAAGATATTGAATTTTAAAATCCTAATGCTTAAAGTCTTTCTCCTTAGAACTTCAGGAGTTTTAATTTTCATCTAAGACACAATCTGATTCTGCAAATAGCACTGTGTGAAATGACACCTTTGTGTGGACTGGGGCATCTCCTACAAGGAAGGGCAGAGGGAGCTGGGGCTGTCCAGCCTTGAGAGGAGCCCCAGCTGAGAGGGGCCCTCATCCCTGGGTGTCCCTGTCTGCAGGGAGGGCTCAGAGCAGGGCCCAGGCTCTGCTCCCTGGGGCCCAGCAATGGCACCAGAGGAAGGGGCAGGAACTGATGCCCAGGAGGTTCCACCTGGACAGGAGGCAGAACTTCTTCCCTGGGCAGTGACTGAGCCCTGAACAGATTGTCCAGAGAGGGTGTGGAGTCTCCTCACTGGGGATATTCCAGACCCCTCTGGACACAATCCTGTGCCCTGTGCTCTGGGATGGCCCTGCTGGAGCAGGGAAGTGGGACCAGATGAGCCACTGTGGTTCTTTAGACCATATAATGTAATTGTTAAATGAGATAATGTCAATATAATAATTAAATTACAAGGATGCACTAGAGCCTGGCTCAGTTGTTCCATGATAATAAAGGACTGAAAGGAGGAAAGGGAGCTGTGGTCTTGAAGGTACTGAACTGCTGGAGTGCATTTAAACCATCAAGTATCAGCTGCCTCACCTTTGTCATGGCTGGCCTTGCCACCAATGTTCACTTTACATGCAGACAAACATTTAGGTACCAGAATTCATTAGGTAAAGGGTCAGTGTTTCTGCTTGTACCATTTGCCCTGTTGTGTAAAGAGGTTATTTTTGTAGAACCTAGAAAAGTCTCCTTAAGCTGTTGCAGACTGGCTGTGAAAGCAACATGTAATCTGTGTATTTGTTAAAGAGCACCAGCTTTTACAGGAGCTGTTGAAGTCTCAGTGAGGGGAAATCTCTTCAGCTCCAGGGTTGATTTGTGTATCAGAATTTACATCTTGGTATATGCAATTTCACAGTGGTTGACCATCAGGTTAAAAATACTCCTCTTGACCACACACAGAGTAACCTTTTTTTAAAGTAAAATCTAGCCATGCTGATAGCTACAGAATTCTTTAAGACAGTTGTTTTTAGCTTTGTGAAAGTCTGTACATAAGTGAAATTGTCTTGTCTTTCTTTTCCCCCTTTTTTTTTTGTTTTCCCCTCTCCCCTTTCAGAAAGCACATGGCTTATTGATTGGATGGCAGAATGGAAGTCTGTCTTCATCAGCATCTGCATTTCCTTGCTTTTGCTATAAGGACATGGAAAGGAAATTGCCTCAAATTGTACTAGGAGGAGCTCACATTAGATATCAGGGAAAATTTCTTCATGGAAAGGGTGGGCAGGCCTTGGATTTGGCTGCCCAGGGAGGCAGTGGAGTTACCATTCTAGAAGTACTGACAAAAGGTGTGGATCTGGTACTTGAGAACGTGCTTTAGTGGTGAAGATGATGGTGATGGGTTGATGGTTGGACTTTATGATCTTACAGGTCCTTCCCAAGCTTAGTAATTCAAGGGTTCTTTGATTTTATGATGAAGAAATTCTTAGAGAGGAGAAAAGCAGTATTTGTGTTGTACAGATATACAAGCATACTTCAATCACATGTGGCAGCAGTCAAGTCCAATAGAGATAAAACAGAAAAGAAAAACATGGAAATTGAATGCTAAGAGAAGATTTCTATAGTTAGAAAAGGAATACTTCCCCTTTTATTGTAGTGTTTGCATTTTTTAATACACACATACCTCACTGTGAATCAATGGTTCTAGCTGGATTTTTGGGGAGTTTCTTTTTTAAAGAATGAATACTATAGTATGGATTTGCAATGCTTGGATCAAAATTCAGTGTTGCTTGGTAGCTTGGTGCTAGGCTAGCACATTTTATGTGGAGTTACATTTGGAGAGCAGCACTGCATGAGACATTTACATATCCCAGAACCACCACCTGTAGTGTTCTGGGGGAGATGTTTTGGATTTTTAAGCACAACCCTACAGATACTGCTGTGATGTGGTTCTGAGAACATGCTGTGATGAGCTACTCTAGGTGTGGTGTGATGACTTTTCACACTGTTTGTTCCTCTTCATCTGTGCTTTTCTATTTGTGACTGCTGGACAGGGTGTGTGCCTGGACCCTGGGCTTTGCTCAGCTGCCTTGGGTGCTCATTTCTGTTTGTAGAATCACATCTTCCAAATTGCTGAGATTGATCACGTGAGATTACTTGTATGGCATTTCATTGCATCAAAATGTTGCATTATCAAGGCATCCTCTTTCTCTGCTTGGTTGGGAATAGATGTGATAGGTTTTGTCTCACAGAATACCCACTTGCCCACAATATATTGATTTGTGTCCTCTAATTGAAAGAAAAATCTTAACTCTTACTGGTTAAGAACAAGCACTTAGTGATGAAACACTTTTCTTCCATGGGTGCATCCACAGAATTGTCACTTTTTCCTGTATCTCCCATCCTTGTTCAGGACACCAGTGTTGGACAAGGGCAGTGTTGGTTGGTTTCACAAATGCTGAGAGTCCCCTGTGTGATTAAAGGAGAATTCATAGCTATTTATTACTGTACTGTAAATGTGTTTTACAGTACATTTCAGAGGCATTTCCTCTTTGTTACAATAAGAATGGGAGCTTTACGAGATCTTGGCACTTTTTTCCTTGGTCTGTAGAACTTTTTGGACAGACTAATCTCTAATAACCAAGGCAATTGTAATTGATAGTTGATAGCTGTAATTGATAGCTGAAAAAGGTCAAGCAAATTTCAAGGAAAGACTGGAATATAGTGAACCAACCTTATGTTTCCTTGGGAGACCTTTCTTATTGCTGTATAGGTAAGGAATTCACCAAGGGAAATAATATCCTATTTCTAGGATTTACTGCCTAGTCGTTTTTTTTTTTCTAGCAGGGAAGTATTTCCATAAAATACCTGCGTGCCCATGCTTGCTGTCCTTCAGAAACCTCCATCGTCAGCAGGATGGGAACCAGATGGGTGGGAGAAGCGGAAGCACAATGATGAGCAGAAAATAATAAACCAGTGCAGATGTGCAGGGGGAGAGAACAGGGATCTTAAGAACTGGAAGAGAATATAATTCAAGATGCATTATGGAGAATACATACGTATTTTGGGCTTAAATATATATATATAGCAAAAAAAAAGTTACTTTTTCTAGGCCACAGTGACCACTTTTTAGACCTGCTTTCTTCTTGTTCTCAAGAGGACATACGCCCAGACCTGTGTAGGAAATCAGGAAATCTGGCTGCCAGCTGGCACAGCAGCTCAGCACCTTTCTAAGAGACCTATTTTTAGATTTGCAGAACCTGGCAATACTAGCTGCCTCCATATGTATTAGGCTGTTGTTTGTACTATCTGTTGAAATGAATTTGAACGTTTAATTTCAAGTTTCTTTGCTAACTTACTAATCAAGGCCAGGCTACTGAGAGCTGTTGATAAGGACAAAAAAGTGTTTTAATTTCATGAAGTCTTTGGGTTCATGCTATTGTTTTTTAAGAATTTACACCTTTTGGTGGCTGCTCTAGGATATTAATTTACATGGTCAAGTATCATTTTCTTGTATTTTAAATCTGTGTTGAGAGGAGACTGAAATAAATCCTTTGGAGTAAGAGCAGAAATCAGCCATGTTAAATTCAGTGTCAAAAATGGAGGCAGAGCTATTTGAAGAGGTGGCTTTCATTTTCTGGGATAGAAGGTTTTGAGCACATCAAAATAGTCTATAATGATTTGTCTAGCTAACCAGAATATAATGTGAGGAGCAAGGACCTCTCAATTAGTTCTTGTAATCACTAGTAGCCAGGGTGTAATACTCAGATAAGTCTTGGGTGTAATTCTGAAATGCTTCATAAAATTATTTGCATTAGAAGAGAAAATGCAAATATTTTTGTACAGCAGCAGTGAAATACTGCACCTAAAGCTTCCTGGAGATAGATTCTGCAGTGTGTATCTGGAATATTGAAGTATGTAATTTTTATGAAATTTCTTAGTGTTGCTTTGAATTCTTGTTAATAGATTTTCTGGATTTCTTTCAGCTCTTCGTTGTAGTCTCCAGTTTCTTGGAAACATTGCAGCAGGAAATGGAGATTCCCAGAATAGCATTTGGAAGTGTGCTTTCCCAGATCTCTTCTTGTAAGCATGGATGCGGGGTTTTTTTCCTAGTGTCATTTCTGTGGTTGTATTCAAATCTTTTGTACATGATAGTTGTGCCTTTGCTAGCACCATAAAACTCTGAAAAATAGCTTTGGTGAGAACGGGCTGGTTGAGACCATATCCTGTAGATGTTTTTTGTTAGTCAACCACAGGAGTCACAACCTTTAAAAACCTGCTTGTTCTAAACTAACAATAAATTGATTTAATTTAACAGAAACTGGAAGGAAACTATTTTGAAAGCTTCAAGCATAAGCTTTATTTCAGACATGTTTTCAAGTAGTTACACTCATTTCCAAGAACACAGCATTTTCTTTTCTCATGTTGCTGCTGTGCAGATCTGTCAGTATTGGTGGATCAGATGTGATCTATAAAAATTCCTTAATCTTCATCTCTTTCAATCCTTCTGTCCCCCTCCTAACCTCAGCAGAATATCTTCCTGGGGATTTGATGACATACATGTAAGGAAATATTACACAAACTATTTTGTGCAGACACATGACAACACTGTTGATGTGTTCAGTCAGATTTTTTGTACTAAGCTGGTAACAAAGGCACTTTGATTCAATTTGATAATCATTCTCTTTGGGTTTTTTGAAGCACACTTGTCAGCACTGGGTGTAGGAAGACCTTACAGTAAAGAAAAGCAGTTCCAATTTAGCGTTAATTTTTTAAACTTCCTGTGAAGTTTGACCTTCAGCTGTGAGCTGGATATTTTTCCTTGCAGGTGACTTTTATCCTTCTTAAGCAGTGGCAAACTCGTTGTCCTCTAAAAGACAGCAGAGGACAACTCAGTCAGCTCAGTGCCACTCGCCTGTTTTTCCAGGGTCCATTTTAACTTGCCCTTAACTCCTTATTTTCTCTTGAAGGACATACCTGACATACAGAGATGAGAAAATTGTCACCTATTGCTGCATGGTCCTGTTCACCTGCCTGAATCCAGAGCGAGTGAGAGAACTGCTGGATCCTGGCAACTTGGCTGTGGCTCTTCATGTCCTGAGAGTCTACAAAGAGCAGCTGGATTCTGAGTGGTCGTATGTGCTGTTAAATTTTCTATTTCCTCACCTCTTAATTAGGTGTTTTTCTGGTGTGAATCACTGTATTAAAATGTCTGAACTTGTAATACTGCTAAGTAGTAAATGAAGATCTAATAAGAAACTAGTAGTTTATAATAGAGATAATTTTCATGGTAGTTTCAATGACTCTTGATTGTTGCTAAAGTAAGACTCCTTTTTTTGTTGAGGACATAGGAATTTTCAAATCATGGTCTGTTTTTCTTTTATTAACGAAATGGGGTTCTAGAATGCAAAGTAATTTGTACTTGTGTGCTGGTTTGTGGAGATTTTGTAAAGTTAGCACAGAGTAGTCTCACAGACAGGTCATGCTAGGAAGACTTGTAAGTCTAATGCTTGTGAGTGCTACATAAAACCTGAGGGTTTTCCTTTTTTCCTTTTTTTCACATAGCCATTTTCTACTCCAACATGCAGTCATTTTTATACCAAAACAGGGAGGGCTTTTTTTTGTTAATCTTCATTTCATACTTCAAGAGCACCTAATCAGTGGTTTTATCCCTCTGAACTTTTGTATTTTTTGCTAGTGGCCATTCTTGTAAATATTGTTGTCAGTTATGCCTTTGATAAATGTGGTGCCCTACATAGCAAGGATGCACATTCAGCTAATTGTTACACCATATATTCCAAGGGGAAAAAAATTGTTTGTATATTTTTGTAGCATTCTTTTTAAGGCCATATTTAAATTCAAAATTTAATTAGGAAGAATTGTTGGTGTTTTAGAAGTGATATGGAAAGTCTCAATACAAATTTTAAGATGATTGAATGAAAAGTAGATGTCATTTTATAGTTTGCTTTTGTAGTGAAAAAAATGACCTGAAATTTGTTTGTGGCTGGGCTTTTTTAATGGCAAGGGCAATTTGCTTAGGACATAAGTGGTTTCCAAAAAGCAAACTGTAAGTTTAGGGTCAGACGATGAGACTTTTGTTTCAAAAGTGACAAACGGAGTCTTTAGTTTTGTCATCTGTCAATAACACACGTGTAAAGTGTTGATTATCCTGATTATCCTTGTTTTTTAATGTATCTTCAATACACTGAAATTTGTTATGGCTAAGATACCAAAGTCATAGTGGTAAGTTTATGTTTTGAAGGTAAATGCAGAATAAATGCAGCATGAAAGTGAATGCTGAGGGATGCATTTCCCTGGTCTCTCTAGTGTGAAGTAGATTCAGTTGCTGTTATGGTGCAAATGTATTGCCTCCACCACGGTTGTTTGATGTGCATGGGAAATAACCTCCATATCCATCCTTTAGGAAACAAAGCTGAAATATGACTGAGTATAACTGTTCAATAGCTGAAATGTATTTTCTACTCTATTTCTGTGTCAGTACTACTAAGGCCTGAAGAGCTCTCTGTTACAAACTCCCATATAGATCCAAAGAAATGCTCTGTCTTATTCTTTTTAGCAATAGCTTTTCCTAAACATATGCAGAGAGCCTTTGGCTCTGGAAAATTGTGTAGCCTTTCAAAAGTTGTTTCTCTGTTTTTCTGTCCACTTCCACTCCCTCTTGGGTTTTTGTTAATCAGGAGCAAAGTATGTCACACAGTGTAGAAGGTACAGTATTTAGAAGAGAAACCAACAGAGATTGCCACGTGAGATCTATTTTAGAATGTGAACCTGGAAAAAATATGTGTTCTTTGAAATAATTAGGAAAAATTACTACAAAAATTACATTATAATTTATCCTAACCAAGATCAATGCGTGTTCCAAAAGCTGTTTATTTTAGAAATATCTTGGTGGCTCCATTAGAGATGAGAGTATAGCTTGTGTAATCAGTTTTTCCAAGTGTGTGCATGAGGTAATTCAGCTAATGTGGTCACAGAAAACAGGTTGTATTTTTGATTCCTGAAGAGCAAAGAACGAAAATCCTCCATTTTAAAATAAGAGACATAATGTGCCTTTTGTCTTTTAGAAAAATGATATTAGGAGTATGGTCAGCTGTTTGGCATTGAAGTTAGTTTTGCTGAACATCCACTTTCTCTTTTTGAAACCACAGCTAAATGATTACTGTAAAGATTAGGATGTGGGGCTACCCCTCCTCAATTTTTTGCCTTTGGTTTTTTTTGTCCTGGCTTATGGAAAGATGTTTGGACAAAAACTGGTACTCCTGTGGCAAGGGGTCTTGCCTATGGGCACAGATTTAAAGGCAAGGACAGAATTCTTCAGTACTGACCTTTTTGCTTAATTGGGGTGTTTGTGTGTGTGTGGTGAAGAAACTTTTTTTTTCATTGGGCTGGCAACTCAGTTTCTTCTGTTGGACAGTTTAGGATGTCCCCCACCCCCTTCTTCTGCTCTCCAGAAAGAAAACTCTTTTTTTAATTCCAGGAAAGTTGGAGTTACATTGCAGGTTCCAAGTTCAGCTGTGGTTTTAAATAGTACTGACACTTGGAAAAGTTTCCTTAATTTTAGAGATCTGAGTAACTTCTACTTTCTATTTGCAGCAGCAGTGAATTGGCATGGATTTCCTCAATCTTTCAAAGCTCAGCCTCATACATTTAATTATCTTGTCACCTCTTTCTCCTTGTGTATATTGTGGAGAGGGGGGAGCAGGAAATGCTATTAACCATTCTAATCATCTTCCATTTTTTTTCTTGGTAGCTCTTCAGAAAAAAAGTATTTCAATTTTACATACAAGTTAGATTTAATCTCTCTTTAGTGCCTTTCAGATGTAGCTGTCAAATTGAGTGGGAGTGTCTTCTAAATCAGAGAAATACTGCACTTAATTTGAGTTTAGTCTTCTAGACTTCAGAGTTTACTTGGTGGGGAGTAGGGAGGATGCTTTCATTGTGGGTATGCCTTTGGAAGATGGAAGGAAGATGTTCACTGTTGTGCTTGGTTCAGCACAGGAGAGGAATACTGTGATGTTTGATACTAGGAACATGAAAATTTGTTTCTTTGTTCTCCTTCTGAGCAAGAAGTGCTGGTGTGGGAATGGAGTGAATTACCTCTTTTCTAGTGATTTTATGACAACATGTGTTCCATTTGTTATTAAATAGCTTTATACTTGTAATTGTTTATTTAAATGGTTTTGGTAGGTTTCTTCTATTCTTATGCAAGGGTGAAATATACTTCTGGTTCTAAAATATGTTCTGATTCCAAATAATTCCTCATGAGGCATATTGCTTTTTTAGCATCTGAAAAGGCTGGTGATAAGAGTTTGAAAGCTGGCTGATAGTAGCTGAATTTTCTTCTTTACTTTTCTTCAAAATGTGGATGATTTATTCCATTTGTTTGTTAAATTGCAGTAAAAAGATAGCTTTTTAGTTCTTACTAAATATTTTGGATAGAGTGGCATTATTGTAGGGTGATGAAATATGCTTTTGATTTTGAGATTGAAAACGAAGGTTGCTGATCAAGTAGAGAATTGCCGTGTCGTGTTCTTTGTACTTGGAAAACATATGTGGGGTTGTCTTCCTCTTTTTCTGAGACTGAGGAAACTCTTCCCTAAATTTGCTAATGGGATAAAATCAACTTAATGTGGAGCATGACATTTGATGATAAAGCTGATTGCTTACACCCAGCTTTGATTGGAGCAAGCTTAATGGCCATCTGGAATATACTGAGTGCAAATGTAGCTCATACCACTTTGTCTTGGCTGCTTCTGAGCTTCAGTTTGGTACAATACAGCCCTTGTGCTGTTACAAAGTCTTTGAACATCTCCTCCTGTATTTATCTGCTATGGAAGCACTTGATTTTTTTAGGACTTTAGCCAAACAATTTTTAGAGTCAAGAAAATTGGCATATTTAACGCTGTTCATTTGTTACTGTGTTACGATTGCATAACGGCTTTAATTTTCACCATTTCCTTCACTAAATTACAGTGGTCTTCAGTTTATTCCAGTGGTTCTACTGTTGGCCCCCAAAGAGAGTTTAAGTCTCCTACCAAAGCCTTTGTGTGTATTTGAAATGCCATGTTCAGTCAGTAACCCAAAACTGAATATCTTTTTATATTTCAGAATTGTGGATGATCTTACTTTTCCTCTTCTTTTCCTGTGCCACAAATGAAAAACAGGGGAGCTGAGAGGACTTAAAGATAGTATACTGAATTTGCTGCATCCTTGCTTAGCTACCTCCAAAATTTCTGGGCATGGTGAAGGAGTTGGAAGTGCTTTATTCCACTATTAATTCTTTTGTTTTCTCTCGGTGATGGTGCACGTGCTCTGTTCTTCATGATGCAGTAGTGGAGAAAGTGGGTAAGGTAAAAGGGACACTTAAATACAGAGCAGATACTTTATAGAATCACAGACTAGTTTGGATTGGAATGGACCTTAAAGCCCATCTCCTTCCACCCTCTGCCATGGCCAGGGATACCTTCCACTATCCCAGGTTGCTCCAAGCCCTGTCCAGTCTGGCCTTGGATGCTTCCAGGGATGGGGCAGCCAGAGCTTTTTGTTTTCTGAGATGTTGCATCAAATCATGAAACCAGAAGGTAAGAATGAGAAACTTTAGTCTAAAACACTTCAAGCTCCTTAAGCAGTAGAAGCCTAGTCCACAGAATGTGCAAAATGTGTTTGAGGAAATACAGGAGCACAGACCCAAGTAACAGCTGAACTATGGGCCTTCCACTTTGCAGAAGTGATCAGGAACATGAACCTAGTAGCAGCAGATCGTTTTCTGTGATAAATATTGATCACTTTTTAATTACAAGATAAATAGTCAAGAAGGTTTCCTCAACGTAGTCTTAAACATGAAAATTAAGCTTTAAATTAAATAGCTGCAGTTGCAAAATGGAAAAATCAGGCTTCAGGCTGTCTCTTCAAATGCACTTTTTACTCCACTGCACTGTCAGCTAAAATTTCTGCATTCTTAGGCCAAGTTCTTAGTGCACAGCACTAGCTCTGCTATTTTCTTCTGCAGCTCCACGCAAAAGTTTGTGGTTCTACTTAAATCCATGCAAAGTGAAGTTGGCTGTGATGATTCTGACGGTTTGACTGTGGATGGCTGTGAGTTGTTAGTTCAGGAACTGTGGAAGAGTTTCCCTTGAGTGCCCTGCTGATGGCTGGACTTGGGTGTTGCAGCTGGGTCTGCAGCTGCTCATTTGGATACATTGATGCTGCTGACTTTGGGCCAGTTTTCATGGTTTTTTAAATTAGTATTTGAAAAATACTTCAATCAGTGCTACACTTCTCAGCATGCCAGTTTTGAGCTGATGATTCCTTACACCTCTGCGTATGTTTTTTTCATGAATGAATGTGCAAATATCAATAAAAAGAAGTGCAGTAGAAAATAGTTTTTCTTCCTCTCCTTCTTAAAAATGTTGAGTTTTCAGTAACTGAACCAAATGCTGGCTAGGTCCACAGTTACCATTAGAAATATAATAGCTATTAATCTTTTGGACCTCTTACTCTCCTATTTGCCCAATTGGCATTGAGTACTTGTCCAAAAAATGCTTTGTTGCAGCTGGAAGGCTTCGTTGTGATCTTCTTATTAGCTATGTAATAGATTACAGCTATGCAAAATAAAGGCTGTCAGCAAAGGGAGAACTAGGGAGGAGGTGGAGGGAGCATTGAAATTGCTTGGTTTAATATTATTTTAGCTGTTCTTTCTTCTGTAGCTTCATCAGCTCAGAGGATGCTCTGAGACTTAACTTGTAATTATTGTAGCCTAGACATGCTACTTTAAAAATGCATTGTCTAGTTTGTGTGCACCTATGCAGCATAAGTATCACTGCTAATGCTCCTAGGGATGTGGTTTGAAGAGCTAAACACTTTTACCTACTTTGTGTTTTTTTCTCCCATAATGCTGGGAGTATGAGTCTGGGTTGAAATTAAATTACTGTCACCTGCTGTGGACTGCTGTGGGTGGTACTTGGGAAAGCAAACAGTGTAAATACTGGCATTAGCACAAGGCCAAGGCTTGACCATATTTTCCAGAGAAAGTACAAAGAAGAAAGAATGACCCATTTCCAGTTTTGGATAGATTGTTTTTTTAAAGAGACTCTTTTTCGAGGAAGGTTGGTATCACAGATCCCTTGCAACATTTTGCTGAGGAGAAAGAGGGAACCAGTGGCCTGTTTGTCAACTTTTGGTCATTTGTTGATATTTTGTATTCCAGACAGAAACCTCGAATGTGGTGTGAGAACAGGAAGGAGGTGAAAGGAAGAACCAAGCTTGATAAATTATTACAGAGTATACTTCACTGTATTTTGACTGCTAAGATCCTTGTGTTAAAGTTGGGGGTGTCTTTTGCAGGGCCAGGAGTCGAATTTGATGGTTTTTGTGGGACCCTTGTAGAATGTGAGACTCTATGATTCTGTATCTACCTGCCTTGTGAAGCAAGGACATAGAATTGGTTCTCAGCTTAGGTCTGTATTGCACAAAGAGCCCGTGTTTTTGAGAATTTTTGAAAAGTGCTTTGCTGCCTTGCATCTGACAGAGAAGTTCCCATTTGCTTTGATGCTTTGTCAGATTGCCTTTTTTAAAGAACAGTCAGTATGATATTTGGGCACTTACAGACAGTGTTGGGCTTACAGTGTTGTGATGAATAGAATAATAATTTTCAAAGCTTGAACTTTGGCTTTTTGCTTGGATGCATAAACCATTGGATGAGTGTTTCATTGTTTGAATTGTGGTGTATATAACTGGCCTAAGACTCCAACCAGCTTTCCTTCAAACATGTGAGTAAAAGTGTGCTGAACTGATGAGAAATGGTCATTCCTGTGTTAGGGAAAAAACTGCAGGACAACATGCAATTATTTTGTGCCAATTTGTATCTATTAGTGAGTAGGACCAAAAGCACAACACACGTTCATCTACAATTAAAACTAGCCAGCACCATTTGAAGTAAATGTGGATACTGCTTTTACTTTAACAGCATCAGTAAAGCTTTCTTTTTCTTTTCCTTTAGGTTCCTGATTGTTACAGAACATTTGCTGAAATGTCCAGAGCTGGTAAAAGCCCTTTATGCCAAACTGAGCAATCAAGAAAGGTAACCCCAAAACCAATGCGGCTTTTAGTATTTAGCATTCCATATAGAGTATCCTGTTCACATGATTGAAAAACTGTGTGGTTTCATAGTTGGCACAAAATCTCTAAATACATGTTTCTATGTCAGTAATGGTTTAAAATTGGTTGGTTAACATTACAGCTTAGCCACAACTGGCAGTGATTTATGTAGGGTTGCAGAATCCAGGTTGGCGCCATTACTCGGTAAAGAAATACTTCGCACACAAAAAAGGACAGGATTTCATGCCTGGGTCTTGATTTCATAAGAGCACCACACCCTGCAGAGTTTTACAGCTCGATTAGAAATGTCCTCAGCTCTTCATACTTCTGTTGTTATGTCAAGAAATTAAGAGGAAGTCTTTAAGAAAGATGGAAGTGTGTCTCATACTGGTTAGCAGAACCTGCAAAACATAGATGAGCAGATGCCTGTGATTACTTAATCTATTTCCACTGTTGAAAAGCTTCAACAAACCAGCAAGAAGAAGCATTGATAGTTGTCCTTCAAGTGATTGAGTAAATATGTGCTGAATTGTTGGGAAATGGCCACTGCTATAATGGAAAGATGCTCATTACTTTAATAGAGAATTGAGGAAGATTTAAAAAGATATTTTGTTAAGATGGTCAAATTTGGGAAACACTGCTAGAATTCTACAGCTCCTCCAACTGCTTGAAGATTTTGTGGTTTCATTTATGTGTTTAATGTGCCTATGTTGTTCCGAATCCACCCAGGGAAGCTGTGAGTTCCTCTTCAGTTTTTGCAGGTGAAAGACAAAGCACTAAATTAAACAATGCCTTTGCATTTTTTTCTGGTTTGTGTTGTTTCCAGTGTTACCACAGATGAGGGTTCAGGCACTGATTGGAGATTATAAGAAAACTGAAAGGATATCAGACAAAGAAAGAATATACAATCAGTTTGAACTGTAAATAAAGTATTGTTATTGTGTAGGGATGGGATGGGAATGGTAAGGAGGGAAATACTGTTTTTCTCCATAATTCAGGATGACCAAGTGGGAGTAGATCTGAGCTGTGTGCTTAATGAACCAGGAGGTAGGTGCTGTGTAACTGTTTTAAGTGAATGAGCAAAATTGATTTCTTTTGGGGAATGTCATGAATGGCAGTTTGCATGTGTTCATAATGCCTTTAAGGATAGCCAGGGCTGGTGTTCAGCTGTACTTAAAGCAGTAGGAGTAACCAGGTTCTAAAAAAGTCTCAGCACACTACGGATGGTCATTGGATTCTTCACCTCAAAGAGTTTTGCTGTAGGCATGACATAGATGATCACAGGTGGCATCACTAGTTTGAGTGTATCTGCTGAATTTATTATCAATCTCAAGAGTTCTGCCAGTCAATTCCATTAAGTTTTTCAAAGACACAGTCACAGTACAGTGTGTTAGGAGTTGGACACTGCCTAATTTACTGACAAACATATGGAAGTGCTGTAGAAATAATCTTTTGGCATCCGAGCTATGGAAGAATACCCTGCCTTGCCATCTTCCTAGGTAGAGTTAGCATATTTAAGAATGCATTCTTTTGAGATACATGAAGAGACAAATCCAATTCAGATAAAAACATTTTGACTGTCAGGTACTGGAGAAAAAAGTAGCCATAAACCCCAAAGCATAGGGAATTCATTGTTTCAAAATGAGACGAGGTGTCTCGTAGCATTGTCGTGCTGGGTGTCCAGTGAGGCTGACCAAGTCCTGTAAATGAGGAATGGGCAGATGTGGTATTGAGCTGTCTAGGGAAGGCAGCTGGAGCTTGTGAATACATGGTAGCCCTCAGTTCCAGTATCCTCTGTCATGCACATTAAATACAGGTGGCTTAAATGCATTTGCTGAAATGAAATTAGCTGTGCTGACGAGGTTTGTACTGATGCCCATTGGTGGTGACTCCCAAAGCTGGCATTGCCTGGGGTGCCCAGAGTGTACAGAGTGGCTATGTAACTGCAGTTATTTGCACTATTCACAGTATTTGCCCTATTCAGAGTATTTCCTGCAGTTGAAATCCAGTGCATTTGTGTTACAGTGGCCATGTGCCTGCCTCAAAGCAGTTCTTGCACAAGTGGATCGATCAGGAATTTGAATTTCCAATTAAAATTGAATTCCTGACTTCTAGACGACTTTCTCTTTCATTTCGTATCATATTTAGTATGTTGCAGGTCTGGGTGTGCAAATGACCTGAAATAAATCCTGTGTTAATGTGATCAGGTTTTTAGTGTTATTCTGGCCTGGAGAAGTGCATGGTGCTGTGACAATGCCTGCTGGTTCTCTGGAAGGGAATATTGTAGAAGGATATGACCACTGAGCTAAAAGAGTGTAGGTTCTTGAATTCTTTGCCAGATTTGAGATTTTCCTGCATGTGTCTGCAGGTATTTGGCAGAAGTATTTAGAAAAAGCCTGGTTTGTGTTCATCCAAGTTAGCCTTGAGCGTGGACACTGTAAGTTCATGCCTTGCTTGTCTTAACTACATTATAAAATCTTCAAAAGTGAGCACATCTGTTGTTGTCTCTGCTAAGAAGGGGTTTTGCTTTAATTAACAGCATGAAAAAGTGCAGCTGAATAGCTTCAGGTGTTTTTAAGATGCTCAAGTATTTGCATCTCTAGATTTGATTTTAGTGTTGTCAGGTGAAGTGTCCTGAGTGAAGGATGCAGCCATTGATGGAATTGCCTGCCAGGAAATGGGCACTCAAGTCCTGTAAGCAGCATCACTTCTTGCTGATGCTCAGCTGCAGAGCTGCCACTCTCAGTGCTTGGGATGGTTCTGTTCCTGGCAATGCTCACAGACATAAAGTAGCTGAAGGCAGCACTGAACTACAGTTGCTTACAAATTTACTCAGTTGTCATTGAATATGATGCTTGCAAGTATCATTTGAAGATGAAAGAAGTGAAGGTTTTGAGGAAAGGCCTAATTTGTCTCGTGGAACCATTGGTGTCAGGGAAGTCTTTCAGGGAGGAGAAGTCTAAGTTACAGAGGAAGAATGCCCCAAGTGTCTGGCCCTTGCTAAGAGGTTACAAACAAAACACATTTGATGCAAACATTGTTTGATGCTAAGAAAATCAATAAAATTTTACACTGCTAGTTTTAGGCTTAGTGAGCCAGCCTTTTATTGTGTAGTAATGAGTTTCCAGATTTAAATTGCACTTGAATTCTGTGGTTTATTTGCAGGCTATAGAAGACAGAAGTTTGTTTTACTGATGGCTGCAAATACCTTACAGTGGCTGTTCTAAGTTTATGCCAATTTAGTCAGCTTCAGGAAGAACTGATTTAAATTTGGCTAGGGGAAAAAAAACTGCAAGAGATTGACAAAGGGTTTTCCTCAGTGGTGCCTAAAGAAAAGGGAGATGGCATGGCATGATTATTTCCAAACAGAAGTATAATTGTAAATATAATACACAGAATTAGATTTGAGATACTGAACTGAGTGTTACAAAAACTGGTACTACAAGTTGTCATATATGTTGTATTTAGCTGCAGGCAAACATGTAGGAAGAAATGCTGTCATTTGAATGGCTCAACAGTTGTGAGATCATTTAAAAGAAATGGGCAAATTGCATTTTGTGGAAGAGCTAACTTGGAAAAATTAGGGTGAGTCTTGAAAGAAACAATAGAAAAAAGGAATGTAAGGGAACTTGCACCAGAACAAAGCACATCGCTCTCAGGAAACTGTTGACTAAATGGCAAGACTTGCTTGAAATTCAGGGCAAGGTAGGCATGTCCTGAATGGCTGTGCCTGGAAAAAAACTCAGGAAAACAGTTTGACTTGAATGCCTAAAGAGACCAGAAAACTTCAAAAGAACTTACATTCAGGTGGTTTAACGAAGGACTGCAGTTGTTGAAAAAGACATCAATTCATATTGCAAGGGGAAGAGTAGTGCAAAACAATTTCCCTGTTGGCAACCATTTAGTCTATTTAATGGGGTTTATGGAAGTGTGGTGACTCTTCAGATGGTTTACAAAAGGGTTGCTTGTCAGTTTTAAACATTTATTGTTTGGATTATTGGTGCATGAAGCACTGACTAGAATCCTGTCAAGCAGAAGATAGTATTTGTTTTGAATTTGCATGGCCTGCTTCTGGTAGTGGGGGAATTTCAGGGGTGGCTTCTCTGAGAAACTGCTGGGAACTTCCTCCATGTCTAGCAGAGCCAGTCCCTGGCAGCTCCAAAGTTGGACATGTCACTGGTCAAGGCTGGGCCAATTAGAAATGGTGGTAACACCTCTGTGGCAACATGTTTCAGAAAAAATTAAAAAAAGAAGTTTTTGCACAGCTGTAATTGCAGCCAGAGAAGAGCAGAGTGAGAATATGTGAGAGGAACAACTCTGCAGGCACCAAGGTCAGTGAGGAAGGAGGGGCAGGAGCTGTTCCAGGCATTGGAGCTGGGATTCCTCTACAGCCTGTGGTGAGACCATGGTGAGGCAGCTGTGCCCCTGCAGCCCCTGGGGATCCATGGGGATGCAGAGATCCACCCACAGCCCCTGGGGATCCATGGGGATGCAGAGATCCCCCCACAGCCCCTGGGGATCCATGGGGATGCAGAGATCCACCCACAGCCCCTGGGGATCCATGGGGATGCAGAGATCCCCCCACAGCCCCTGGGGATCCATGGGGATGCAGAGATCCACCCACAGCCCCTGGAGGAGACCCCTGCCAGAGCAGGGGGATGCCTGAGAGTGGCTGTGACCCCGTGGGAGGTTTGTGGAAGGAGGAGCCCAGACTGGAGCAGCCTGTCCCTGAAGGACTGTGCCCATGGTGGGGTGACCCAGGCTGCAGCAGTTTGATGGGCACTTTAACCCATGGGATGGATCCCAGTGCAGCAGTCTGCAGGGATCTGTTGCTGTGAGATGGACTCACCTTGGAGAAGCTCATGGAGAGCTGTCTCCTGTGGGAGGGACCCCCTGGTGCAGCAGGGGAACGACTCCTTTCCCTGGGTAGCAGGAGAAACAGTGGGTGATGAAGTGACCATAACCCCCATTCCCTGTCTCCCTTCACCACTGGGGCAGGAGACAGAGCTGGGAAGGAGGGGGGTGGGAGGAAGGTGTTTTTATGGTTTTATTTTACTTCTCATTATTCCACTCTGATTTTGTTAGTAATTCATTTAAGTTATATCTCTAATTTCAAGCCTGTTTTGCCCATGACACTATTTGATGAGTGATCTCTCATGGCCCTTATCTAAACCCATGAACCCTTTGTGAAGTTCTGTCTCCCCTGTCCAGCTAATGGGGGGAGAGGAGGGGAAGGAAGTGAGAGAGCAGCTTTGGTAGGTGCCTGGCATCTGGCCAGGGTCAACCCATTGCAGTACTGGAATAATTCCTCTGTTCATCAAGTCTGTGACCAGCCTCTGTTCTTAGCTGAGCATATGCTTGAAAGACTTTAAAACTGGTAAAAATTGACATGTCGAGTCTAGCCTTGTGTCAGTGGTGAATGACAGGTCTGTGGGTTTGGGTTTTGTATGGGATGCCAAATGGGAAAGCCTTTGGCCAGTGCAGGGAGTTGGGGAGCTGGACTCTGGCTGTTGGGAGATGGGCAGGGTGCACCCAGCTGTAACCTGCAGAACAAACAGAGCAGGAGGAGAGCCCCAGAGAGAGGCTGCTCCAGCCTCCTGTCCGGAGTCTGCCCTTTCCCAAATGTGCCGACAGAACTTGTGTGCTGCCATGTTGAAAAAGCTTTTTGTCCTCCTTCAGATAATAGTTTAATGCAGCTGTATTAATGACACTGAGAATTGAGTTTAGCAAGAACTAAGTAACTGTTTTGTGATTAATAGATATGGGTTTTTGGAGGTTAATAAAGCGGTGACCGAACTTTTTCCACAGAAAAGGACATTTCTCTTCCTCTTCTGACAACCTGCTTGGTAAATTTAAAAGAAAAAGCATTTGAACTATTCCATATGTTTAAATGTCAGCCCTTCCATCTGAATTTCAAATATTTTACTGAAAGAAAAGCCTGAGCTGGCTTATGAATTCATTCAATAAACAGTGTTCTTTCAGTTTGAGGGAATGACAGTGAGACTTCACCAGTCCCTGTGTGCTGGACTGGAGCAGAGACCTGTAGAGGGGCCTCTGCCATGTCCAAGTCCTACTTCCACAGAGTGCTTCCAGTTTGCCCTGACAACATGAAGGGACATTGGAAATAAAATTACATTAAAGCTGTTAAAAAACCCAACCCAAAGTAAATTTCACAGAGCAGCTTCATTGTGTATCTCGTTACTTGCCAGCTTAATACATTGAGTATCTCTGGCTGGGTGCATGGGTGATTAACTTGGATTTGCTTAGTCCATCTAGTAACAATTATAAAATGGCTGTAAAGAACAGAGTGTGCATATCAATTTTTATTTTCCCTGTTTGGGCTCAGAACTGTGGGGGAGAGTTAGTGAAGGACTGTGGGCAAGGCAAGGGCTGTGAAAACCTGTGTTTTTCAAACAGAAGCTGTCAAAGAGTCTGTGCTTATTTTGCTATGCTTAACAGCTTTTAAGAGCTGGTTTGCTGGAAATTTTAGATATAGGCAATATGCAATGTCAATAATGTTTTGTTAGAACATAAGAATTTATAAATTGAAATAGACTTGCGAAGAATTTTGACAGTCTGGCCTGATTGTATTAATTGAATGATGAATTAAGTTAATTCTGTGGAGAAAAAAACCCAGGAGACAGAAACTGGCTGTCAGTATTCATGAGGCTTGTTAGTTTTTAAAACTCCTCTCTGTTACTAGCATGATAATTGCTTTTTACCATTTTAACTACTGCTTATTCTACTGATAATTCTGTGTGGCTCTGTGAATCTGACTAACAAATTGTTTTCTGCCTCCAGAGTTACTTTGTTAGAGCTGATGATGGTGAAAGTAAGTGACCAGGACTCAGTTACCAGTGAGGAAATGAATGTGTTTGTGAGACATGCTGACTTCCTTGCAGTCTGCTTCCAAGAGAAATGTGGAGCTGTGCTCAAGTTAGCTGCTGCAGCAGATGTGGAAGATGAGGTATGACTGATAACCATTTGTGTACTAGAATTTGACTTGATAAATCCTCGTTGCCACTGTTGCCCAAGGGGACATACATGACAGTATCTTTTCCAGTTTATGTTGGGAAAGCAGTGGCAGAGCACACAGTGGAGTCTGTAGGACAGCAGCCAACCTTTGCTTTTAATTTGAGGATGGCAAAGGATATGGTACTTTGAAATAAGTCTACCCCGATGTTAAAAATTTCAAAATCTAAAAACTGTTCAAGTTGTCACATATTTGGATGTTTTATTATCTTACTAGGGATCACTTCTCTAATTTATTTGAGTTGTGAATTGTAGTTCATTCAAATTTAGAAGGGTGTGCAGTGACAGGACAAGGGGGACTGGCTTCACACTGACAGAGAGTAAAGATAGATGAGATGTTAGGAAGAAATTCTTCCCTGTGAGGGTGGCCAGGCCCTGACACAGGGTGCCCAGAGAAGCTCTGGCTGCCCCATCCCTTGCAGTGCCCAAGGCCAGACTGGACAGAGCTTGGAGTGATCTGGTCTAGTGGAAGGTGTCCCTGTCCCTGGCAGGGGGTGGGACAGGATGGGCTTTAAGGTCCCTTCCAACCCAGACTATGACCTGAAATGAGCTCAGCTGGTCAGAGCATGCTGCTGATAACACCAAGGTTGTGGGTTTGATCCCTGTATGGGCCATTCACCAAAGAGCTGGACTTGATTTCCCTTTGGCTCCTCTCAGCTCTGAATGTTTTGTGATTCTATGATGATCCTATGATTCAAATATGAACCAAAATAAAAATATTCTGTTCATAGCTGGGAAGCAGTAGTATACATGTAGTCAGAATGATTTTATTGTTAATACAAAATTAATGTGCAATAGTTTCACTTCTAGAAACTCTAGAGAAGAAGCATCATAATATATATATATTTATACTTTGATAATAAATTGTTTATTATCAAAGTATAAAAAGACATTTATCTTAAATGCTTTTATATTATAATGTTAAAAAGTGTTGCACTTGCTTGGTTGTTTTTTTTTTTTTTAATTTAAATAGGCACAAGAATTTTCTAAGTAGCTTGAGATGTGTTGTGAAAGAATACCATGAATCACTTTATGGTGAGGTGGTGGTTGGATGTGTTAAAAAACCAAAACACAAACCAGCAAGCTCACAATCTCTTCTTATCTGTCCAAGAAACACAGCCTCCCCCACTGCCCCAACTGTTTAGTCCAAGTTATGTCACATAACTTAATTGACTACTTCTGGAAAAGGTACTAACTTACTAACTTGGCAGTGAGAGGACACGCATTGAGACAATTCCATCTTCACTTTTTTTTGCCTGCCTGCCTTCCTTTTTTTTTTTTTTTTTTTTTTTTTAAATCCTTTGTGGTTACTTTCCAAACCACTTTCTGTGGTTTCACTTCATGGAAAAAAGCTATTTGTTTGCACCCACCATCATGAGGTCCCTGTCCAACCAGAAGGTGCTGGGACAGCAGTATTGTGAATATTACTGCATAACTTGCCCTGCTTGACACTGACTTCTTCTCTCCCATAAACAAGATGTATGATAAGTTGAGTATCAGTGTTTGGTGGGCAAATAGGGCTCACAGAAAATATAAGTACTAATAGGTGAATATGAATATGTGAGGGCAATATGTGTATACATATTGTATACAAATGGAGGGATATCTGTGTATACATTTGTTCACAACATATGCTTGCTGTGGGAAAATAGAAATGCCAATCTAACTTCATAAAACTTACTTTTCTTACAAGCAATTAGGAAGAATTGCACCAATTTCTCCTCATTTGTATAAGTATTTTTAGCTTTTGTGTAGCAGTTGTATTTAATAGCAAAAAAATGTGCAGGTAGAGTCTGTCATTAAAAATGCTTTAGGCAACATCTGTGATACTCAGCTTGGCTTTGCCTGGCCTTTTCTGTGGCCCACAAGCCACAGCTCAGGTTTTGTCTGTAGTAGTAAGCTGCCTTAGACTGTAGAACTCTGAGGCCACATTTGAAAACTTTTGGGAACAGTCCTTGGACTGGCCTGACTCCCAGAATGTTGTCTGGGTGTCCCATCCACTGTTTAATTTGTTATATGCAGACACTGCTTTGTTTCCTTAAGGAACATCAGGTCTTGTAGCTTGCATCTTAAACCCATGAGAAGCTAATCATATGCTTTTGCAGTGCTTAAACCAACGTTTAAAATAGCTTTTCCATTCGAAGCCTGACTTGAGCATCAGTTTGCTTGCACTAACTTTCAACCATACTTGCAAAATAAAACCCTTCCCTGGACTTAGTTCATCTCTTTATAAGGAACATATTTTCTGCGTCTCACTCTAAAAATGTTTGTTTTAAAAGTCTTCAATTATTTCCTTATTTACTTTTCAAATTATATCCATATCAAGATGTCTGTCAGAGTTCAAACTATTTTGGGTTTTGAACTTCAAAAGGAAGTATTTTCCATTGCTGCCTTTCTTTTGTACAGGTGGAGGACAAAAACACCCAATTTGGAAAGTCAGCAGCAGGGAAGGAACAGTTTTTTTGAACTTAGCAAGTTTTAAAAATACATGAAAATCTGGGAGTTCTTCTATAGTTTTTAAATAATCTGTTCCTCTCAAAAGCTGTAAAAAGCTGGTTACTGTCTCTGAAATACAGTTGTGGTGTTATTGCTTTGTAACAATGGCAAATGTATTTAGAGTCTGCCTTTGTGCTGATGAAAGCAGTTTATTGAGTAATTTAGGGCAAGACTTGCATTTTCCTACACCTGTATGAGTCAAAAAATGAAAATACAGCTTTAGGACCTAGACCTTATAGCAATTTGGGGTTTTCAAGGAGCAACAAATTAATGTAATTGTACTACTTAATTACTGAGCACTATTATTGATGATTTGAATAACGTTGTGTTGATTATATGGATCCAAAATATTATACTGTTGCTAAGTAAACTCTTTTTTCCTTTTTTTTTCTGCACCAGAAAAGGCAGGAATAGTTACTGTGACCAATGTCTGAGCCTTTTCATGGCTACTTGTAGTTTATGTAACATACCTGGAGTGGGATCATCTTGCAGCCACAGCCTGGCTCTTGAGCAATATGTGGTGTTCCAAATTCTGTCATTTGCTCTTAAGGTATTTTCTGTAAGTGCTGGATTGTCATTATTAGGAGGACCAATATATTCAGTGAGAAAAAATAGTTCTCTGGCTGAGTAAATAATATGCAAATTAAATTGTGTCTCCTACCTAACCAAAACGCTGCATCTCTGATCACAATTCTGTTTACCCAAGAATAATGTAAATTCTCGCAGCCAAAGTTTGTTTGACCACAGAACTTTACAGAATTCCTGTGGATAACAAATTGGTGTCTTGCAGGCGGTGTTTGTGTCTTTAAAGTGGAACGCTCCGACTGAATAAACTCAAAGAAAACATTTTTACAGAAATAATTTCTCAGCTAGTAATTTTCTGTTATTTCTGCTTTTGGAAGCTACTCTGTTTTTGTTAAAATTTTATCCCTTATGGCTCTGTTTTGGTTTCCCCATGATTTTTCAGGCAGATATAACACTAACCGTAGAAAAGACATTATTGCAATCTAATACGTTATTGTTATTTTAGAAAGTTGCCCTAATTTTATATAGATTTATTCTTGGCAGTTTGGAAGACCTGCACAGAACCTGAGGAGCTGAGAGTTCCTGTCCCCTGTTTACATTTCTGGGTTTATGTTTTTATGATAGGCTTCATGAGCCATTTTCAGAAATGCAGTTTTCATTCCAGGAAGCACTGGTGACAATTCGTCTTCTCGATGTTCTTTGTGAAATGACCTCAAACAATAGCCAGCTGGAACATCTGCAGGCATTCCCTGGTTTGCTTGAAACAGCTGTAGGTGAGTGAACAGCCACAAGGCTTAACTGTTGCTGCTCTGTGAGTGAAAACATGTTTTTCACGACTGGCAGTAATTATAATTCTGACCTTTGAATAAGATAAATAAATAGGAGATGGAGTTAATCTGCATTTTCAAATATTTGATTTGTTCCTGGAAATTTTCTGCTTCTCCACTTTCTGTGTTGGCCTGTGTTGCCCAACAGAGCCTTGATTCAAGTATCAGCAGTGCTCATTTCTTAAGGGAAGTGCTGCAGGGGACAGCTGCTTCCTATGTTCTTCCACTGGCTGAGTGGTGTGGAAGAGTTTCTTCAAGAAGTAGGAAAAGGACTTTTCCTCCATGTGCCTGTTCCCTTCTGTTTCCCAAATTTCTGAAATTTAAGTGCAGTTTGAATGTTACTAACCAAATCCAGTAGCTTTGAAAAGCTTCAGTTTTAAAGAAGCTAAGAAACAACAAGGAGAGGACTGTACACAAAGAAAATTATGCCAAAATTTTCCAGATATGCTCAAGGGAGGAAGGAGGGATGATACATACCATGACTTGTGGGGTTTTTTTACATCTTAGCACTTTGAGACTGAAGTATGCTACCATTTTGTGAGAAAATTGTAAAAGTTTGTGTATTTTTAAGTCAAATAGGAAAAATTAAAAAATAAAAGGGTAAAACAGCTGTTAGCGGTGACTCTTCAGAGATGTTTGGAGGGTCCTTACTATAAAAAAGCCCAAACAAATAAATAAAAAAAAACAAATAAAGAAAATACCCCCAGCAACAACAAAAGAAAAACTTAAAAAGCAGCCAAACCTCTGTTTTTGGTGACGGGTTCTTAGATTTGTGGCTTACAGTCAGATTACTAACAACAGGATTTATTTTGTGCATGTGTGTGTGTGTTAAGGAAACTTAGAGTTGACCAGAGGGATGGAGCAGCTCTGCTATGAGGAGAGGCTGAGACAGTTGGGGTTATTGGGGAAAAGAGAAGCTTCAGAGAGACCTAACTGTGGCCTTCCAGTACCTGAAGGGAGCCTATGGGAGAGATGGAGGGATGCTGTTGACAAGGGCCTGTTGTGACAGAACAAGGGGAATGGCTTCAAGCTGCTAGAGAGTAGGGTTAGATTGTGAGGGTGGTGAGGCCCTGGCCCAGATGAGCTGGAAGTGCCCAAGGCCAGGCTGGATGGGGCTTGGAGCAACCTGGGATAGTGGCAGGTGTCCCTGCCCATGGCAGATAAGGTGATCTTTAAAGTCCTTTCTAACCCAAAAGGTGATCTTTAAAGTCCTTTCTAACCTAAACTGTTCTGGAATTCTGTGTACTTGAAGTTTTTTGTCGTGCTACAGTGCCAGGAACAGGCTGAAAAGGAGAGAAAAAAAGTGATTCTGTGGTTAGCATGTATTGCTGTGACAAATTCAGACTACAGGAAGTTTTCTAAAAATCTTTGTTTTAGCAATGTATTTATGGTGCCAGAATTCTCAACAGCCTACAAATTCTGATTCCTGAGGTGGAGATCCAATAGCAGCAGCTTTCAGCCTTCATGTGTGAAGTATGTAAGGGTGTAAAAAGTACACAAAAATGCCTTCTAGCATTGGGCTGGTCTTTTGTGGTTGGTTATATCACCAAATCACACAATGAGGTAAACTTTCAAAGTTCTTGGATGTGATGTTGAATATCAGAAATTATGTTGCTTAGCATTGAACGCGACAATTAATAATAAAGCTCTGTGCCAAGTGAGACTAATTTTCTCATGGTAATGTATTAAAATGTTTTCTCTAGATACCCTGAGATTAACTCACCTTGCTGGGAAACAGGCTGTCAATGTTTTCACTGCCACACATGCTGTGACAGGACAGGAAGAAATTTCACATCCAGCTGTGGGTTTCAAATCTCATCTCATCCGTTTGATTGGAAATCTGTGTTACAAGAATAAGGAAAACCAAGACAAGGTGAGCTTATACATTTTTCTGGCAGAACTCTGATGTGTAAACAGATACCTGACTATTAAGGTAACTGAAATACGTTGTTGGTCTAGAAATTGATTTGTATACTGTAGAATTGATTGTGTAAACAAGGCTTTTTTTTTTAGCATCTATGAATTACTATCACAATTATGCTGATTTTTTAATAACTATGTAATATTTGCCTACCTACCTTTTGTTTCAGCCCTGTAGAATGTGAGCCAGTGCCTAATTCTTTTGTGGTTTTCATTTTTGCACTGTCTTTGAAAAGTCTCAGACTAAATTTCTACTTCCCTTTGAAGGGAAATGGATGTGAATTGTTGCATTAACTTAATTTTAAATCATTGGATTAGTCTAATGCTTTTTCTCCCTTTTCATGTCACTTTAAAAATGCAGGTCTGCCTTCATCAAATCTCTTGAAACCCTTTGTCCTATAATCCTATAAAGAAAATCAGTTTTATTTCCACAATAGGGAAAAAGAGGAAACAGCAGCAAGCTTTAAATATTAAACTTAGTTTTTTTTTTTTAGTGATAAAAGATATGTCTTTCCTCCAGGATTTGTTAGACTATCTAAGTTCCAGCAAGAAAAACACTTCAAAAATGTCTTTGTCTGACAAATTCTAGTATTATGATCCTCTGGATGGGTAGTATGGGAATGACCTTCCACTTCCCCATTCATATTAGTAGTATGTAATCAAAGTTTTTAATATGTGTGAAAAATACCATTAATACTATTAATCACTCTTGCTTAGCTGTGTCTCTGACTCATTACTATGTAATATGTGTGGAAGTGAAATACATTTTTGTGGAATACCTAATGATAGTGGAAGGGAGGGGGTGGTTTCATTTTGAAAGGATTGATTTACAGCTTATTGTCCTTTTTGCTGGGATTTTCAAAGGCCCCTGGAGCAATTAAGCATGCAGGCTTAATGTGTTCAATGGAAGTTGGGTATTAAATTGCTATAGACTGCCTGAAAATATTACTGTCATATGTTGTCTTAAAAATTATTTAGATTCTGGTGTGTGATATCATGGTACTTTTATTTAAGTGCCATTGTAATGAAATGTAAAGAAATGCCAACTGTATCGTATCCCATCTGCACCTTCAGTTTATTTATTATATTAAAATCAGTTCAAATGCATGCACTTGCCATTTGTAAGGCAGTTTTCATACATAAACACGTGCTTGTGAGGGCAGGACAAGCAGCTGCTATCATTGCACAGATAAGAAGAGTTTTGAGGTAAGAATTAGTTGCTCAAAGTGGTGCATGGCTCAGACCTAGAACTGGGTTCCCACCTCTCTTCAGACTTGTATCCCACAACATAGGTCTGATTTTGTATCTGTTATTTGGTTTACACAGAGTCTGCTATCTGTATTCAATCAAAAGCAAAGTAAAAAGGGTAGATTGTGGGAAAAACAATTTATGTAACAAGCCAAGTGACCAGTGCGTGTGAGAGACCTTGGGCTTTACCAGTGGCCCTTGCTCTCCTGGGACTTACACTGGGAACTGTAGGCATGGGCTGGGGAAGCTGCTTCCTCTCAGGACAGCCTGGATGGGTGCCTTGCCAGGAGAGGGCTGCATGGCAGGAAAAGCCTGGAAATAGCCTGACCAAAGGCTCTCCAACAGCATTCCTAGAATTTAGGCTCTTGAATGAGCTGAGGTTTTCCTACTGGTGTTCTCTAATATTTATCCATTATTTCTGGTCCCAGTAAAGCTCTTTCCCCAGTAATAATGCTAATGAATTAGTAAATGGAGTAATAGCACACTGCTAATAATATATAATAAAAAATATTGTCCCTATATTTATAATAGGGGCTACGTATATGGGGGAGAATATATCATTGGAGAAGAGAAGGTTGTGTGGAGATCTCATAGCAGCCTACAGGGAAGTCAGGGAGGAGCTCTTTTATCAGGAACCATATCGGGGAAAGGTCAAGGGGGAATGGCTTCAACCTGACAGCAAGTAGGTTTAGATGAGAAATTAGGAAGAAATTCTTGGCTGTGAGGATGGTGAGGCCCTGACACACGTTGCCCAGAGAAGGTATGAATTCTCCATCCCTAAAAGTGTCCAAGGCCAGACTGGGTGGGGCTTGGGGCAACCTGGTCTAGTGGAAGCTGTCCCTGCCCATGGCAGGGGGCTTGGAACATCATTGTCATCACAAGGTCTATTCCATCCCAGGCAACTCTATGACTTTATTCTATGAATATCTAATATAACCTTGGTGCTTGATGTTGGTTTGCCTGACTTCTTCTGGAAACAAAAGCAGCCCCCAAAGACCTGGGATTTGAATAGTGACTTGGGCCATGCTCACTGTGGAACAGAGTTGGATCACTGCATCCAGGAGCTCTTTCCTGAGTCCAGTCAGGCTATGTGCCCTCCTGGGTGTGGTTCCTGTGGTGTGTGTCTCCAAGTTCAGTGGGGCAGGTCGATTGCACAAGGTGTTGGTAACAGAGCTGAAGCTGCAGACTGCCCAGAGAGACATGATAACCACTCTGCAAAGGCTGCTTTTCCACCTCTCTGCTCATGGTCTCCACCTGCTGTAACAACTGTAATTGCAGGGGGTTGGTGCACTGGTTTGTTGGCAGTGGGGAAAAAACCTGTAATGCTTTGGAACAGAGAGATACCCTACTAGTGCTTTATTGCTTCACTTTCTGTTTGAAATCAGTCTTTGCTTTTAGGATGCATTCTTTAGCTTGTACTCTGTTAGCATGAGGAATGCATTCTACATCCTTTCTTCCTCATAGTTTAGTTCCACTCTTGTGATGGTTCTGAAGATTCAGGGGAGTGGGCAGACCTGTAAGCAGCTGCTGGGCCTTGCCAGGCTTGCTGCCCACTTGCATGTTTTGCAAGGCTGGATGGGTTGGTGTTCCTAAGATAAAACATTCCCTTTGGACTGACCCATGTTGGGACCCTTCATGTCCTGAGCTGCACTAGCTCTTGAAGAAGAGAAAACAAGAAATACAAATGCTGTGTTTGGGACACCAAGGGGTGAGCTCCTTCCCTGTTGGACCTGCCAAGAGCCTGCAACGGATGTGCAGTTCCATTCTTTTTTCCTTCTGTGTAGGGGGAAGAGCTGTCAAGAGTTACTGTCATACACGTGGGGCAGTCCTCTAGCTTGTGCTGTGTTATGTCTCCTTCACAAAGAAGCAATGTATGTTTTTTATTAAACACACTGGAAGGAAGGAGGTGGGTTCTCAGGCTGAGCAGGGGGTGGAGGTTTTGGTAGGTGATGAATGAAGCTATCAGATGGAAAAAGGGACAGTTCTTTCATACTCACATTACCTTGTTAGATTTTCCTTCTAAACACCTCGCTTTTATCATCCAGACAGAATTGATAATTGTTTCTTGGGGGAAGGTTTTAGACACTTATTTTCCACTCTCATTTTCAGAGGTATGACATTATGGATTCATTCACCTCATTCTGCTGCTTTGGTATAGAACTGTTTAATAAAGAGTAAAACTTAAAAAAGAAACCTAATGAACGAACCACAGAGGGTATAGTTCTTTATTGTAGAAATGAAACATATACCAAATAGGTCATAGCCGTTAATCTGCACCATTGTTTCTGTGTTCATTTATAAGAACCATATACATGGAAGGGAGATGACTGATTTCTGCCTTATTGTGACACCTAGCACTGCTCTGCACAACCTTATTTCCTGTCCCTAAAGCTGCCAATGACATTTTAGGTACTATGAATTCCAATGAACTCAATCATAGCATCCTAATCTTGGAATCTGTTTCTTGGGTAAAGTTGTTCTGTTGTTCATATAGGGGGAAAAATTAAATATGTAGGTGCCTTTGGTAGTGGCACCTTCTTACATGGTCGAGTCACTCTAATGAGATGAACAATTTATGAAGGATAATTTTTTTCATGTGCCTGTATTTATTTGAGGTGGCAGCAGTGCTTTCTCTAATGCTATAATACTGCTTTTTATCAATGCAGAGATGAAAAAGGGAAATCTTCTGGGAGAAAAGGGAAAAGAAAAAAGCTTCTACTGTTAAAATTAATCTTAATAAAAATAGCAAGTAAAACATCTGGATACTATTTAGATGTTTAAATTAACTTAGATTTATATATATATAAGCCAAATTGTTTTATATGAGACTGACTTCTTAATTTGAAGACTTGTCTGCCTGAAAATATGAACAAGACTTGACTTGTTTGGAATTCAGTTTTCAATTCCTTTTTTTCATGGGGGCAAGGTGTGCAACAAATCTCCTTAGTCAGCAAAAGGTGCCAATATCCATAGATCAAGCTGTGACCACCCAGCTCCTCAACTTCATCTTCTTGCTGTAGTGATTATAAAATAGAAAAACTCACGTTAAAGACACGGGCTTTGTTTTTTGCAGAATCACGTAATAGTTTGGGTTGCAAGGGACCTCAAAGACCATCTTGTTTCACCCCCTGCCAGAGCCAGGGACACCTTACACTATGCCAGGTTGCTCAGAGCCCCATCCAGCCTGGCCTTGGAGACTTCCAGGGATGGAGCAGCCACAGCTTCTCTGGGCACCCTGTGCCAGGGCCTCACCACCCTCACAGAGAAGAATGTCTTCCTAATACCTAATCTAAACTTAACCTCTTTCAGTCTGAAGCCATTCCTCCTTGATCTTTCACTAAACTTAAGTAATTTAGCAAATGGTTCTTTCTCACCTAAGGTTCTTAGAAAAACTCCATGAGCTTATCTGTTCTTCTTCTTCAGGATTAATGTAACTTTTTAAAAATAATTACATTACAATAATTACATAGGAGGATTTGAAATTACTTGCAGTGAAGATCATCCCACGTTTAACTGCATATGCTATTGAGAGGTGGTTGGGGGGAGAACTAAATCTCTTGGATTTCTCAAGTAGAAACTTGCATCATTGTGATTATTGTATTTCCCTAATGTTAAATAGAAGCTTAAAGTGGAAGAAAGATTCTTGGTTTACAGCTGAACAGAGGAGAGAGCCTTTTGGGCCTGGATGCTCTGAAGTGGAGCTCTTGCACACCTATCAAAAATTCTACATGGTTCCACTGGTTGGGTGGGGCTGTTCTCATGCAGCTCTCTGTGTGTTTTAATGCTTTGCTAGGTAAGGACAGAACATTCAGGGTGTTGCAGGGCTGAGCTCTGTAATTGGTAAGTTTTGTCTGGGTATAACACTGTGAAAGTCAGCAGGAAAGCTGAAAATGGACCTTCTGACAGAAGTTCTTTTAAAAGCTGGGGTTTTGCTGTGGAGATGGGGGCTCTACCTAACAGAAATACAGAAATACACCAGGTAGCAAAGTGTCTGTGGCTCAAGAGTGTCTTTCAGAGTATCTGTTGGGACATATAAGGGAACTGTCTGGTTCTGGTCCTGTTGTTATTATGTTGCTCTGTTGCAATCATGAATCCTTAATGAAGTGCTAAGATTTCCATCAGAGCATAGAGACTGGCAAACAAAAGAGAATCAAGCTCTCTTTTAAGGGGCAGGACAGTATGAGTAATAAAGGGTTGGTGTGAGGTTTTTGCCTTGAGGTCAGAGATGAATGCATAGTGTGCAGTATTGTTTGTAAAGCAATGGATTATTTTTGTAACAACGTGACTCATTCGTCCTTAGAGAATAATACAAAACTTTTTTTCTGTTGTGCTGCCCCTTTAGCAGCAACAAGTTAAGGTTCCCTTTTGCCCTGCTCCTATTCCCTCTTCTGCCCCTCCAATTGTTGACAGCTGATACAGTTGATCCATTGTGACTTGACAATTGGTTTGGCCAATTTCACTTGAAATCTTCATCATACAATGCATGGAAAATTAAAAAGAAAAACAAGCTGTCCCTGTATACATTTGCAAGCAGTCAGTACCAGCTTGCAGGTTTCCTGGCTTCCTTTTGACTCTGGATGTTGGTGGGGTTTTTTTGAACCTGATCATCACAGAGGTATAGCACAGGATTCTAGCCTTTTTAAAGGGAAAGCTTGGTACCTCAGTGTCAAACATCTGTTTCCAGACCTCTTTCAGCTCTTACCTGAGTGTTGAAACTGCATCTGTAGCATTTCTATTTAATGTGCTTGTTGAAGGTGTAAAATACTCATTTTCCTAGACAAAAATCTAAAAATAATGTAATTGACCTTTATATGGAAGAGTTCTCAAGAGAGTTTTGCAACTCTTTTCCTGGTCCAGCAGGCTGCATAGTGGTTATCATACCTGTGGTAACTACTTCAAACATGAATTAAGCTTGGTATTCACCAAAGGGTTTTGTGCTGCTGCTCTTTCCTTTCTTCAGCTTGGTTTCAAATGATTCTGTAAGGCATGGATTATTAAAATTCTAGCTGGTTGAGAAATATTTAGAGATGTTCAGAGATTTTTTTGTTGTTACCTGTATCATACTCAGGTATGTGTATGTGAAGAGCACCATATCAACTATAAACATTTCTTGCTGGTTTGCTTGGTGATAAAGAACTGAATTTGTTTGGAGTACACTATGTTAGAAAAACTTACTAAAATAACACCTTCTGATGTATTAAGTTAGATCAGAAGATCTAATGTGCCCTGTATTGCAGGAAGGGGGTTATCTGTGGTTCCTGGGGTTTGCCAGTGGTATAAATTGCTGGAAGCAGGAACCCCCTATGTGGAAGAACATCTGCCTTTCAGAATTCTCTTTCTCTGGCTCAGATCTGAGCTATTAATCAAAATTCTTCCCACTTTACTGGTATCAGATACAAGTGACATATTTTCCAGTACTACAAGAAGAGGTGTCATCAGTTTTCTATGTTGTTTTTCATTGTTCTAACCTCAACATGAACTGAACTTCCCCATCTTCTCTGAGCTGCCATCCTGCATACAGTCTCTTCATGGTATTTTGTTTATTGGGTTTGGGTTTTTTTTTTAAAGCTGCACCAGACTTCACAATGGGCTGATGTTACAATGCTGTGAGTGTTGAATGTGATCCTTTTTGATATACAGCTTTCTCCTCTTTCCACTTGAAAGAGGTTGTGCTTGCTATTTTAATTACCCTGAAAGGCACAGGAATCATTCATCTTTTAGTCTGTTTCCTGAGAAGTGACTAAATTGGTTACTGTGAGATATTAAAGTTTCTCAGCTTATATTTTTATGACAATCCTGAAGTTTATAGGAACCAGCAGAAAAAAAAAAAAAAAAAAAAAGAAAGGTTTGTTTGTTTTTTTAAAGTTAAGATTTGGCCATCACTGCTTATGATGTAGCTCAGTTCACAATTTGGAATAAAATAGTTTCATGGAGGAAATAATGAAGCCTGAACTGTGAAAGACTACATTTTGTGGTGAATTTACTGCAGTAACTTGGTTTTAGTGACACACTGTGCTGCATTCGGGGTGAGGAGAGCACCAAGGAGATTTTGTGTGTAAGGGGGTGGTGGAAGAACCCTTCCCAGTGATCAGCAAGCTGGATGTTAAGCATATGCCACTGTATCCTGATACTAACTTTCCCACCAAAATCAGAGAAGCACTGAGCTAGACAGGAGCTCACAATGTGCTCCCAGTTTCAGTTTCACCAAGGTGGGGTTCAGTTATTGACTCCCTCCCCTGTGACAGCCATTATCAGGTTCAGTAGAGATGTGATGCCATGCAGGCTTCAGCCCAGCTTTGCCTTGTCAAAAAGCAGCTGTCAACCTTCAGTTCTCTCTGCCTGTGTGCCTCTCAACCAGTCTGAATTCTCTTACCAACCCTGAAAATTCGAATCATAGACTAGAATCTCCTGAGGTAGAAGGGACCCACAAGTATCATCCAGTCCAACTCTTGGCCTTGCACAGGACACCCCAGCAATCCCACCCTGTGCCTGAGAGTGTTGTCCAAATGCTTCTGGAGCTCTGGCAACCTTGGAGCTGTGACTGGGGAGCCTTTTCAGTGTACATCCACCCTCTGGGGGAAAAATATTTTCCTAATATCCAACCTAAACCTCCTCTGACACAGCTCTACCCATTAATTAATTGTTTTCTAAAACTCCTGTTGAAGGCTGTGAGGCCATATCAGAGCACCTAGTCTTCAGATAGAGACCAAGCATTTGATTTTTTTAGGGTTTTTTTTTTTTTCCATTTCTGCTGTTTCCCTTCATGTCTTTCAGAGGAGCCAGAAAGTGTAGTGACAGTCGTCTGCAGATTTGAATTTCTGCCATTGGGTGATGCTGTTTGTTTTAAGCTGCAGCCCTGCAGGATTCTGCTTCTTGCTCTTCAGCATGGCAATGCCTGAGCCAAGCTTAGTCATGCCTGTGCCCGAAGGTTCCAAAGGACTGGTCTCATTTTAAAAAGGCAGGGGATGAGGTTGCACAAGTCCATTTGTTCTGCCCATTTAGCTCTTCTGCCCATTTAGCTCTTATTTGCAGAACTCCATTCAGTTATCTTTTCTGCTTGAAATGTGAGCTCTTCAAAGAGCCTCAATCCTGTAAGAGGGTTGCAATAATTTAAGTGATGATAACTTCTGCATGCTTCTGTCAACTAATTTAACCTGCCTGCTATCCTCAGCCAGTGATAGGAAGAAACATACTTAGCTTTTTATGTAAGCAGTGGTAAAACAGCTGATGGGAGAAGAACTTGCAGTCTTTAAGGAGATTTTAGAAGAGTATCTTTAGTTCTTGCATTGTTCAAGGACTTCATAAATATTCAGGATCTTCTGCCCATGTTATGAGAGAGAACAGATTTAATATTCCTTTTACAGTCTATTGATATCTTTAGTGTGCTAATTCACATTAACTGTGCTGTTTGAAAGCCTTCTGTTCTTTAACCAAAAAAGCTCAGTATTTCGATCAAGAAGTGACAAAGAATTGCCTCATTCATGAGTACTTAAATGTTTAAAATTGTGAGTCTCCAAGTTTGCCTCATAATTGCAGTCAATCAGATATGTTCAGATTGTTATGGCAGAAGTGGTTTGCTGGAAGGATTTCAAAGGGGCACTGACCAAAGATCTCCTAAAGACACTGGAAAAACAATTGGGTTTAAGTTCCTTGAATGGAGCATGGCCTGTGTTTAGATACTGCAGCAGTGGGAGCTAGATCAAAGTATGTCAAGTGATCTCTATGCTGAAAGTCAGAGCACCAAGAAGATACTGAATTAATCCTCTGCTGTTTTTGAAATGCAGAATGAGCTAGACTTACAAAAGCCAAGATGATGGCTTGATTGTATGTATTAAGACTTAGTTAATTAAAGACAGCTAGCAAGATTCTGTGTGAAATTCCTTCCATCTTGCCCCGAAGCATTTCCAGTGGGTAACACCACAAGACTGATTGCTTCCATCACATATGCTGACACTGAACTCTTCTCTAATGAAAGAGAATCCTGTGCCACCAGTGTGATTTTCCTTCTTTCTCGTGAGGGTGTCACTCAGTGGGGCAAGAGGAAGCTCTTACTGATAGTCATTGACTGTATATTCAGGTTTCCTTAGGCTTGGCCTGAGGGAGACTAAGGGAGCAGACAACAGGTTGGCACATCTGTTTATCCACCTTCCAGGACTGATAGAAGCTCTCATGAGCTCTGCTTGGAAAAAAGAAAGTGATAGTTATATGTGCAATATTTCAGTTGGCTTTAATATTTTACATCATGACAAATCTGACTGATATTTGAAGTGACATATTGAGTCTGGGCAGGTTGGACAGGGCTTGGAGCAATGTGGTCTAAGAGAAGGTGCCCTTTCCCATGGCAGGGAGTGGATTGAGATGAGCTTTCAAGTCCCTTCCAACCCAAACCATTCCATGATTTTATGATGAGGATTAGCTTCATTTTGTAAAGATAGAATTTTTTGTGTTCTTCTTAAACTAGAATAAGTATTGAACATAAGTGTATCTCCTCTCTGGTTCTGTGCATGTTTTAGCATTACAGTCAGCTTTGCTTTGACATTAATCTTACCTGTGACAGAATAAGAAGGATTTAGATTTTGGTCTAGCAATTACTGTTCTAAAGCACAATTATGGAGCTCAGTGGATTCATATTGAAGCTGACAACACATATTGAATTTTAATAAGGGGAAATTATAACATTTACCTTCAAATCAATTTTTTCCTGTCTTTTTAGAAAATGAGGGGTGCTACCCATGGAGCTCTTCAGGGCTTGAAATTTTCCATAGGACAGTTCCCATCTTCTCTAAAAATCTCTTCATCCTTGAGTCCAGCAAATGCATGATCGTGCATTTTGCTTCAGAAATATTGAAGGCCTTTATTTCAGCTAATAATAATGATAATAATGAAGCAGTGTTTTGTCTGCAAACAAAAATGCCAACAGTTCAGTGTAGTCATAAATTGGTAGGTTCCCTTTAACCTGCATCTAATTTCTGTTCCCTGTTACTTGAATGTCACTCCCTTGGTATTTTCCAGCCAGGTCTGTGTAGTTGTCTCAGCTCTGCCTGTTCCCCACAGCTCCAGGCACAAGCAGCAGAGGCAGTTGGAGAGGACACTAACTACTGCCAGTTCTTCTGGAACCTGCAATCCAAATGGAGTATTTGGTGGTTGGGAGTGTCACCTCTTAGTCCCAGCTCTTGAATTATACAGATTCACAAGCACCTTACCATTCAGTGAACTTTTAAAAAAGTGCTTTTAGAATTTGTAGCTGCTGAGGAAAAAAAAAAAAAAAAAAAAAGGCTTAGTTCCCCTACGATAGATCAACCTGGTGGCAGCTGATTGAGGTTCTGATTCAAGGCTTTTTCTCCTCTCACCTTCTGACCCACCATTACTGTCAACTTGTTCCTGCAGGCATTCCTATAAAAGTGCTCCTTTGAAAATCAACTTCAAATGAAAGTGTTTATTATTAAGCTCCTATAGAATTTTCTATTTAAAAATAGTAAAAAATAGTGACTCATAGTAAAAACAGTAGTAGTAGTAAAAATAGGAGTACTAGTAGTAAAAATAGTAAAAAATAGCTGTGTTATAGGATTCAAATTTTTTTGGAAAAGTTTCTAGTTTTTTTGATTGCATTAATTATTGTACTGATTTCATCTATGGAAATGTACCTTTAAGCTCTGTTCATATGAATTTTTTTTCTTGTTAATGGGCTTGCTAGGAAGAGTTGGCTGTGCTTGGGTAGGTTTCCTTTAGATAATTTTAATAACATGGTGTATATATACTTAATGTAGAGTAATGAAACGGTCTTGAAACAAGAACTCTTTCTGTTTTTCAGTTAAAATCTGCAGTCTTGACTTTACAGGCTGTCATTAAATTAATGATCTGTTGAAAGAAAAGAAGTAACTATAAATAAAGCAAAGCAGAATATTCAGAATTGTATAAACAATTGGCTTAGTGCTTGAGTGTGTATATACACACCTTGTTTTGTGCAATAATATTTTCAGATAAATTAACCCTATGAAAGGATACATTTATTATGGAGTTTTTAAAACAATCTGGGCAACACCTTTGCAAATTTGAAAACCTAGAATTTTGTTTGTCACAGATATAGGAGCTCAGCTAGAAATGGGGAATCTTACTTTCGTGGTACCTGCAGTTGTTATTACCAGACTACAAGACATTTAGAGACACAAATACTCAGAAATCCCTGTGGTAGTTGTAATTTAGGGGTAAATTAAGAAACTACTATGCAGTCTCCTTGTGTACAGCTTCATGTATCATCTCGCTCAGTAGCCTGAGGCGTTAGCAAGCTTTCAGCATGAAATTTAGTGCTAGAGCATGCATTCCTGAGTTATTGTCTATCATTCATACCACATATATGGCTTTTATAGACGTATAAATCACAACATCAGGAGTCTTGTTTTCTAGATGTAAAGCTGATCTTAATCTCAACAAGGTGGCTAAATTTATCTTAATGAGAGAATCTGATCCTGTGCAAAGGTTCTGCTTGGTGAATCATTAAAAGGAAATGTGTATTCCTAGAATTTCAGCTAAATGCAGAGAATAATTGTTCAGCTTCCTGTAAGTCTGGATTGTCAGCAGGCAGTGTCAATGGCACATGAGGGCTGGCCCAGTCCCTGGTGGGTACAGCAGGTGTCTGAGGGACCATTTCTAGCCTTGAGGGCAAGTTGCAGACTTTGGCATGGCTCACATGCACATCCCAGCCTTTTCCTCTTCCTCCCCTCAATCTTCCCCCACCAAAATCAAATCACAAAACTGCCTTTCTGTTCCTTGGGAAGAGCCCATGGCCTGCCATGTGTACTCAGCAGTTCCTGGGTGTTGCCCAGAGGAGTGGGTGTTGTCAGGGACCATCTGAAAAATGCAGCAAGGAGCAGCACCCACAGGGCAGTGCCAAATCCCAGCATCCCAGCTCTGTGTCTGCTCATGCACTCAGGAGCTCAGCTGAAATGAGCTGTATCAACCCAAGTTTATTGCAGCCTTCAGACTTCACTAGTGTATTGTTCTCTTCAGATGAGCTTGATTAATCTTGTTCTTCCTTCCACCCTACATTCTACACATCTCCTGTAATGGTTTTTGTATTTATTTTGATCACACTGGGAGGGATTAGACTTGGGTCCCATTGGCTTGGGCAGTGGAGATCTGCACCTCAAAACGTTCTATGTGGATAAACCTTTGGCAGATCATTGCTAGTTCATTTGCTCATTTCTTGAATCACCACAGGTGGTTTTGAAGCTGCAGTGTGCTCTGCTCCTCTATTAACCTCATGGCATTCTCTGGTTCCTAACCTATTCAGTAGTTTGTTTTCTTTGAAAACAGTTTTCAAAATAAGAACTGCTCCCAACCCACATGAGAGGTTTGTTAAGTCATGCATTTATCTGCTTGTCCAGGGTTCAGGCATTCAGAATCAGCAATGGCATTTTAGAATGCAGCTGGGCATTCTGAATGTCCTGTGAGGAGCTGCTGAGGGAGCTGGGGGGCTCAGCCTGGAGAAAAGGAGGCTCAGGGGGACCTTCTGGCTCTCCACAACTCCCTGACAGGAGGGGGCAGCCAGCTGGGGGTCAGGCTCTGCTCCCAGGGAACAAGGGACAGGACAAGAGGAAATGGCCTCACGGGGAGTTTCAGGTTGGACATCAGGAATAGTTTCTTCATGGAAAGACTGGGCAGGCATTGGAAGGGGCTGCCCAGGGGGGTGGTGGAGTCATCACCCCTGGAGGTGTTCAGTGACATGGCACTCAGTGCTCTGGTCGGGGTGACAGGGTGGGGGGATCAGTCACAGGTTGGATTTGATGATCTTGGAGGTCTTTTTCAATGTTAGTGATTCTATGAATCTGAGCTGTGTTATGGTGCAAATGGACCGTGTCATTTGATAACTGATCTCTTCAGTGGTCGTGGGGGTGCAGTGTAAGGTGCAAGGATTTATTCTACTTTTATTTATTGCTGTGGTTGTAGGTTACTGCTGAAAGGGGGAAAAAACTAAACTGTTCCACTACTGTAACCTAGAGTATCATTCGGCTTGTTTTCTGAATTCTTTTCTGGTTTGGCAGTTTGGGACTTTACAAAACTATAATGGAAAAGATAGGAAAACTTTATGCTGCCAGAATCACACTTTGTAAGAATTGTCAGTGGAAAAACTCTCTGTCAGTTACTTTTAACTGCAGTTACATCAGCGAAAGGGGTTGACAATGTCAAAATTAATGAGCCATCATAAAAAAGATCATCATTCAGATTTCTTTTGCAGTTAAAAATGAAACACCATTACTGACAAAATCCTGGAATCATGGAGGAATTAATCCTGAATGTATAAAAGGTGTGGAAAAGACCCCAAACCGTAGTAACCCCCCTTTTGCTCTGCAGTGTGAGAAACATGAAATGTTTCAATAATATGCACGCACACGGATTTCCCCCACTTCTTTCATTAAGCTGATCAGAGACACAGAATCCCAGAATGGTTTGGGTTGGAAGGGATTTTAAAACTTCTCTCATCCCACCCCCTGCCATGGGCAGGGACACCTTCCACTAGACCAGGGTTCTCCAAGCCCTGTCCAGCCTGGCCTTGTTAAAGAGTAACACTTGAATTCAGCTATACCAGTTTACAAACCTTAGGTTAATATTTTTCTCTTTAAAAAACAGAGAAGACTTCTTTGTCCTGCTCTTATGCAGTGATATTTTCCAGATTTATATTTGCATACAGTGCTGCTAGCCACTCTGTGAAAGGCTGGCAATCCAGAAGACCTTTGTTAATATATCTGTACTTCTCATTAAAGAAAGAGATTATAGAACACACAGCTGATGAGAAACCGAGTAATACTTGATTTTAAAAGAATAAATCAAATGTGGAAAATTACATTTGTGGAAATAATCACCTTTTTTTCCCAGGGTACCATCAAGTGAGAGCAGATGCATCGTATTAATGAATGTTAACTTGAATAAAACTTCTCATTGTATTTAATTTTTTTTTTCTGTTGAAAAGTACTTCTCTCATACCACAGTTTCCCTTGTTTTAATACTACCAAATCTTTTAAATACCTCACTGGAAGTCTTCTGTTTTCTTTGTTTCCTTTCAGCATATGAGAAATCATTTAGTCTGTCTGGGGTACTCTTATTTCAAGAGAGTGTCTTCTTCAGGCGAAGTTCTGACTGTTGCTCAGTAAAATTGTTGCTGAAGTAGTTTGTGACATTACTTCAATTATGCAGAAATAAATTCCATCTGAATCATAGAATAATTCTGAGTTGGAAGGGAAGCCACAAGGGTCATCAAGTTCATCTTCTGCATCTGGCAATTAAAGCTGAACCAAAAATTTACTCTGTTCATTTTATAATCACTTTATTCACAGTAATTTCCTGGTTTTGGTAGTGTTTACAATTTGTTTTACTTTGCAGTAGATGCTTTCTACAAAAACACAATACCAAAAAGAGGCATAAGAAATCCCAGCACCCTCAGTAGGTCTGTTATTGCTACCTGTGAAGTTAACGTGGTGGGTTGGAGTCACTCTTCCAGGAATATGGGCAGGAACTGATAGCTTAAACTCTGAGTGTGCAGAGTTTAAGAGGGAGGAATTAGAGGATCTTGCTGTTGGATCATATTTAAAAGAGGGTCTGTTCCTCATTAGGGAGTTAAGCTGAATACTTCAGCCTTCTCTTGCCATTCCTGAATGTCCCAGTGAAGTTGTTGGGGTTTATTCGTGCATTGAACAAGTAAAAATTGAACTGAATTTGCTTATAAAATGACACTAAGGAAGAAAGGGCTTTACAGGATGTATTTACACCAGGATTGATGTTTTGCGTGGGCTTATAAAATAAAAATATAGCTAATGAATTACTTTTGAAAAGTTAATGAAAGTGTAGTTGCTTTGCTTTTGTGTTTGAGAGGACATGCCATCAGTTCTATTTGGGATTAAGAATTCTTTGTGACTTGAAGGTATCATAAATACTGGGAAGAAGACATGAATCAGTCTCAGCAGAACAGTGTATGTCTAAAGCTTCTTCCAGCTCAAGAATTGATTTGCACTTGCATTGGCTTCCTTTAAACCATCCCCAGTAGCCTCTCCAGTAAAGTGAGATAACATCTGTTAGTCCTGACAGAACATGGTTTTTGTAATTTTGAGATTTGGGGTGGTGGGGTATTTTGGGGGTTTATTTTCCTTTCAAAAGGAGCATACTTCCATTATTTACATGTTTCTCGGAAAACATCACATTGCATATAAAATTAAGTGTGAGATTGGCATTGCTCAGTGTGATGTATTATTGGAGTATTTTGTGATGGGGTTGTATGGCTGGTTCAGGTTTAGTCTTCCTTGACTGGTCTGATTTAAAACACAAGCAGCAAACACCATTAAACTGTCTGCTCACTGTAGTAGCCAGCTGGGTCCTGCAGTCTCCCATTTACCATTCTTGCAGCATTCTAAAAAGGCATTTTACAGTCCTTTCCAGAAACACTTTGTTTTACTGTGCTTTAACCTAGTGAAAAATATAATTATCATCAAGGATAGTTTTGTACTTAACATGTAACAGAGTATACATCCTTAACACATGTACTAGAAAATTAACGGTCTGTGTTTTGACCCATCAGTAAAATCTTGGAAGCTCTACATACAAGGGAATGTGGAAGCAGAGAATTGTGAATGCCTTTAATAAATGTCTCTGTGCAATTTCCAATCTTCTAACTTACTAACTTCCTCCTTTTCTTCTTTTCTCATCCCCCCTCCTTGGCTGTGAAGGTTGGGGTGATATACTCAGTAACTTATTCTTTACAGCTCCTTAAAAAAAGTTTAGGAGTACTAAACTCACTTCACAATTACAATAGGAAACTCTGAGGCATTGCAGGAAACTGCCATCACTTTGCTTTTAGTCTTGAGTCTTTCAGTGCACTCTTCTGTGTGCTGAATTCAGCTGCAGAATTTAACCATGAAACATAGAAATCACTGGCATAAATCATTGCATCTTTTGAAATCATCTTACATTTTTTCACAAACTATTTCATCATATGAGCGTATGCTGCAGATGGAATTATGTGTCTGACTTAGATTTTTTAATTTTTTAAAAAGTTCTCGTTTCCAAGTGAAGCAAAGTGAGAATGTTAAGTAATGCTGGATGCAACAAAAGTCATCATTAGAGCATGGAAGATCCGATTGGCATTTATTTTTGCTTGCTGAATTCAGAAATCTCCAAGTAAGAGTTGTAATCCTGGATGTCGGGAGTGGAAGCAATTTCAGGATATAGTTGTGATGTGTGAGAGTGATGAGATACGTGGCCTCTGTGAGGGTGGTGCATTCATCAAAGCAGGCTATGATCTTGGATTGCTTTTCCTCCTTGCAGCCAGCAGCTTTCAAGGATTTCAGCTGGGCTGTGTATCAGGGAGCAGCTGAAATGTTGTGAGAAGGAAGCAGCAAGGCAGGTGTGCCAGCTGTTGGGGAAAAATGAAGTAAGTACCAAAGCTGGCCTGAGTAATAGAGCAAAATAACTTTCACAAGGCTGTGGTGCCCATTTTTGTCTGGAAGAGTGTGTGATCACTAGTGTAGAACACTAATGAGGAAGTCTTCAACAGGAGCGTTCAGTGGTTATCTATTTTTCTGTCAATGTCAATGATTTTTAAGTCAGGATATTTTATGGATTGTCTGGAATTCTGTTCCAGAAGAAAAGTTATTCCGATGTAATATAAAATGTGAAATGGAAGACAACAAAACTTGAAACAAACAAACAAAATACCAACAAGAATACTCCCAAAAAATAACAAGCCTGTAAACACAACTCACAAAACAAAGTCTCTCATTTTATTCGAGATATTCATAAAATGCTTTCTAAAGCTTGAGGTGGAAGACAGAATTACTGTAGCCACCAGAACAGTGGCAGCTTGCCAGGGTGACTTGGAACTTCCTATCACAATGGTGATTTAAAAGGCTGAAAAGAATCATGTGATTTGTTGTTCAGCCTTTATCCCTGTATTTTTTCAGAACGTCGAAGCGTGACGTCTTCGGTTTTCACTTTGCTTCAGAACTAAATAAAATTTTGAGATTCTGACAGTCTTATAGAAGTTTTCTCTAGTCACACAGCTAATTCTTACAGTTAATTTCCTTTAAGGTTCTTTTTGTTCCGATGAAAGAGGACAAGAGAGTTAAGAATCACTTTTATAGCGGTGATTGGGAATCAGCAAACTGAGATCTTCTGATTACTGGGTTTCGTGGACTGAGAATAGGAGAGCCTGTGACTAGAAGTACATAAACATATACTGTGGTGTTGATGCAAATTTGTACAAATTCAACAGATTTGAGGGGCAGTGTCGAATACTGGATGATGCTTAGCACCATTGTTCTCTTCTGCTGCTGCTGCCAGGAGAGGCAAAGGCCGCACTAGCAAGTATTGTGTGTATCAAGCAAAATGAGTCTGTGTTGGACCTCGCCTTATCCACATCCAGTCACAGATCTGAACCACACCAGAGTGAGCAGCCTGCTTCTCATGGCAGCATCTATTTGTTGTGGCTGCTGGTTCAGGAACAGCACGTAAGAGAATGAGGAAAGCCGCATTGTTTAAAAAGCAAATGTTCCAGTTCTCTTGCGGGAACCTATTCTGAATTCTCAAGTCTTTGTATTATCATCTCAACGGCTGGAAACTCCTGTGTTTTGCTCTTGGAAAGACCAGTTGAAAAAATGATTCAGCAGCTGAGTTAGCTTGTTGTCCTCTCCTCATAGTTGGACACTCTGCATCTGCTTATTTTGGCTCAGGCCTGATGGTGTGCTTGGAAACTTCATCTTCCCTTATGTCCTTCTTCCATAAGGCCAAACCCCTCTTTTTCTAAACTAGTTCTCTGAGGAGAGGTTTAGGACATCATGAAGGTACCTTACATTCAGATTTTAAAATTTTTTTTTTATCATTTCTTTCACCTCCAAGAAAGAGGCAAGGATCTCCACTTTTGGGAGAGTTGAAATAAACCTCATGTCTCTCTGGGAAATAATGCTGAAAGACAGCGAATATCTTTGAAATTAACGTAGCACGAGCAACAGGTCTTGTTGCCGTGATTTCTGAGTTTCAGACATTAAAATGCTAAATACATGCTTACCTAGTGGTGGTGTAGAGGTGGAAGAGTGTTTTGGGCACGTTGCCTTGGTTGAAGTGGATATGAGCAAAGTCATTGACACTGGTGCAAGGGGCTCTCAGACCAGCTAAGCCAGGCTGCTGTGATGTCCTGGAGAAGGGAGCCTCTGTCCACAAGTATTTCAGTAGCTCTGCAGAATGTGGTGAACTCCTTTAATAGCCTTGATGGCCGCAAGCCACAGCTGCCTGTATTCTAAACCAAAGTGCCTGTAGTCTGCCATAGGCCTTGGAATCCAGTAGCACTGAGGGACTAAAGTATTCTTCTGTCTTTTGAAGTAGAGTATCCTGTGTATATCTCCTGTCACTTCTGCTGCTTGGAAAAACAAACAAAAAAACCCAGAACCAGAGAGTCAGAAATGAAAAAAAAAAATGAAGTAACATTTTTCAGTATCATCATAGGTGCAGAGGAGCCTGTTTGGGAGCCTAACAGCTGCTGTGTTCCTACTCTTATTAAGCTGTTAAGGGTTCTGTTACCCACATTAAGTGCTAAATTCTGCCCAGATGTCTAATCACTGATTAGCTACTTGTTGAGGGGGTTTTGGGGGAAAATTGACTCTGTTAGTCAGCTTGTTTGGTGTCAGGGTCTGAAGGACATATTTCTTGCTACATAAGTCATTATGTAGTCTCATGTGATACATTCAGCAGGAGTAAAGCTTAAAAATATCTTTAATGGTCGACCAAAGACTGGCAGCAAATCCTCAGTGTGTATTTCATTGGATTCTTTTTCTTTGGCATAATTTGGTATTCTAGTGTGATTTTCTGTCTAAGGATGTCATGCAGACCTAGAGACAGAAGGGATTGAGAAGGTTGGAACCATTCACCTGTCCAGAGCAGGACCGGGTAGGGTGCTCGTGGCTAAGGTTTGTCAGGTCATTTCCAGAGACTTGCAGTATTGGAATCTGCTTCATGAGTCTGAGACTTGTGTGTCAGTGTACTGACTTGTGTGTCAGTGTATTGCAATGCTTCATTGACCATGACTGTTAAAAATATTTAATGGATGTGTAATGTGAATGGTCTGTTCTTTAGGCTTGCTGCTGCTTGTCCTCCTGGATGTGGATAATAGAACATACTCTTTTCCTAATTAAAGGTTGCTGTGTTCACCAACAAGCTTTTGCTGTAGGTTAACCATGTTGCTTATGCTCTTTTTTAAAATTTTCAGCAATTTCGGGGTTTAGGCCTCACTTGTATTCCTTTTTTATTTTCTTCGCAGCCGGTTCAGATATTTCTTCAGTATACTGAATGATATAAAATGATGACTTTTTACTCTAGAAAACATGAAGTTACTTCCTTTTATACAGTTGGGGAATCCTTTTTATTTGCTCTAAGGCATTAATTCAAAGTTATGTGAGTTTATAAGAAGAAACTCATATTAATGGTCTGGCATCCAAAATACAAATTATTTTAAGATTTTTCTGTCATGTGAAGTCAGAGAATTTGCAGGATTGTTCCACTAATGGTTAAGAATCATATTTTTTCTAGAACTGCTTCCAAATTTTACGTCCTTTAGTAAATGTCTGACAACTGTTTTCCGACTTTATAACCAAGAAAATGTCATATTAGAGTAGAAAGAATCCGATCTTCAACTAAATGTGAGGAAAATAATTGACTTGTGCTTCTTTCCATGGTCTTAGCCTTTTCATTTTTTCTTGAATGAGACGAAAATGTCTGAGACTCACACAGGCATTCAGAAAGGGATCTCCTGCCTAAAGTTGAATTCAGATTTGGTTACTCAGGGATTTTCTGGAGAAGTCTTGAAGTCCTCCAAGATGGAGAGTCCACAGCTCCATATCCTCATAGTAATTTTTTTTTCCTTGTACCCAGCCAGAACTTTCTCAGTTGCACTTTTATATCCCTATTTTCTCTATTTAAACTCCTTTCAGCCTGAGTCAGGAGAGCTGCTCTGTCTTGGTGACCAGTTTGTAGGGGTGTGGGAAGGCTGCCAGCAGGTTCTCCTGAAGCCTCCTCCTCTCCAGGCTCAAACCCCCAGCTCCCACAGCCTCTCTACAAGGCATAGCTTCAGCCCCTCAAGTAGGTTGTCTCATGAGTGTCAGGGAGTGGAATTGTTCCCCTGGATCTATTGGCTCCACTCCCAGGGATGCAGCTTAGGATGCTGTTGATGCATTTGTGATGGATGTTAATATCTTGATGATTCAGCTCTTGAGAAGTATGTTGCAATTTAACCATTTCAGTCATCTAGGACACTAAGAGAAGTCATAAAATACAGTCATGAAGTGGATTCTGCTACCTAATACATTCGTTAGGATTCCTGAGGTGATGGCAGCCCAGCTGTGTTAATCTTCCCTTTCTCTCTTGACTTCACCTCCTCCAGGTTTTAATTACATTAGCCAGTCTGATTCGTCAGAGAAATATGGGGATGAGAGTTATTTTTTGATCCTACTTTTAGTCACGTGAGAATCAGCAAATAGGGGAGATGGGAAACCCAAAGAAGTGCTGCAGAGAGGGGAAGTCAGGTTGTGGCTGCTGAAGCCCTGATGCAGTGCAGACCAGGGCTGCCTGATGCCAGCCAACCAGCACAGCCCTACCGAGGCACCAGGCTCTGCTCCTTGAGTGGGTTTGGGCACTTACAGCTGTGTGACAGAACTGGAAGCGTTACAAAGAGTGAAGGGAAGGAGCCAAGTTCATAAAAATGTGAAGTTTTCCAGTTTGATTGCTCCCAGAAACCTTTTAAGTTCCATAATGGGAGTTAAAATTTCATACTGTGGAGCTAAACATGATTGAAGACAGACTTTTTGTCTGGTAGGAAACTGGTGATCTGTAATGAATGTTGTCTCTAGAGGTTTTCCTTATAAATGGTTCCTGCTTGTTCCTGTTTTTTGACTCATTTCTAGAATATGTTTCCCCCCCCCAACCGCTTTTTAACCTAGAAATTTATTTTTCTGTTTTTCATTGTGATTATAAATAATGTGTAAAGAGTAAGCATCAGCATTACTCGGCCTGTTACTGGTCCACTTCTGATTGACAGAGCATACTCTCTTTACTCACCTATAGTTTGGCAAAACACAACTTCTAAGGAACAGAAGTTTTTCTGTGGCTGAAGGAAGCACCTTTCTCATTCTGCATTGACTGAAGGCTGAAAATTGGTCGCAGTCTAGTGGAAGAGTAGTTTTTGTTCAGTTGTTACATAAAGGCATGAATGTTCTTTGCTGCATAATAGTACTCTCAGTTGATTAGGTGATGTGTCTAATGCCCAAAATGTTAATGATTCTTTGAAGAGATTTTTTTTGCTGGACTATTTTTTATTTTTTTTCCATTTTTGTCTGTACAGTTGCTGGACCTGGAGATTGTAGTTGTATTTTACTAGATGCAGGCAGATTTAGCAACAAGCTCTGTCATGCTCAGAGAATTTGCATTCTTACCCCTGAGCTTGGCTCTATTGCTGCTAGAGGGAAAGATTCAATAAGTAGTCTCAATTAAATTATACTTTTCCTGGGCTCTGCTGTGAATGGTTGTGTTCATGGTAATTATTTCTGTGTACTTTGTAAGAAAGAGATTGTCAGGAGCAGTTCTGTTTAGGCACATATCCTTCACTATGCTATTGACATTGTTTGTATATTGGTCAATAAATGTGACTTCTGTAAGATAACATAAAGATGTCAATTTTGTCCGTATTTTTTCATTTTTATCAAGACAAAAAGCATAGCTTTTTCTTTGGGGCTGACATGTCCCAAATCATCTGAATTAAAGACTGTATCATTCCTTAGCTATGGAAGCAGTAGGCAAATACAGCCTTGGGCTAGTTCTTCCCATAAACTTTGTTTTGTATTTATGTAGCACCTTTGCTTACGTGAGCTTCTTTTTAGAGCTTGGTTTAAATATTTAAGATGGATTATTGAATTCCAGGTACAGAGAAAGAGGAAAAAACTAGCAGTCACTGTAACTGGGACAGGCATTTTCTCTGCAGTGTAATACATTTAAATTTCTCTTACTGGCATGATACACATCTTCATTGTGTTTCAGAAGCAAGTACAGTAAACAAATGGCATCAATATAAAGCTGTGTTGTAAAAGTAGACTTTTTAACTGGCAGGGATGGATACCTGCCTTGAATGCTGGATGTTCTATGTTTCTGCTATTTTAGAATACTATTTCAGAAGCTGACATCAGAACATTAGGGCAAGATATTCATTACTGACTTGACTGAAGCACTAGAGATCATTAGCACAGAGCTGGATTGTTTAAATTCTAAAATCGTCTAAGTAGCCTTGCAGCTTCGTTTTCTGTTTCAGTGTAGTTCAGAATACAGTATTATTCCAAACTACATTGTTCTTGATAATAAAATAACCTTGTGGCTTTGTTACAGTCCAGTGCAGTTCCCTGTTATTGGCCAACTATGTTGTCAGTAATGTCAATGGAGAATAGATGTAGTGATCTTTTGTAACACAGGCCAATGTGAGCAGTTCTGCTCACCAGACACCACAGCTGTCCTATCCTTTAGTTTCTGTCTATAATTTCTTTCAAAATCTGGACAGATTACAGCCAGTTTCACACCAGCCACAAATGCTCTCTTCACAAGGTACTTTCACACTGTATTTAAAGTAGGAGTTGTGTTTTGTGCAATATTGCCTCCTTCCCCAAGCCCTGCAGAAGATCCCTGCAAAAGCTCCACTCCCTGGCTCTGCATGGGCCATTTCACAGACAGTCCTCTTCAAAGCAAAAACTCTGAGACCAATAATGAGTTGGAAAAGCTTCCAAAACACTTTCTGTCGGGCAGTGTAGTTCCAATTGATCTGTGTAAGAGGTTGAGATGTAGGATGATTTCTCAGTGTTTGCAAAATGTGCTGGTTTGGGAGGTTACAAGGAGATGAGAGCAACAGGATTTGAGAGACTCTCAGCAATGCAGGTGGGACACTGGGTGGGACAGTGGTTCTTCCTCTGACTGCCTGTGGCACCCTTGTTGCAGAGGTGGCTATGTGCAGAGCACTTGCTGAACTGGCTCACATTACAGAACATGGATTGTAGGTTGCCATAAAATGCCTTTTCAGTGGACCACAGGAGGTTCAGGAACAGCTGGCAGGGACTGGAACTTTGCTAATAATGGTTGCTCAGGATTTGACCTCTTCATCTCATGAGTCACTTGGAGCATATAGATTTGCCTTGGGTAGGTATATTGTAAGGTTTTTCTTCTTGCTCCATTTCCCTGTGAAGTAAGTCACAGGTGACATTCTAAAGCTGGCATTGTGGTGACAAAAGCTGTGCCTAACTCATGGAGATTGTATGGACAGGAATTGTTCAATGTTACAGAACCTCCAAGGGGAGAGGTGCAAGGCAGTGGCAGTTAGCAGCTTGTTTTTTCATGAAGGTATCATTTAGGCTGTGGTTTGCTGCTGCTGTTCCTCCATAACTTTGAAGGAATCTTACCATATTCTCATAGTACCTTTTTGAAAAATTCATGGATCCTAATTAAAATTGTACTTTCCCAAAATTACTCTGCTAACCAAACAAACATACTCTGTTAACCAGACATCTCGTTTGAATCAACCTGGAGTGTGTTATTGCACGGTTTGCTTCTGTTGACAGCACTTGATCCTGATTAATTTCTGCTGTTTAGCATTTCACTGGTGGGAAATAAGAGGGTAGCATTGTAGGCACATCAGAGTTTGGCTACAGTCTGAACATCAAAGAACCAGCATTTCCCAAGCATGTGCAAGTGCTGTGTAACTTAAAGGTCACTGCTTGTTCAAGCTTTGAAGTATGATACTGTGCATGGTGCATGGCCTTTGGAGAAAACAGAAACATTTTGTGGAAATAATGGATATTTTTAAACTTGTATTATTAACTATACTTGATGTAGGTAAAGTTAGGCACGTTAGCACAGATGTGCAAGGTAGGTTTTAAGATCTAGCAGTGCTTTTTGCTTCTTATACATGTAAGCATTGCCTGCCTGTGTGTCTGTCACTGCTGCTTTCTCCTGTAGCTTGAGACTCTGCAATAACATTATGTGAAAAGGAACTTGTAAGAGGCATATGCTCATCTTTGTCTCTGAATTCAGTTTTATTGATCCACAGGCTGTTTGAGATTTCACATCTAGATTGCCTCGCTTATCACAAAACTTGTGTTTCAGAAAGCTGATGGTCCTGCAGTGTAAGCTTTGGGTTAATTGTTTCCCTTGGTACATAAGAATGCATCTTGTTAGGGACAAAAAGCACGAAAGAGAGAATACCATCATCAAGTCACAGCCTAAACTGGCATTACATTAAATTCCTTTAACTGGCAGTTCTTGGTTAGAAATTAAATTTTAAGAAATTAAAGAACTTCAGATTTGAACAAGTGGAGCTTGGCTATCACAGATTGGTTGAGGATGGAAGGGACATGTGAAGCTGTAAATATGCACATGTGATATTACAGTGTACCTTAGAAGACTACATAAATTTCTTATGGAACACACTTTCCCTAAGATAATAATGCTGCTCCATGTTTATTGTTAAGATCAGCTTGTCCCAAGGCTTGGTAAAGTGTATGTATGTGATTCTATTAGGATTATACATTCTTATCTCATCTACACAAATGTACTAGTGCAATTTGTGAACTCCCATGTGTATGCCCAAGGAGCTGAAGACACCAGATCTCATCTGTGCTCATTTGCTAGTAACATAAGGAGCACTTTCTCAAAGGAAAAACATCCACAGCTCTTGCTTGATACAAAGAATTTGTGCTGGGCACGTACAAGTAACACATTGCTGCTGAAGGTACAGAAGATGTGGTCTCATGCAAACTTCTATGTGTGTAGGTGTGTTTTTCAACTTTTTTTTTTTTCCTATATTTTGCTCCACGGTTTTTGATGGTTCTTCTTCCTAGAAGCAAGCAGGAGCTGTAAGTGAGCATAGCTTATCTGGCTCAGTGTGAGAAACAGAAAATACCTCAGTCAAACACTTGCTAAATGAGGGAAGAACGTGAAATTAGTGCTGCTTGTGTTACTGTTTTGTGATGCTCATGCTGAAAACACCAGGGTTACTCTGCAGTTCATGTTAACAAGTTTAATAATTTTGATGAAACAAACATCCCTGTTACATTTTTGCTATTTCTTGCATGAAACATCATTAGTATTGTTGAGACATCTACTAAACTAAACTTTTGGTTTTGTTTAGGTGTATGACTTGGATGGCATTTCCTTGATTCTGGACAACTGCAGCATTGATGACAACAATCCTTGTATCCTTTACAAAATAATTCTCTTTATTGAATATGACTCATGAGAAAAGGTGGGAGGGTTTCATGGATTTATGCCAGCACTTCTTTCACAAGGTATCTAAATGTAACTGGCTTCATGAGCTTCTGGGTTATATTTAAATGGTTCAGAAGTGAGCAAGGGCACAAATAGGCTTCCATGAACTGGATTCTAAGTAATTTAACTGTGGTCATATTCTATTTCCTAAAATAATAAATATTACTGGTTTGCAAAGGCCTATTCAAAGAGCTGTGACAGAAATCTGAATTCAGACTCTAATTGTTGTATCAGATTTTAGAGCTTTTGCTTCCACTGAAATGTGTTCAGGAAACTGAAGTAAGTACCTCATTGGTTCTCTCTGCTTGTTAAATCAGATTGGGGAGCTTATTCTAAGCACAGAGATAAGGCTAGCAAGCTGTTATGGAAATGTGTATAGTTGAGAAAATTATGATGCAAATTACTGAAATGTTGAGGGGATTTTAATATAAATGGCATTGTGCTTCATATTAGAGATTTTTTTCCTGGAATTTAAGAGCAGAAATTTTCAAAAATAGATTGATATTAGAGGGAAATAATCTTACATTGAAGATAAGCAGTTGTTAAGCAGAGTTATCCATCTTTTCAAGTAATACAAGTGTGTTCAGTGACTGAGCTGGGATTTTCTCTCATCTAATCATTAGCTCTTCATAAGTTTTTGGTAATTGCATCTGGAAATAAAATTTCTTTCCTGTAGAGCCATGTCAGCTTTTTTATACTGAACACATGAAATAAGTTTTTAAATGATTATATAATAAAAAGCTCACTCTTTTTAACAAGTGTATCCAACAAAAAGAGTAGTGAAAATGTTTCATATTCTCTCAGATGTCCTGCAGAACATCATCTACATATAAATATATCCTAAAGCAATGAAATAATGTAGATGATAGCACAGTGTTAACAAGCTGGATGGAGGAACAAGGGGTGTTAAGTATTCTCTGAGTTATTTAGTTTGATGCTTTACATCCACAAGTTTTGCATCTTCAGTATTCCTGTAGTTTGAGACCTGACAATGTTCCTCTTGACAGTTCCCTGATTGGCAGAATTGTATTTCCATGCTCCATATCTGGTAATGGGCACTGCTGGATGTGGTGGGATGAACAGGGAAATTTACCTTTCCCTAAGTGGAAAAGCAGCCCTGAGAAAACCTAGTAAGGAGTTTTTGTCCCAAGTGACTGTTCTTTGCTGGAAAGCACAGCTGTGCAACCACTTCTAGGATTAATCCTTCATTTTAGCTGTAGTAGAAGAGGATAAAGTTTGAGACTCTCAGAGGGTAGACTTGTAATTTATGATCTCAAATGAAAGGAAAATAAAATACCATGAGAGTCTTTACTGTGTTTTGAGCAAAGTGGAACTTCTTGCACCTTTTGATACAGGCTGACATTTTATGGCTATACCATAAACTTCTTACGAGAGGATAAAACCTTGTCTGCTTGGGTTTTAAAAACATAGTAACACCTCTTAATGTGAGATTTCACCAGTGATCCATATCATACAGTATTGGGGGATATGGAAAAGTGAGTAGCACGTGGGCACAGGAAGGACTTGCCTGCTGTGACAAAGTTTGCTGCATCAGCTTCTGGAGTGCAGCTCCTGGCTATGGCTCTGTTTATTGTTTTGACCTCTTGCTATTCCAAGTGCTCTTGTGCTATGTGAAGTTAATGCTCTCCTGCTTCTCTCCTGCCTGTAACATTCCTCATCTGCTGCCTTCCCAGCAGGTTATACGCAGGGAAGCAGAGGAGAAGTTTGCAGTTTAGATCTGTCTCTACTTTCATCTGCTTTGCAGCATCTTCTGCTACTTCTGGACACCATAAACCAGGTCCTTAGTAGCATGCAGGGGCCTGAATCCATTGCCTAAAGTCTCTGAAGAGATTTGACTGTTTCTTTGCACTCTTTGTGTGCTCCACTCCTGCCTGACACAAATCCCAGAGTCACTGAATTGGTATGGCTGGAAGGGACCACAGGGGCTCAGCTGCAGTTTTCCAAGGTGGGGTGGAAAGCTGCAAGGAAAAGCTCAGCATAGCTCTTCAAACGTGGCTCCTTCAGGAAGTCAAGTCCAGAAAGTTCATTTAACATCCTTATTCCTAGTGCCTGTTTTTGTGGTTTCAGGCTGTGTTACTTGGATTTCTCCTTGGATAAAGCTGACCAGAAAAAGTTGCACCCAGAATCCTTTCATATAATTTCTTAGATTTCTTAGTAAGTCTTGGTAGATGCACATTTTTCCTTGAATCTGTTTTGGAATCATCCAAGATCTACAGTTAAGATGATGTTGTGTTTTCTCTATTTTACTAGAAAAGTTCTGGCTCCAAATTACACATACAAGATTTCTCATTAAAAAAATGTAATTTTTGTGGTAAAAGCAATAGGATATTTTTCTGGATAAAAAAAAAATCCCTAAACTGCAATTTATCAGAAGCTGGACTGTCACGTTCAATGTTAAAGGAGCTCTTTATTACCTTTGAGAGGAAAAATCTTTGATAAATCTTTTTATTTGTAGCATATGGAAGTATACTGAAAGAGGAAATGGGTCTTCTCTTATCCTAAATTAAATTCCTTTGTAAACCTGTCATTACCTTAAAATTGCATCCTTTGAGATCCTGAACAGTTCTGGAATGTGCACAGGAATACCAGGGAGTTTGTAGCTTATGAAGTTCAACTGACATGTTTGCATTACTTTAATTAATTGTTTAAATTCATCTTTCAGTCCCCAGTTTGGGAGCACTGTTATCTTGTCTAATTATAGCTCAGACTTGTAACTTCTACACTTACATTAGGCAAACAGTTGTTTGGTTTTTTGGTTTGTTTTTTTTTTTTCCTTCAGGATATTTCATGAGTAAAACCAAAGGAACCAGCACTCTCATAGTTACAGACATGAAGATTATTATGGGCAGTTAAAACCAAGTTTACTGTACCTCTGTAATTATTTGGTGTTTTAATTTTTTCAGCTACTACAACTTTGCATTTAAATTGAACAGAGAGATGCTGAAGGATGCCAGATTTTCTGTGGCTCTTAGGTTTTCAGCACAAGACAAAAGGTAAACAGAGTGAGACTGGAGAGATGCAGTTCATTAAGAGTTAAACTTGAAAGAAGGTTTAATACCTTTTTTTCTATACCTGGTAAATCTTCCATGGATTGGCTGTGTCCTAATCATAACTGTCCTTCTGTTTCAAAGGAAATCAGGGTGTTTCAAAATGCAGGCAGAGTTATTTGCCTTTAGATTAAGGAGAGATCCCTGTATGAGCTAATCTTTCAGTTTTGAAAATTCAGTTTCTTGTTCTGCTTCTGAGAAGTGGGAACATTGTGCTTTGCCTTTGTAACCTGTGCTTAAAAACAAATAAATTCATCCTTTAGCAGAGGGGTTGGAGATGCCTGTCTGGGTAATACCAGTAAAAAATTTACTCCAAATCCTGCTTTTCAGGTTACTTGTGTTGAAAAGGTGTTCTAAATTCAAGTATCTTCTATTTTGCTCTCTGAGTCATCATCTTCCTCATCTCTGACTGGCTCTATCATCAGACAAGAGCCCTTCCTTTTGTTCTTGCCTTTTACCTCATCCTAAGCTCTTCCTGCTCCTTCCAGCTTCATTTCTGCCCTTTCACAGGTTCCATTTCCTTAAGGTAAACATGAGTGGGGGGTGTCAGCCCATTCTGATCAAAATACTTTTGACCCTAATCACTCAAAGAAAGGTGCTTGTAAGAGGATTTAAATAAACTGACCTATTTATTATTGAAGACTTTTCAGTTTACCTGAACTAAGCTGTTTGGTTTTTTACTGCTTCCTAACAGTTGTGCTTAGGAGTAATAAACACAGATGTGCCTTTTTTTTGCTTTTCAGTGGTTGTCCATAGAAATATTTATTACTATTTTGGGAAAAAATATTATCCAGACTACTGCAATGTAGTAGCTGTTAGTGGTAAAACTTGAAAGTCAGAAGTGAACTGTAATTTTGAAGATGGAATATACTTGGTTTTTCAGGCTGCTTGCCAGTATTACCCTTTTGAGATTCTTATAGAAGGTGTCACAATAAATTGATTTTGTGAATGTCTGGATTTAATCAGAATCACCTTATATAAGTATTTATTTTATATAAACAGTTAATTAGCACAGTTTTCTATTAGCCAAGAAATCAATCATGCATGAAGAAAATATCCTGCTGTGAGGATATGTGTTTATATATATGTGTGTACATATATATGTTATATAATGTGAGTAAACACCTGGCAAGCTGTGTTTTAGGAGTAAGAATTTTCAGCATTTTTGAAAGGAAAAGCTGTGGCTGATATGAATATCCATACACAGATCCCTTAGTTTGAATAATGGATGAAAGTGTAGGAAGAGTAAGTTAATTTTCAGATCCTCCTTCCAAAGTTGCTTGTATTATATTCAGTCATCTGAGAGGTAGATTGAAAATACTTTTGACTTCATGGCAGCAGCAAAGTATAATTGTGGTTGATGAAACTGCCTAAAGCTGGAGGAAATCAACTTGCTATGGTCTACAACAATGGCAGTTTGTTTTTGCAAGTTGCCAGCAAGGACTTTTGGGGGAGCTGACAGACATTTTTATCTAAGTTACAGAGTGCAACCATAACCAGGCTGCACGCTGTAAAACAGCCTTGCTGCTGAGTGGGAGCCAGCAGAAAGCAAAAACAGGAGAGTGAGTTGACTTTTTAGAGTGAGCCATGGCAGAGCTGAGCGTTGTCGTGCACGTGTGGCTATCCCATGTGTGTTGCCAAGAAAATACAGCCCAATGGCACTTCAGCAGTGGTTGCCCCTTTTTGGAAAGCTCATTTCAGGCACTGACAGTGCATTAAGTAGTTTGATGTGACCTGTTTGATCCTGTATTTTCATAAGTGTTACACAAAGTCGCGTTATTGTGTGAGCGCTGTAAAGGACCCACAGTACTGATGAGAACTGTAATGGTTTCCTCATGCCCAGTCAAGTTCTTCCCACTTGGACAGAACTTGACCTTCCCAACCCAGGCCATGCTGTGATTCTGTGGAATTAACCCTTTCCTTCTCATGATGATACCTGCTTTCCTGCACGAGTAAGTTTGAAGGCTACCTAGGCTAAGGGGGAGTGTATTCTTTGGTAGAGGGCCTCAATTTTGCATTTTTGTTGGTTGTTCTGTGTCATCCAGGGATAACATAGAGCGCTGCAAACATTTTACTTTTTGTCAACCAGTATTGACTGTGTCACTGTGACTTTACAAGCAGTGGTTGAGGTCAGCAGTGGAAGAAGGACACTTGTCAGCACAGGTTGAGAACATAAATTGCTTGGCCTGAGCCCTTCATTCATAGAGCCAAAGGCAAAGTAAAATAATTGCTGAGTGGAAGCCAACTCTACCTGTTCTCACTGGCACAGGTTGCACAGAGAAGCTGTGGCTGCCCCATCCCTGGAGGTGTTCAAGGCCAGGTTGTACAAGGCTTGGAGCAACCTGGGATAGTGGAAGGTGTCCCTTCCCATGGAATTAGTTGAGTTTGGAGCTAGAGTTGGAACTAGTTTGGTATCAATGAGCTTTAAGGTCCCTTCCAACACAAACCAGTCTGTGATTCTGTTTTACGATTCCACCGTAGATGGAACTAGGAAACCAAGAAGTCTCTGTATTGCCATGCTCCAGTTCAGACTGATTCAATTCCTGCGTGCTGAGAATTGTTTTTGAAGAGTGCTGAGAGTGGAGGATTCCTGCCTTGTGACATATGCACAAACCTGAGCTCTGTCTGAATGTAATTGTAAGGTACAGAGAGGAACTGGTCAGGCGAGAAGCTGGAACAGGTACAAGTGTGGTTATTCATTGAGCAAGAACAGTCTGAGAGGGGCCTATTTCTTCCAGCTTATTCAGTAGACGAGGTCCTGCCCTGTTCTGCAAGTTGCTGTGAATTCTTTGTAGCTGTATTTTGTTAGTGGCTAAGGGATACCAGGGGCCTGTATGGGTTTAGAAGGGAATCCCTCAATGTTGTATCAGGGTGAGGCTTTAGCAGGCTCATTTCTGAAGGGATTCCCGAGAGGCTGCAGCCAAGCAGCTGGTCCCAGACACCACTTTTGGTTGTAGTTGGAAGGGTCACCTGCCTACCTGTGCCTACTGCTGTCACTATCTCATAAGTGTATTTTTTACACTCTTGAAAGAAGCATTGCCAGATTATCCAGTCTTTTCTTACATCAGCATTAATTGACCAAAGAGATCTTGATTTCACTCCAAGTAATTTTTTCAGTATGTTGCCTGAAGTGTCCTTTAGGGGATTATTACAAAGCTCCAAATGGGCAGGAGCTGAGTGCTGCTCCCTGCTGGAAAAGGCACAGGAGGCACTCCTGTAACTTGATCTTATTTTAAATATCTCTTAACATTGGCTGCACATCCAAAGAGTTGGGATAACACCCATGTCTTAAATCACTGTTTGCCTTTTCTGGAGGCTGCAGACTTTTTGGGGCAAAACTCAAAGGTGGAGAACTAAGGGAAAAACATACTACATTAAGCATATTTAGTAGACCTAAATTCTGATACAAAGACTGCAATTCTCAAGTATTTGTTGCCAGAAAATATTTGTTTTAGAATGAAAACAAAAATACGAAGTTTTTTTGTGAGATGTTCTGCATTACTAATTCTGTCTTCCACAGTGTTCCCCAGGAAAACTTTTCTCCTGTCACATGCAACATTCTCCTCATATGAAAAAATACTTGAGACCACAGAAAGAATGCAGTGTGCAGTACAGAAATAGATACTCTGAGAAATTAATTTTTTAATTTTTTTGTCTTCCAGAAATGACCACAGATCACACTTAGTGTTTTATCATTTAGCAAAGTTGCAATTTCTAATGGTACACATCAGACTGCTGACTGTATAGTTCCTAAAAATCATTTTTTTAGAGCACCTGCAGGATGATTGAAATACTGAAAATACTTCAAATAGCTTAAAAATGTTGAACTTAAGAGTTTTGGGGGGAGGTGGTGGTGTTAGTAATTTCCTTGAGAGTTTTGAAATACTAACACAGATTTGCAGAGATGTGAATGTGATTCTGTTTTTCAGTATCTCATTTCTACCCAGCTATCACTATGAAGAAACATGTGATGTACAGGGTCCCTCTTAAAGCTGGAGGAAATCTAACAGAGCTATACAGAATGCGAGGAGGCTCTTTCAAATGTTACATTCTAATATTTCTAATCCCTTGTGCGGAGTAATCTCTGTAGGCACCAACTCATGCATGTAAAAGTGAGGAATTAAAGTTAATAACTCTATTTCTAAACCAAATATTGTCATATTTGTCCTCTTCTCTAATCCTCTTGGTGGATTTAAATCCATGACAGGCTGGAATTCTTGAAAGAAAGCAGATCCTTAGTTATCAGAGCACCCAAAAAAAAAAAAAAAGTTATATATATAATATTTCACTGCTTTTGTAGCTCAAACAGCTTCCTTGATTTTTCTGTAGACTTACTTTTGAAAAATTCCCCTCTGGGCTGAGACGGAGCACTAGAAATTTGAGAGCCAAAGATTTTTGGTTTTTTTAAGTAAAGCTAGGAGTGGTTCAGAAATATTGTTGAGAATGAAATGCCTTCTACAACCACCTTATCATATTTCAGTCTGTCTTCTTGACATATTTTCTTGTGCATGCCTCCAAAGAATATTTTGATGTCATCTGGCCAATGCTTTGAAAAATATCTTTATTCTGCCCTTTTTCTTGCCCCATTTTTGATCACTGTAATTAGAACAGTTTTCTCTTCAGCTGGCAAATGTGTTCTCCCATGTAACTCCTCCCTGAACTTTATTTGCTCTCACTTCCTCACATCTTTGGTTAAACTTTGTTCTTTCAATTTGCAAATGGTTTCTAAAACCTAATCTTTCCTTCCTCACGCAGGCAGGATACTTTTGCAGTCCTTTCCACTGGCCTTGTGGATTTGTTCATTTCTCTTGGAGTGTGGAGATTCCCTCAAGGAGATGCAGCCATGCCCTGAAATTGCAGACAGAATTGTGGCTAATGGCTATTTTGCTAAACAAATAGTTGGTTGTAATTTAGTTGAATCTTTCAAAACACCCATTTATTTAATGGTTGTTATTTTTGGATGCACACTGGGCGTCATTTGTTGTCTGTGACCATGGAACTGAGAGTTTCACTTACCTTCAGTGTTTTGGTTATTTGTCATAATGTGACATTTGAAATGAACATAAGCAGCAGGAGGCAAGGTATGCCACCTAAGTTACTCAGAGACCCTGAATCAATAAAATAGGCATGTACTGTGTTGAAAGATAAGGTGGCATAAAATCCTTGTTGGATCTATATAAATGGATGAATCTCTTAATATTTCTAAACAGGGAAAGAGCTTCAGTCCAAATTGTGTCAGCTCAACTCATCATCTGTCTTAGAGTGGTGAATTAGAGTTAGCTTGACCACATCTCAGGCTTGAATTAGAGTGGGTTTTTAAGTGTAGTGCCAAATTTATGGAAGTTTTGTTTGACTTCTGCAATTGCCATTTTAAAGCCTTTAGAAAGGTACATATAAAGATAAAGTTTATCTCTATATGTATGCATATAAATACACGTGAATATATTTCTGTGTAAAGGTGGAGCCTTTTTCATTCCATGCCCCAGGAAATTTTACAGGACTACAGCCTGCCTGATGATCAGCCTGTGAACACAGTTACCATCCCCCTATGCTCCATTGCTTCATATCTCAATGTTTGTGGTAGGTTTTAATAGTAATTTGATACATGAGTTTCAACTTCATGGAATGTTGCATTTTTTCTTTTTTCTGTACTTGGGAGGAGCAGAAAAGGTAAGGCATTTTTAACAGTAAGGTAACAGCAGTTGAAGCTTTTTAACATACCAGCCTGCTAACTCTGGTACCTCTTACAGATAGCTAATAGATTTAGTTATGAACTCTTAGAATGGAATTATTGTAAAATAAGGGACTGAAAGAACTGAGTATTCTAACTGTGAAATACTAGCTTGAGATTGATCAAGAGTGTGATTCTTTCTGTTTTAAAACCAGATGATTTGTAGTTGCTCATAAATTATGGGTTTCTATTAAAAATGTAAGTCATAATTTTAAAAAAAATTGGCAGCCCAAGCAGCAAAAAATGAGTGTGTCATATTCTTGGTTTTAAGCTAGTATTACAAGTCTGAGTACAGGGAAAAGGAAAACAAGCTACAGTATATGGCTTAATTTTTTGTGAAAGTTCTGTAAGTTTTGGCATAAGAGACATTATAATAAAAATAGCCTAACAGAGCTAAACATGTCCTATGGCTTTTGTAGCTCTGAAGTGCTAGACCCAAAGATGTTCTGGCACTGTGGGTTTTAAATCCCACAGAACATGAAAGGCTGCACATAGAATATAGATGAAATGTTCAATTGGCAGGCATTAAAGGCTAATAGCAATCTGGGTACATAATGCTGCTCAGGACTGTTAACCCAGAAATACTAATGATCTAGGGAGAAAAATTCCCATATGACTGCAGGTAAGAAATGTCCCAGTAAATTTCAGATTTCTCAAGTAGCAAACCCCATTTAGTGAGCATAGGGTGCCATTAAGCTGGACATCAGTGATGTGAGGATGTAGTTAAAAACAGGGAAGCCTTGGAACTCAAATGAGCCACATGATCTGCCCTGGCTGTCAGTATTGGACAGTAGTGAAAATGTGAAAGGCTGGAGAGCTTGGACTCTGCTTCTGGGAGATATTACATATAAATTATAGATCAATTACATATTACATGTACATATATAATCATAACTAGATATTACATATACATATATATTCAGGATTATGTAATAGATACACAGCAACTGGACACTGTGAGCTGTTGTTTTTCTCTTTCTGAGCTAGTCACAGCCAAAGGGCCAGGAACTTTGCTGTACCTGTAATCAGCCAGATGGCAAATTTAGACAGACTCTATTACTTAGTTCTGGTGTTTGTCCTTCAAAGAGGATGCTGAAAAACATGAATTGAGGGAAGAGACACAAAAATTATGAAAACCTTGGAATATCTCCATTGATTTCTTTCTTTGGTTCATGCAAAAAAATACCAAATACACATTATGATCTGGGAATATATATATTTTAATCTATGCTGAAAAGCCATGCTTGGAAACAATTCTAAACAAATCTAAGCCAGAAATAAATCACAGGCTGTAATGGGTGAGATATTTACACACTTTACAAACTAGGACAGTTTATTTTGGGTCACAGTGAAATCTTCCAGTTCAACACTGAAAAGTTTTTCAGAGAAAAGTCATGAAAGCATCTTGTGCGTGAAACAGAATTGACAGGCTTGATTTCAAGAGGAGGTCATCTGTGTTAATGCAGAAGTGTTGGGCAAAAGAGGTTTAATAGCCCATTCTGGTCTTCAGAGTATATTTGTTGGCCACAGGTTCTTAAATGGATGAATTGTCACTGAAAGTCATACATGAGGTTTAACATGCCTGCTGGTTATACAGAAGGTGTTAGTCCCATTTTAAAGAAGCCTGTGTCCCACAGGGCACACTTTAGAAATGGATTCAGCATTGCAAATCATGGGTAGACTGCTCAGAGAGTGAGATAAATGCAAGTAGCCAGAAGGATGGTGTTTGTCTCCAAGAGGAACACTACTGGCATGGGAGGATAGTATGAAAAAAGTATTTCATGTACAATTATTTTGTGCTGTGGATGTTTCCTGTTGTCTGTAGGCTGTGAATTTGCCCTAAAATATTGAAGCAGTTTTGGTGCCTTTAAACCAAATGGTTTTGCCTATTTGTCTGTTCTGAGATGGTATAGTTTGAAATCTCTGTCAAATGTTCTGCAGGGTGGAATTCGAGCAGCAAACCCCAGTTCAGGTTTTTGGGAATAGGCTTTCTGTCTTTACTGGAGTATTTTGTGGAAGCAGCTTCCTTTGGGGAGGGCTGCAGGTGGGGAGTGGAAGGGCTGGCTGCAAGCTCCTTGTGCCACACGTGCTGTCCAGTGAAGCTTTGCTGCCACGCTGTGGTGGAGACGGAGCCTTGTTTGGTACTGGGTGGTCCAACCCTCTGACTGATCCCTTGGACCAGGTGAGAGTTGCCTGTAAGCAGAGACATCTGCTTTCACTTCCCCAGTGCTACAAATCTTATTCCTGAAAAGTGTGATCAGGAATAAACACCTCTGCCAGCATCCAGTGGTGCCTCTGTATTTTGGAGGTGTCTAGACTGGATGGGTTGTGCTATGTCAGCTCTGCAAGAGCAAAGTCAAGGACAGGGGGAGGAAGGGACTTTCCCAGCTTATACAGTACTGCCCATTTCTAGCTTTTAAACCCAGAGTGTGGTGACTGCAATCATGGGTGATAAGAACAGCTGTGGAATAAACGAAAATACAGGCAACTGGAATATCCTAGACTTTTTTTTTTTTCCTACTTTCTAGGTAAAATATTTTAAGTTTGTGTAGTATGAATTCCTGATTTTCATCCTGGGATGAAAACATCCCAGCCGTTTTCCTGCGATGGTAATTCAATGCCAAGTATAAATAGAGTCTAAAGCATTCATTGTAAAAATATAAAATAGCTTCTTGAAAAGAAGTAAATAAGATAAAATATTTAATTCATTACATTTTCTGTTATTACTTTTTTAGTGACTTCTACCTGATATCAAGGCATTTTTATAAAAGTAAAGAGGAGTTGTAAGGTATTGCTCTGATCTTACACTGCTTCTAAACCTTCAATAAACTACTAAAACCTCAGACAGAAAGAAACTCATAGGGCTTTGTAAGCAATTTGGCTGATGGTGGGGGGCCAAATCCTGCCTGTCTGCTACGTGTGGCAGTCCTGAGCTGTGACAGACAGCTGTGCTTGTTGTCTAGAGACCTCATTTAGTGGTGGGAGGAATTATCTTCAAGGTGCTGTGAAACAAAAGTGCTTGAAAGGACTGAAAGACTGGAAAGAAAAATGGTTTATGTCTTTTCAGTGCAGTCCAGTCAGGTCTGCAAGTGGAAGTGGCTCTAAGTGATGCTTCAGTATTTCATTCCAGTCTGCAGATGTTCTAGTGATAATTGGATTACTTGTTGAAGGCCAGAAAGAAATATAATTATTGTACAATACAAATACTGTCTTTTCATATACCTCTTTTAGTTTTTTAGTCCTACAGACCCATTCCAGAATAAGTCCTAGAAAAATTGGGTGGCTTTAAGAAATGTATTACATAAACAGCACATTTGACAAAGGTTCCAACCTGTGAGTGCTGGCTTTCCTGATAAGGTTTGGTATCTCTTCCTGTATTTGATTAGAATGTAGTTGCTATTTAAATTTGATTTAAATGAGGTAATGGGATTGGGCAAAGCATACCCTCTTTTTCACATAAGACCTAATTACTCGTAAGGAAGGGAGTTCCTAAGTAATAATTTGGTTATGGAAAACTGACTGTAGTGCAGGAAACAGCCTAATTAAAAACAAATATCCCTATACTATGTAATAAATCAAGCTCTCCACTAAGAATGTTATATTTAGAGATCCTTCAGTATTAATAACTGTGAGGGGGACTTAGGAAAACAGATGTACGTGTTTCATTCTCCTTGTCATCCGTTCAGTATCCTCTGTTAGTTAATGATAATAATTAACTTCTAAAACTTGCCTTTTTCAAGCAACATACAACATACTTCCAAGATTACTTGTGCATTGCCTTTTATCTACCTCATCAACTTCCAACCTCATTAATAATTTTTTTCTGTTCTCTGTCACCCGTAGAATCCAAATGGCTTTATAGAACAATTCACTGGGGTCCTGGTGGCTGCAGTGGGCTTGTCAATAATGTTTAGTTCCAATTGGACTAGGGATGAGAAGGTGGAACACTCTCCCTGAGAAATGGTGTGTATGTCCTCCTCTCCAGCAGTATTGGTTAGTGGCTCCTGGCAGGACATCGTTGTATTTTCACACCCCATTAAGCTTACAAACCAGTCACTGTGCTCTTGCATTGACTCCAGCAACCTCTTGTAGCAGAATCCAAGTGAAAAGAACTGGGAGAATTTTGAAAAGTTCCCTTTGCAGTCAGGGGCAAAACTTGCCCAGGATTTAGTGGCATAGATTTTCACGGCTTCCAGATAGTAACATTTTTCATCCTTAAGGGACAGTTTTCTCCACCTTTCTTCCTTTCTCTTTGTGTTCCTCTCTCCCTGACAATCGAAACTATGACCCAGAGGACAATTTTAAATTTTAAATTGTGGAATGAAGATGTTACTTAAGTATGGAAGACAAGGCAAGTTGATTCAGATTTGTTATTTGTATATGTCAAAATAGCACAGGAATCCCAAAGCACATGGTACTGAAGGATTTTGGAAAAGTGTTGCTATAAATGCACATAAATGTTTGTTTTCAGTCCCTAAGCACAAATAGTCTAGTGATGAGATGTCTGCAAAATAAAATGAATTGGTTTCTTCCTTTTGTATGCCCTCCTCCCTGACAGCATATCATAATCTTCACTTGCCTATAATATTAATTAATTTGAGAGTGTAATCTGCCCAGCTGGAAAAATCTAGACGAGCTTATGCAACCAGATCTGCTGTGTTTGCTGTGCTGCTTCTCTTCGGTGCCGTTTCACAACAAACAGGCTCACGCTCGTATTTGCAGTAACTATGGCAACTTTAGAAGATCTCTTTCTAAAGCTGAGCATACAATAAAGTGCCTAAAGTGTAGGTAGGATTAGGGACTCTCGAATATGTTTAATTTTCTCTCTGTGTCTCTGTCTTTGGAGAGGAGCAAGAGGGTAATGTGAGTATTAGCTGGGGACTGGCTTTAATCTCCGCAGACACTCAAGTCTGCCAGGGTCTGCTCCCAGCTGTCCAAAGGCCTCATCCTTCCCCAGCATGTGAACAAGGGGATCATGAATATTCATGGCTGTGGTCACAATGGAAAACCTACACACAGAAAGGGGTTTCTGAAGGAGTGAAAATGTTATTGAAACCATTTTGCAGCTTCAGCTACAGTAGTCAGTAATGGTAAATGCCACAATGGTGATAGAGTTCATAAGATAATAGGGATGTCTTAGATATTATGTAAGCATGAATGGATCTGGTAATAGGAAAAGAGCATTTGCCATGGGGTTTAGCAGCGGGTTTGTGTTGAAGGACATAAAGACTATAGTAGCAGGATCATTCCCGAGGCTAATACACACAGAAGTTTTGAGAGTACATTTTTGGTCTGTGTGCCACTTTGTGTGATTGAGAGCTGTCAGTCTCTGAAAATTGCTATTAATATTATAGAAAATACACTTTTATGCAAGTGCTGTATTTTATGCAGAAGCCATTTTAGGAACACACCGAGAAAAGTCTGCTTCTCATCCCAGGAGCCGAGCCAGGGAGGGTGGCAGGATGTTTTTCACAGCCCTCTGGGAGAACTTCATGTTACTTTTTGGCACTCGTGACATGCCCTAAATCAGACCTGGAAAAGACCTGCTGGGTGTCACCCTTGGTTTATCTGCATTCATCAGCTTGCATGCTTTGCTGGTCTGAAATCTATTCTCACCATTGCTGCTAATGACTGAGAGTCTGCACATACATGATTTTATTACTTGGACATCTTATTGTTTTGTATACTCACATGTAATCTTCAGTGCAAATACCAAGTTTATATAACTTAAATGTAGCTTGGCACTTGTCTTTTTACTTAATTCTAGTACTGATGCACTGACAGAATAGAAAATATTAATATTCTCTGTTGTGTTCACCTGTTAAGGCTTTGATGTGATGCATAATTTGTTTTGGTCTTAATTTCTCTCCTCTCTCATTACCTCACACTGGATTTTTTTTGAATGAAGAAGGTGTGCAGCATGCTTCCTGACAAAGCCTAAAGAGGTCTGTCAGGAAATAAGAAAAGCTCCATAGTAGTTAACACCTTATTATTTTTTGATTTTCAATTCTGGATTTCTTGAATTTGAAAATAAATACAAACTGCTATGAGAAGGCTGTTTTACTGACACATGCCAATGCAGGACTGTTCCCTTCTGTTTGTGTCCAAGCTACTCTTCATCTAAACCCTTCTCTCTCTCTTGAGGTTGTGTAAGATTGTTTAAGTCCAGTTCCTCTCTTCTGTTGTTTTGTCTGAAGTTCCCCTCTGTCTGAGTTTTCCCCTCCTGTCACCCCCTGGCAAATGCCCACAAGAACTTTTATCTCTGTGCTTAGATGCTCCCCAACCCAAAAGACGTCAAGGAGATGAGTAAATTATGCATATTCTTCTCCTGGATGTGAAGCTACATGTAGTAAATAATTGGTGCCCTGCAGGCAAACCACTCATGTGATTCAGAAAGGCTTGGCTTCTGTGTGGGTAACTTGGGAAAGATTATATCATAACTTTTCAGCTGCAGAATTGGGACCAACATCTCTGACACTTCATAAAATGAACACTGTAGTTTGCTTGGAAGATGCCTGGCTGATAATCCTGGGAATTTAAATCCTTTGTCTGCATCCCTGACATGTGCCTCAATCCTGGCCTCAAGGGACCACCTTGGGAGGTGAATGAGTTGCAGCTTGTGCCCATTTAAACATCAGCAGGAGCTCCCTGCCAGTGATCGCAGTGTCTGCTCTCCTGGCAGGTGTGTAAGAGCACCCAGGCATAAAGGACTGAGTTCAGGTAATATTAGAAGTCAAAGAAGTTTAAGTGTCTCTGACATTATTTGTGCTATTTTCAGATATTAACCTGAAGAAGTTGTCTTTTTCTACATCACTTCAGCTTTTGCAGTGAAAATAATAGTCATCTTTGCTATATGTGATGTACAGCTTATTTTGTTTGCCGGTGCTTGGAAGCGTAGTGTTGAAGTGTTCAGATGACTTATTTTTATTTAAACTCACTAGGAAGATCATTGGAACGTTTCAATTGACTGTCATTTTGGTTTAAAACAGTATTTTTTTTTAGTTCCATTTGGTTGGGGTTTTTTGTTTGCTTGGGGTTTTTTTTGACTGAATATAAACCCTAGTAAATTTGCCTGAAGTTTAAGGGCATACCTGCTTTAAAATTAAATTGCCTCATATGCAAGTATTTGCAGATTCAATGTCAGCGCTTGGTAAGCGTCCTTCTTTTTCAAACCCTTGATTTCTACTTGTTTTCTGAGTTTAAGGGATTGGGGAGGGCTGGGGGAGGCGAATGCATTAATAAATCAAAATAAACAATGTTTCATCTTGAAGTGAATAAGCGATCCTTAACCCTGCCCGGCAGTCGTGAGCCAGTGGGCAGTTTACGCCATCCGGAATCTCACGGAGCAGAACGAGCAGAACCAGGCACTGATTGCACAGATGGAGCAGCAGGGGCTGGCAGACAGCTCTGCCCTCAAGAGGATGGGCTTGGAGATACAGCAACGAGATGACAAGTTAATTCTGCGCTCCGTTAGGAAAAAGCCCTCCTGAGCAAAAATAGCAGCAATGGTTAAATTGCTAACAGGGTATTTCTCTTACAAAGAATTTTCCCTTGCTCAGCAACCAGTTTTTTTTCAGGTTTAGTGCCAGCCTGTTGAAAATGTTGTTTGTTCTCAGAGAAACTGCCAGATGATGCTTCTGCCTCCCTTTGCTGTAAACAAAAGGTCACCTGTGTGTTTTCTATGTACCTGGGTAAACCAGCTTGTGAAAAAAGGTCCTCCTTGTCAGTTGGCTGGAATTTCATTACTTCTTTTTTAAAGAATGTCATACTTGCAGTATTGACTTGTTATAATTTCCTTTGCTGAACCTGGAGATAATTATCATTAAAAAACTCTACAAAGAATGAACTCCTTTGCAGGCTGCCTTCTCCATGTAAAAGATCTGTGCTGAGTCAGAGCTCAACAAACAAAGTTACTAATTTTCAATCATGGGATCTAAATATCTCTATTTATATAAGCATCAAGGGAATGTTGGATGTACTTAAATATTTACTGGATTAAACACAATGTGCCTTTTGTCTATTTAAATTATTAGTAAACTGTCTTTTCTACCTTGATACCTATCAGTCTTCATGACAAGTATATTAAAACCAAAGCTGTAGCTGTTGTGGCAACAGATGCTGCATTCCTTTGCACTGGGGCATGTCTCTGTTTTGGAGACTTGGGTGTTTGTTTGAATTTTATTTGTTCCTTTGGAGGGTAAGTCAGCCCACTTTCCTTTTATTTTGCACTTCTCATGGGTTTTCTGAACTTTGGCAGACTGCTGAAGAGGTAGTTTCTCACTGTGATTAATTCTAGCAGTTTCTTTTCACCCCTCTGCCTTTCCAAAACATTGACAAAACTCATTTCCAGTTAATTAATTCAAGAGAGGCAGAAGAATAGAAGGCCCTGCCTCTTCATTTTGGGTACCCTCCTATATTGTTGTTGGACCCTGCCACTGTGGAATGTGGCATGAATGAGATGGGGGAGAAGGGGGGTGAAGCTGGGGGGCAGGGGGAGGAGGGCACAGTTAACTCTGTGTGTGCCATAGCTTCGCCCTGGAAGCCAAAAAATGTAATTCTCCCTGCACAAGTGAAGCAGGAATTACAGCTGAATATTGCTGGTACTTGTCTACAGTTACTGTCGTTGGATTACCTTCAGCCATGTCTAACTCAGAGGTCTCAGAAAAAATTAACATGTTCATGTTCTTGCTGGCATTTAATCCCATTCTTAAATAGAAGGGCAAGTTCATGTCCTTAAACCCCACATCACAAGTAACCAACCTTCCTCCATGTGCATGAGCTTTTGCTCCTTCAATTGAATTTTTGATTTAAAACTGGAAAAAAGTACACATTGCTTTGAGCTCTGAGAAACACATCCTTACTGCTTAAAAGTGCTGGTGAGTAGAACTGGACTGCTAAGGTAGTTTCAAGTTAACAATTAAGATGTTAATCAGGTTAAGATGTTGACGTCTGCCATGCCAACCTGGTGGAATTGACCCAGGGGGATTTTAGACACCCGTTGGTTTTAAAGGCAAGGATACAAAACTTCTGTTTATTAGGTAAATGATGTCTGAAAAGGGATAATGGCAATAGGAAAAAAAGGCTCTACTTACTGCTTTTAGTGACTTGTTACTTGAAAAATAAATAGGGGAGAAAATTGTTCTTTGCTTTAGCAAAGAGTAAACGTGAATATAAGCAATTAATTTGTTTGCTTTTAAAAATAACTTGACAGGAATATTTTGTTGGGTATTAAAATTTGCATTGAAGTGCTGTCATATACAGGTAGGTGCCTTTTGCTGGCTGAATGGAAATGTGATTGTGGTTCTTCTTGAGCACATGGTTTCTCAGTTATTTCCTTAAGCCTTAATTATTGTGTTTAGGCCAGAATTCATTCAGCATTTTCATTACTGTTACATAAGATTTACAGCTGGGTTTGTAGGGGGTTTTGATCTTTATCTCTATAACACACTGGAGGATTTGTATTTCTAGCACCTAAATGGGGAAGAAAAGAATTCTACTCTTAAAAAAAAAAAAAAAAAAAAAAAAGGGGGTTATTTGGAAGGCTGTATCATTAAACTTTAAAAGGAAAGAATTAAACTTTTGCCAACAAAGGAGCATCAAATATGACACTATCTGAAATAAAGTGAAGTTGTTCTTTATTTGGCAATTAGAAAAATTCAAACACTTTTATTTTAGTGCCGCTACTTAGAAAACTCATGTTAGGTAATGTAACAAAGTGAAGAAAAAAATAAAATTATTCTGAATAGAAAATGGATTTTCTGTGCTTTCTGTGTAAGGAAAAAAATGTGAAGAATTTCCTTTTATTTAGGGTGATAAAGAGTTAAAATCCTGTTCACAAAGCAAATCCAGAGAGAACTTTGGTTGTGGAAAAAGCAGTGGGAGTCCGTTTTTCTTTTTAAGCAACGGGGAATAGACAGGGTGGGGTTTTTTTTAACTTGATGGTTGTATACCCACCAATGGAATACACAGGAACCCATAAATATAAGCCAAATAATAACAAACACCAAAAAAAAAAAAAAAAAAAAGAGTTTTGTGTGTTTCAGTACATAATGGAGTAATAGTTGTGTTTTCTAAAAGGGAAACGCACGGCTTTCATAGTGGAGAACATGCTGATTACTGTATTGTGAGTGGCTGGCTTTTGATTTTCCAGGATGGATTAATTCTCGGAAGACAACAGCTTCCCTGTCCTCCCCCAGTGGAGTCCCGGTCTCCAATAGACTCGTTTTATATGCTCAGGGATTAATACAGCACAGCAATCAGTCATAAAAAGCAAGCTTTAGTGAGTTTGTAAAGGGGCAGAACAGGCAAATCAAGTCTTGTGACCATCTTATTGCTTTCGAGTGCTTTCGAACAATAGTGATCAGATTTTCTTTTTTTTTTTTTTAGGGTCCATTTGTTATTAAAAGAGAATAGGGAGTTGGTTTTTCATCCTAAGTGGAGAGATTCTGGAAGGCAAATTGAGAAATAACCTGAAATGTTTGCAAAGCTCTGAATATGCTTCTAGTAATTTATTTTTGCCTGAAGTGCTTGTAAAATATGTTTTTTAAATACACCTCCCACACACACCCCGAAAAAAAAAAAAGTCAGAGGCAGTTTATGCCATTGTCACAAGTTTTATTTAGCAGTCAGTTTTTATTTTGAGGTTTATGTAGTTCATGTTTATGTAGTGAGAATCAAAAAAAATATTCCACTTGATTTGCAAATGAGAAAGTACTAAAAGTGTGAGGCTCTACCCAAAATCACCTTCAGTTTTTGTACCAAGCCTGAGCTGTGTCATTGGGTTGTATTGACTTCGAAATCCCTGTCTTCTTAGTGTAGACTTCTTTGTATTAAATGGGAGGAACTTATGAAGCAATGAGGAAGAATGCATTTTAGGAAGAAATTCTTCCCTGTGAGGGTGGTGAGGCCCTGGCACAGGGTGCCCAGAGCAGCTGTGGCTGCCCCATCCCTGGAAGTGCCCAAGGCCAGGCTGGATGGGGCTGGGAGCAACCTGATCTAGTGGAAAGTGTCCCTGCCCATAGCAGAGAGGACTTGGAACTGGATGATCTTTAAGGTCCCTTACAACACAAACCATTCCGTGATTCTCTGATTCCCTGGACTTTGCACTTCCTTCCTAAAATGCCTGTGTCCCCCTCAGGCAGTGTGCACCGCCGGCTCCCTGCGGTGCTGTCCAGGGTCCTGACGAGCTGCCCCCGCTCTGCCAACAAACCTTTCCACCTCGAGAGCCACTTCCAGTCTCTTGCAGCTTGGCCAAGGCATAACCATTCCAGTGAGGGGGTTTCATGCTGCTTCAGGCTTAATGGGTTTCTCTAAGGGCGTTTTCTCTTCCAGTAGAGTCTGATAACTTCCTGCAATTTATGAGGATAAGGAACTGGCATTGATTTTTGAATAGGCCTTTAGTATCCCTAAAACAACTTTTTTTTTGGAAGCTTTTGCTATTCCCAGTACAAATAAGGGTAGTGAGTTTTCCGCTGGCATAATCCAATCTAAACTTGGCCACATTGTAAGCTCTGGAAAACTTTAGTTTGTAACTGGAAGTAGAGACATGGGGGCTGAGCTACTAAATTTACTAAAATGATGTTTCAGCCATGGATTCAGTGTCTGTACAGGACATTTCCCACAGCAGTTGCCCCTCACTAGGGTGGTGCTGGCAAAAGAAGGCAAGAACTGAGAGACTCTGCATTTCTCTCAGACCTACCTGGTGATATCCAGCTAACACAGAATTAGGAACTGCCTAGACTGGAGAAAGCAGAAGCAAATACAAGTGGATCTTGGGGTGAGAGAGGGAGGAGTTCAGGTCCCAAGGAGAACTCCTGGGAAATGGAAAACATGTTTTCAGTCAAATGAGACTTTATTTGAATTTAAATTATTAATTTACATCTTCCCTCCTGCTGTCTGCACACACACACAGCAATTTGCTGTCCAAAAAGTATCTTTTTAGGAAGAGCCTCTCTAGACTATGATAAAAGAGTTGTATTCTTTCACCCCAAATTTCATTTTGAACAGGATTGGCACTGTATTGCCTATAGATATATGGTGCCTTATAGAATCGTGCAATTATTAAGGTTGGAAAAGAGCTCCAAGATTATCAAGTCCATGTTGGAATCAAGGATACATTGCAATTTTGCTCAGCATTTTCTGCAGCCTTACAGCTTAGTCTAAAAGTATATAATTCAGAGAATACCTAAACAGTTAAAATATCTAGATAGTAAAGAGAAAATATACGAACAAATCACATAATTCTAGTTTGGCATAAATTTTTGTGGAAAAGGAAAATACAGCTGGAGGTAAAGACCAAGGGAAGCCCAGAGCATTTGAAATCACCTCCTGTTTTTTGCTGCATGGCATCTCATCTCAGTTCAAAAGTGGAGCTGATGCTGCACCAATGATGACATGGAGATGTCACAGAAGGTCCTGAGCAAGACACACTGTAAGTTGCACTTGGTTTTGCTAAAAATTTAAGGTGGCTTCCATAACACATTTAGGCTAAACTTTAAAGTTTCCTTTAATTTTTTAGTACAAGTAAATACTAATGTAGAAACATAATTGCACAAAATGTTTGATTTTTTCGTTTTGTCATTCAGGAAGTATTTCAACCCGTTTGTCCACTTGCAGAATTGTTACACAATGCCTTTAGTTCTGTAATAATTCAAGAGTTCTGAAAATCTTCATGCTTTAGCATGTGTTCATAGTCAATATTTGTTATAAGACAAACAGTCCAGTCGGTAATGTGGATTTTTTTGTGGTTGTTCTTAAAACATTTTCTTCTAGAGTTTTAAAAATTTGATCAAAGTAAGCACAAAAGCTTTGTTGCCTAAGGGAAAAAGTCTCAATAAAGCTCTGAAGTGGTAGTGCATTAGTCATTGAGAGGTGCTTCACCATGGTAGTGTTAACTCTAAAGCATAAGCAGAACAAATGGTGGTGATGATCACTCTTCTACTGTAGAGGTTGTTTTCAGAAATACATGTTTATGTAGTATTCATAGCACATAGTAAGGGGGAAAAAAATTAAGATAAATTAAATAATCCATACCAAGTCCTCAACCTGGGTGGAGAGAGGATTTTCAGCAGTTGTCCTGGGCAGTTTTGGTTTTGAAGTTCTGTTTACTGGAAGTTATTATAATCATAGAATGGTTTGGATTGGAAAAGATCTCTTAAGACCATTGAGTCCAACCACTTCCCCAGCACTGCCAAGGCCACCATTAATCCATGTCTGCAAGTGCTGCATCCACATGGCTGTTAAGCCCCTCCAGGGATGGTGTACTGAACAAGTGAAAAGTAAGGAATGTTTCTCCATTGCCTCTCTAAATATTAAGTTTGGAAGGTTAGTTTTGAGCTGCCTCTAACAACAATTTTAGAAACTGCTCTATTGTAGAGAATGAGGCACCCTGTTTGAAGGCCATTGAAATAGTTTGTGATAAACTGTTGGTACATCAGGCAAACAAGCAATAAACCTTTGTTATGTGAGAAAAGCAAACAATAAACATTTTGATTCATCAAGGGAACTTTACTTGGATACCAGTGAGCAGCCAATGAACTTTAAGGGAGCAGAGATGGAGTTCTCCACGGACCTGCTGTTGCTCTAAGGTAGGTATGAGGTTGCCACTCTCTAAGCAAGTGCCCAACCTGCCACAGGTTGCAAAATCTACAAAGTGTCGGAGTCTATGCTGTCTGTGCTGCTCTTTGCTGTCCTGGCTGCTGCTCTGGGGCTGCTTGTGCCCCACCCTGCTGCTCCTGCTGCTGTGGCTCTGCTCTGCTGCTGACTCGCTGGAAGCTCTTGGGAGGACTTCACTGGGGATGTTTTTCCCCATTGCACTCTGTGAGCCAGCACTGGACTCACAGAGGTTGTAAGCTCTTTCCTGTGCTTCTCGTAATTGTTTTTGGCATTTTCTTACTTCGCTATTTTATCCCTTTCCTTCTTTATGAGAAAAAAAAAAAGAAGCTGAATGATCGCTTTGGATCCCAACATTTAAGCTCATTTGGGTTTTAATCTTGTTTTCCACTATGCTGAGAACCTACTTCCTTTCTGCAATTTTAGACTGGGCCAAGACTCACCTCTTGTCACCTTAAACAGATCAGAACACATTGGGATTCTACCACTGCTCTGGGCAGCCTGTGCCAGGACTGGATGGCCCTTTCCAGGAGGAGTTTTCCTAAATATCTACCCTAAACCTGCCTGGCACAGCTTGAGCTCATTTCCTCCCCATGTCCTGTCTCTTGTTGTTCAGGAGAACAGACCAACCCAAATCTGGCTGCACCCTCCTGTCAGGGAGTTGTAGAGAGCTCAGAAGGTCTCCCCTGAGCCTGTTTTTCTCCAGGCTGAGCTGTCCCCAGTTCCCTCAGCCACTCCTGGTGTTCCAGCCCCTTCCCCTGCTCCGGTGCCTTCTCTGGACACACTCCATGCCCTCAATGTCTTTCTTGCAGTGAGGGGCCCAGAACAGACCCCCAGATTCGTGGTGCCTCAGCAGGGCCAGCACAGTGACCTGTTTAATGACTGCTTATAAAAGCCTTCAGCTTTCATGATAAATCCTATGTATATTACTTGTTTTAAATGTATTTAAACAACTTTGACTAGGAATCAGTTTAACACTGAGCATTTACATGTTCTGTGTTGCACTGTTCTCACAGAACAGGTCATGGAAATAGTGTACATGGGCTTTTTTGAGGCAGGGGAGTTCAGGGAGAAGCATCAGTTTTCTGATGCTTCAGGTTACCTTTGTATTAATTGTGGAGGAAGTTATCTACATTTGCTACAGAACTATTCAGTTGTTAAATGTAAAAATTAAAGTGGAGGAAGGAAAGAGCATGCTGGAAGAATATATAAGATAGGCTGGGTAAAAAAGATAATCCCTAGAGAAGAGATCTAAACAGTTATAGAGTCATAGAATGGTTTGGCTTGGAAGGGATCTTAAAGCTCATCTCATTCCACCCCCACGCCATGGGCAGGGACACCTTCCACTATCTCAGGTTGCTCAGAGCCCCATCCAACCTGGCCTTGGACACTTCCATGGATGGGGCAGACACAGCTCCTCTAGGCAACCTGTGCCAGGGCCTCACCACCCTCACAGGGAAGAATTTCCTCCTAATATCCAATCTAAGCCTACTCTCAGTTTGAAGCCATTCCCCCTTGTCCTATCACACCATGTTCTTGTAAATAGTCTCTCTCCATGCAAGTCCAAGGTGACAGTGTCTTAAGAAAAAAAGTTGAAGCAAGCCTTGCAGATCAAGGCACAGTGGCAAGGAAGAAGTAGGTTTTTACATCAGCAGTGATTTTAAAAGAGAAAAAAAGCAAATTCTGAAATTGTGATAAAGCACTTAGAAAACTCTGTTTTCCCAGATATGGGATGTTGAGTGGCTGGTATTTCTGTTCCTTACCCCCTTTACTCTGCACCATGCATTTCTTTTCTTATGCACATCACAGGCTGTGCCTACTTTTGATTAGAAGTGAGGCTAATTTACATGAACAAGGGGGGTAAAAAGGCAGTGCTACATGTGCAATAAATGGGAAAAGAGTGATAAGGGAATAATGGATGAAAATCCCCAGCTATTTTCTTAGGGTGAAAAGCATCCTTAGTGACTAAAACTCACCCTTAATGTTAAGTCTTCTAAACTGGGCCAGCAGGTTTGAGCACATCATTTCTGCCCCTCACCAAGGCTAAGGTGAGTGCATAACACTGCAACAAATCACCAAGGGGTCTTACTAATAGTGTCATTAAAATTACAGCACCTCTCTTGCCACTGTAAATGTTTGTGTGTCATCTTACTGTTGTCTTCACTCTCTTCTCCTTGCCTTGTAAACTCTTCCTTGTTGGAATTGTTTATTACTACATTTGGACAGACCTTGTCACCTCCTATCAACTGCTCTCCAGTCCAACACTAAATTTTGTTTTAAAAGCAGGTTTTTTAGCCACATATTTTATAAAGTGGTGCAATTCCACTCTTTGCCCCAAACCCATGTTTGATGATACCAAGATGTGTCTGGAAGAGTTTCTTCCTCAGTTCTGTGCATTTCTCATTGCCAGAGCTTTTTTTTTCTTTTCTAAATTGCAGCCATCTGTTGTGAGTCTGCACTCCATGGGTTAAAGTTTATTTTTATATTAAGACAAGCTTTCATTATGTTTTCCCTCTTTCCCCATTTTTCCCACCACCCCCCAATCTGGAACTTTAGGCTTTCTAGTTAAGCTTTTATGGTGGCCACAAACAGGTGCGTGGCTTTACAGAGGGTCTCATTCTGCAGCTCCCACTGGCATCCCTGGCCTCCTGAACTCCCTTTTGCTACCTCCTTCCCCCTCAATAATTTTTTATGAATGATAGCTTTTCAGCACCCTGGGAACAGCTTGTTGGGAAAAACACTCTTTGTGGGGTGCAGTCAAATCCTACACATTTCTCCAAGGGTTTCCTATGAAAGGACTGGTTCTGTGTTGCAGGTATGACGTACGTGTGGACTCCCCCTCCCTGCTGGCTGCCCCCACCTCCTGCTTCTGTGCTTCACTCTGATAAATTTGCTTTTTAATAATGCTGGTGGACTCTCACCACAGGTGCTTCTCAATTAAAATCCACTTTGTTTAAAAACTGGAGGCTTGTTTAACTGAGCCCCTGGGGAGAGTTGTCAGACCCCGGGATAGGTGACACAAATAGATTGGTGACCCTCTGGGGCTGCATTGAAAATACCATATCCTGGGGTACCAGAGGGCAGCGTCACTCTGAAAACAAATCCCCACCTTTGAGAAACCCTGGGAGGAATCCCTGGGACTTGTCATTTTTCAGTGTGGGGCCTTTTTAATCCATCTTTTAGCATTTGGCTTTGTTCCTGCTACCCTTCTCACACCCCCTACCCCCCACCCCCCCAAGTACTTTCACCTTCTTTCTAGTACTGATTTAGCTATTTAGAAAATACAAAGGTAAAAGGAACTTTTTTTTTTTTTTTCCCCCAGGAACAGTCTCTCTTCTGTATTCTAAAGATATTTGCATGAAATTAATTGGAATGGCAAAGCAGGGAGTGGAAAAAATATTTGGAAAAAAGATTAAAAGCAACTTGAAAGTAAATGATTTTTTTTTCTTTTTTTCTTCTATTTTCTTTTTTAAAGAGAAAGGGAAATGTACTTTTGAGTGATCTGATCTTTTCCCTGCCTTCTTAGATGTGTATTTTTAGCATTTTGAACACATGTAATGTTCTCAGATATTGCTTACCAGAGCACTTTGAAATAACTACAGAGGGTGGATGGGATGACTCAGGGGACTGGTAATTGAATGCGGAGCCTTTTCACCTCGAAGTCCCCAGTTTGAGCCGAGCCCAGGCTGAGAGCGACCTCGTGGTTTCCCTCAGATGGGTGTTTAGTGGCCTGTCTGAAGTGAGTTGGTGGTCTCAGTCCAGCTCTTGGCAAACAGCTGCCACATCACAGCAACCACGGCCGCAGTCAGTGCCAATTATCAGCCGGGCTGGCAGTGCTGGCAGCGAGGGGAAGGATGGAATTAGCCTGTGCTGCTCCTGCTGTCAGAGGTGGTCCCTGCTGCTCTTGGAGCCCTGCAGCAGCAGCAGCAGCAGCAGCAGCAGCTGGGTTTGGTGCTGTTGGCCTTGTGGGATGTGTGTTCCTGCCCTCTGGGGAGATGGCAGCTTGTCCTGCTCCCAAGTGCTGAGCTGGGTCCCCCTGTGGCTTTGGCTTTGCTTTGCCCTCTGCAGGTTTTCAGTCCCTGTGTCCAAGGGCAGCTCTGTGCATGGGGATTGGACTTGCCCACACACCCTTTGTCAGTCTGGGTTTGTCTCCTGACATAGCTGATAAGCATGCCAAAAATGAGATTCTTCACGTTTATGAGTCCAGAGAAGGGAGTGGAACTGGGGAAAGGCTTTGGAATACCCAGAACAGCTGAGAGAGCTGGGGGGTCTCAACCTGGAGCAAAGCAGGCTCTAGGGGGGACCTTCTGGCTCTCCACTACTCCCTGTCAGGAGGGTGCAGCCAGGGGGGTCAGGCTCTGCTCCCAGGAAACAAGGGTCAGAACAAAAGGAAATAGCCCCAAGCTGTGCCAGGGGAAGCTCAGGTTGGACATCAGGAGGAATTTCTTCACCAAAAGGGTGGTCAGGCATTGGCAGGGATGGCCCGAGGACATGGTGGAGTCCCCAGCCCTGGAGGTGTCCAAGGAATGGCTGGACATGGCACTCAGTGCTCTGGTCTGGGTGACAAGGTGGGGATCAGTCACAGGCTGGACTCAGTGGTCTTGGAGGTCTTTTCCAACCTGGATGGTTCTATTAGTCTGTGATTTCAGTCCATTTGTTCTGGTGACTCTCAGCTCCCACAGTTTCCATACCAACCCATTATTTTTGCAATCTTCTTTCTGAAGTGGTTTTTTTACATTTTATCTCTGAAGAAGTTGTTTTTCTTTTCTGAAGCTAAACTAAAATGTAGTCATTTTGAAAGTGTGAGAACAAAATAGATAAGCCTTATCCTTTAAAATCCCTTAGAGATGAAAAAAAAATCCTGCATAAATACCTTGTATTTTGGGAGTTTTAGAGTATAACCCTCACAGAGATTCTGAATGGTGCTTTAATGGATTCCAAAGCCCACAGAGGATCCCTCTGCTGGCAGTAAGATTTTGGGTTGATGCACAAATCTTATCTGTGGCAATCTCTTTACAAATTCATGACAATTTTCACATGTAAAAGAAAAGTTGAAGTAAATATGGTTTACAGCATTTTAAGCTGTAAGACAGTTCTTTCCAAAAATGGGGAGTTCATTTTTCACACTCTAAATTTCATTCAAGGGAACAATAGTAGCACAATTCTAATCAAAATACAGTGAAGTTTTCCCCAAGGACTCAACTAAGTCCCTTAGAAACCCATTTTTCATTTTTTGCCCCTATCTCTTAATGTTAACTGTGGTTTCTGTAAAAATAAACATTTCCTCAAGGTATTGGCAGCCCAAATAGAGATGATGAAACTGAATGTAACAAGAGTGACCTTAAGAGGATTTTTTTACTAATTTGAGACAAGTTTGAGACAAATTGAGACAAATGACTGAAGTGAATAGCACAAATAGAAACAATGAAGATTTTTAAGCTTTTGATTCCTGGTGGTAAAACGGTAAGGGGGATTTTGTATAACAGAAGATCTAAGTATTGCCTATTGGGGAGGACAGGGATGCAACTTTTGGGAACCTGTAGTTTAGGTTGGGGTAACATCCTGCTGCACACATCCAAGTAATGAGGTTGATTTCCTCATTTCTGGTCACTCTCTGATAGACAATTTGGCCAGGCTTCACTGGGAGGGGATGGATCTGGGCTATCTTTGCAGAATATGGTTTCTTTTTATCCAGCAGGAAGATACAAGGAAGCAGATGGGAGAGCAGCTTTCTGGCTGGGAACAGCACTGTTGGAGATGAAGGGAAGCCTGGCTCAGGACTTTCTCTTGTCTTTTGGACAAGGTCAGGAAATTAACTCCTGGAAAGGTCTACAAGGATAATCCCGTGCTTGGTGTCTTGAGCAGTCCAGAAAAGAGGCAAATATAATTGCTGTTTGCAAGTTGAGATTCGTGGGTAAAGCCAAGAAGATGTTGTAAGTGATTTGCCTCAGTTGTGAAACAGATGTGTCCCTCACCGGGATCTGATGGTGGCAGAGTGTTCCCTCTTCAAAGCTCAGGCAGGAAGGAGGACTGGGCATAACACTGCCCTGAAAACTTGTCTTGGAGCACGTGTTCATAGTGGAAGTGCTTTAAGTCTGGAGGAGATGAAGTCTTCTAGATAATGATGGTTTTATGGAGGGGGCGGCGCTTTCTTCTCATGAAGGACATGGAAAAAACTGAAGTGGAAACAGTTGGCAAGGTCACTCTGTCTTGTTGTCTCAAAAATGTCAGGAAGGAGGCCTCCAAACAAACCAAAGCCCTGGGAGTGAGGCTATCACCGTTTCTTCCTGCTCAAATCAAATTCTTGTTCAAGGCATTTCCAAATAAGGGTGAGGAACTGAGCACTGCAACCGCAAGATGACAGTGCAAGGCTGTTAAAACCAAGACTCCTTTTTCTTTCTACTTAAAATAATCCATGTCCAGCTAGGAATCAAAGTGCCTCTGTAACCTGCCGTGCTCCAAAATACACTGACAGAAACATATACAAACCCTCCTGGAAAAATAAATGATGAGAAAAGCTTTAGCTGGAAACGCCAGAGTAAGACTGATTAGCAAGTTGCACCGTTGGCTTAACATGATTTTAATCATGGGCTGGTTGTTCATCTCAAGGCTAAAAACACCACAGTGTGTCTTCTGTGTGAGCACAAGGCACATAGAAATCACATGGCAAAAGTAGCATTTGCATAATGGTAACAGTAGAAACAAACAAACAAACAAAAAAAAAAAACAAGGGGCTGAATTTCCTGGCTAGTATGAATTAGCCTGAAATCAGTGGAGCTTTACTAATCCATACTTTTGAAACCCTCCCCTTCAGCTTCCCAGTGCTACAGCAGCAGTGAGCCATGGAACAGTTGTTGAGATGCCTCACTGAAGTAAAAATCAAACCACTGTGCTACTGAGGGAAAGAAGGAAAGAACAATTTTAGCATGTAAGGTTAGGGCAGTGCTGTCAGGGCGGGCCCAGCCTGGAGTTTGCCAGTACTTGAGCCCACTTACACTTTGCATAAACTCCTAAATATTCGGGAAACCTTTCAGTCATGTTTTGATTTCAAAAGCTATCTGGCGGCCTAAGTGTCCATACCCAACAATTAAACCAATAAATTCAGAGGCCAGCCTTTAAAGTTCAGAGCTTCAAATGCTCCCACTGGTGCATTATTCATGGGCTTGGTTTTTCCCTTTGATATCTCTCTATGGTGTGATCTATATAGCAGAAAAGAACCCACATCTGTCTGTTTACACCACCCTGGAAATTCCTGTGGGCAACCAAAAAAGCCAACCACAAATAACTGCTGGGCTACCAACAAACATAGTATCTGGAGTGCCTCCACCCACCTGCCATCAGGCAGACTTCTGAGTCTCATTGGAAATGGGAAAAGTCAGATCAGGGTGGGAGGGAGAAAGAGAGGGAGGGCAGGGGGGAAAAAACTAGATTGAAAGACTAACCTGAAATTAGCAGAACTAAGATTTTTGCTCTCTTTTTTTTTTTTTTTTTTTTACATGGAGTAGGTCACATGTGGGCCCTGAGCCGAGCAGCATGGCATGGCACAGGGGATGTCCTTCAGTCAGATCCTTTGACTCATTGTGGGGTTGGGGATTGAGCCCATTTGTGCTAAAAGGGGGCAGGTTCTTCTGAGCTGTGTCTTGAGGAAAGGTGAACAGAAAACATCATGTAAACCATTTGGAAAATTCATGAAAGATTCTCCAATAGGGTGCTGGGAAAGGCTGTAAATCCCTGTTTTGCCCGAGCCACTGGAGACTCTGGTCATTCTCACTTTAGCTGCAGGGTCTCTTTACATTCTGGTGGGTCTTACTGGAGAGAGTTGCAATTTCTATTGGCTTGAAAATCTTCAGTGATGACTTCCTTACCAGGGCTCTCACTCACCCACGTATTTTCATGCACCTGAACTAAAGTGTTTTGGTAGTGTTCTCAAAATCTCAAAATGGAAGTAGGCATTCACAAAGTTGGATCTCATCCCATGACCCTTTGATTCTTGAGAAGTGTGGAAAAGACTGATTTATTAAGCTGATCCTACACTATGCTACTTGATTTGCCATGTTCAGAGAGATTTAATTGTTATTTACGTCACTAAAATTCAGCCACTTGGATGTTTCACTTTAACTCGATTTATGACTAAAAAAATAAAGCCATGGTGGAGATGGTATGAGGATTTCATTGTCCATAAATAGCTTTTCAGTCAGGTGTCACATCTATTTTTGAGGCTTCAATTCTTGGTGAGGTAATTCCTCCTTGATGCAGGTCGTCTCATCTTGCTGGAGTGTACCACACTGATGTTGGCTCGCTTGCTTAGAAGTTTGCTAGTCTTACAGCTTTTATTTCCTGAATCTGGGGAACAGTTTTCCCCTTCCAATTGTGTTCAGTTTTCGAGAAAGGGGTGCCTTTTTCACTCATCCTGACTTTCTCCCCTGTTCTGTTTATCCTTGCTGCAGAAGATGGCCACCATTCCTCCATTTCGTGCAAATTAGAGGTAGTGCTAGGGTCCCTGGCAAGTACCCAGTACAGGTCTCAGATGACTTAAATGCTTCCCATGGGTACATTGACACATTATTGAGCAATTACATTCTCTTGTGGCAGTCATCTGTGGAATAAGTAAACGGCCTCTGTGAGCCCCACGGTGATATCATGCACCATAAATGCATGCTTGGCCTCCATTGTGTCAACAATCCCTCACGTTCTCAAAGGCAGAAATGCCAGTATAATTCTCAAACTACACTGACTAATAAACAGGTTCTTTTTATTACTCGTTTCTACCTTGGAAGGCAAGATTAAATTTAATTTATAAGGCTACCATAAAAGAAGGCATATGGGTAAGCGTAAAGTGATTATTTGTTTATTCACTGTAAATTTATTAATTTGGGATTTGGGGAGTGAAAAGGGAGGCCAGCAGAAGAGAGTGACTTACATTGAGATCTTATTTTTTTTCTTCTGGCTAGTGGAAGGTTGGTCATGAAGATCATTTTCTCATCAATAACTTTGGCAAGACTATGACACATTACTGATCATTCCCAGATCTGCTTGCACAAGCAGAATATTTGTGCAACAAGATGTCAAGTAATGCTCTCCTGAAAATTAGAGTATCTTTGATTACACAGTGTAAAGTTAATGGTGTAATGAATCTTTTTTTCCCCCTCCCTTTAAAAAACTTGTGTCTAAATGTTTTGTTAACCTTTGAAAACTCACAAGGACAGAGTGTAACTAAAAAGGTGACATAACTGCTTGTGGACCCATTAATACTTTAGTTAACATTAATGAGATAGCCTGTGCTTTGGTGCTTTCTTCTGCCTTTGTGTGTCATTCAGTGATGTGTGGTTGAGGCTGATCACTCTCAGTCCAGCATGCACAGCTGGGGCATGTCCAGCTCTCACCCACTTGCACCCCCAAGTCCTTCACCGAGGGCTGCTCTGGGTGACACTGTCCTCAGAAAAATTTAGTGGCCACCAGGTGTGCTGAGACCTCTGAAAGAGAAGTCCATCACTCCTGCCTGAATCACCCTGAAGGTGGATGTGGCAGCCCAGGGTGTCCTACACATGAGGCCACTGGGGTTGTTTCCTGTGGATCTTTGTTGTGGCTGGGGACAGAGCAGAGATCCCAGTGTGCTTTTCAGGGTTGTACAGTATTATTCAGTCTGGTTGAATGACTACCCTCTGCTTTGTCATCAGAGAATATTTATGACCGTCGAAGGAAGGCTGAGTTCCTGGAGACGGGATAAGGCATGGCTTTCTGCTGCCAGACAGAGAGTTCCTTTCCGTGGTCACACCAATGTTTGTTCATACTCCCACGGACACCACAACTTTTTTGGATAAGGAAGAAGATGATGGAACACAGATGAGGGAAAGAAATGGCCTCAGAGAACTTGGATACGTGGGGGTATTTTTACCCTTTGGGGTTTTTTCTTCCTGAATTTCAATGAGTGACTTATTGGAAACTTCTTTGGGTTTGAAGTGTTTTTTTTCTTGTTCCACACACACGAAACTGTTTTGGGTTGTTTTGTTTGTCTTTGTTTATAATGCAGCCGAGATAGGGTGACTTGATATTTTTAAAATAGAAAACTGATGCCTTCTCAGGGAATAGGGGGAAGAGAGGAGGACTTTACTAGCTGAAAACATGGGTCATACAAGGGCAACTTTTTATGTGAAGGTTGTGCTGGATATGGGGGGGGAGGATTTGGTGAAAGTTGGTATGGAGGCAAGAGTAATGCTGCTTCTCCTTGGGTGCTAAATCCACTACTGGTTCTGCAAATGCCAGATCCCGAGGGTCCCTGCACCACAGCCACATATCTCTTTTTATTTATTAACTCTTTCTTTTAAAGCAAATTCTACATTAACCTTTTCCAACCCATGGCATTAGAAACTATCAGGCATGGAATGCCAAGCAGGTGCCTTCAATTTTATTCACTGGCATCCTGCTGTCCCCCATCACTCCATCAAAATAAACCTAAAAGAACAACAACAAAAAAAAATCTTGTCTTGTTGGTGAGGTAAATGAAAGGGATTACAGATCCAGTTTTTGAGCTGCTAAGATGCAGAACCCTCAACATAAAATGCTCAGCATCTTGTCCCTTCTTGTTTTGATCATTGCCAAAGCCTACAAGGCACTGGGAGTTTAGGAGCATCTTCTGGAGCCTGTTAACTGCTGGAGGCTGCCCAGCACACCCTGAGGTGACAGCAGGTTTTCAGAGAAGGAAATTGTCAGCAAGTTGTCCGGTGTGTTGTGGAACAGGAGTATAATATGTCAATGACAGAGTGTCTTCCAGGGATTACCAATCAAATGAACAGCATGAGTCTCCACAAGAGGCCTCTCCACTGTTGGGAAAGGCACAGTGCTCTTTTCCATGTTGTGCAATTAAATTAATGAATAGTATAAGGCATTCTACTTTTTCAAAACCATCAGCTTTGGGATAACTTACTAGTTTGAAAGGAATATTTCCCTGTCATTTCTATGTCTATATTAAAAATATTATGCATATGCTAATATAAGCAAGCGATCACTTTAGGGTAAATCTCTTTGATGGTAATCCTCTTTCCTTCCTCTGCTGTCACTGCCATTCCAAAGCTTCTGGAATTTGCTATGGGAACTATTCCAAGTGGAGACAGGGATTAGAAATTAATGAAATAATTTCTGTTGTTCTGAGATTTCTGAATAACACGTTTGCACTGGTGCTGGTGGATTCAAACACAAATTTGGATGTGGTTTGCTGGCTCCTGCAGGTGGACCGAGATAGAGGGAGAAGGTGGCTTTTGTTTTACATGTCTATAACCACCTAATTTTGATTTTGTTGTTCTGAAATAGCTGAGGTTTCATATACTTTGGGAAGTTTAGCAAAGGTACACTTTGTGCAGATGCACTTCAAACATCAGCAGATGAGCGCCAGGAAATAATGTTGGACAGGGCACTGTTACAGTCATCCTTTCTACCACTTCCTCTCAAACTGATATAAACAGATGCATGTTTTTATGTCCTTTCCCTTGGGAAAGGGAGAACTCTGAGCTCAAGTGATCAATATGTGGCTTTTCCGTGGTTACTTGGGAAACTTCATCCCTGAAATCCTTTTTAATCACAAGTTATCTTGCATCCTTTGACAGGATCCAGCTTTTTGTTTTTCGTCTACTGTAAGTTATAGAATCTGGCTGAAAGGAACAAATCTGGATGAGCTGGTTTATGTAACAATAAAAACAGAGATGTGTGTTTGTGAAAACTGAGGAGTTTTAAAAGGGGAAATAATCACGGTTTTTAAGATAGTGATTCATTTTAGATGTACTGTAGACTTCCATATTTATTCATTGACTGCTTCTTGCAAACATTTTTCATGTTTTATTTTTTCCTTCAGCATTTTTAGCAGATTTATGGGCGCTGGATTTGATGGCTTCTGACATACCATGATTTCACTTGGGAGGGCCCTGAGTGAGGCAGTCCTGTGTGAACGTGAGGTGCAGTGGCTGTTTTGTGGTGATCAGTGCAATTCCTGGATTGTATTTATGATTGTATTGAGGCTCTGGACAAATCCAGTCTGGGAGGTTTTGGAGGGCACACATCTGAGGTTTATTTCCCTCTGACACACAGTGACATGGGTGTTTATCAGCCAGTTGTATTTTTCTGAATCCTTCCCATACAGCCTTTCAGTTTCCATGTTCTCAGTTATCCAAATAAAAGGTGAAGGCTTTGGGTTTGTCTTCTCTGGAACTGAAGCTCTGCAAAAATACACTTGCAAGGGTCCCTCCATGAGCAGCGGCAGCTCCTTCTTACAGCTGGAGCTGCTGGGCACCAGGTGAGCATGGGCCTCCCAGACTGGAGGTGAAAGGGGTTCCTGAGCCACAGCTTCCATCCAGACACTGATGGGTGGGTGAGACTTCGCACACCATGCTGCCAGATTTGTGGGTTTGGCAAACAAATTGTGAGGCAGATTGTTCAGAGGGCTGGGAGGAGGTGGGGGGGTCTGTGGGGTTGTGTTTGTAGGACAGGAGAGAGATGAGATGTCAGGGCTGTGTCTGGCAGCTGTGCTGGGAGATGCTCCTGAACCTTCCACCAGCTTTGAGGGGTGTTAGGGCTTGTGAGGCCAAACATGGGGGTTGTTGGAGGTGAGAGCTGGTGTTTTCTAATGGTATTGGGAGCCATTTTAACAAAGCCAGATGAGGACAAACACTATTACAGGTACAAAATAATAGTGCTAATCAAAAGGCACAATAGCCCTGAGGTGCACACAATGGAGAGGAATTGGGAGTTCTTGGATCAGTTTTTGACTTTGCCACAGACCTTCTCTGTTGCTTTCAGGCAGTCAGTTAATCTCTGCATCCACCATGTGAAGCAGCCAGGCTTGGAACAGTTTGTGTCTCTGGAAGCATGTATCTAATTCAGCTGTTATTATCAAAGTTAAATATTAAGGAACTGTTGTGTTATCATAGGATAAAACCATGCCTCACCATTTTCACTGTGAACTTTGTTCTTCTGCTATTACATCGTTTTTCAGGAAAAACAATGTTTTCACTGCACAGAAGTGAGTTAGGCAGAAATTCATGATGCATGTTGTGAGAGCTAGACTTATAGATTTGATGTCCAACACTAAAATAAGAGATGCATGTTAAATGCCACTTCAGGGCTGATTGTTCAATAAAAGGAAGCACAAATCTGGACATTGAAAGTAAACAAATAATATAAGACATTGTAGAGATCAGCCTTCCAAAGCTGTTTGGAAAGTTTGTAACAGGCACATAACTTGTGTCTAACTCTAGGCACATCCCCTTGGTGACAGGCTCTGAACTCCTTCAAACTTCCATTAATGTTCTGTATCAGACAAGGAAATAACCTAGATAAGATCAATTGTCAAACATGTTTCTTCAGGAAGGAGCTGAAGAGCAACCCTGAAAAGCCTCTACGGGAATGGAAAAATTCTGATCTTTAGGAAAAAAAAGGAACTGCTGGGTGAGAGGAAAAATGTCAATACATTTGGAGGACAGGTGAGTTTGTTTGCCAAACTATGGAACCTTCAAGTCTGTCTCTGAAAGTGTATGGTCAGTTTATGAGGAAGGGCTTTCAGTTTTAGGAAGTGCTGGTAAACGTCAAAACTATTTACATTCTTCACATAATGGAACAGGGAAGCTTCCTGTGGCAATTGGCAATTTGTCCATGTGGGGGAGAGGATGAATGGAGACTTTTGAGAAGTTCAGTGTGGGCTTAATTGTGTTTTTCAGTATTCATTGATACTGTGTGAGGTGGTAATTACTCAGCTGAAGTCTGGAGTAGTGTAACTCCCCAGCAGACATCTGCAGCATTCCCATACCCCCAAACTGGCAGGGATTTGGGCCATGTGGGGCCATCCATGTGCTCTTAAAAACCAGCAGTTCCCCCAGTCCCACCCTGCAGGGTCTTTGTTCTAGCTGATGAGAAGTTTTACAGCATAAAGGCAGCTTCTGAGGGATGGAACCCTGAGAGCCACATCTTTTCTCACCCCTCCAGCCCTAAGCAGAGTGTAATAATGACCAAAAAATAATTTTACGGAATTTCAAATATTTCACCTGTGTTGTGGCTTCATTGTCACAGGCACTGGTGTGTCATCCCTGAAACATTTCTACTGCCCTGTTAAAGTATCTTGTCTCAGCCATCTCAATTTGCCCTCTAGATTTTTTTTTGGGGGATGAAATATTCATTAGAAAAAGGAATCACCTTTATTTTTTTCCCCACTGAGTATTTAAAATGATCCACAGACTGTTTCAAATTGGTTTTGAACAACTCCAGAACAATGCTTGGAGCAACTTTTGCTCCAAGATCTATAAGGTAGGCCACGTTCCTGAAGCTCCCTAAAGCATGCCTGGAGCCTCTGAATCAGGGAAATATTCAGTTGGAAAACCTTTCACATTTAGTGGGAAAAAAAAAATCACTCATATTCTTTGGATGGCCTTTTGTAGTGCAGTGACTGTTACAAATCTCAAAACCAGAGAGCTCCTCCAGCTTCTGAAACAGCTGCTGCTGAATCTGGATGATTCTGAGCCCTTGGATGGTTTGGTACAGCCATCACACAGCAGAGCTTTGCTCCAAGGCACCTCCATATCCCTGCCTCATCTGCTGGCACTGATGGGGCTGGTGATGTCTCCAACCTACCCTGAATTACTCATGTTAATTACTGCAGTAGCATCTTCAGCAACATCTGCTGTGTTCTTTCTGCTGGCAGGGGTTGTATTTTGTGTTACTGAGCTTAAATCAGCATATCTGGCTATGGTTTGTATCATTTTGTGTGAACTTGAGTTTTTTTGGAGTCTAAAATACTTGGGGTGTCTTTCTTTCTTTCAGTGAAATTGTCAGGAAGAAAATATTGTTAAAAAGGAGACACAAATTTAAGGGTTCAGCTGAGGTCTGCTGCACTGCAGGTTTCCACCTGGAGTTACACAGCTGTACCCTTTCAGCCACACAGAGCCCTGCAACAAGTTAGAGAAGTTAGAGAAGAGGCACTGAGGCCTCTCCTGCAGGAATCCCATTCCAGGAGAAGCTTGATTTGTGCAGGAACCTCCCAAAGAAGTTGCAAAGTTGCTTGTAAGGGCTGCTGGACTTTATATGATAGTACTGCAATAGACTGTGGAAATGTGTATTATAATGGATCATGTGTGACCTAGTAGGTCTTTTCTACCTGTTTTCCCTTAGATGTGCTGAACCTCAAGTATACCACATGACACTTAATCCACACTATCAGGCAGAAGGCTTCATTTTAAATTACTCATTTGAAGATCAAACAAATTTTGTGCCTGATAGTGTCTCTGACAGTGAAAGGTCACAGAATAATTTAATTAAAAAGCTAAAGCAAAGCACTAATAATATGTGATATCTCACCAAACCCACAGTCAACTCCCCTGCAGCTGTTGAATTTCAAAAAAAAAAAATAAAAAGCCATAGAATAATGGATTAAGGACGCTTTCCAGCCTGAAAGCTTTAGGTAATACACCACCAAAACAGGATTCCTAATAGGAATATCATGAGGAGCATCATAATTTAGAACCTAGCCAGCAAGCATTGGATTAATCTATTTTTGTTGTTATCGTTGCAGGCTGGCAGTACTTCTCTCCAGATGTACCATTTGGCACATTAAGCAATTCTTTTCTTAGAAGGGGAACCTATGGTTTTGCCATGTAATGCAAAACACCAATGGAATCACTACATAAGCAAAATGCCAGTAATGGTACAGTGGTCCAGCCACAAACATTGGTATGTTAATTTTGTTTTATTTTTCCTAGTGTGTCATCTGTAGTACTGTATTTTGTATCAGGACTATGGCTGGACTGTTTAGTATCAGATTTTAAAGTGTGTTTTCAGTAAGAGATTTAAGCTAAGAAACTAATGGGGGGGAGGGTGGGGTTCTACTTAATATGGATGTAACTATAATTTTATCTTGATTTTTGAGACCAGGCCAAATTTTCCCCTCAATTATGTCTGTTCTATCATTCAGCTGTATGCATCCACTTTTGACGATGGCACCCAAATACATTGGAAAGCAGGTAGTTTACACCAAAGCTGTGGCTTATGTATGCCTTTGCTTCCTCAGCCTAGCTAAGACAAAGACTAGGCCTTAAAATGTTTTTCAATTAATTCATAGGAAGATCAGTTAAATGACAGCACATGCAGTTTCTTTGTGGAAAGCAGGGTGTGTGGATGTAACTCGCAGCAGTGGCACTGCTGTACTCACCAGTGTGTTATGGTTAGGAGTCCAGGAGAGAAACATGGATTAGGCAATCAATCTGTGTAAGACCTTTCCTTGTGGCACACCAGCTACTCTTCACGTTTGCTGTATTTTCATAATAACTGAACTTAACATATTCTCCATTTCAAAGTTCATTCCATTTCTTAGTACTTTTCACTTAAGAGGTGGCTTTTCACACCTGGCTGTCATCCAAACTGCATCTTGAAGGCATTTTTGAGGAAACTTGAAGTTTTAGAGTGTTAATAAAGTGCTGCCTGCTAAAATAAAGTCAGATTGGTTCAATGTTAATGTAAATAGTAGGTAATAGTAAACACTGAAATGTAAAAACAAATACAGATAATTTGATAATATCACCCTGTGCTCAAGGTATGTTGGTGACATTTTATGACCTATTTTATTATTTTTCACTTAAAAGTTATGCACTGCCATATGCTGAGTATGTCAAGCTTCCCTGCTACTGCTGCTGCTCATGTATTAGAGGATCCTTCTATAGTTATATAAAATCTTGTTATGTTCTTTCCCTTCAAAGTCTTCCTTGGACCTGCAGCTCAAGAATGCCCACAAATACAGTTTTGTTAACAGCTTGTTGCAGGTACTTTTGCAAAGCTGCTCTTTGTCCTTGTGTGTCTTTTGACTGCCTGCCTGAATCTGTGTCTTCTCTCTTCACCTCTTTATTTGGGAGTTCTCTGAGGCAAGAGCCTCATACACCACCTAGATAATGCTCATAATAATGCTTCCTCTCAATACATCCAACAGCACATGGTTTTTCCTAAGGAGAACGAGTGCTTTCCTGAAGTGAGGAGTTATGTTGGTCTTCTATGAGATTAGTCTTCTAGCTGAGTTATTGACTTGGTATGTTATTGGAGCTTTGGCATCAAACCAGTGCTCCCTTCACATGAGTTTTCACCTGGAAAGGGGTGTCAAGCTCATTGGTAGGACACACCTGGAGGCTCTCCCCTTTGCCTCACACCTGTCCACATGTCTTTGTCCAAAAACCTCGGGGCTGTTGCACCATGTGCAAAATGTGCTTGTTGAGGGCTTGTTCTCCTGAGTTCTCTGGTATTGTGGTTGGCCATGTTGTGGAGATTGAGGGGAGAACAATCCTGGTGCTGATTCCTGACCCACTGAGATCCAGTGGGTACATTTTCCTAGGATTTACACGGTCCACTGACAAGTGTTATGGTGGTATGTTGTTGCTTTCCAGGAGGAAGGAGAGGAGAAAGTGGTTGGACTCAAGGTCATAAGGGTTTCTTCCAACCTGAACGGTTCTTTTTAGTGAAATCTTGAAAGACTCTTCACGTGTTGGCAAAGAATCTGGGTTGCAATACCACCAAGACAACTTTTACCACTTTTTTTTTTTTCAAGGTGTCTTGAAGCACATGTAAAATTCTACCTCACATTGGTTTTAATATGCTTTTATACTACTAGACTCCACTTTAAGTCAAAAGCAACTCTTGGGTGAAGTTGGACTTAATGTAAAGAATAGCATTATGTCATCACATAGGAAAGTGCTGCTTAACCACCAAAATATATTTAAAATACTTTTCTGAGTAGATTTGTTGCTAATTATACTATATAAATTTAAGAGTGGAAACTTGGTTTCTCCATCATCATGGCTTGCATGTCTAGTGTTTTGCGTTGAGCTTTGGAGTGCAGCTGAAGTGCAGCTCTCCCTGGAAATCTGTTTTTGATCTAACCCCATTTTCTAGTTAAACATTTCAAATGGAATATACTGAGCAAGAAAAAGAGGACTACTTTGTTTGGGGTGTTCTGTAGGCAGAAGATTGCCTGAGGACTTCCTTATTGACTGTACCTTATCATGCTGAGTATCCAGTAACAGATTGAGTAGGAGTGTAGGTACCTCGAGCTCTGTTTAATTTTCTTTTTTTTTTTTTTTTTTTTTTTTTTTTTTTTTTTTTTTTTTTTTTTTTCATCTCCAGCTACATGGATTAGAGCTGTAAGATGTTGGTCTAAGCCACAAGAGTTTTGGAGGCCGGAAATACTTGATTTCAGTAGTTGAATTTAAAGTTATCTGAAGGTAAATATCTCTTATCTAGAAGGTGTGTAAATTGTGTACTCATCTGATTTCCTTTCCTTGCTGGTTATCAATTTCCTTTGGTGAGTGGTTCATTTGGCTTCCTAAGCAGAACTAGACAAACTCCTAAATCACTCCATGCTTTCAGTGAGCTGTGTCACCTTTCTTTTTTTTTATTTTCTTTTATCATTCTTTTCATGCTTCCGGAACAATTGAGCTGAAGTATTGTGAAAGATTTCATATCATCTTCTGTGTGCCTGTCTCAAACTTCATACCTTAAAATTCGGTGTGTTTGATATTCAGCTACCCTCTCTCTAACATTGCCTGCATGGGAGGCTGGGATTTCTGCCATGGCTGCAAACGTTACCTTTCCAATGATACGTTGTGTTGGATTAAAAGGTGCCAACACTGGAATTGTGAGTACTGCAGTCACCTGCGCATACCAGTCTGGGGACCTGGAACCTGCTGCTGGAAATTCCTATTCAGGTTTCCCAAAGATAATACCTTGCTGGAATTCTCTTGATAAATGGCCATTGTGTGTTGCTAAATAGTTTGTGTAGAGTCCAAAGCTGACTAAGTTCCAATGATAGTCCCAGTTTTCAAAGAGGAGGTGTGTGATGGGTACTGTAACCATATGGGCTTTTTTGCAACTACCATATGTGGATATTTGTTCTAATAACAAGTAATTATAGCTATAAATGCCATTAATATATTAGTTAATTCAATGCTTTCTACTCTGAGAATCCATTCTGAAAAAACTTCACCTTTCCTCCACACCATTATCGCTCCATAACACACCATTATCAGCAAATACCTGATAATATATCCCTATATGCTTGCTGCTGTGAAAGAAATTAATATTTATACTTTTATTGCTGCAAGCATTGCCAGAGTGAGTGGCTGTCTCAGTTTTCAAATATGTCTTGGCATTTTTAACTATTTTGCTACCGTGGCTGCAAATCCTGCCTTTAACTTAGCATTGTTCTGCTTTATGGGAGACAGGGAATTGTCCACATTGAGTTGAAAGCAGGGTTTGACTCCTGGAATTTCTGCTCCCAGCAGTGCCTGTAGGCAAAATGAAAACCAGCTTGACTCCTGTCAGTGTCCAGGTGAACTTCTCTCAGCTTGGCAACACATGGGTACCATGTTGCACAACAGATTGGTATGAGGAAGGATTGATGCACTAATGTCTCTAGGTTGACTGTATACTTTATGATCATACAATTTAAAATGCTTTTTGAAAAAAAAGAATATTCTCCCAGAAGCACTAACTGGATCTTCTCACTATCCCTACCTGGTCTCTGCATGTACAAACCTGATGGTTCTGCATTTATCCCAGCAAGTCCTGTGTGGAGACACTTGTTTTCATCACAGCTCTTGATGTCCTTCCAGAGCTATTCAATTAAGAGGCTGGCCTGCCCTCCTTTGAATACCCAAGTGAGAGATGGAGGAGGGAGGTGGAAGTTTGGTTCATCCACATACATCTCAAATCATTATAAAGCAAATTTGCAGGGATTATAGCAGCAAAGAATGTAGATGCAGTCTTGAAGTCACGTGAAAATACCGCTGCTTTATAGATCTCTCTTAAAACTCTGGCCATGCTGATGTATTAAGTTATTGGCTGAGAAGCTCTGAAAAACCTCAATTTCCATGTCAGCTAAATGAAAGAAATGGGGTCTGTCTTCTGGTTCTGTGGCCTTTTGTACTGTTTTTTCTACATGGTGTTAGGGATGGTCTTCACTGCTGCGTGACCTTCCTGAGCAGGAATATTGATACACTTCCAGTTAGGCTGAGGTAGTGATTCACTTTTTGGTGGCATTTGTGCAGTCTCTCCTGCCAAAGCTGTGCAGCTGCTTTGTATTTCATCTCGGGAGTAGCGTTTCCTTGAAACCAGCCTTCAGGAATCCAGTGTATAACTTGGAGAGGGGGAGGGCGTCCTCAATTTCATTAAAATTGTATCCAGGACTTCTGTGGAGGAAAAGGCTCGGAGAAAGGGAAGAAGCCAGCGTGCTATTAATGAAAACATTAGATTCCTTGCAGAACACCACTTTCCTTGCAAGGCAAACCCCAAAAAGAGGAAGAAGTCGTTCTTGGGTTTCTGATTTCTGTGGCCCTTTGAGCTGATTTGCAGCAGTGAGAAAAGATGCCAATATCTTTGTATTGTTTGGCAGAGGAAAGATTACCTTGTAACTCATCTTGTCTGGCTATGGCCTGGCACTGGATCATGACCAGGTTGATGGCAGCCTGACAGTTTTAAAAGAATATGTTGGCATTTTATGAAAAGGGAAGTTATTACACTTGAAAGGAAGTAAAAACAAAACCAGAAAACCTATGCTTGTCAGTTTTATGGCAGAGAGGCTGTAAAAATTCTGGCATCTTTCTTCAGCCAATCCCTGCAACAAATTAGTGAACTAAATTGATTACAAAATCAAAGATGGATTTACATAAGCATTTGTGTTTTAGTTACCCTGCTCTTACACCGTGTCAGACACTCAAAAGAGTCAACCCCATGCCCCTTACAGTTAAAATTAGTTTACAGCCTAAATTTAGATGTGTAGCAGCGAGGAGGGAGCATGGAAAGAAAAGAAGAGCATGGGAAGGGATGAGACCTCCTGGGTCACTGGCTCCAGTCCCTCCTAGTCTCGGGAAGCCACATTGTCTTACCCTCTTTCAGACTGTGTTATGGTCTTCTGACACACTGTTAGATGGTACAAAAGATGGGGAGCTAAATTTACAGATTTGTCCTAGTTCAGTATAGTTTTTGTCTGTCTCCATTAACTGCAGGATTGGACCCACGCTGAGGCTTATCACAAGTGTCTGCTGGTGGGCTCTGTTTTACAGCAGGAGATGTGCCAGGGAGCTGGGGATGGTGGGTACAAAGGCAGCAGCATTAGTGAGCAAAGTATGAGGAACAAGGAGGATTCAGGGTGGCTCTTCCAGCCACCAGGAGAAGCGTGAACTTGGAAAATAACATTTCCAAACGTTATCATTTCTCTTTCTGTTCCCAAGCTGCTGTCAGAGGAGTGAAGCAGATCACCCTGGGGAAGCCTAATCTGCAGTGCAGCCTAGGGTGAGCCAAGGAGGTTTGGGTGCTGTGGACAGGCTGAACTGATGCCTGAGGAGCCACATGCTGTGCCAGATGGGTGGCATTCCATTCCCCTGCTAGCTCAAGTATTCCTGTGTTGTGCACTACAGGTCCCTGGAAACTTTCCCATGCCATCCTTCAAAACCCTGCATCAGGTATCTCCATCTCATGCTCATGGGGGAGTTCAGTGTGTGAGTGGGAGCTACAAAGAAAGCTTGCTTGGTGAGTGCCATGGCCTCCAAAGCAGTTTTGAATTATTTTGCTTTGTCAGTCAGAATTGTAAACTGCAACTGCACGACTTTAGCTCCAGAGAGGGCTGCATGGAGCTCCTAGCACTGTAGCATGTTTTTAGTCAGGCGATGTAGCCAAAGAAAACGACGAAACCAGACTTCTTCTTGTGGTCAGAAAGAAACAATTTGTTTTGATTGAAGGCTCGGGGCTGTGGAGAGGCCTAGAGTTCTGAGCAGCTGCACTGGAATTACAGTGATATGGGCTGGGGGTTGCCAGCACAACTTACCTCTGTCACAACTGGACCTATGGCACAATGAGGGGCTGGAGAGCTGAGAGCAAGGCTTGGAGCTGAGAGACACAGAGAGAGTTGTCACTGAGCTGGAGACCTGAGGGCAAGGCTTGGACCTGAGAGCAAGGCTTGGAGCTGAGAGAGACAGAGAGAGCTGTCACTGAGCTGGAGAGCTGAGGGCAAGGCTTGGACCTGAGAGCAAGGCTTGGAGCTGAGAGAGACAGAGAGAGCTGTCACTGAGCTGGAGAGCTGAGAGCAAAGCTTGGAGCTGAGAGACTCAGAGAGAATTGTCACTTCTGGCCAGAGGGAGGGTCTTGGCCAAAGTGTTCTGCATTTCTTACTGCTGATCAAGATTTTTGTGTACTGAGTGCAATTGCCTGAGTAGATGCAAACAATTTGGGAGTCATTTACTACAGAGGTTCTGGCTCCTGTCTTGGAAATGAGCATCTTGATGGTGGGAGCTTTGGGACAGCAGCACGTGCTATTACACCTGCCTGTGGCCAGAGAGCCTATCACTTCTGGCTCCATCCCTGCAGTGCCTGCATCTTCTGGGCAATGCAGCCTTGTGTTCTAAGGCTGGCAGCTTTTTCTCCTTCAGGTAACTGCAACTCTTGCCCCATCACAGTTATTCATCCCAACTAGGTCCAATGCCTCCTGTTCAGACAAAACTGAACAAATTTGAAATTTGAAAACATTTTCTTTAGATGCTGAAAACAAAGTCAGTTGGGTTTGGGATTGAACTCAATATAGGAAGCATGTTTTTGGTATGCTCAGATTCCTTAAAGGATTTTAGACCTAAAGACTCCTCCTGGTATGTAACTCCCAAACAGGTTTCTCTATGAGATAAGAATAAAACTCTCCTTTTTCTGAGGTTTCCAAAAGGTTTCAGCCTTGTGCAAGTATAGTGGAAAACCCTAAGTATTACTTAATAATTATTACTTATACTTACATTACTTAATTATTACCTGTATTACTTATTTATTTCTTTTTTACTGAAGAATGTTTTGTCTAGACAGTGTGTTTGAGAAAGATGTGCTCAGATTTAGAGTCCAAATTTCACTTGAGGACATTAAATGTTATGTTCAGACTTTGCCTTTTATTGTGGATTTGCTGGGGAAGGTTCCCTAATTCCTGTTTTACAAATGAAAAAAAAATCAAAATGCTTCTTAACCATTCAGGGGTATTTTTAAGACAAATACTTGAGAAAAAAAAATAGCATAGTAATATAGAGTCACAGCTGACATATGGTGAGCACCCTAATGTCAATTGTCAAAATCTTTCTTTGCTTTATGAAAGCAAACCTGAGTAGAGGAATCAGCTGCCATTTAAAAATGAGATTTGCATGAAGCTGTATTGAAACTGCATCTTGGGAATTTGTGCACAAGGAATTTCTGCAGAGCTTGTTGTTAAGGAAATCTTGTGAGAAAATGGGCTAATTTTTGCTTTGAAGCCCTTGAGAAGAATTAAACCACGAACAATGAAGTTTAGAGTCTGAGTTTACTTTCAGAGCTCCACCATCCACCAGCTATCTGTCTGTAAGTCAGTGAGGCAGCTGTCTGTCTGTCCCTGTAAATCTGTGTGATTGAAATATGGCCAAGACCAGCCAGAGCTGTGGAAGAGGACGGGAAATGCCTGGCAGGGCCACCTTGCTGCTCCAGAACACCACCAAGCTGTTCAAATAAAGATGAGCTGGGACAATGTCACAGCTGGGCAAGATGAGCATGGGAAAGGAAAATATGGTGACAGGAGATGCAGAAGTGACTCCGTGTGCTGGCATTCCTTTCTTTTCAGGGCAAAGACGTGTGAAAGGGCTTGTCACTGACAGAAAGACCCTCTCACACTCTATTGTGGTGAAACTTTCTTCCTCCAAATAATACCGCGAGTTGTATGTTTCAGGAGGTAGTTTGTGTACACACATTCTCACACCATGGGAACCCAGCGTTGTCTCCTCACCCCACAGCCTCATCAGCTGAGAAATCTGCTGGTTTATTTGGGCAAACGGCTGGGGTTTTGCTTTTTTAAAAAAATTTTAATGCGTGTGTCTGGTAAATTGCTTTTCCTTCTAGTGTTAAATTATATGCAGGCTGAGATCCTTCTATTGTGCTTGATTAACTGAAACTCATTGATAGATCTTCAAAAGGAGAAGGTTTTCTAATTTCCATAGAGTGACTGCACTAGGGGATTAGGAATCTCGTCTTGCACCTCTAAGCATCTAAGCTCAAACTTTCAGGTTAGTGTAAGCAAAGCTAATTCCCAGGAAAAAATGAAACAGAGGAAGAAAATAATAGTATTTCTAAGGAAAAAAACTGCAATGTACAATGGGGGAGTTTATCCATCTGTATTCAACATGAAACCCTGTGTTGATCAGGGGCTTTGTGAAAAGTTGATTTTCCAGTTCAGCAAAACTTAGAGAAAAAACATTTGCTTCAGGTCAACTGCAGCTAGTTGCCCTCCCTCTCACTCATTAAAATGAAAAGCAAGTGTTCTCACTTCATTCAGCCTTGAGTGACCTTTTTGATCCAAAGCAGACCTTCTCCCAGAGCTTGGTCCTGGTGACTGGACTCAGGAGCATTTTTAATTTCTGTGGTTACGACTGGCACTTGAGGTCACACATAACTCAGCCCCAAAACAAGGAACACAATCCAGGGTCCCAGCCCCTGCTGGATGTCTAACCAATGGAATGTCGTGGTTTGCAGAACAAGTTTCCATCAGTCCCTTGAGAGGAGCAGCTTCACTTTGTATGAGATGGGCCACAGGAGAGAGGATGTTGATCTGTAGCTGACAGAAAGGGGAAGTGTCCCCGTGCTGGCACTGCTGAGACACTGCAAATGCCCTGGGCAGTTCTGGGCTCCCCACTGCAAGAAAGACCTTGAGGGGCTGGAGCATGTCCAGAGAAGGGGATGGAGCTGGGGAAGGGTCTGGAGTACCAGGATCAGCTGAGGGAGCTGGAGGGGCTCAGCCTGAAGGACAGGAGGCTCAGGGGGACCTCCTTGCTCTCTACAGCTCCCTGCCAGGAGGGTGCAGGAAGATTGGGATTGGTTTGTTCTCCTGAATAACAGGAGAGAGGACAAGGGGAAATGGCCTCAAGCTGTGCTGGGGAGGTTCAGTTGGCCATTAAGGAAGATTTCTTCATAGAAAGGGTTTTCAAGCATTGGAAAAGGCTGGCCAGAGAATGGTGAAGTCATTATCCCTGGACATGTTTATAAGTCATGGATATGGCACTTGGGGTCATGGTTTAGTGGTGGCCTTGGCAGTGTTAGATTAACAATTGGTCTTGATGCTGTTAGAGACCTTCTCCAGCCTAAATGATTTTGTGATTTATAGAACAGAACATTGCCAAGTAGCACTGAGATGCTACATTAGCTTCTGAATTGGTAGGAAGCATCAGTAGACTGGATTGACTGTTGTTAGAATAACTTTTCCAGATGGCCATAAATTGACAGTTTAATCACAGTGTTAAGGAGGGTTTATTTTTTCAGTAATAACTTTGGTTAATTTTATTATGTGTTTCACTTTTCAGTCCAGCAATCTTCAGTGCTAGAAGAGTGGCTTCAAAAACAGAAGGGAGAATGGGCTGTGTATAAAGGAGTGTGTCAAGCCTTAGGAATAGTGTCCTGCAGTGTCAGATCTTACAGAGCAGGCCAACCAACGTTTTTACAGTCCTTTTTGAAAAACCTGCCTTCTGCAAGTTTGGAAAAGAGACTTCTGCTCATCTTCATGGTGAGGCAGTGGTGCTGAGGTGGCCTTGTCATATGCAGATCCTTTGCTCTAGATGCTTTGGGGTTTGATATTGTGCCTGAGAAGGTATGAGATCATACCCTGATCTCATACCATCTGTTTAACAGATGGGTGTGTATGGCAAGGCTAACAGCTAAAGTCCTGGCTCCACTTAGGTCAGTGGTATCAAGATTTTACCCACGATTGGAGGGGGAGGAGGAAAAAAAGTGTCCAAAGATAGGTCTCCTAAATCACTGCTGGGAAAGCCTGTAGGCTTTAGAGCCTTGTTTATTTACCCTTCTGTCGTTTGGCTGATAGTTATTTGTGCTTGGCCCTTGGACAGAGTATTTGATCTTTATGCCTATGTATGTTTGTTGGTGCAGACTATTAAAACATGTAACTGTTGAAAGACATGGAACAAGTGCAGGTCTTATTTCTAATGAAACTGCAAGTTACAAGCTTAGCTGGTATTGATCAGAACCCTGTTTGTCCATACTGCCCTGTAATGAATGTAGCACAAGTATCCATCATGTTTATTGGTAACTGTAGGTGCTCTGTTTGCTGCACCAGACTAGATGATTAGGTTGTTTTCTTGTTAGCTGAATTGCCCCTTTCCTTTCCTTTCCTTTCCTTTCCTTTCCTTTCCTTTCCTTTCCTTTCCTTTCCTTTCCTTTCCTTTCCTTTCCTTTCCTTTCCTTTCCTTTCCTTTCCTTTCCTTTCCTTTCCTTTCCTTTCCTTTCCTTTCCTTTCCTTTCCTTTCCTTTCCTTTCCTTTCCTTTCCTTTCCTTTCCTTTCCTTTCCTTTCCTTTCCTTTCCTTTCCTTTCCTCTCCTCTCCTCTCCTCTCCTCTCCTCTCCTCTCCTCTCCTCTCCTCTCCTCTCCTCTCCTTCTTTCCTTCTTTCCTTCCTTCCTTCCTTCCTTCCTTCCTTCCTTCCTTCCTTCCTTCCTTCCTTCCTTCCTTCCTTCCTTCCTTCCTTCCTTCCTTCCTTCCTTCCTTCCTTCCTTCCTTCCTTCCTTCCTTCCTTCCTTCCCTTCTTCTTTCCTTCTTTCTCTTTCTTTCTTTCTTTCTTTCTTTCTTTCTTTCTTTCTTTCTTTCTTTCTTTCTTTCTTTCTTTCTTTCTTTCTTTCTTTTCTTTCTTTTCTTTCCTTCCTTCCTTCCTTCCTTCCTTCCTTCCTTCCTTCCTTCCTTCCTTCCTTCCTTCCTTCCTTCCTTCCTTCCTTCCTTCCCTTCTTCTTTCCTTCATTCTTTTCTCTTTAAACACCCAGCAACACACAGATCATCACTGGGTTTCTCTAACCCACAGAATACAATTGTTCTACCCTCACTGAAATGCTAAAAGTTTGTGGGCTAGGACAGGGCTGGGTGGGGCACTACTGCTCAGTTTCCAGCCTGAAATCCGGCAAAGGCTCCTAAAATACAGTCCTTGGCAGATTAAACCCAGCTGTTGCACAGGTGCACTGAGGCTGTGCAGCAAGGAAGTTTACCCACTTATAAACTGCTGCCTGTGTGCGTCATTAAACCGAGATATTTTTGGATCTCGACTATATACTTTCTGTTTTTTTGATTAGGCAAGACAAGTGGTCTTCATTAAAGCCACAGACAGCAGAATGGTTTCATCTCAGTTCTCCCCTGTAATTGCAGAAAGACAAACACAAGTCTCGTAATGCTTCCCCATCCAGCTCATCCAGCCACTCTTATCATCGGGGGTAAAGGCTACAAAATCTTAATTGTTTGTCTAACCTGGCACTTCAGCCTCCAACCTGCACTGAAATAGTATATGTGGAGTTACATTTTATAGATTTTTCTCATTGGCTCTGAAACAGAGTTACGATATCCCGTTAGGAATATGGTAAAGGGTCTAGAGAGTCAGTCCTATGTGGAGCAGCTCAGGGAGCTGGGGGGTGCTCAGTGTGAAGAAAAGGAGTCTCAGGGGGATCTTCTGGCTCGCCACAGAGCCCTGACAGGAGGGGGCAGCCAGGGGTGTCAGGCTCATTTCTCGGGGAACAAGGGACAGGACAAAAGGAAACAGCATCAAGCTGTGCCAGGGGACATTCAGGTTGGACATCAGGAGGAATTTCTCCACTGAAAGGGTGGTCAGGCATTGGCAGGGGCTTCCCAGGGAGGTGGTGGAGTCCCTATCCCTGGAGGTGTCCAAGGAATGGGTGGATGTGGCACTCAGTGCTCTGGTCTGGGTGATAAGGTGGGGATCAGTCACAGGCTGGACTCAATGACCTTGGAGGTCTTTTCCAGCCTGAATGGATCTGAGATGCTATGGAATGGCCCAGGCAGTCAATTCAGTAGAAAACTTGCCTTAAGGGTGGTGTATTTGTCTGAGCAAATTCACGTGCAGACCCAGACCGCTCTTCCCCGTGCAGAGTTCTGCTGTGTAACTCATGTGCAATGAACAATTGCCCTGCAGGCAGGAAAGAGTGACTACAGTGTGTAACTCAGCCCTGCTGGGGGAGCCCCAGGTAGTGGCAATCCCGTTTGTTCTTACTGGTGCCAGCTGCAGGTGTGACTGATGAGCAAGGGGAAGGAAAAGCCAGTTAGTTCCCCCCTTTTTCTGTTTTACAAAGACAATTCTGATGTGTGCAGCCAGTAGTGATGGGGCTGATTGGAACCTTTGCCATAGCCCTTCCTGGCTCGAAGACAAAGCTTGTCACTTGCAGTGACCCTTCCTCAGGTGACAGCTATGGTCTGCAGGCAAAAAGCTTAGCACTTCCATAATGACTAAGAAAGGAGGGAGGTTGCAATTTTATGCCACTGTTTCCATATCACAGTGTGATACCTTTCTGATTGTTGACTTGCTCCTGAACAGGACAGGAGGAAGAAGAAGAAGGTGTCCCTGCACAGGAATCCCCTTGAAATTTTGTATTTTACTTTAAATACTTCTCTTGGTGCTTCTCCCACCCAGAGGTTCAGTCTGCACTCCTGTTTTTTTATAGTTACTGACATATGCATTGTCATTGTATTTCCCTGATGGTGTTTTTTTTTACATCAATCCCAACTCCTCCTGTATCAGTGAGGTCTACAATTTAATTATGTGTTTTGGAAGAAGGCACTTCCTCTGGTTTTTGATCTTGTTATCTGATCATTGCATTAGATCTTCATTTGTGCTGTATTTGGAAGCAGGCTCTTCTTGTAACTTTGACTTTAATGGGCTCCAAACAGAAGTTTACCATGCTGATTCAATTACTACATGCTTCAGATTGCTGCAGGTCCTGAACGCCCAAGAACATTTTAAGTTCCTGAAATGTATCTACTTCCAAGCTGAAAATGGCATTGGCAATAGCATTTCAACCCAAAAGTGCATGTAAGTCTTCATCAAGCTTCTGTTGTCTGAAGTGGGATTTGGTGCAGAAACCTAATCTGGCAATTTATATTCTTGCAGAGAAAGTCACCATGAGGAACTGAGTGCTTCAGAAGAGTTGAGGCTTCTATTACTTTTCATTCAAAAATAAATGTTTTAAATGGAGTTATGGAGCAGGAGCTCACTACTGGGGTCAATCTCCCCTTGAAGGTTTGAGGCCTGGTTAGGTTCAGGCTCTTAAATTGTGCACACAGCTGATAGAGCAGTTCATGGGATTGTGCTCAGTGGCTTCAAGTGCATCAAGCTGATCCCTGGTGTCTCTGAGGTGGACATCAGCAAACGTGGAACTTGAACTGTCTAGAACCTTCACTTTTGCTGTGAGGAGCCTTCCAAGAGCCTTTTGTTTTAAGGATATTTCAGTTGTTTTCCAAGGTCTGCTTTCTTGTGTTTTTCATTTTAAAATAGACTAATGTATGTTTTTCTAACTCTTGGTACATCTATGTTAATTTTTATTTCACTGTTTCCATAAATCCATCAGTCTTGCTGCTGAGAATACAAACTCTTTTACCTCTCCTCAGCTGATACGTAGTTGAATATCTATTGTCCCATTCATGAGGGACTGGAGAATTGGATTTTGATCCAGTCTCACAGCTGACATTCTGCTATGGGCTGTGGATCTCAGTAATGTGAAATTTAAAAAGTAGATGAAGACTATTGTACGAACATGTTTGTTAGGGTTACTGCACTATGCAGTAGATTTCACTGGATGAGAAAGCTGTTGTCAAGGTGGAATGTATTTTGAATTTGAATTCTTCAGAAGATAACCTATAGATAAAGCTGTGATAGCATCAGAAAAATAGGTATTTTAAATTCATATTAAGGATAAAATCAATGCCATAGTTCTCACAGGGGTTGTTTCCATTTTTTCAATAAATTTTATTGAAAGATGATGTGGGTCACTCTAGGTTCCCTCTTCATGGCTGATGTTCTGCTGAGATGCGTGTGACTTTTCACATGACTCCACTCTCGCTTTAGGCACATCACAAACTCAGGAAAACAATTTTTTTTACTTATTTATGTTGTCTTCTAAATCACAGAATCATAGAATGGTTAGACCTTAAAGATCATATACTTCCAATCCCTGCCATGAGGGGTACAAGCTTCTAGTTCAACTGTGGTAGGGAAAAAAAAAAAAAAAAAAAAAAAAAAAAAAAAAAAAAAAAAAAAAGCACAATTATTTTGGTTTTATTTAATAAAAGCTGTGAGTCCTACACAGGTGATTGAATTCCCAGCCTTCTGCCAGTACCTGAAGTGACATCCACACTCACAGCAAAAAACTCTGTTCATTTCCATTTGGCTTTTCCTCTGGTACTCCTATGGAGGGAGAAAAACTTTTCATCTCTAGTCCAAAAGCACTTGTGAACTTTTTTTGAAAGTTGGTGGGAAATCCTTTTCATCCTTTGGGTTACAGGACAGTGAACTCTTTCACTTGGCATCTCCAGATTTTTGTACAACAAATCATTTCTCTAACAGCTTTTTTTTTTCCTGTGGGGATGATGGTAAAGCATATTCCAAACCATTTAATTTGAAGTGCAGTGGCTGAGATTGCTTTCCTTGTCACCATTGCTCAGTGTGAGGTTCTCATCAGATTTTTTTGAAAAATAGGTGAAGTTATTGTTTCACAATGAGTTTGATAAACTCATTGAATTTGGAGAAACAATAAATATGACCCAGTTGAAGCCAGCAGCTAATTTGTAGTGCTTGTCTCTGGATTTCTTTGTGTCAGGTGCTGTTCCCAATTCTCCATGCAGCTGTGGCATTACCCTTCTGTCCTGACTTGTAATGACCTCTGATGTTCCAGTCCAGGCTTTCTCTTAAGCAGAACTTTCCAGTTGTGCAGGGTTGTTTGGTGGTTTTTCACTGTTGACAGAAGTCCACTAGGATGCAAACCACCAAACTCATTCTCACTGTGACCTAAACCAGAATTTAAACTGAAGTCTCTGGAGGTGAAAAACCAGACTTACTAACAAGTGATGGGAGAGCCTCACATAGCTTGGTTCAGATAAAAATCTAAATGTTTAGCTTTTCTGAAACCATTCTGGTCCAGAAACCAGCATTTGAGTCCCATGAGAGCAGTTTGCCTTTTCTGATTCATTGCATAATCAGATTGGGACTCCATTTCTGAAACACCAACAAAACCAGCTTTTTTTTCTTTTTTTTTTTTTTTTTTCATAATGATTTTGACTAAAACCAGTGAGAAGAGACATGCATGAAAACATTAAAACAAAGAAAAAAAACATTAAAAAGGCCTCATGTTTTGCAATCTCAAATACTGGGTTTGTTTTCCAGAAAACAATCTGGAAATGTTTCCTCTTACTTGAAATTTTGTTTTCCCTAGTAGTAAGTCACAATGAGAGAAGCAGAACTCTGGTCCTTATGCCAGTGGGGTCTAGAAGAAGGACTAGGTTTAAATAAAAATTAGAAAAAGGAATTAATAGTAAGAATCTGAATCACTGGGACCAGACTGCCTAGGAAATGGGTGTTGTTTCTATCACTGAACATGGGAGTGGCTAGATAAAGGCTTTGGAGAACTGAAAAATGTAGGGCTGGTACTAGGAGAGGAGTGTGCATTGTAAATTGTCTTTAGATGGCTTCCAGGTTTATCATTCTGTAATTACTTGTCTGATGGAACAAAATTCTCAAGTGTATTAATCTTTACGTGAAAATATCATACTGAAAAAAAACCCTTATCTCCTACAGATCACTCATAATTTACTTTATTTGGCATAGCTTAGCAAAGACTTCTCTGTTAAAATCATGGCAGTCTTTGCTTTCTGGGGCTTCATTTTGGTCTTCCAGAAAACCTTTGCACAAAGCACTTGGGAGATGTTAATTGACCAGTAACGGTATCCTGAAATTGCTGTTCTGATTTTAACCCCAGAAGAGTGGTTTATTTTGCACACTGAAGTGAATGGGGTGTTTCCACTTCCCTCAGTCTTGATACTTGAAAGTTTAAAATATTGTGTGGGAGACACATGCAGAGGAAGGGCTGATGATGTGAGAAGCACTAGGTACAACTACTGGAAACAGTGGTTCCAGTAGATGAGACCCACTCAGATAATAAAAATGTGAGTCAGCTCCTCACTCATGTGCTAACAGAGAAGGCAAATTTTCTCTAACCAACTGTTTTTGAATTTTCTACATAAACACAATGATGCATCAGGATATGTCTAAAAATAGTTTCTCCTCCCCTAGCTTGATATCCACAAACCCTGCACAAAACCACTTGTGCTTCTCAAACACAGCTACTGGGCTGTGAAGCTGTGGGTGAGTGAATGGGCTTGGTTAGGATGAGTTTCAATCAAACTTTAGTTAAAGATAAGAAAAAAAAAAAGTACAGAATGCCTGTTCTGAAGGGAAGCAATGAGCTGAATGTGCTACCACGGCTCCTCCATTTAACACGGGTTTGTCAGGTCTCACACTGCTCATTGGTGTGGTGAGCTTCTCTGAGTTTCTCCTATTTTTGCTGGTTTCTGCAAGTGCTGTTCCTTCTTAGCAGAGCTGTGTGCCTTCCCAAGAACTATTAAAAGTGCCCCTCATCTGAGCTGGATAGTTTCATACAAAAATTTCATTCAGCTGAATTGACATATGGCAAAAAAAGGTCACTAGAGCTGTTAGTTTTGCTGTGGTCAGCTCGAGTGGGAGCTGGCTGAAAGGGCAAGATAATATTTGGCTGTGATGTGGGGAAAGTGGTGTTACACTGGAAAGCAGAAGACAAGTTCATTTTTACATTTCTGCTTTTTGCTCTTTAGAAATCATCTCATGAACCTGTATGGATCTGCTGTTTCTCTGTTATGGTGACCTACTGCTGTGTGGCTTGGTGAGAGGAGACATTCTGACTGTACTCCCTCTCTCTGTTGCAATTTTAGCTGGGATGGTTGAAGTGCACACAGATGATGAGACACTATTGGGGACTGTGTGGCCAGGAGTTTTAGGGTTGGCTGTGGAGCTGGACACACCCATGGGAGAAACAAGGATGGGGAGGATGTGACAGGGCAGTGTTGAGGTTTGTCATCCTGTGGGAACCCTGCTGCCTGTGATTCACTGGAGCCAGTGACATGCTTTGTGCTGTCCTCTGTAGGAGTTCCTTCTGAGGACCATCAGGGTGTCAAACCACAGAATGGTTTGGCTTGGAAAAGACCTTAAAGCTCATTCCATCCCACCTTATCTGCCGTGGGCAGGGACATCTTTCACTATCCCAGGTTGCTCCAAGCCCCATCCAACCTGGCCTTGGACACTTCCAGGGATGAGGCAGCCACAGTTTCTCTGGCCAACCTGTGCCAGGGCCTCACCACCCTCACAGGGAAGAATTTCTTCCTAACAGCCAATCAAAGCCTACTCTCTGTTGGTGTGAGGCCATTCCCCTTGTCCTGTCATTCCAGGCCCTTGTCAATGGTTTCTTTCTGGTTTTGTTCTAGGTTCCCTTCAGGTACTGGAAGGCCACAACGATATCAGCCCACAGCTTCTCTTCTCCAGGCTGAAAAAACCAAGTTCCCTCAGTCTTTCCACACAGCAGAGCTGCTCCATCCCTCTGGTCATCTTGGTGCCTCCTCTGAACTCTCTCCAGCAGCTCCACGTCCCTCCTGTGCTGGGACCCCAGGGCTGGAGGCAGCCCTGCAGGTACCAGCTCCCCCTGAGTAACACAAACCACTCAGTAAATGACAGAGGTTGTCTTGAGCCTGACATGAGGAGCTCAGCTGCTGTAGTTTCACTGTAAATTACGTCTCAGAGGAGCTGCTTTTTCTTTACACCTGCTCAAAACCTGCCTTGTGAGCTCCACAACACCGAGCATTGGTCCTGCAGCTGTTCTCTTACACACAGACCTGGGTGAAAGCCCAGCATTTCTGGGCTTTTATAAATCCAGATATCAAAGTTCCATCTTAGGTTCCTCTTGAGCCATGGAAAACCATATTCTGAAGAGTGTTAGCTCAGCACCCTGCAAAAAATGAATTATTGTGGTCTAAATGAAGTAATCACAGGCATCAATTTTGGATTTTCAAAAGTCCTCTGAAATGACATAATCCTGCTCCCATTTAAGGCACTATTGGGGTTGAGGTGAGCTACAGTTATATGCAAGAAAAGATGCTTTCAGAAATCCCATCCAAAGTACAGAAGAAGAGCTAGGGGGTGTCAATGTCGTGCATTCTTGAAAAGAAATAAAAAACAATGAAACCCATTTGAAGTATGTCTTCAACAAATCCTGTCATTTTATGTAAAGAGGTGTTTCACAAATATGTACAGTTCCTAAAAAGATAACTTCAGCATTAAAACTTGAAAGATTAACAGTAATCTTTTACAAGTTAAAAAAAAAATCTGGCTGGGTTTTTCAAAGCAGTTCTAAATTTTAAATATAAAATAGTAAGTGTTGCACGGGTTGTATTTTGCCTTAATCCTCAAGTGCATAATCCTGAAATAAATTTTGAGCTAAGTCCCCTGTGACCAGAAATATTCCTTTAAACTCTAGGGACTGAGCCAGCTATAGTTTCATTTTGTGCCAACTAGCCAGATGTATTTTAAAAAAATAAAATTCTATTCTAAGAAAAATAAATTCAAAACTCTTTACCATAAAGTCTAAAAAATAAAGCCAAAAACCAACATAGACTTTATTTCCACAACAGCACAGCATAAGTATGAAAATAGTCAGTGTCACATGGGATGAGAGCTGATGTTTGTGCATTGCAGGGCATTGCCTGAGCAAGGACCAGGACACACACAGGAAAGAAATTACTGCAGGGGTTTTATATTTGATAGTGGCATCTCCTCTACTTACACAGCAACAAAATCTTTTTGACCAAAATCCCTGTAAATTTTTGCAACTTCCATTGCTTGGCTGAGTTTCAAGAAGCTTTGCTTTGACTGAAAAGCTGTAAATAAAGAAAGAGAAGCACTGGGCCCTTGGCAGGGTCTGGTTCTGAGTGCAGTGAGTCTGGCTCTGAGTGCAGGGGGGCTCCCCTGGCCTGGCACGTGGGGATTGGGATCACACACACAGCTGACTCCCAGCAGTGATTTACAAACAGGGGCTTAGAATTGTTCTGAAGTTACACCCTCAAATGCATGCTGGCTCCCTGGTTTTCTCTCATGCTCCTCCACCATCCTTTCCTTGCATTCCCTTTTCTGTACCCCTCTGCTGTGAATATTCCTCCATTCACAACCCCTGCTGCCTTTTTTCCCCTATTTGCTGACATTTAGCATTACACCAGCAGAGAACTACTGCAGGAGTGACTTCCATAAAGCAGCAAGCAGACTTTAAATCAAGGAGCGGTTTCAAAGATGGGTTTGTTGTGTTCCTGTGAATTTATCATGACTATAATGAGGGTTTGGAGCACTTCAGCATATGCCATAGGGGTAACCTCATCGTTACCCACCCACAGTGACTCTGATCTTGAGTGATCTCATTCCATATCCTCAGCACAGTTCTGGCATCTTCCCTCTGTATGGAGGGGGGAATAGAGAATGACCTTCCTTTGAAATCCTAGATGTATTTACATGAGACCGTGCCAAATGCGTTAACAAGTGGTGGAGTGGAAACCCTGAGTGAGTAAACAAGGTCAGCCCTAGCACATGTAAATATCTCTGAAATTTTGTAGTATATCATGCTTTGATTTACACCACAAAATTAGAGGAGGAAATGCCAGGCCAGTGAGAATCTGCTTTGTTCATTTATTTTTAGTTGGCATTTTGTCATGGCATGGCACGTCACACTCTCAGGGAGCTGTTAAATCTCCTCTTTGCCAAGTAGATTTGGTTCAGGTGTCAACCCTGTTTTGTTGTGACTGACATGGCACTTCCTCACCCATAGCAGCAGCTCCTGGTGGTGGTGATTTGTGATGTTGCACTCTCCAGCATCACAAATATCCCTCCTTATCTGCTGCACCCCTGCTCAGAGAAGAGGAGAAGGCTGCTGCTACTAAGCTTGAACAAACCCTCATTATAGTCATGATATATTCACAGGAACACAACAAACCCATCTTTGAAACTGTTCCTTGATTTAAAGTCTGCTTGCTGCTTTATGGAAGTCACTCCTGCAGTAGTTCTCTGCTGGTGTAATGCTAAATGTCAGCAAATAGGGGAAAAAAGGCAGCAGGGGTTGTGAATGGAGGAATATTCACAGCAGAGGGGTACGGAAAAGGGAATGCAAGGAAAGGATGGTGGAGGAGCATGAGAGAAAACCAGGGTGCCAGCATGCATTTGAGGGTGTAACTTCAGAACAATTCTAAGCCCCTGTTTGTAAATCACTGCTGGGAGTCAGCTGTGTGTGTGATCCCAATCCCCACGTGCCAGGCCAGGGGAGCCCCCCTGCACTCAGAGCCAGACTCACTGCACTCAGAACCAGGCCGAGTGCTTCCCTGGTTCTGGCTGGGCATCCCTCCTTGGAGCAGCACGCCTGGGCTTTGAGGGGCACCTTCTGAGGAGTGAACAGCTACCCCAGGAACTCTCAAACTCTCAGTCATATCCAAGGAACCTCCAGCAGCAAGGGCTCCAGCTCCTGCCCACAAGTGGTCCTGCGGGAAAAGCGTTCTTTGGCTTTTATTTCCTGAGAGGAAGGATTGTATGGCAGCGCCGGGGCTTCGGGGGCTGTGCAATCAAGGCTCGGCACGATGGATTTGATGTACTGGCATCTGCTCTGTGTGCTTTGTAAGGCTTCCAGTAAAATATGAATTAAAGAGAAATATGCTTCATATGCCTGTATGGGACATGTGGCAGTTAGAGCTTTAGATTATGGCGTTTTTGTGGAGTCAAGAAGGATGTGTTAGAACACACATCAGTTGTGCAGTTCTTAAGAAAACAGAAAGGCAGGGAAAATTTAGGAAGCCAGTCAGTGTAGATCTGACCTTCAGTGGGGGGGACTTTCTGGGGTGCCAGGGTTTGCTTCAAGCTTTATGCAGCTCTGAAAACTGAAGCTCCAGACTGCATCACGTTACAGCATATAATCCTTCAAAGAGGGCAAGGTGTGAAAACAAGCTAATAAATGTGTAAGGGCTAAAGGAAGAATTTTACAGATCAGAGTCAAGGTTGCCAGCCTTTTCCCCACCACAAAACCCCAACATCCCTCTCCAGGAACTCAACCCAGAATATTAGTTTTGGATGACTGCCTTTGCAAATCAGTACAGTGCAGATGAGGACCCTCCCCCATTATCAACTTCCAGCCCTTCCATGAGTGCAGAAAAGGCAAAAATAAAAGATGAGGCTGCAGTTTGGGTGATTTTTGGTCTGCAACGGATTATTCAGCACTGTCAATGTGCCCTGTCTTCCCATTGTGATAATTAGAAACATGATTAGGTAAATCAGTTGTTTCCTATCTTGCTCGGTTTTTGTCCCAAAGCAAAACCAAACAGTCACTTTTTTTTTTTCCTTGAGCTTTTTCTTCAGCTTCTGCTCCTGGCTCCTCCTCAGGGCTCTCCTACCAGAGCTGCAGCCCAGCCCTGATGTGGGATGGACCAGAGAAGGAGCCCTGGGGGCCTTGCCAGGAGCCTCCCCACACTGCTCAAGGGTGACATCTCAGCCCAGCCCTCACCCCTGGTCCCACAGCTGTGGGCACTGTTGTGTTACTGCCTGGTCCCTGTCTGGGAGCAGAGAAGGTTTTGGCAACCCCTCTGAGAAGGCCTTTGAAATTTTGGGGTTACACCCGTGAAGCAAAGGGCTGTTAGAGCTTTCTGCATGTGAACTCCTCCAGATGCCATTTGTAGGTTTCTGAAGGAGCTACAGACAGAACTGGAAAAGAGAGTGCTCTTCCCCTGGAGGTGATCCAAGGGAATATTTGTGGAAGATACCTCACAAGCAATGGGTAGCTTATGAATTCCCTGCCTCAAGATGAATTGAACAGAGGATGAAATGCTTTGTAACATGATTTGGTTTCAGTCATTTTGAGCTGATCGTGAGATACCCGCTGTTCAGAGTGGCTGCTTGCAAGGGCAAGATAGCACCCTTGAAGAGTTTTTAAGTTCAGTGCACTGGACTGACAGAAAACAGTTTATCATCAACCTGTGCCATCCCCTGGGAGCGCTTTTCCTAGTCCCAAAACTACATGGGCTCTTCCACGTGGTGCCTGTGTTTCTGTTCTTCCTGAATACCCCAAGATACCTGGGTTTGTTCTGCTTTTCTCCTGGCCCAGAAATGTCCTTTCCTGCACCTCACCTGGGACATAACTCACCATTGCAGCACTAACCCATGCTCCACAATCGGAAACAGTCTCCTGGGGACAAAGACCAAAGGCTGCTCCTACTTCTCAATCTTCTTCAGCATATGGCTGGGCTGGAGCCAGAACCCTTTGAGGGAAAACCTCTGAGAAGGGAAAATGTTGGAGAAGCACTTGAGGCACCTGCTGGACAAGCTGTCCCTGAGCCAGCAGTGCCCTGGGGTAAAAGAGGGTCAGTGGAACCCTGGGGGGCATCAGGAAGAGGAGTCAGGGAGTGATGCTGCCCCTCTGCTCAGCCCTGGGAGGCACATCTGGAGAGCTGTGGGATCTGTCCAGCTCTGGGATCATCAGGACAGGAGGCACAGGGAGCTCCTGGAGTGGGGCCAGCAGAGGCTGCAGAGATGATTTAGGGCCTGGAGCATCTCCCTGATGAGGAAAGGCTGAGGGAGCTGGGGCTGTCCAGCCTCGAGAGGAGCCCCAGCTGAGAGGGGCCCTCGTCCCTGGGTGTCCCTGTTTGCAGGGAGGGCTCAGAGCAGGGCCCAGGCTCTGCTCCGGGGGGCCCAGCAATGGCACCAGAGGAAGGGGCAGGAACTGATGCCCAGGAGGTTCCACCTGGACAGGAGGCAGAACTTCTTCCCTGGACAGTGACTGAGCCCTGAACAGATTGTCCAGAGAGGGTGTGGAGTCTCCTCACTGGGGATATTCCAGACCCCTCTGGATACAATCCTGTGCCCTGTGCTCTGGGATGGCCCTGGTGGAGCAAGGAGGTGGGACCAGATGAGATCCCTTCCACCCTTACCCAGTCTGTGATTCTGCGTAAAAAGAATAAAAATTTCATTTCTCTTTCAGAGTAAACAAAGTGCAACTAATTTCTAGTAATGCAAATGTAATTTATGGCAATGCAATTTCTGCCAGCTCTAAAAGCTTTTATTGCTGAAATCAGACAAGTGAAAAGCTGTGTGAGGTGAGCATGAACTAACTCCCCATGAATGAGACTGGGAGAGAAATAGAAAATGTTTCAGACTGTTTTATATTGAGGCAGAAACCATCTACCTGGAATGTGTTGGGGTGATATGTTCTTGGTGCCTGGTCAGAGGCTTCTGGATGCCATCACAGTGCAGACACATTCAATACCTGTTCCTTTCTCTGGGACAGCTCTCCTCCCTGCAACCTTCTTGCCAGAGGATATGGGAGCAGTGACTCCAGGCCTTGCTGGGCACAGCTCAGCATTGCATGCATATGACCCCATGAAACCAAAACATACTCTCAAAGAGCTCTTGTACTCCAGGCCTTCCACTTCAGGAAGGATATTCAATTTCAAAGTATATTTACATATTTACTATAGCACTTCCAAATGCAGGGGTTTTTTTAAAAAGGTTATAGCAACATCTGTTTGCCTTTGATGGAGACAATTCCTCTTGCTTATGTTCTCTATGCTGTTGAACTTCTGAATCTTACAGAAATCTTCATCATCTTAAAGGTTTGATAGTTTTTGGAGTAAGTGGTTGGAAACTAGTTGGCTGCAGAGTATTCATGGATGAAACTAAGAGTACAGCAGTGCACATAAGGCCCTGTGCTTCCTAAGTGTGTAGTACTTGCTAAACTTAAAGAAAAAAGCAAAGCCTGACTGTTTCTGTGGCTCATACTATGTTGTGTGTGATACATGGCAGCACAAAAGTGTTTTCTGGTTGCTCCATAGCAATGGAAGTGGGCAAAAAAAGTGGAGAAGAAATTCAACAGTCAAGTAGCCTTGTGAATCCTCTGTGGAATCCTCAGTGTTCAGGACTCATGAGTCTAACAGTAATGAGGTGATTGGGTTAAAAATGCAAAGTATGAGGCTGGAAGGGTTGAACCTTGGCTGTAAACACTGGTTACACTTTTTTTGCTATTTTTCCCAGCTATCTGGTCTGGCAATGCATTTTTCTCTAAAAAGTAGAGGTCTGAATTCCTAGTGGCTGTCATCAAATATTGTGAGATGTGTCAGTGCAACTCCATAGAAACAGGTTAATGCCAATTAATTTTGTTTGCTTGACTGTCAGCTATGCAGTCAGTGTTCCCCTGAATGTAGGAAAGCACTTTATAATAATTTATTGGACTATGCTAAAATGAAAGACAGTACTTCTATGTGATTAAAGAGTTACAGTAATAAAACCCTCACAAAATATGAACTGGTTTGAAATCTGTTCATGAAAAGTGAATGCATCGCTCTTACCTTCACCTCATCTGCTGTTTGTTCTGTTGATAGTTAAGCATGAACTTTGGGAAAGCTCCTGTTATCCTTGCTCCCATTCTTTTCTACTTTGTATTTGCCCTGGAAACTCTGCCTTTCAGCTGGAAGCAGATATGGCACAAGAGCAGGATACTCTTTTGGGAATTACACAAGAACAGAATAGAAAATTCGGACAAGTTGGGTCCAGCAGTCAAAGGAAAAAAAAATAGCTTGGGGCAATTCTTCTGGGGTTTCACCACCCCTTTTCAGCACTCATGAAACTGCACACAAGTTTTCCAAGTTGGGCTTGAGAGGTCTATCAGGTGAAGAGAGGCAGGCTTGCAGAGTCCATGAGCTTTGGGAATGTGATTGGTCTGACAGCAAATGCACAACTCTTAGGACTTGTGCTTTGATATAGAGGAACAGAAAGGGCAAGGACTAGAGAAATATGAATCCTAGTCTCAGTTCTGACTCTAAGTGCAGATGCCCAGAGGATGGATTAATGTTGCTCTGCTCTTCCCTTTGAGTGAGAATACCTTGGTATAAAAGTATAATAGAGACTCATAATTCCTAAAGCTGTCCCAGCTTTAAAAAGCATATGGCAATGTAGACCTCATGATCTCTCCTAGTTTGTTCTTCAGGGAAGTGTAAGAAGACTTAAAGATTTTGTTTATTTGTTTGACAAATTCTTTCCGTGAACATGGAAGAATGTAGAAATTGCAAAAATGCAGAGAATTAAGCTAAGTCCTCCCAAATATTAACCCAAAAGTGAAATTGCAAGTGTGATGGGTTTTGTTGGTACATGCTGGAGTGAAAGCCTAGGTAGAAGTGGGGAGAAGAACAATGATTTTAGGTTTATTCCTAAAATATTTGTGTTTTCAAGCGGCAGTCTAGAGCCAAGGATTATGTTTACTCTAAGATATAGGTTGTAGGACAATACCTACCACACAAAGAGCATCTTCCTGGGCTGGATGGTACAGCTGGAGAGCTGGGGAGCTGGAGCATTAGGCAGCAGCACAAAGCAGGCCTGTTCTCAGAAGGCAGCTCACCCAGGGCTATTAATACACTTCTCTGAGGAGAAGGAGGAGGATCTTACTTGTTCAAGGCATCTCTTTTTGTTCCTTCCTGTATCCTTGAAGGGAGTATATGTGATTCTGTGTCTTCCAAAGAGCTGTAATAGTCTACAACTAAGATTTGCTGGACTTCCTTTTCTTTGTAATCACCTCTCTCTTCTAAAAGGAATGAAAGGGAGAGGCAATTTCTGGTAATATCTGAATGAAGATCAGTTGGTACAGTGAAAGTTCCTTATCCCACAGCTCCAATTAGCTTAAACAAACAAAACCTTCTGGGTTTGTCCCATAAGAATGATTTCTCTGATTTTCTGTGGGCTAAACCATCTCATTTGAATTATACCGGGGATTAGCCTGGGAAATGTAACGCAAATGACTGATTTTTTTTTATTTTTTTTTAATAGATCAAAACGCCTTTTCAGTTTATGAAAGCCTTTTTCCCATAATTGATATTATTCCTTCTATTTCTTCTAAGTCCTTAGGGGATTATGAATGTCAGTATTAGAATAAAAGAAAGATTGCTTTAGATAATTTTATGTGCAGGGCTCCGTTCCAAAGGAACCAAACTCACATGGGGATCTCTGAGAACACGATTAAAGGGACATGATGAAAATAAGGTGGGGGTGAAGAAGACCAAAGGAGGGGGTGGGGGGAAGAAGAAAAATCTACAAATCAGACTCAGCACAGGTTTCCAGTGCAGCTGACAGTCAGTACAGAGACTTTTAGTCATTACAATTACAATCCATCTGCAACATCTTGATGCTGTAGCGCAACGTTGATTCAAGATTGTTTTCACTTCACACTGGTGATTCTTTTCCTGACTTCTGTGGAGCTTCCCAGTAGCTGAAGTAACATGATCCTGTCCTAGATTCACACAGGACATGTCTGCAGGGGACCAGAGGCGTGGAGACTGTGTCCCTCTGGCTGCAATGTGTAACACCACAGTTGTTTTCCGACTCAGGAGCAGAAGATGCAGTTTTGAAGGACAATTCTTAGTGTATAAAGTTATATTACTTCAGTTCCTATGGGAGAAGGTGTTATCCCATAACACAGAGATAATAGCCAACCTCTCACCTACAGCTCAGACAGAGGAGAGCAGTGGCTCTTTTAAAAGTAAAGAGTTTTCTTCTTTTCTGTGATGTAAATGTTAATTAATGCTCTTCAGATTAAATGCAATATGGTTTGAAATCATACCTCCCATCAAAAAACTACAATGAATATGCTTGTAGAAGATCTTTTGCCATTAATTTTAGTAGATGTATGGGAAATGTCCTAAGCTTGTACCAGTCAGCCTACAAGTTTTTGTTGGCAAGCAGAGATCAAGATTAACATTTCCACCAGATTTTTTTTTTGTGCATTGGCTCTAGCTACCTTGGATAAACAAGGAGAAAGGTGGGGATGTGAAGGAAATGCAATCAGCCTAATGCAGCTTCCTTAAAGCCTCCCTCATAGGTGAGGACAAGTTTACTCCTGAGAGTAAACTTTTGGGGATGTTTACAAAGTTTCCGCTTTTCATGGGGAAAGTTGTCAGGTTGTTGTTATGCCTAGTCCACCCCACCCAGTTCAAGTCTGAGTGACAACAGTAGCACAAAAAACGCACAAGGTTTGAGGCTGTTGACATTAATTTAGGCTTTGGCTGCAAGGGTGTCTTGCACACCCAGCCAGTGTCACAGAGCCTGATGGAGAGGAGCCCAGTTTGTTTTGTGGGAACATTGCTGTCCTCTTCTCATCTCCACCCTCCTGGAGGCCTCACCATGGTCAGGGTGCAGCCAGTGTCAGGTGAATCATTGAATCACCTGTGCAGTGCAGTCCCTTGGGGCAGGAGTAGACCAGGCACACAGTGATTGCTGGACTTCAAAGGAATGCTCCTTTTCCTGGGTGGTGCTGCCCAGTAGGACCATTGGGAGGGCAGCCCTCTGTTTGGGGTCCAGTTAGAAACTGAGAGCTTTGGGAGCACCTCAGCTGCCATCCTTGTCAAGGTTCTGCTTGCTGGGTCAGTAATCCTGAAGCTGCAGTTTTGGGTGACAGGAAGTGGCTCTGTGCAGGGGTAGTTCTGAGGAAGCATAGATCAGAAAGGAAGATGCTGGCCAAGAAGTGAAATGGGTGGTCTCCAGTCTTGTCTTCATTACAGATTTATTCTCTAATCACCAAAGTCCTTATCAAGGTACAGTAGTAAAGTTATCCCAGGAAATTAACTCTTAAATTAACAAAGTCCAGTAGGAGCATTTCCACAGCAAAGCTTTGGCCTGCTGCTACTCTATGGGTGCTGGGCCATGTTTTATTTTCCCTTGGGCTGAAGTGCTTTTCCCTGAATACCCATAGAGCAAATTGTGCCTTGATAATGTTCAGATGATTTGGCCACTTCAAGCATTGGTAGCATTAAATCTGTGGAATGCCATTGGGTTTAGAAGCTGAAGAACTCTCAGTCCAGAAAAGCAATGAGTTTTGCTCTACAGTCAGGTTAACAATCCAGGCTAACCCTAAAAGTTAGTGTTTCACAGAGTTAATGGTAAATATGTGAAATATTTTAAAATAGATCTTATGGTGGTAGGACATACATCTATTAGATGAATGAGAGTTTGGAATCCCACTCTAAAGCAATGTGCTGCAGTCCAGGAATACTTAGAAACTGGATGAAGGTTTGGAGCTGTGATGTGGCACTCACCTACTTCTGGTATCATTTAGAGGTCTTGTAACTGTGCTTATTAGACCCAGCTTTGGGCCATGTGGGCACCTCCTCACATCTTGATCCTGCGCCATCTGGTTTTACCCAGCTACTCGCTTCCCAGTGAGCAAATTATGTGACTGGAGGAGATTTAAACTGCTCATGGCAACTTGAGCAATTGCTGCCAAATGATGTGGAATTATAACCCAGCGGATAGGCATTCCTGTCAAGATCTCTGAGCCCACAAATGAAAACCTGTAATTCCAATTTGCTATTTAGGAACATGAAAACAAGATCTATGTTTTCCATAAAGCTGGGCCTGCACCTGATAGCTCCTGTCAGAAGATGCCTTGTACTCCAAATCTTTGAAAACCAAAGACAGTTAACAAACTGCTCCAGTAAGAGCTTAGGAAAGGAGAATTAGGCACCACTTAGGGAATTTCATCTCTGAAGAGAAGGAGTTTGGCACAAAACCACGCTGACAATGACTCAGTGCAGTCTTTCCCAAAAGAAGTGAAAGATGGCATGGAAGCTGGCCAATGTGAGATCAAAGCAGCCAGAGCAAGGCTGCGGAGAAGTCAGCTGCTGATGAAAAGCAGAGATAAAAAGCTTTGCATATTTTTGTCTGAAGCCCTATGAGCTTGCATTTATGTGGGTATCACTGATTTTATAATGAGTCACTAGAGCAGCTGAAGGAAATGATTAAATGAAGAGTCGATGTGTGTTGCAACAAAAGTCTGAAGGAAGTGGTGGGTCCCCAGTCTCCTGATGTCTTCAGACAAAGCTCCTTCTGGAAGGTGGCACTGACAAGACCTAAGTTACTGACTCAGGTGCAGAGAACTTCAGGGGTATTGGGCTGTGCATCTCTTCGGACTGGCTGTGGGACTGAGAGGCTGCCAAGTACCCATTGAATTGCTTATTTGGCTCTGAGGAGAGAGCTTTGTCTCACTGGCCTTGTTCAAATAGCTCTTTCACAACAAGTTTTCTGATCATGGAACAAGCTTAGGTAGACTGTTGCAACCACAAACTGGATGTTTTGCAAAGCTGTATTGAGATAAAATTCACCTAGCTGGTGGATCTAAGACTTCCAACTTTACCCTAAATGAAGAGGCTCTCTTGTTTTAGAGGCTTGTTTTTGTGCTCATCTGCTGTGCTGTATCACAGCATAAGTGACTTCCCCTGCAAACCTGTCAAAAGCCTGACAAAATTCAGAGTATATCACAATCTGCACTTACCTCATCCCACTGGTAAAATTGGTTCCCATTTTATTCAATTCCTTTATTTCATTTATTTCAAAGTAGTTTTGCAGCAGTCAGACTGGTCTGTACTTCAGTATGTGCATTTCTTCAGTAAGGGGAAATCCTGAATAATTTACAGTTGTACAGTTGTTCCATGACTGTACCTTTGCATGCAAGGAAAACTGGATAAATCTACAGGGTGGTTCTGGGGGAGAGGTCATTTTCTTCTATGTGCAGCTTTCAATAAATTAGAAAAACAATTCACTTGAGGGCTTGTTCATCTCTTCCTGTTGAATAGCAAGATTCATTTTGGCAACTGGAAAAACTTCAATTCAGTGCCACCACGTAGATTTTCATTTGGACAAAATGATGCCATTGCCTTGTATATTATTACAAAATGACCACATCAAACCATGCAAGTGTCCTGTAATGTCATGATTACAGTGTTAGGCCCATACCAGTTGAAAAATATGACTAATTGAATATTAGAATATTCCTTCAATTATATGTTTGGTTGTCCACATAGATACAGGCAATCTGTTAAAATACTGTGTCAATTTGTATTATGGCAAGCTTGGAAGGCTTCCCTGAGAAGGGAAGGGGAGGCTGGAAGTGCAGGTTTTAGTAGGTATTGTGGTACCACCTAATCCTGCCATCTCATCAGAGCCTGCTTATGGGGAAAGCTATGGGACAGAAAATCCCAAAGAACACCCAGACTGGTGCTGGTGGTCATTAGTGACAGGGCTGCAAACCAAACCCATTCCTGGCATGGAGAGATATCCTGTGGCAAGAGGAGCCTGTCTTGGATGATTAAAGAAACAATGGAGCTGGTCATGGCACAGCTTCTGTAAGTGTCTTTTTCTGGGAATTTGTAAAATCATAGAATCACTTAGGTTGGAAAAGACCTCTAAAATCATCAAGGCCAACCATTAACACATCAATGCCAACTCCACCAGTAGACAATGCCTATAGGTGTCCCATCTACATATTTACAGGGACAATGATTCCACCACTTCCCTGTCCCAATGCTTGATAATCCTTTCAGTGAAGCAATTTTTTCCTGATATCCAACACAAACATTCCTTGGCACTACTTGAGGCCGTTTCCTCTTGTCCTGCCCCTTGCTACCAGCCCCTCACCTTGCTACAAGCTCCTTCCAGCCTGTCTCTGCAGAGCACCCACCATTCCCACCCAATTTGAGGTCATCTGCAAAGTGACTGAGGGTCATTGTTGAAGATGTTAAAAGCTGATCCCAGTGCTGAGCCTTGGGAACACCATTGGTGTCTGGCCCCAGCTGGATGGAGCTCCATTCCCCACCACTCCTTGGGCCCAGATGTCCAGCCAGTCCTTCACCCAGTGAAGAACAGTGAGTGCTCCTGTCCAAGCCATGAGGAAAATGCTGTGGGAAACAGTGCCAAAGGCTTTCCTAAAGTCCAGGCAGACACATCCACTGAGGGGTCACTCTGTCCTAGGAGATCAGGTGGGTCAAGCAGGACCTGCCTGTCATAAACCCTGGCTGATGGGCTGGGCTGGGCTGGGCTGATGCCCTGGTTGTCCTGCACGTGTTGCATGATGGCACTCAAGAGGATCTGCTCCATGACCTTTCCTGGCACTGAGGTCAGGCTGACAGGCCCGTAGCTCCCTGCATCCTCCTTCCAGCCCCTCTTCCAGGAGTGTCACACTGCCCAACTTCCCTTCACCTGGGACCTCCCTGGGGAGCCAGCACTGCTGGGAAATGATGGAAGGTGGCTCCATGAGAAACTGCCACCAGCTCCCTCAGTACCCTTGGGTGGATCCCATCTGGCCCCATGGACTTGAATTTTTTTTTTTTTTTTTTTTTTTTTTTTTTTTTTTTTTTTTTTTTTTGAAAGAACGTGGTTTCTACTGCCAAATTACAGCCTCTGTAATTATATTCTGGTTGCCTCCAGTAATCCTGCTATTTCACTTGAATGCATAAATAAATAATTAAATTAATAATTAAATAAAATGCTTTAAAAATGCTAACTGGACAGAATGGCGGGAGGCACAGGGGTGTGGCCACTGGGTTTGAATAAGCATACTTTACTTTTTGATACTTTTGCCTGAAATAGCCTCATATTTTCAGGTGAACTTAGGGCCAAGAAAAACACGAGTCAAACCAAAGCCCACAGGAAACTGTAACAACTCTAAGAAAGGCCAGCTAATGAAGGTTGTAGAAAAATCACTGTGAATGATATCACTGACCACGGGCAGTGGGAATGTTTGAGGACTTGTAGCTGATCATGAACAGGGATTGGGGAAATGAAATGTTAAAATATTCTGGATTTTTTTATTTATTTGTCTTCTGTTTTCTAAGAATCCTGGGAAAAACAACTTTGTTATGATTACCACCCATTGCTTCCTGACTTTTAAGGTCCCCCGAATGCAATTTATTGACTCTGAGTTGCTATAGATACAGGGCTTGAAATCTGTTCCTGGCCTTGCTAAAGTTGCTGGGAGTTTTGCCATTCAGTAGGGGACAGATTTCACCAGAGATTTTCAGGGCCACGATCTCAGCTTCTGACAGAGTCAAAATGCTGCCACTTCAAAGAGCAACACCTTGCAAAGGAAAGGAACCTGCATGTAGCTGTTTGTAGAATTGCTTCTGTGATTTTATTGGCATTGTGTGTGCTGCCACAGTGTGAAGAAAGTGCATCATGGGGTAAGAATTTGGGTGGTTCATTGGAAACAGCTTTTCTCAGTTTTGATGTGGATCTCTTGCTAGAAAGCAAAAGTGAGGAGGCACAGAAGCAAACTGAGAGTGCTCCAGGTGGATATTGAGCTGGACTTATTAGATAACAATCATCTTCTGATGCCACAAAAGGGCTTTGTTTTCAAGTATCTTTCTGTGGCTGGCCCTAATCTTTTGTTAATGCATCTGAATGCCCTGGTTTGTGGTCTGGGGTTGTATTGCTCTCCTCTCCTGTCTTTCAGAGGCTTGATTGCATTCGCGTGGTGGGACTACATTTTCACACACAGCTTGTATCCCAGATCACCTTTCCTGCTGTTTCTGAGCACAGACTGTGCTTCTGTAGTATCTGTTGCAATGATTTTAATGGAAATGTGATACTGGGAGTGCAGGGAGGATATTGTATATGTGGTTTCCACTGCTCAAAAGTCAAGGAGCAAGTGCCATATGATGAGGCAATTCTCAGCAGACCTTGGCCTGGGGAATGTGTAATGTAGCTGCACTACCCTGATGCTTTCCCTGTAGGAGAGGTGGGTTTTCCCTGGTTTCTGAGCTGTTCCTGTGCTGTGGTGTGAGGGCACCCTGTGAGCAGCAGCTCGTGCACAGTCTGCTTGGTGCTTTGCTGCTGCTGCTGCTGCTGGAGTTCAGTGCTGTAGCACACAGGAGCCCCAGCCTGCCCCAACCCACAGATATTCCTACAAATCTGTGCTGGGAGATCACCAAAGCTAAAATTGGAGCAGAAACAAAGTGAACCAGGGCCAGGAGTGAGTGAACCTGGGACAAATCCATAGTTCTGTGTCCCAGTTTAATGCCTTTTCCACCAAACCCGGTGGGTTGGGGCACCTTTCCAAGCTTCAGCATCTGGCTAGCACTGGAATTAACTGGCTGAATTTCAGTCCAAACAAACTGAAGGTGACAAAGGCAGGTGTTGGTGTGGTTCATCTCATAGAGATGGTGAAGGAACTGTGTTAAACACCACAGTTTCCACAATTTTCTCACTATCATTGTTCCCCAGAGTCCAAAATACTTCACCATGTTAAATTATCTGTATTAAAACAGTCCCTCCAATGCAACTGGAGACCACCCAGAACTGATCCTAGATACAACAGCATTCTCTCAAAGGAGATGGGCTGAAATTATTCGGAGTTCACTGCCCATGGGGCATATTCTGGGCTGGATTTATGCACACAGGCAGTGCTCAGGGGACTTGTCTCAGAGCACTCTGTTTCTGGCGTGCTTTGTTTCCAGTTGTGTAATGGAACCATTTAAAAAATAAATAGCAGTTTAAAAATAAGTGAGTGATCTTCCTAGCTAATGTTTATCTAGGATAACTGGCATCCATGTCCATGCTAAAAATCCTTTGCTGGCTTTATGAATCTGTTTATTTAAGTATCTGTGTTTGAAATGAGGCTTATAATATTTGCATGTTGAGCAGCACAGAATTTCTTTTATCAAGAAAGCTTCTTCTCTGTATAATTCCATTCTGTAAAGACAAAGTTGTGCTTTATAACAAAGCTTACTGACATAGCAAAGCAAATGAGACCTGCCAGATTCTCAGTAGCACCAGCTGCTCCAGTTTAGTTCTGCTCTGCCTGAGTCTTTTGTCATAGAGTCCAGACATGGTGTTAAATCGAATCAAGAGTCTGAACTGGAGTTATTTTGTTCAAATGTACCTGAAAAAAAGTACACAAGGCCATCATCAGAGGACTTTAAAGAGAGTTTTCTGTGTGATTTTTAAATGAAAAACAAGTGACATATCACACATTGATTCAGTACTTGAAGCTTTCATAGTGGAGGACAATGTGGAATAATAGAGGAGGGTTAACAACAGATTGAGAAGATGAGGAGATGTGAGATACTCTTAGCACCTGTCTGTTTTGTGTGTCTCTGTATGGATTGTCCTTCAATATTGCATTAGCCATTTGGTGAATGTGGCATGTTGTCCCAAATAGTCAATTCCTCAGTGCCTCCATCTAGGTCCCCTTTTGGGCCATGAGTGTTAAACGTCCTCCTGCTGGAACATACCTGATACTCATTTCAGCTGTGTTAGCTGGTGTCCATGGTGCTAACAGGAAATACAACAACACAAGTGATGTAATTTAATTATCTAAAGCCATTTTGAAAACGCTTGGATCTTTCTTAACCAGCCCCAGTGTAAGTTACATTGGAGTGAGCTTACTGAGGGGATTTGAAAGACAGTTGCAGGGATCAGACACCGAGAGTTCATACCCGTACCAAAGGAACAGAAGAATTACAATGCTCTGCGGAGCTTTGATTAACTGTCTCCAGAGTAAATACAACCTCTGGAAACAAAAGCTTTCTCTCACACCCGGCCCCAGAATTGGCAACTTTAGCACATTCTCTTTGTTCACCTCCAGGATGGCTGGCAGGTTCAGCCAAAGGAGAGAGATTGTAAATTACAACAAAAAGGGAATTAGAAGATGTTATTTTAATCAGACTACTGAATGACTTCACTGCCGAGCCAGTGCACTGTGTGCACAGTAATCAGACTTCTGTGGGCCCGGGCAGCAGCTTTCTCTGTGGGGTTGTGCCGGAGGAGGCTCAGAAAGAAATCTTTCAGCACACCCTTACGGTTGAGTGATCAGGCAAGTCCTGTATCCCTTCCCTTGTACTGCTATTGTATCTCCTGCAGGCCACTCTTTGCATAAGCAATAAGGCCGGATTGTTCTAGCTGGCGTATCAGGCACCAATTTTGCAAAACATGATCTACTTATGTAGACCTGAGTGCCCACAAAGAGTCCAACACCATTCCAAAAGTGATTCAGCGGATCCTTGCTAGGAGCTGCTGGTGAATGATTAACTTTCACCCAAGACCCCCTGCACTATTTTAAACTCTACCCTTGGTCTTATAGAGAAATGCAAAATATTAGAGAGACTTCCTTGTGCTGTGCTTTACATTGTCAGAGCTATAACCTCACTGTAAATTACTGTGTTTATTTTCCTGGTCTGCCATAGCTCTCCCATGCAGGCAAGCTGAATTTCCTTGCAGCATTTCAAGTGAGACATTTACTGCCAGTGCTAGCCAAAGAAAGGGTTTTTTTGAATGCTCCCTTATCTTGAATTATTCTCCCTTTTCTTTCTATGCTGCTTCACCCTCACTTTCCCGAGGCTCCAAAGAGCTCTCAGGGAAGGCGACCTGCCCTTCCCACAGCAAAGTTCAGGAGCTGTCCCCCAGAGTCTGCTCCCGAGAGCTGGCATGCCTGAAGCAACACCAAAAACTGCAGGATTGGGTTTTTCAAGGGAAGATACCTGCCACTATTCAAAAGAATATTATGCTTTCCATTGAACCTTGCCATCACATAGTTGGCAGCTGAATGAGCAAGAGGGAGCAGGACTAACAGACTGTGCCATGCTTAAAAACGTAGCTGAATTTAAATTGCCAGTTGTGAATCTGTTTAACAGGATCATTTGCAGAAGAGCATTGGTCACCTGAGTGCTTCTGTGCAGCTAAGTGGAGTGGGTAACATGGCTATTTGAACTTCTCTTATGGGAAGGAGCAGCTGGTGGTGCAAATTTGGAATATTATTTACTGCAAGGCTGTGTTTTTGAGGAAAATGTGTGTGCAGCCCTGATTTCCAGGTGCAGATGGTGTCACTGTCACCAGAGGAGGTCCAAATTGCCTCACTCAATTTTCTAAAACCTTCTCTGCTCAGGACAATCTCCACATTTGTACCTCTGTCATCCACTTCCTTTTCCTGAAACCACTGGCACATTTCCTCACCCTCAAACTTCCCCAGTTCTCTTTGTGTCACCAGGCAAGGCAAGGAGAACTTGACAAAATTCAGCTTCTGCACATGCAGAGGTGTTGTGGGGTCCTCTGTGTCATGGGGTGACCACAAGGGGCTGTGCATGGGCAGGTGTGTGGTGTGCCTGTCAGGGCTTGGCAGCTCCTCTGGTCACTTCTCCAAACACAGCACAAACAATTCCCCTGCCTGGTCTTTTGGGGATGTCTAGAGAAAGTCTAAAAAAGTCCTGATAGTTTTGTTGGGCTGTGCTTAACCCACTCACTGATGAAGGCTGGGACTGGTTGGCCCCCCCACTGATTGTCCTTCAGCACCTTGAAGCCAGGCCTCCCCTTGGAAGGGCAGTTATCTGAGGCATTAGGAACTCTTGTTTTACCAGTTCATTCCCTACCTGGACAGCCGTCTCTTGCAGCATATAATCTGCTATTGCTGGCATCATCCTAGAATGAAAAAAACACTATAAGAAAAATAAAATACTGTATAAAAGAAAACTCAGATCATAATTTGAGATTGTTCCTTAAATGTGTGACTTTTGTTCCCTATATGAGAGAAATTAGGGATCTGGGTTTGTTCCCTCCCCTTTAGCCCTGTTGGAAGTGACACTTCTTCCCCTAGACTACTTCAGCCTTTTGGAGTGCTGTTCAGTGTCTTTGCCACCTCTGTATCCTCCCACCTCTCCTCCTTGCTCATGCTGCCAGCTCTCTGGGGCACTGCTGCTTCTTGCTGCTGTTCCTGTGCATGTGCCTTTGGAATAATAGGGTGGGATCCTGGTCACAGCTCATGGTGACAGCACCTCGGAGCAAACAAATGCAGGATCAAACTGGAGCTCCCTGTGGACAAATCTAAAATCTAGGAATGACCTGACCAGGGGGATGTTGATATTAAATGTTCTTTTCTGTTAATTGGTTATGTATGGTGGCCTGAGTAAATGGGTGTATACAGGGCTGGGTGCAGCAGTTTAAGATTCAGGAGGTTGTGTCTGCAGGCTGGGGTCACAGACAACGAGGGTGGAGGAAGCAGGAGCCTTTAGCAAGCCCACAAATTGTGGAGGAGTCCAACACACATGGTCAGGGCAGCAGCTGCTCCTCAGGGCTTGCAGATTCCACACATCCAGGTACAAGTGATGCCCTGACCTGGCCAGGAAAAGCAACGCTGCTGCAGCCACCCCCAGTGCAAGGAAGTGGCAGCAGAGGCCCATTAGCTGCCCTTGATAGATCTGTGCCCAGCTGTAGTGTAAAGGAAGGTGCAGAAGGTGTGGGTGAGGCTGCACCCTAGCAAAAATAAATAAATAAATAAATAAATAAATAAATAAATCCCTGATTTATTTTCTTTAATCTCACTTTGGTTGAGGAAACAGAAAATGCTGCTATGGAAAATATGACAAAACATTATTTATTTTTAAAAAACCCAAACCATAGAAATTGACAGGGGGGGTTATTCCTCCAGCATTTTCATGAACAATTTAAGATATTTGAATCAATGTTTTAAAGAGACGAATTCCAAGCAAGAAAACCCAAGACGTGAGTTCACCTAATTTAAAGCAGAAAACCCAATATGTGAGTTCACCTCAATGAAGGACAAGTGTGCATCAGTTCCATCAGAGGCTGATGTGAGGTGCACAAGAGATGCTGCTGGGCAGTGGGAGCTGTTACTCACTGGGCTGTGTCTTTGCCAGTGGGAGTTTGGGGTCGTAACTTCCCGGTATCACGTTGCTCAGTGGAAAATGTTACAGTCTCTGCACACTCTAAGTATTCTGTGCCACAAGCCTCAGACTTTCACCACTTGACTGTTACACCACCTGTGTGTAATTAGCAGCTTGACACCAGATGGTAACTAGAAAGTTACCTTAAAATGGAAAACCTAGGGACCCTGATTTCCTATTTTATGCAGACAAGAACAGACACCACAAGTGTATAGTCCCTTCTGTGCACATATCCTCTAAAACACTTCACAGAGGCTTTGCTCTTTGAACCCAGGATATAGCTAGCTGAATGCACATGAAATACATTGTTATTTACCCAAGTATTTCCAAATTAAAAGCTGTCTGTGGTATATTTTACAGAATCTGCTTCAGTGTTAGCACAGCGCAGCCACACCAAACCCACCTGGCCAGCCGTGAGGTTTCTGGTTTCAGAGGCAGCTTCCCTGAACCTGGCCCTCCTTGCAGAGTTAATTGGAAATATTTGTGCAGGGAACTTGCCTGGCAGACTTGGTGTGTTGTTTGATTTCCTCATTCTTGGTGTTCAATCTGTCATATCAGAACGTGTGGTGAGGTGCAGTTGGTTGGTGCTGTCTAGAGCAGGGGATGGAGCTGGCAGGCAGAGCCAGCAGCCAGTGCAGCTCCTGCTCCCAGGGATCCCCAGCAGCTGGCAAGCCTGGCAAGGAGGAGGAGGACAAAACTCTGGGCAGGGATTTTGGAGGAGCAGGAGGGCTGGTGGATGGCTGCCTGCTGATAGCAGGCGCAGGCTGGATCTTTGGCACTCAGTACAATGCCCTCCTGAGGGCAAAAGTGATAGGAGTAGGATATCTCTGTGCAGGATTGCTGGCTCAGCACCCCAGTGGAATTGCCAAGCAATCCTAATTGTGTTTGTTCTTTTATCCAAAATTAATCTGAGCTAAGTCATCTGGACTCTTAAAAGTAAAAGCCTTTGTTTCATTGCTGCTCTAAGAATAGGTAAATCTCTTCTTCCTTGCTCTTTTTAAACTTTTGAGCAACACCTTGCCTTTTTTTTTTTTTTAAGACCTTTTTGCCAAGTTGTTTTTTTTTTTTTTTCCTTAAAAAGCAGTGACGAGAATATGAAAGGAATTAGAAAATTATTATGGGATTAAGACTCATGCACAAAAGACATGTTGATTCCTTGTCCTCCAAAGAGGGCAGTGTAGGTTCTGCAATCAAACCTGGTGTCCACGAGTACCAAAGGGGTTCATGTGCTGTGATGTGAGTGGTAGGAAGGAAAGTAATGCATGGAACAATCTTTGATTAAAAAAGCAAACACCTCCCTCCCCCAGATAGTCTGAAAGGGAATAGTCAAAAACCTCTTTCACATTTTAGGACTGAAGAAAATGTATTCTTCACCTCTGTTTGCAAAAAAAAAAAAATGTTATCTGTCAGTGGTAAATAGCAAAGTGGGTAGACTTTCTGACTTTACTGTTTTTTTACTATGTTATTTCTATCTCTTTCTCATCAGCAAAGAGATGCTTTGCTGCATGGAGAGATCTTTTTCTAATTCTGTATTTAGTTCCCATATAGAGTAACATAAGATGGGATACAAAAATGATTTATTTGATACTTCTTTGAGAGCTGTCCTCCCCACCTAATTTTCAGCAAATGGAAATGTCACTATCCATATCCTCCTCCTTCTAACCACAGATATGCCTACAGTCTTCATAACAATGCTGTGTATATGAGAAGGAAACTGTGTTTTTTGAGGAAATTTGCATCCAGTTCTCTGGATCCCCGTTTGTTACAAACTGTGACCAAGCAATAATTACTTTAAAACTCTACTGGCTGAACTTTGGGCTCTTTTGGAACCTCCAGCTAACTGAGGGCCAGTCTTAAACCGTGGACTCTAAGCTTAGTGCTTGGAAACCATGAAGGCAATATCATTGGGAATTTTGCATCAGTGAGGGCTTCAGGATGTTGCTCTGTACCTTATCCCAGTTCCTGTTTTCTTCTCCCTTTTTAAAGCCCTGTTTGAAGCTGCTTCTTAATCTCCTCTGTTGTTGACTTGAAAATGCAGCAGACCTCCTAAGTGTGAGTCATGCCAGCCCTCAATCAGCAGTATTGTCCAGAAATGCTCTGCTTCCCCTCTCATCTCTTCTTACCCCTTAACCAAGGGCAGCGATGATTCACAGTGTGAAAGGACTTGATTTGTGTTTGATATGAGTCAACAACTAATTCCAGATCAAGAAACAGCATCAAACAGGCCTTGCACTAAAGGGAGGGAAACTTTCTTATTTGATGGGGCTGGATCAAAAGTACTGGCATAGATATTATCCTTGGAAAAACCAAAAGATAAGTTACACTGGCTTGAAAATCCCCTCATACAAATTCTGCAAATGTTTGAAGAAATCAATGTGTGTTGAAATATACTATGTTCCAAACAAATCAAAATCTTGTTTCTCTTTTAGACATCTTTGCAAGGAAACCTTTCTGCCTTTTTTTTTTTTTTTTTTTTTTTTTTTTTTTTTTTTTTTTTTTTTTTTGGTTGGTTGGTTGGTTGGTTGAGGGTTTTTTTACAGAAATTTTTGTGCTAGGCACTTTACAGGCAAGCAGAACAAGATGAAAAAAAACTCCCTTAAGAAATCTTTTTAGGAATGCACTTAAGGTGTACAAATCTCATCTTTATTTTAGAGTAAGTAGTTATGTGCTTACCTGCTATTGATGTCTTCAGGCATTATTCACCTCTTTAAAGTTAAGTACATTTCTAAATTATTTTCCTCCATTGAAGTCTAAATACACAAAATAGGGGGGAAATCTAGGGAGGGATCAAGAAAAAATATTTTTAATAAATCTTACAAGTCTGGAAAGTTGCTTCAGGGATCTTGAACTGCTAATATTGATCAACTCTGGGTGAGTAATGCAGCTGAGCTGGAGCAAACTTTGCAGGGTGGCTGCACCCCGTAGTCTGGGGGCAATTTCCTGTGAAGCAAATTATTATATACACTACAAATATTGCCTGTCTCTCACCCTCTCTTTTGCAGAACTCAATTTGCCCAGAAGATGACCTGTTTCTTTAAACCACCTTGGAAAAAGTGCTCCTGGAGATGGAAATGGACACTTTAGTAACATACTGTAGGAATTAGAAGGTTTCCTTTCCCCTCTGCCTGTCTCTTGACATTCAGCTTCTGTTGCTTCCCTTTTCCCATCTACCATCATTATGGTTGTTTACCTGAGCTCTGAGTTCTGTGAGGCTCATCCTCTGTCTTTAGCTGGTGGCCAACAAAATCACTTGGCATTTTCAAAGTAAGCTAACAACTGCTCAGAGGAAGAGTTTGGGAGAAAAGGAGATGGCTCCCAGAGCAAAGCCAGGCTGCTTACATTGGTAGGTATGAACTAAAACAAGGTCTAGAACCTCACTGAGGATTTTAATTTCTCCATGAAGGGGTGGAAAAAAATTCACCTGATGGTGCAGCAAATTCTTCAGAGCTGCCCACTGGTCGCTCAGCTGGTGCTCCTTTGGTTGTAGCTCTCCACAATGTTTTGTTCAGTCCTCAGACTGATGATGGCTAATCCCCTCTCCATTTCTAGTCTGCTCTGATTCAGAGCTTGGGGCCTCAGGATGTCTGTTTTTCCCTCTCTTTTGTGCACTATTTGTGTGGACTTTCTTAGCAATCTCAGAGAAATGAATGAACATGTTTTGCAGGGCACAAGTGATTTTCATAACTGCATTTGCTGTCAAATACCTTCAGTGTGCTATTGCTTGCATAAAACATCTTCATGTCATGTCTAGATATACTGTCACAGTATGTCTTTGGTATCAGCTTGTTTCAGTATATGCATACAAATTTACAAAAATGCATTAATGCCAACTTTGGTTCTCCAAGGCAAGTAACTTCTATGCAAACAGGGATCTTGTATGTGTGGCCACAAATTTCATGATTGAGCACCCTAATGAGCTTATTTCTGGAAATCAGGTATCACCATATAATCACAGAATTTTTAAGACTGGAAAGGACCAAGATCACTGAGTCCAGCCTGTGCCCAATCCCCACCTTGTCACCCAGACCAGAGCACTGAGTGCCACCTCCAGGCATTCCCTGAACATCTCCAGGGATGGGGACTCCACCACCTCCCTGGGCAGCCCCTGTCAATGATTAACATCCCTAACATTCCCTAAGGAAAATCTTCCTGATGTTCAGCCTAAACTTCCTGTGGCACATCTTGAGTCTCCATCTGCTTGTCCTGCCAACCGAAACACGAATAGTTATTCATCTATGTATGTACATCTGTATACATCAAATGTGGTCTGTGGGTCTTGCATTATTTAAAATTACAGGTTGTCCCTCACCCCTCTAGTTTCTGAATGTTCCTATTTTGACATTTGTTATTGTATTGTTAGGGCTTTATCCTCCCCTGAATCTGCATTAATTTTGAATCAAATATCATATGATTTTAAATCAGTCTCCTCCACTCCTGATGTCAACAGACCTTACATGTACTCACTTTTGTATATCCTACCCTGCAGTTTTACACACCAATGATCTAGAACCTCTGAGTAAAGTGCTGTCTGCCACATAAATTTCTGCTTCAAAGTTGTTAAAAGGAGTAGGCTTGCACTCAGAAGTCAGCCAGCCTTAATCACTGGCATTACCTTTTGCAAAGTCTCGTTTTTGCATTACTGTCTCTTGCAGAGACCGACTGCATCCTGTCTGAGACCAAGAAAACTTTCTTGAACCTATTGATGGGACACACCTTGAGTACTGTGTCCAGTTTTGGGCCCCTCAGTTTAGGAAGGACATTGAGATGCTTGAGCGTGTCCAGAGGAGGCAACGAGGCTGGTGAGGGGCTTGGAACACAAACCCTATGAGGAAAGACTAAGGGAGCTGGGGTTGTTTAGCCTGGAGAAAAGGAGACTTAGAGGTGATCTTATCACTCTCTACAACTTCCTGAAGGGTGGTTGTGGTCAGTTGGGGGCTGTTCTCTTTTTTCAGGCAGCAACTGACAGAACAAGAGGACACAGTCTTAAGCTGTGTCAAGGGAAATACAGGTTGGATATTAGGAAAAAGTTTTTCACAGAAAGAGTGATAAAGTATTGGAATGGCCTGCCCAGAGAAGTGGTGGAGTCACCATCCCTGGATGTGTTTAACAAAAGACCGGATGTGGCACTTGGTGCCATGGTTTCGTTGAGGTGTTAGAGCATGGGTTGGACTCGATGATCTTGAAGGTCTCTTCCAACCTAGAAATTCTGTGATTCTGTGTGATTCTGTGATTCTATTTACATCAATAACATCAGACTCTGTACTACCTGTCTTTTACTGAAAACTCAGACAGAATGGCTGCTGACAGGAGGTTTATATTCTGGCTGTAAATCATCCATCTGCAATTGAAACAACTTTTGCTGTTTGTGAAACTCTTTTCTCCACCACTGGCATAAGCAGTTTACAGCCTGCTTTGGCAAACGAGGAGCTGAGGGATTGTACACACCTAAGCACTGGAAGCTTTTAATTTTCCTGTCATATTTGCTGGCATTCACCTTCTGTTAGGCTTCCTGCAGCATTACCTGCAGTCCCTGATGATTTCTGTAGTTGCAAAAATGTTGCAAGGCCTCCCATAGCGGGTTCAGGGGGTGATTCTGTATAACCACTACCACCAAAAAATCAAAGGAAGGGTGTCCTCTTCATAAGCTGTTCCTAGGCTAATGATTATGATTAATGTGTTTTGTACACATTTTTTGCAGATTAAGGTTTTTCAGATCGACAATGATGGCAGTCAAATTGGATAGAATTTCTTTTCCAGCCAAATTTATCATTCATGTGTACTTTCCTTCCCTGGAAGTAAAGAAATATTGATAGCCATCTCTAACCCCCCCAAGGCCTAGAAGGGCCCCTAGATCAGTCCTGGTTTTCCTATAGAAGTTAATTATTCACTCCTACCTTTACATTGCTGTCGGTTATGTTCCAAGCTTAAAACTCCCCCTCCCTGATACCATTCTATTGTTTATACTCACAGCAAAATCCCATTGCTAAACTTCAGCATGCTCCCATGCCTGGATATCCTCTCAGGAAATTATATGGGTGCAGAGCATAGCCCAATATTTACAGTGTTTAGAGGTTCTAAGTTAAAATTCCATGGGCTATATTTTTCTTTCTAAGGAAATTCTCCCACCACCCCATTGAACTAATTAGGGTGAGATGAGAGGAAGAGGGGGGGAAATGCATTTGTTAAGAAACACTCTTCCTGGTAGATATGTGGAGATCTGTACAGGCATTGGCTTGGCCCCTTAGGAGGTAGGTAGAAGATAAAATCACAGAATGGTTTGTGCTGGGAAGGACATTAAAGCTCTTCTCATCCCGCTCCTGTTATGGACAGGGGCACCTCCCAGGTTGCTCTGAGCCCCATCCAGCCTGGCCTTGGACACTTCCAGGGATGGGGCAGCCACAGCTTCTCTGGGCAACCTGTGCTAGGGCCTCACCACCCCCACAGGGAAGAATTTCTTCCAAATTTCCTATCAAAACCACCTCTCTGTCAGTGTGAAGCTGTTCCCTTTGTTCTGTCACTCCATGCTCTTGCAAGAAGTCCTTCTCCCTCTGTCTTTTAAGTTCAAGGTGTGAGTAAAAGGTTGCAGCTTCCTCTTCTGGAACTGGTAGACAAAAGACCCATTCTAAAAGTGCACCAGTACTCTCTTCTGGATTCAGAGCAGTAAGTCTAATTTCTCCCTTAAGTTTTCATCTAAGTATGCCTCTGAGTATGTGTTGGCACACATATAACAGGGAATTTGAGTTCTGTTAACTTTATTTTGTGTTCTGTTGATAGCTTTTCTATGCCATTAAAAACATCTGAGAATATATTTTTGAGCTTTTAATGGCTTCTGTCTTCCTACTGTATTCACTTTCTTAACAACCTAATATCTGGCATTTTCACCCCTTGAGTAAGTACTCCTTTTCCTGAAAGTGTTTTATAAGAAAACAATTATAAATGTTATTTCTTCTAGATTTTGTTATACTTTCACATGAAGTTCACATCCCCACGGTACAGTTTGATTTTACCCCAGTGTCATCAGAGAAATTTTATCAATGCTTTCCCTACACATAGCTTTTCTTTTCAAAATTATTTTGGTAACTTCAGCTGACTAGTATCCTGTACACACTCTCTAGGTGTGAGAATAACTTATGCACCTGAACTAACCTACAAAAACTTGTAGCTATGAATGAAAAGAGTTCCACAACATTTTCTTTTTTTATTTCTCGCAGTATTGGCATTGCACAATCTCTTGCTTTTTGTCTTGGTATTTGTCTAAGGCTATGGCTAAAGTTTTGGTTCTGTGATCCACAGAGCTAAATCAAAATCTGATTACAGCTTCAATCAGTCACAGTCAAAAAAATTGTGCTAGATGCATCAGAGGTCTTTCCATCTTTTTGTCTCTCCTAGGAAATTTCTATCCCCGTAGCTTGATTTTTTTTTCTCTCAAAACTGCAGCGTTGTGAATTCTGTAATTTAGAATGGCAACTAGTTTGCCCTTCTCCTCAATAAATCTAGTGTTTCTGACCTAGTTCTATGTAATAATAGCCACTTTGGCCTTCTCCCCACTCACTGCCTTGAGTGAGTGTTCCTTGAACCTCCCTCAGTTGTGTAACAGATGTGGGTGGAGCTGTGCTGTGATTGACATGAGCCCTGCACTTCTTTATCTTCTTTATCTTCTTTATCTTCTTTATCACCCCTTTATCTTCTCCTCGGGCTCTAGGGGCTGCCTCCAAATTTATGGCACCAGATAAAGCTCAGTCACCACTCCAGTGAGAATCTTGCATTGCTATTTAAAAGCCACAGGCAGTCTTTTCTAGGATAAGGTAACTGTGAAAAGAGGGAATTAGGGAGAAACGGAGGCAGAGAGGGCTCGCCACAAAGTCAGTAAACATCTAAGGACAGGATGAAATTAAATGCTCCATGCCTTTTAGGTGGCCAGTTCTCTTGCAGCATGTGTCCTCTTTTGCCCTAAGCCACAAAGAACATTGCCATCATGCAGGAGCAATAACGTGGGCTTCTTTCTAATCATGTTCCAGTTGCTCTTATGCTTGATCCAGAAAGGAAAATACCTGAGGCCAACACTTGGCACACTCCTTTTGTGTAGCAGCTAAGATGAAATAAGTGTACTGCTGAGCTAATAATCAGAGAAAATTTGTATCCAAAACCATTTCTGAAAATACGTATTCTTTTTTTAAAAGAAATTTTTCAAACTAACTTTCCTTCCACAATTTTTCAAAGAAACTGTAAATTCTCCAGATTTTTCTGTGAATTGTCTTCCTCTCTGAAAAAATCTACAGACATTCACTGAAGGTAGTAATGCTTAAGATGACATTTTGCTCTTTGTCAGACACCACTGCTTTAACAGGATTATTTACAGTGCATAGATTACATTTTTAATGTTTTTTGGAGCATACATTCTGAAAATTATTTTATTCCAGTATTCAAGGTTTTGGGAATTCATCTTTTCCCAATACGCTTTGTTGAAGGACAAGAATTAATCACAAAAAGAATTGAGTAAAACTAAATTTAGCATTCCTAACAAGTTATTTACTGTTCATCTCAACCACTTCTGCAGTGGGGAAAAGGGGAGGTTTCAGGTAAAAGCCTAGAGCCTGTAAAGTCATCTTTTACTTGCATAGGATAATGCAAATATCCTCTGTTAGCATCCAGTTTCAGAGGAATGACAGGATGGGTTTTGCATAGGTTGTTAGAGTCAGAGTGATTTTGTCGAATAAATACAAAGGAGAGCAGGTTGAACAAGGAGATCAGTAAAATTCAGGGTTCAGGTTTTACAATATATATCTGTTCTGATGGCTATGGAGTTATGCATGTACTCACAATCTCTTTGGGTCTTGCCTTTCCACTCTAAAGAAGTTCACAGCAAAGTTTTGGGTTATTAAAATACTCATGAGTGAAAAATAAAATACCAGGTGAAATAGCACGTTGCAGTGTTCACAGCTGATTTTCCTGTGTTTTGGAGGAACGTAACTCTAAGCCAGTATGTCACAGTACGTGAAGTTCCTGTGAAAGTCAGTCAGGATATATCCTGGAGGATTGTTATGGAGCATGCAACCACGACATATGGATCAGAAACATTAAAATGTTTCATAAAGAAACATCCATAAAGATGTTTGAAATCTGCAACTAGTGTGGGCTACACAAGACATCCACAATGAAAACAGAAACTGCATGAGATTTGTTTAGTTTGAGGATTTGTTTGTAAATTCAGAATAAAAACTGTGTTTGTCTGAAGTTTTATCCAAGTCCACTAACTCGCCTGCTGATTCTGAATTCTTCTTCTTAATTTGGGCTGATTAATAAACTGGTATCCAAATCTCACTAAACTTGTGGTTTCAAACAGTTTGAACTGGCCATGCTATAACATCGAGGTAGCACCCAGTGGTTTTGGCTGGGTTTTGAGTGGCTATTTTGAGTTCAGCACAGCCCCTAGCTCAAGATGGAAAACCTGGAGGTGCCAAACCTGTCCCACTCCCTGCCATGGGCCTTTGGCAGGGCTGCAGGAGTGCTCAGGGGAGCTGGGTCTGCTTCTGCATAGAAGGACTTCAAGTGGAGGAAGCTGTCCTTTCTCCCCCAGCAGAGGTGCTCTGGTGCTCAGTCACAGAATAAATGGTGAGTGTGTGTCTGCAAAAGGCTGAAAAGCTGGTCTGGGCAGTGAGCACTCAGGCAGAAGAGTAACTGCTGCAAGTTCAAGACTTTTATCCAGTTGTGAGTTGAGAGTGTTTCTGCTTGTGTTATTATGTCTACTATTACTAACCTCTTTCTTCAACTCGTGCCAGATTTTATCAGTAATGTGTGTTTTGAGAGACAAACAGCTGTTTTTGGAATGGGGCTTGTGTTTCTGTGACCACTTGCTCTGCATCTGTCTTGGGTGATTCAGGAGCAAATTCATCCACTTGTCTCCTATGAAGTATAACCCGCTGTGCTTCTATTACCTGCATGATTTCACATATTAAATTTATTTCTTGCGCTGCATTTATTTTAAAACTTTATTCAGCCATGTGCCTCTCTGTGCATTTAAAAGGAACCACAAATATTTATGAGGCAATTTCAACACTTAACCATTACTTTTTGTGGGGTTTGGTGCTTTAATAGCTGTAGTTGTATCAGCCTTGGCTGATATTTCCTAATTATTCATATCCTGACGTGTTATCAGCCATCATAGAGCATTACCAGCACCATTTTAAGCTCTCTTCACCTTCTTCAGTCTGGGTTTTATTTGAAAAGCAGACATGCAGTCCCCAGTGAGAATTAAAGTAGAAGCATTAGCTTGCAAAATATATGCCAATGACCTAATGATTCTGACATTTCCACAATACAAGCTTTACAAGAAGGCATGCAGACAGCAAAGTCTGTTTTTCTATCTCATATTTTTTTAATGGCTAAATGTTTGGAGGAAACAAAATGGATTTATTCTGCTCAATCCAGGGTATAATATCAGGACTTATCCGGTTCCGGGCCCCAGGGCTTCAGACAACTAACAAAACACATCTTACTTCTGCTCTGCTAGTTCTCTGTTATGCTTTTCACATGCAGGAAGAAAGAGTAAAAGCATAACCCAATTGAATAAAGCAGCATGGCCTGCTATTCTTTGCTTATGAAGCATCACAAGATAGACACCAAATTAAGAAGAACCCCCCACCTGTGGTTAAGTATGTATGCAACTGTCAAGCAGTTTTCTCTAATATAGAGGGAATTTTACCATTCCCTTCACTGCCAGAGTACAAGAATATGTTTAAAATGTTAATGCCTTACCAAAGCGTGCTTCATTGTTTTTGAAATAATCCAGTGATTTTACATAATTTAAATAAAAATCAAAGCTGATCCCTGATCTATTTTGAAATGCTGCTACCTTTCAAATCCTTTGCTCTGATGTATGGAAAGAACTCCAGTCTGAGGTGGTTCTCCTTATAGTGTTTAAGTTGCAATTTGTTTTTTGGCTCTTCAGTCGCTGTTTATGTAAGGATGTATTGGGATAGGGCTGTCTGCCATGATATGGTAAAAAAAACAAAGCCATCTTTTCTAATAAAAATAAGATGCTATTTAAACAAGAGGCCAAAGGAAATCTATCCTCTCTGTTGACCTTTCAGACTGTGGTAAGCACAGAACATACAGTGCCAATTTTATGACACAGTCATGTCAAATAGATTGTATGTGACATATTTGAGCTGTGATTTCAAGGAAGGTTTAGATGTAAGAGTCAGGAGGGAAAAGCCATTCAAATGTGTTCTTGTTACTTTTTGTACAGTGACTTCATGGACCAACCACCTAATGACTAAGACATGCCACATGCAAGAACATTCCCTTAACCACAGATTTTTCTGGTTCATTTGCTTGAAGAACTCCAAATTTTTCCTGTCATTGCCTGGGAAATCACAAGCAAATCTGATGGCAGTGTCCAAGGCTTAGAGGTGCCCAGCATTTGTTTGGATACTGTGCTGGTCACTTCCTCTTTTGTGTTTTTCCTTTCTCTCTTTTGCAGCCTCTATCTACTCAGGCAACGAGCTGGTTATAGGAATCTCTCATAGCTACAGAGAGTGGGGTCCTTGCAGCCAGAGGGCTTCAATGTCAGAGGTGGCCCTTGGACATTAAAACCATATAAAGTTGGATTGCTTTCTTGTGATCCAGTGTTGAGAAAACAAGCAATGAAAATCACTTCAAATTCAGCAGGAAGAGTCATACTGCAGCTGTCATTGCTGAGTTCTGTGACAGAAATATTCCAAATACCTGTCTGTAGAACAAGGACGTATAAGTTTCAGAACTGGCTTCTCACTGGGTGCAAAACCCCAGTCCTTGCTGAGCATAAGAATCATTAGTTGCTTTCAGGGATTTAGCCTGGAATTAACAGGACTCCTTTTGTTCCAGCATTTCTTCCCTGAGGTTGCTGATTCTCTCTCTGCAGGTAAAAGCACTGATAGGACCATCACTAATGTACAGCACCTCTTTTCTTCTTAACATTGTCTTCTCTTTGCTGCAGAGGTGAAAGCTGTGGAAGCCTGCTGCCTTTGAAGAAGTACTTAAGATGAAATGGTTCTGAAGTGCATTTAAGGGTGTTTGCTTTAGGCACTTTATTTTTTTCTTTATTTTTATTCCTTTTGGAACTGGCTAATGTTATTCATTAAACTAACAATTTCTCCCCTGCCCGTTCTTAAGTGTGACTTGTGACCTTGCAATCTGTGTATTTTGTCATCACAGTGTGTTACCATGGAACTGATTTTGATGTCATGAATAAGGGCATTGTGAGTTTCCACGTTCCCAAGCATATTTGAGACACAGGTTTGGAAACAAAAATGACTTCACCAGTTAAATATTGTTAGATCCTATAGCATATCAAAGGTAAGAACACTTGTGCCCTATATTCCTTTACATAGAAGAATCTAAGGTTAGGAATTTCAAAGCAGGTATATACAAGAATGACACTACAAATGGCATTTCACAAGATTAAATATTTTGTGAGAGTATTGAACTCTAACCCCTTTCTGTTACTGTAGACAAAAATCTTTCATATTGTTCATGGAGCCTCCTCAGACTGTCTAATAGGGATTCTGTACAAAGAGGAAGAAATGCAGTGTGCTGAAGAGCTCTGTGATGCTGCTGGGACTTAACTCCTTCAAGACAATAGTGGCCGAAGGGAATTTTCCACCCAAGATCACTCACAGGCAGACAGAGGGCAATGTACAATTGCTGCTTTTGAAGCTGAGAGGAGTAGTAAGGATTTTTCAGAAAAGAGCCTCACACAATGCACAAAGGGAAAATACACTTTTGTTGTGCAGCAGAATACATGTATTGCATGCTTTAAATTGAAAAAAAGCAAGTTCCCTCAGTGATCTACCTACCCACATGAGGTTAAAAGAGTTCAATGGAATCTCTTGTCAAGCTGTTCCCCAGGGTGTTTAATTCATCACATTTAAAGACTTGATAGCATTCTATTATAATGGAGAAGTTTGAAAAGCCTCAAGTGGGGTTAAAATCCTGCATTGCAAAAAAAAAAAAAAATCTAGTTTAGCAGGAACCACATATAGAGTTCTGTTTACTTGATCTGCTGGGTTTTCTTTCCAGATGAGACTTACCCATCCATTGCATTTTACAATCTATCTCAGTAGCATTTTGCTCCTGGCACCAGGCAAATATGTCCTCATTAAGTAAAATTTATGCTAATACCATTCTGATTAGCAGCAGTCATTGATATTCACTCTCATTAGCTAAATTGGTTCACTGGAAGGCATCCCGTCGAGGGGTTGTTTTTTTTCTGTTTTAAATGGAATATAAAATGTATGGATTCACAGAGAGGACAGATGATGATAATTATACCCTGTGTTTACTCCAGCCATTTTTTTTTTAATCCTAAAGCCTCCTGAAGTACTTTGCAGCATTTAGATCTGTAAGGAGGAGGAAGATCTTTTTTTCCCTCTTAGAGAAAAATCTCTGTCAGAAATATAAAGCCATTCTGGTTTTTACTGTTATTAGCACAGATTACACAAAGGAATCTTCCATTCTGAATGTAGGTGCACTTTTTGATGAGACAAAGTACAGGACACTTCATAGGAAATCTCACTGGGGAATAAGCTCAATTCATGGAGTAATGGGACTTTCTACATGCAGTCTTTTTGTAGTAACCTTGTGATTCTGACTTACCATCTCTAGGAGTTGTGCCTGCAGTGATATTGCAAAATTAGCCTCAGTGTGACTCTCTCATCAAAAGTACTAGGATCCTGTCTGCTCATCTTTATAAATCTTGGTTGAAGGGAATGATAATTTCAGCTGAGAATTTTATTGTATTTTCTTGTGTTCAAACATACCTGAGCAGTTGCAGCCATGGTTTGTTGCAGGCTGGTAGGATGCTGTGATGAATTACCAGCTGTTTTCTCTTAGCTCTCTCAGAGGGCTCTTGTTGGGCAGAAAAGACCAAGTTGGAAGCTGTTATTGCCAAGGTGTGATAATCTTGCCATTAACACTGTTAGGTCCAAGAACATGTTTCTTTGTATCATAGCCTCCATTTCAAGTGCAAGAAGGAAAGCAGTGCTCTTAATGCTTTATACTCTTACTCATATAAACAAAAATCCCAGTTGATGTCTCTCTTTATATGCAGACACATCTGTCCTTTACAAACTCTGCCCCTATTGTTGTCTGATAAAGTTCTGTTTACCTTTAAATATTGACACTGCACATACTCCATTCTCTCTTTTTTTTTTTTTTTTTTTTTAAGAGGAAAAACATTTCTCTGGTCTGCTCAACCCTTGACCTTACTAGAAGGATTATAAACAAGGATGTCTCTTCTTGCTAATTTTTTACCTTTTGGATCTGCAATCAATACTGCTGCTTCATCAAGGCTGCCAAGCAGAACACAGACAGCAGCAACCACTGACCATTGGCAATGGCAAGATGGGAAACACTGGCCTACAGTGACCTTTGACTAGGCTCAAAATTCCTCAGTTTGCCTTTGAATTCCCATCACTGAATAGTTCACATCACTGCTGTGCAGTAATTGCAGTGTTTTCACATGTGCACTCACTCTTATATTGATCTGATCTTTTCTTCTTTAATCCAAACTGGTTCCACATCCAAAAGATGCTTTGGAGGGGAGGTGTGTGACCACGAGCAGCAATGTGAAACCACCCAGATGCAGATAAATGGCCATTCTCTCTCACTGCACAGAGAAATTGGGTCCTAATGGTATAGCAATTACTTTGTTTCCCTGGCAACGTGTGTGAGGGCTATAAATAATGTTTGATGTTTATAAACAATTCAGCTTACACTGAATTATATACACTATTTGTATGCTAATATATGGGATGCACTTCTGGTTGTTTCACAGCAATAGAAGAGCAAACAGAAAGCTGAAAGTTTTGTGAGCACTGTGCTGAACCTTGTGATTATTATTTTTTCCTGTGTCTATTTCCAAAGGCAAAAACAGCACGAGCTGAATCTATTTCCTTTCATAATGTATACACTCAATAATGGGAAAAAAAAAATCCTGGAAAGGAAAACATACAGAATTAGCAGATTGTTTTTGCTACCCACCATCGTTACTGTTCTGGGGGGTTTTGTCCCAAAAGGTAAAAAAAAATTAGGTTACAATTCAGCAAAATGCCTCTGTGCATGCTTATTTTTAAGCTCGTAAAGTGATAAAATATCTTAGTTTGATGTTTTAAAACGGCTTTCTTCTTTCCACCTTTTATTACGTAACAGCAAAATATTTCCTCTGTTTCGGATTTGGCCATGAATTTTCACGATTTTTTCACAAAACCAACAGAGAGCTGCTGGTATTTGTTTAAATAGCACAACAAACTCACTGGCAGAGCAGTTTATTTGCTAGTCCCAGAGAGGGGCTGGGGGATAAAAAACCTGCAGTTATTTAACGGGGCGGCCAGAGCCGCTGCTGAGAAGGCAGATTTGGAGAAGGGGCATGTGAACGTCCACTGGAAACACAAGGACAGCTCTGAAGGGATGAAGCTCTGCCACTCTCAGCAGGTTGGGAGGCAGGGAGGGAATCCCTCCTGCTGCATGTCTGGGGAGGCAGAGCTCCCTGGTGCAGCTCCCTGGAGCTCTGCACCTACCTGGGGGAGCTCTGGCTGCTGCCTGCACACTCTGGGAGCTGTGTTTGCACTTGTTTGGCTTCCAGGCTGGAAGAGGGAAGCAAACACCAGCCAACAGATTTATGTTAACAGGCCGTGAGTGCTGGTAGGGCACAACACCTGTGGGCAGACACGTAGGCAGCAGCGGTGGGTACAGCACTGAAACAGCAAGAGAGGGCCATTTACCCATTGTTAAGGAGTAAATGGAGTGCACTGCATGAAATCTGTTCCTTGGCAGTCGTCCCTGCTGAGCTGCCTGCCGTGCTGGTTAGCTGTGGATGCCCCCATATCTACATTCAAATAGTTCAGAAAATTTTGTCTTTATTCCTGCCCTGAGTGTGCAAACTCAGTCTCCTCAGTGCGAGCTGCAGGCAAAGCATCAGGGTGTGCTGAAGGCTGAGGTTACACCTCCCTGGTTCCTGGTTCCACACCATGGCTCTCTGCTGGTGGCAGGGCAGCTCCCAAGGGCAGCAATCCCAGGCCATTCCCCTGAGCAGATGGGCTCCCCTGTGCCCTTGATTTCCTGACACAAGCCACGGCCAAAATGACATGAATGGAATACTTGCTTTGTCATCTGGGCAAGAGCTGTTTGTTTGCCTCATCCACACTCAGGGTGGCTCCTCAACCTGAGGCTGTGTAGTGACAGGCAGCACGTTTATTTTGCACTGTTTGGTCTGGAAAAGAAAGACACCTGGCTTTTGGGAAAGCACCAAGAAAACCAATATGAGCCAAATAATAAGGCTAAACAATGTGGGGTTCAGTAAAGGGCTGTTAGTGCTGTGACAGGGCTGCAGCGTCACTTGGGGAGCCTCTGTTTGGGCACTGACTGCATCCTGTCCCTCCCTGTCTTAAATAACTTCTCCATCACTGCCCTCCAAGTGTTCTCCTGAGCTGGTGCCACGAGAAGCAGAGACAACCACACCAAGTTTCCCAGCAGTTTGCCTGTAGCTCTCCAAGTCCTGCCTTCTGCCCTCTTCTCCCACAGAGGATGCAGAAGTAGTCATTAACCAAGAAGTGGGGAGAAGCCAAACATCTTCCATTTGGAAATGCTGAAAATGACTGAAAATAGTTCCAGCCACAGATTACCTGTGGCGTGGCTGCTGGTATGAGTATTCCTGTGTTCCACAAATAGCTGTGGTGAGGTTACAAAACCCTGCTAAGCCTGTGCCTTGCTGCACCTACCGTGTGCTCCTTCATCTCCATCTTTGATTTGATGTCTCTGATGTCTTCTGCTACACCTGACCTCAGGACTGAGTCCTGCCAGGGTTTGCTGAATGAAGGAAAGGGGAAACTACCCAGACACTGAGCAATATTTCACAAATAACATCTCAGGTCAGGCCAGTAAGCTCCTATTTAAGCAGTTGTATTTATTTTAAAACTGTGACAGAATACAATAGCCTGGCTTTGGTTAAACAGTAGGCTTTGGCTATTTAAGTTCTATTTTCTGTATTTTGGGGTTTTTTTCCTCTATATCTTAATATCTTTAAAAAGTACTCTTAACACCTTTTGGCTTCATATATTTCTCTAAGATAAACATGGTGGTATACTCCAGGTTTTTTGGGTTTTTTATTTGCATGTCTGAATTTGGAAGAATAACAACAACAGAATATATCTGAGAAAGCTAAGAAAGAGGAAAAAAATGCAGGACTATCCTCTTTTGGACCTGGAATATGAAACTCCACACTGTCACCCAGTCAGGGTTTTTACTAAAGTACGAGGAAATAAAGATTATTGGCTGCATAGGAACAGAAATGCAGCTAACATGCTCCTTAAGTTGGGGTACAATGACATCACGAATACACACACACACAAAAGAATCCTGAAGATTGTTCTCTTTCCAAGGAAGCACAAAAATTTATAGTTCCCTTGATTTAAGATAGGTTTGGGCCAGCCAACTAATTTCAGTTTGATATACGTGAAATCTTTCTGCATCTTGTTCCTCCTTTTTTTCAAGCTTTTAGATTAAATGTATCAAAATAGATAATTAAAATAATGCAAAAATTAGGACACTCAGGAAGCCTGCTTTAAAAAATATCCTCACTCCTTAGTCTTTTGTTTTTATATTGAATTTGAGAGATGCATCACGACTCTATTTTGGTCTTGATTAACATGTCTTTTGTCACTAAATAATTTTTTTTGGAAAGTTTTGGGAGGCACACCAGACTTAGAAAACTTCCTTGTTTAGTTCATTGCATCCCCTAGCCTGGCTTTGCTTGTTGTAGAGTCAGAGCTGAATTTGGTGGAAACCATCCCCTTGGAGAGGTTTCAGGTCAGGAGCTTGAGCAGGGCCTGGTTTGATTTCTTGCTCCTTAAGCTGATGTGTCTTACCTTGCAGTCATCCACAGGGGAAGGGGAAGCTCAGCTCCCTCCTCCTTCAGCTGGAGATGATGGGAGCAGGCAAACACTTCACTGCTTTGAAGTGCCAGCAGAAAGGCTCTCAGGATCGTGGCCAACACCCTCTGCAAGTGCCTTTTGGATCTGTCTCAGCTTGAGTAGAGACATTTGAACAGGTATCAGGTTGTGAGGGAGTGTAGCCAGCTAAAAAGCTGAAGTGGAAAAAGAAGCTCAAGTGAACCCACCTAGGGAAAGGAGACAGCTCTTGAGTGCAAAAGGCTTTAAAGAGAAAAGTGAGGGTGCTGGTTTTAGAGGAAAGCAAATGCAGGTCCTTGGGAAAACATTCATTTAGCTGGGTTTTGAAAAATTTTATTTCTGCTTGTTCTCTTTGCTGGTGGGTTGTTAGGGATGGGGAGACAATTTTAGGAATTACCTAGAACAAAAACTGACAGTGCTGGTACTTCCACTAAATGTGTTTTATGTATACACAACTTCCTAATGCAGAATCAAAAACTACAAAAATGGTTCAAATACTGGTAGAGGGCATTCAATTCACTAAATCTTGACTTCTACTTCAGGAAAACATCCCCAAAGGGTATATGACCTCTTATTATCTGCTTGTAAAATTGCAGCGAATCAAAAAGAATTCTAGCTCTCACTTTAAAAAGTAATATGATTTGAAAAATATGTACTGATTAAAAATTATCGTTTTCCACATGTACATTTTCATTTTAATATTAAGTTTGCAAATACAGACAAAGCATAAAATAACATCACCAGGGATTGTTAATGGCTCATTGCTTCCTCTTCCAGGTCTGTGGGACTGAAAGTTGATATTTACAGATGCCTCAAAAATGGGGATACCTCTGGATAGGTTAATGGGAGCATTACAAATGCAGGAGTTTCTGGTTTATGATCCTGAAGAGTAAAGAAGCTGAATTTGAACAAGGGGCTTGGGAACAAAGAAATTTGGTGTTCTGACGATCAAGTCAAACATCAGTCTGTGTCCTTTTTTTTCCCTTTTCTAAAATTAACTCCAATTAATAACTCTATTGAGTATCTAAGGGATTATTACTATTTCATGGAAACGTTTCAGCAGAGACTATATGAACTGTTGCAAAGGGTTTGGAGAGGTAGAGTGCTAGGGGTGTAATTAGCCAAAATTAATGTGGCTGAAAAAGGTCCAGGATATTCAACTTCTGTAAAAAGACCTTCAACTTGAATAAAGGAACAGAGGCTTATACCAGGAACATTAATGCTTAGGAGTGGCTCTGTTTGACTAAGAAAATGCCATTAGAACCAAGTATTTATGACTAAACACACTTGAATAGAAAACATGCAGAGAAAACTCTTGGTAGCTCATTTGTCAAAAGCTGGCTGAACTGTAGCCCTGCAGTAATTATGTCCTGGGTATCACAGCCAGAGAGGCTGGTAACCGCAAACTGACTTCCTCATTCCTTCCCCTTCCTCCAGGAGTGGTTTGGATTAGGTAGTCAGCTGAAATTTCCAAAGCACATACTTTCTTACCGTGCTGCTGCCACCCATCTCCAGGTACTTCTTGCTTAGACTCTCCCCAACCCCTTTTTTCTTTTATTTCCTCCACAAACAAAGTGAGGTTTATTAATGCATCGCCTCAGTAAATCTTTCCCAAGTCCCTCTGCGTGTGCGCACACGCACGGGGAGTAAAGCAACTTTGGCACTGAAAGAAAGACAACTGGGCACTGTTGAACACAATCCAACAACTCTCTGGTTCCTTGTCCTGAACAACAGATATCCTATATCACCTAATATTAACAAACAAAAGACTTTTTCCCACGCCATTATATATTTACATTACCCTACTCTTCAAGCTTGGCATGTTGGCTTCCTAAGACTATTTGATCCCAGATGCAGCTCAGTGCCAGAATTGCTGGAACAAAATGCAGTGGGTGGACAAACCTGTCCTGCTGCATTGCTTCTGGCCTTTTAAAAACAGAAAGCATTTATCTGACTCATTACTGTAAATGTACTAACAGAGCATACCAGTGATGGTTTTCTGACTGAAAGTGCCTGCATCTGCTCAAAAGGTTAACACGGGTGCAGATCAAGTGCATATCATGACACATTTGTTGGTATCAGCCAGGGGCAAATATTAAGTAGCTTATCTTTTAAAGAGGGAGATAAGGAGGAAGGGTTGTGAGGTGCTTGCCAATAAACATATATTCATCACAACTGTCGCTCCCGTGCGCTGCGGGAGCCACGGCAGGTAGGGCTGGTAACAGCACTGAAAACCAGCACATCTGAGTTCAGCCCTTGCTCTTGGGTAAGGGTTTTAGAAATAAATCAGGCTGACTTCTGTTCCTGACTAGGTGGAGGGAGAGAGGTTTCACTCATATCCCCTTTTAGCAAGTGCAAAATCGTAGAATTACAAGTTTTTGTTAGAAAAGGCTCATAAACATCACCTAAATCCAATTCCTGTTCTGCTTTCCATTGAGACCTACTAATAATAAAAAAACCAACAACTTACAAATAAAAGAAGGAGGTCTTATCCGTTATTGAAGTTCTTGAAGTAATTGGGTGCTGATGACACAGACAAATGAAAGACAATGTAGAAAATTTGTATCCCTATATTTCAGTAGGAGGCCACAAAACCCAGTCCCCTTGAAAAGGGAGAATTGAGGAAGGAGCTTTTAGAAATTGTTTTTCAGATATGCACACACATACGTATTTTTATGTATTTACATGCATCTCTACATGTGGGTGGAAATACACGGATAATGTGCATGCATTTCGGGCTTTTTATTTGGGATATAAGATGCAATTTGAGGACTGCCTTTTTCTCCCTCTCTCTGTCTATGTTAATTCCTTTAAGTATCATAGAATCATAGAATATCCTGAGCTAGAGGGAACCCAAAAGGATCATCTAGTCCAGCCCCTGGCCCTGCACAGACACCCCAACAATCCCACCCTGTCCATCCCTGAGAGCATTGTCCAAACACTCCTGCAGCTCTGGCAGCCTTGGGGCCGTGACCATTCCCTGGGGAGCCTGTTCAGTGCCCGACACCCTCTGGGGAAAGAACCTTTCCCTGATATCCAGCCTAAACCTCCTGTTATGTGTATATTTCTTTGTCTTAAAAGAATGTAATACTTACCTCAGCAAAGTGCTGAGATGATATTTAGCACTATGGAAAATTCCATGTTGTGTCTAGCACTACTGAAAATACATGATTGTTGAATTTCACTGCCCTTTGAACAAGCCTAACCTGGAAGCTGAACTCAGCAGGGTGCAATCCTTGGCAGGTTATTGGGATGCAGTTGCTGTGACAGCCTTTCAGTGCAGCCTGGATCCACTCTGGTGAAAGAACCAGGAGAGGATTGCCATGAACATCCATTAGGATTGTCCACAACCAGTATCATGACACTATAAATGTTCACACCTTGAATAAGAGTTGTCTGGACAGCTTATGTGTTTAGAGGAATTCAAAATCATAAATAAGATGCTTTGTAGGAAGCTACTTCAATCAAATCACTGGATAGTTGTCTGGCTTTAACAATTCTCTTTGAAATAATTTCTGCAGGGAAATAGTCCATGCATTAAATCAGGAGTTGGAGATTGGTTGGAAGAGAGGAGAGGGTGGCAGTAAAAAGCAAAAACAAAGCAAATTTCACTGATGTAGTAGAGTATCTATTCCACAACATATAAAATAATAAAGCTTGCGCTTTAAAAAAAAAAATGAAAGAAAATAGAATTGGTGCCCAAGAGCAACTAAGGCAAATGGTAAGGCAAATGAAAATTCCTTCCTGTTATACAATTTTTGGTGTTTAATTTCAGCAGATAAATTATCCAGCGTTGTCTTCCTAGAGTTTTTCTCCAGATGAGAGGGAGAAAGTCTGTTCGAGCTGAACGAAGGCCCCCCCTAGAGCAAGATTGCTCTCCCTATTGTAGAGGGACTCCAGAGGGGCTGTCACTTCCCTTAGCCCATCTTTTAGTCTTTTAAGTCGAGTGGTGTGAATAGCCTTCAAAATGCCTTTGGGTTTCCCTTTACCCAAAGATTGAGGGAATGCTCCTTTTCATTCTCAGCCACAGGAATTAAACAATAAGATCAAAATCTTGTAATCTCCTTGGGAATTCCTTTTAGTTGTATGGGATCTAAAATGCAGGGTTTTCCCTAAACTGCTGGGCAAATGAAGGCAGAGGGTAATCATACAGCTGGCTTTGGATGCAAACATTTCCAGTGTCTGGTGTGGTTGCCAGTTGTTTGGGATTGCCCATGAAACCAATATCTTAATCGTTTTTATTACCTATGCAAGTTTAAGTGTCACTAAGCTGTTTTTTTATTGATCTGAGGATCTGTTTGCATCAAGAATAAGACAACCTGGAAACAAACAAACTTTAATATTCCAAATTTTTTGTCTTTCATAGCCCTAACTTCTGAAAAGGATGATCAAAACAGACTCACACCCCGGGTCTCCAAACAGCTAATGATTAGTATATTGCTTTTAGTAAAAAGAACACGACTAAAGATTTTGAGTTTACAGTAGTACTATTCCCTCTCTTTGTGCTCTATGGAACACATTGCAAACAATTGCCATGTGTTGTGTGAACTGCCATTCTTCACTGAACAAATCTTTTAAAGCAAACATATCTGTCCTGCAGGAATGTGCAGGGGGGGGGGGAAGCCCTAAATCTTCATTTTAAAAATGAGATGCAAATTTGAAATTTGCAAATATATGTTCCCTGCCAGAAAACGATCTCCTACCATTTCCTAATAGCAGATGAAGCACGAAAAAGGAAATACTTGCCAACCTTTGGATAGGCTTGTTTAAGTCTGAGTGTGTAGACATGCAGACAGGGACTTTGGATTTGAGGGGAAATGAGTTTGTGGGTGAAGTTCAGCCTACAATGCGGTTTGTTTAGCACACAGGAGGTTTCTTACAATATCAGTAACACAAACTGAAATTGCTTACAACTTCCCCTGGCTTTCCAACTTTGATTTTTTTTTTTTTTTCCTTAGGCATAGTTTTTGTTGTGTATATCCCACATCTTGTTGTGGCCATCACTCAGAGGGAAGAATGTCGGGTCTTTACTGTACCATTTACTGTATCGCCTTCGCTGTGGGAACTGTCATGGCAACAAAAGCTCCGAAGGGCTGGAAAGGAAACGTGCAGTCATTCTGTCCAGTTATGAAAATTGCTATGAATGCAAATTAGCTTTGTAGAAAGCAGTTTGTGCTGAATGCCAATTTTGCCTTCAATAGTGAAAGCCACGCTGAGTTATTTGCAGGGGAAAGCTGCTATAAGGGAAGGTCTTGATTTGTTACCTTCAGTGTCACTTTGGGGTTTTAATCTTCAACTAAGAAAAAGCCCATGGAAATATGTTTAAAACTTTGGGTGACCTGCTTACAACATGCTTGAGATTTGTTAAAAGATTTGCAAAGCTTTTGGTGAGTTTCATCTAGTTTCCAGATGTCATCGTAGAAACAAATGTAATATTGCCGTGTGCTATAAAAACTTCCTGCAGCTCTATTAACAAGTTTCCCATGATGTAATTAGAAAGAAGGTGCAGTGTTTTCTTTGGCATCTGTGGGTAAAATACTGTGCATACTTATGCTGCTGTAAACCCAGGCCAACTTATTTCATTTTAATGAAGTTATTTTGGACTCAGTTCATGTAGAATTTCACTATAGCTCTATCTATATCTGGATATCTTCCCTGGGGGGTAAATACAGCAGAAGTCGTACAGTTTCTTTAGATTTTGTATAGGAAGACACTATTCTCAATATCAAAGAGATTGTAACTATTCTAGCCAAGGTAAATGCTGTAAAACCCTTCAGGTTCAGATTCAGGTAGGGTTTTCAGATGTGTCCATAGCTGGCTTGAATAGGCTGGAGCATGTACAAGTGCCTAAGTCAGGCAACCCTCTCCTCTACAGCTCCTATTCCTCTCTGTTTGCTAATCTGTTATGTGAGGTTCAAAATGCTCAAGCACCATTTTTGAGTTGGATGCCAAATTTCTATGACAAAACACTTATTTTCTTCCACTGAAAGATCTCTCTTTTCTTTGTAGCCAGCTAAAGTCTCTGATAGCAGCAATGTTGGTGACTGTTTCTCTGTAGCACTGGTGTAGGTAGATGGCTTGGGACTGATACCACACACAGTCGTGTCCATTACTACTTTTCCTGAAACACAAAAACTGCTTAGGACTTGGAATTCACTTATCATTTCTCATGTGGAGAAGCCTGTACACAAATGGTCTTTTCATCAGACACTGTTGTGTTTTGTTGTTCAGTTTGTTGGGGTTTTTTGTGTTGTTTGTTTTTTTTTTCCCTAAACAAAGAACAAAAAAAGGAAAAGGAACTGGAAGGGAAAAAAAATTAAGTTTTAATGGAAACACGTTTAGTCTTTTGTTTTCTGCTTGCCATAAAACATTAACATAGTAAACAAATTGATCTTTGCTCTTAAGTTCTTTAATAACATAAAGTATCTTGAGTTTTGGCATGGCTAAGGTATGGTTAAACCACATGTTGCTGGCCGTGTTCCAACCTCTATTGTCACAGGTCTTTGACATCAAACTACATTTTTAAAAATAAAATTGTGTGTAACCCACTTCTATTCACAGACACCTTTGTTAAAAGCTGGGATTTTGGGGAGTGTTTCTGTATATTAGTGGTAACGGCATTTTCTGACCAAAACTACTTTTCCATGGGATATATTTCAAAGTCCAGGCATTCCCACTGCCAGCCCCTGCTTTGTGCCATACAGCACCTTTTTGAATGCTGCACCTCCACATGAGCAAAGCCTCTGTAGGATGCTCTGAAACATTACATTCTAGACTGCCCACCCAGTCATGGGACTTTTACAGTGGTCTTACAGTAGCAGACAGAGCTATTTAAAATAGGGGTGTGGGAGAGAGAAAGTGTCACTTTGGTCCACTTTTCAGAGTGGTTGGTGTTATAATATATAACCTTTTTTTCCTTTTTTTTTCTTTTTTTTTTTTTAACGCAGTGTAGTTCGCAATAATTTAAAATACTCTATAGACATTTAAACGATATACAATAATATAACTTAATTGGATTCCTCAACTGTACTTAACAAATACTATTCTAATATATTTACAGTATCTAGTACCATGAGACTGTGCATTACCGTGGTTGGGAGCTTTATTTGCTTCCTGTCAAGAATGTAGTGAAAGTACAGTATTATCACTATTATTCAACAACAATACCCATGAATCCAAGGGACTTTAAAGTACATGGAGTGAATATAGTATTTTGGAGGCCCCTGTTGACTTCTGTGGAGTTGCACTCATTCATGCCAAGGCTGGTATTTAGAAATCAACAGCAACATTGTAAAAAAATAAGCAATTTTTCCATTGCTTTGTGAGGGAGTCATCAAAGGGGTCTGATTTTCAGAGAGTAAGTACTTGGGGTCAGAAAGGCAGGTCCTCACAAGTGTTCAAATGAAGATCCCCAAATCATTAGTTACTTTTGATAACACAGGTCCACAAATTACAGAGGTAATTCTGGCTCATTCATGTATCCAGCAGGGGAGCTGGTGGAGCTCTAGGTCCACCAGCCCCTTGCCCCAAGAGCACCACAGGGATGGACAAGTGCTTCTGTGTCAGGTGGGGAGGGCCCATGGCTCTGCAGCTCCTCAATATAAGTAATGAAATGAAACAAAAGCTAAAAATGCAGATATGCAGATGTCAGGAAATTTTTAATTCCAAGTTTTCAGAAGATCAGGCAGGGACCCTTGGGACAAGCAAACAATTACATGGTTAAACGGGCTGTGTTCTAGGTGGGCATATCTGGGCTCTTGGGGTTAAAACATTAGATTTTACAGCAGTAAAATATCTGAGGCTGTTTTTAAAATCTCTCATAGGGAAAAGGTGTGGGAATTAGGATTGAGTGCTATTAAGAAGTAAGCTTCTTTCTTTTAACATTCATGTGCTTACCAGGGGGTACATTATTGCCAACCTTAAAGTAATGATGACACAGACTAACCCAATTTTTGGCTTTCTTATGCTCGTGAGGCCATGACAGCTCAGAGGTTGCAGCAACCTAGAGCTCAGCTGCCAGGCTTTTATTGGCTTCTGAGCATATGTTTTTTAAAAGTCTTGGAAATAATAACTTTCAACCATTAAAGGGAAAATGCAATGCCTGGAAGATCCTGCCAGTGCATTCAGTGTCAAAGCAAAACCTTTGATATTTGTTGAAGCACATCTTTGTGTCCTAAAACTCCCTATGAGGAGCTGTGAGCAGGTGCTCCACACCTCAAGCCTGAGTCAAAAATCATCATTCTTATTCAGGAGGCAAGTGGGAAAAGTCGATATCAAACATTGGTAACCAGAGTTTCATGTGATGTTTTCGCTCAGTTCTGGCAATTGCTTAAGGCCTACAGTAATTGAACCCTCTAATAGTGGAGTGACAATAGATCAGTAGCATTGAAGAACTTAGGGAGAACCAAATACAAAAGTCATAAAGTCAGAGTTCCAATAAGTTTACATTTAGTACAGAATTAAGACAAAGCTACCCGTTAGTGCTTAGAATTTTTTGATACTAATAAAAACATAAATAATTATTTTTAATGTTCATTCAAAGACTTCCAGTGTCACTGGCAGCTGATGTAATTTTGTGAATGTTTGTTGGGGTTTTTTTCCAAACTGATAGTGGAGTACTTCTGCCATAGATTTTGCTCCCTACCAGTTGTTTGCTCTCTACCTGCTTTCTTAGAAATTTTGGTTTTTGCAGTGAGAATGCTGTGTTCTAGTCAGTGAAGATTTCGTCTCCTTAAAAAAGTTTTCGTTTGCACAGGGCTAGACGGTTTTGTTGCTGTAAAATAGGAAGAAAGTGTCTTTTTCTTTTAAATGTCATGGGAGCTGCAATGCAATCAGCTTCTCTGATATGTATAATTTAAAACACTAAGAGAACTCTACAACACCCAGATTGTAGGGTTTTTTTAAAAAAAAAAAAAAAAGGGAGAGAGAGACAGAGAGAAAGTTTCATGTGGTTGTCAACATCACCTTAATCCTGTTGCCCTTGCTTCCAAAGCAGTTACAACAGCCAGCCAGCCAAAATGCACCATCCTTAGAAGTGTAAGTAGTAGTGGGGAGGGAGTGGTTGTTGTGGTGTTGGCTGGGGTTCTTTTCCCCAAGAGGATCAGATGTGCAAAACGATGCTGTCGTTGTTTGTTGTACTCCGCTTTCCCCACCGGCGGTGGTTTGCTCTCTTTGCTCGCGCACGGCGCCGTTATTTGCAGGTGAACACCTCTGTCCGCTCGCTACACGTGTTGCACTTGACAAAGCAGCACCAGTGGAATTTGCAATTGCATTGCCACACCTTGGTGTACTGGTGTGTGTTGTACCCTCTTCCGCAGCACATCATGTCACACCCGTCCGCGTTGGGAGAGGTGCGGTTGCAGAGCCGTCCCTGGGTACCGACGCTCCCCGTGGAAGCGTCTTCCTCACAGTAGTTGGGTGACTTCTCGATGTACACTAAATCCGTTTCCATGGGTTTCTGGTAGCTCTTGATCTGCTTGATCTTCAGGAAGGTCGGCTGTCTGAGTCTGCTGGCTCGTACCACCTCCACCTGCACGGCGGCGTTGTATTTCTCTTTCAATATATATCCAATCTCTCGGAATTTAGGGAGCGTGGTCCAGCAGGTCTTGGTTGTACAGGAACCTGAAACTCCATGACACTTGCACTCCAATTTCATTCTCTCTTCAAGAACCTACGTGTACAGATATTTGCATATTGTTACTGCAGGAAAACAATACTGCAAGCCTGCCTAAACCTCAGTCTGTTTACTTGGTATCAATATTCATTACTGCTGGTTGACATTGTTTGAATGCGTGCTTATAAACCTTCTCACCTCCTGGCAGAATGCTCACAGCACATTGTGTTTCAAATGGCACCTGGCACTGGAAATACAGCGTTTCGTAACATTTTTTTGGAAAATGTTTCCATTCTTTTTCCAAATATTGGAGAATATTTACTTAAGTTTTAGAAGACATTTCTTTAGAGCCACAGGGGACTTCAAATTTTTCAAATAATTTTCGTTTTGAAAACAGAAAAAAAAAATGGGTTTGGGGGTTAAGTGGCATAAGATTCAAAATACTTAATTGCTTTAAATAATGATCAAAGAATGCTTAAAAAGAACAGTGTGTGACTGAATAAGCCTACCTGCAGGGAGCTGGAACTAGGTGATCTCTAAGGTCACTTCCAACCCAAGCCATTTTATGATTCTATATTCATTCCATAATTAAAGAATTTGCCTATATACCTATATCTATACCACCAGTGGTAAACTTATGGACTATTCCACCCACAGAATGTCCCATCCCCTTTAAAAGCAGCACTCACTGCAGTATTCAGTCCAACTATTAAGCGAATAACCAGCCACAAATATATCTTTTTTTTTTTCTCCCAGGGCAATGATAACACAACATTAGACGGAGGGGGGGAAAAAATAATCAAAAATCAGTGAGCCGAGGAGAAAAGCAGTGCTGTTGTAGAGGAGGTTGGGCCAGAGGGGTTTAATTCAGAGTCAGAAGGGACACAAACTGGTGGGTGCTCGGGCTGATGCTCCACTGCCATCCCTGCCGTTTCTGCCGCAGCCGAGCCGTGCCGGGACGGGCACATCCCTCCTTCCCGGGGGCAGGTTGTGCCCGGGGGGGCAGGCGGGCCGTGCCCTCCCACTCCGTGTGCCCAGCGGAGGGAAGCCAGCCCCACGGAAGAGCCTCTCTGTTTCTCTGCCCTCGCGCTACCACTTAAGCCTGACCATAATTACACCCACAGTCATCATTAGCTTATGAAAATCAAGGCCCAAGAACAAAGCGAGCTGATCCTTCCCCCTCGCTATGGGATGCTAACAAAGAAATATGAGCTACCGAGCTTGTCTGAGAGCATTACTGATGCTGCAGACCATCTCCTGCAGTGGTTTCGCTGCAGATCCCAGAACATGACTGAAATGGGCAAAGGATAAAAGGGCCGAAATCTGAGTACAATAGCATAATGAAGTAGGAGGGAGTAAAAAATGCTTACTGCTTCAGAAACTGGCCTTAAAATAAAAGCTGTACAGATCTGGTTATCCCTGCAAATAGAGGGCACCCTCCTGAGTTGTTTGAGTTTCACTCAAATTGTATGGTTTCTTTTTTTTTTTCCCAAATTTCTGGGGTTTCAGTATTAAAGAGAATATTTGGATTTGATTCTTCCTTACCAACATACGGTAGCAAGTACAAGATAGCTGGGCAACCTATGCAAGAATCATAAAATATCCTGAGTTGGAAGGGACTCTTCAAGTCCAGCTCAGAAGAACTCCAAAATCCCACCCTGTGCATCCCTGAGAACGTTGTCCAAATGCTCCCGGAGCTCTGGCAGCCTTGGGGCCGTGACCATTCCCTGGGGAGCCTGTTCAGTGCCTGACAGCCTCTGAGGGAAGAACCTTTCCCTGATAACCAAACTAAACCTCCCCCGACACAGCTCCAGCCATTCCCTTGGGTCTGTCCCTGGTCTCTGAGAGCAGAGATTGGAGCTTCCCCTCCACTGCCCCTCAGGAGGGGCTGCAGCCCCTGCTGAGGTCTGACCTCAGTCTGCTGGAACCACAGGCTTTACCAGGCTCAAGGTCAAGTTTTCCTATCAGAGGCAGAAAAGGTGTTTCCCAGCAAGGTTTACTGAGTTGGGGAAGAAATTCCTATAGCTGCAGCTGCTCTAAAAGAAGAAAATCACCAAGGCTGTGATGAACTGGGTTTTTTGTGGACACTGGAATGCACTGTATCACCTTCCTGTCTTCCATACTGATAGAAAACTTGCCACTCTGCTGCAGCAGCAGCATTTCAGTGGCAGTGAGGAGATGGATGCACTGTGACATACTCTGGGGTCTTTTAGAGGCCTCCAGGGTCTCCTCTGCATCCATTTCTGGCCTATAAAGAAGGCCTTTTTCCAAAGAAAAACCCCAAGAAAGGTTTCAATAATGTTCCACAAAACTGGGTTCGAATAATCTATTGATATTTAGATGTGTTTGTAGATATATATAAACATGCTTAGAAGTTGTGCTTGATATTGCTGAAAAATGTTTGGTTTTGTTGAAACTAACCCATTCCTAGAGCTTTCTCAATATGCAGTTGCAGCTGTAAGAACTACAGCAAAATCCACAAGAGGTGGATGGAAACAACTTTTAGATCTCCACCAAGGAGCCACTAGGATGCAAGGATTTCCAGGAAAGCATTGCCAAAGGGATCTGTCACCCCTGAGGAGGAAATCTTGGTGAAGTGTACACATTTTGTCATGCTCTTCACGTGTTTCTGGTTTCTGCATTTTGCTTGAAAAGGCCAAGTCAGTAACTCACTAAGAGAGTGGGAGGAGGTGAAGTTCAGGAGGCTTGTTACTCTTCTGTGGGCTCAGCACTGTGGGTTCTGTCCTGAGGAGCCTCTGCTGTGCTTCCCTGATACACTAGAAAGTGTCCCCAAAGACAGACATTGCCCATTTTGGTGTCCAGGGTGGCATCTCTGGAAATGTACATTTGTATATAGATGCTTGTCTGTCTATACAATAATTGTTTGCCTGTGTTTGGTTGAGATGCTGATGTTTATACACATTATTACGTACATTATATCTATTTCTATTTCTATTTCTATTTCTATTTCTATTTCTATTTCTATTTCTATATATTTATATTTATATTTATATTTATATTTATATTTATATTTATATTTATATTTATATTTATATTTATATTCATATTTATATTTATATTTATATTTATATATATTTCTATTTCTATTTCTATTTCTATTTCTATATATTTATATTTATATTTATATTTATATTTATATTTATATTATTTATCAACACTGCCTGGCAGCCTCTACAGTACAGTCTCCAGCAACTTTATGCTCAGTCTTGGTTTTGTTTTTTTTTTTTCTTTTTGCCATTGTCTTTCTCAAGGTCCAGTTTTGTCATTCATTTTGGTGAGCAGAAACCTGATTTCACTGCTGTGTTTTTTCAAAGATTCCCACTGTTTTTGATGGTGGGGGGACTTGCAAATGCAAGCCATGCAGGCTCAAAAAAGCAGAAGCTTCAAAAAGTATTAATTCATGCTCCTGAAGCCAACCTTGCAGGTTTTTTTAATTTTTTTGGAGGCTTCTCTCATGAATGTGGAATGCTTAGGGTTACAACACTGAGCAGAGGCCCAATCATCAGGTAGTTAAATTCCTGAATGCTATAATTTGTGTGCCCACAGTCAGCTGTGGGTATAAAATTGTGCCCAAAAACTTGGAGGTTAGGGAATACAAGGCCCAAACTAAGCAGATTCTAAGCAACATTTTTTTTCCCCCCTCCTTCCACCCAGATGCTGCAGAGTGCCCTTCCTTGCTGACAGGCCAGCATGCTCTGGCCCTCCAGAGGAATGTCTCTCTGCCTGGTATCTTGAGCAGCTTCCCTCTTGCCAGGGAGGTGCCCTGGGACCTGGCAAAGGTGGCTGGATCTGACCCTGGTTGCTCAATTCTCCAAATGAAGAGCAACAAACGTTTTGCTTCCTTAAAGTCTCTCCAGCTCAGTTTTCCTCAGCAAAATTCCCATCAAAGCTCTGACCCTGAACCTTAAAGGTACTTATTTACTCAAATCTAAGACAGTATGCCAAGCTAGGTGCTTAATTAAAGATTGAAAATCATTAGCTCATATGAGCCACTCTCTCAGCAGTTTCATTTGTCATATGTCAGTGCCTGGTATCTAATCTTGAATGGTTTACAGCAAGATCTACCTCCCAGAGCAAATTCCCATCCTTGGGCTGTGCTGCCTCAGATTAATCATAGGAACATTCCTCAGGTCCCTTTTCCACATACAGGTCCACTCCCACCCCAGTATGGTCTGGCCAAGTAAAATTTTCTACCTACTCCTACTTTGCTAAATGAATTGTGAATAATAACATAAAAGCTTTCTTAATCCCACATCTTTTTATACCTATATAAATCATACATTTAAAATGCAATTTGAAGGCTATGTGCTGCCAGTTAAGTAGAAAAAGACTTGCAAGGACTAAAATAAAACAAAATTATATGCATGAAAAGAAATTAATTCTTTCAAGGTCTGTGTCTAGACCCAACTGCATAACATCAGATACAGTCTCTGTACAGAGTAAAAATCCTATTTGGATAAAGTATTTAAAAACAATAGTTACATTTTGTGTGTGTGTGTGTTTTGGATTACCCCTTGTGGTTTTTGTTTTCCTTAATGGAAATGCACATTGTTAGACCAAGTGTTGAAGGTAACAAAATCCATATAAGTTTTTGCCTGAAGTATCACAAAGAAATAAAAGACTTGACGAGTTTTGCCTTGTCGAATATGCAAGGGATCAGCTTTTGTTTTGGGTAATAACTACCAAAGGAGACAGATTCTGGTCACAAGATGTCACCACTTCTTTGATGCTCGTGCAGCTGCAGCCACCAGAGCTGATGGCTTGCTGATGATGTGTGGGCACTGGCTAACCCAAGTCTCAGTGCAGCCTGGGGCCCACCACTGCTGACAAAATGCTGATCTCCTGCACCCATCTGGGAATCCAAGCTCAGTTTGTTTGGGTTTGGTTTTTTTATCTTGGATAGACAGGGGTGTAACTGAGATTGGTGGGGTGTAATGCTACTCCTCTAATACAAATGTCCTGAAATTATTCTTTGTTAATTGCAGATCACAGAGCCCCAAAATGGGCAGTTTGTGGTGTGTCTCCATGGGCTGTGCCCAGCCCTGTGAAGAGGGAGCATGGAGCCAGCAGGAGAGGAGTAAGGGCACTTCAGCTGCATGGTTTTCTTTCTGCTCCTCTGTGAAGCTGTTCCATCAAGCATCACAACAGCATTTATATTCTGTGGGATGTGGGATGAGGAACTGACTGACTGTGTTATTCCTCTCGCCACATCCCTGTTTTTCTTATTGTTTAGTGTAATGGGAGCAGGGAGCCTCTGCTTTGCAGCAGGTCAGTGTCCAGACACAGGACACTGTGAGGATGAGGTGGTTTTTCCCTGCCACTGGCCAGAGCTGAGCAGGGCTGGGCACTGCCAGGGGTGCCAAGAGGTATCAATTCACCTCCTGCTCGCCACTTGCCTCCCTAGGTAAGGCACCCTCTTCCACAGTGTCTCCACTTAATGTGTTGGAAAAGCTGAGGAAGGCCCACTGCATTCTTTACACAGGTTCTCCTCCTGGCTACCAAGAAAATCAACCCAGCATTTTGGGACCTGCTGCCCTTTAGATGGATGTCCCTACTGTTATAAGCATAAACAACAGCCTAGTGCATCAGGGTTTCCTCTCTGCTCTCTAGAAGAGAAAATAGCTGTTTGAGCAATGAACTGCTGCAATTGGTTAAAACATTCTGAATATTAATTTTACAGTCAAATGTTGCAAAGCAATTTCCTTCAGAAGCATCCTCCCAATCATCCCCAAAGCAAGTGTGCTTGCAGCATTCCACTCTCTTTCCTATGGAATTTGTTGTAAACCTTAAAGGTAAAACATCACCTGAAAGAGTTAAAAATATTTCACTGGTAGCTTTATTTTGTCAGGCAGAACAGATGTGTCAGGTTTGAGGTGGTGCAGTGATATTTCACTCGGTGTTTGATACATGCCTTGCATGCATTACATGGTATGCATGGGCATGCACATTTCTTGAATAAAACCATTTAGCAAGTCCTAAAATATTTGGCTATCCCCCTCTCTAATTTTAAAGCAAATTGTTCAAAAAGTAGGGTAGTACCAGATGTAGCTGCTGGCAGTCTGTGTTAAGGGTGTGTTTCTGGAAGGAAAAAAAAAAGCTAACAAATCCAACTGGAAGCAGGAGATCTACCCTCATGAGATTTTGAGCCAAAGCTTGCATATTCAGCCCATATGGATAAGCCCTTAGTTATCCATCTAACCCACCCAAGCTGTGACACCAAAATTTTTGAAATTGGATTTATGTAAACTGTCTGCAAATCACTTTAATGGGAAGATGGAAATTATGGCTTGAAGCACAACTATCGAAAGCTTTTCTTTCGTGAGTGGTCTCACAAGGGATGTGTAATGAAATAATTAGTCACTTTTAGAGAAAGAAACTTTCAGCAAATGATGGTAAAACCTGGAAAGTAACATTCTTTGCATCCCTGAAATGACTTAGGAAACAAAGTCACATTTTAAAGAATCTTTTAGGCTTATAAGAGCATAAAATTAGTTGGCTTTCATGTTTGAAACTGGGATTCTGCCTCCACTGTGACTTCAGAACATTTCATTCCGAGTCTTTTTCTTTGATAGAAAGATAAGATTGCTTCTTATCTTTACATCCTGTCAGGTGACAGTGTGGGCAGTCTGCAGCATGTTAGGCACTTGTAGGAATGAGCTGATTAATTATAATGCTTGACATGAGGTGAAGGGAGCTAACACTGGCTTACATAACATATGCACAGACAATACACATAAATGTGTATAAACATCCATAATTACGTGCACACACACTACATATATTTATGTCTGTGCATGTATACATCATATCATATCATATCATATCATATCATATCATATCATATCATATCATATCATATCATACAGTTTATATTTGTATATCTGTACATATGTAATGAATGGTAATCAACAAATCACCTCATTAGCTGTTCTAAGCCAAAGCAAGTGAGCAAAAAAAACCTCACCCAGTACCACAGGCCTATTGCACCAGAAACCTTGAGAAAAAGCCATGGTTTAGGTGGAAATGTTGTCCTAAGTAATTGAAAAATCTCTGCTGAAGAGGGCCTGAAATATTTGTTTGTTCCCCACACTCTAACTGTTTCATATGTAAAATAAGCTGCTGTCATCTTCCAGGCATTCCAAAAAAAACAACAGGAAAAACCCATTGCTGTTACAAAGGAGTAAATATTGGGTTGGTGTCAGGCTGGGCTGCTGGCAGTCAGTGTGATGGGTGTGTTTCTGGAAGGGCCAGTTTTTCTCCACATAACCACAGTCACTGTCTATTGTAAGAGCCTAATTGATTGATAAACTGTTAGAAACATTTCTACTTTTTGGTAAAAGCTGCAATCTGCTACCACTTTGTCAGTTTGTTCTTCTAACTCGCCCCATAAAAACAAACAGAAACCTCCATTTTTATAAATGAGATTCCCCGTGAGAGACGGTCATTGTTTTGAGGCTTTCAACAGAAAGTAAAGCTTAATGATGTGTGTTCCCAGATGTTACTCTAAGTTCGTTTATCCCAGAATAAAGATACTTATTTCTAAAAATACATGGTAGAAAGCTGTCTCATAAAACAGCATCAAAGCGGACTTGGTTTGTTGGTATTTAATTTTTCATTACTCTGTCAAAGTTTTGCCCACAGATCTCTCTATAATCCTTCAGATTTGCAACAAAACGTTCTTTCAGTAACATTTGTGTTAGACTTATGCTGGTCCTCCTTTGGGGGCTTGTTTTCATTTACCACAGTTGCACTTTCCATCCTGAAATGATTCAGTGGATGTTTAGGAACTGACAAACTGAGGGAAGTTTGTTCCTCTGCTCGTTCAGACCGTGCAGTGCCACTTTCCACCAGGCATAAATCTTCCATTGAGAGAGTCTTGTGCCACCAGGAACCCCTGAGCATTTATTCATTCCAGATTACACCAATGGCCAGATTATGATTTTTGCCACTGGTGCTATTTATGGCAAATTTATCAGGAACTTTGTGAGCCTGCCATTAGCTGAAACAATTCTCAGACATTCAATGCAGAGCCATACGAGATGCAGGGCGGGGCAGTTAGGGGGTTCATTCATTCCACAGTCATCAGGAATTCCTTGAGAAGCCTAAATGTCATTTTTTTCCCCCAAGGGGATAATGTATTAGAGGGTTGTATTGAACATCTCAGCCCTAGACTCAAGTAAAAGGTGCCCTAAGACTGTTTTTCCCCTCATCTGTTTGCAAAGTTTGTGCAATTATTTTTACAGCACGCTGCTTGTTCCACAAAGAAAAATTCCTCTGGGCTCTGTTTTTAGCAACACTGAAATACCAGCAGGGCAGCTTGTGAGAGCATCCTAACAAAGGCAAAATATTAGAGCCATACTGCTGTACTTACAAACCCCTCTGACACTTGTGAGGGACAAGTGCTGGGAGAGATTGAGAATGGGCAAGATTTCTGAGAGAACATGAGAAAGTCCTTGTGGAGGTACAAGAGAACATTCAAATAATTGCTTGGGGGGCAAAACTGATGGCCAGAGTCTTGACAATGATCCTAGCAATGAACTTCTGGCCACCTGGCAGACATCTAGAGAGGTCATCAAGGGCCTGCCACCGACTTCAGAGCAAGTTGGGAACTATTGTATGTGGGGTTGGGAGCTCTTCGTGTTCTTTTTTCCTCATGTTTCTGCCTTAGAAGTCTCTGAGATTCAAAAAGACTAAAAGGAAGGTAGCACATTTGTTAGACATAAGTTGTTCTACTTAGGAAACTCAAAAAGCCAGTTTGGTATGACTAAAAAGGAACTGCAAGCCTTACCATTACAGATGTGAATGCAGGGTTTTTTAAATGGTGAAAGTGCTGTGAAATCTCTGTAGGAAGCTACAAAAGCATATACTTCCTTTACTGTCTTTACTGTCCATTACCAGTCTAGGTAATGGTTAGAAATACCTTATTTGAAAATATTTGAGAACTTCTAAAGCAATGAAGGGATTAAAAAATAAACTGAGTTGCCTGTGTTTTCCTTCTTACCTTTTATTCCTATTCATAATACGGATAGAATATCCGTACTTTGGATCTTTTGAATAGCAGTCATGAACCAGGAGCTTGGCTCCAAAGTGTTTCCTGCCACATACAGATCAGCAGGATGGCACTGACAGAATTTCTCAGAGCAGTACAAGCATTTCCCAGCTGTGTTGGGAGAGTTTTGGAAGGGAAAAGGAGAAAGCTGAAGGTTCAGCGTTGTACCCAGGCAAACAGAGGAGCCAGGGAGGGAAGGTGTGCTGCTGGACCTTACTCTAACAAACAAGGAAGAACTTGTTGGAGACGGGAAGGTTGGGGGCAGCCCAGGCTGTAGTGACCACAAGATCATGGAGTTCAGTATCCTATGTGGAGCAAGGCAGCTGTGGCTATCCAGCTTCAAGAATTGGAGCTGTTCAGCTTCAAGAGGAGCCCCAGCTGAGAGGGGCCCTCATCCCTGGGTGTCCCTGTCTGCAGGGAGGGCTCAGAGCAGGGCCCAGGCTCTGCTCCCTGGGGCCCAGCAATGGCACCAGAGGAAGGGGCAGGAACTGATGCCCAGGAGGTTCCACCTGGACAGGAGGCAGAACTTCTTCCCTGGGCAGTGACTGAGCCCTGAACAGATCGTCCAGAGAGGGTGTGGAGTCTCCTTCTCTTGACATACCCAAAAGTCACCTGGACACAACTCTGAGTAACATGGTCTAGGGGATCCTGCTTGAGCAGGGAGATTGGACCCTTCCAACGTTTCCCATTCTGTAATTCTGTGATTTCTGACTTGAGTGTGAGTAAGGACCATGTGGAGTATGTAAGAATGACACCCAGGCACAAGCGAAATCTCCTGGTTTCAGACTTTCTGCCAGGCTCACAGTCTAGTCCAGGTTTACCAAGGACCCCCAAAACTGCCAGATTTCAGCTGATTCTGGGTCAGACTTCAAGTTTGCCTGGATTCTCAGAAGGAACTTGTGATTTCACACTGAAATTGCAGAAAACTCTGTAACTGCTTTTGTAAGGGTCTAACCCAGAAACACAGAAAGCATATCCTAAGTTCCAGAGTTTTGTTCTAACCTGAAGTTTCAGTCAGTCTTGAATTCAAAATGTCTAATTTATACAAACAGCAAATTATCTCAAAAGAACCAAAATCACTAAATATTATTTACTGTACAACTCTAAATATTCAATTAATGGGAATATATAACACCAACATTCGTTCTAAACATGACTCCCAAAAGCATCTTTTATATTGGCACATTCCTCTGGATTTGATGGATTATACTTAAAACCAAAAAACTACACCAAATCCTTTCAGTCATTCTTAGCTTTTGAAAGCAATACAATGTATTAATGAATAGCTATGGGTATAAATAACTACTAAAAATGCCAGCAACAAAGAAGTTAATAAATTACAAAGTACTATTTATATTTTAAAAATGGGAAAAAATATACTGTCAGTATTTCAAGCCTTTTTATTCCTTTCTTAAAATATGAAAGTATTATAATTTGGTTTCTTGAAAGAACATTAGCAAAAAAAAGTATTTTAGAATTGTTAAACAAAACTTCTTTGCATGAATGCTGCTACCAGAAGTATCAGTAAAAGCATGCACTTCTTTGGTTTGCTTATATCCCTCTGCTTATGAAATTCTGATGAAAAGTAAAATATAATGTGCTTAACAGGAATCAGCAATGTGGTCTAGTGGTTACTGGGCTGTATTTAGAATTGGGGGACCCATGATCAGTGCCTGGTTCACATAATGACCTCTTTCTGTCCTTGGGACTTCACTGTTCTCCATCTCAGAATCTGCTTTTGCTCTTTTGTCCCTCTCTCACATCTGGAGTGTGACATGTTCCAAGCAGGACCTGCATCAGGATCTCCATGGGGGTGGCACAGCACACACCACAGAGGATGCCAGTTTAAGCAGGGATGATAATGCATCTAGCAGTAATAAACTCTCTCTGGCAAGTTTAAGACTTCCATCTTCTTTTGCCTCCAAACACAATTCATGGTGCTGAGCTGAAATTCCCAGCCTAAGTAAAGCCATCAGCCCTGGAGCTGGTCTTCCTATGTGATGGTCAGCTGCTGAATGAAGTTCTTTTATACCCCTGGCAGCAATTTTTGGTGAAAAAGGCTGTGCCCCTCAAGGCTGTTTTTCTGTTTGGCTCTTCAGTCAGGTTTCTCATGCACATCTGGAGACCTCAGTGTGAACTAGCACTGAAGTACCAATCCTCTCTCTACACTTGAGATTATGCCTCTCTCACCACACTGAGTTTATGTAGTATTTCCAACCCAGTGAACTCCAGCCCATGCAGAACCTGCAGTTTCAGTGCATGGCCAATGCAACTGTGCTAATAAGCAAGACCCAGGCAGTGAGACAATTGCACTGTTTCTGTCACCACCAATTCTACTCTCTCTGCCCAGTGCTCAGTGCAGGACTGAAAGCACACATGGATTTAGAGGAGGGAAATTCAGTCTTACTTTGGGGACTAGAGGAGGAGGATTTTATTGGATTGCTATATTGGTATACTGAATTTTTCCAGCACTGGAGTGGAGGGTTTTTCCTGGGGGATAAACTTGGAAGGCTATAATCTCCCCCAAGGTAGGTATATATGATGCGGAAAGATTTGTTGCACATTTTGAAGGACAGGCTTTGAGAGCTATGAGCGTTGTTGGTGAACATAAATCAGGGTAGCTCCATGATGTTTATTGTTTCCATGACAAGCAGTTCTGTCACAGCTGTAGACGTGGATCTATTTCCTCTTCTGCAGCTCCTTGGAGCTTTGTAGTTACAAAGAGACAGTTGTGCATCTGGTAAGTGCAAATGTGTACTACTATGTGTATTTCATTAGAGCTGGGGTCACATAAATGATTTGAGTTTCACTGGAATGAATATCTGGAAGTGCTGTGGACATTGAGCCACACAGACAACTCAGTTCTGTCCCATCACAAGCCCTGACACCCCTTGCGAGATTTTTTTGCAAACTGGATGAAAAGCAGCGATTTACCATTATGCCAAACAGATCCAGCAAGGTCCTCCCTGTTATCAGGGAGGAGCTGGAAAGAAGGCTTAGGGAGCCGAAATTTTTTACAGGAGTACCTATGGCCAGCTCTGAAGAAAAAAAAAAAAAAATAAAATAAAGTGAACAATAGATGCCATCCGTGAGTTGATGTGGGTGCGAGATGGCATCAGAGAGAGGGGTCAGTTCTCAGGGAATGCCTCCTGCCACCAAGCCAGCCTCCCCACCCCGTCCTCCAGCACACACGTCCCCATCCCTCGTCCTTTCTGGAATACCTTTCTTCCAGCCTCATTGTTGTGCAAGTTCATCAGCCTCCGTGCATTCTTTTTGATTTCTCGGGCATCAACAAACCTCCGGGAGAACTCAATGCCGTATCTGATATCCGCGGAGCAGCCTCCCCACTTCCAGCCCTCCTCCTGGTTGTAGTAGCCCTGTTTCTCTCGGTCACAGCCACAATTGCTGAGGTTGCCCTGGCTGCAGGCGGCCGTGACAGCGTGCGCAACCCCGGCAGCAGTAATGGCATAGGTGAAGGCAGCCTCCCTGCTTCCTGTGGAGAGAAGCCAAAAGCTGATGGGTTGGCAGAAAGGCAGCACGTACTTACTAAAGAAAGCACACACACAACATCTACAGCGAGGGGAGCGGCGTGAGAGGGGGGTGGGCATCGCCCCTCGGCGTGGATTTCTCATCTTACGGGATTCCACGCGTGTTTGAGATGCTTGGCTCAGCTCGGGCACATCACCCCGGGGTCCCACCTAAACCCCTTCACCGGAGGGGGACTTGGCAATGAATCTGGGCAGTGGTGAGGTGAGGCCACAAGATTTGTTTTCACACTGTCTAGTCAGGTTTGCAACCTGAACTTCATCTGTTTCAGATGAATTAGAAGTGATTTAGTGGCCACCTCTAAGCACTGGCACTGCCTGGAAAAAAAGAGAACTGTTGCAGACAACATCAACAAAAAAGACCCCGGGACACAAATGGGGCTGATTATAAATGCCCCAGTAGCATCCATTAGTGATGCTGAGTGTAAAGTACTGCAAGAGAGACCCACAGAAACAAGAACTGGGTAGGTTTCATTTTCTATCAAGGTAGAGGTTACCCCTTTCCTTGCAAAACTTCTCCTGTGCATTAGTTTTGCTGAAGTGACCCTTCTCCACTCCCACTCTCACTCAAACCTCTGCTTTACCATGGCTATTGAGCATGCAAAGGGCATAGAAGCGCTGTGACAACATTATTTTCTCTGCACAAATAGGTGAGATACTGTCATGGAAGCACAGACTTATTTTTTGTAAAAAAAACACTGCCTTAGAAAAGGAGTTCCCTCCTTTTTTTGTGATGCTGCTGCTGCTTGCAAAGGTTCCTGATTGCCAGTTCCATGTAATAGCTGTTGATAATGAATATATGGGGAGAAGTGAATAAGGCCCCTTTCTATACAGATTGGCTGGGGTGCCTGTGAGGTGCAAGGAGGCAGAATGATGGGAGGGAAAGCTACAGCCCATCCCTGCTCTCATGTGAGACCACACTCTGCCACTGACTTCACACAGGGCTGGATCGTGGTGTCTTGCTGCTCTCATTTATAACACTTCCCCACAAGTTCCGTTCTCACTGCTTTCCCCATAAGTTCCTTTCTCAGTGCTTTCCTCTGTGTGTTTCTCTGGTAATAAACAGGCAATCCTGTAGTGCTGCAGCCAAAGAATAACTGTAAAGAATTTGCAGAAAGCTGCTGAAATGCTTTAATGACCACACACAGAGCTCTAACATCATTAGTGGATTTGGGAAGGGGAAAAAAAAGGAACAAATTTTCCAGAGGAGAAAAAAAAAAACAAAACAAAAAAAAACCCACTTAGAAGCTAGTTTTAATTTTTTAATTTTTGGATTCATAGTCCTCATAACTATTCTGGAATGATAACTTCACAGTATGGGGGGGATTTATATTTCTTATTTTCACAGATAGCTTCCTGAAAGATTGCATCGTTGCCAGATACGAGGAAGATCCTACAAGAAACAACCAGGAACTGAGGTTTGGCACCATTTGCTTGTTTCGCCAAAGCAATAAAAAAGAAACTTTGGGTGGGGGGAAAAACAGAAGGGTTCTGTGTTCCTCAGCTCCCAAGAAGGTTGGAGTGACATGTGCAATATTTGAGTAGATGGTGCAGCTGCAGGACTGCCCCTGCTTGGTTGGGGTGGACGATGTGTGCAGTCTGGCTCAGTGCTGCCCAAACCCCGGCCCGCAGAGCACTGGTGGTCCAGGAGGCCAGGGTAAAGGGCTCACAGCTAATCCACAGAGCTGCATTAAACACTATTTTAAATAGTGTTTTCAATTAAAAGTTTGATGATAACGATGCCTGGTGGTCGGTAAGAAATTCTGAGGGTTGAGAGCAATCCAAAACAGTCGTGGAACCACTGCTCTAGCTCCTAGTGTGATCCTCACATGTTGATATTCACTCCTCTCCACTTGCCAGCTGAATTCTGATCTGGGACTCTTGTTTTAAAATGTGTTCTGTTGACTTGCAGAGTTTCTTTCTTCTTCTTCTTTTTTTTTTTTTTTTTTAAATCTATTTCTAATGTATAAATTGAAGTATTGGAAGGATGAAACGTTATAGAATCTACGTGCATAGATAAAGTTTGCTTTTCTTCAGGATGAGGGTAAACAACGATGCAAAATCAGACCCAGGGAAATTTTTGGTCAGATACCTTTGAAGTACATGTAGAAAGGCTTATTAACAAGAAGAGACTTATTTCTGTGAGGGAACATAGCAGCTGTGACCTACAGTTCAGTAGATTTACTCAGAGATTTAGTGTCATCTTTCCTGTTTAAGCTCAATATATTCCCCATGTCTCCAGAGTACATGGTAAGACATTTTATTATGGTCACTGTGTCTGTGAGTTTTTTGTAAATTTTTGCACATTGCTTCCCTTGATCAATTTTATAAAATGAAATAAAGTCATCTCTTTATCTTCCTTTCTCCCTCATTCCCATTATACCCCTGACACCATCAACAATAAAGGAAAATATCTTTCCTTTATCCATTTGAGAGCTATAGCAGTGATGGAATTTTCTCAAGTCATGGGATAATATCAAATGGAAACCCCACTGACTCTCCTAAGACATTACTCTCCTGTTTTGATGCAGCACTAAAATAAAAAGGTCTCAGAAATTAGCAAGTTAAGTTGTCCTGCTAAGAATTAAGGTTTTGGGGGATTAGTATTTTTTTGACTAGAGGATGTTCTAAAACTTTACTTGTGTTCCTCAACAGTTTGCTAAAGGTGCCAGGATCAGTGGAGTCTATCAGAAACTGCTGATGGGGGAGGGAGGGGAATCTCTGTGCTCAAATAATGTCTGCTGGAAAGCACAAAGCTTTCCATTAGCATGTCATCACTTGGAATCAGTTCTAAGCAAGTCTTTGTTAGGCAGCTAAAAATATTTAAGTAATGATTGCTGTGATACCTTAATGGAGAACAATAATCTCATTTTACGGAATTTTCTGAGATTTCAAAAATGTTCTTGGTCTGCAACAAAAAGGAGACAAGTCTTTCCAGAAATGTTTGTGAAATGAAGACGTAAGTAGCAGCAGATTTGGGATTTGACCCAAGTTTGGGGCTAGATTTTTCTTTTTCCAGTGAATATCCTGATTATCTAGTTATTTGGCACTGTGTACACTCAGTTTCTTGATTTTTCAGAAGAAAAATTCTTGTCTGACTTAAAAGTTTTCTGTCACATAGACCAGAATAATTCTGTTGAGATTTTTATTTTGGTGGAAAAGACTTTGCTTTGGCTTTTATTGCAACCCTTTGGCTCATCCATTTCTCTGCTAGAGATGCCTGCCTTGGTGTCAAACATAACAGTTCTGACTTTATTCCCAGAACATAGAAGGGATGTTTTCAAGTAATATGAACTAATAACCATCTGATCTGATAACTGCCTGATCTAGTGACTCCAAAAGGAGATGACTGCCAGTATTAATTAAAATTAAGCCTTTTTTTCTTGGGTGAAGGTGCTCAGGACCACTTCTAACAATCTGCCAGGCCATCAGAGGAGTCTGTGGTTTGCCAGTCAGAGTTACTGCCATTTTCTTGAGTTCATTTGCATTCCAACAGAGGGCTGTACTTTAGAAGTGCTCTAATAGCCAGCAATGCAGGCATCTGCTGCTCAGACAGGCAGATATTGGATCACTGATTCCTCAGTGCTTGTCTTCCAGCAGATAGGCAGACAGGAGCCTTTATCTCTCCTTGGAGTCATGGAGTAGCCTGTATTTTACCCTTCATTTAGATGTCATTTATGACTAAGTTTTAGACTCCTAACTGAGCACTAAACTTAGTATGGTTTGATGTGGAAATTCTTACAAGTTCCACAATTGCCGCAGTTTACCAGACCCGAACGTGCACGGATTCAGCAGAGAATTTTCAGCCTGGAGCCACAATCAGAGAGCATCACATAGGCTAAATACATGTTCAATTATTCAGCTGTGAGCACAGGGTTAAAGATTTAACTGCTCCATAGCTATTTGCAAGACATCTATTTGTCAGAGTAACTAGATGAGAATTCTGCTGTTGCACAAGTCGTCCTGAAATTACTCATGTCAGCAGCTCTATGAATAAGGCTGCCACTGAATGTCATCTATTAGAACTGTAATTTAACTTGAAATATTAAACTGCAGAACATACAGTGTTTGGCCAGTAATTTCCTAGATCTTGCACCAGAAATGATAGGAAAAAAAAGTACTACACACTGTTTTGTTAAACAAAACAAATTCTTCATGCACTTACACAAGACACCAGATTGATTATATGACACAATACGACATAGGTCAATGGGAATAAGAAATGAACCACAGCAGAACTTATTTTTTTTTTTTTACAAACCTGCCCTTTTCAACAAGTCTGGTAAGCTGATGATAGATTGAGTAGTTTTTTATGGCAAAAGACGATAGATACATCGAGATGAGTAAACTAAAACTCAGACAAACAGCACTCTGAGTAGTGTTGGATGAAGCCTTTTACAGACAAGTTTATTTCCGTTGTAATTTTGTATTTTATTCAACACACATATTAACAACTCTCAAAGAAAATACTGCAGGCTCTTCATTTTGGGTTTGATCCAAGGACAACACAAATCAGAGGGAGTTTTCTCACTGTCTGGAACAGATCCTTTATTTTCATTTTCAGTGTAATTAACTTTGAGCTTCTTGGTTTATAAAAGCAAGGACTAATTAAATTTAATTTAATTTCTCTGTCCCTCTAACTTTCTGTGCCCAGTGCTACATGTCAGAACTAAAGGCCACTGAAATCACTTTGTACAGGCAGAAAAAGTAAGGCAGAAGAGCAGGAAACTCAGGAGGGTCTCTACTCTGTCAACCCTGACACAGGCTAATAAGACAGATGTTTCTCACAACAGCTTTTATTCTTCCTGTTCTTAAGGATCTTCAGTAGATCTCCAGGGTCTAGTCCAGTACCTCAGGACCCCTACTGGTATGTATTTCACTAATATTAACCTGAAACTGCCTTTCTGAGGGCAAACCCACTGCTTCTTTCCCTAGAGCTGCCAAGAGCAGGTTATTCCCTCCTTCTAGCAGCAGCCTTGAAATATGTAAAGACTTCCACCCCTTCCCAGATGTGTTGCACCATCAGCTCTTGCCCAGCATCCCCAAGAGCTCTGCCCCTTGCCCCTGCTCTCCCAGCTGGCTGGTTGGTGTTGGGGTACTGGGGATGTGACAGGGTGCTCCAGCTGAGGTCTTGCCTCCTTGGGGCAGAGCAGAAGGAGTCCTTCATATGCCTTGTATTCTGTAGTCCTGTTTATTCCTGCCAGCATTCCTTATTTCACAGCAGCAGGACACTTTTGACTCTAACTCAATTTGCAGCCTTCTTCTGTGCAGCTGCTCTCACAGCAGATGTTTCCCATCTTGCATTTGTGCAGATGATCATTCCCACATACTGATCCCTGCCTTTCTGATTTGCCTCCTCATTCTTTGCTTTAACTCTTTTCTCCTCTTTTCTGGATCACTTATCCATGATCATTTTCACTTTTGACCCCAACTTCCTTCCAGCTTCCTTGTAGTCCTTTCTAACATGATGTAATTCACAAATGCCATGTGCACAGCTTATTCTCTTGGTCAAGTCAAGAGTATAATGCTGACTGGTACCAGCTCCAGCACAGATCACTAGAAACCTAGTCAGCACACCTTTCCATTTTGATAACTACTCTCCAGGTATGATTTCCAGATGGTCTCTACCCATGTAGTGTGTTCTTATTTTTCTTATGAGAATGTCATGTAAAGCAGTGTCAAAAGCTCCCTTCAAGTCCAAGATATATGGTAAAAAACTGTTTCTGTTCTGTGTCTGATGGGTGGCCAAAGAAGGAAATTAGATTGTTTTAATATGATTTGTTCTTGACAGATCCTGGTTGACTCTTACTCATGTCCTTGCTCTTAGTTATGAGCTAACAAATGGGGGTTTGTTCCCATATTTTTTCATTTAATGAAGTTAATCTGATTGGTCCTACAACTCCTTTCTTTTACCTTTTTTTTTTTCTTTTTCCTTTTTAGACAAAGGCATTACATTTGCTTTTTCAATTCTTCCTAATTAGAGTTCCCCACAGGTTTTCAGCACTAGTGGCTGTAAGGACAACCAGCTATACACTGACTCCATTAAATGTTCTGAGATGAGGGACAGCTGACTGGAAAGCATCAACACAGACAAATACTGCTCTCTAATGCTCAGAGGGTGTTCCTCAGTTGCTGGCATTATTTTATAACCATCTGCTCACCATTCACCTGTTCAGTGAAGTCTGAGGCAAGAAGTGCTTGGCCTTCTTGACATTATCTTTGGTTTGCACTCTCCACAGGCATCCACTCCACTGAGTAGTGGATCAGCCTTTGTTCTACATCTACTCACTGACAAAGCACTACTAACTCATTGATTTCTGTGTAGCCTTCTGTCAAGAAAACCAATAGATATAGCCATCCATGGCTGTGAGGTTCCTTTGTAGCACCCATGCTCAGAGGTGTTCTTGAGCAATGAACATGGTACTGGCTGGATATCTGTAACTGGCAGGACTTTCTGGTCGAGTCTGATGGAGCCTGCTGATGGTCATGTTCAGTAATGTCCTCTACAGCATTCACTCATTTCACTTTTCTTCTTTAAACCCCTTATTTTCTACTACAGTCTAATTTAAATAGTCATGTTTAATTTTGTTCCACCCATAGAGGTCTGTTTAGTTGAAGTAGAGCTAGAGCAGGGGTGATTACAGCAGCTTCTTCTTAGGCTGTCTGTGGTGTCTATTTTCAATTACACGTGGCCAGGACAGAGAAAATTGCAGATCTCAAAGCTGAGCATGTGCAGTGATATGACATAATGGTTTATTTACAGATTCTTCTCTTATTCAGCATTTTTCATCTCCAGGCTCCCACTAAGTTTTTATGGCTGGAGGTGCCAGGATCTTGGCTGTCAGTTTAGAACTGCTCTGTCAACTGGATTGTTTTTTGCTGCTCATGTGGGCTTGTCAAATCTTCTTTTAGATTGGTCTGTACAAGAGCCAGAATTATTTCACACTAGCCTAATTGCAGCTTCTTGCTGTCACTCTTTATATACTTTTGAAAGCATTTCTATTAAAAAGAGATACTTACTCTGCCTCTCCTTTTTACTTTTTTTTTTTTCAAATATTTTTTGAATGTCATGGTTATTTTCTAAAGGCTTGGTGTTACTTTCCACAGTGATTTCAGTAATGAGTCTTCCAAGGATTTACAGGGATTTTTTACTTAATTTACCCCCTAATTTATTCGGTTAAGTCCTGGCAACCTCAAACAATAGTCAGCATTTCTGTTCCAGTGAGCATAATTCCTTTGTGTTTTTTACTGTCTTTTGGCAACATGTCCCTTGGTGAAGTTTTCTGGGACAGTTTCTGTGAGGTTGGTGAGTTTGCTATAATCTTTGAAAGGATGTTTAGCAGAGAAATAGTAAATTTTTGGGCTCTCTGCTGTAAAACTATATTTGCCTATCAAATATTTCTTACCAGCTCAGCCCTAAGAAGCAAACTGCACCCCATTCTTACAGAAAACGGTAAAACTGAGTTTTGGTCCCAAAGCACCACTGCTTGTTTTTGTCAAAGTGAAATCAGAACATGGTGCTGAGCACACATTTAAAGAGTGCACAAGAGCATGGCTTGAGGAGCACGAGGGGGTCGTTCCCAGATGCACTGTGCCTTTGAGAGGAGCCTGTGTGTGTCACAGGCGGCTGTGTTTTCACAATGCTGCTGCTAATACTATCAAAGTAGCATGTGGGAAGCAAGAGCTGGAGCAGAGAGATTGTCTCCTGCTTGTGTTCTCTTCTGGACCTGCTGATGTCCCACTGTGGCACTCAATGATTCCCTGCTGAATGTTTGGTGCCTTCTCTTTTCAACGATGACAAGAGGTTTGATATGTTGTAGTATGTGAAAGCTCAGCTGGAGACATCTTGCAGTGTACTGAGGCTTAAAAAAGTTCTTTGCACCCCTTGCCAGAAAGCATGGAATCCTGAAAACATCCCAGGGAAACTGTGTTCTAAAGTATACCAATTTCCTTAAATTAAGTGGGGCTGTGAGGAACCAGATGTGTTATACATTCTATTCTACTCCTATTCTATTCTAATTCTATTCTATTCTATTCTATTCTATTCTATTCTATTCTATTCTATTCTAATAATTCGACTGTCTCAACCTGTTAAAAACAGTTTTTATGTAGGATTTGACAATTCATCTCTCTTTTAAAGAGCATGTCACAGAGAAAATAAGTCCAATGTTTAGGAAAAAGGAAAAGTAATCTGTAACTATGTGAGCACATACTTCTATCTGGCTTTTTTTTTTTTTAGGTTTGTTCTTGATAGTATTCTTGCACTATAATATGGCCTGTTGAAGGCTTCTGAGGTACCTCTGTGGTGTTCAGCAAGGGAAACACTTTCCACTTGGATTTAAGACATAGAAAAGATGCTTGCCACGTAATAAAAAACAGAAGGAAAAAAAAAAAAAAGCAGAAAAGAAAACCCTACTCAGAACTGAGAAGAAAAGAGAGAGCAGTACTACCAATCACATTTTCAAAGTATGTTTGCTTTCAAGTCAACTTCATGCTCTGTTTAATGAGATACAAGAGCAGAGCAGGTGGCTACCATAACCACTGAGATTTCCATGTGCATAGATTTTAGAGGCTTGAGCCTTCCATGAGTGAATCAGTTCAGAATGGATGCACTCTAGGTAGGACCCTACCAATCTAAGTTATTCTGTGATTTTGTGACTCTATTTGATTTTGCTGTGGACCCCATTTCACAAATTCTTTCTTCATTCCTTCTATTATACTCATGAATATTAAAAATCCACTACCATGCAGAATCAGACCTTATCAGTGGACTTTTTGCTGGGTCAGTATTTTAATTAACTTAAATCACCTCAGTGGTTTGACATAACTGTACTGTGTTGAAGAGCACCTCTATAAAAATAAATCTACACTGCCTTCTGCATGAAGTCATCTTTTACTCCATCATCTTATCCCAGATAACAAATCTGGGCAGTGGTCATGTCCATATTCTTTTGAAAATCACTGTGCATACCTGTCCTTTGCTGTAGGAACATGAAAAATAATAACACCTTCTAAAGGGTCCACTGAATTATGGATTGTTGTAAGCACAAAGCTCCTACACCTGGGCATGGCAGAGTCTCTGTGGATGGGTTTCTGTATATTCTGCAGATGAAATTTCTGATCTTGCTCCCTTAGGTGGTTCAGTTAAATCATGAATATTACCTGAATGTTCTGTGCCGAGCCTATGAATGGGACAGTGCCATTTTGCCAGAATTACTGAATTACAAATATCTGAGGACAAAACACCTGGATAAAATTGGTGTTAGACACCAATCTGTTTCTGCAAGAGGTGGTCCTTGCCTTAAGGAGACACATCTTTCAGCTGGAGAGGGCAAGAGAAGAGAGATATAATTATCACTCCGTCACAGGGGCATGAGGAGGTTATGGTATGTATGGAGAGGACAAGCTCTCCTCTTCTTGGATTCTTTTTGTGAGGAGATAACAGAGTGATTCAGTTGCAATCTTCTCAAATGAGAACTGAAATACAAATTCAAGCCAGGGAGAATATCCATGGAGCTGCATGGTGGGATAGGAGCCCTCCCAGAGAGGAGCAGCAGTCCTGGGACTGGGAATCCTCTGCTCTGCTCTTCCACTGTTCAATACAGTGTTGAACTGGACACAGACTGCCAGAGACACAGAGGGATCTGACACAGCAATGCTCAGCATCCCAGTGCCTGGCAGAGAAGGACATGGATGTTGGAGCCCACTCCTTACATTCACACTCACACACATCCTCACATGCCACATCTGCTCAGCATGGATCCCCATCCTTCCTTTACCTTTAATTTGGAAACAATAACTGACTGAAAAATAACTAATGTGCCCTTCCCAGAAGAATTGCTGAGGTTCTCTTTGCTCTGTTTCAGAGAGATACCAATTGATTACACATCCTCATTTGGAACTGACAACATTTCCTGACTACCAGTGAGATATGGGCAGCTTCAAGCTGGATCTTCTGTTTGTCAGTGTAGGCCTTGTTCTTGTACTCACTTTTTTGTCTTAGCCCATACAGATGTTTGAGATAGATGGATAGATAGATAGATAGACAGATAGACAGATAGACAGATAGATAGATAGATAGATAGATAGATAGATAGATAGATAGATAGATTTATGTGTTTTCTACATATACATATACATATAAACATGTAAATACAGAAACCTTGAAACCTCCTTTTGGAAACACATACAAAGCAAGTGTAGCCCAGGATATTTAGCAAGCATGAGATACTACTTTCAGACCAGGTCCTAATGTGTACGAGATACAAAAGAATGTTCATCTCTAGGGCAAGAGCTAATCACCTAGAGCTAAATCTGCAACAGGGTGTTGGCTCTAAAAGCCTGTCTTTTAGATGTTCTTCCACATAGCATTTTCCATGTGGCTGGCACAAAAATCCAGCCTTACCAAGCACTGAGAGAATTAGAAACCAAAAAATCAAGGCTCCCAGAAGGTATCAAGCTGCATGGAGAAGCCCCGAAACTGGCAGCAGAAAAGGCAAGGAAAGGGAGAGTCTAAACTTATCCCATCAGAGTTAAGCCAGATTTCCCTGCACAATGAGTCTTTCCAGCTATGCTGGCAGCAATCATCTTAGTGTAATTGCTGGGGGGACATGGTGGTTTTAGAAAAGGAGAGCCCACCCTTAAAATATTCTGACTGAAGAAAAAAGATTTCTTTACACGAAAAGCAAAGAGATGACTTTGTTGGTTTCACTGATTAGAAAAAAGGAAACTTTTCTGAACATAACTTCTTCTAGTGTATTTTTCTAGGGTTTTTTTTCAATATCATTTGACTTGGTTCTATCAAGTACATAATTAGGATGAGTTTATTTAAAGTACTAATTCTACTTAGTCATGAGATTTCTAAAGTAAGATTTATGAAGAGCAGCAGTATCTTTTATTGAGTTGAATCACATACACTAAGCATCTATGTGACCTAGGAAGGGTCTAATAAACATATATGTATTTATTTAAATTATCTTTCAGACTTCCAATCTAAATCCAGACAAATATCATGAAATTGAATAATCACTGACCTTTTAGTTCTTACTGCAACAGCAACACAAGATGAGCATTATGTCAAATAACTATGAATTAATGGCCTCCAGAAATACCTTGCTAGAAATACCACAACATTTTGTGGTAAGAGCAGTGAACATGGAGGACATACTGACCAAACTGAGGAATGGTGACAACCAGACTGGGATCTCTGAAAAGCATTTCAGGCTGCTGGTCATGGAGAAGCAGCTCCTGTGTGCCTAGGACAGCACTTTCCAGGCTCAGAGGTTGTTATGCTTTCTTGTCTGGTGATGCTGCTCTTCAAGGTAGCCTTCTTCTTAAAAAGTGCATGGACATGGACCAAAAACTTACATTTGACCAAAAAAAGGGAACATAATTTGTGTCAAATAGTATACCAGAATGTTGTGTTCTTCTGTAGAAATTCTGCACAGGAACATAGCAGAGAGCTTCTTGCTGCATTTCCTGGGAATTGCTGTTGGATTGTCTCCTGGAGGATAATTCTGTAGGGAAGGTTGTCCTACAAATCTGTAGCTCATGTAAACTTCTGGCATGGTTTCTAATGCCATGGTTTCTAGAGGACCAACTCAGTAAGTCAAATTCCACAAGGAAGTCACTTGCCCTGTCACAGGTGGCCCATCCTGTAGGTATGGGGGCTTTCATGTGTTTGGTACACTCTTGGCAAAGCAGAGTTTGGAAGGTGAGACACCAGCGAGTGTTATGTGGCTGCTCAGGATGTTCTCACCCTCTGGATACCTCCCATGGCAGCAGATGTGCCTTGCTGGCTTTAGCCCTTCCCTGGTGGCTGCAGCAGAGGGGCTGGGCCAGCAGACCCCTGGCATGGGTCTGTGCTCTGCTGATTCTGCTCAGAGGTCACATCTCCTGGGCTGCAGCAGATGGGCTGGGCAGTAACCCTGCAGGTCACTGCAGCCCTCTCTCTGAGCTCAGAGGCTGTGGAGAGGAACTGAGAAAGTTCTGGTGGAAGGGCTGGGTTGGGACTTGATTTTGAGTTTGCTTGAATATTTTCCACATGCTCTTTCACAGTGCTTGTGTGGCTGCATTGACATTTCTGGTACATCTGACTTGCCTGAACATCTTGCTGGCAGGAGAGGCAGGGTCAAGTAATGATGTCCACCCTTGGTATTCAAAGGGTCCCTGCCTGGTAGTCACATTTGTAACCCCAGGGAACAAGACACAGCACAGATCACACATATGAAAGAGATTTAAAAGAGTAAAGAGCTCAGAGAAGTTTGGATAAATACACAAAGTTTAGATTCTGATCCAAGCCTCTCTGGTTTGCAAAATGAGTTTGGAAGCATCACAAGAGCAAAGTCTTTTTTTTTTTTTTCAGCTCTGGAGTTTCTGGTCCTGACAAGAGTTGGGCATTGACAAGATTCACATAAACAGGGAAGGGTTTTCTGAATCTTCTCAGGACTCATGACAGATACTGAATCAATATTTAATCTGAGCCTGTCCAGCTAAACCCAGGATCAGGTTATCTGATCTAGTGGACAAGTGGTTTATTATTATTTGTGTTGTGTTAAGCTTGTGCCTTGCCACAGACTGGGCGAGCTCACCCTAAAATGGTGATCCAAACCTGCAAGACATTGACAAATGTCAGGTGCCATAACAACCCTACAAGTTACCTGCTAAAAACCTAAAACTTACAATAAAAAGATGAAATTTCTAGTCCACAGTCAATTGTTTTTAAGCACTATACCCTAGAAAGGAGCGATGACTTTCAAACAAAGACAAGAAGAAAAATTTCTAGGTTTTTAAGGAATGCCAGCTTCAGACCAGGATCCAGGCTTTATGAGCAGGAAAGAGGGAACAAGGCCCTTTCTGTTGTACATGAGTATTTCAATAGATAGATTGGTATTAATACCAGCCTTCGAGATGCTGCTTATGTAAAACTGCTTCTAAAAGTCACTAGCAAGTGTCTCTACTGCAAATCCCCCATTAAAGCAAGATATGGGTCCCACTAAATAATCCTTCCAGCTCCCCACTTTCCAGCAGCTCATTTCCAGATCTGAACTTTGGAGCTGACCCCTGTCTTTGTGATGGGCCAAACCAAAAGCCAGATCTGAACACCGCTGAACTCTGGGAAAGTTCAAATCTATCGTTTGTGGTTCAGGTTGAGCTCTAATTAAAACAGACCAGTTAGAAAGGCAAATGTCTTAAAACCAAAACAAAACAAATGTTTCACGTGAAAAGTTTTGCATCAGGCTGGATGGTACTGGGCCTTTGTCTCTGACATGATGTCATGTCCTTCTGGTTAGCAGAAACTGACAGCATGCACATGCTGCTGTGTAAGATGTTCCGTGCAGACACTTTGAATCCAGCTTCAAGAAGAGGACAGTCTTCGTGGAAATGCTTTTATGATGTGCAAAACCCCACCAGCAATCTTCCTGCCACTCAGCTCTGAGGGTAGGCTGCCACCTTTCAAACTTTCCAAGCCCATCCCTTCTAGCACGGTAGTCCAGGGTCTCTCACAGAGCAGTGCCTTGCCTTCTCTGAGTGAAGCTTATGCCTCATTATGTCAGCAGTATGTGGAATATTGCCACTAATCCCTGAAAACAAACAAGAAGGGGGTGCTGCAGAACCTGCAGTTGCATAAGAGGGCAGGGAAAACCCAGCTAAATCTCCTGCTCAGAGCTTCTGTTTATACTATAGTTAATACTGCAGTGCAATAATCAACGTGGTTGATCAGTGGACAAGGGAAAAGCAAACAAAAGGGAAGGGAAGGGAACTTGGTTTCAGCATTACTGAACTGCTGAAGTGAATGAAAATGGGAGGCAGCAAGGAGAAAGAGAAAGGGAAAGAGGGACAAAGTGTTAATGCCCCATCTCTGGTGTCAGGATGTCACAGTGCACCAGTGGCTAGAAAAAGAGGGAGCTCAGACAGGAAGATTTATGCAAAGAATCACAGCACACATACAATAAGTAACCAGAATTTACTCTCCCTGTGGGCTTTATCCCCTCCCTTTTATGTTACATGTAAGTACTGAACATCAGTTCAGTACTTTCTCTTTGTGAAATTTGAGTGGGCAATTACCTAAGGTTTTCAAACTTCCTTCTTCTGCAAACTAAGCTAATAATCCTACTAGGCTTCTTCTACTGAGATATTTTCAGGTTTGGTTTTTTTTTTTCAGGCCTGGACTCATTTTTTAGAAGACCAAATTCCTCCATGACTTTTTTTCTTTCCCTTTGTCTTTCTTCTTCAAGTAAGAAAACTTTAACAGCAACCAGTTTTGTTTGAGGATACATCCCAAATGTTTAAGTGGAAGCTGGTCCCCAATCATTTCAATTCCTCACTGAAATTAGTTATCTTTAGTTTCCAGAGAGCGAGGTATGAGGTGACTTGCCCAAGGTCACAAGAAAAGACACAGCTGGGAGCAGAGAACAAATCCATTATCTCCTGGTCCATGCTTTCACCACAATATGATTGCTCTTACATTGAGCTAGGAGACACAGGTATGTGAAAAAGGATAGGAAGAGAATGGTATTGAGCTTCTCAATGTGATGCCTTCCTCTCAGCTTAGATAAAGAGAATGAAAAATTATTTTATCCATTCTGCATGAATACTTCTCAAGTTAAAGAATATTCAAATGTTTTCACTCAGGAAATTTTCAGTTCATTTTCACTGGTGGAGTTGCAACTACAAGAATAATCTTTCTAATTAAACATTCTTAGCAATATACTAAAGTCTATTTATGGGATCATTTTAAATACACCATAACAACAGAGAGCAGTAAAAGACACACCTAAGCAAAGGAGTGAGATACCATGTTTTCTTCTGAATAGCATTTGTGATGTTCATGAAATAGGATTGACAGGAACCTAGTTATTACTTTAGAATTTTCTTTAAAGCAAGAAGTAGAGTAGAATGGAAATAGATACCTGCTCATGTGCTGCACATGATAATGTATTAATGTCCAGAAAATCTAGTTGAAAGAATCACATGGTCCTTTGTCATTGTGACAAATATGGCAGAAAACATATGCTTGTTGATTTTTGCTGATCCTTCTCTGAGTGCGGAGGACTCAAATGCTTAGAAATGAGAAGCAGTCAGAGAATAAAACCCACGTGACCTTTTAGGAAACTCCACCACCTTTGCTATGCACTTAATGAAATATCCTGTCTGATTCTGCCTGGGGTACTGGCAAGTTTCCAAACTATAGACATCAGGTTTATCCTTCAGAAATGCACTGCCAGGTACCCACCATTGATAGCCAGAACTGCCTCAACTTAAAACAGCAATGCACAGGTGCTCTGTGCTGGCCACTTCTGATTTTGGATCCTTTCTCTGCCCTTCATTGTTACCAATTTTTCCTGCTTCTGGCCCATCCTTTTTTCCTTCCCTCTCCCTTCTAATGCATTTTTAGTCCTGCTTCACTCTTTCCCACTTCCTCACATCCCTAGCCAGGGAGTTGAAAGTCTTCCATCACAAAGATTGAAAACATACTCCATATTAAATGTAACAGGATAGTATGGCCAGCAGGTCCATGTTTCTAACACATTCAATTTATATCACAACTGAGAATAAAGAGCAGGGGAAGCTACTTGGTGGGTTGCTGGAGGCTGTGGCTTCCATTTTTTTGTGGAACATGTCTCTGTCACTTGCTAAATAGGTGCACCATCTGGTGGTAATTTTGGACTCCCACTTCTTAAATTTCCAAAGAGCAGTGGTGGAACTACGCCTGTGGTTGCAGCATTTATATTTGGGATTTGCCACTATCTGTCTGAAAGTCCTCAGCTCAGACAACTTTTGCAGGTACTACTGGTGATTGAGTACTCAAAGAATTGGTAGGACTTTAAATAGGGATCAAGTTTCCATGTTTGCTGTGTGGGACAAGCAGGTATGACTTTATGACAAAGCCAAATGCTCCCCTGAGAAACTACACACATAGAGATGGAAAATTTTCAAAAACTAAGAAATCAGGTATTAAGGGAGGTAAAGGGATTATTTTATTAAGGGATTAAGGGAGTATTAAGGGAGTCTAAACTCCTGCAATAGGCAACAGGGACCATTGTGCAGTCAAATTAAGATCCAAATCACCCTCTGGAAGCGTTTCTCCCTGTTCTTTGACCATACAAGGAATACAGCCTGAGTTCCTATCTCAGACATCTCAAGCAAATGCCTGGAGCTGTGTGATGTGAAACTGGGCCAAAGGAAAGAATTGAGGAAGGGGCTCCTCATTTTTCTCCCTTTGTTGTCTGAAACCCTTTAATTCAGCAGCAGAGAGAAAACACTTGTACCTCTTGTGCCATTCCCCTCAGGAGCTGCAAGGTTGCACTGACCATGTCTGATGGGATTTACAACAGAGATCTCCTCTGAACAAGGCTGAATCAGGCATCACCACATTTTGGTGAAGAAATGAGTGAACAGGTCAAAATAAGTCATGATCCACGAGTAAACTTCTTTTGTTTTAGCAACCTGAATAAAGCTGTGAACTCTACAGCAGGGCATGTCTGTTGAGTTTCTGTCTGGGGACAGCAGAGCCTTCTCCCAGTGCACCAGTGAGCTGTCTGGGGTGAGAGCAAACCAAAAAAGCACCTCAGTAATTCAAGCCCATTTAACTGACACCATCTTAGGAATCATCCTTCTCACACAATCCCAGAACTGGAGTTTGAACCCCTGCAGTGGAGAGAGCATTATAGATAGCAACAAATTACCCTTGTGGCTAAAAGTAGTCTCCTAGGTCCACTCCAAGTGGGTCTGGTATGGGCAGGAGGACCCATAATTGGCTTGATCTTGCATGCTGGCTTTCACTATGACCTCTGTATTCTGCAGACCACTTGGTTCTGCCTTTAAAATGAAACAGTTTCAAAGCCTCTTTAACAGCACTTACGATGGAGGGTTTAAAGTTAAGCATGTATTGGGCAAAAAAAAAGCATGGCTGGAGTCAGTGGCCAGCTTGAATCCTGAGAGAATGACTACCTTAGAACTTCAATGCTAGATTCACTTTTTCAAGTCTCCAAATAATAGAGTATTTTTTAAATCCCCTTGCTGCCTTGCTTGCTTCTTTTTTAAATTTTCCTCTTCTATCAGTAACAATAATATTATACTTCACAGTATGAAAATCAGTAAGAAACAAACTACAGTCATGCACAATTTAATCCAATGCTGAAAGGTCAGGCATGATACGCACGAAGGAAATTTTGTCAATTAGAAAATGAGGTATTTGTCAGATGTAATATTTTGCAATACACCAGCCACTTTGTTAGGAAAAGAAATTGCTCGTGACTGGAGGCACGACAGCAAACTGCATGGATCAGTGATCTAATCCTGAATGCTAAAATATTTGTTTGCAAAGCAAAATGTGCAGATAGCAAATGCTGTGTTTTTTGTAATGTTTGTACATGCCTCACTCTGCATTTCAAGCTTTTCAATTTAGAAACAGATAGTTTACCAAACAGAACCTACCCCTAAGAACAGAGGAGGAAAGGGAGGGATGCTGCTACACATGTAACTCTGAAGTCTAATGTTATGTTTAGCCTGTCCTGCTTGATGTAGAGGTTGGACTAGATGACCAAACCTATCATCTGTAATTCTAGGGAAGAGATTTTGACAACACACTTAACCGCAGTAGTAAAGCTCAGGGAATTTCCAAAGTCATTAGAACCCCGAGTTATTACGGGATCACGGACCAGCAGGTGCTGTCCTGCACTCCCTGTCACCCCCCATAAAGAGCTTCCCCTGCAGTGGCAAGGTCTGGCAGCACCTGCCTCTTTGCAAAGCTGCTCTCTACTTAAAAAGTCAAATGTTGTATGGTTGATTGCCATTTAACTAATTGGGTTTTAGCTGAGCCCCTCTATGAAATTCAGCTTCACTTTCAATTTCTGCTCATAACCAAAAGCCAGGAGACTTTTTAGTGGTTCTGGTGAAACCAGTGGCAAAATGCCTACTGACAAGAACTTGGCCCCTGTCCTTTTGGATTAAGCCCAGCCCCACTTTATTTGACTTTTAATGTCATTTGCCTTCTGATTTAAGCATGCATTATATTGCAAGTCATTGACCAGTAGTACTGGGATGCTAAAGTAACTCATGGGTCAGTGTGCTATGGAACATTTGTACTCAGCAATTTTATTAAAAACTGATATGAAAAAAATGGCACTAAAGGAACATTAATGTTCCTTGGAGGCACTTGGAAGTAAGGAAATGCCAAGGTTAAAGCTGCTGTGTGAAGTTAGCCGTGTGTCCAAACTTTGGTACAGTATTCAACTAAACCATAGCCTAGAATTTGCATACTATCTTTTCCAGAGGGCCTCTGACTGACTCATCCCAAGGGAAACCAGAAAAGTAATATGGAAAATGTTACCCTGAATAGCTGCAGACAAAGCTAAAAGAGAAAAGGAGGACTTTTGTTCTGGCCAGTGCTGAGCAGGAAATGATCATCACAGACCCAAGGCCCCATCACATGTTCCTGTTCCCTTTCCAGGGAAGTACACAAGTAGGATGATCAAATGCCAAAACTTATGAGTATCCACTCCTCTCCCCCCAAAAATGTTTCTTTTCCATACTGACACTTAAATGGAGCAATTCCATACAACAAAAAAGGTCCATTTAGTTTTGAACCATGGAAACATTGTATTAAACCCCATCCCCATGTCAGTCCATTGGTTTTTCAGGAGATCTGAGGTTTAGGGTCACAGAAGACAGTGTGTTGTGCTATATGATGTTTCCTACCAGGCTGTGCAGTGTTATGGGACCTTACATCCCAGAATACCAATGGAAGCATGTGAGAGCAGAGTCCAGGAGATCCAGAGACTTGAGTCTCCCAAGCTACAGTTCTTGGCATTAATTTACATCCATGCATGGAACAAATTTAAAATTAAGTGCTCTGACAACAAAAATGGAATTGCTCACAGTCAGGTATGTCAGTGTATTTAAATTTGAAAATGTCTACAGAACAGCACCTGTTCCAAGAAAATCTTCACTTTTATATGAAATGGAATGAAACAGAAGCCCTTTCCTTAGAATGGAAATTCCAGGTTTCATTCAGATCAATAACCACCATTCCTCCCTCATCCAGCTGCAAGCCACACACAGTTCACCAAGTAATTGTATTACCATATTAGTGCTGTGTTTGGAATAAGGATTTCTGCCTGTTAAAGAAAGTCTGTTGCCAAACAGGTAAATATTTGAATGGCAACAAGAACATTTTAATTTAAGAGAATTTATACTATTCTTCACACTCATGACCCTTGAGGGATGAGAAAACACAATGGAGCTATACTTGAACTAAACAGTAAAACCTTACAAAAAGACAAGGAAATTGAGAAGATGAATTGAGATATATAAAAATCTTAATGGCTGGAAATTATTATATGCTGCAGACTATAAATGCTTTTATTTCTTTTATAGAGAGACAAAGAAATAAAGACTATAAAATTAATATAGCAAAGTGACAGTTTTCCTAGTAAACTAAAATAAAATTTATTTCAGTCAACTCATAATTTACAAATAGTACAGTCCATTTATGTTTGTTTTTTTCCTCTGTGATTTACAATGTATTTTGAAAACATTACTAAGGCCTGCCTGAATCATTTTGAGGTTCTGGCATCTAAGAAATTTTTGAAGCATGGAGAAATTATCACCCACGAATGTTCAAATTGATTCACCAAGCTGGGAATCCTCCATCTTGTCAAAATATGATGTTTCTTTAAAACAACAGTACTTTTGTAGAATAAAAAGATAGTTTTCTTTTTCTAAAAACATCCAAGTGACAGACATTAAGAGTCTGAACCTGCCACTCCCACAACAGCCTGTCTCCTCAGTTTAAAAACCACAAATTCTTAGCACCTTAGTGGTTTAATAACTTTTTGACTGCTCCTTCACAACCCCAGCTACCGCCAGCTGGGAGGGTTTATTTTCTTATTCTGGTTTGGGTTACTGTCTTACTTTGTTACTTGTGATAGTAAAAAGCCCATCCACCCTTCTACACTAAGAAAGCATGAACTGCTTGAATCAACTCCTCAAATTCCCCCAAAGATGGTAATGCAAACTGAAGTGCCCTCTCACATACTTTGCCTTGTAATTGGTACATTATCACACCTTTTCCCCCAGGGTTTAGCTTTCAGGTGAGATGAAGTGCACTGAGGAAACTGTTCTGCTAAGGCAGCCTGCCTTTGAGGACCTTTCTCACTGCCTGCAGTGTAACTCAGACCAGCACACAGGGCTTGGGGTGAAACAGCTCAGCTTTGCTCCAGCATGGCCCTTCTAAGGGTAAGGGTAGTCACTGACACACTCGAATCCTTCTGCAGTAATACATAGATAATAAGTGAGAACAAATAGATTGGACATTCTTAAGGTTAAAGATATTTTAGTTTCTCCTTCCAGCAACAACATGCCTGTTGTGAAAATAAAGGTGCTGTTTGAGACATTTTAAGAGAAGGCTTTGCAATGGCTGTTTGCAGGGTGGTAAATCTTTCCTGCAAAATGAACATGTGGAGGAAGTCCACAGATTTTGGGGGGTTCATGTCTTTACTCCCTACCTGCCAGCCACTTACCTAGCTGCTAGGGGTGGAGGTTCATCATGCATGCCTTGTTTCTTGGGGTTTTTTTTTTTTTCATTCAGGCTAATAATGAGAAAACTCTCCCTCTCCAAATAGCCAAGAAATACACATCTTGTTATGCACCACTGTGCTTCTATTAAGAGTCACGCTTGCTTAAGCCACAGATCATTAAATTTGCCGTGGTATTCACTGTTTAACTAAAGCAAACATGCAAATGCAATGGCTCCACATGGCATCTTGGGAAATGGACATCAGCGGTCACTCCAAGTTGGCTACATGAGCAATAAAGACACAGATTGTACTGCTCCTCCATCATCTTCTGGAGCTGCACACATCCTTAGCACAGATTGCAGATGATTGAATGCATCCTGTGCACCTCTCTCCTGGAATCCCAGACAGCCCACTGTACTAGGAGCTGAAAGCTGATGCCATGCCCTGAGAAACCACCCCTCACACTGGAAGGTTTTTTACCATATCCTAGCACCAATGGAGAAATCCAGTTCGAATTACTGAAAACAAATTTATTTCTGCTCGGTTGCTTGAATGCTGAAAGGACATTGTTGTCTGGGCCCATGTTACACGACAACAACAAAAACCCCCAAATTTTTCCACGTTAGGTCCAAAAGCCACTGTGCAATTGAGGTTCCCCATAGCTGACAAATGCCTAAACCAATCATAGCACCTACTGCTATGACAAAGAAAATTACTGCCTTTCCGTCGGTGAAGTGTGTACCCTGCTCTGTATCATATTTAAAATAATCTAATTCCAACTCATTTTCCCCCTCCAAATTGTTTCCAGCTGTACAATTCCCTTTTTTACCCCATATTGTTTTTATTGGATATAGTGCAAGTTCGTAAAGATAGATTTTCCCATAATAAATACACAGATGTTAGAATAATAAACATACAGTCAACCTGATATATGAATATTACTAAGCCTTAACAAACATATAACAAACAACATAAATTGATTTTTAAAAAATATTGAAAATGAGAACATAAAGTAGCAGAGAAAGAAATGGCTGGTGAAAATAAAGGCAAAAAGTGAGCTAGAAATGTACTTACTTTATCAAGCTGTCTGGATTCATTTATGGTTCCCTTTCTTGACTTGCTGATAGCATTAAAGCACAACTATGGTTGTAAAGCATTCCTAAGAATGCTGCCTGTCTTCAAGTATTGGAAGTTTTCTGCTCTCACTGAAAGCCAAGATTTCCAAGTTGGCCAACTCATACCACACTAGACACTACTGTGCTAGATTAATCCATCTGCTTGTACCCAAATATCCATTTTTGGAGAATAATGAGCCTCTCCTACTCCTCCCATTTTTGGTAGGAAGTTTTTATGAACATTTGGCATCTCGGTTAAACCATCATCATAGCCCAGAATAAAAATGACTGGATTCATATGTGGAATCCAAATTTAATTAAGCCTATATATGGCCTGAACCAAGAATAATTTACTGGCTGACACCCCCTCAGCATGTATGATAAGATGCCAACTGCTTCCCCATGACTCCATCACTTAGATATCTTTCATGCCCAATTCCCATGTTTTCTTCAGGCCTGCAGCTGAAGCATGGGATCGAGAGTGGACTGGCAATGTTACCTTTTGCCAGCACAAACAGACCAAGAAATCTCATAAACTGTTGTTTATGAGTATCTCTCCTTCAGAAGTTGTCCCCCTCCTTTTCCCAGTCTTCCATTTGGAATTATCTATCCTCTCCCCAGTTTATGTGTGCTTATGTACAAGTGCATGTTTGTAGAGAACTGTGACATTGAAGCTTCTGTTCTGATCGTGTCTGCCAAAAGTCTTCTTCACCTGGGGGTTAATAGAATCCATGGCACAGATTTTGTTTGTCTCTAAAACTGTAGGGTTTTTCTCCTATCCCTCCCCCTTTCTGCCTGGAGAGTGGATCAAAAGTTGAGTGAATGGGAAGAGACAGGGAACTTCTTAAGATGCTCCTCTCCTGAACCTTCCCAGACAAGCACAGCTGTAACTTCCCTTCTGATGCATCCTTTCAACACAGCAGAAAACTACAGATCAAAACAAAGGGTAAGACATAAAAAAAAAAAAAAAAAAAAAAAAAAAAAAAACACACAACAACAACAACAAAAAACACCTCAACTTCAGAACTCCCTTGGGTTTGTCCCACTTGTTAATATTTCCCTGTCAGGTGTCCAGTTTAATGACTTGCCAAACCACTGCATCAGTGACACAGCCAAATATTGCTAAATCGTTATCATTTTCCACATCACGAGTCTGAGAAAGGAGACAGGTACAGACCACTTTGGATATCCTGACAGATATATTTTTCAAAACACCAAAACAGCTCAGTTTTGCCCTGGATTTAGCACTGTCAAGAGCTGCCTGCTCATAAGCACTTCAGTTTAAAGGATTCCAGTGGAAAGGGTCAATGCACAAATCATTAGCCAGAATAATCCACTGTCAAAGAACAGTAGGTTTCATTTCTGCTGTAGATTTGGACCTCATACTACAGAGCCTGCACTGGTTACTTTTTTGGGGTGGAGTTCTTTGCTTTCAATGCTGTTAATGATCTGCAGCTTCTAGAGGTGTGTAGGTGACAAATTGTTCTGCCCATCATTTGGGGGAACAGAGACCTACTGCTGGGGCTCTTTTGTAGCAATAACCTGACAGAACCAGAGGCTTTGCTCATCCAGATCAGGGTCCTTGCTTTCAAAATGTTAGAAGGACAATTGTCTTTCAACAGTAATTACCAGTAATAACATTTGATGTATAATTATTTTTGAATCAGTTTTAAAATTTTTGATTTTTAGCTTTTGGATCCATTTGTTTAAGAGAATCTTTAAAGAGGCTTAAAGTAAGAGGAATGAGTGGAGAGCACAGAAGATTATGTGAGAAGCTGGCATAGAAAACTAGAGATGAGCACAGGAAGGTGAGAAACACAAGTATGTACAAGGACAGCATGAGTAAAGTAAGTGCAGGACTGACTGTCTTTGGGGATGGCATGACTATGGAAGAGTTCCCAGCTAAAAATATTTCAAAATAAGCTATGCACACACAATGCTGGGCTAATTCATTCCATGCTACAGTCTTTGTTCATGCTAGTAATTTAGATTTCTCTGTCACTTTTATCTCTGGCTGCTATAAATCTTTCACATGAATGCCCCGTCATTTCTACAATTGTTATTCCATCCTCTGGACTATTCAAATTGTTTTTAATACAGATTCCATATACTGTATTGGTGATGCAGCCCTCATTCACTGAAGTACCTCTTTGAATAAATAGCTCCTCACTGATCCATCTTAGACCTTAGCTAACAAACTGAGGATTTCTCCCGGCACAGTAGGAACCCACAAGGGGGGACACGTGCCTGTGTCATGGCTTCTGGCTTGGTGGTGGGTGGAAGATGTGCATAGTTAGAACATAAAGGCACCCAAGAAGTGATGGTAGCAACAGATGTACGTCTGTTGGAGAAACCTCACGTTGGATGGGTTTGAGTGCTTGCTCTGAATTTTGAAGGGGGAGTGTTGCACCAAAATACACGTTAGAATAACCATAAATCTGTACTTGTCAGTGTAGTGGTAGAGGCTTGGTCAGTGGCTAAAGAGTAGGTCCTCTCCTTCCCATGCAGCAAGAGAGCGATTGATGTGTTATCACTCCTTACTTTCCCTCCCCACCCTGAGACCTGAATAGCTCACTTTCAGTGTCCATCTCCCCTAGGGGTTCTGGGATGAAGCTTTCCTTTGGGGTGAAGGGAAAAACATGCCTGTCTTTTTTTTTAGTTTTAGTGCTTTCTTTAGTGTGTTCAGGCAGAACTGAATGGCTGGTTTAGTGTTTCTGTATCAGACACGGGTGTGTTTTGTTGCACATCTGAATATTTGTGTTTAAAAGTATCTTGTACTTTTAAGTAATTAGGTTTTTAAATATTTGTCCATTTTCTACCTTTTACCCCATGCTAGTGTAATAACACTACTTCCTAAACCCTATCCTTTTCCTAGGTACTGACCTCATCATCTCTGGGTGCTACTCCAGTAATAAAAAAAATAAAGACCTGTGGATTATGGGATCCTTTATAGACCTGCATGGAACTCATCTGGCTCGGCTGGAAGGGGTCATGTAAACCTTCTGCAACCGTTAGAGTCTATGTGGTTTCACACCCAACAAATGTCAAAGCTGAACTCAGCTGCAACAGCCAAGTTTCATCTGTGTTTGGGTTAACCCATAAAAGAACTCACCAAATTCCACATCAGTCATTTCAGACTTGCAAGAAACCACCCAGGTTCAGTGAAGAGGTCAAGAATCTGGTAAACATTTTGGCTAATATGGCTCAAGAAAACCCTGGGGTTTTCCAACTTTGTATTGTCTGACCAGCTTGATAGCTGGTCCATCCTAATGACAAATAATTTCTGTCCCTTGTAGCTCTTACTTTGTGTAGAAACACTGAGAATGAAAGCACAACTACAACTTGTCCTCTTTAGGCATTTGAACTGCAGTCACTTGCAAAGTTTTGGAGGGTGAAAGGAGTCTCTCTGGTGAAGAGGATTGTTACCCACGAGCACAGTGGTGAAGATGGTGAGGCAGCACAAGATTTTCAGCTTGAAGAGGAGAGCAGAAGTGATGAAAACCTTTTCACTGGAAAGCTTTGTGATGATACCAACTCTGGTACAACCCTCCAGAGTGGCCCTTCTCAGGCCATAAGGGATATCACAGAAGGTAAGACAACTCACTTATCTAAGGTCAGAGCATGCCTGCAAGCTTTGGCAGATGAAAAACTGAGCATGAAGAAGTACAGAATGCTTGGCAGATGTATATTTTCTGGCAGCAATGTAATTCCAGTTATCAAACAAGAGCAAACAAACATAACACCAACCAAGGCGGACCAGACCATGACTCTAGACAAGTGACTAGATTTATTTTTCTGGTGCATTTAAATTTGAAGGTAGAAGTCAAAACTTAGGTTAATTCCTGAATATGATGCCTTGAGAATGTAATGTAAAGACCCTCTGCAAATGTAAGTCAATTGCCCAATGCTAATGGATTTATTCCCTTACAACACTTTACAGCTGAACCACTGTGTCCTGAGAGCATCCAGACCTCAGCCAGACTCTCAGATTTGGATGTTCCTCTCAAAAAATATTTGGTTCCCTTGTTGACCCAAACATACCTCTGTTTTTGGCATTCGTTTCACAAGGGTGTCAGAAAAAAACCTGGAAGCTTTGACCACCACTAACAACCAAAGCACTGTGTGAGTCAACACCTCTTTGCACAGATGAAATTAAATGTTATGCCTTTTTTCATACAGCTTTAATGAGAACTTATGTCTGACCATACTCAGCTGTGTTGGAAGCACAAGATTCACCCAAACCATTAAATCCAAGAGGTATCACCCACAGAAAAATGAGACACAAAGAGGATGGGCTACAACCCCACTGAGAAGCTGGATGGTATCACTTTGAGTGCCCTTGAGAGAGCCACACAGTACAACATGCTACCCCAACCCAAAGCAGCAGACAGGACAGTGGTCAGCCCTTGGGGGAGACAGAAAAGGCCAGGAATAAGCTAAGGATACCCAGCTGGGTGATGAGGAAAAGAGTGACCTCAGTGCTGGAAAAAAATTTACATGATCTCCCAAGTGAAATAATATCAGACATAGGGTAAATGAAAAGGTATTGATTTAACTTCTGCCAGCTAACAGCTTGTCAGGCCAAGGCCATGTATTATTTTCTTTGAATAGGTTTCCTGCCTCAAATCATTTGCAGTATTTTCTTTGCAGTATGATAGCAACGCTAAAATGTATCATTGCCACATATTGGAAGGCCAGTGTTGTATGCACAGTACTTCCATCAATTATCTGGGACTCTCCCATTACTTAAGCTTCTGGGAAGTCTGCAGAGGGATTTTTCTGAGCTGCTGGTAGTTCATTTTTTATTGGCCATAATATTCACCACAGTTATCATGACAACCTTTAACAAGACAGGAGTTGGAAATACTCTTTCCATGGGCTGTGACCTTGGATGGGTGTGCAGGCACTGAGGCCATTGCTGGGTCTGTAGTTGCACAGATATGAGTGACTTCATCTACAGACCACTGGAGGTTTCCTGCCTCTTGCCAGTTACTTTTCACTGAGTGGAAACACGCAGTTGTTCTGGAAGCACCGCCGTTGAACTCTGAGGGTTACAAACCTTGGCAGGACCATAGCAAGAACGGTAAAAGAAAACCATCCCAGAACAGAGCCCTGCAGCACCGTAGTGGAGGCACCCTTACCTACTCGAAGCTCTTGTCCAAAGACTGTTTTCTCTCCCAGCGCAGAGCAGTTCCACCTCCCGTACCGGAACTGGTACTGGCACTCATTGATTCCCATCTGTGCCCCTTCCCCGATCACAATGATGGCATCAGGGCGGCTCTGGCAGATGGCTCGCTGCCGAGGGGCCAGGCCTGGGATTTTGTTGCAGATTATGTTAGCTCCTAAAGCCACCACGGATGACAAAGCTCTGAAGAGAAAAGCAGAAAGACACGTTACAACCAAATTTTGGGGTGACCGGGTGCTGCTGGTGCGGCTGGCAAGGCACTGTGCGAAAGGGGAAGAGGGGTTGGAGGTCGAGTTGCTGTGATTATGCCAGCTTGGCACAATGTCTCTGGTCTGGTATAGCAGCCTGGAAATCTTGCAGTAATTCCTGATCCAATTTGTGCCAGAAAAAAACCCCAAAGTAATGGAATTTTGTCACGTTTGTTTCCTGTCCTACACAGAGACATCAGCTTGTGAGATGTGGAAAGACAGACTTACTTAAAATCAAAAAATAGTTATAAGTGATCTTCCACAAATCTCTGAAACTCGTGTCTACTTTGAATGCAGGTTCAAACTTAGTGTTTTAGTTACTGCAGCCAGCTCATCCACCCCTCATTTGAAACTGTTAAGCACAATTTAGAAAATGACTTGACACTACCAACACTCTTGCCCATTATTATACTCAGGGTATTGAATGATTAATGAAGTTCACCAGCATATCTGGCTTTTAGATCTGGCAAACATCATGGAGCACATAGGAGTGATCCTTAATATGTGCCATCCAGACTAGAAACATTTGCAGTTCTCATTCTTCAAGTATATTTTCAGAATTCATTATGAAGTTTGCATATAACTTGCACCTGCCATATGTTTTCACTTGAGCACGTTTATTTTTCATTTTTTAGCTCACTTTTCAACATCTTCACAGGCTCATTTTTCAACATCTTTACAGCCTACATTTTAAATGGTAATGTTTGGGAAAAAAATAGGACAACATGGGCACACATTTGGTGATGCCTCTGGTCACTGAGTACCCGGCAGACCCGTGTGGAGATGCTGCAGCTGGCTCTGGACAAGCAGACTGACTGTTCTACTTCCCACCCTGAACACCAGCCTAAGCCTTTCATCTTAGTGTTAAAAATTTCCCAGCATTAAAAAGTGCTCCCCTATGGGAAATGCTGACTAAACAAAATTAAAGAATTATATAAGAATTTGTCAGCTTCATCACAAGCTAACAGCAAAATTACATAAATGCTGCATTTCAATGAAATCAGAGTGTTTAATTTTGTCATTTCAATAAGGTACAGCAAAGCCAGAGCAAGGAGGGTGAAACTGAGCACCCTGGCCAAAATGAAATACTGCTATTCCTGAGGAATGGAAATTCCATGATGATCCACTCTGCCTTTAATAGGTATTTTTGCATCTTTTCCAAAGTTAAAAATCCATGAGAAATTCATCATCTGTATTTTTTTTTATTTATGGTGGCAGAGGGGAGTTATAGATATAGGAATAAGGTATGACACAGACTGTACATGTCCTCTTCTGCCCATTAAACAGAAGTAAGAACAGAAGGTAGTTGCAGTCTGACCACTCTCTCTGTTGGAGCAGGAGTGCTCAGATCTGCTTTAATTGATGTTCTTCTGGGTGATGAGCAATGAAGCTGGAGCATCAACTGGAACCAGAGAGTCCCCAAGATTCATGCAGGTTTTGAGCTAAGGTGTTTGGTTTTTTTCTGGCAAAAAGTATTTCTACACTTTAAAATTTAAATCTAAAAAAAATAGTGATGTCTTTAAATTAGGCCGTTCCAAGAGTTGTGATAATCTTTAAAAAGTATTATGTTTGGTATAGGGATAAGATTCTCTTTACAGTGGCTTATGACCTTTATGCTATGGCTTCAAAAGCTAATGAAAATCACAGAGGAAAGTATCAATACTTAATTTCATTTTTTTTAATCACTTTGCAATATTGAAAAGTAAAAGTGTTATTTTCTTTGAAAGGTCACGGAGCTTTTCTCTCTCTGACCCCACCCACGTTCTGCACAAAGTAGGACGGACATGCTGAAAACATTGCAGTACAGCACAAAGGAAAACGTTTCTCCCTGATAGATAATGTGCCAAATTCAGAAACATGCACTCTTTGATGATACTAAAATGCTGTGCCCTGTTCTTACCCCATCCCCTCCACCTGGCTGTGCGCAGCTCCCTGGGACTGACCAGGTGCCCAAGCATCCTGCAGGACCTTCCCACCTGGTAACACATTTCACTGCTGCTTCAAACACTGACCCTTCCAGGAAAATCTAACCCTGAGGAAATCCAGGGTTGGCTCCTAAGAAGGAGACATGGACAAGGCATTCAAAATTCCATTTGATGCTTGGCACATGCACAAGACACACAGCTCTGGTCTTGTAGCTGCCTGACAGTCATCGAGTTGCTGAGGCTATGCCACCAATTTACTAGCAAAAATTACCTCTAAAAATTGTTTTCATGTTATGTAAATACTTTTTTTAAAATTAAAAACTGATAAAAACTGTGCAATAACTTCCTGACATCATTTTTTTAAAAAAACTGGTGGGCTTCCACAGTTTCCACTAACTATTCTCAAGCTGAGCAGGAAAGCCTTACTACTTTCAAAACAAAGCAAGAATTGGCCACAGCATCTAAATGTATAATTTTCAGTTAAGTTGCTTCCTTCATACACGTCACTGCTGTCTCATAATTAGGTTAAAGAGTATGTTCTTTGGTCTCCCATTGTTTTTTGGAGCAGGCCTTGGTCAAAGTATTTTAATACAGCGGGTTGGTTTATTCATCCAGAAAATAAGCATGATCATATCTGCTTCAGGAGGTATTGTGAGGGTGTCATAATTACTGTGTGCTTGAGAAGTGTATTATAACAATTAAACTGCAATTATTGGGGGTGGAAAGGGTCTTAGTTTTTCTGGTATTACTTCCAGAAACTTCCCCCTCTCTGGCCTGAACTTACCAGCATATTCCCTCAGACTTGTTTAGCCTACTTTTAAACTGTTACAGTGCCAAAAGAAATGCTGAATCATGAAACTGAGGTTTTGGAAAACTTTATTTTTATTAAAGAAATGCACCCAGCAGCATTTCAAGCTTCCTCTCCTCTATTTCTTGTGGCATCCCTCAGTTTGTGCATCCATCACACATTTGGGAGGGTTGTGCTGTGCTCCTGCCCCTTGGCAGGTTGAAGACTACATTATTTATTTTTTTTTCAGAGAAGGAGATTGTTTCACTTTATAGCTGTCAAAAGGCAGATTCCCCCATGCCACATTTTGGCATCTTCTTTCATCTAATCTTTCTTTGTGGTGCCAATTGCCCTGATTCTTATCACCAGAAACTCCTGAGTGTGGCGTTTCGTTAAGATTTCTGCTGCAGTTTACAGTAACTGCAACCATCCTGCACCATGATAATCTCCACACTGCTCAGTGTTCTGCTGGGTCACCCACAGGGTCGAGCCAATTAAACATCATCCACATGGCTTATGCAGATAAACAGAGGCTGGAATAATGACACATTTCCTAAGGAATTGGCATTAGTGTCTGGCATATGGAGAGCTTTCACATTTCTTCATGCCTATGCCATCTACCCAAGGAAAACACCAACACTGAAATTCAGCAATATCTATAAACAGAGTTATGCCCAAATTTAAAAAACAACAACAGAAATCACCAAAAAACCAAAAACCAACAACAACAACAAAAAAAAAAAAAACGCAGGAAAAACCCCAAAACCCCAACAACAGCAAACAAACAAACCAAAAAACATACAAACAAAAAAAAACACCCTCAGATCTGGGCTTGGATAGGAACTTGCAGTTCAAACTTGCATCACATTAAACCTGATGAAGATGATTTTGGAAGGCTTGGTTTCTGCATAAGAATTCTGAAACATCGGGGTTTTTATCCTTTGAAAAAATAACTAGGACTGTGTCACAGAAAGCAGAAATTCATGGCAGTGGGAGACAAGTTCCAGCTTATTTTCTGAAACAATGCTCGCTTACTTATGCAAAGACAGATGAATCCTGTCACAAAAAGAAAAATTTCTTTCTCCAAATGTATTTCCTGTTACAGTTGTATCTCCTCTGTTAGGCCTAAGCAACTCCAGCTTCCCTTTTCACAAAGTGAAATGAAAATTATTAGATACTCTAAGCAAGTCATAAAAGTAAAGGTCTTTGAAATGCTTCAGAAATTAAACACTAAGGCCACTTGAGTTTTAAGAACTGCTTGTTGGATGAGAAACGTACTCTTCATTGCTGATTGGCTTGTTTGAGTCTCCATTTCATTTTTGGAAAAGCAAGCGTTCACTTAACTCATGCATGAGACATTTTATTGATTTCAAGTGTTATCATGTCCTCACAACTTCTGATTAATTTTACATACAAGAAGGTAATAATGTAAACTGCAGTTACAGAGGCTTTGCACGGGTGGAAAATTTATAAAGTAAATCCTTATAATGGACAGCTGTACAAGCCCATGAGAAGAAAAAACCTAAATTTTATTCTTGTTAAAAGAATCTGAATTTTGATATAATTATGAAACAGAACTGTCTACTTATAGATGAAGAGCAGTAACTAACCAATCTTTGGAGTTGTCCCCAAGCTCCTGCACAAGCACAGACGTGTACCGAGATTTCTCCAAGTAGCTTAAAATACCATTCTGACAAACACATGACAAAAGGTGTAAAATAAGAGATTAAACCAACAACACATTGCATACAGATGAAACACTTAATCAGGTTGATTTTAATCCTTTAGCTAAAAAAACCTAAAAATTGCCTTAGAAATTCCCTGCCAATCAACACTCCCTGGGCAAATTAAATTTTATTGGACCCCAGGAGGGGCTTCAAGAAGTTCTTCTCCTCCAGCACCCTCCTCCCTCACTCGCACTCCTGGCTGCACAGCAGCACTTCCCACCCAGCCTTATTGCAAGCCCTTGGACAGGCAACCATAGGGTCACTGTGATCCCACCCCAGCTCTGCTTCTTGATAGTCACCTGAAACTGCTGTTGGGCAGGGGGTTTGTTTTCAGCAAGGAATGAAGAGATTTAGCCACATGGACCCTGTTAACAGCAGGGGAGCTGTGCAGGTTTTTGGCACACTGTACCGAAAGCTTGCCCCACCATCTCTGACAAAAAAATAAAAAATCCACATAGTGGGTTCTTTGTTAGCAGGAACCACCGAGGTATTTTGTGGTGACACTGCGACACATCTGAAACCCTACACCGCTACCAAATGGTTGCCTTAATTAAGAATTCCTAAGTAAATATTTTGAGTGCGTATCAGTTGCAGAAATTGGCAGGAGTGTCCTGGGCTCTGAATGCCATCTGCATATGTTTAGGCTTTCAGTTTTGTTTTCCACCCTGGCTTTGGGAAACCGTTGTTCAGCACAGATGTTATTGAAGCAGAAATCCAGTAAGGCTGCGTGGTACAGCCCTGTGGTGCTCTCCCCTCTGCTGGGGCTCTGGACCTGGGGGCTGCACACAGCAGCGTGTTCATTCCCACCAAATGAAAGGCAGAGGTTTCTTTGAGGACCTCACCCCAAAAAAGTGCCTGGTATCCCGTGCAGTGTGCTTGCTGGCACGGTCAGGAATGGAAGTGGTGGGATAGGAGAGTTGAGGGAGGACTCACACAAAGGCGGAGCATTCCTCAGGCTAAATGCCTGCTTGAGAGAGGAGTGGGGGCATGGCCCCCATCCCTCTATGCCACAGTGATGGGGGAACACCAGCAAAGCCTTGGAACACACCCTTACCCTACCTGCCAGCTGGGATGGCTGCTATGAAGCCAGCAGTGAATCATCAGGCTTCAGCAGAAGGAGGGAGTTGCCTGGGGTGCCATTCACAGATCAGCACCAGCAACCAGCACCAGCCTCCTGCAAATTCCTGCTGTTCACTGAGCAAGAGAAATCTGATTTTGACATGTATCTTGCTTGCTGGTCCACTGCAATAATTTTCAAACATCTTTCAGTGAGGAAATCTTTGATATGTAACAGCAAGATACCTTGAAGACTGTTACATTTGTAGCTCACCTATATTCAACTTTTTTGCACCAAAGAAAGGCTCATGAAGAACAGAAATATCTCAAGTGTCCTATTGTAAAGGCCATACTAGCAAATTTGCATTTCCATTTCCATTGGACATTCACTGCCCTCCAGAATTTTCATGGCAAACTACTATATAATGAGGATTTGCTTTCTTGTCTCAAATCTCTTTACTCTAGGGACATCTTGTTACACGGTGGAAAACACATCCTGTGATATAAAAATTTATAAAAATAAAACCGGGTGTTAAAACATCTGAAGTGTGGCAAATAATGATTCCAAAGGAATTTGTGTTTCAAGAAGTGTTTGGTTTGCTAAACCAGAGAAAACTGATAGGCCAGTGTTGGAAGGCTGCAGGAAGGCAATTCTAGCATTCTCCTGGGCAATTCATAGAAGGCTGGAATACTCCTGCTTTGGTCTTGCCAGTGATGAAGGTGGTGACATACATGGTGTAATTGAACTTATCTGAAAAGGCTTAATGAAAAATGGTGTTGATATAAAATTATTTGATTCCTTTTACAAACAGAACTTTATCAGATTTAGGAATCAAACTGAAAAACTTTTGTTTCACACAGTTTTTCTCTTTTGCCTCTATAAACACCATTATAAAACTGAACATACCAGTCCAGTTCTGCAAACATGCAGATGCCTCACCTTGCAGAGCACCAAGCAGCTTCCACTCCCAGTAACAACAAAGTCCATTCCTCAGTGCCAAGATGCCCCTTAAGCACTCACAGCTGGTGTTGATGTCCAGCACTATAATACACCTTCCACCACATTTCTGGTTCCCTTTAGCACGAGAAAGAGCCACTCTGATATCTGACAGGGAGGCACAGAGCTGTTTGCTGAGCACCACTGTGGAAAGCAAAGTTACCTTGCAGAGTAACTGGGGTGGGATATTGCAGTCTGCTGGCATGGAATGCAACTCTGAGATACCAAAGCAGCCAGAAGAGATAACTCACAGATTTTCTGTGTCTGTGCAGAAAGAGTTCAGTGTCACAAAAAAACCCAAAAATGTCACACTGCCATATGTAAAGTCCATGGTTTTGTCATGTTCTTCATATAGTAAACAAGAACAAATTAGTTTTCTCCAATCATATACAACATATATATAGATATGGACATTTTCCAAGACTTATCAATTCCAAGCCTTAATTAAACTTAAGTGAAGTGCTTGTTTTGGCTCTGACCAAAGTTTAGCAGCCTGTTCTGTCTGGGGAACCGATTAAGAGGAAGGAAGAAAGAAACAGGTAGTCTTCAGGCAAAGTCCAAGATCTATCAAGACCATAACCTGCTTAATTTGTGAGATCTGATGAAAGCCTGTCACAGTCCTACCACAGATGTCCTTCACAGAAGCAGCTAGCTGTTGGTTAGTTCATTCTAAAATGCCAGGCATGCATTGTGACTTTAAAATCTTTAAGGTGGACTGGAATCTGTCTTAAAATTCGTGCTTTGTGATATTTTTCATTAAACATTTATGAAAGATCTTGAATTTTTTTTGCTTTGCATGCTTAGGATTTTCATGGATGTGATACAAAAATTGGAAGAGGAACGCATGTAATAATGGGTCTACAGGAAAGGAAGACTCTTCCTTTTCAAAACAGCTGGCTTTGCAGTTGTGGTTCAGCTAGGAACTCATTTTTTATTAGTATCTGAGCAACCAATGAGAATAAATTCTGCAAGTCTACTGGTGAGCCATTATGTTGGAGAATTTAGTCTTTTGTGTTAAAATGTTGAGACTCCATTGCAGTGTCTGTTGATCATGAGGATCAAAGTCATTATGCAGCTCTGAGGTACACCTAAAAAGCCAAAGTTGCCTCAGACATTGTTTTATTATTAAGGTGGAGAGGCCAATGGACCCTTCTCACAACGGGCACTTCAGACTAAATGTCCACTGAAGGCTGCTTTTTGTGCACAGATATATTACCACAAAACAAGACTTACTGGTCTTAAATTAGCAGCAGAGGAGAAAAAAAAAATAATTTCTCTTTGACAGTGACATTGAGTTTTTATCCACTGAATACCCCACTAGGATGAGCCATGATTTATTTCTTTTATTCCTTCCCTCACCACTGTTTTCATGGTGGTAAATGTTTCCTAAGGCCATAAAAAAATCAGGATATGGAATTAAGTAACATCCACAAACAAAATTAAAGCAAAAACCCATAGGCTTGGTGCTGTCAGGTTTACTTACTGGCTCCTACATCTGGAATGGGAGCAGTGCTCAAACCAGCAGCAGCGTGTGTTGTTCTCATCTGCTCTAAATGCCTCACTTCAGGCACCACTGCTATTGGGGGGACAAGGAGCAGAATGAGTTCTTCTGATGTTTCTCTACAATTGTTGAAGCTTTGGGATGACAGACCATCAGAAGGGCAGCTCTTCCTGCTCTGGTGTGCAGCAGGTGAGGAAGTGAGGGTGAGGACTGGGCGCCACCTTGGCCCCAGCCAAGTGGGACCAGGCAGATCACTGGTGCCTTGACACAGTCCCAGTTTGGCTGTGAAGCCTTGAGCCCTTGTGTTTTTCCTCTTCTCTTAGCCACTTTCAGCTTTCCCTCAAACTAGAGTAGTTGAGGGATACTCATTCATAGTGAGCACACTTACATTGTTCTCAAGATGTGGGAAAAACTGGAAAAGAAAAACAAAGCCCCAGAAGCAGAAACTCTGGACCTCTTCAGGGTTAGCATGAACAGGTAAGGAAAACTGTGGGGTCTTAAAATCTTTTTGCATTTCACTTCAGAGCTTATTCCTTCACAGGAGAACTGCAATATCCCACCAGATATGGGTGGTGTGTCTGCATGAGGCAGGGTGGTGGCACAGACATCCCTCTGTCTGAGACATGGGGTGAATGTTCAACTACTCCCCATCTCCAGTGCCAAGGACAGGAGGGAGAAGGCACCTCCCACATCACCTCAAAAAGAAACAGATGCTGCTCTGCTCCTCATAACCATGGAATGGTTTGGGTTGCAAGGGATCTCAAAGCCCATCCAGTCCCACACCCTGCCACACCTTCCAATATCCCAGGTTGCTCCAAGCCCCATCCAGCCTGGCCTTGGGCACTTCCAGGGTTGGGGTAGCCACAGCTTCTCTGGACAACCTGTGCCAGTCCCTCACTCTCCACTGGAGCAGGTTGCTCAGATTGGCACAGGCTGATTGCCTGGGTACATGCTCTGCTCCCAGGACAGGTTTGGCAGCCAGGAGGTTGTGCTGGGGCTGGACAGACAACTTGAAATGAGCTCCCTGGGCTGGCTGCCACTTCAAACAAAAGTGGCCTGAAAGTCCCTTTCAGCCTGCATAGCTCAGCAAAGCTCTTGCAAAACGTTGATTTAGGAAGGGAAATGCTTTTAGGAACACCCTACTAAATAGAAGAGATCTATCACAGATCTCAAGGTGCTGGATGTATGGCTGACACCCTTTGTGTTTTCATGTAGTTCTATTTGCTCCCATGGAAAATTTGCTGTTTAGATGCAAGTCAGCCCAAGTCAATGTAGCAGAATATGTTCCTGTACAAAGACTTCGTGCTAACCACCAAATCCCAAAATAAATTAAGAAGGTTTTACACTAAGGAAGTTGTCTAAGAAACGCAGAGTGCAGAAACACTACACTTGGTAGGTTTTAATGAGGAGTTATTGAAAAGAAAAAGAAAAAAATGCAACATATTTTTAAGAAAATAGCAAATGGCACTTGGAAATATTTTTTTAATAGTCTCTTAGTGCGTGTTAACAAATATTGTCTCTTGTTCCCTGATGAGAAAATTATTTGCAGCCTTTCTTGCACCACCACACCAGCTGTAAGCAAAATTGCTTGGCACTTCCATGGAGCAGGCCTGCATTCCCTGCACCCGGAAAAACTCCCACTGGCTATTGGTGATCACAAAAAGAAAAATTCTGATCCATCAGATAGGTAATTTTTGGTTAGCTCCTTACATGAATTATCCTACAGAAGTAGGATACAGTTTGAGACAGTTTGTCTACTTGAGATTATACATGTTGGTTAGACATGGAAATATGATTTCATCACCAATCTGATCAGACCTTCAAATCTGTACCTGAAAGTTGGATATTATTATAAAATAGCTGCAGTCTGAGAAACTTTCAAGTATGGAAATAAATGGGGGAACTCCTCAGAAACTGTGGAATATAAAAGTTTATTTCCTGTGCAGATTTCCAAGCATTTAAAGCATGCAGGCTTTCTGTGGACAAAAACTCTCTGTTTTATAATCTGAACTGTCAACACTGGCACAAAATAATGTGATACCAAACAGGGATATCTATGAATTTCTAAGGTTTCTTTCAGCTACTTATTTCAAAACTTCAATTCTGAGTGATGTAAGAGGCCTGGTAAACCACACAGTAACTTTTCTAGTTCCCTGGCTTGTTGAGTCTATTCTAGGTGTTCAGAAGGATTAGCAAAAGTCATTTTGAGTTGTTTTTCTAGAGGGAGTTTCTAAATTTGGTCTGCAGGCATAAAAATTGTGCATCTGTGTTATTATCCTAGTGGCCCGTGCTGGGTGTGTCCTTGGTGTTTTGCAAATCACTATAAGCTTGTGAAAGCAGCTGGATGGAATACTTCTCCTTCTAAATCCCTCTCTAAAGATCCTGCACACACTGTCAGTCATACACATGCAGGCATTTACCTGCTTTTTTATTAGGTGGCATATTGACCCCAATTTAGCTGCTTCTTCCCTTCAAACTTAAGATTCTGCTGACTGTGGGCATCTTGAACTTCTTTTTCTTTCAGTTCTCTTTCTGAATTTAATAATTTGAAAAAAAAAATCCCTTTATGGCCATGCAACCCGAAGAATGAAGAGATTTAAAGAGGTAAGTGATAAGGATTATTTGGGATTCACAGCTGAGCCTGCAGAGGTGGTACTAAAACAGCTCCACCAAAGTGAGTTGTATGCAATCTAGAGGGGCTATAGGCTGTCTGTGGCACACCCAGTGTCAGCCAGTGAACACCCAGAGCAGGTGAAGCCTGGCTTAATAAAGTTACATCTGAGCCACAGTTTAGTCTTCATCTTCAGTCAGCCCCACACTCAGAAATCTCCTTTCACTGCTAACAAATACTTATTCTCCTTTTTCTCCCTGATGCTACCATTCTTTTGCCATTGATCTTTTTAACTTTTTACCCTTAGGTAACCCAGAAACTGATAGAGAAGTGCTAGCTTTCTGTCTGAATTACATTTATCTGTCCCATAGAAGAAAAGCTAACAGCAGCATCACAGACTATTAGAAAGCTGAGACATTATCAAAGTTTCCTAAAACTCTATGACTTAAATATCTTTTAAGCACTATGGCATACTCAGAAGATGAGTTTGCTTTAAAACAGGGTTGTGGTCACAGGCAAGGACAGCCATGGACATTCTCTAAGATGTGAAGTCTGCAGCCTGCCCCCTCAGTCCCCCCAGTGGTGGCCTGGATGATGTGATGTGCCTTTGTACATGGTGTCAGGCCAAGAGCACCCTCTCTTTAGGCACCACAGCAGAACTCCTGCACCAAGGGATCCAAAAGCACATGCCAAGGCATGTCAGACTGGCAGGTGTGCATGCAGAACTGGCCCCTGTGTGCTCACATGGAAAGGCTCCTGTTGGAAGAGCAGGAGACCATGGATACTGGGGACTGAACAAGCTGCATTCCCCCAGGAGAGCTTGGTGAGAAAGCAGTGTGGTGAGCACCTCTGTCTGAGTGGTGATGGGAAGGCACAGGATCCACAGAAGGGAGCAAACTGGACAGTAAGTGACTTTGAGGAGAAAGTATTTCATCCACCTTCCCTGGGCAGGATCAGCTACACCTTCCCCACTCCCGACAGGCACTTCATACATTTATAAATCATCCTACCTAAATTTTCTCTAAAAGGGTGGTTGGGCACTGAACTGGCTCCCCAGGGAATGGTCATGGCTCCAAGGCTGACAGAACTCAGAGAGCATTTGAACAACACTCAGGCACAGGGTAAGATTCTTGAGGTTCTCCTGTGCAGGGCCAGGAGTTGGACTTGGTGATCCTGTGGGTCCCTTCCAACTCAGAATATTCCTGTGTCTCTATTCTATGATTCCATGAAATTTCTGCAATTAAAGCTCAGGGCTTCTTCTCTGATACCCAATGGGAACAGAACATTTTGTCCCCAGAGGCCTTGCAGTGTCCTTTATGTTGTTTATAAATCTGGAGAGCAAAACAGCACTCATTCAAATTTTCCTCTCATGCATGGGACCTCTGATCATTTCTACCCCCCTTTTCAATGTTCCTTCCCACTGGTCCAAGCTCTTCTCACAAGAAGATAAACTACACATCATGACTTGAATTACACTCCCCTCTTCTCCTCTCAGGGATACAAAAGCAGGATAACTGCTTCTGCCTTTCCTTGCCTTTAGCCCCACTTAGTAAAATAGAGTTGATACCTAAAGTGACTCTTTAGTCCTCATTCTATAGTGAATTACCATTGCTTCTGACTTCTTCAGTTCCTGCATGGACTGCACTGCAGCTCTGTAAAACAGGCCCAAAAATATTTTGACTCCTTTTGTCTCTCCCCCGCTCATTAGTGGAACAGTAGCAGTTCAGCAATTAGTGCCCAGTTATGAGCACTCCTTTGATTTGCACCATCTGACTTTGAGAACTTGGGGCAGATGGAGGGGAACTATGGTTAAAAGTGTAGAAAAACAATTTGCTTAGATTGTGCTTAATATTTACATTAGAGGTTTTACTGTCTGAGAGAAGTCAAGTAAAAGTATTTTCACTAAGTACCTAAAATACCTAAAAGCTTGAGATTTAAGAGCAGCTATTTTAACAGTCTTAAAAATATTCCATATATTGACTCACTGATACACAGGCTGGATAAATCTATGCCAAGTTTTGGTGCAGTATTGAGTGGAATTACACCATAGGAATCAATTTTCCCAATAGGTAGTAGCCAAAGTAGGCTTGATGTGTTTTGGGTTCATTGCACTTCTGAGAACTGGAGTAACTACTCAGGAGAATGAGAATTGCTCCAACTGGAGATCTGTGAACTAAGAGGATGAGGTGGCATCACTTCCAACCTTACTAAGTCATTGTCTTGTGGCTCCAAACAAAGCCAGAGAAGTTTTTCTTGTAAGGAACTACATGTGTTGGTGAAAAAGTGTCTTCCAGTTGCAGGCTTAAATACTGTCACCCTTTGTTTAATTTCTAGGCCAGTCTGTACATTCAAGGGACCCTAGGAGTTAAGATTTACAGTTCAAAGCATTCAGTGCTTCTGAATTTTCTGTAATTCATGGATTTTCAATAGAGTGTGGATGATATAAAAATTTCAGTTCAGTAACACTTCTAGCTAATGTTTACATTTTTTTATCCAACTTTTGAGCATTTCATCCCTAGTAAAAATCAAAGTGCCTGATTTTATTGGATTACCACTGCATTATGCCATTAATGTGAATCATTAAACTCCAGTTTCCCTACCTCACACATAAAGCATTTGTGCCATATCCTCAAGTTTTCCTAGCACAGCCTATATGATCCAGGATGAAAGTTTACTGCCATGGCAGAACAAACGTGCAGTATGGGAAATACATAACTATAAAAAAAAACTGAGTGGAAGCTGAAAGCTCAGAGTAACTTTGAGAGCTGGGTTTGGGGTTTCTTTGCATCTTTAATCCCCAGAATGGCTCCATTTTTTTTTTTTTTTTTTTTGTCCAAATTGTTCACCCAGGTCTAATGACCATTGAACAGTCTGGCAGGCACTACACATGAGATAGGATTAGGAGGTCATGGGTTCAGTCCGTAAGTAGGACCACTCACCCCTCTCACAAATCTACTCAGTTGACAGACAATTCTTTGTGATGAGTTGGCCACCCATTTGGAGGGTCAACAGAATTCTCACTTATTTTGAAAATTTGACCATGAGACACAAACTGCCTTTCTGTGTGGGGAAGCCCACCCCACAGAAAGGGGAAAAAAATGCCAGTTCATGCTGTTCAAAATTCATCTTCCCAAGGCTCCTCCTGGGCTGGCCAGTGTTTTCCAAGCTAAGTGCTTTTATTCTGTCTTCTGGTGTTCTCAAAAATACTTACAGAATGCTAAAAATCTTTATTTTAAAGGAAAAACTAGTTGCACTGATGGAACAACACATGTATTTGTTCAGTTACTTTAATGAAGGGAATGTTTTGCATGCTTTCAGGAAAAAAAAAAGAATTATAAATAATACCTTAATGCCATGTCTTAAAGTATGCTTTAGAACTCTCCTAAGCATCTTGTTTGTTAAGCTTCAAAACTTTCTGTCACCAGAAAGGAAAAAAAATCAACAGCATTCCTTCTGTCTTACAGGAAGATGAGAGTAAGAAAATCGCCCCTCTGGGGTTTTTTTGTTTGGTGTTGGGAAAACTATAACTTCATGAAGGATCTGATAACTGACCCATATGGTGCATGATCCTGATAATACAATCCAAACATCACAAACCAACTCCCCAAAGCTAACAAGAATCAGCGTCTTTGTTGTAGAACAAAACAATGAGATTCCATGCTAACCCAAAATCCAGTTCCTCTGGAGATACCAAATGCCTAATTCACAATGAAAATAGATGGTGATAGACGATGACGCACGTCCTACAGTTTGTTGTTGCCTCCCACAGATGAAACAGAGGGCTTGATCTCTTGTGGTGTTAAAAATCCTCTGGCATTTTTTGGAATCAAAGAACTGATGGAAAATCAGATAATTGAACTTGTCTGCGTAGAATCCCTGGAAGTATTAACTATATGTTGCATTCGTCTGTTCTTTCTGTTTAAACAGGTTTTTCTGCATTTTTTCTGTATATAAACCATCCTAGCTTTTTTATTTTGGGGGCAAGAAACCTACTGATTACCTAAGTAAAAGGACTTAAGTAAAGAGCTGATATTTTCCAGTTCAGATTCAAAAGATTCAACCTGGAAGTTCAGACACAATATTTAACTCTATGGTCCAAGAGGACAATCCCATGAATGTAAAACTGAACACACATGTCAGAGGCCTGCAACTGTTCTGGGACTCATTTGGGGACATAAATATTGTATATTAATGACTTACCTGTATGAAATGCATACAAAGTATAGGTAAATGTGGGTATAACTCAAAAAGAAAATGCATAAAATTTTATGTATTTCTTAGGGTTCTCTCTGGCTGGAGAAGTCAAGTGAAGCCAGGAGAGATTGTGGCCATAACCTACCGAAGAAGAATTTTGGGTGGCAAAAAAGCCAGACTTATGAAATAGGCTTGCTCAGGGCTTCCTAGAAATAGTAATGAATGAATCCACACTGCATAGAAGAGATGATCCTTGTTTTACTAATAGAGCAAAATGTGATTCACAGGTCTAGAGACTTCAAATGGGAAACTTGACCTTATAATGATTTTTATACCATGGACTATTTTTGAATCATAACTGTCATGACAAGTTCCCTATCCAGTTTGGTTATTTAGCTAAAAACCACCATTGTGCTATTTCAGTTAAAGACAAACATTGACAGCCAGTTTCTAGGTGAAGGGATTATTCTCAGTTGTGCCAAATATTCAGCAATGTATCATCATGTATGTCCAAACAACATCACTGCATGAAACTCTGACACAGAGAAAAGTTTATGATGAATAAAAATGTTTCCCATGACAAAAAAAAAAATCACTAACTCAGAAGGAAAATGTAAACCCAAAAGAGAGATCAAATAGCTTGCAGTATAAGGTCCTAACACAGTGCAGGCAACTAAAGTCACTTTTACTGACTGAAGTCTGCAGCAAGGCTGAAATGGTAATAAACTCCAGGAATAAAACAGAACAGACCAGAGAAAACTGGAAATATTGTGAGAAAGAGGTCCATTAGAGTGAACCTTCCTCTTCCTCACTGTCAGTGTCACTTTGTCCGTGATGTGGCCCCAGCTGTGACAGCACCAGGAGAAGCTCTGCCCAAGAAGAGGGAAGGCGACCCAGTGTGGCCTGAAGGAGCTGCTGGTGCATGCCAGGCACCACTGACTGCACTGCCAGGGGCACCCAAGCCAAGCTGGGCCTGGGAATGCCAACAGCTGCCCTGTGCCAGCATGCCAAGACTGATCCCAGAAAAGATGGGCGCTATGGCAGAGAGGATGGAGCTGCTTGACCTCAGATGACTCAGTGTGACAAATACAGGGCTTGCAGAGAAAAATAAAACTCTGCATAGCCAACATTAAAAAAAAAGTGATAATTCAGTGTTTGCCTGATGCCTTTTTTTCCAGTTATAAAAAGCTTCTTGTTCAGCTTTTACAAGATATAGCTGGTGTGTTCTTTTTTATGCAGGAACGAAAGGAGAGAAAAAAAATTCTGGCACGCTTCTTCTGTTAAGTTTCTAGAAACTGATACTCTCCCTCCCATATTTCCCTACCCACATGCAATGACTGCTGTATTCACTGTTGAACTGGAAAAGTCTTTTCTGAGGAAGAAGAGAGAGTTCCTGTTCTACAACCAGTAAGTCCTTGAATTCTATGTAGAGACCATCAACGAGGCAATGACAGATAACAGCTGTGGTGTTCTGGGTTCTGGAAATTATCCCAAGGCTGGCCAAACTCACATCATTCCAAACTACTAGTTTCATCATGACCTGAATCAAAAATGTGAAAATAAAAAGCTGTGTTATATTTGCCTATAATAACTTACCTCACTGTCCACCAATTCTTTGCATCCATCATGGGTTTAAAATCCTGCACAGCATACCAAAATCCCACCCGCATTCCCCACGCTTCACTAAATTCGGTGAACTCACACAGAAGTAAGCTAATACTTTCAAACTGCTGTTACTCCAAGCCAGAGGGGGTGGAATTAAATATCCCTGACACTGGAGCATGGTAAACTGGTGGGTAGCTTTTATTTTTGCCTTATTGATAGACTGTGTTCCTAGTGGCTGAGATCCTTGGGTTTGATTGCAAGCTGTTGACTTGCAAGCTTACAGCTGTCCTGGCCTGGATATAGTTATAAGGAAAGCTGTGTAGAAAGCTGCCAAATTGTAACCTGACACTGACTAAAAAGAAAACATGAAGGAATAGGTCCCTGAGAAGATCTTGTGAGTTACTGATGCCAGGAATCAAAGCTGGACTCCAGCAATTTTTGTACAGCAACTTTATCAAGGAATTAGGTGGTGTTGCAGGAACTCTACTCTTATCCTAGATACGATGTGTTTGTTTCCATCATTTCTTCTTAATTGTTATCAGCTGATGGTGGGATCCAAAACACTCCAGACCTTCCTTTGAGAATGGTGAGACACTGCATAGGCAAACCAAATAATCTTCAAACCTATGATGTATGAAATAAAGAAAAGCCTAGAGTCTTGAAAAATCCATAGAGATTGAAATTCCCAGCAATAGCAATAGATGAGAAGCAGCACTCTAAGATGTGAATACTGAAGCACAGAACTATGCCAAAGGCTGTTTGTTTTGAGTTTGAATGTGGCAGTTAATCCAAAACATCTTCTGGTTCACAAAGGTTTTAATCAATTTTAATGAAGAAGCTGGCAAAAATATCTTAATTGGCTCCCTACCATCTTAACTTAGTGACATCTTCCACATGCAATATCTTTGTCAACCAACCTCTTGCTCAGCTCCTTGGTGATTACTGAAACTTAAAGAATCACTCATTCCTTTTTGGAGACAATTCCAACCATTATAGCACAATACAAAAGGAAGGGATTGAAAACCCACACAGGAACTTGTAGAAAATTGTTAGTTAGAGTTTCCAGCAGATGTAGTTCTTTACAGGATCAAACCCAAGCAGTTGCTGGACATGAGATTCTGTTTTGCTGGTTTTAGTTGTCTGCACAAGTATCTCCCACATTTCAGAGCTTCTAAATGGCATGGAAAGTCTCCATGGCACACACTGAGGGCAGTATTTCACAACATTTACATTCCTGTTGTCTTTCTAAATGAAAGACCTTAGGACTATAATGTCAAATCATGGGAATGATAGGCCAGTCCATCCCACAGGTTAGAATTTGAATTGAAAATCTGAGACTGTCCTCTGGAGTCACAGACTCAGAAAATCCAGCAATATGACTCAGGTCTTGCACTGCACTGTTCACACCTAGAACATCAGCTCACTTCCCATGTTTACAAGCTAAGGCAGGTTGTAGGAAGGATGCATCCAGTAGGTGCAGGATACTGAGAGTCTCCTGGTCCTGAAGAGCAGCCTAAACTTGCTCTCCCTGTTCACTTATTCTTTCAGAAGATCCACAGATAAGAGGTGGAGAGCCACTTCTCCAGTGGCTGCAATACTGGATCAAAGTAACAGGATCTGGTCCTGCTCTTGGCTCTGACTTGCTGTGTTGGTTTGAGTGAGCCACCTCCTTGTCTTTTGCTGCTTTCCTGCTTCTTTGCAGTCTTACCTTCCTAGACAGAGTGTGAGCCAGGACAGTGACCTGCCCATACTGACAATCTCTTCCACGCTACAGACTGAGTTTAATTGAAAAATTAATTAGAAGATACATATCAACTAACTCTCTTATAGGTATCACCAGTGACAGGCTGACAGCAAGAAGGAGAGGCATTAAAAAATCAGAGTACCATCAGTTTAAGTGCTTCCCTCTGTCATCCAAACTATCCTTTTCAAACTCTTTTAAATGATCATCTTTGCTGTAGCTGCTGTTATTCATTTGCACAGAAGAAAGATGTTGGGTTGGAATCTGGTCTTGCCTCTCCAGCTGCCCATAGATTTTTCCTAGCTGAGCTGATGTTGTTGCCAAAGCAGTAATTCTAAAACAAACCATCCTCCTGCCAAACATGTGTCAGTGCTTTCCAGCTCCAGAGAAGGTACATGATTTGCACAGCAAATCTTTAGTATCTCCTTCAGGTTGCTCAGGAGTACCATCTTAAGGACAAGTTTCAGATTCAGCCACGTTAAACAGACACACACTAATTAGCATGTTAGTTACATGCCTGGGATACTAATGCCAGTTTGTGGATCAACTATCTCCCACTAAGGATGAGGAGGACATCCTGAACATATTAAATCTCAAATTCTTAACATAGATGAACTAAGTATAAATCCAGCACAAGTTTTGTGACTTTTTAAGTGCTGACTCCACACTTGGCAATAACACACCTCTTCCCTGCTCCACTGTCCTTGCCTGCTGCACATGCCACAGATCTGAAGGAGCTGAGCTCCTACACCACACTGAAGCCATGGTGCTGTGCCTTGGCTGGTGCAACGACAGGAGACCCATATCTGCACTGCCTCTCTCTGAGGAACCAAGGGGCTGCACAATGCCATGTAACTCTTTGTAGCATCACCCAAATCCTCTTTTGACCCCTGAAGAGGTCAGTAATTACTCATCTGAGAAACCTAGCTTTAAGGCACATGCTGGAGTGGATTTTGATTTTTCATGAGCACTTTCCAAGATGAACAGCCCATCACTTCCCATAGCAGCTTGCTCTAGCAATTGCAATTGAAACATAAAAACACGATTTTTTCTGTTTTCTGCCTCCAGTCGTTGATTCAGACACACACATTTGTCACAGAAGAGCAAATGACAGGCAAAAAGAAAACTGAAACTTTTGCAGTACGAAACTCAGTTCTGCCCTAGGACTCTGACAGTGGCATCCTGAGATGCTTTCTGTCTCTTCACTAACTGATCTCACTGCTTTTCCCAGGGTTAGTTAAATAGCAAGAGAGCAAGTTTAACCCATCTCTCTCCCTATCTGAGGTTCTTCCCAGCTGCCCGCTCTCTTTGTGTGTTCAAAGGATACTACAGTGCTCACTCTACAAGTTTAGCCACAACCCAGGGGCCTCTCAGAGGGAAAGCTCTCACCTTTCCAGGCCTGCCTCATGGCCATGGAGCTAACACTGGAAATAGGGGTGTTAATTACTACTGGTTACAGAAGTGGCCTGGTGGGCCCGTGGGGGAGCTGCTGTGAAGCCACAACATCTATTTTCTCCTCAGCCACCCAGCAGCTGTGGTGTGGTGATGTCCCCCAGCTAATACTGCTCTAGACAGCATTTGGGCTACTCATTGTGAAGCTGGGAGATCTCTGTTCAATGGACTTTGGTCAACCACTCTTCTATCCAGATAGATAGGTGCCTCAATATCCTGCTTCAACCACCTACCACCTTTCTTCACTTACCCTGGGAAACACAGCCAAGCTGCCTTGCAGGCTGTACCTTTTACAAGGCTTTTTTTTTTTTTTTTTCTTAAAAAAAAGTCCAAAGCAAATCCAGAAATTGCTGAGGCTGATTTTCTTCTTTCAGCTAAGACTCAGCTCCACCTTGTTTCAGATACTGGCACACACGTACACACGTACCCATGCTCATACACACCCAGCCATCCGCCGTCCTCCCCTGCTCTTGCAGAGTGCAATCAGCCGCAGAAATTACAGCGTGTTCTAACGTCTTTATCTAAAAATACACCTTGCTGTAATCAGATCAAGAGTTTAGGAGCTACGGTGTTGCCACAACGATGGATTTAATCGAGAGTTTGTAAGTGGGGTGCAACCCTTAGCAAACTTATTGAAATTATCACTTAGCGGTTTTCCGTCACCCATGTAGCAAAGTTGTCATTTGCCCTGTGAATGCTTCTGTTTCTTTGGCAATACACAAAGTAGTTCTTTTTTTCTGTTGTTCCCTGCAAAGGCATCCAGGTATGTCTCTTTGTTTACTGAGTTGTTGACACAAAGGAGTCCAGTGTAATAGGCCAAGTCAATGTATCTCTTCACTGTGAGTAGGACTAGCAGGATTAGCCTTCCAAAATGAAAGGGGTGCAATAAGCCAAATGCCCATGTCATTAGAGCAATATGATGGATGAATTTGAGCAATCCCTCTAAAATGCCAAACTGTTAAACTCTAGGATTTAACAGGCTTCAATTAACTTGGTAATTTAAAAGTGAGTGAGCCAATGTATTACGATATATCATAGCTAAAACCTCAGAAAATTAAGTATGAAAAGAACTGTTCCTTAAAATGAAAACCAAAAAAAAAAAAAAAAACAAAAAAAAACAAAAAAAAAAAAAAAAAAAAAAAAAAAAAACACAAAACACCCCCAAAAAAACTTGACATCAGAGTTTTATGTCCTAGTTCATTCTGCCAGTCTGCCAGTCTTTCCATTCAAACCTCTCTAAGCATACATAATATTAAGGGATAGAAAGCAACTCTACACTAACATTTTCAGGTCATGAGGTCAAGCACTTGCAAGTCAGAAAATGCCAGGACAAGGACTGACAGTGCAACTTGAATTCACCTGTCTTCTGTGCATGCACAGGAATGCAAACTGCAGTTCCACAGCAACACAACTTTTTTTTTTTCCAAAGTACCCTCTCATCCATTTGGTGCACAGGGTGGGTGCGCTCTCTTGATGAGGAATTGCGTTGTCCTGCTTCCTCCTTGTTCACTGTGGACACCCAGGCTTTATAAGCATTTCAAACTCCATTTCATTGAAAGATTCTGAGCTTGACCTTGCCTTTTGTATAGTGATGATCAATACAATGTGTAAGAGAATGACAGAAAAATTATTTCATAATACCCCTTTGAGGAGAGGAGACATGATTCCTCCCACCTTAGAAATTCAGCAAGATTTAGGTGTGAAGTATTCACTGGACCAAGGAGTTGAGTTTGACAACTCTTAGGACTTCAGCCTTCAAAACATTGGTTTTTGTCTGATCCTTCTGATTTCTTCTGCAGCTGGGATCATTCCCTGTTTCAGCAAGTCACATTCTGGGAACCTGAATCAAGCAACCAAATACAGGGAATAGCTACTACTCATTTAAAAAATAAGAAACTTTCATATAGCAGCATCCAAATATTTGACTCAGAGGAGCCTTTTCCTCCTCCTGCACAACCCTCATGCCCAGACACAGCCCCTGGAGGAAAGTCTACAACCCAAAACCACTTGAAGTAAATGTCCCGAGGCCAAAATACTGTAAAAACATGTGACTGAACTAGAGGTCAGACACCAACTCACACTTAGGTGGGAATCACATTCAGGAACCATTGGCAATTGTCAGAAAAGAAGAAATAACTGCTAGACTGAAATTTTAACCTAAATGGGAGCTTTCAAATACCAATACTGGACACAACTTGGTTACCAGCTGCAACTCTCTGTTCAAAAGCACATTATGACAGAAACATGAAGGTCAGCACAGCCTCGCTTTCTGTAGACTCTTTTCTAAGCATCTTCTGAACTATCTCATCTGAAATCACCAAGGCAGAAATTTCATGTCACAGAACAGGAAAAGTCTTGACACCATATCAAATGCATGACAATCTCTCCAATAATTTCAGGTAAAAAATTTCTCTCCCTGCTCTGGTCTGTATGCATAGCCCTCATATCTGTGGCTCAGTTTCCCACACTTATACCCATTCTGAGTAGTGGAACACTTCACCTGTAAATGGAATCAGTTGAAATGGCTTATGTGCATCATTGACCATTTCATTTGAAATTCATGGCATTCTGTCCTTCAGAAAATGAAAAGAAAAAAAAAAAAAACAGACTTCTGAATTTTGGGAATGCCCAATATTTAGGCTCTATAAAATTGTGAAAGGCTTAGAGAAAACCCTGCACTGTCCTAGACATTGCTTTTTTGTCTTAGCTTCAAAGATGCACTTCTAGCTTTTTCATTTCACAATGTCTGTTCTGTTATTAAAATCTAAAAGCTGATTGAAAAGATTGTTGTAATGCTTATCCACCTCTCAGTGCATTTTCTAAAGAAAGAAGATAAATGAATCGCTGATAGGCTATTGCACCCCACAGTGCAGGCCTTTGTAAGGGATAATGTTGCAAGTAAAAGCAGTAAACAGTGATCTCTGCATTGACAGAACTCCCAAAAAGAAACTTCAAGAGTTAAAAATGTTTCTGCAGACTGCCTCACATTTAGTACCACCTGAAAACCAAAGCAAACAAGAAACATAACACTGAAATGAAGCAGCACTTGGAAAAAAATCCAGTGTCCTGCAATGCTTTATGGGCAAAACTTACTGAGTTATGGAAAGAAAAGCCACTAGAATAAGAAGGGGTTTTCTTGTATTGTTCATGCATTCTAGCACCCATTTAATGAGAGATTACTGGGAAAAACAGCACAGCATCTTTCTGGAAAAGCTAATCATCCAATCTGGTTGCCCATGCCACATAATTGCTGCTAATCCGTGTTCCATGATGTCATCCTCCGCAGTACTCCCTTCCTCGCCTTCGCAGCCCTGATATCTCCTCTTCCTCCACTCACGGCGTCTTTTCTGGCCCTTCCAACCACAGGAAACAGTTTTCCTTCATTACTTTCTGAAAACTGTGGTTGCTGAAACCTCTTTGGTATTCATGATAACTATTAGTATCTATAGGGTTCAATTGACTCACACAGCAGCCCTTTGCTCTTTCATGGTAATTGCCTTCCACCCACACTCTCTACCTTCCCAGATCTCAGCTCCCTTCTCTTTCTCTCTCTGTCCCTCCCTGTGACTCACCCTCACTGCCTGGAAGTCCCAGGCACAGGCTGGCAGCTCTAGAGATTATGTTCCCTCTGCCCAAAGTTCTGCTGAACCCCAAACCTGTTTGATAAAACACCTTTGCTCTGCCTCCTTCTCACTTGTACATTGATAAACCAAAATGAAGCTGGAGAAGCTGTTTTGCCTCAGGAACAGGAGTGGGTTGCTGTAAGTTGAAGCTGTGTCAGGGGAGGTGTAGGCTGGATATCAGGGAAAGGTTCTTCTCCCAGAGGGTGATGGGGCACTGCCCAGGCTCTCCAGGGAATGGTCACAGCCCCAAGGCTGCCAGAGCTACAGGGATGTTTGGACAACACTCTCAGTCACAGGAAGGGATTGTTGGGATGTTCTGGGCAGTGCCAAGAGTTGGACTCAATGATCCTTGTCTGTTCCTTCCAACTCAGGATGATATTCTATCCCACTTTCAAAGAACTGGATCTGTCAGTGTCCTCACCCTCAGCCTCCTCAATCCAGCAGACTAAAGAAGGATGCCACTGGTGCAGCACCTCAGGACTATTTCGATTTACGAGGGGCTGTTACAGCTCCATTTAAGCAACCCAAAAATCCACTCAGCACAAAGACTGCCACTGCTGTATTTCCCCCAACACTGCTTGGGTTCCTTGGATGTGGCAGATCACAGGCACAGAGCAGAGTTTGGTCCTCTGCCTCTTTAGCATCCCATTTGCTCCCTTCTAATTCTCTTTCAGCTCAGCATTCAGGCAACCAGGCTAGGTCTAGTTAATTTTAATGTGAATTAAAAAGAGATTTTTCACAGAATCATAGAACATCCTGAATTTTGGGAGACTTCTTCATTGGGTCCTGTTTTCTGTCCATTCATAGTGCCAGCAGATGCACCTAAGGGAAGCAACCAGGTGTACCAGGTTCCCTCTACCATCAAGAAAAGAGCCAGACACCTCCCAGGATGATTCAGAGCAGAGGTGGATTGAATTACCCCATGGACCTACCTGTCTCTCCATTAACTACAGGAGGCACCCAGGGAGACTGGACTCCTAACTTGAGAACCTCTCCTCATTGCCTAAATTTGGCTGTATGAATCCACCTTTGCGTGTTGCTGCAGATAAACATTCAAATAGATTGCAACATGCCACTGCCTTTCACAGCTCCTTTTGTTCTTCTCTCTGTTTACCTCTCTCTTATCGTAGAGCAATTGTGGTTTCCGCATATTGAATTTTTCAAAGTAAAAATCTGACACACAGATATGTATTGCAGCTGACTTTGAAAACAACTCTGGATTTTAACACCGAGGCAAATTTTCTGTCACTCTGAGCAAGTCATCTCTGAGGAGGCACTCTGGTATGCTTTGGCTTTCACAGGAGCTGCCAAACATTAGCAGCAACGTCTGCTGTCCTTCAGGGCCATGCAGGAAAGCCCAGTGCTTGTTAGCAGCCACCCCTGGGCTTGATCCAAAGCTCATTGAAAACAGCAGGAGTCTTTCCACTGGGTTAATAGGACTGGGAAGTCAGTTCTCAGAGTAAAATGATTACTTTACCTGTTCCTCAGTACATGACAGGTGAGCTTGGAATGTTTCATGATAAAAGGGCTTGAGCTACGGCCAGACTGAGGTGTCAGCTCCCCACAGATCAGGGGCCTTGTGGGTCTGGTGTCACAGTCTCTTGCCTTTTAATCCTGATGGGTGTGCACTAATCTTCCTTTGCTAGGTTGGGGATGACTTCTCACACACACAGGGGTTTCACAAGTGAAGGTAAGTGCCTTTTCCAGCACTAAGCTCCTCTCTCTGTGCTCCATCCAGCATTCTGTATTTGAGTAACAGGGTGTCAAGTAATCTCAGACTTGCACTCCAATTTATGGCTTAACTTTTCATTTTTATGCAATTAGAAGAAGTGGTAACATTTATCTGCTTTCAAAGGAGACTATTCCCTTTTCCTCCCTCCTACTGCAACTCCACACCCTCCCCTTCAATCAGCTGCATCTCAAACTGGAAGGAAACTGGAGTAATTCGACTCACATCATTAAAACAAATTATTGTATCAAAAAAGGCAACCTGAGCCAAAGTCCATTTAAGTCTACAAGTCTCTGGGGATTTCAAAGAAATGACTGTTCTCATTGGGAGAACTCTCAATGAGTATATTAGGAAGCCAGGGTTAGTATCCATGCTCATGACTGTTGCCTTGGTGTTCCTGTCCCTTGCAGGACCACGCCAGTGTATGTTTTTCCCTTTCCTTCCCTGCTAGACCAGGGGATGGATGGTGGATGATGACCCTATGGGTGCTGATGATTGAGTCTGCTAGAAGTTTGGATAGCTGTAGAGCCCAGCTTAAAATAAATAAATAGCAAATGTTAGAATGACCAAGAATGGGAAAGGACAATGTTGGGGTGACCACCCCTAGAGCAGAGACGGAGAAGACCAGGAATAAAGGGTCACATCACATCTTTGTGTATGGATGGGGTGGTGAGGCAGCCCTGGGGGCACCTCTGTGAAAGAGGCACTGGGATGAGATCCAGGCTGTAGCCATAGCCAGGAAATATGTGCATCTTTGGCTGAGTGTACCGGCAATAACATAGGCATGCAAGGGAAGGAATGTTCTTCAGGCCTTCAGAGAAGGTGACTAGCTTTTAGCAATGCTAGGAGAGACAGATAATTAAAAGGAAATCTGTCCAGTAGCCAAATTTTCCAAAGAGTTCAAAGCTATATTCCAGCACAGGAGCAGTCTGATTTCCTGAGGAGTTCATATCTCCTTTGGACAGTATGTGACGTTACACATTCAGCACGTTCCGTATGCAGATTTGTCACTTCTGATTTTGCTGATTGCAGGCAGATTCCCCAGAGGTCTGAGCTCCTGTGCTAAAGGCAGCTCTGAAAAAGAGCAACACAAACTGTGCAAGCAAAGAGGAAACTGACAAAGCATCCCTGGTCAGGAAAAAAAAAAATGTAACTGAGAACAGTCTGGTGAAGCAATCACCCACCCAGGGGAGCAGGCTGTGACTGAAGCACGCACGTCACTGGTGGCTGCTGATGGCATTTGACCTCTTGGTGCTGGCCCCGTGGAGCTCACCAGGCATGGGCTTTTGACATGCTCTAAAGTCCATGTGGAAAGTTTTAAAAACGCATGTGCTCCCACCAGAGCCAGTGGGATACTCCCAGACTTAAGTGTTTTGGTGAAATTAGGCCACAAAACGCCAGAGCTGACCCTAGATGGGAACCCAGTACAGCAGATTGCTTTGTTCAGCAAGACACTGATATCACTTACATTGTGGTGATACCAGCTGCTAAGCTGGGGAAATCCTCCTGTGGTACTTATCCTGCACCTCTTGTACCCATTAATCCAGGCTCCCTGGAGCCACTTCTGAAGCCCCAAACCTAAGCAGCAGTTATAAAACCACCAGCACAAACATCAACCTATTTCCCCCCAGGATCTACGTCAGACACAATAGCCAGCCTTGGATGACCAACAGGGTTTATGTGTAATATCTCACAAGTCATTTTGGCTGGAAAAGAGTATGCTGTGCCCCTGAGGAGCTAGGAATTGTCTTCTATCCATTTCTAGGCCTTATAGGATCATACGAGCCCACTGCAATCCACAGTTTTACATAGCTTATGGCCTCAAGTTGCCTAAAAAGGACCCCTGGTCTGACACATTCTCACTCACCCCGCTGTCTATAGATTATGAGACTTTTTATACTTACAAAAATACAGTTGTATTTTCTCCTGGTTGCAAATAACCACACTAGACAACAAAATGGTCCTAGAGCTGGATGGGATAAAGTGAGAGGATATGATCAAAGAAGCATTAAGGTTGTAAAAGACTTCCCAGATCATCAAGTCCAGCCTGCAACCAATTCCTACTCTATCAACCAAGGTGTTCCTTGGATGCCTTCAGGGATGGGGAGTCCACCACCTCCCTAGGAAGCCAATGTCTACAACCTTCTCCATGAAGAAATCATTCCTGACTTCCAACCTGGACGTCCCCTGGAACAGCTTAAGCCAATGTCCTCTTGTCCTGTCAAACTGAAGTTGAACATCAATTTCCAGATCTTCACCAAATGCCAAGTCATCAGAGCAGTGCCAGCCAAAAGGATTTTGCACAACTGGGCACTTTCACACCTCCACAGTGCCAGTACTGTGTTACAGACAAGAACCTGAATGGTCAGTATTAGAGATACCTGGTTTTGGAGGGAGATGAGTACGACCAGCACTAAAAATAATGTTCCATAACTCTCTCAAGTATGTCCAGGACAAACCCTTTTTCCTGTACAGATCATCAGAGAACACAGAAAGCACATACAGAATTACTCTGGGTGCAACAATCCCCTCCCAGAAAACAGCAGCACCTACAGAGTCTCTTTGTGCCATATGTGGAGCTCTGAGTGATGCCTTAAGTCTTAACTTTCGTGTTTTTCAGATTCTGTGCTGCCTAGGGGTGCAGTTCTGAGCCTCATATTAAGTGCCAGTAAGTTCTCTTCACAGAGTAGGGAGACAAAACAAATCCTTTTCCTGATGAAGACCAGGGACAATGAGTCCAACTTTCAGGCCCAAAAGCACAAACAGTGGACTGAAGAGATAGGAAAGAACATAAGACCTCACAACCTGAAGCTGTAATTGGACAATTAAACACCAATATGCAAATGGAACAAAACTTATAAAAGTGTGAGACCTCATTACTGGTTGTCCATTTTGTGACCACTTTAAGTCCACCTTGGATGTAGCCCTGGTCGGGCTCTTGTCCTGCCCAAGGTGTACCCTGAAAGACCTTTCAATAAATACCTACTCTATTCTCTAGCTCTGTTCACTCTCTATTTCAGGTCAGCCTTCCCAAGGCATCAGTTCTGGCCACCACAGCAGGATGATAAAGCATCACAAGAAAGCCACCCCTGGAATACATGATGACAGAGGCAACAAGGCTTTGCTGCCAGCAGCTGCACACCCCCAGCAGCACTTTGCACACACACTGGCAGGCTCTCCCACAGACAAGAACCAAGAACATGAGCATGTCCTCACTGCTGGAGCTGCAGCCCTGTTCTGATCGTGAGTTCTCCCATAACGAGTTCATTTGCCCTTCAACACACCAGCTACTGCAGCTGACTGCTCCCCTCAGCCTGCAAGGAGCCTGAAACCCTAGCTCTGAGAGAAACATGAGCTGGCTATTATTTCATGCCACAAATCTGCTTTTCCTCAAATCTGGCAGAAATAGTAACTACTGTTTAATCATTTCACTCCTTGTAATGCAACAAAAAGCTTTTAGGCAATGTGCTCATGGATCACTTTGGGTTGAAGTAGCATCTCAACAGGATGCAGCATGGAGAAGATTCCTCAGAGCCATTGCTGATGGGGGACTTAAGGAAAGAATTCAAGCTCTGCATCTTTGCATAGAGTCCTGCTCCACCTCCTGTCTAAAAGATACCCCAAGCACGCAAACTGCCAAACCCCCTTCCTAGAAACTTCCCAAGTTTCAAAGGTGCCAGCTTTCAGATCCTTGTGTCCAAATCCCTACTTCTCTTTTGACAGCCTCTTGCATCAAGGAAACAATGGGAGAGGAATCAGATTGTAAAATTAAAATTTGGAGCAACACAAAATGCCATGCATCTTATGAGAATATACAAAAGCACAAAATAAGGCTTTTGACAGACAAGAGATCATGCCCAACCAGATGTAATTGAAATGCAGTCTGCTGTGACGTATTTTGCTGTTGCATGTCGTATGAGAATAGCTCCATTTACTTTCTCTCTCTTAAAACTCAAATTTGTTTCCAAAGTCTCTAATGAGATGTGAGATTTTGAACAGTATTCAAGTTAGTCCTTGGAGCTGGTCCAGCTTCAGAGATGGTGCAATATAAAGGAGGAGAGCAGGCAGACATGAAAACACTAACGAGAATGCATTAGGATTTTGAAGGAAGAGGGGCTCATGAGTACCACTCTGACATTACTTTCCCTCTTTATGCTCCAGGATGGTTAGCAGCAAAGTCCAGCACTCTCCTGTCTGGTCAAACGTGCCAGCATACTGCCAGGCAATTTTTGAGAATTCCCTGCTCCTCAGTGGTTAAATTTTTTGTCCTTTGCAATTTCCAGATTTCTGAGAGAACTCCTAGTGACAGTTGTAATAATATTCTGTAAAATGTTGTGGTGGTGATTCTTTGAATGCCTTTGTGGTTTGCTGTCCAGAGTTATAATAACCTATGCCTGCCCAGATATGTGTTCTCAACTTGGAAGCACTGCAGCCAGCATTTACTCTTCTGCCTGGGCAACTGCACGTGTGTGCCTGCATGTGTTGCTGAACATGGGAAAAAGTCTCTCTCCAGGTATTTGCCAGGTGCCTCCTGGTCCCTGGGAAGTGTATTTTGGGGTTCACATCTTTGGGAAATTGAGTGATTTGAGGTTTATTCCAAATAGAAGAATACACCAATGGGAATCATAGGTGGTTTCTGAGCCTTCTTTGAGTTTTATGTGTTTCTCTATCAGATATCTCCTTCCTTAATCATTTTATTTTAGAAACAATAATAGAGGGAAGAGAGGAGGGGGAGAAGAAGAAAATACAGCTCTCTGACTGTATGGCAAGACTGAAATGGCATAGCTACACTGAGATAAGCCTTGATAAGGTAGCTTACTTCAGATACCAATCTTCATCCCAAGGAGTTTATTTGAGTTACTGAGAAGTACTAGATACAGAAGCCAGCTTATGGCAACCTTTGCCTGGTCCCAAGTCTACACATGTATCTCCTGGTGAAAACTGCTGAGTGAAGCTCTGAGGATCAGGCTTGGACACACACCAAAATCATGTATGATTTAGTTGAAAAGTTACACACCAATTTCAACTAAAATGGTGTGTAACTTTGAAAAGAGTACTCTAAGACAAACTAAAAGAATATTCCAAAACCATTCAGTCAGACCTCCTCTGGAGTCTTTCTATACCCCATAAAGATTTTATATATATATTTGTATCCATGAAGAAATATGAATTCTACTGAACCATATTTGTACTGAACCTAGTTTTATATAAGAAAGATATATCCCAAAAACACTTTACAAAGTAATAAAATAGACCTTTGTAGTGTGTGGATGCTATAAAAGCTGAGGTCTCTATTCTGTGCCAAGCAAAGACTCCCACATATATTTTAAAAACTGGATCTCTGTCAGCTGAAATATTGAAAATAGTTCTAAAGATGACAAGGAAGGAGCTGAATTTAATTTGGAAAAAAAATCCCTTATGGTTTGGCTGCACACACAAACAATGCTATACTCCCTAAAAGCTGGGTTTTGAAATGAATTCATGCTCTAGAGGAAGGCAAAGCCGAGCATCTCCTTGGCAGTGACTGCACGAGTTCAGCCTCACACACCAGTGTCACACCAGAGATTTGCAATACTGTGTATTCCCAGTACACACTGCATTTGTGGACTCCCAGGACAAACAATATTTTTACCCCATGCCCACAAATTAAAACCTGTAAAGACAGCCCTTATTCCACATCTCTTTTGACCATCAGTGTTAGAGCATTTCTGAATCTTTAAGTTTAAAAGTTCACCTATGTAAGGTCTTAGGTTTCTCGGATGTTAAATTGCAAAACTGTCCTTAGAACAATTCAAGAGCCTCATCAGAGACCCCAGAATCCTGCAGCCATAGAGCTGAGCACAGTTTATGTGGAGCAGCCATGCAGAAAACCTTCTTCCAATACCAAATTCTCTTATTGATGTAAACTGTGCTTTGTCTCTTTTCTTTACATTCCCACTCCTGTACTTCTCCCCTCAAAAAGGGGTTCATGTTCTGCTAGCTGAAACTAGCCAGCTGTGACCTGTGCTGTCTCTCTCCCTGGCCAGGAATGGTCAGTCACATCCTGTCTGGGGACAAACAAGCCACAGCAGCACAGTGGGTGTCTCTGGGCTGAGCTTGGTTTCCTGAGCCACGCTGCTCACATCTCTTGATCATAATTCCTAATGCCCCACTTGCATTCTGCTTCCAGGATATGCTCCTCTCCAAGCTGTGATCTTCATGCTGAGGGGCAAAAGAGCTGCTGTCAGGTAATTAAATTTTGAACCAGCTGACAGGGTTATGCCTTGGACCAACAGGACTGGTTGAGCAATGATTTGGCTAAATGCTGAACTTCCCAAGAACTGGCTCCCTCTCTGGCAGCTACCCTAAAGCCTGTTTCATCCTCCAGATCCACCTTTGTCCAGGCTTCATGGACTTTTTACTTCTTTCCTTTCACTTGTTAGTCTCCTTCCAGGTGGGTTTTTCCACCCCACCCTTCTCTCCATTCTCTTCACCCTGGGGAACATGCAGGCCCTTCCCTGGTTGTCCCTCCCATGCCATCATCACTCCTTACCACCTCTCATCTCAAAACCCCATGGATGGTAAGTTTGGTCTTCACACACAGCCAACAGGCTGAAAGGAAAAAATCTGACTCACCTACAGAAACCTGTGTGTCCCAAACTGAGATTTCTCTGACAAGGTACATCTTCAGTTCACTTTTCATGGGTTTGGAAGGGGAAAAGCAACATTGAGAGATGCCACTCAAATTTAGAGCTTGGTTCAGGAAAGAGTTGAGCATGCCTTGGAATGCCTTTGTACTCAGGGAACATACAAGGGTGCTGGGCACTGTGTATACCCTGTGTTTTCTGTGTGTGTGACATGCTCTGTTTAAATAAGTGATGTAACTACAAACTCTCCAAAGCCTGTATGCTTCCAACTCTCCATGAGCTTAAGCCTCAGCTGTTACTGAAAGGAAAGCTTCTACTCTGGAAAGAGAAACAATATATATAGGGCTCCAAATAAGCAGAGAAACTTCTAAAAGAGAAGAGATACACTTATTAAAAAAATAATAAAGAATTATTATTTCTATGTATATCCATATGGCTACATATAATCCTTGAAGCATAATTTCTTCCTTACTCTTTATCTTCCTCTATTTCTCTTAACAGGGATAACTTTTCACAGCAGATGGATACATAAAATAAAATCTTTTCTGTTTCTTTTTAACAAAATAAAAGGAAATCCAAAATATATGTTGCACTATCCAAGACTAATAAACCACTGGTAAGATGCCTCTAACACTTCACCTGTATGCAAGAAAGCAGGCTCTACCACAGCCTCACAATCCCATCAATATACATCAACATTTTTTCCTCTATTTGTTGCTTCTGAATATCCATAGCTGCAATGGATTTGCTCAAATTTCTCTATCATCTTAACAGCCACTCCTTTGTTATCCCAGCACACATCACTTCCATGTGTAATAGGGAAGAGACAGGTGACTCACTGTTCCAAGGAACTAAAGCAATCGAGGCAGTGCTCTCATGCCAGCTTCAATGTAAATCACCCCCACAAGAACAAAACCAGTTACCCTTCAGGCATTGCTTCAGCTCAAGGGAGAGATGGTGGCAACACTGCATGGTTATATATTCCCTGAGAAAGGCCACAATCTTTCATTTGGCACCCTGAAAATGTGCTGCTGACCTTCAGTGTTCTCTGGAGCTGGGTCTCTTCTGGGCAAGAGTAACGGCCCCAGGAAGCAGTAATATTTATTGCCAACAAAACTATTTCAGCTGGCCCTAACTCCAGTCTCAGGTGTGCTGAAGAGAAGAACTCAGGGATTAGGGGTTAATCTGGAACTCCACTCCCTGCTGGGCCCCATGATTTGAGCAAAAAGACTTAGTCTCTATCTCTGAGAAATAAATCATCTCCCAACAACTCAGGGTGCTAGTGGGCATGCATAGAGATTTGTGGTGGGCTCAACAGGGGCCACTGACAATAACTGATGCTCAACTAGGTGTCTCTGAAACAACAAGAGCAATGGAGAATCTGATCTTCAATTTTCAATGGCAGTTTTTCTCCTGAGGGATCGTGAGAGAAATTTCAAGGTGTAAAATCTATTTTAGGTCAAAATATAACATAAGCTGGGGTGGCAGAGTGTGTAACCACTATGTCTGAGAGCTTTTTTCGGATCACACCACATGGGTCTGCCACCTGCCATCTTCCAAAATCCTTCCCATCATCCGAGCCCTCTACAATCAAGTAATGAAAATTATGTGTCTGAAAGTGCCAATACGCACATTAAAAATCAGCAGATCAAAGTAGGATCTAGGACAAAAAATAATGTTTTCCTTCTTTAAAAAAATTATTTCGGGAAACTGTATGGCTCAGGGGCTTGGTATTGGGATATGGAGCCTTTCATCGCTGATCCAAACATGACCCAAGTCAGTAGTGACCAAAAAAATGGTTACTGGTTGGCAGAAGCTTTGTGGCCTAGAGTATTTGAAATGGGTTGATGGTCTTAATCCAGTTCCCAGTGGATGACTATCCACATCACAGAAACCACCACCACAATTAGCACCCTCGTCGGCAGCCTTGGCAGGTTGGCCAAGGATTAAATAAGTACAGAGACTGAGCCACCCGCTTATGCCTAGCTAGAGGTTGCCCCTCTAGGTCATGGATGAGACATGAGGATGGGGTGGAGTGGGGAAGCTCACACACCCTCTGCTTGTGCTGTGCTGGTTTTGTGGGTAAGAAGAGGAATTCATTTTCCAGGGCTGTGATTCAGGCACCCTTCACAAGCAGTATCTTCATATACATCTGCCTAATTTAAAAAGGAGGCAGAAACTGAAAGAATTTCAGGATTTTGTTTTTGTTTTTCTTTCAAAAAATAAGGCACCAGTTTCTGGGGAATTCATCCAAGTCAGGGTAGTTATGCCTGGGCTGCATTTAACAAAATGCGCACAACCAACCTGTGAAGTGTCTCTGTTTCTAGAAAGATTCCTTTGCTGTGCTATGTTTTCAGTCAACGCTTTCATTTTCTCACAAGATATCTTAGAGTGTACATAATCCATGCCAGCTATTGTCAGAAAGCTAAAGCTGATTTCTAATTAGGTATACAATGGCAACTCTCATGTAAAAAAAAAAGGTCTGATACACCTCAAAAAAATCCTATCTGGGCATAAGAAAGAAAAGCAGGACTTTGGTTAGTGCTGAAAGAGGTTTTCAACTTTGAAGAGGTAAAATGCTCCAGGTCTCTCTTTCCAAAAAACAGCACTCTCCTAAAAAAAAAATGTGAGCTAAATCCTGAAGTTATTTAGGCAGTGTTTGGGTGGAACCAAAGTTGAAACTTCAACTTTAGGCAGTACCTAGCTGGCTGTAAGAAGGGCAAATAGCAGAAGCCTTGCACGTGCTTCCCTGCATGAAGGCACAGAGCCCTCCTCCCCTGCTTGCAGCAGGCAATGCTGAAAGAACTTTCCTTTGCACTGTCAGGAAACACTTCCCCAAAGTTGCAGCAAGACTTGGCAGCACTTCAAGACTCTTCTCAACTGTCTCATTGCCTCCTACAGCACTGCAGCAAACATGGAAAGCAATGACAGCTCTGCCCAAGGAAAGACACAGAGAACAACCTGCAATTCTCTAGAGGCTCCCCTTTCCTGTTCACCTCCAATGATAGCCAGAGCACTTTGTTTAGTGTTGGACTTGGCTACACCAAGTCTTTAATAAGAAGGTGTGACTGATTAAACCTCTAGTTTCTACACTGGGAGTAAGACAGCAAGACAAGCCAGCCTGGGACAGCAAGACATTTTCAAACTACAAAAAGGAGTTGCCATTTGATCTCTCCTGCTGCATGGCCCTCATATGTTTAAGATTTAAAAGACCTTCTTGCAAAATGGAAATCCCAGGAAGCAAAAGTGGCAAACTCTTAAAAGGTTCCTCATCTGTTACACACAAAATCGAGCATCTTGTCCAAGGGAGCCATTTCATTATTTGCACCTGAATCAATGCTCAGACTACTGGGTCTTCATGAAGGGAAGGTCCAGATTTGGAAACAGGCAGAGATTAAAGTGGTGAGAAGTAGGGTCTCTTCCCTGTTAGTTGGAGGAACACCCCTCAGCCTAGTGCATCTCCTGGCCCTGGACATCCACACATTTCTCCCATGCCAACACATGTTAGGTGTGAAGAGCACCCTAACTGTTGACCCAAACTGAACAAATTTCCTAAGTTGCACTAAGACAACACTTGAGGGTGTGGTTACCACAGAAAATCACACCCATGGATGGATCAGGAGCACCTGGCTGCACCTCATGACTCCTAATGTCCCAGGGGCACAATCATCTCATCAGGTGCCACCTGCCAAGTCTTGTTGCTGAGGAACTGGCTTTGGCACACTGCATAACTGGGGTGGGGAGAGGAGAGGAGAGGACAGGGCACACATGCTTGTTTTAAGTGCATTTCTTAAAACTAAGTATTTACACCAAGAGGATGCCTTGGTTCTGCTCAGAAGCGTGTCTGCATTTGGGGGTTACAAAGGAAGGAGCCAGCTGTTGTTTCTGAATCCTATCCTGCACCTCCACACCCTTGGCACAGCTTGCATTCTATGTTACTGTTTCACGGACATCCCTGAACTTGCCACTCTCCATCCACAGCTTTGCCAACCATTCAGTGCAGCCTACAAGAGTCCCAAAGAGACCGACAAGCCTGGAAAACTTCTTGGCTGGCAATTCTCAAAATGTTTTGCCCTTTTTCTCTGAAGAGAGGACAAAGCCACAGTGACACGCAGACTTTATGATTTCCAAAGTGCTCTGACCATGAATAGGGCATACTGACTTCAAAGTCAACAGCATGTGTCGGGGTGAGGCATGTCACCTCTGCAAGCAAGTCCTTCGCATCTCCCCTGCTCTCTTTCACCCTTAGTTCCAGGTGTGAAGCCTAAGTTCAACACAACAATTAGTGGATCAGGCCCAGCAAGAGAAGACAGAACAAACCTCTGCCTCGGCTGTGGAGCTTCTCTGGAACAATGGAGATCATAAAACACATGACAAAGCTCTGTGCCTAGAGGTAAGTTACTCTCGGTCGAAAGGATCTGTCTGGGGAACAAATTTTTAGAGATTAGCCTAATCCAGAGTCTGATGACCTTTAGGTCATAGTGCAAGAACTTCCTCTTTGATACATCTTTTACAACATAACCAGAGTGACATTAACAACAATAACCTGACCCCATCCCTCCCCTCAGAAGCACCTACCCTGAGCAGAGCTCTCCAGCGACAGAGTAGGCAGAGGAACAAAAGACTCCAGGGAGTCTACTAGAGATGTGCCAATCTAATTATTGAGGGCAGTGCCAATGAAAAAAAGCTAACCAAAAACTGTAAAGCCAGTTGATGTACCCTTTAGGCCATGGGAGTGGAGAAAAAGGAATTTACTGTGAATCAGATGAGGACATTTATTTGTGCTTCCACCCTCAGCCCTCTTGATAGCGTCAAAGTCCACTGGGTTTGAAGCTACCCTGGGAGAGATTTAGCAGCAGTCCACAGCAGCAGGGAAGGGATTTAAGTCCCATCCTTTGCTTCTTGCTCACTGTGCTGCAGCAGAGCTGTTCCCCATCCAGCAAAATCATCCTCTTCTTTAAGGCTCAGCACAACAGATCTGATTCAGGAATGTTTCCCTTACTCTTCATTCCCCTTGAGTTTCTCACCCTGAGTCATCAGAGTACAATATAACTTTAATGTGGAAAGTTTTGTGGGGACGTTTTGTTTTCTTTTAACTTCAGAAAAGAAAAGGTACAACCAGAGGGGGGAAAAAGTGTCTCATGGTTGAGAGGACTCTTTTGACCAAGGAGTCACATGGCTCCCTGGCAAGCAGCCAAAGGAGTCATGAGAGATGTGGCCATTCCCCTCAGCACTCCCTTAACCATGTCCTGCCTGCTGTCCAGCACACCAGTGGCCACCTCGCACCCCGAGGCCAGCAGCTCTCCGAGGCCAAGACTTGCTCCGTGCCGCCCACAGCGGCTGCCTGGCTCCCACGGAAGGAGAAGGCACTATCAGGAATGGTGCCCATGACTTTGGTGAGCAGCCCTTTCCCCTGACCTCCCCCCAAGGCCACGGTGGTGAAGAGGGCGATGGATTCGCCCTCTTTCAGATGAGAGGCAATCGCACCGTCTCCGTGCTTGTGGTCAGAGAGAGAGTCACTGAAAGTAATGACGCGGCACTGACGCTGCGTTTTCTCTTTCCAAAGTGCTGTGGCAGCTCTCGCTCTCTGCCCCTCCCCTACCCTCAAGCCTTGCCAGTGCTGTTACTGCCCTATTAAAGCTGTGGGAAACTGAGGCAGGCAGAAGTCACGATACTGCTATTCAGCATCTCAGACACTGGCCCAGTCTCGGACCGCTCCTATCTTCACCACAGACTGAAACCCACCACAGCAAAGTGCAATCTTCAGAGGGACTGACCCTGGCCAGGGTCCAGATCAATTAGAGATGTGCTTGGGCTTTTTCAGATGCTTTCCTGCCTTGCTGCCAGGAATGTCAGGACTGGTGCTGGTCCTGCATGTCCATACAGCTCTGCTGGGTGCTGCACAGCAACTGCTGCATTCCACCCCAGCAGTTAGGGAAATGATCCTTGCCCAATTCACTTGAATACTGGCAGGAGGATTAATTCACTTACAATCCCTGAATGAAAGACATTATTATTAAATAGTAGTCACATTTGATAGCTATGTCTCACTTCAACCAGACTAGGAAGGTGCATATGATATCCAGTCCCAGTATTGCAGCACTTAAAAATTTTAAATTAGATACAAGTCAAAACATTTCCCAGGCCCTACTTGCATGCAGAAAACGGTTTATGTCTTTCTGGCTTATGCTTACTTCCAGCTTTGGGCTGCTCTGCAATACCTCACACACAACAGCAAATGATGCAAGGCTTTTGATGAGTTTCTCTCCTCAAAAAATTAAAGAAGCTTTTGGATTTATGTCTGCTCTTTCTGATTCCAAAGGCCATGGTTCTTTCAGTGGCCAGATTACCTATAAATTGCATAAAATAGCAGCCTGTGTCAAGGCTGCATTCAAATGGGTACTGTGAGATCAAGGCTGGTGCTGACTTTCTGTTTGGTACTCTTCTTTATTGCACTGAAGTCACTCTGTTGACTGGTAGCAGAGTTACTCCTGCTTTATTAGCTTGCTGAGCTGTGGATATGGCCTCAGAGGAGACAAGCCTTGGGGCCTTAGTGCTTAAAAGACAAAATTTAAGAGCTTCCCAAAACGCTACACAGTAATGGCCATCCAGAAGGAAATTATTTTGAATGCCTTTGTTGTGCATTCCAAGTACGTGCTGGTGGAGATGCAGCTCACCACCATTACTTTTTACATCACAAATCTGCCAGCAAAGTCCACAGAGTTCCATCAGCTTTGAAAGTGGTGCCACTGCCTAGTAAAAGTGTGGCTCTACCTCAGATGAAACATTTGGGACCTGCAGGGACCAGTGGACTTGGTGCCACTACACGGGAGAAATTCTTCTGCCACCTATCAAACACCTGACCCTCATTTCTGCCCTGCCTTGCACACTTGCTACACCACTGGATGTCTTTTTTTCTCCTTATTAGGAACTTGGGGTGAAATCTGACCTTGGACAAAGAGCTGGAACAAAGACTGTCACCACGATGATTAAGTGGGATTCTTGCATAAACATGAAGCTTATCCTTTTTTAAGGGAAATCTGATCCACAAGCATAGGCTGAAACAAAAATAAATGTTCAAAACCGTAACAGAGATACAGGCATGCTCTATTAAAATTATTTCCAGAAATAATATAAAATAAGAAAGACACAATAACTCTCTGATTTACTCTGTCTTGAGATTTTCTAGAGAAGATATGATTTGCTGAAAAATAATTTGTAGGTGATAATCATCTTACTATCAGATCCTAGTGGAAAAAAAGATGGTCTTATGATGAGAGCAACTATTTAGCCTCAAATACCTTAACTGCAGAAAAACTGGCCAAAACAGTTCTAACTCTATTAGAACTCAACAAGGCAGTGAACTTCCAGCTCCATCCAGAAAACTGACTTTTAGAAAGAAATCCCAAGAGGAAAGCATAGAAAAAACAACTCAGCATGTCATCTAAAGGTTGGTCCTAAAAACATTTTGGAAGTAACAGAAGGGAGAAGTCATAGAAATGCGTGTGGACAGAAAAACCTACTGGGCAAATATTTAAGTCTCTGTATCTAGAATTTCTTTCCATTTTTGCTAGTGCAGAATTTGCAATGTTCCTTAGGCATGTGTTGTAGCAAATTCAAATACATAGGAATTGTCTTGGTAAAAAGTTAACAGCAAGTCCTGTGCAGCTCTCCATAATGGAGAGAAAATATATCCTTCTACATTTAGGGGAGGATTGAAGGAACAACAAAAGAGGAGTAGGTTCTAACAACTTAAAAGACTGAAACACTCCTGGGCTTTCTTATCCTCCTATATAATTCCAGGCTTGTAAACCTGAAGCTTTCAGTGACAAGTTTCTTTAGCTCATGGACAGGGTATTCACATGTGCATGGCATGAATTCCAGTATAAAAAAGTCATGGAGATTTTGCTTTTCAGTCATGGTTCTCATGGAGAGGGGCCTGTGTGGTTCTCATAGAACCCTTCCATGCAGAGTTTTACTGTAACACTATGCAAGTTACAAACCTGGGGTAGGTTGGAGAGATGCTCTAAAGAAGGGCAGTGGAGTGTCAAGGAGAAAAGAGCAAAAATCTTGAGAAGAACCAGACAGGTGAACCTCTGTTGCAAAAATTCATCTGTCAGGTAATTGCCAGGTAGATGTGCTTTGCCAGCAGCCATGAAAGGCACTGGTGAGAGTCCACTGAGGGTAAAACAACATGCAAAAGTTGTGGGCTGAAGAAATTGGGCTTGCAACATTAACCAGTTCTGTAACTCATGGTGTCAGCACATCTGTAGAACTCCTTTGATCTACAGCTGGTCCTAGGTTTTTGTTGCTCGGGGTAACTTGGGAGGACTAGAAGGTTAAATTGTACTTTGGGGTCAGGAGGCTCTCTGACTGCATTTCAGCCCCAATTACACAGTCCTGTGCACTGACAAAGCCTATGACACCATTCTACCCTCAGCATGCCACATTGCCAGGTACACATGGTGTTTTTCCCATTGCAAAAAAGATGTTTGTCAGTCTAACTGTATAATTGAAGGTCATTTTGTTTGGCTTTTTAACGCCTTCTTTGAAAGACTCTCTTCTGGGGGATTAGCCTTGTTGGGTGTTTAATATGCAAACACATCTGTATTCATCCTTACCTATTCATCTGAATGTTTCACATTGCTTTGTACCCAATTTTCATTTTATGTTAGTAAGACAACATACGTAGTAATTCCATGCTGTCATCCTGAATATTCTGGATGCTGCCACCTTTCCTTATAATTTCTAAAGTAATATTTTTTTTTCAAGGATATGTTAAACACCTAATTCCTGAAACCTGATTGTTGCAAATTATTTAGAGAGTTGCCTTCATCCAAATGCATTTGGATTCAAGGATATTCAGGACTTGAGTGCTTGATCTAGACCTTGGCAGGGAGAGGAGCGGCCAGGCACAGATTTACCAGAGCTCTCTGGTTTTAAACAGGGAATTTCATTTTGGGTCTTATAGTGAAATGCTGGACTTTACCTTCTAGAGCTACCAGGAAATCATATCAAAATCATTCTCCCATCTTTGTGTAGCTGCTTCAATACATGGAAATATCCTGTGTCAGGCGGGTAAGCCAAGCTTATGGCAGTCCAGCATAAGAATGTCCTTTATCTTTCTCTTTCCTGCCTAGCAAAAGTATGAGCTTTAGATGAGCCTGAAAATACTTGATACTCTTTCAAGATTCACCTGATCTGTCTACGAGTGAACACATCTTTGGGGGATGGTAAAGTGGAAGGAAGTCTGATTATAGGGACTATGTAGATTATACAAATCCTCTTATAGGGAATTATTATTTACGGTACCACGTAAAAGGAGAATCTAAGGATCTCAACAGAGCTCTCCTTGGGCATGGTACACTGCATAACGAGAGGCCAAGAGAGCAAGCTTGCCCTAAAGTCTCAGTTATAAAATGAACAAGGTGCAAGAGCAGGGAAATGATGGATTTACACTGCAGCTCAGTGACTGAGCCAGAGACAACCCCGTTCCCGTAACAGCCAGTTTGATCCTGCCCTGACCTAACCAGGATGGGAAGAGTGGGCCAGCCTGAGTTACTCTGACTGCACCAGCTAAAGTGGGAGCATCAGTCACACTGGTGGACATTGCTGAAGTTGTGCCCACTGTCCCCTTGAAGGCTCTGCCTCATAGAGCACCTGGGTTGTTCTCTGCCTGCACAGCTCCCTCCAGCACTGACACTGACGGATTAAGAGGCAAACTCCAGGGACTCTCTCCAGCAGTCCTAATCTTTAGGAATTAGGCATGACCACTTTCCTGTAGGGAAATGAATCGGCATTCCTTCTAATCTGCTCCCCACCAGTGTTGAGAAGCCCTGTTGTTAAGGATATGGGATTGTAAGGATGTGGAAGCACCAGCAGAACAAACGCAAAACATGCAGAGGATTTTTATTCCTCTACATTTCCTAACCAGGCAGTGATATCTACTCACCAATATAAATGATTTGCTGAGTTATGGTGTTGGAAAATGTGTCTGCTTTGAAGATTTGTGCTGCTATTACTACATACACACACACTCTCTTAAGAGTTATTTCAGATCACTTTATAGCAAATAACTGAATTAACTGTATCTATGTGCCAGCAGACAATCCCCAAAAAAAGCTTTTTCAGAATCGACTCTCATGTTGCTGGTGAATGCATCCAGCCCTAAAGAAGCTGAAGAGTGAAATAGGTGCACCAATGGAAAACCAACAAGCACCATCTTCTTTAGAAGCAGCAAAATATGGGTATGTGTACAGACACATGCACTGCAAAAAACAGTGACAGTGTTCTGCATAATCCTGGCATTTAGATAGTTGTACTAATTACACTGATATTATTTAATGGCACCTTTATATTTTAAATATTTAATTGGATTACCAAAATACATCCAGCATTAAAACACATCAGCTACTGGAGCCACAGTCAGTTTTCTTTTTCAGAGAGTCAGATACTAATTTCTTGTGGTTGCAAAAATGTTCACGGTGCCTCAGCAGGCCAAAGGTTACCAGGCAAGCACGCTGAAGAAGATGATTTCATCAGATAGCACACTTACAATATAGAAATCAACTTTATAGAGGAGTCGATTTTTACATTAATTTTGGATGTAGTTGACTATAATTTAACTTTCTTCACAGCTATTGAACAAAAAGCACTGAGATGTGGTGCCCTTTTCATTTCATTTCACCGTTGCCTTTTCCATTCTGAAGACCCCTTTTCATCACGACGGGGTTTTTGCCTGACAGGTTTTCTCACAGAATAACGGGGCAGCCCCCCATCTCCCCCGGCCTGCATTCCCCGCACCAAGAGAGACGGAGCATGGACACCCCGCACTCCGTTCGCTTGCCCGCTGAAACTCGCCCCCTCTGTCCCTGAAGGAGCAGCAATGCAGAAGCCAAGGAGTCGTCCCTACAGCCAAAAGATGATCGAGGTCTCGGGGAAAATTAACATAACCATTGACAGTCCCTGAGAGCTCACTAAATAGCAGCTTGGGAAGCATCCACCCCTCCGGAGAGCCAGGGTAGCAGAAGCAGACACCAGCAGATAATGCTCTAACAGGCTATACTATGCTTGAATCTTCAAAAGCTACCATTAGTAAGCCAGAGTAGTATATTTACCCACCAGACAAACACCACAAGTTCAGTAGGCTACTCTCCATTAAGCACTGAAATAACTCCTCCTCCTTTTCACTTCCTACGGAGGGTGAGGCCAAGCACCGCAGCCCGCCCGGCTCTCCCGCCGCAGCTCCCGCTCTCTGCGAGGGATGGGGGGCACACAGCGGAGATGGAGCAAGTGCGGCCGGGGGCTGGGGCCGGGGGTGGCACGGAGGAGAAAGGCGGGGGGTGGGGGTCGGGTCCCGGGCACCCTTGTCCCCGGCGGCCCCGTGCGCGCTGCTTTCTCCCCGGGAAAGCAGCCGGCTCCGTCCCACCGGAGTGATGGATGGAGGGAGGTGCGCGTCGCTTTGGGGCTCCGCTTTGTTGGGTTTCACCTCCTGATCCCTTTCGCTTCTGCTCTGCTGGGCTGCAATAGCCACCTCGGCTCCGGCTCCGCGGGTCCAGCTCTGAGTGACCTGCCGCGGAGGGGATGAACTGGGGGCGGCCCAGGGAAAGGCGAGAGAGCATTATTTATCCACCGCAACTTCTCATTGTCGCGGGGCAGCGCTCAAAAGATCCCAAGCAGTTGGCTTTAAATAAAGCAGGCACTGCTTCCCTTGTATTTCCCCTCAGCAGTCGCCTTAGTATTATTATTATACTTCTATAGCTTTTGCTTTCGGACCTTATAATTATGTCACACAGCAAGGGAAACCGCCAGCATCCCAGCATCTGGTGTGCGGTTGCAAACTTTTGTTTTAAGATTTGAACTATTTATAGAAGGAAAACTTTGTAGGATAGTAATTTCCTACGGTTTTGAGAAAAATATGGCTACGCTTATATTAAAAGGGTGTATTTATTTATTTATTACGACTCCTTCCTCCTGTATAAAAAAAAAAAAAAACCACAAAAAAAACCACCTCCAACCAACCAAAGATAGCACGGCAAGTTTTTTTTACAAGCTATCGGTCACCTACGCAGAAGACATATCCCTCCTGTGAACAGAAACAGGCAGCTCTGGCTGGATTAATCTAACATGCTTCCAGAAATCTCAGCGCTTTTAAAAATCGGTGGCCAAGACATGTGCATTTCACTGAAAATGAAGAATGTAGCAATAGGCTTTCCGGGTTTTTTTATGGGTGTGTTTATTCCTACTTTTCTCCCATAGCAGTGGGAAATGGTTTTTTCCATAGCCCACAGAAAACAGACGGACACACACACACAGAGGAACACACGCACACGTGCTTGTTTATGTGCATGTGCTCCTGTGCGCGCGTACAGAGAAAAAAAAACCCCACTTATATACAAATCCACACACAGTTCAGGGATAGGACCTCAAATTCGCATCCGTCGGGGCACAAAAAAAAAACAAACCTGAAGTCGGCATGGGGATGGGAGAGTAGGGAAATCCGTCCGGTCCCAGCAGCCGAGATAAACGCGGGGCCGGGGATGCCCAGGCGGGGTTCCCCATCCCCGACAGGGGTGAACCCCTCTGCCGCAGCCCCAGGCAGCCTGGGCAGACTCCAAACCACCCCAGAGGAGCTCCCCCGGGCCCGATCGCCGCGTTCCGACACGGAGACTCTTGCCCCGGGGCTGGGGGATGCTTAAGAGAGGGAAAAGGCTCCCCGATTTTAAAGCGGCCCCCTCCGCCGGGTACCTGCCGCCCCAGCGCCCTCCTCTCGGCACGGCTGCCCCGCGGCGCGCTCGGGTCTCCTCCGGACTGCAGGAGTACAGAAGCCCTTGACAGCTCCCCGGCAGCTCCTCCGGGCTCCGGCTGCAGACCCGGCCGGGCCCGGCTCCCCTCCGGCCGGCGCGGGGACCCCGGCCCACCGCCCCCGGCACCCGAACGCGGCGGCCGGCGGGCACAGAGACCTGCCGGGGGACCTGCAGGAGAACGGCGGCGGACACTCCGCAGCCCTCACGGACAAAGCCCAGCCGCTCCTTATCCACCGCAACGATAGATACAGATATAGATATTAAAAAAAAAAAAAAAAAAAAAAAAAAAAAAAAAAAGAGACCGAAATTCCTCGCAGTCCCACCCACCGACTCTCATTTCCCCCACCCCTACCTCCACCCCCTTCCTCACAAGGAAAAGGTCCTGGAGCCAGCTCTAACTGCGGGACTGGAGATCCCTCCGGAGCGAAAGCAGCCGGCCGGCGGGGGCTTTCCGCGGGCCGCCCGGGCTGGGCGCTCGCCGCCGGCTGCGGCAGCCCCGCGCTCCCCGGGATCTCGGCACGCAAACAGCCTTCCCCCGACGGGCGCGAAGCGATGCCCATCTCCGGTTTGGCAGGAGGAGGAGTCGGGGTCGGAGTCCCAGGGGAGACGCCGGCCGCTCCGCGTCCCGTTGCCCCGCCGCCCTCCCAGGTGCGCCGCCCCCGCTGCGGGCACGCCGGGCCCCGGCCTCGCCGGCGGGGCAGCCCCGGGAGTTACCTGGCGGTGCGTCCCTTCCCCCGGCGGGGTCCGACCAGCAGCGCCAGCACCGCCACCAGCACAGCATCTCCTCCTCCTCCGCCGCCACCACCACCACCATCCTCACCACCGCGCACCGCACGGAGCTGCCGCCCGTGCTGGCTTCTCCCGGCTCCCTCTGCTCGCTCTGCTCATTGCCCCTAGGTAGCTGCTAGCGGGGGCATTGCAAAACAGTATTTCGGAAAAAAAAAAAAAAAAATCTGGATCACTTACAGGTAACTCCCACTGGTAAGGATGAGGAAAATCTGAGGGTAATACACTGAGAGTAACACACTGCGAGATGAAAAAAGGATCATGGCTGAATCCCGTTTACACTCTTGAGTTCGCTTCCTTGGTTATTCCTTTCTGGCCCCCCCTGGTCGTAATTCCCCACCCTTTTTGGTGTCAGCTGTGGCTTGAATCTGAGTTGGAATCCAGTCCCTTGGGCTGGGGGGGGCTTTGTCTGTTTGTTTGTTTGTTTGTTTGTATTGTTGTGTGTAGTATTCCCCTGGTGCTAATGCTGCTCCCTGTGCAGAGTGTGTGCTGCTGCTGCTGCTCTCGCTGCTGCTGCTGCCTCTGGGCTCCTGCCTGTCATGTCTCAGTGGTTGGAAGTTGTTACAGTGGGTTCTCGTGTTGGAATGAGGATGGTTTAAGGGATTTGGATGGCAGAAAGTGCCTCTCTCTCTCTCTCTCCCTCTCTCTCTGTAACTCTCCTGAGACCCGGGGCTGCCATTGGGCAGTCAGTCACTGCAATCCGCCTACTTTTTTTTTTTTTCTCTCCCTCTCCCTTTTTTTTTTTTTTTTTTTTTTTTTTTTTTTTTTTTTTTTTTTTTTAGGGGGAGGATGACAATGGAAAGACACTGATCTAGCCGGGGCTGCAATGAATCCTGGCTGAGCCCTCTCCGTACCCCTTGCCCCGCCAGCGCTCCTTTCGCGCTCCGTGAGGCATTTTTAACTCTCCCCCAGCACTCGAGGGGCTGAGAGCTCCCTGCATCTGCCGTGGCACCCTTAGCTCGCCCTGGGAGAGACTGAACGAGCCGGCAGCTCCCAACTCCACTCTCGGTTAATCGCTTTATTGAAGCCGGCTGTCCCGGTTCCACCGAAGGGTTCCGCCTTCCCTCCAGCCTCGGCGGGGGTTTGGCTGTTGCCGTCCCCCCCGATGTTAAAAATCAGGCTTCGATTTCAAGAGCAACGTCAAGAAAAAAGGGTCGTATCTGTAGTCACAGCCTTACTGAGTGAGAAATAAAGACATGCACACTCGTAGCTTCCTGGCGAGGTGGGGTTTCGCGTGAGAGCAGGGAAGGGAAAGGACCAGTGTGGAACAGCCGCGGCAGGGAGCGAGCGGGGGGCGGCTGTCGGCGGCTCCCGGCTCCCCACACCTCTCTCCACCCCCGCAGGAAGAGCTTTCGTCTCCGCTCTACCCTCTCCTCCTCTCGCTCCCGACAAGATGCGAGTCGGAAGGGACGTTTCCCGGCAGGTTAGTTGCCTCTCCCCCGCCTTCCCCCCTGAGCCGAGAGATTCCTGTCCCCTGACACCGCCGCGCCCCGCGGCAAAGAGATGCTCGACCCTCCCCGCTCCGGCGGGAGGGAGCCTTTCGCCCCGGGCAGCCCCGGGCGCGCAGGAGACAATCGCTCTTCCTCTGCATCGCTGGGCGTCTGTCCTTTATTTCGGAAGCGCTGAGAGCGATGGTGAAATACGTGCGCTGCGCATACCGGGCTGGGGGTTGAAAATGAAGCCCGAAAAAGAAACGGCCACCGAGGACACTTAAACCGAAATGCGGCTGAAGTGAGCAAGAACCAGACTCGGAAGTGTCCTCGGTCTGTAGATGTTCGTCTCAGGTTAATTGCCTAATGACTGAAGAAGATGTCTTGGCTAAGAGCTCTACCAAACACCCTGGTAACACCTCCTCCAGTTAACCAGTCTCAGAAGATGGGCGCAGCTGTCTCGGCGACACAACGAAATATTCCCTCAGATGGGATGGGAATTGCAGAATTGGTGGGAAAACGTTGAACGCTGCTCAATCTGCGATAAAAATCTTCTCGGGGCTGGGTTGCTTTAAACACTTTCATCTGCAAGTTCAGCACAGGCGGTGGGGCAGTCGAGGTCCTTTCGAGAAACTCTGATCTCGATTAACAAGAGACGGAAGCTTAAGCCTTTCAACGATTATTTGCATCCCAGAACCGTCTTATTTATAATTATTTAAGATTCTAAAATGAACGTATTCATACTTCCGTGTGCATGCACGTCTACACATAGCGAAAGAGTCAGAGATGTGTATCTCCTGCACTGCCCTTTCCCCTGGCAGACATGTGGCTGGGGCAACTCAGCTGAACGTGAAACCAGGAGAACGATAGCCACTTTGAATGTTCTATTTCTAGCATTTGTTCCGCTTCGGACAGGTATTTTAAATGTGCGTCTGCTTTTAAAGATGTGCCGGGGACGGGGAAAGGAGGGTGAGAGCGAACTGTAAAAATGCAGAGTAAATGTTGGAAAAACTTCGGACTTGTGCTGGCAAAGTTCGACTCACTCCCCCTGAAACGAAGATGGTTTGCCAATTTGCACAATTTTCAGGTCGAAAATTACTTTATCCACAGATGTGTTGTGTAGGGGGAGAAAAGTGGTATACAGAAACCAATCCATGCAGTTTCTTTCCGAGGAGTTAATTTTTATTCTAAAACCACGGGCCGGTTATTATGTCGAAAAACCACTGATGATGAATGATGAGGAGGAGGAAGAGGATGACGATTATGACGATGATGATGAGAATAACCCTGTAAATTCCATCCAAGTGGTTTCTATATGTATGTCAGCCGGGGCAGCGAGAACCACACTAATTTTCTTGATTGAAGATGAAAACATTCCCTTCCATAAAATGTCACACTGGAAGAGAGGTGTATTGTCGGCAACGTCTGTTATGGGCACTCAGCATCTGTCTCTCCTTTTCCCACAAAGAGCTGTATTTTGGACAAAATGGGGCAGAATTACACTGAAATAGTTGCCGACACTATAGTCAGGAAGGCACTAATAAACTATCCACTTTTTATTTTTCTTTTCCCTATTATCTATCTATTCCCAGCCGCAGCTCCTTTTTTTTACCCCAAGCGTGCGGAGACTCCGGCAAAAGGGCACGTGGGAAGCCGGGAAGGTGCGGCAGGAGGGCAACACACCGGGTCCTCTCTGGGCGGAACCGTGCCTTTCTTACATCTCACCGAGCTGCGAGTCCAGTGCCGGGGCAAAGGCGGCAACAACGAGTCTCAGAACGAGCGGTGCCGGGCCGATGGGAGAGCAGGGAAGGCGGTGGCGGCGGCACAACGAACGGCAGGTGCCCGCGGAGGGGCCGGGGAGCGCACGGTCCGGCCGGCGGGACGGCGCCAGGCAGCCCCGGGGCCGCGGCCGCACCGCCCGGCGCTCCGGGCGTGAATCGCGCCGCTCTCCTCCCGGGGCCTCGCCGCGGCTCCCGGCGCTCCGGGCGTGAATCGCGCCGCTCTCCTCCCGGGGCCTCGCCGCGGCTCCCGGCGCTCCACGTGCTGCCCGCAGTCGAGGCTGAGCTGCCGCCGCTGCCTGCCCACGGCCGGGGGGACAGGGCCCACCCGGGCGGGCTCCCCGCGGCCGGACAGCCCCGGGCACGGCGAGGGCAGCGGGATTTCGTTGGCCTTTGCAAACGCCGCAAAGTCGAGGCGATCTTCGGGGACCGGGCTCTCACGTTCCCCGCGGCAGCATCTCTGAGGGTCCCGAGAGGGCGCGGTGAGCTCTGGCCTTCCCAGAACGGGCCGGGGTTCCCTGACGACCGTAGCCTTTTGAGCCCTCAGCTCAGATGGGCACGAAAGCAGCGTCCCTATCGTCCCCCAAAGGGGTGTCGACACCTTTTGTTGCTCCCTTGGGCAGCGCCTGCTCCCGCCGCCCGCATCCCTCTAACGTCATGGTGACCTTCTCCCCGAGGGAAAAGGGGGTCTTCCCGGCTCCCTTTGGAGCTGCCGGGCTGTCACCCTTCTTTTCCTCCTGAACCAAGAGGAAAAGGGTGGGGTATGCCCCCAGATCTCTGATCCGGGTATTGTCCGCGACTTCATCTTTCCGAAAAACACATCATTCACACCCAGAGCTTCCGCTGTGATTTGCATCTGTGGTGCTGCTGTGATTTTTAATTTCTGACATATTTATTAATTAAACGGTATCCGAATGCTCTGTGATCTTGGCAGGAACTGTTTCTGTTTCAATCCTGCCTGAGGTCAATACTTGATGTGACCCGTTATCGCGGGGGGTTACATGAAGTCAGCAGGGCTGCAGATGCTTTATTGCTTCAGTGCCTGGAAACGTCATCGACAGAGATATTAAGGGATGCTTCACCTCACCCCCGTTTCTCCAGCAACCTGGGGGACCGGAAATAGAAACGGGAACAACGGAAGATCCCAGAGAGGAAGGAGTACCTGAGTGGGACCTTGCTCTCTTCTCCTAACTGGAGGAGATAGTGGCTTCTTTATGGGACCCTGCCAAGTCACCCTATGCAACACCCCGGCCCGTCCAACAGATGATGCATTGCGTTATTTTCTCTCCCCTCGGTGTCACGTTTGCCACCTAAAGTGAGGCTTTTAGCACGTTTTATTAAGACATCAAGACATGCTCAGCAGCAAGAAAAAAATATAAATAAAACAACAACAACAACAACAAAACCATCAACAAATAAACAACCTGCCAAGCCTCCCCTCCTTGCCGTGGCTGACACGAATTCCTTCCCCTTGAAAATCAACCGGGTGCCCTGGAAGACATTTTATCCACCTTCGCCTCCCCCTTTTCAAAGCAAAGAGCTCACCAGAAAAGGCATCATTACTCCCCAAGGATATGGTTTCAACAAAATGGTAGTTCCAGTGGCTGATGAAATAGGAAATAATTGCATCCCACATGCCTAGCCTAGAAGTAGCCCTGGATCTCAGAGCAAATTTCTCTCCTATTGTTCAGAGAAAGTGAAGTATCCTCATCGCCTTACAAGCATGGTGATGGATCTGATAGGGTTTCCGCAAAGGCTTTTACTGTTCCTGATGTCCGCTCAGTTTCACTTCCAGGCTCAGTCCGACAGCATTCTTGTGATTTTTTGCTCTGAATCCCCTTCTAAAATAGCCAAAATCAATTTCAAAGAGAGCTCTGCCTTCCAGATTGCAACATGTGCCCAATCCTCTGTTCCCTTCCGCCGCAGCGAATGCAATAGCTGTACCGTTGCCCTTATTTTGCAAAGCGTTTTCTTTCTGCCTCTCTGTGAGGGGTGTGCTGTACAAAGTCCTCACACTACTGAAGTAGATTGGCTACCCTGTCATCGCTTCATTTATAGATACACAGCCTCAACAAACTCACTACACATCGAAACCCCCGGCAATCCGAGCCTAGAGGGAGGCAGAGCCCATCGCTGCCGACCCCGGCTACGACAAAGGGCGGCGCAGGTTCTCGGCTGCGCAAAGGTTGAAGCACTGAAAGGACCTGTCTCCAGCAGGCAGGATTTGGAGCTACCCTCGGGCATGTGGCTCAGCCGGGGAAGGGGTGGACTCGGGCTCCCCCCGGGACAGAGCAGGGGGCAGCGCGGAGGGCATCCTCCGTGCCCCTTCCGTATCCGCGCATCCTCCGCGGGTCGCCTGCGGGGCAGCGCCGCGCTCCGCCGGCCACCGCGGCGGCACCTGCGGCTGCAGGGGCGGGCCGAGAACCGTGCCAAAAAAATACCTAAATAAGCAAACACAAAGGGATGCGATCCGGCTGCTGCCCGCCGAGCAAGCCGCTGGGAACCCTCCGGGAAGCGGCCCGCGGGTCTCGCCGGCACCCCGTAAAGGGGACAGCTCTGCCCCTGCTGCCCGCAGCAGCGGGAGCTCCCGGTGTGCTACACAGAGCCTGCCGCTCCCTTTCTCATCCCCGAGGAGCCCAGTTTAATTCCTTCCCCCCCCCACCCCGCTGTTTAATTTTAACCCTCGGCTCTGGCGCTCTCTCTCTTGAAGATCCCCTCCCTCTCCTCGCCCCCTCCTCCCGCCGCTGCTGACAGCGGGGACGGGGCAGCTCCGGCCGCGCACGGTGCGCGGGGCAGCGCCCGCGGCGGGGCCCGGCGGGCAGGGCCGAGCCGCTCCTCACTCCCCGTCGCCCTCCCGCTCCGCTGCCTCGGCCCGGGCTCCAGCCTGCCCGTCGCCCTGGGGAACTCTGCCCGTTCTCCTGCCTTTGGGAGCTGCCCTTTGGCTTCCCCGACCTCTTCCACGTATTGATTTCGAGGTGGGAAGAGAGCGTTTTTTTTGGATTGCAACTCACCTTATGTGTTCTTGATCATAATAGATAAATAAATAAATAAATAAATAAATAAATAAATAAATAAATAAAAAATCCCGCAGCTATGCAAAGACAGGATCTTTAAAGAGTTTGTAGTTCGACAGGTAAGGACTCGGCTGGGGCTCAGGAATGTGGAAATTCAACTCAAGTCAGCCTACTGCGACGAGCAATATTAATAAGGGCATACAGGCACCGGGGGGAGAGGCAGAGGGAAAGAGGGCGAAACTTGGCAACCAAAATAACCGCGTGCTCTCGATTGCGCTGATCAAACAGCGAGGAGCAAACAGCGGGCTCCCCGGGAGCCCCCGCCGCGCCCTCCAGGGCCCCGGGCCGGTCCCTTCGCTTGAGCCCGCTTGGCTTCCCGGGAGCACCAGAGCAGAGGTAGCCGGACCAGTTGTCAAGTTAATTTCAACACGTCCGTGTGATGGATAGAAACGCAAATTGTGTCTAGGCCTGCATAAACCAAATCCCTGAGCGCAGGTTCAGAGCAGGGATTCCCCTCCTCCCGCCCCTTTCGCCTAATACCTCAGCTCTGCTCTATTGTCCCAGCAGCAGCGCCTGAGTTAACTCTGTCAGGCTGCCTTTTTATTTTTTTTTTTTCCCTCTGAGGGTACTGTAAGCCAGAGATAATATTTAAGTTCGCTTAAGCAGTACAAAATAAAAGGATCCGTCATCACCCGCGACCGGCTCCCTGCAGGCTCGGAGCGGGCGGAGCGCCCCGCCGCCGGGCATGGCCCGGCACCGGGGGAGACCCACGGCCGTGCTTCGGGGGGCTGCCGGCGCTTGGACACCCGGGGGCGGAGATAGAAATAATCACATCTTTTCTTTTTCTTTTTTCTTTTTCTTTTCCTTTTTTTTTTTTTTTCCTCCTCTGCAGTATTTCGCTCCCAACTCCGCACTAACGTGACCCCAAAAGCCAAGGAGATTTGTCGTGCAGAAGGACTTACCCTAATTTGACATAGATGACTCCAAAGCATAGAAACACGTAGAAAATCCACTTCCGAAAGTTTCTGTGCATGATCTAGAAAATGGACTGAGCCATAAAAACTGCACAAAAAGCCGAACTGATCTTGTCGATTAAATCCCAGTCAAGAACATTGCTGAAGCTACCCAGGAGCAAAGCCGGCCGAGCTGTAAAAAGTCAACTCCGCGCAGATAGGCAGCTCTTCCAAGAGCCATGGTGACCGAAACCGGCTCCGATATTAAAGCTAAAGAGGAAGAAAAAACGGAAAGGGCTGCTCAAAGCAGTAAAACAAAACCCCAAGACAGACAGTCAGAGGGAGAGAATGAGCAAGCACTGATCTTGATCAACTGCCTCATAGAGCCCTGAAGTTCAATCTGTTTTTACTTGTTCTGACTTCCCCAGGTAACACTACGTATCTTGCAATCTATGGCTCCAGGTAGGAGGATCTCTCTTTCTCTCTCTCTCTCTCTCTCTCTTTCTCTCTCTCTCTCTCTCTCTCTCTCTCTCCCGCTCTTCCCTCCACCCCGCATGTGTCAGGATCCAATACATATCTTATCTCTGTGTGTGTGTGTGTGCGAGCCGTGCGTGTGTTTGTGTTTCAAAAGGCATGTCCTTAAGCCGGAGTGTTGGGGAAAACACACGAAACGTATCCAATAAGGGAAATAAAGGGACTCGTCCTCTCAAACCGAAGCATTTTTTCATTTCCTCTAGTATGGTAACGCGGCTGGATTTGCAATGTACGGACTTCACAAAAGAAACTGTTAAACTTTTCTCTTTTTTTTTTTTTCTTCTCCTTTTTTTTTTTTCTTTCCCTTTTTTTTTTCTTTCTTTCTAAACAAACAGAGGCAGGCGTTAATCCCCACTTGCTGGCAGCTCCGTATCCTAAAGGGCAGCGTGTGTCCAGGCTACTTCTTCAGCCGTCTGACCCTGCTGGACACAACTGCCTGCCACCAAATTTGATATCATTTTCCGCAGTAAGAAAATATGCTTCCTCCTTTGAGAAACAGATACACTTGGCTTTTAACACTAGCTTAGGGTACTCAGTTTGCTGCTCCTAGAGAGATTAATCGGTGGGACAAAACCTCACTTTGTGTCCAGAAACTAACAGTGGAGCAAAGCTTCCTCTTCCTTCTGTTTTGTTTGTTTGTTTGAGTGTTGTTTGGGGTTTTTTTTTTTTCCCTTTCATTTTTCTTTCTCTCTATTTTTTCTATTTTTCTTCCTCACTGATGCCTGGGCTGCTCCGTTTATTCCTGCATTCTGTGGAATTATCTATTCCAGTCTACTACACAATGTGCGCCTGTCCGCAGGCACAGATCTGCATGCATATGCACGCTTCAATAGCACTTCGATACAAGTCTGTGAGCTGTAGGGAGTTACACAGACACGGAAAAACTCGTGCACCTCTGCCCTCTCCTACACATACATTCATATACGTGTAGCAACAGTCAGCACAGATGGCTCTAGGCATCTCTCAAAGAGAATCGGCTAAACACACACCAGGAAAGGCTGAAAGGAAAGCAGGCAGTGACAAGCAAGCAAAAGAGGCTGAACACAGAACTTCATCGTAAAGTATCTATCCTGACGGAGAAAACAAAGGATTTTTTTAAAGGCCAGCCGGGCTGCCGTGGTTGAAGAGGTGCAGTGTGAAATCGCAGCTCATGTTTAGACTCCCACAGTAAAGGGCTGCCCGCACCTTGTCACCATCCACCCAGCCCACAAGAACAGGGTCCTCTCCAGGCATCACGCAGAGACCCCAAGCCAGTCCCTGTGAGGGAAAGGGGAAGCAAAGAGCGACAGAGAAGGGCCGTGTTGGGGAAGAGGGGCTCAGAGCGAGTCCCCCAGTAGCGACGAAAGCGGCCGAGACTTCCCATTTCACCGCCAGCTCCGATTCCTCTGCTGCGGATCGGTTTGGCTCTTTTCCTCCCGCATTCCTCAGTTTTATTCTTTAATAATCAGCACCCCGGCTCTCGGAGGCAGCCAGCTCTCCTCCAGTCCACTCGGCTACACTGTCATCAATACTCAGCTACAGACAATTTGTCCTTAAAAAACGCCGAGTCTTCCCTTCACACTCATTTCCTTGTATTTAAACGTCATTTATTCTTTTTTTTTTTTTTTTCCCTGACCCAGCATAAGGGTTGTTTCTTTTTGTTCTTCATCCCCACTATTTTTAAGCAATTTTTTTTTGTAAGATGAGGCCGTGTTTCACAGAATCACAGGAATCCCAGGCACATGGTGCGATTCTTGGGGCTGTCCAGTGCAGGTCCGTGAGTTGGACTTTGAGGATCCTTGTGGGGCCTTTCCAAGTCAGAATATTCTGTGACTCTTTGATTCTATGTTTCGCTTTCGCAGAACCCTGTCTCCAACAATCTCATAACTTTACCCGCAGCTGCCTCGCAAACTCTTCCACCACCACCAAAAGGTCATTCACCATGCAGCCCCACCACCACCTGTGAATCTTTTCCCCGGTTTTTGAAACATGTTGGAAACGAAGTGTCATGTGTCCCCCACGAGAGTCGCAGGCACGCGGTGGCAGGAGGAGCGGGGTACGCAAAGATCTTCGCTGCGGCCGGGGCGTGACCGGGCGGGCGGCAGCGCCGGGCGATGCCGACGGCGGCGGCGGGCCCGAACCGCGGCAGAGGGCGGGGGTGCGGGGATGTGCCCTGGGGATGTAACCCGGGGATTTGCCCCGGAGAGCTGCCCCGGGGATGTGCCCGGAGAGGTGCCCGGAGATCTGTCCGGAACAGCTGCCCCGGGGATGTCTCCGGAGCGCTGCCATGGGGGTGTACCCGGGGACCTGTCCGCAGGGCTGTCCCGGGGATGTGTCCGGAGCGCTGTCCCGGGGATGTGTCCCGAGGAAGTGCCCTGGGGATGTGCGCGGAGCGCTGCCCCAGGGATGTGCCCCGGGGATGTGTCCCGAGGAAGTGCCCCGGGGATGTGTCCGGAGCGCTATCCCGGGGATGTGTCCGGAGCGCTGTCCCGGGGATGTGTCCGGAGCGCTATCCCGGGGATGTGTCCGGAGCGCTATCCCGGGGATGTGTCCGGAGCGCTGTCCCGGCACCGGGCGGCCCCGGCCGGTCCCGCGGGGTCACAGCGCCACCCTGCGGCGGTGTGGGGGCTGGGGTGATGCGGGGTTCGGGGAGCGGAGGGTGCGGGGCGGCCCCGTCCTGTCTGGCCGGGATGCGCCCAGGACCGCCGGTGCCGCCGCGCTGCCTCCTTTGCCCCCGCACCCGCGCACAAACCCGGGCGTGGGTTCGGAAGCGGCGCGGAGGCGCAGGATGCCCCCGCCGCGTGTGAGGCCATGTGCAGGAACTGCGCGTTCACCGGCCAGGGAGATTAGGAGGTGCGGAGGGCTCCGCATCACCACTAGTTGTTGTTACAGGTCTCCTCTGCAGACCCCTCGCGCCTGTTTTCTCACAAACCCCATGGAAGCAGGAATACAACTCACGCCGTCTCCTCAGTGACTGTCAGGCAAGCACATCCCACTTGCTTCCGCGAACTACTGAGTATTCCTCATGCAAACCCAAGAAATTTCAACAACTGAAACTAGACTAGACTCCAGCATCGTTTAGAGGGCATTTTTTTTCTCTATTTTTGACCCTCTGTGTTATCTTCAGCTAATTAATTCGGAGATCCTAGACTGAGGGAAAATGATATATTTTCTTACCTTCAAATATCAGTTTGACTATTCCTGAAAACTTAGGCTAAGGATAAGAAGATTTAATGAAGCTTAATAATTCTGTGACTTAGGAAAAATACTCTGTAGAATATTTAAATGTTTAATTCTCACATTAGTATTCAGAGATTCACCTGATTATTTTAAGTGCAAAATATATAAAGCCCATTGAATTACTTCAAACAAATACCACCTTAATAATGCTAAAAGACTTCCTGGATGCAAGGTAATATTCCTAAATACAAAAGCATTGGTAGAAGTGGGTTGAAACAATTTGCTGAATGGCCTTCTAGTACACAATTCTTATTTATTACTCATCCAAAACAATTGGCATAGCAGGGGATATTGTCAATTAGAAATTCAGTATTTCCCTTTCTCACCCACTGATCTTCTGCTGACAAAGCTCAACATTCACACCTCCAAAACCTGCCAAAGGAAAGGTCACCTACACACATTGTTGCTGGTCCCCACATCCCTCGTACACCTCCCCATAGCCTTTTCATAAAGTGGTTCTTGTGGTAAAATATTTCAAAACCCTACTGAGCTTCAGCTTTCCCAATCCATCACAAATGCATTTACCAACTGGACCTTTTCCTTCACCTAGGGAGGAGAATCCAAGTGACCTTCAGAAGTCACTGGTCAGGCTGTGAATCTGAAAGCTCACTCAGCAGGAGGTAACTATTTGGTACAGGTACTCAAGGGCAACTTAGGTGTGCACCTCTTTGAAAATTGAAGATGATGGGAATGAGAGTCACTGGCCCAAGCATGGGTCCCATTTGTTCCAGGATGTGCCACAAGGGACACAGTGCTGTTTGTCTTACCTGGGGCTTATAGGGTTTCATGAACAGGGAACTCTGCCCTGGAGGAGGAGCAATCCCCACACTATGGGAACAGCTTACAGCCTGTACAGCTCTGTAAATGGAAGTATGAGCAAGCAGGACCAAAGGGGAAAGGAACTGTTGGTCACAGCTCCCATCATCTTCCCTAGCATTTTTCCAAGAACGATGTTCAAAATCAGGGTATGTCCCATGAAATTTCTAGGGAATGCAGGCAACAGAGATAATTACACTGCAACAGGTCACTTTACGTACCTTCCTCTTCTTTCTGTACTACTCAGATCAACCATTGGACCAGGAGGTGGACTTCAAGGATCCTTGTGGTTCCCTTCCAGCTCAGCATATTCTATGATTCTGGGTGTGCTTGTTATAAATCCCAAAGGCTTAACTGCAAGGCAAATCCAGCTGCATTTATCCCAGGCAGCCACTCTCTGGCACTGTTGCTCCATGCAGTTGTAGATGAAGGCTCCATATATCACTACGAAAACAATTGCACAAAAAAAATCCTCAGGGAAAACACCCAGAGCACATGGGGTTAAAAAAGAAAGAGAGGAAAAGAAATAAAAGAAGAAAACTTTTTAAAAATAAGCACACAAAGACAGGTATCTTGCATCTGATCAGGCTCTTACACACAATTTATGCATGTTCCTAACAAATGTACACATTAAGTATATGCACATACTACTAGTCTTTAATATTTTGCACGTGTTACTATGCCTTTGCATATGAAGTCTTTCCTTAAATCACACTATTTCACTTACCCACCTGCTTCCTAGGTCTAAGATGTCCCTTCTTTCTGAGAGACCACCAAACCCACTCTCTGATGCCAGATTTTTTCAGACTCGGGATGTCCATCGGTGAGCTTCTGACGCTGAGACGTGTTCTCAGTCATCTGGTCTTGGAGCTGTGATTCAGCAGAAGGGTACTAAACTCATCTGGTAAGATATGATGCTTTTGGCATGTGCATCTAGCATGGTGTCCTGCACAGCACCACTTAATGGCAATCAAACCTTCACTTAGTCAAGATTTGAATCTGGTCTTACATAGTCACTGACCTGCCCACTGCTCTCTTAGGTCTCTCACTTGGTATTATGCAAAGCAGCATCTGGTCACATCTTTGATCACCACTGGCTTTCGCCTCAGTTCCTTCTCTGTTTCTCTTTGTCTTTTCTCTCTTTTACATCTCATTACCTGGAATATGTTCCACTTTCTCAGGCTATAAGTCTTCCTGGAATTCCCAAGCCTGTTAAGCCTCCACCAGTTTAGCAGACACCTAATTAGATTAATAAGTAACACGTAAGTTGTCCGTGCTCAATTTCTTCAGGTGTTTTGTATTTACAGGTAAATGCTGGTTTGAAAATTTCTGTTTACTTGTCTCATCCAAGCAGAGGTACAGTACACATGTCCTTATAGCAGCATGAAAAGGAATTTAGAGACTTTCTCACAAACTCCTCCCTTGATAACTGAAGCTTTACTGGCTTTGTTGCACTGGACTTAATATAATTTTAGACTCCTTCTTCTGTTCTTCATGAACTGATTTCTTACTTCATTGACTGGATTGCTTCAAAAAATTCTCTGCAGAAGAAGGTTGGGCAGTTAAAAAGGAATGAGTCACCAATAGTACATGGTTGCAAAAATAGAGAAATACTATGAATAAACAGGCATGTTATATGGGAATAAAAAATGTTCTGTTACTCTGCAGCAGTAAGAAGTCCAGGCTCATGTATGAAATTTTCTTCTGGGCAGTGAACTTCAATAAGTACATAGATCAGCTAGAGACGACCCAGAGGTGAAAAACAGGAAAATGATCCCCTACAACAAAAAAATACATGATCCATGAGGAAAGGTTGTTGTGCTTTATTTTACAGAAACACAAACTGAGCAGGGAGAGTGTAATAGTCTTCAAATGTCCAAAAACACATTGCAAAGACAGCAAGGTAAGGAATTGTTGTACTCATGATAAATGGGCTTGAACAACATTTAGACAAAATTAGTTTAATGGCAAATATTGCCAAGATTTAAGATCAGGTTAAATAATCATCTACAGAAATGTAGTAGTTCAGGGTCCTACCACAGGCCACAAACATCCAGGTTATTTTTAGACATGAGACCTATGTTTCCGTGACTCTGCTTTCAACCACTGTGCTGTGGAGATTCCTTTCACCTTCATAAGGCATGGTGAGATGCTTCCCCACTTCCTCTGAAGGTGTTTCAGAAAGCATCTAGCTGGACCAGAGGAGATGGAGCTTGCATCCAGGGGTTTAGAGGAACACCCAGAGCAGTAGCCTCTAGGCTGTATTTCATGGAGCAAGCCCTTTCATCTTATCTTGCAGAAACAAGCAGCCTCCCTGGTCCTCATGAAGCAGATGTCTAATGAAAGGAGCCGTTGCACATTTCTAATCAGTGCAGCAATTCAGAGGCTTAAGGTTTGAGACAGTAGATTCTGAAGTTTTGTGAACAACTTTTATTCCACGCTTCAGACAATACAGTGAGACATCACCATTGAACCCAAGTCCATGACTTGCCCTACTAAAGAAGCCTTATACCAAATGAATGCAAAGTAAATATTGAGTTTAGCAAGTTTTCTACTGGAATCAAGATAAAATAATTTTAGACTAGTAAATTAATCTATAATCAGCAAGTCTCTAGGCCCTATGACTACAGAAGATGCAACAAAGGAAAAATCAGGACTCAGAAGTAATTTTTGCTGTGATTTACATGCTCATTCCTATTTTCTTATTATATTCTCAGACATGTCTAGATGGGAAAACACGTTTTTAGTTATCTATGTTTTTGAAAGATGACTACAAAAGATACCATGGTGGGTTTAGATTACACTTAACCTTTAAAATCATCTTTCAAAAGCTAAGGGACTGAATAGTTTTATGTGATACACTAATTGTTTTGCCTGCCTATTGAGCGCTGCAATTTTTGTAAATATTACAAGGGAAGCTGCACATTGTTAAGCAGTTTTTTCTTCCTAACTGATCTTCTCTATCATAACCTTACTCCATCTAGTGCAAAATGCTTTTTAGCTTCTGAGTTGCAAACCAATAAGCACTGTTAATCAGCCTGAGAAGACTAAAGCTCTACCTCTTCTGTGTTTGGCCTGATGTTCTGTCCCAGTGAAATTGCATCACTGTAGACTTCAAACACAACTAAGAATTACAGTTTGCATCACAGGGAGAAACCTTGAAATCTCATTGAGGTAAGCAACATATTGCCTTTGGTTCAGACACAGTGAGACTCACAGAGTCACCAGGGCAGCATCCCAGTGTAAGGCTAAAGTGGCCACAGTGCCAGATTTGGGGATCAGTTTGTACATAGGGAGCATGGCACTCTTTTATCAATGCTTCTATCAAGGGAAGATTGCTTCTCAGCAGAATTATGACAGAAACCTTCCTACCCTTTAGTTGTCAAAGAGAAAAGTCTATCAGGTCCTGCTGTAGTTTTTTCACCACTGCAGCTGTCCCCTTCCTAGATACTGGTTTTATCCCAATATTGTATGTAGAGAGATTGTGAGTCTAGAGTTGCAGGGTCCTTTGGATTCCTGCCTCAGGTAACCCTCCAGAAATGTACTTTTCACTGTCAGAAGACAGGGTGCCTTAGTAAGCATAAGCAAGAGAAACAGAGCGGGGAAGAGCACTAATTGACAAATAAAATGTAACAACGGTTCTCTCTTCCAATCAAGCCAGACATCAACATTTGGAGCTCTAAGGTATCATGAGGTTTCTACTTACCCTGCCTCATCTCCATCCATCCATGTTCTGACTTCATTGTCACACTCTGAGAGAAAATTTACTTGTTTCTACTCTGAGCAGTGTGGAGATTACTCACTTCCCACTGGCTTAACCACAACATGGATGAGCTTACCTCTTTTTTTTCATTTGTCAGTACATCACTGGTGATACAGCTTAATCATGGGAATCTCCTTTAGCAATCCATCTTACTCCTTGCAAAGGTATTGCTCATAATGTCTCAGATAAACATTTAAATGCATTTCTGTCATCAGAAGAAATACACGCCTCTGGGGTTGCCCCCAGATCAGAACAGCATCACTGCGTGGAACCACACAAAATCTTGCATTTTCACTAACTGCAAATACAAAATGTTGCAGCTTCATTAATTGCAAAACAAAAAACCTTGTAATTTCACTAATTACAAATAACCATATATAAAAGAGAGAAAAAAACCCTATTGCCTTTTTTTTTTCTTTTTTTTTTTTTCTTTCTGATTTCTAAACTACGCTTCTCAGAAATCTCAGTTCTAGAGTCAAAGTGTCTATTTGTGCCTTGCTACCTGGTGCAGTCTCCTGTCAGGGAAACATCCTTAAAGGCAAATAGTGCAGATTTAAAAGTATTTTTTTTTTCCCTTTCATATCAAGAAAATATTTAACTTATTTCAGCAACCAGTAAGAAACTCCATAATAGCAGACCTATGTTTAGGTCATAGTCGTTATCTTGTAATTGAGCCTTTAAACATTCATTTTTCTCCTAAGAATAACTCATTAACCGACTTGATAACCATCTCTTCATAAAAATACAGGACTTTATAGGCTTTATTCATATTGAAATTATTAATTTGTTTTATTGTATACTGCTTACTATTTTGAGATAAATCTGTGTGAATATGAACCCTCCTGTTGGAATAAAAATATCATCTCTCAATTTTGTGCATGGTTGTTTTTAAAAATTACTCTGATGATCTGCATTTATATACATTAGACAGTACATTATTTCTAGATTTCAAAAGCTAATCACACGCCTTCCAACGCTTGATGCTTTTAAATGACAAACGAGAACCTCTGGATTATTTTGCTCCATACATGTGAGATGCCAAGAAAAACTCCTAAATGGGATTTTTTTTTCCCTGCCCACAGAAACTGTGGCCATCTAAGAAAAACAAGCATATCTAGAATTGCAATATTTAAAATTATCCTAATTTTTAAAGTAAATCTAATAATGGAAGTGGGGGTAGGGAGAGTCCACACATTACTTCTGAAAGCACAGGATAGATGATATTAATGTTGCCAACCTAAACATGAGAACATTGGTTTGTTTAGCTTGCTGTCTTCTCCACCAGCCATCATTTAAAACCATCTACTGCTCTTACCTAGGAGAGTCTGCAATTTATTTACAGCTACAGTAAAGCCAGTACTGAAATAAATGTCCATTCATTAGGCTACTTCTTAGGAGTTAGAAATATTTCTAGTGTCTTAAATCTAAAATAAATGCTCCATTAAAGAGGCTTTCAGGTGAAGATGACCCTTGGTAAGTAGTTTTACAAGGATGTGTCCAATGAAGTTCTGTTCTTCATCTGTTTTCCAGAACATTTATCTCTTTTACATGGATATTTTAATCATATCAGGGTTTGACTAACCCAGCTGTGTTGTCATGCTGCAGTTCTATGACAACGCAGACTCGGATATATTAACTCATATATTTGTTATCTAAAAAGGTTTGCCACTCTTCCCTTTACAGCTTTCAATGATTCATCAAATAATGTTGTTTGCATCATGTCCTCCCCCAGGTAACTGACTTAGAATGGTCACTTATCTACAAATCCTTCCTACATTTTCTTTCTATTACAATAAGCCTCTCTTTCATCAGGATTATCAGCAAAAGCTGCAGGATATTTTAACTGGCTGCAATTCAGCTTCATGTGGGGGTGCTCACATGCACCCTGCGGTATTTTGTGCAGTTACAAGCAATTTATGAGACGTTTAAAAGTGCATACTTTACAGATTTAACTCTTTGCTTGACACCAGTGTCTGCTTAAACTCAGTACAAGATATCTGCAGAGACCAGGGTTTAACTTATGTGGTGTTGACAGCTTCTACACTTTCGTCACCTCCTTTGGAGCTGAAGGTTCTCCAGAGATTGTTTGGATGCAGCCCTAACACGCCCTACATGCATTATAAAAATCATTAAAATTTCTTTCCAAACCAAGCACAGGCTTCCTAAGCAAGGGCCCAAAAGGGCAGGAGATTCCCTATTAAGCCTTTCTGGCATAAGATCTGCACTCCTCCTCTGGGGCTTGAGCTAGGTGACCTTTAAAGGTCCTTTCCAATACAAATCCTATGACCATATGTTTATCTGAAATCATCGTGTGGCCACCATAGTGCCTGCCTCTCCCCCTCACCCAGCACCTCCCTGAAAGCTGCCAGTGTGTGGAGAGTCACCTAAGGAAGCACACCAAACCAATCCTGTAAGGTGCTGGCTACTGCCATTCCACCACCCAGAGAGCAAAACAAGTCAAGCACAGAGCAGAGACCAGTTATTTAGTGTCTTCAGCCATGGCCTTGCCATAGCAAACCTTCAGTTCTCTAGAATCAATTTATCTTTCTGTTTCAAAAGAAGGGGGGAACTAAGAATAGATGCCCCTGTGCTTGTACCTGCACACCCCTACCTGTGCTTTCCGAAAAGTGAAGAATTGAAGAATCTTTGAGGAAGTACAAACAGTTCCTGTAGGATGAGTGTGTTTCACCCCAGGGTATTAATTTAATTCTTTCATTCCTTGGGTGCAGACAATGACTTTTTGCTACAAGTTCCTATAAGGGTTAGCAAACTGGAGCCTAGCTTTGTGACCACCACATAATTGAACACAGAATTTCTGATTACTGAGTGTAAATGGTTAGTCCCCAACATCCTTTCAAATCCAGAGCACAGCTCCAACAGCCAGTACAGCTCTTGGGAATGTTCCTCACTACTTCACATTGTGTCTGTGGGGTCTCTGGATGCAGAGGAATTTTATACTGAATAAATTATTTTATACTGAGTAAATCACTCCCTCTAAAGTGATCAAAAGCTTTATTCACAGAATCATTCTGGACTTGTTTGTGTGCACAGCAGAGCTAACAGAGTCTTTTGCCCTTTGCTATTTGGGACCTTTCAAACTCCAGTTGATGGTTATGGATTGTGTACTGAGCCTCCATGAGCCATAAGGCAAGAACTGATTTATTGTCTTGATTAAACACTGTGTCCTGTGTCTATCATATCAGTATCTTGTCTTTTTATCATATCTTTTCACCACAATTTTTCTTCTTTTAAAAAGTCATAACTTGGGTTGATTCTAAAGGCAATGGCCCACGGACAGCATCTTCCACAATCATGAGGCATAAAAGTTGGGAGAAAAACCCCTCTTCTGGCTGACAGCTGTAGGTGTCCCCTTACTTTTGGCAATTAAGAAGGAAGAAAAGCAATTTCCTGGAAGTTTCCTTATGATTACCATGCTGCTGGATGGGTACTTTTCCTTTGTAATGTGAAAATCAAAAGTTGTCTTTTTTAGAACTGCATTGTGTCAGGTGCTGTAAAGCTTGCCCTGTTAAAAATTCTTACTGTTCTTCCTGTCATAACACAGAGCAATCTGTTTTCTATATGTAGCATATGTTTTGGAGGAATCCAATTTAGGACAATAAAAATTTAGAGGGCTTTAAAGGTAGCTATTATTTCTACTTACATTTTGACCAAAAACCAGAGTCTGCAAAAGAACAGAAAATGGAAGGTAGAAATTGAAGAACAGTGATATAAGAGAAAAATGGTGTGCAGAAGAGAATCAGCAGATAGAGGAAAGAGAAGAGGACTGAAGGAGATAGGAGGTTAACTGAAATAGAAGTAAAGGAAAGAAAGATTCTGGAATCAAACCAAATCAAGCACTTTGAAAATGAATCACTGTATTAAAAATATACAGGAAATACAGCACTTCTCTGGTATTTCTAAGAACTTGTTGTAAATCAACAATTATATTTTGAAAATAAAAATGAAATCTGGGTTCAAAAGTGCAATCTGACAGAAAATGTAGTATTTCTAGAATCCACAAGATGCTATTCCTTTTACAATTTCCATGAAGAGCTCCCTTTTTGAAATTAAAACACTACCTCTCCTTCAGACTGGCTTTTCTGATGGTCTTCCTTTTAGATGCTGACAGAACAATGCATTTCAGCTCCAGCTCAGTCATTTTAAGTGTATTACATTGTTAGTCTTTCAAGTCATACTGCTGATAATGCACTAAAATAATACAACCACAGAAATCAAACAACTGGCAAGTGGGTGCCTTCTGCCTTTTGATCCTTTGTCACAGATTACTTCAGCTCGTCATTGCTCCTGTGGTTTGTCATGACTTCAGGAAACCTGAGGATGCTGAATTTGACATGCCTAAGTGGGAGTCTGCACTGAATCACTGCCCTACTGAATGACTGCGAGTCACTTCTCAGCAAGGAGATGGGATTTTCCTGCCAGTTCCTTCTCTACAGGCTTTACTATCTACCCCAGAATCAGTGGTAGAAAAGACAGCAGGGATATCAAGGGTAGGGGGAAAGCTGAACAGGTGGCAGTAGATTTGGTTGATATGAAAGAAGTGATAAGAAAGCCAAAGGATATAAATATTCCACAGTCTTTGGATGTGTGAGCTAGTTTTACTAAATGGGAAATGCCAAACATGTGACCTAAACCTTTGCATTCATAGACTGCAAAAAGCAACATTGATGTTTTGATGTTATTACAGAGAAAATTGTTAACACTTTTCCACATAAAAGGCAGGGTATTGGTCACTTTGGCACAATTTGTAATGAAGGCACTTCTACACAAAGCATCTGTGAATGCCAGTGACTTCATCAGCTGTTGCTCATTTCAGGCAATTAAGCTGTTGATATTCTCACCTAAGAGGTTTCCATAAGTTATCTGTTTAATTACTAATATGGATGAAACAGGGGGAGATTACCACTTCCTCCCAGGGGGAGAAACCAGTCAGGAGATCAGGCTTACCTTGTTAAAGACACCACATGTATTTTATGAGACCTCCTGATACTCCCTGAATCACTCTTGGTTTGTTCAGGGAGCTTTTTGGAAGTACAAGGACTCTGATTTCTGTGTACTTCTACTCCCTTAAGATACTAAAATAATCATTTACCTGTCTTTCCTAAAAGCATTGAAGTTTCCATAAACACTGGAAAACCCTTCCTAGAGAGGTGATCAATGATCAAAGTCAGACCTTAAGATGTATTTGGACAATGATAACATGTTTTAACTTTTGGCCAGACCTGAAGTGGTCAGGTATTAGACCAGACGATTGCTGTGGCTCCTTTCCAACTGAGAATATTCTCTTCTCTTCTCTTCTCTTCTCTTCTCTTCTCTTCTCTTCTCTTCTCTTCTCTTCTCTTCTCTTCTCTTCTCTTCTCTTCTCTTCTCTTCTCTTCTCTCAGTTTGCAAACAGTTTGAATGAAAAAAAACCAACCTCTTCTTTCCCAATTACTTAGAGAAAATGAATCATAATAAATTCAAACAAGATAATGGTGATACTGCCATGTAGACATATCTTGAAGGAACAATTCAGGATGATAAAAGCATAGCATTGGTGGAGAAACAATTTTCATTCTTCTGCCAAAAGACCCACAGTGTGTTCGTTGCACTAAGAACAAAAAAAGTAAAAAGCCATATATATAAAAACAAACTTCCTTAGATCTTAACATATACAGAGAATCTCTCATTTTACTCAATTCCAAATCAGTGCTTTAAGAGTAAACCTTTATTCACAAGAGCGAGCAAGGAACTGGACACACGCTGTCAAAACACACTCAGGTGGATGCACCATTCTGGGTTTTGGTGGTGGGTTGTTTGAGGATGAATCATAAAATAAAAACTTCACACACAGTAAGAATTCTCATGGCTTAAGAAATATCTTCACCTGTGTAAACCACAAGGACTCATTTAAAGAAACTCACTTGTATTTCTTTTGACAGGTCTATGACTTTCCATCTCTCTTCTTCCAATTGTTATTGTTTAACCACTCTTTATGTCCTGCATCTGGGTTTACAAGATGCTACTGACCACACATAATTTAATATCCTCTCTTTGGTTTCCTACCAAACCACAAGACCATATATCCTATTTATTTTTCTCATTTTTCTGTCCTTTTTTCTTTTATATAATTCTCAGTCTCACATGAACAAGCCCAACTCTCCCTGTTGCTGCACTAATGCCACTGAAACTCAGATCCACCTCTAAGAAATTGACACTCAGTTTCTTCTATTGACACCAATAATACTTTTTCCATAAACTTTCTCGTTCTCCCATTATTGTTTTATGTTACAGCAGAATAATATTCTAATCCAGTCATTTTCAACCAATCTAATATAGCCCCAAAGTGGATTAGCCAGCAGACACTGGTAGGCTGTGCATCCATCAGCTGACAGCTATAAAATCCCAGGATAATTAAATCCAGAGAGATATCCAGAAAGGGAAGGGAAAATTAATTTATCTCCTACTCTTCCATCTGTTGCTGCTCACTCTATACCACTGCAGATCAGCTCCTTGCTCTTCTTCCATCCACCCAAAGCTGGAAGTGGCTCCCACCCCTGGGGCAGAAGAAACGATGCTTTGAGGAACTGAACTAAGGGCAAGGAGATGTTTGATCCCCCACCCACTCCTGTCCCTAGGCAGGATGTTTCTTCAGCAGTGCCACCAACACTACGGTACCTACAGAGGGTTTGCAGCATGATGGCTCCATCAGTGTCAGTACAGTGAAGTATCCAACCCCATGGCTGGTGTGTCCTGAGGGTGGGTGTCCTGTAAACCACCCAGAAAGCAGGACCTTATGTGACCATTACAGGGAAGTAAATTGAGCATCATAATCCCATTACTAAATGCTGATGGTTGTGTCCTTTGTGTGCATGGGCTTTTTCTCCATGCTCACATTTCATCATGTGGGCAAAACAAGGGGGTGAATCAGACTTTTTTTTTGTGAGTTTGTCTCTTTCTCTCTGCCCACCTTTTTCCTCCTTAAGTACATGCCACCAGAACATGCAAGTGTGTGCATTCTATAGTCATGATTTCTTTTAATTATGTTCCTTTTCTAAGCAGTTTTTTCCTTAGATTGCAGAACTTATCTTCAGAACAAAGGAGCTTGAACTTGTATGTTTTGTTCATAACAGGATGTCTTCCTTCAAGCTGGCTAAATCACACTAGCAGCCAATACTGTTTAGTATAAGCATTACTATTTCCCTTCCCTCCCCTCCCCTATTCACTATTTGTAAGGAGTAAGTTTATATTTGCTATAAATGTCTTCTGTAGCATTTTCCATGTAAATAATTGCATTGTGATATTCACCTAACTGTATGTAACTGGTTATCAAGCACACAGACTTTTCCCCTTCCCACCCCGTCTTTTCCTTCTGACATTGTCAGAGCCACTACACTGCTGCTGCTTAACTACCACTCTCATCAGAGTCAAAAAAGTAAAACTTCAAGAAAATTAAGAGGTCCATTCTTCCCTTTGGCTGCCAGCAGAGTAGTTGGTGGGGATTAATGTTTGAATTTTTTTTTCTCCTGCTTTAAGGAGTGGCTGTTGAAAGATGCTTGGGGAAACTTTGGCAGGGAGCTAAAAGGTTTTGTTCGTTGCTGTGTGTGCATGAGGTGGACACTGTAGCACATTTTTGTCAGTCCGAAATAAAACAGCCTTTTTAATGGTGTGGACTCCTCCCTGCTGCCCAGAAGGCGCCTCAAACAATTGCAATGGAATGGGAGTTCTGGGGAGGGAGGAAGATGAAACAAGTCATGAGGCCTCCAAAAGACTCAGGCTGCCCCATTCCACAGACTTTTAACTCCTGTCCTAACATTTTAAATACTCCTCTGACATATAAAAAAAACCCTAATTGTCTTCTCCCTGGACAACTAATAACATAATTCTCATTGGACAGCAAATAAGATAACATTACTCTTTACCTCTACAGATTCAGCTCTTTTGACAGATGTATACAACATCCCTGTTTCTCCAACACCAAAAAAGCCTGGTGTAGGGTATGGCTTTATTTCCATAACTGATCAAAAGGGACTCGTAATTAAGCAGCATCCAAAGCAGGCCAATCCACAAATCCTGGCTTTCTAACTTGACATGCCTTAAAGCCAGAAGCACTGAAGTGATTGACAGCTTGTAAGAGACCCTTGAAATGGGCACTGGCCCCCTCCACACTGCTCCCTGCCCTAAGCCTCACTAACTTCAGGGACTTACACTCATCTTTACAATGGAATATATGAGTCTGAAGGGCTGGGAGAAGGTCTTTCATAACAAATTGTAATCTCACTGAAATCAGTCATACTGAGGATACAATGCCACTTGTATATCTATCTGCAAAGTATATGAATATACGCATCAGCTTTAAATAATGGACTGCTAATTGAAGCATCTAAGTGTGATTACAGCTGTAAAAACATTTAGAAATATAGCCAGTGCTCACTGATGGTGTACTTCTGTAGTACTTTTGACAGCATCATTTATTAAATGATGCAGAGCAGTGTTTATGCACAGAAGTTGAGCTTCTCCATCTTACGGTCTGCCACTGTTGGATTTGTGTGCTTTGGCAGCCAAACCAAAATAGCCAATGCCAAGATAGTCTGAGCACAGGCAAACTAAACTGCCATGATGCTGTGTAATGGATGCAGCACCTTCCTGGAGGAGACAGACCCCTGAGGGCACCAGATCCCACCCCTGGCAGAGGACAGTCACCTTAACAAAATGGTGGAATTAAGGTTCTTCCCCTTTCCTCTTGTACTTCTTTCCAGTCTGAAACATCCTCTGACCTCCCCACTTCACGGCACACTCTGCAGAATGTCTTTTTGTACACATCACTGAGGGGAAGAGTTCTTGTTTTTCAGCTGGAGGAGATTGAGGCCAGACCTCACTGTGGTCTGCAGCTTCCTCCCAAGGGGCAATGAAGGGACAGCTCCAATCTCTGCCTTCTGTGACCCGAAGGAATGGCTGGAGCTGGGAATGGGTCAGGGGCTGGGAATGGGAGCTGGGAATGGGAGGGGCAGACTGGATATCAGGGAAAGGTTCTTCCCCCAGAGGGTGTCGGGCACTGAACAGGCTCCCCAGGGAATAGTCACGGCACCAAGGCTGCCAGAGCTCCGGGAGCGTTTGCACAATGCTCTCAGGCACAGGGTGGGATTGTTGGGGTACTCTTGGCAGGACCAGGAGTTGGACCTTTTGATCCTTTTGGGTCCCTTTCAACTTGGAACATTGTGTGATTCTGGGAGAAGAAAGGGAATGATGAGCACTTGGTTCTGAGGAAGATCATTCTCTCTCACAGGACAGCAAGATTTATGTCTTGCATTGTGTTCCTTAGCTTATGCAAGGCACAAATTCATCCCTACCCCTTTTACTTCCATGAAATCCCAAACTGTTATCATATCTTAAAGGAGGATATCAGTACACAAACCCAGTGTCAACAACACTGCACAGAGTACCAACCAATCTTTGCTTTTTAGAAGTAAACTTAGAATAAAACCTTGATTACCTGCATAATTAATTCCTGTTCACAGTAATTTGCATGCCTGAATAATTAAAGAATTAGGTTCTAAAAATGAAAAGCGAGCAAATCCTGCATTTTTGTACTTGAAAAGCTGCAGCAGCAATCATGATAGTTCATAGCACATAAATAATTCAAACTGCGCTTCCTTGCCTTTATTTTTTTCCGCGCAGAAATCCTCTTAGCGTTTCCTAATTAAATGAAAATATTTTATAAGCCATCACTTTCTGACATCACAAGAATATTTTAAACTCCAGATTAGACAAGCCGGATTTACATTTTCAGTATTCGCAATCTGATATTCAGGGCCATTTAAAGGAACCATAAACCACCATAAAGTGGTGATAAAATGGGCACATACTTTTAAAGGGAAAAAAAATGGAAAAAGAGACTGTATTGCGCTGGTCAGCTGAATTTAACTCAACATTCATTTTACTGTGCAACTCTGCACTTTCCATTTACATTGCTACATTAAAAATTTGACAAAATCCTGACAAAATTATACACTCAGCAGGTGCGGGACCGGGGGGGAGGTATATACTGCAGGATACCAAAACAGCGTTGAAAAGATGACGTTTTCCCCACAGAATTACTAAATTTTCTGTGTTTAACTGTCCCGGCGCCCCTGAGGGCCGTGACCGCTGCGTGAGGGCAGCAGGGGGCGCCCTCCGCCCGCCATGCCGGGCTGGCAGAGCCCGCGCGCGGGGAACGTTCTGGAACGGCCCCAGGGCCGAACCGTGAGGGGCCGAGCCGTGAGGGGCCGAGCCGTGTCCGGAGCCCGGGGAGGATTGGGCGCCGTGTCCCTGCCGTGTCCCGGTTATGCCCAGGCGGGCGGGGGGAAACTCACTCGCTCCCGCCTCAGCACGAAGCTCGGACCGCCCCTCGGCCGCCCCGCAGCCGCCATGCAGCCACTCAGCGCTGCGAACCCGCCTGCCTCCATTTTCTCTGGGCTCCCCCCGCTGCAGCCGTCCTCAGCCACCGCCACCCTAAGCCCACCCTTCCTGGGGTGGCACGGCCGGGAGGGGTGCCAGGCATCGGGGCCCCGGCTGGCGAGGCAGAGAGCCCTCTCCGCCGTGAGGGGCAGCACCCGGCGGCCCACAGACATCTTCATTTCGGTCACCCCTTCGTCGGGGGACACAGGCGTGTTCGCTTGGAGGGCTGCGCCTAGAAACACAAACTGGAAGAGGTCGCGGCTCTCTTGCCTTGTTATCACCAGTTTTTCTGAAATGTTGGGCTCTCTGGAAGCAGCGCTGGAGGGGCGCGGTGGGCGCAGGGCTCTGTCTGCTCACATGCCCTTTTGGGGGTGCCTTGGCTCCCCCGCAACCCCGGATAAACGCTTGTGCCACTCGTGGATGTGATCCCACCCCGTCCTCCGCTGTCCCGTTCAATGCGCAGGAGCGGTGGCTGTGTAAAATGGCGAGGCTGTCTGCGTGGTGCTGTGTGCAGGGACCGCCTGCTCACCCCGGGGTCTAACCTGCAGTCCCTGGGTCTAACAAAAATTCCCCGAAATGCCCTCATCCACAGCGTCCCGGTCTGTCCTTTCCCTCCCGAGTAACCGAGCACGTAATATTCCGGGTCACCGAAGTGAATTCCAAAGACAAGGCTGCTGAAATCATACTATCCCCTTTAAGCAACCCGTACCGATTGTTTAAAAATACTTGCATTGCGCCCGTGTCACGATTCTTACATGAGTTTGTCGCTACTCCTGAACACTACATTTTTAAAAGAATATTATTTAAAAATAACTAAAAAAAAAAAAGCGTTGCCCCCCGTGTCACGATTTTAACATGAGAGCTTATCACTACACCTGAATTTGTTTTACTGCTCGTGAAGAGGAAAATGAATTGCGGGATTTAAAACTTTCCCCGGCTGCGACGGTGGGTTTTAATTCCCGCAGCCGGCGCCGCGGCCGGCGGTCAGGAGGAGAGGGATAACCAGGGATGTGCCACTGTAAAACAACCCTGAGGTGTCTGCAGAGAGTGGCACGGTCATATTTTAGCACTGTGGTTTGTCACGCTGCTCAGGATCACCCGGGGATCGTCCTGGTTAATCCGGTTGGTTCAGACTGAGCGCTGCCTGACGCAGACACAGAGACAAAGCCTGTCAGAGCCAGAGGAAAGCTGCTCATGTTTCTCACTTTGCATTACTTCGAGTCTTGATTTTTTCTCGATGTATTAAAAAAGACGGGGGGAGAGTTAGATATATATTTATATATGTGCATGTAAATATATAATATGTATTTTATATCTTTTATATGTATAAAAACTACATGCCAATCAGAATATCTCAGTCCCGGGCTTACCGTTTATTGAACTGTTTTGGAAGATTCTGCAAGGCCTAGTGCACAGAAGGACTGGGGTTGCTGCTTTGTAAAGAGAAGGAAAAAGAAAAAAAAAAAAAAGACTTGCAGGGGAAAATAAACATTAAAATAACAAACAAAATAAAACCAAACTAAAAAAAAAAAAAAAAAAAAAACCAAACAAAAAAAAAAAGAAGAAGGTTCCTTCCCTCCGTGGTTGGAGCGTCGCGGAGGGTAATCCGAGCCAGCAGCTCAGTCTCCGGGAGCCAGCAGTGCTGTGCTGCTGCCCGCCTGTCCTAAACTGGTATTTGGGGGTGTATTTTTGTCGCTTTTTTAAATTTTCTTTTTGTGCTTTACTGAGATCTCCGCAATATTTTGTGCTTAGGTAACCAAGTCTTTCCGTTGCTAATTTAAGGGTCAGTGAGGGCAGCGTGCGGGCCCGATGCCACAGCCCTGCCCGGGTCCCTGTTGGTGCCGCGGGCCCCTCGCTCCAGGAGGTGGGCTCTGTGTGTCCCTGCGAGTCCGCCTGAGTTCTAAGGGTGCTTTTCTATCCCCCGCCTCGCAGCGAATGTCTGATGGGTTGGAAAGGCCGGACGCGGATAAAAATAACTGGTGGGAGTCGGGGGCACCCTCGGCTCCCCCCCCACCCCGGCAGGTTTGGTTCTCAGCCGGTGGCCCCTGTGCTGAGCGTGCCCGGCGGGTGGGTGCCGAGGCAGCGGCATTTACAGCCCGTGTAACGCTGCGGTGTCCGTGGGACGGCGGTCGGAGCGCACTGCTTCTGATTCCTCGGGGAACGCACGAGTCTGCCGGTCCTGCTCCATCCAGAGTGCGGCTGTCACATCTCCTAAAAGCATTTTTCGGTTATGACAGCCCTTTTTTTTATATTCCCGTCTTGGCTGTAGCTTTCGCACATTGTTTCTTTACTGCTCACATTGTTTACGTCATCTTTTGATCGTGGTGCAGTGAATTTGGGATTTAAACGCAGTCGTAGGGTTTGTTGCTTGTTAATGTGGGTTCTTCAAGTGAGGCTGTTTAAGTCCATAGTTAGGCCTTTCTCAAGAGTTGGCCCGTTTCTTCCTAAGGCTTCAGCACCCAGCACCTGCCAGGGAGATCCACGGGAATAGTGACTGCTTAGCAAGGAGGAAAATATTTTTCTTTGTATTAAAAGTGAAACTAGGAGTCCCAGCGGCGTGTCCGTCTTGCAAAATGAGGAACTAACTCTGCGTTTTCCTGTTGGAGAGCCCTCTTGCTTTCTTCGAGTAACGCATGTTATGTGGAGAGCAACTGGAAATCGCGAATAATTTTCAAATAAATAATAACTTGCACAGAGCTCTGATGAATAAGTAACACTGATCGTTAAAGCAGTTAATGGATTATTAGAAAAGTAATTTATTTGATGTGAATGGGAGCAGAATATTGCGGGGTACTTGATAATTCAGTGTAATCCCTTTTCGCTGCGCTTTGGGAGGGAATATTTGCAAAGCCCCTGGCTTGGTTCTGGCTCCCGCTGCCGCGCCGGTCCTTCGGTGCCGCTCGAGCAGGGCAGCTGCCGCCTGCACTCGTGTGCCCTCCCTCTGCAAGGAACGGGATCCTGGACGGTGGTGGGGGATCCCGAAAAGCTTTGGGAGCGGCTCTGTGCCACTTGGGCCGGAGCAGCCCGGCCCGGGATGGAGCAGCCCGGCCCGGGATGGAGCAGCCCTGCCCCGGGCTGGAGCAGCCCTGCCCCGGGATGGAGCAGCCCTGCCCCGGGATGGAGCAGCCCTGCCCGGGATAGAACAGCCCTGCCCCGGGCTGGAGCAGCCCTGCCCCGGGATAGAGCAGCCCTGCCCCGGGATGGTGCAGCCCTGCCCCGGGATGGAGCAGCCCGGCCCGGGATAGAGCAGCCCGGCCCGGGATGGAGCAGCCCTGCCCCGGGATGGAGCAGCCCTGCCCCGGGATAGAGCAGCCCTGCCCCGGGCTGGAGCAGCCCTGCCCCGGGATAGAGCAGCCCTGCCCGGGATAGAGCAGCCCGGCCCGGGATGGTGCAGCCCTGCCCCGGGATGGAGCAGCCCGGCCCGGGATAGAGCAGCCCTGCCCCGGGATAGAGCAGCCCTGCCCCGGGATGGAGCAGCCCGGCCCGGGATAGAGCAGCCCGGCCCGGGATGGAGCAGCCCTGCCCCGGGATAGAGCAGCCCTGCCCCGGGCTGGAGCAGCCCGACCCGGGATGGAGCAGCCCTGCCCCGGGATGGTGCAGCCCGACCCGGGATGGAGCAGCCCTGCCCCGGGCTGGAGCAGCCCTGCCCCGGGCTGGAGCAGCCCTGCCCCGGGATGGTGCAGCCGCCGGTGTCCGGCATGTTCCCCTCGTCTCTCAAGGCTGAGAAAGGAAAATACACCTGGCTCCTGTAGTAATTCTTATAGAGCCTCATTCCCTTCCACCCTGAGTCAATAGAAAATTTTTTCCCGTTTATTAAAAAAGTACAGCAAGGCCCTACCCGTCGCCTCCATAGTTTGGGGGGTGTTTTCTTTTTTCTTTCTTTTTTTTTTTTTTTTTTTTTTTTGCTTCTGGAAATTCTTAGTAATGGACTAATGTAATAAACATGGATACAAAGTGGATACTGAAAAAAACCCAAAAACCAACAAAACAAAAAAACAACCAAACAACAAAAACTCACCAAAAAATAAAATAATAAAATACAACCAGACAAAAATCCAGCACCTCCTGAACTCTAGATTTTTTACTGCTTGTGAAGAGGAAGGTCAATACAAGCAAAACTACTGAAATCTCTTTTTGTGAAGTCTCTGTTGTAAAAAGAATTCTTAAAAAAACCCCATCAATTCCTAATTAGGGAAAATGAATAGCTATTATAGTATTTTTTTATCTAAAATGCTTAGTTCTTCAACTGGTAGGGTCATGTTTTAAATCTTCCGTACCTCTGTAACCATGTTACTGAGATCTTTATTGCGGTGTCAGCCAATATTTTAACTACAAAAGTAACAAGCGAGCGAGATTTCTAGAAACATGCATAGTATTGTATGTTTCCTCCTAAACGCGGCGACATTGGGACTCAGAGGGTGTCTTTTTTTTTTTTTTTTTTTTTTTTTTTTTTTTTTTTTTTTTTTTTTTTTTTTTTTTTTTTTTTTTTTTTTTTGTCACCAACTATTAGTCCTTCAGCATCAACAGGCTTCCCTGAAAGGCACTGACGGTCTGACGGTTTCGGGAATGCTTTGTTACTTTCCCATCATTTCTAGATAAATTCCGATGTGGTCTCAGAATTATTTCCTGTATTTATATGTTATTTATATGTTTATGATTTAGAACCAATTGCGGCAAAGTAGCCCTTAATAGTAGAACGTTTACTATCTATAATGTTGATTAGCTTCCTACAGGGAGCTGTAGTCTGGATACAGGTTTTTTTTTTCCTCTCCATTTTAAATGCTTCCAAATAATCCCGCATCCTTCCAGCAGAAAAACCGGGGGAGCGTCTTCTAAAATGTTATTTAACCCGAAACAACGAGGAGTCTGAACGTCCACAAAGCACTGATTTCGTGTCTGCTCTCAATCTATTACCTCAGATAACATCCCACGCTGTGCTCAGGGCAGGCGTTTGCTCTCCCGGCTCTTCCTGTGTCCTATTAATAGGACAAATCCACCCGCGCATGACCCTTCCTACAAGATTTCGGCTACAGTTTGCTTTGACTTCTCGCTGCCTGTAAAATGGGTCCTTTAATTTAAAAAGAAAAAAAACCCAAACCAAAACCGAGCATCTTTTCTCTTTCACAGCACTTCGATGGGGAGCTTGGGGTTGAAGAGCACCACACGTGTATGCCTACAAACCAAGACTGGTGCGGAGCCTCGCCTGTGTCTTGATAACAGAATTCTGCTGGCTTTTACTAAATAAATTGTGTTTAGTTTAGCATTTTTTTTATCCCAAGGAAGTGTGTTTTGGTTGTTATGCAAAAAGCCGAGCGGCCGTCAGGGACTTGCCGCTAATTTCCCCAGACTTCGTCAAGCATTGTCAAATCAGGAGGTGAAAGCACTTGAGTAAAAAGCCTCCTTTTAAAAAGAAAAAATAACCCGCCAAATAAACACACAAAAACCAAACGAACAAAAATAATTTTTTATTTAAAAAAAAAAAAAAAAGTCTTTAAGGAAAAAAAAGTAATAAAACAAACCTATGTTGTTTTGTTTTTTGTTTTTTTTTTTTTTAAGGTAACTTTGTCCTTAGCTGAGGGAGAAGCCCACATGGAAAGGGTGCCGAGAGGAAGAGCTGCAGTCCAAGGCCAGCTGAACCCCCCGTTGCCATCCCCGCGACGGGACCGGCTCCCACCTGGACACCCCGCGGGGCCGGACCTGCAGCCGCCGCCCCCCACCGACTGCGGGACCACCCCCCAGCAAAAAGCGGTTCCTGCCAAAAATCGCCTCTCCTGGGAGGGGTTGGAAGATGCATTTGCTGGAAGATGTTGGGAATGAAGGAAAAAAAGCTGGTAAAGATACGTTGGAAAGCTCTGTGTATTTGTCTCTAATCACAAACATGTTTAATCATAAACACCGCGCCCCACCCGCCTTGTAATTTTTAGGGGTTAAAGCCAGAATATATTTCCTCAGCAGGTGCCTAAAGGAAGAACCCTGATGTTTGCTCTACCGGTTTGCTCTGTCGGCCCCTTTGCATTTAGAGGTGGGCTTTTGTGCATTTGTTCCTCACAAGTAGCTATTATCGCTGTTAATGATTGTAAAAACGTAAAAAAAATAAATGTTAAAAATGTGAATTCACAGCCTGCAACAGAGAGCGCTCCTCACTCTCTTGGTATTAAATTAAGGCTGTCGATTTGGGTTAGGGAGCATCTTTTAATTTTAAGGGAGGGGTGCTTGAAGTCAAGAATGCCTTTTCTGTTTTCTTGTCTGTTTGCTTGTTTTTCTCTTTTTTCGAAGGCTTTCCCCTTTTAGTATTTAAATCATATTGGAAGAAGATATTTCTCCGCCGTGCTCGTTTAGGCTGTCCCTCCCCTGGAAACTCCAGACGGGAAGGAAACAGGAGCGCATAATTTGGGAGGTTTTGTTGGTTTTTTTTAAATGTTTGTCGTGCTGTCGTGCATTATTCCGAGGATCCTGCGAGGTTTTCATTCACCGGCTTTTAGGGCTCCTTTCTTCATATTGCAGCCGGCCCAACTTGAGATTCCAGAGAAAAAAAGAAAAACAAGTAAAAATAATAAGAATAAAAATATAAAGGAACCATCCTCCTTTCCTCCCCGTCACCCCAAAAGTAAGCTGCACCCCAAACCAGGCTTCGCTTGAGGAGTCAAATTACCCCTCTTCCCATCGGAACGCTTGAGAGTCATTTCATCTGCCTGAACTTTAGGACAAAGCTGTTTTGCAGAGGAAATTTCCACTCCTGCTGCCGCCTCACACCAGAGGGCGCCTGGAGCCTTCCCAGGCTTTGCTGCCTCAAGTGCTGCCGGAAATTAACTCTTCGGCCGCTCTCTCCCAATGTTTTTCTAACCTTTCCCTTTTAAAAGATACAACTGAATTCAAATATTTTTTTTTCCCCCTATAAAACGCGGGTTGGTTTTTTCTGGTTTGGGTTTGTAAGGTTTTTTTTTTCCCCCGTCCTTGCAGTATGCTTTCCAGGCTTTCAGCCTCCTGCAGGAGTCCCCCGGGACTCTCAGGAGATGTACAGCTTCACTCTGTCTCTGCTAACTTGATTCTGATTAAGTCGCTGGATCACGTTTGTGTGACATTGCCGTGTTGTCCCTTTTCTAGGACGTGGGAAGGTTCTATCTTCATCCTAGATAAACTTCTAGGATGAAACTTGTCTGGCTCTGTTTAAGCTTAAAGGGTCACTTAGGGCTCTTCAAGCAGAACACCAAAGCATGGAACCAGAGGGGAAACAGGGTGGTGAGCCCTGCCCAGAGAAGCTGTGCCTGCCCCAGCTCTGGAGTGTTCAAAGCCAGGACTTGGAGCAACCTGGGCTAGTGGAGGGTGTCCCAGCCCACATATGCAAAGTATAAGGTCTCCAACAGAGCTTATTATTCTAATTAAATTACTAAAAGGGAAAATAAATAATAAGAGAGAGAAGAAGAAAAAAAATAAATATTAGGATATGTCATTTCCATGTTTCCTGTGAACTTTTATCAATAAGCTAGATATCATTTTGCTGTTCACATCTGAGGATCAACAGAAATGCAAAATGCATGATACAAAGAATTATTTTTAAAAATCTGAGCATAAAACATAAAAACCAACTAAAAAAATTGATTCTGGAGGCTGGTGGGAAAACTCAGTGGAAGATAAATGTTTGTGTTTGTGCTATTTAAATTAAAATATGGATTTTAAAAATTTAAGGGTCTTTATTTATATAATTTAATTTAGTATCTATCAATAATAGATACTAAATAATCTATTTATTTATATAAATAGATTTAGTATAATAAAAAATGAACATGAATCAAAGATTGCTGACTTTACTCAAACTCTAATCCCTTTAAAGGATCAGATTGTACCACTTACTTGTTCATGTTGTTTTGTCTTTGAAGTGTGTGCATAAGATGAGAATCTTTGTCTCAGCAAATGGGACGGTGTATTGGATATTGTAAGAAAATATTTTAAAAGGCAACAGAAGCCTTCCAGTCCTAAACTTGGAAATACACGGTGTTTCTCTGTGTCCAGCTTACTGTGTGGTGGGACTCTGACATTCAGAGGTCTCAATGGATGTTCATGTCTGGCCATGGCAGTGATAAATGCTTGATAACTTTCCTCTTCCTCTTCCTCTCCTTCTCCTTCTCCTTCTCCTTCTCCTTCTCCTTCTCCTTCTCCTTCTCCTTTTTTCAGGCGTTATGGGGCCTTTGGAGAGACTTCTTGAATCTTGGAACAAAACAAAAAAAATCATGTTAAAATGCATCTTGGCCTTTATGCCACTTTCATTGAAGCTGATGGTAACCCCCTCTTTGACTTTAGTGGGAACAGGACTGAGCCATTTAAAATGCTATTTTCTAATATAAATCTTTTAAGTCTTAAATATTTCCATACAGTGGAGCAAAGAAGTCTCAAACGTCATCAGAAAGACTGCTTCTTGTTAGGCTGTTACAATGTGCTATTTCTGTTCAAATAACATTTACAAATAGGAGAGACAAATACATTTGTACAACTTGGAAGTCTGACACTTTGGTTGGGTGTTTGCAGCTTTTATACTGTATGGTATTTCTGACAATATTTTTAACTCTTTGGTTGTATAAAACAAAGCCCAGCAGCATCCTTTCCTCACCAGGTCATTTAGCTGAGCCTTACTGGAGGGTAGTTTGGTTACAGCTAAGCTCAAACCTAAATTTTCCAAAAGTGTGGAGGGATTATGTGGCCAGGCAGGGGTAGGAAGAGGGAAGAGGTACACAGAAGGAGGAAAGAGTCTTCTTCTCCAGATGTGTCAAGTCCACACCTGTGGGACCTTAGAGAACTGTTAAGTTCTCGTCTTTGGAACTTCTTCACTCCTTGGCAGTGGCTTTTAAAAGGATGAAGTGAGAGAAAAGTTGCAGAAAAATCCCTCAAAATACTACACTACGCTTTGGGAAGGTCAGGGAGGCTGCCTTCTCCAGATCTACAGGGGCTCCAGGGTTCAAATCTGAATCCTGAGCTGCTGTGATGTCCTGCCCAGCACCATGTCTTCTCACTCAGGAATACAACTTCTGTGGATTAGCTGACTTTTATCCCCCAGCATTAGCTTGGCTGGGTAAGTACAACTGAGTGGCATTCATGTGGTTATATAGGTCTTACCAGTGATCTCCTAATAGGAGGGTATTGTCCAAATGAAAATTTACCTGATTTTTTTGCCCAATACCACTACAAATCTCCATTTTCTTTCTTTTTCTGTGTGTGTTGTGTCCAACGGTGATATCTTACAGTAAGCTTTTCAGAAGAGGAACTGCTTTTATAGCTGGTGTCTTTATAGCATCTTGTGCTGTGGCCCAGGCTTACAGTTACTGGTGATAAGATGCCTTCATCTGAAGAAAGAGAGACCAATCTTTTAAATCTATATTTTGAAGTAGACAATGATTAACAAAGGAAAAAAAAAAAAAAGAAAAAAAGAAGGGTGAGGGTGTATATTACGTTGTGGTGAGAAGGGAGACTTTTGTTGTCTCTGCACCTTTCTTGTCTCAGGAAATACCAATAGCTCCTTGTAAGATGCACACAGCCTAAAAATATTTAAATGTTTAAAGGTGTACTGCAAGGGGAATAAAAGCAAAAAAATGTCAAGCTATAAATCCATTGGAAGGAAATATATCTTTGGGGGAGAGGCTTTGAACTGTGGTCTTTTCAGAGGCAGAAACAAAATTGAAATACTATCAATAAAGTCATGAGAAAAGTAGAGAAAACAGAAAACAGTTCTACAATGGTACTTGTACATTTCATAACAGTTGAGTAACTTTTCCTTCATGCTTTGGGCCTGATCCTGAAGAACATCTTAACCAGATATGTCTGAGGACCATAGTGGTACCACACAGATCAGATCCATGTGTTTGGGTCAAAAGTGGCCCCAGCTGTTGGAGGATAACTATCAGCAGAAACTCCAACTCCTGTAAGCCAATAGCAGCAGAGGAGCGAAAATGCTCTGTAATTGTGTCCTGAAAGTGTTTAGTAGCATCTGCCTTTAGTCACTGAAAGAAGTTTATTCTCTTTTGCTGCTGATTCAGAGACTTGCAAACAGATCTAAAAACAGTTTCGCATCAAAACACTGGGGAAACACAGAGATGGACATGGTAAATACCAGAGTAGCTCCTAGGGTTACAGCTCTGTACAGAAATGCAAGCATGAAAGTGCTGGCATAAAAACCAACAGAGCTTGGTGGGCATATTCTAATTGCACTAGGAAGAATTATTGTAGTTATTCTTCAGATTAGTGCAATATGACCCATTCTGACTCTAATACCTTCCTTGAAATAACAAGGGATTCTCTCTGTGGTTAGAGTGAGTAGGATGGACGTAGAGACCTCAGTGGGATTTTTGGGTAGGGAAGCTGGGTCTGTACACACACACTGGCATCAGCAGAGTCTCTGTGTCCATTTCATTGTTATTTCTGTTTAGTTGTTCATCTGACCATGTTTGTGTCCACAGCTGGAACCCCAAAACACTGTCAAATAACACATGTGCAATAGGGGACTCAGTACAAGAAACTTTACATATTACCTGATTTTCACCCAATATGCCTCTAAGATTCCTCTTTTCACTAGCTCACTGTGGCAAAATCCACTTCTTTAATGTCAGTCTTAATATTCCATTTTATTGTTGGTTTGTGGCAAATTTATTTTGGATTAAACTTACAAGCACAAATACCACCATTTAACAATGGTGCTCTGTCTGCATTTGTGATACTTTCCAGTGCACTCAAGAGAAGCAAAATGTAAAAGATATGGTAAAACAGCCTCCTGTTTTGATGAAAAATTGCTAGCAGTCATAATATAATTAACTTAACCAACAAGGCAATAAAAATTAAGTGCCCAGTTCATGAGTGATCCCATAGTAAGGCTAAATTTCCTATAAGTGATACAGCAAAACATTTTCCATTAGGACATTCATTAAGTTTTGTATTCAACAACGTCATTTCCTTGGGTCTTTTGGAATCCAGCAAGAGGGGCTGCAGTTGAGAGAGAAGCAGTGATATACATGACCAAAAGGTTGTGTTCCATCAGTGGGAAAGCTTAGGGAGAATGATAAAAGTGCTATACATTATATTTTTCTCTGACCAGACTTTATTTGAACGCTCAAATGATAGGGTCATTGTTTTTTGTATTTCTGAGGAAGTAATATTTTCGCTACTTGTAAGTGACTATTTGTAATTTTTGCTGTAATAGTAAGTACCTATCCAATCAATCTTGATTTTTAAATCTCTTTTAGTCTCTTGAACAAATATGTTTAAAAGAAAAGTCCAGTTTGTTTAGAACCATGCAATGATTTAGATTGCAAGGGACTTTGGAGGTCATCTGGTCCAACCTCCTACTCAAAGCAGACCTAACCTATTAAGATGAGTTCGTTCGTTCTTTCTTTCTTTCTTTCTTTCTTTCTTTCTCTCTCTCTCTCTCTCTCTCCACCTTTCTCTCTCTCTCTCTCTTTCTTTCTCTCTCTCTTTCTTTCTCTCTTTTTCTCTCTCTCTTTCTCTCTCTCTCTCTTCCTCTCCCTCCCTCCCTCCCTTCCTTCCTTTTTATTCCCTAAATAATTTCAATAGCAGTATTTTGTGGCAATAGTTCTCGCCAAAGAGCTTTTTCTAAACCGCTTTCCATTTACTAAATTTTGGGTTTTGTCTTCTCTGCTATGAACATACCCTGTAGTTACCTTTGGAATCAACAATCCCTGTTCATGATTTATTCTGCTCTTGCCTCTTGCATTGACAGTGGAAAAGAACAGAGACTAATCGGAGTACCTTGGGTGAAATAGTTTGGAAAATGTTCCTTCTCCCATTTCAAAAGGATTATAAAACCATATTCTGAAGTATGACCATACTTCAAGATTATAGCTTTGAATCTAAAGGTAATTAAACCATTCTTATCTTTTTAGGCACAGAAGAAAATTACTTTGTTTTCTATATATTTCCAGAGATGATGAGCTGCTGATTTATGACTCTTCTTAAATAATAGGAGAGCTGAACAAAATATGAAACCTATAGGCCTGGCTTTACTCTCAGCTCTTCTGGTATAATTTGAGCTCAGCTTCTCCAGTGTTGATGAATTTATTCCAGTTCTACGCTGCTGTGACCAAACCAGAATTTATTGTACAGTTTGCATGAAAGAATTGGACCATATTCCTGTGTTCTTAGATGATGAGCTTTATCTTAGTTGGTCTGTAGCATCTCTTTCTCACCCTTTCCTGATTTTATATTTTTTAAAAATGTTTCTTTTCAAAAGAAAATGCCAAACTCTACCTGAAAAAATGTATTATGCACATCATCTTGCAAACTGTTTTTTTTTAAAGGGAAGCTCTTTGCAGACCACGAAATTTGGGAAGGATCCTGTGGAGGATTTGGTCATGTTTAGAAACCATCCAGAGTAGCTATGACAACTTCATATCCGGGGGCCAAGGTTGTGTCCACATACCAAATATCTGACACTATCCAAGATCCTTATCCAATGTGAAGAGGAAACTGTAAAACTATAATTGGCTACAACAACCCCTAGAGAGAGTATTGCTGTTTCTTAAGAAGATTTTTTTTGGCATCTTAAATAAAGCTTTTTCTTAAGAGGTCTGAAACAGGAAATTTGTGAACGAAAAGAAAATACTGAAATGAGTAAGGTATCTATAGCTCTGGAAAAACAGGTTTCCAGCTAGCTCCCTTCTTTGTTACTTGCTGTGATTTCTTAATGAACATTTAGTTAAATGAACTTGGAGTGTTCTAGAAGCCTCTGAAATATATCAATATCATTTGCTTTGGTTTAGATTTTAAGTGGGAGTGGTATCCAAATCTGTTTCAGCTCCCTCTAATCTGGATCAGGTGGGATTAATGCTAAATGCATTTGGGCAAGGAGCACAGAGGGACACTGTCCCTTTGTAGCAAAAGTGTCTGGTCAAGGTCCATTCGATCACCTGGTCCAGGCGGTTCAGATGCTGACTGTGTTTTTTTGGTATTACACGTGGAAGTGAAGCTTCATGTGATAAAAATCTGCATTTCTGTGCAGTGAATATGTTGGCTACAGCAGCTGCAGCCTGTTCTTTTTGGTAAAAGCCAGGCTCTGTGAGATTTCTCTTAGTTATTGATTGTTAATATAGTTTCTGCTTCCTGTCCCTGCACAGCAGCGAGATTTTTACATCCTGCCTGTATTTGATCCCTTTCTGTTTTTCTGGATGTGTTCTGCAGGGTTCTGCAAGAGAGGTTTTCTAAAGGAAGAGAGTCCTGGAAAATGCATTACTAAAGGTACTGATCTAAAAAAATCAGGTGAATAAATGGTGTTTTGGTTTTGGCAGCCAGGATAAGGTTTTGTATGTTGGTTCAGGTAGAATCAAACTTAAACATTTTAATAATGGCACATTAACACAATTGTATTTGGCAAAATATTTCTGGCTACTTTTAATGAAAGTAAAAAGACACTGATATATCTGGATAAATAGGAGCAGATGGTAATTTTCATCATTCTTCCTCTCCCCTCTCCTTTTACTAGCAGCCCAGTGAGGGAGAACTAAAAGACAAAAACTCCTCTTAAGAGAATTTGGAATAGAAACTGCAAAATGGATATCCCAACTTATGACTTATCCTTTGCTTTGTGGGGTCATGTTCTTGAATGCTCTTCTACTTGATTAATAAAGCCTAAGGATTTCCATCACTGAAAAAAAAAATGTTCAGATGTGTTTGCCAGATTTTACATGAGTTAAGGGCTGCTTTGATTTGTGAAAACTGCATTTTCAGTGGATATGTTCTTATTCAGGAAAAGCTCTCCATTGTGATAATGGTTATCTGCAAGCCAATGTTAACTTGGCAGCCTTCATGGTTTGGCAGCAGATTTTAGCTTTACATAATACTAAGTTATTATTAATGTACCCTATTGCAGCTTTTATGAAGGAATCAAGTTTTCAAATGTTGGGGGGGTGGTTAAAGTCAGGAAATGCAACAGGTGTGTGACTTTATGCTCTGTGTATCTTGTAGATGTCATTATATGTCATTTAAAATACAAATCAGGTCAATTGTAATCAAAGTTATCTATTATACCACCTGAATACAAAGAGTCTCATTTTAGGTTTCAAGATCTTTTTCATTCTCCACATTTATAAAACGCCCAAGTGTTAATATTGCATTGGAATATTGTTAATGTGTTGGGGTTTTTTATATTTGACACAAGACTGAGGGTGTCTAACTGATCTTGATTCAAGGTGTCTGTCATATGAGGGACAGAATTTCTCTCAGTAAAGATGCTAAGTTTTTAAATCAAGTGAATCAGAAAAATACCTGTAAAAGGCTAAAAGGTCCTTAAGGATAGTGGAGGATGCTCTTGGTGACAACAGTTCATACAGAGTAAGATCTCCAGCTACATTATTGTTCCATAGAGCTTCATAAAAAGAGGGGTTTTTTGTTTAGCAATGCTAATGAGATCATATAGCAAAAAGATACACAATATCAACAAGTAAACAGCCAATTTGGCATGAATGCTCAATGTCTTGATTCCTTTCTAAATGGATATTAATTTTGTGTAACTTTTCCATCCCTGTACTGGAATGGAAAGTAGGACATCTATAAGCTCAGTAATTAAACTCTAATTTAAAAACAAACAAAACAAAACAACAAAAAACCCCTCACCAAAAACAAACAAAAGACACCACAACTTTGCATGGCCATGGTCTTAATTCTGTTTATAAAGCTGAAGTTGATTCTGCTCTAATGTGTATCACGATCCCATGGCTCTCACATACCAACAGTAACAAGAAAATTCATCAATTGCCTGGTTAGTGCAGCAATCAAATGCTTCTGTCACAGGAAAACTGATAAACACTTCTGACATTCCTGTGATCCATCAGCATCTTCAGTTTTCCCACCTTCTTTTTTGGAGGACACAAATTAAGTTTTTTGTAGTTGGAGTTGAGGGACGAGACAGCTCATTGCTACGTGCAGAGGTAATGGAGCTTTTTAGATCAGAGATGTTTCTTACAGGCCTGCATTAGAAACTTCTGCTCACAGGCTGATGTTAGCCTGGATCTGAAAATAAAATGAATCCCACCTGCCCAATGGAGCTCAGCCAGCAAAATTCCTGGTGTGGACACAGCTGTGCTGCCAGGAAAAGGCTGCTGCCAGATTAACCTGTTGGGTTTAGAGCCTGGTGTAACTACCATGGCATAAAATCTCTTTCAGCTGGCAAACACTGGATCTCTGCTGCAGAGCTCTGCTGTTGTGGCTCTGTAATGCTCCCAGGGACTGTACCTGCAGACACAGCCCTGGTGTGAGAACAAAGAGGAGACAAAGATACCAAGAGTCATTGCCAGGTCTGCTAGTAGGTGTCCCTTTGGACTATGGGAGCCCCTTTGAAAACTTCCCACACCATAAATCCATTTTTTCACCCTGGAAGACACATATCTTTTGTCTGCCACTTTCCATTGGGTGCAGGAACATCTGCTGATGTGACTTGATTTTCTTTTTCTCAAAAGAGCATTTGTCGCTCTTGCACTGGCAGCTAAATGCTGAAGAATATGACCCAGGAGCATTGCTCTGTGTAGTAGAAAGGAGTTGGGTCTTCAGCCAGATCCTAGTGGGACTGGAAATGCCTCTGGTTCTTAGCAGATACTACAGTTAGAACTCTCTGCCTGCTTCACAGCAAGAGGGATGCACAAAACCATAACCCAGCACTATATCAGGTTCAAAGTGTTTCTTCTGTCATCACATGCATCTGCCTTAGGTTATCAGAAAACCACAGGGAATTACAGCAGTGAGGAAATATTCAAAGGTCAGCCCAGGATCAGTGTGAGTGGCAGGTGATGATTGTGTTTTTACTAAGCTTTCTGTCTCTGATACTTGTTGATGTAGGAATGGTTGAGTTCATGGGGGCCAGCAGCTTCAGGACTCTTTAGTGTATATGGACTTTTATGATTGCTCTTTCTTCCTCAGATGAATGTGAGAAAGATTGGATGGGTTGCAGCAGTGGCAGACAAAGAAATGTGACTGTGATGGTCTTTGACCAAAATAATTATCCAAAGCCCTTTAGCATGGAAAAAAAAAAAATGTCACTGGACAATGACACAATAGGAGTTAGTGGGGTGAAGAATCTGAAGAGGGAGTGATTGTTCACTTTTTTTCTGCAGTATGAGAAGTAGAGAGCATCCAATAGAGTTTAAATTACTAGATATTTGGAAAATATCTCTGGTTCCTGAGTAAAGGCATTTGGAGGCTGGATGAGACAAGGACCAGAACACTGATCTTAAACACTTGGCCTTTGTATGGCAGCTGTTTCTACTGTCATTTTCCCCTCATCAGGAAATAAAAACCTAAATGCCTCCTTCTCTGCCCCATGTGGAAGTTGACAAAGAGCTGCTCTGAAGAGAAGGAGGTGAGGCTGCAGATAGGGAGGTTACCAAGGATGGGAAAAGGGGAGGTCTGCTTCCAGAATTCTGGAGGAACAGCCTAGCACATGTGGAATCTACATTCACCCATTTTCCCTTGTATTGAAATATTAAAAGTGTTTTTGTTTGAATATTAGGAAGTAGTCATGCTAGTTATTGTTATCAAACAGATTTGATAAGGTGGCTATTTAAAATCCATATAAGTGTGAAGGCCTGACATGATTGAAATGAAAGTGTTAGAGAGTCAAACACAGTAATTTTGACAAACTGTATGCAATAGCAAGCTTCCAGTTTCCCATTCCAACTGAAGAAAAAAAAAATTAAAACAATCCCTGTGTCAGAACTTCTAAATTAACCTTCTGAAAAATCAGTTGCTTCTAAACAATATCTGAATCATAAGATAGAGCAATCAAACAGAATGTTTTAGTGATTCTCTTATTGGGAGCAACCTGTTTGTTGGCCAGAGATTGACAGACCAGTAAATATGCCCTTCCCTCACACTGGTCTTTGGAAATGGGCAGGGAATGTGGTGTAAGGCCTGCTGCTTTCCTACCATGGAGAGAATGGTCTAGCACCAGTCTGGAGACAATAGCACGTCCTAGAAGCTCAGAGATGGAAGAACCACAGCAGAACATGAAACAGTGTTCCAAACTAGAAAAGCCTTTACCCCAAGTATTTTTAACCCACATATTTCAGGACATGTCAGACAATTGATTAGCAATCTGTTGCTGAAGTGATGTATTTATCTGATGCATGGTTTCACTTAGCAGCTACAACACATACAGCAAAGAGCTGGAAAAAAAATGAACTGGAATTCTATACAACATCGTTTATTCAAAACAGATGTATTACTTGGTATATGTTTAACATTCTCCTCATAATCCCAACTTGATCCTTAACCATCATGCATTAGAATGTTGCTTTTAAAGAAGATGAAAATGGGCTGCTAAAATGCTGCCCATATAATCTGAATTATTTTCAGCCCTGTTGTTAAAGCTTAGAGATAAAATTCTCTTTTGAACTAAGGTTGAAGGCATTGTGTTTGATATATTGGTATAATTCCTGCAATATAAATACTCATAAATTAAGTTAGTGGTATGGTATGATTTCCTGTAATCTGTTTCCAGAATCAATATTTTATTGAATGAACTTCTTATTTTAACTTCTCACTTACTGACCCAGTGGTGCAGCTGTAATGTGTGCTTGATCACTCACTCTCTTTTATTTTTTTTAAAACAGACCTGACTCTGCAGCAGTGTAGATGGGGCAGGTTTTTGGAAGCATTGCACTTAATATTGTGTAGAAAGAGATTGAAAATAACACTATCATGCCCTAATGTAGAGACTCCCATTTTAACATCCTGTAGTAATTTAGAAAATGGCTATGTAATGTTACTCCCATTCTATGGGCAGGAAGGCTGAAGCCATAATTATTTCCTTCTTAAAGAATGCTTAACTTTAAGCACCTCCTATTGTATTTACTTTTCTAAATGTGGATTATATTTTTAAAAATCCTTTATACATAGCAATTGTCATTTAGTTAACTACTCCAGATTAATTGCAAGTTTCTGCCAATGAGTGTGTGACCTCATGCACAGCAAAAGATTGTTTATTCTGAGCAGGTAGAATTATCTCACCTTTTGGGAATGTGCTAATGAAGATGCTCAGCAGTAGCTTTGGTGGCTGGGGTCCATTGGCAGTGATAGCTCAGCCTTCTGCTCTGGGTTTTAGCCCTCCTGACTTCCTGAACAAACCAAACTTCAGGCAGTGGGATTGCCACGTGCTGCTCTGGTTTTAGCCTCTTTCACTTTGCATTACAGTAGCAATGAATTATTTATTATTAGTAATCATATCAGTAGAGTTAACCCTTTTGCTGTAATTCTCCCCAGCAGGCAGCCTTTGTGTACTTCTGAGGCAGAGGTAGTGACAAAGACAGATGGCAATTTGAAATTGTTCCCTTGCTTGACTTTTGACAAAACTACAACTGCAGAGAAGCAGACTGGTGTGCATTCCTCCCCTCACTTGTACATAATTATACAATTCCCATATAACTCCCCACAAGTCAACTGTTTCCTAGAGGCACCTGCCCTTCCTCAGTAAAACCCAAAGAGAGATCAGCTTTCTGGTTAAAAATATAGAGAGGAAGAAACAATGGCATGCATTTCAGGAAAATTTTAGAGATTGGCTAGAACAGAATAAAATAAAAATTGAAAACCCTACAATGAACACTTGAAAAAAGCAACAAAAAATATTCAGTGTTTTTGGTCCTTATGCTCTAACACTGGATGGTTTTCTGCATATCCTGTGAAAGAAACCTTGTTCTGAATGCAGAATTGCAGCTTTCATCACTTAACCATTCCTGGTAGTAGAGAGAAGCTGGAAATACAAAATCTAACATCTGAAAGAAGAGAGCATAAAAAGATCCCAACACTTAAAAAAACCCCCTTCAAAGTTTCAAATATTATTTTTCCTTCCAGAAAAGCCTGTGATTTTTGTAAATTCTTAGGATTAGAAATAGTGAAACGCCCTTTCTTAATAATATTAACTACTTATTTAATAAATTCTTATTTAGCATATTTATATAAAGTAACAATACCTCCATCAGTTCAGTAGCAATGCACAGTTCCTGTGCTGTATCCTTTTCAGGAACATCAAAAGTACCAATAATCAGCATCATTCCACACAGACCTTCAGGTACTCCAGGTCTCCTGGGAGCTTTAGGTTGCTGCAGCAAAACCTGTTGCTTCATCTCTGAGCTGCAGAGCCAATGATTTTATGATTTCCCTCTCCTCAAACAGATCCTTGCTCTCTTTTTTCTTTGCCATTGCTTGTTCTGTGTCTGTGCTTTATAAGCTACACCACATTTAAGCATGCATTGATCCCACTGTGGGTTTTGGGGGCGGAGGGGGGAATGCAGTGGAAGTACTAAAGGAAAAATTTCTCTTTCTGTGGTGGCCAGAACAACTGTATTAGACAAAACTGCTTTTTTTAATCAGCATTTAAAAAGTATTTTCTGATGTGGTAAAAACTGGTATATAGATGGAGTTCAAGAAGTTGGAGTGAAAGTAGTATGTGAAAGCATGTATTATAAAAGGAAAACTGGATTGTTTCATGGTTAGGGGTTCTGTACCTAAAATATCTCTATAGATTAAATTTCCAATTTCTTTGTTCTCAGACATGGGCAAACTGAGAAGGAACAAGGTTTAAGTTGAAGCCTTCATAGAAGCAGCCTGAATATTCTGACTTGCACATTCTGGTCTGTAGGTTTATAGGGGGATAATGCTGCCATAAAACTCCAAGACATCACAGATATTCCTCCAACCTATTTGTAGTCCTAGTCCTGAAAAATCTCCTGTAAGCAGTGAATACTGACCTCATATGAGGAAGGTATGAACCTCATCCCTAATCTCAGTTTCCTCCTAGATTTGCCCAGCATCACTCTTGATGTTTCCAAAGAACGTAAACTCCATGAAGACTGGTGTCATTCTCCAGTGGAGTTTTAAATGGCATTTGTGGGATCTGATGTTCCAGAGGGCAGCCATGTAGTGCAATAGCAGGAAGGAAACCAGCCTCCAAAAGATACCATGGTAAGTAAAAAGCAAGGAAAAGCCCAGTCCTGGAAAACAAAACAGAACCAAAAAGTGTGGAAGTCTGGTGAAACAATGATTTGGAGCTGAATAATATTATATCAGTTCTGTATGCTTTTAATAAATAGTTGGAAAGTCTTCCATGAGAAGTTTCTGTTCAGTTTTATCTCAGGGATAGAAGTTGCTCTTTCCCCCCATAAAGAGCTGAACTTCCTGAGCTGGCACATGTTGGAAGTTTTTTTCACACTGGCATAAGAAACTTCTTTTTTTCTTTTTTCTTTTTTTTTTTTTTTTTTTGGGAAAACCCTTCACATTTATGTTCTCACTTCATACAGAATTAAAGGCACAGGACCCTGCTCCGGAGGCCTCTGAAGACCCTGAGATCTGCACACTGACCTCCACGAGTTCTAGAGCACGCTTTTTTTGGTGCTCCTTTTGTTTTAATTAGTTGCCATTCATATAACAGAGTTACAGTTCAGAGGACTCAAGGCACACAAAGAATATGCAGCTCGGGATGGAAAGGGAAGGATACTGTGTCCAGCCAAACCAACCTCTCTCTTCCCTGCTACTTGCTAGGTAAGCACGAGGAGAGTTTTCCAGCCCTGCACTGACAGCTCACTGCCGGGTTCCTGCTGCTCCTGGTAAACCACTATTCATCTCCTCTGCAATCTACAGAATAAAGGAACCAGATAATCAATGACACTCTCGTCTGTCCATATTTAAACATTTATGGGGGAGATGTTGACAGATGATCTCACCATCTAAACTCCCTTTGTAGTTGATGGAAGGACAAAGACACTTCTGTCTCGTGTTTTTCTGTACGCATTTGCAAGTAAACAAATGGGTATACATATATACAGATGTAAAGGTCATTTTAAATGGTGTCATGACAAAATCTGAAGAATAGAATTAGGTGCTCCTTCCTGGCCTTGTTTTTCTTCTCTTTTGTTTTGCCAGCGCAAAGTGAAGTCAGTGGGTTTTGTGCAGCCAGAAGAATAAAGCTTTTGAAACTCCAGCAAAAAATATGTACAGCAGATACAAATAAAATTCGGGGTAGGTGACACCTTTCTGGGATTTGTGGGACTGGATATTCTGTTTACAACTAGCTGTTATATTAAGGATGTAGGAATATCTACAGTTAACAAAGCTGAAACTTTGTTTTGGCCACATGAAGGAGTTGTTTGGTGTTCTGCTTTTCTTCTGGGCTTTTGCATCACTGGCTCAAAAGCTGCCCCGTTGTTAATGCAGAGAGAATGTCTGTGTCCAACTTTCCCCCTGTGCTTCATCCTGCAGTCTTCCTCTGAGGGAGAGCTGCAACTTGAGAGTCGTAGACCCCAAGGAGTGCTCAGTTTACTGTGAAGAGATGAAACCACTGCTGTGTTTGTGCAAAACCATTTATCTTAGTATAAAATCAGTATCTTGTTCAGCCCTAGAAACTTTTCTGACAAGGCTGAAGTCTCAGCTCTCCTTCAACACGTGTGATTTTGTCCATCACGAGGGTTGCAAAAACATCTGTCCTGGCACACAGGGATCCCTGTCTGGGATCACAAGGAGACTGATTAAAAACCTGGAAGACAGACATTTCCCAGTCTGAGCTTTCTGCCATGGAAACAGGCACCATAATGCAAACCTGACTGATCTGTTGCAGAGAAAGAAAAAAAAAAAGAAAAAGAAAAAGAAAATGTCTTTGTAGACAGCTGCTGTTCCCTAGTTGTTCCTGAACTGATGGAGCCCTCTCATGTTTCATTAATGTAATCAGTAAGTTGTCACTGTAAGCTGGCAAGGCAGGCAGAGATTTGGGGGAGTCCTTGAAGGCAGACAGAAGGAAGTGTTGTGTACTTAGGAGATCTGTGTTTGTCTGATAACAGCCTAGGCCAATTTGTAGGCCTGTGGCATATCTACCCAGAGCTGAAGTGCCATGAAGGCTTTTTTTATTGTGACCTTGATTGCTTTGGGAGGGTGAGCTCACAGAGAGGGGGAATAAGTGAGAAGGAAACCAAGCAGGAACAACTGGCCTGTTCCTGCAGGATGCAGTGTCTCTGTGGGGGCAGCTGGGTTCTGCTGCTGCCCACGGTGCTCCTCCCCTGGGCAAGGGTGATGGGAGGATCCCTGCATCCCACAATTTCACTGCACAGCTCCTGCTGGCACACCAAGCTATGACTGAAAGCTAGGAATTCTCTCCTCTTCCTCATGTCATGATACAGAAAAGATTTCACCAGTCCTCTCAAAAAAAATAAAAATTCATTGGCATAATTAAAAACTACTCATTTAATAGAAAAGTCTTGTATTACAGTAAACCAGCTGTTTTATCCACAAAAAGCTGACCATGTTTTCATTTAGCCTTTATCTAATGTGTTCATATTTGTGTTTTACTGATGTGTTCATATTTGTGCTACATTTACATAAAGTTTACTGACAAAATATGTCTTTCCTCTTGCATGTTTATGTGTTTCATGGTTGAGCACATCTGTGGAATTGTTTAGATATCAACAAAACCAACACAAGAACTCTGATCTCACTGTGGCTCTCGCAGTATCTCTGGATATTATGCTTCCATTATTCCTAAAGGCAGGTTTCAGCTCCAGGCTGTTCCCTGCTCTGCTACCTTATGGAGAGGAGGACTAACCTGATGAAGACTTTTGGGATGTCTTCATCGTGATGAGGACATTTGGGTGTATGACTGTGTCCTGGTCAGCTGCAGCAACCAGTAAGTCTGCAAACATGAGGTGGGCAACCTGCTGAGCCCTGACATTGACACATCCTCATGGAGCTTTATCTTCACAGGGATGCAGAATCTCCCTTTGCAGAGCTTGCAGGGCACTGTATGGGGATGGTTGGCTAATTGGCATTGTTCCTTAATGGGAGATGGGTGTCTCCTGTGCCTCTGAAAAGTCTGACTGGAGAAAGTCACTTTTCTCTATCATAGCAGCCAGTTCTTTCATCACATTTTTTCACACTTTATAGCTCTGTGAGAACATCATGTTCATACATGAGGGAGGAATCTAACTCTCTGGACCTGGGTGTCATCAGTTAAATGATACTGTTCAGATAAGGAAAGAAATGCTACGTGATGGTGCCTATTCATGCTTGTGACAAAACTGTATCAGATGTTGTACAAGCTTCCCTGGAAAACTGTCTACAGAGTAGCTTTCATCTTCATAAGCACACAGGAGAAGTGGTTTGGTTAGATTAGGGAGAGCCCTCAAAAAAAAAAAAAGTGCTATATCATGCAACTGATTCCTAGTTTTTAAACCTTCACAGGTGGAGAAGGCACAAATTGATCAGGACAAAGTCACATGTGAACCAGATGAATTGGTGGGGAAAAAAAATGGCTCAGTAAATATCAGCTGATGAAAGGTGCTTGGGAACCTCCTGGGCTCAGGGCCCAGTTGGCCTGGAACAACCAACATTTACTTTAGAAAACTCCAGGTCCCTAAACCAGTGTGTTTGCATGCAAATTGTCAGGTGTTTGAGCTGTGGCCAGGACATAATTGGAAGAGTTTTAGTCTGCCCAGGCCAGGCAGTGCCAGTGAATGTGGTCATGGCACAGTCAGTCCTGTCCCAGGGCACGCAAACAGTTCAGGCACTGAATTTATTCATCTGTGTGAAGATACAAATTCCATGGCCCTTGGTTTTTAACATGCCAAAGCCATGGTCTCACTTATGGCCCTCAGCCACTGCTTCACTGCTGGTGGCCTCTATGGAGTGACAAACCCCACTTCTTCAGCAGAAGGCAATGGACGAGGCTGGACTGAGATGCTGTGCAGCCTCCATGCTCAGGAGCTTTCAAGACCCAGCTGGGTGAAGCCCTGAGCAAGCTGGTCTGACCTCACAGCTGTCCCACACTGAGCAGGAGGTTGGACTGGGGTTCCTTCCAACCTGAATTATTCTCTGTGGAACAGGGTCAATCCTCTGTGACTCACTGAGCTACACCCCCTGGCACGCTCGGGCTGTGACCGTGTCAGTGAGGTGACATCTGTTTTACAGCACCATCCATAAAGGGTGGCTATGGATTGATAGGAAATACGGGCAGATTTAAAATGGAAAAAGCACAAGTATAATAAATATCTCATTTTATGTCAGTGGGTTAATGCTGATAAGGTAAAAAAGGAATATCAGATGTTCGTTTTTCCCCCAAAAAACCTAGTCAACTTCATAGACAGAGATTATCATAGAAGCAGTTTATGAATAACCTTTTTCAACAAAGGCCACAAATCTGTGGCTTGCATATCATTGTGGTAACACTACTGCAGCTGCTCTTTCAGCAGTTTGGTTTGCACCTATGACCTTCACCCAGCAATTAAAATACGTGTCCTGAGTAGTGTGGTGTTTCAACATGCAAAATTTCCTGGGTGGGCTGCAAATCCTTAAATACATATTTTTGCAAGTCATTGACGTTTCTGAAGCCTTTTGCATAACTGTAGTTCTCCCTCTCCTTTCTACCTTACAGTGTCTCAACACAGTGTATTTTTTAGAAATCCAGGTGGAGTTCCCTGGGAAAAAGAACAACTAAAAATACTTCTACTCTGCATTCATTCAGTGGCGTTGTCCGACACTGTGTTACACAAGATTAATGATCTAATGTAGCTTGACATTTTACAAGAACATGGAGCATCAGCCAAAAACTGTCATAAGATGTGACACCAGAGCTAGAAAGCAGTGTAGAGTGATAACAGGCCAATTAGACGTGTCCATTTGTGTTACCTGCAGGCAATGAAAGGCACACGCTTCATCCTCCCCTCCAGATTCACCATCTGAACTGGCTGTGGATGAGAGACCAAAACTCTGAGTTGCTCAGCCTGTTTGTCAACAGCAGCAAGGGCCAAATTCTGCCCCTTACCTGGCACAAGTCACATTTAAGGACTTAGTAGGAGCTTCTGGACTACTCAGGTGTCTTCTGAAAATGGTTGCTGCTATCCTCATTTTGACACTGTAGTACTGATCAAAGGCAGCAATGCTCTTCTGGAGTTCCTGTGTAGTTATTAAGAAGTAGCCTAAATGTAAAAGATAAACCCTGGCAACAAGTTTTAATCACCAACAGCCTGGGCTAAATATGAAAGATGAGCCTGAAGTTAAAATACCATCCATTTCATAAGCCATCTGGCTGTCTTTCCTTTCCTACTTATTTAAAACCTTTATTTAAACACCATTCTTTTTGGGATTTTCCATTCAATATGGACAGTTTGCCTCCTTTTCCCAGCCTCTGAGATGTGATGTGACCCAGCTGTGCCAGGACCCTGGAGGTGTCAAGGTTCAGTGGGATGAATTCTGCAGACTTTGATCATGGATTTGTTCTCCTGCAAAATTCACCTGTGACGGGTTGCACATGACTCTTCCTAACGTGGTTCTCTGGTTGTGGTGCAGTCATGTGCTTGAGAACAAACTGATAGGCCACTTGGACCTGATCTAGCATTTGATTTCCCTACTTTTCCCCTTTTCCTGTACTTGGAAATTTAAAACTATTTACTTAAGTCATAATATGGAAGGATGCAATATAGAGGTAAGCTGACAGCGATAGCTGACTGGCCCCATCTAGTTATTTAAAAAGAGGGGGAAAAATATCATAATTCAGTATATCTTTTGTGGCTTTTCCACATTGTTTCCATCATACATCATATTTCTTGTATCTACTAGCTTTTCAGTAGGAAAAAATAGATATATCTTCATTGACAATAATCTCATTTAATCATAGGAAAACTAGAGAGCTATATTAGGCATACACTTGGGATTTCTGTATCCAACCCCCTGTAATACTAAATCCTTCTTCACACAGGGTTGCCCTTTCAAAAACAGGTACAACTCATGCACCTGATCCTTGTGTCCTTTTAGAACACCTCCTGTTAAATCACACCAAAGCACACAGCTTTAGTTCTTCTCTCACTGAAGGCAGGAGCAAAATCTCTGCTGTCTGTAGCAGAGAAAGAAACAGTGCTACTTAAAAGTATAAAGAAATATTTTTGTCTGGTTTTAGTAGATGCTGGAATAAGCCCCTATTCTCCCCCTGACACACTGAGTTTGAGCTTTCACCACAGACATTTCCCTGCAGCTGATGTTCAGTTTACACTGGTTGTGACGTTCTAAATCTTTATTGCTGATTGCACAGAGTAGCCTTGCCAGATGAAGAGGCAAAGGAAATGTGGGTGTCTGGTTTTCAGTCCTTCCTCTCAGTATTAAATTAAGTATCTTTCTAGCAAAAGAAGGCTTGGTGGCCCAAACGCTGCAGAAATCAGTGGAAAAGTATCCACTGAGAAGGGTTTCTAGTAAGGGCCACCATTCTGAAGGCAACTGCCTCACACACAGCCATTTCTTCCTGTAGATATTTGCAGCTGGAGCTAATAATAGTCTTTAATGTTCTTTCTAATAAATTTCCTCTCATATTTTTAGTATGTCCAGTGTTAACTTGCATTTCAAGCACTAAATATGTTTATCCCTATTGGGAGTTATCAGATGTAAACACATAAAAATGCTGGGGCTATTTAACCTTTGCAAACTAAGACAATTCTGTGGAATCCAACTCTCTGGATAGAATTATTTCCCTTTTTAGCATCATTTGATGGAAAGAAGTTTATACTGGCCTTTGAAAATAGTCTTTATCAGGTTCTCTAAGAGATACTGTCATTCTAGTTCTTTAGTTTTGGGGGGTTTTTTTACTTTTTTTTTTTTACTTTTCTTTTTTTTTTTTTTTTTCCCTGGAGCATCTCTATATATCATATTATCTGCCAAAACCACATATAAATGGAAGGGAGCTTTGAACATATACTACATATTTTACATATATATATAATACATATTCTACATATATATAATACATAATAATACATATTTTACAATGCAAATTTTCCTTAAAATAAATTTTCTGAATAAATTTTCCATTTTGCAGGCTCACTTCCTGCATTCCTCATGTCTATCTGTTTCTGACACAAGCAAAGTCCTGCTGGTGACTGAAGGACAGGGCTCACTGCTGGCTGAGGGACAGGACGTAGAGAAGAGGAGGTGGATATATCACTAGAATCTCTTCCTCCTCCTCCTCTTCCTCCTTGTAACGAGTCACATTTTGCAAAACTGGTGTCAGCTGTGAAAGTAGAATAGTTTTCCTTTCAAAGACTCACTGAAGTTTTGAGTTGAGGGAGGGGTTTAATCCTGGCCCTCTCCCAAGCAGGAACACGTTCTGAAAGTCGAACTAAAAGTCTCTCTCTGAAAAGTGCGTTAGCGAACACTCTCCTGTCACTGTGGGATACAGCACTTTAAATCAGCTATTTCATGATGGAATTTTCCTCCCCTTCCTCAGAGGTTGTGAACTGTTCAAGTTAAGTCAAGCAGAGCATTGGCAGTGCTCGTAGTCCACTTGGCAGGCGAGCAGCAAATGACTCTGGGCTGGGATTCTGTCCCAGAACAACTCTCCCCATTGAAAACCTTAGCTCAGATGAGAAGCACCACATCTGTAATCTATACATTTATTCTGCAGACCTCCTAAAATAAGGACAGATAAATATAGAAACCTGTTGGGGCCAGCACATGGGGAAAAAAACACTTTTATTTGAAGGGGGAAGAACACACAGATGGCAATGTCCTGGGTTTGAGGTAAATCCCAGCCCTGCTGCCAGTTTGCTGTGCAAGCAGAGGTGGCATTTGCACCCAGGTAGTTTTTCCAAGTTCCTCTGGGAGGGTTACCACAATGGGGAAGGCATGACACTAGTGTGGCAGTGAGGAAAGGTATGTCTGTATCAGTGTTGTCTCTTTTGGTTCATTACCAGGTCTCACCATTGAGGAGCTCACAACACTAAGAGGGAATCTAGGCACTGGAAGTTAGAGTCCTGCTTCTGCTACAGCCCTTGTTTGTGGTTGTAGGAAAGTTGCTTATCCATCTGCTAGCTCACTCTCCTCTGTTCACTGGCCAGTTAGGTGGTGCAGGGGAGGACACACAACATGCTGCAGCAAGTCTCCACCTCTGTAATCCCATAAAACATCCCACATTAATTTGCAGGAAATGATCTGCTGGGGTAGCTCTGGGCAGCATGTGCTACTCAGGAGGGATCACAGGCTCAGGCAGTGCTGTTGGATGCAACCTGCTTTACTGATGGAGAGAGAGATGTAGGAAAGCAGATGAGAAACACATTCACTTGAACAGCAAAGCAGCCTGGCCCCTACTCAGGCTACATGCACTGATGGGATAGACCTAACAGAAGGGAAAATCCATGTTTGTCTTTTCATTCCTGTCCTCAAATGCAACATCAGCCCTCAGATAACTTGACCACAGTACCAGCGTCAGTATCAGAAAGCAGCATGAAACCCAGCTGCCCACCTTGCTCTGAAGTATGAACAGTCTGGAACATTTCCATAGCCTGGAATGTGGCTTTTTTACAACAGGGAAAATCACTCCAAGGGACTCCCAAAAAACCCAGTGACTCTGCATCATGCGTGAATTGTCTACTTCATCCAGACAAGTGATAGGGAAAAAAAAAAATCTGCATCAGTATGAATACTTGTAACATGAGGATAAGTAATGCTTTCTGCAGGTTGAGTGCAAGTGTAGCTCCTTGTGAGCCCTCTGAAACTCCAGAGGGAAGGCACAGCAAAAGTACAGCACATTACCATCTGAAAAAGCAGAAGTTGAACAGATAAAATCCTGGAGACAACAGAACCCTGGGTGTGCAGTATGGCAGCTCTAATCTGCCACACTGAGACTTGGCACTTGCAGAGATAATCACTGGAGCTGTGGCAGGGTTAAATGTTGAATTAATACACATGATAGGTCATCATCCTTTCGTCTTTCCTTCTCGGAGGAAGTAAATAAATCTGTCAGCTTAATCTAGCACATTAACCTTAATCCTACAATTTACTTACTAGGGGATTTGTATAATCTGCCCGATAAATAAGGACAGTAATTATTCCTGCTACAGAGGGCTGTGAGAAATATTTGCAACGAAGCTCGAAGCTGGATTTAAAAACCGTTCTGATTTTATTAGAAACACAAAACTCTGGCCAGGTTTCCTGGAAAATTCCACGGGGCCCAGTGCAGGTGGAAGCTAATTTTCTGTACGTGTATGTGTTTGCTTGGCCGAAGTGCAGATTCAGGGTTGCACGTGGTCCTGAGTAAGGGGGAGGAAGAACCTCTAGGAATATGTTTGCAGGAGCACACTGGAGGAACAGCCTCGTGCTTTGTGGAGGCTCAGCCACTGCACCATCCCACCAAGAAGTCTCATGGTGGAGAGCAGCAGCACAGCCCCATCCAGCCCATCTGCTAAGGCCTTATTGCCTTCTCCACACCTCCCTGGATGCCCATCTGTTGCATCAAAGCTATTCCTTTAACTTCCCTGTTGGGAGATGAACTTAAAACATGATTTGAATGATCAGAAATCCAGTTGAGACAATTAGCAGAACTGCAAGGGAAAGTCCTGGAGGACTTCAGTGATGCCCTTGAAGAAAAAGCCCTGTTCTTCTCACAGCAATGAGTGATTTTCCATTTCTTCCTGGAAGAGAAAAGTGCTTTTCAGAGTTCAGCATGGTGCCCTTTGAGAGCTCAAGGCTCAGGACATCAAGAGCACTCTTTGCATTCCCCAAATCTCCTGGGGAGTTTTCCTGGATTATATGGAAAGTGCAAACTCTTCACTCTTTCCTGAACACCAGATATCATGGGCATTGACCAGTGTCTGCCTCACTGCAAGCACAGCCAAGATTAGAAATTGAAAATAAATCAGTCCTACTTCCTGGAGAAGTTTGTTTTTTGTTTTGTTGTTTTTTGGTTGGTTGGTTGGTTTTTTTCTATTTCTTGTTGCCAAAGGTGTATTGGTAGGGATGAAAGAGAAGTCGGGTTTAATATCTGTGATTATCCCTAAATGCACTCACACACAAAGCTTGATTTAGGTACTTGGGGTGAAGGGACATTTGGACAATTCCCATTACTGATGTTGCTCCAAGTGTGTGCCCTGAACACACACACGTGGAGGGCTCCTGACTGCCCACATCTGCCCATACCCATCTGCTGCCATGGCAGGGTGCCCACACAGACACTAGCTGGCCTTTGGTCCCAGGACACAGGTATTCTGCAGGAGGAGGGGGTCACTGAGGCCACACTTTAAACCATGTTAACACCATCTCTTCAGCAGGACAACCTTCCTGGTGGGTAATTAATTGAGTTTCCAGCAGCATCTGTCAGCTGTTTGCAACACGCTGGTTTGCCTGACTAAGCAGCCAGGATGACACTGCTCTTGTTTCCTCTGGGGTGTCAGGGTGGGGGCTTTGGCTGTATACAAGATGATTATATGGGAACAAGGCTTTTGAGTGCTCACTTCCCATGCCTACATGTGAGGCAAACAGTAAGGGGCAGCAGCTTTCAGCTGGCTTTTACAGAGACAGGACACCCAGCCCAGCTCAACCTGGAATTGAAGAAATCTTAGCACAGAGCAGAATCAAAAAGGTTTAAAGATCTAAATTCATTCACAGTAAGGAAATTGTTGCAGCTGTTTCCAAAAGTGCATGCAGCAGGGGAATCCTTTGAGGGACTGTGGTAGTGTGTAGGGGTCTTGTTCTAGTGGGTTGTCCCATATCACCCTATTCCATAGGGATCCTTTTAAGGAGGGGTCTCCTAGCCCTCCTCAGCTAACAGTGGTTTCACATACTTCTATGAGCAGTGTGGTAACTCCAAGACACAGTCTAGTACATCTAGAAACAAGGCATCAACACTTTTAGTAATAACCCCTCAGTGCATGCTATTTTTACTTCTTCTTTAAAGACTTCAGCAGCTTCCTCAGCCCTTACAGCACCTTACAGACACTTTCTAATCACACCACGGAAAGAACCCCAAGCCCAAATCCTGGAGTGCTCTCTGGAGCACAGAAGAGGAATAGCTGTCTTTGGATGGGTGGAAAGCTGCCTGTAATACTGCTCTAAAGCACCTAGTACTTGTATCTTTTTGGAAGCAAACCCAACTTTGAGCTACTCCAGGTAATTTAGAAGCCCTTTCAGGACTGTTTCTAGAGCTACTTTCAACTGTAAGAGGGCCAAGCAGAGGACTTGGACCTGGCTCTCCTCCACAAATGAATACCCATGGGGCACACAAGGTTATTGCCTCCCCCTCCACTCGTGCTGCCATGTCAGAGCAGCTGCCTCAGCCATGTCTGGAGCCAAGGGGACTCCACCTGTGCAAACTCCACCTACTGCTCCAGGAGCCCTGTTTAGGCTCAGCTTGGGGGCTTTATTTCTCTCATGCAGAAAACCCACTGTGCTGGCTTTCTGCTCTGGCTCCTGCTGCCCCAGTTTCCTGAGTGACCTTTCTGAATGGACCCTAAAGCTGTGCTCTGGGAGCCTCTGTGGCCAGGCCTGTCTCTGGTCATTTTTCCTGGCTGGAGAAGTTGTTGCAGGTAGCCTTGTTTCCAGGCTTGCTTCATGCAGTCCCACATGGTGCTCTCTGGAGCCCTGGCCAGCTCATCATCTCTCCTGGCCTGAGACTGTGGGTGGGTCTGGGCACTGCCCCAGCCCTGCTCACTGCCCAAGGATGGCCTGTGCTGGGGTCACCCTCAGCAGGTGACTTGTTCCCCTAAAAATCCTGCTGTGGCTGGAACATGGGTTTGCAAGGCTCTAAGGACAGCAGGACAGTATGGAGGTGTTCTGTGTTTGGGTTTTTTTGGGGTGAAATGAAACATGTGACACCCTTTTGTTTCTTGCAGGGAAGAGAGAAGAGTGTTTCTTGTTAAACGTGTCAATAGACAATCAGTTTGTGGAGAGGCACAACAGAAGAAAAGGACATCATTCAGCATCTTCTCTGATTTATGGACTGTTTCTGAATGCACTATTTAACAATAGTATTTGTTCCCATAATACCCTTTAAGTGCAGATGGCTGATTTACTTCCCTGATGCTCCCATCAGGACGCAGACCCAAGCCATGCGTGGCAGGGGGATTATGGTTCTTGCTGGGTGGCTGAAGTCACCAGTGCCTTGGCCTCTTGCTGCCACCTGAGACAGGTGGCAGTCACCCAACAATGCAGCACCCACCAGCTCCTGTTGCTGAGCTGTGTGCTCTGCTCAAATGCAGTCAGAAGTCACTTTGAGTCATTAGCAGGAGGGGCACCCGGGACAGGCGGTGTCACCCTGGAGTGCAGAGCCCGAGGTTCCTGGGGCACAGCAGTGCTCCCGGAATGCTGAGCAGCTCCTGTGCCCTGGCAGGGATGCTGTGGCAGCCTAAAGCTTGTCAGGACTGTGCACAGCATCAGCTCTAGCCAAGTAAGTGGGGTTGGGGGTGAGGAGACTTATTTTGCCTCTCCCTGGACAAACCCTGTGAACCTGGAGCCGCAGAGCCCTCAGCCAATTACTTGCTGTGACAGAGGCTTGAGAAAAGGGGGAAAATGACTGGGTTTAACTATTATCAACTGATTTCCTAATTACAGTTAGGTGAGAGGGCCACCAGCAATTCCTCCCTTGATCTCCTCAATGGATGAAGAGAAAATGACCAGATATAGAATCATTCAGGTTAGAAAAGACCTCCAAGATCATTGAGCCCAGCCTGTGACTGACTCCCACTTTGTCAACCAGACCAGAGCACTGAGTGCTTGGACACCTCCAGGGATGGGGACTCCATCACCTCCCTGGGCAGCCCCTTCTAATGCCTGACTACCTTTTCAGTGAAGAAATTCTTCCTGATGTCCAACTGAGCCTGCCCTGGCACAGCTTGAGGCTGTGTCCTCTTGCCCTGTCAGATCACTTAAATTCAGGTGTAGCTTACAACTTCTTGTCAGAAGTGCCCTGTGCAGTGTCTTGCCCCATCAGGACTGTCCCTGTCTCAAAGATGAGCTGCAGGAAGGTGCTTGTGGCACCTATAAAGGAGGGACACATGTTTTGGTAACATGTTCTAGTAGGTTGTCTCTCTTGATGTGATGTTATTAAGTCTGGACAGCAGCAGCTCAGGGGGTGCAAGGGGATGAGATGGAGAGGCTGTTTCACAGGTGAAACAATGTAATGGAATTCTGAAGCCAGATGAAAAGTACCAAAAAGCCAACTTTTAGGAAAAAAGAGTTGGCTATTATTGCAATGCCCTGAAGCTTTTGACGTAAAGGGAAGTGTAAGTGACAAGCTCCATAATGATCTGGGCCAGGGGAGGTTGCCACAGCTTTGTAATTCACACTTAGAAATGGACAGTGATTGTGGTCAGCCTCTGGAGTTATTGCAATTGGGGATTTCTGTGCCTCTCTTGGCAGGTTAAAGGCAGTGATAACTCAAGTTTCACTGTGCTGTGAATGTGGTGACAGAGGAGCAAGGTAAAATCAGTTGTGAAATGCTGCTTTGGCTGCTACCATAGGAGTTTCACTCCAAGAAAACAGTTTCTTTTTACTTTGTTATTACTCTGTTACTACTGGTGAAGAGAAAAATTAGCAAATACATTTTGCTGTTCTTCAGTGTGGTGACTGCAGACCTTTTTTAACCTGTGTTTCTGATGGACTTTACTAAAACTGTATATTGTGATTTGGGGCTGAGGTGGGCAGAATCATGTGTTTAACACTTTGAAAAAGTGGATTCTTAATACTCAGGTATAAAGTGTTTCTGTTAGTGGCAATGTGCTTGTATTTAAGTAATTCTTATTTGAGGAGTTAAGGTTCTGTGGCATTGGTAGGTGGGAGATTGGATTTGACATACACAGACCACTAAAAGCCAGTATGGAATTACTTATTTTGACATTTTGGATGTTTTGAATTGCAAGATATAGGAAAGATTATGCACCAGTTTTAAGAAGCACATGTGCAAAAGCCCTAAAGGCTTAACATGAATGATGTGACAGTGTTTTTCAGATACTTTTAAGTCATGCACTTGTTTGTTTGGTGAAGGATTCATTTTGAAAGTCAGGTGGTGTATTTAGAAGAGGAACAAGCAGCATAGATTATTTTGTCAGATATTCTTTACATTATTCCCAGAAAGGAAAAGACTTTTCCTTCAGACTTTCATTCTCCCAAACTTGTGCAATGTGACCATGACAAATTAACCAACTTGGAGCCTGGTAACAGTGCAATACAGCTGGCTTCCTCAACTCCCTGTGATCTTGAAAACATAATACTTAATTGACAAGAGATTGTCACTCTGGCCAGAGAAGACCTTGCTAACACTTTATGATAAGGACAGACTTGCAGCCCCCAGCTCCATCCTTGTGGCTTGTCTGTCCCTGAGATGCCAGACTTGCTCGAGGCAACTACTGGCTTTAAATTTAATTAAACAAAGATGCTCTTGAGGTGTATTTGAGTCTGAGACCTCACTTACCTGACCAAGTGAACAATGTCATGTATCCCTTCCCCCCAGCAAAGAAGGGGAATATCCTATTGCTGCGTTACAACCCCTCTAGCTCCTTCCTGTGGCATGGAAGGCTGCACAGATTTTCCTTCTAGAAAGGTCTCTTACACTGCACAGGTGGAGGTGGGCTCTGTGCAGTAACCACAGGCACCTCTACCTTCTTAAATTGCACACTTCAAAAAAGCCTTTTTAAAGAGAGGCCCTTTGTTCTGGTTTTGCACAAGATGCTACAGAGTAACACCCTAGTTTAGGGTTTAGGATATTGTTGCTGTTTTACTTCAATATAAATGCCTGGATCCCTTAGAAGGGGAAGGGGGTAAAGGGGCAATAATTGTACTTATCCTACTTTGAGATATGTGGCCTGTTTAGTTCAAATCCCATAGTCTGAAAGCAGAGGCATGGCTAAGTTGCAGTAAGAAAAATGCCTGACAGTAGGTCCTTATGTGAAAAAGCAGCATTTTCATTTAAACTGAGGAAAATCCTTTCCATTGGGGTCATATTTCTGGGTGTATATATTTTACTTCTCCCTTGCATCTTTATTGTAGTATCCAAATATTTCTCCATAAAACATTTTTTTTTAAACACCGAAGAGTGTTGCTTAGGTAAGAAAGTGCACTTATCCACGCACTTCTTGTTCATGCAGTTTCACCACTCCTAGAAAGGAAAATCCCTCCCAAATTAGAGCCTGGATTGGTTAAAAATGTGATTAGAAATCATCCAAGCAATTGTTCACAGTAAATGGAAATCCGGCTTGCTGTCTTAATCTCTTCAGAAAAAATTGACTTGGGGATAGTGCCACTGAATTTCTTATATAATTAACTCCATGCCCTCCTCTTCAGGAGAGTTATTTGAAGTAGCCTTTCATTTAGGGCTGCATACCTAGTGCCTGGTTTTTCTCTCATTCCTCTTCCCCTTAGCTCACAGCTAGTAGATAACTATTGACAATCCTGTGCCCACATCCATCCTGCAGCTTTGCTGAAGCTTTCATAAATGAAAAGTGCCATCCTGAAGTGCAATGTGCAGCAGCTGTCTCTGTGAGGAAGTCGTGAAGTGCCTTACTACAGCAGAGTGCATTTCACCTGAAAAGCCTCCTGCAAGGTGGTTCCCACTTAACTGCTCAAGTTCTCTGTGCTTGTAGCTCACTCACTCTGCTGTCTCTAACAAGTAGATGTGCTTGCTGTAGGAAGGCAGCAACCTTTAGGTCCTTTTAAGATATGTCTTAATGCCCAGGTGGTGGATATTGTTTATGACATCATCCATGAAGAAGTTAAATTCAACTTGAAGGTCACTACAATGTGAAAACAGAACTGGTAGCATAGAAGGAAACAAAGGTCTCCATTTCCCAGAAAACTTTAATTGTACAATAAGTTGCCTTCAAGAATCCTTGCAGAATGGAAGTGTCATGATGGAAGAATGCTGTAAATAATGAGTGAGGTTTTTTTCTTTTTCAGATCTAGGCTAGCAGTTCAATGTGCAGACTTTATTTGTAACTCAGGGAATGGTGCAACAGCTAGAACATGGATGTTAGTTCTGAAGTAAAGGAATAATGCTGGGAAGACTCACCTCTTCAATTTCTGTGGGCAGCACATGCAGTTGAGTTGGTTTAGCATTAGTGTAACTCCAGAGGATTTCCTGTTTAAGCAGTATTAGATGGCAAACACATCTAAACTCCTCAGTCACAGGCACACTTAATTAGTATGGATCAAAGCAAACTGCTTTCTTAATACTCTCCCCCTCCCTCTCCTAAGTACCCCAAAGTGAAGCGCTGGGCATGTGAGGTGGCAATTTCACTGTGCAATGGTGAGGAAAGCTAAGGGCAGTCTTGGTTATTTTGCCCAAAAGTTCCTTTGGTAGCATGGCATCAAACTGCAAAGTATCACAGAACAAAAGGGCTTGTTGGGTGTGTTCTGCTTCAGCTGGGAGCTTCTGAGTTCCAGACATGAGCAGTTTGGGATGATCTGACTTAATGATCTGCATCCCATGTCACTCTGGGCCAGAGTGGAAAGTGAACCTGAGTCAGATGTGAGCACCTTACCACTTTTCTATGGAATGAGGCAGGCAGCAGGGTGTGGAGGCTGTGCCACTTCTTGCTTTTGGGCCAGCTTTGTGCTGGCTGCAGGACAGCAGGTACCAGACCCCATGTAAGATCAGGAGTGCTGTGAGCAGGTAACTGAATTTGAGCTGGGAACAAATTTGAGCTGGCAAGGCATTCATAGCAGAAAAATTCAGTATGTCATGTAGGCTGTGGCACCTTTTTATCCGACAAAAGGAGCCCCAAGCCAGAATTGCTTTAGTGTCAGGTCCTGATCTTGGGGCAGTGAGTAGATGGGTAGACTGAGCCTTGATCTCCCATACTTACCACCTGGAAAGTCCCTGTGAATTCTCCTTTCCTAGGCCTGCCCTGGTCACTGGTGTTCAGGCACCAGCAGAGATTCCTTGTGTAGAAAATCAAACCTGTAGCTTGTTCTTGAGCTGTTTACTTCTCTTTGAGGGAGTACAAGTTCCACCAGAGCTGAGTCTTAGCAGTGCACAACAGAGATTTATCCTGGAGCAGGGAGAGAGATCCAAGTATCTCCAGAATGTGCACAAATCCACACCTCTGTCTTTTCTGGTAGAGCCTGCTGGCAAGAACAAAAGTGGAAAACAGTCTTTACTTTTCAACGAATGTCTTTTCACAAGGAATTTTTAACACTTTTTCTTCCTCTAGCTTCTCCTGAACTTTTCTAGTGAAGATGCTCATTGACTAGATCAGTGAATAATTCACTCTTGACACTTGGCCAGAAGCTACGGGAATTTGTAAGATATTATTATGTTAGACTTATCAGACTAATTTTTTTCGCACTGTTTCCAGGAGGAAGGTTTCCAATCAATAAAGTATGAACCAGTTAGTTTACAAATCAAGATTCATCCTGTGCTGTGCTACCATATGTTTGTTCCCATAGTTCCAAACATAGTTAATATGACTATCCAATATATTTATGTAACTGTGGACTAAAGACCCAAACAGCCAAACTGGAAAGTGTTTTAATAGAAAAGAAAGATTTAACTAAAATTCTCCCTTCCTGCCTCCTAGATTTCTAGTCACATAAGAGAATAGGAAGGCTTTTTATGGATAAGATTCAGATTTTCATGGACTCAGAACCATATATGTTTCAGAACTCAGTGACTGACAACTCTCCAAATCCTGGTTTGCTTTGTGGTAGTTTTTTTCTATTTTTTTTTTTTTTTTTCAAATGGCACTTGAAACTTAAATTCGTGTTAGTGGCTATGGAGATGTTGGTTTTTTCCCAGATTTTCAGAAAATGAGCATCCATTTTTCTAGTAAGAAACCTTCTGAATCTGAGTCCTTTGAATGTGCACTTTTTTAGGAAAGCTCTTCTCATCAAAATATTCCAAAATGAAAAGAAAAAACCATTTCTTCTATTCAGAAGAGTAATGACTATGTTTTAGAAATCAAAGATAGAAGTGGGCACCAAAAGTTCATAATATTTTGGGGCTACTCCCTGAACACATTCATATTCTAATAATACTGTGTTTAGTTTTTCTTTCAATTTTTGTCTTTTTTTTTTCTTTCCTTATTGTTAGAGAGAAGCCCCTAAAAGTTAAAGGAGAAGAAGGAGCATTCCAAATAGTAAAAACCACTCTGAACAGCACCTCTGTGATTTTTTTTGTGCCAAAAAGTCCATTACAGCTCTGGAATCCGTGCTGAAGTAACAGTTTATGCTGCACTATTCTCATGCAGCTACTAAAACTCTCGTTCATTTTAGGAGCTTAGCACCTGCTCCACCTTCCACGAACTTCCAAGATGGTTTGCCAGACACACCTGCTCAAGCTGAGGCAAGGGTGGACTGAACTGACTGGAGTTGGAAGGCTTCATGGAACACCTTTTCTGTCATTCTCCCTGTAAAAACTGCCCCTCAAACAATTCCAGGTTTGTGGGAACTTGTGCTGTGTTTGTGCAGCTGGATAGATCACCACATGAAAGACAGGGAGGGTTTTTTGGAGGAAGGGGAAGGACTGAGGAGGTTCAAAGTTAACTAAGAGCAGTTCTTGTGAACATAGGTGGATAAAGTTGGGCTCCCACATTGATTTTGATCAGATTTGGTGAATACCTGCTGAATTCATCCAAAGTTGTCATTATTTAGTGTGTTTGAAAAATATGCCTATACTTTGATGTTGATGGTTTATTTACTATAAAAACCTGGGCCTGTTTATAAAAACTTCCAGGCTGCTGAAAGGAGCTCTGAGACTCCCTGGAAACAGGGCTGTGCTCGTGCTTTCGTGCACATGGGGAGTGTGGAGTATGGAATGCAGTGTCAAAGTGGATTAGGGACACCTTGCAAAGAGGGGGCAGGTGGAGATCTAGACAGCAGGAGTTAAGTCACCTGTTTGATCCCACATGTGTCAGAGGTGAACAGCTGTGAGTGGGTGTCCTGATAAACATCATTAACAGAATATTGCTGTCACTGATTTTATTCAGTCTCCTGTCCAGAGCTAGATGAACGAAAATGGAAAGTGGAATGATTTGCAGCTGGAGACTGGATCTGCACAGGGAGGTGGTGCCACAGCAGCAGTTGCTGTGATGGGATGTGGGTGTCTTGGGGTGCATGGCATTGACGTTTGCTGGTGTGACTTCACATTTGGTTTGACAGCTATCAACCAACTGCACAAGGTGTCTTGACATTGTTTCCTTGGGGAAAACAAAAAAGGTTAAAGAGGAATGTAAGGTAGAGGAACTTAACTGGCTAAAATACAGACTAAGCTAATGAGTCATACCAGTGATTTAAACAATGTACCAGTACTTCTGGGAAAAGTACAGAAGGCCTTAAACAGTCATTGGAAAAGCTGAGGTTGGAAAATACTCAGTAATATAAACAGCCTGCTCCCATGAATCTGAAGACACCTTTCAAACTTGGTAGCTCAAGGTGGATGCTGAACTTAGCCCCGATTTAGGAATAAGAATTGCTGATCAAATGCAAGTGAAAAAATATTATTATTAAAAAGAAGTCAGGATTTTTATCTTAAGCAGATTTTGGTAGAAGGGGATGAAGAAAACTTTTGTTCTGATGGGTGTTTCTTGAAATAAAATGCAGGTGGCAATCAGGTAATGATCTAGGGATGGTGATCTCATGACTTGCTTTTGGAAATTGTGAAGGGTCAGTGAATTCAGCTCAAAGACTGGAATGTCCAGTTTGTTCAAAATGAATAAATGAATCCTCATCAACACAATGCCAGAGTCATCTTAAGCATAAGTCTTAAACCAAGAGAGGTAATTGCTCCCATTAGTTCAGATGTGTTCCCTCCCTGCTCGAGAAGACTTCTCTGCAGACGCCCAGAGTGATGCACAAGCTGCTGCATGGTGAGGCATTTCTTGAAAGGAGGGCAACACAGAAGGGATCCTCCAATCCCCCTGCTGTCCTGGCTGCCTCAGGGAAGACTGTGGAGGTTCTGCTGTCATATGGTGGAGTATGAACAGTTTGAGAAGAGTACAAAACTCACTGGGTAGTTGAATAGCTATGAAAATGGTTTACTGGAATGATGGAGTCTCTTTTTTTTTTTTTTTCTGTTGCAAATGGGATCTGTCTATGCTGACACTCATTTCAGGACAGGCCCATCTTAAGGATTCTTGGTAAAATGGACAGTTAAAAGCTTTTATTCATGCTATGGGATTAATAATGGCTGTACTTGACCATGTGTGCTGTAATTCTTTTAATAGCTTCATTCCATTATCAACTATTTATTAAAAAGATTTCACCACAGATATGGGCTTTATGGAGATTACTGTGCACTATACTTAATTACCAGATGTTCAGTATGTTTACAGTATATCTGGTATTCAAGTAAACTTCTCCGTGTGAAAACCATCTAAAATGAACAGTTAAAATACCACTGTAAAGCTCTGTATTATAATAACTGGAAATGGAAATTCCAGCTGGGCAGTGTTATGAAACTAAAACTACAAAATTTCAGTCCTACTCCAAAACAACACTATTAAACTCCAGTAAAAATGTGTTTTGCTGTCTGAATTTACCTTATGCATTCAGTCCATCAGATAAACCATCACCCATGTGTTTTTCACATTCTTTTAGTTAGTTTATTGCTGTCTTTCATCAAAACTATACAAACTCTACTGTATGCTCAACTTCCTAACCAAACTTCGGAGTTTTATGGTTAGGAAGTTCCAAAATTAAAACATGCCAAAGTCCAGGATAAGTGCTTTGCGTTGTCTCAGTGCAATCATGTAGTTTTCTTAAAATTCTGGGTTTTTTCAGGCAATTTTTTATCACCCATTAACTCTGATCTCTTTAAATTTACTCTTTTTAGAAACATATAACTAGTGTAGTTATCTAAGCCTAAGGCAAATCTGATACAAGCTCAACTCACCACCTTAAAAACAGAAACATTTTTCTCTTTGTGTCTCAAGAAGTTGGCTGATTCAGAATCCTCCTGACTTTGAGCCTACTTTAATTCCTATTTTACATCACTTTGTACTGGGGCTGACATTGTTTTTCCACTTAAATAATCCTCCTCCTTCCCTATTATTGATTTTGGGCAATTGTAGTGTTTTAGACTCCCCATTGAGTCTTATTTAATCCTAAGCTAAGTAAGTCAAGCTGTTTTCCAGTCTTTCTATTCCTCTGGTAACATGTTTTCTGGTTTTCATCTTTCTATGACCAGAACAGCACACAGATATTCTCATGCACAAAGTCTCGTGAGTACCCTTGTAATAAATTTCATAATCCTTTTTCAGGGAAACATTAATGAATTTCAGTGTATCTTTCCATAGCTGCATCATATCAGCAAGTCATAGTCAACTTGAGGTCAATTAAAGAAACCAGATGACTCTGTCCTCCTCACTTCTACCTTAAGAACCCCTACTGAATCCAAAATACTTGTCCCAACACTCTCTGTAGATGATAGCACTCTGTATTTCACTGTATTTTCGCCAAACACAGCTTTGGTTTCTCCCCTCCTCTGATGTGCTGCTGTGTCACACTCTTGTTAACATTGAATTAAGTCTTTCTGCAATTGCCTTTTGGTTACTACTTGCACTACTTACCAAAGCCAGCCCTGAAGTTCCAGTGATTTCATGGCAAACACTCGTGTGCTGGGATAACTGAAGTATCTACGGTGCTGGTGTTTTCCTCCTGTTTTTATCTGCTGCAGAAAGGGCTGGAATGACCCAATTAATACTACAACCTAATTCTATAATAACAACAACACTGTGTATCACTGCTGTCCTTCAGCTCTGTGTTTCTGTCTCTGTGTGCTTCTGGCAAGAAAACAGAAATCCATTCTGTTGCTTCAGTGAAACTTTTCAGCCTGAACCTCAACTGGTTTGCTTCTAAACTTCATCCAAGCCCAACACACGAGCAGTGACCGATGCTATCTAACACCTATTCACTTTAATTCCTGTAAACTTAGGCCTGGATCTGCTCTCAGTGGCACATAAGGAAGTCTTACTGTTGACATTGAAGAGAATGGAAGCAGGACCCAGGTGAGCAGTGACCCGTGACTGATACCCCAACACAATCCCTTCAGCCCCAGTTCTGCTTAGTCCTTCAAGAGCTGCATAATAAGGACATGAGGGTGAGATTTCATCCTTTTCCTGACAGCTTCTCATCCACAGAATAGGCTTCTTCCCTTGCCACAACTTTATTAAAAGGGATATCACCCTAGACAGAGTGTCTAAAGGGATTATCACATAGTAAATGCAATTACATATTTCTCAGCATGTTGCCATTATTTGCCAGTGAAATATGATAGGGTTGATCCCTGTGTTGAGCATCCTTCACTGTGACTGCCACAAGTTCCAAAGGTCTCAAATCATCTGACATAAAAAATGATAAGCAAATCAAGGTACAGAGGCTCAGCTAAATCCTTAGGAGTTTGTGTTTCAAATGTTTTAGCTTAAGGGCTTCTATTTGCTTTGCAATGGATATGGAGGCAGTGCAACCATGCGTTGGAGGAATTATTTGTTTATATCCCAGTTGGATAACTTTTGGTTGTACACGATTTGTACCAGAATAATTTTATCAGTAGTGATGCAATAAAGAAGACCAAAAGTACTGTGCACTCCCACCAAAGCTGTTCCCTTCAGTTCTTGCCACTGATAAGTGCTTGAGACTTACTTGAGACTTGGAAGCAGCATAATCCAAAGTTTTCACTACCCCTTTTCATAATGAAAATGGTGGATCTTACACTCACAGAATTGTTCCTCTAAATTCCGGGGCACTGTTTAACCCCAATTTAATGTATGGTGCTAGAAGTCAAAGACAAGTGACAGGTTGTCAGCATTTCTACTTAGTCTGTTGGCAGAACTCAGGTTTTATCCCAACAGAATAAAACAGCAATTTCTATTTCTGAGTTATAATATTGTTAGTTACTTTTCATATTAGTATTGGCAATGCCAATTAACACTGTATGGAAAAAAAATAATTACATTTTCAATTAACAAATAAAAGCATTCTAATGCTTATGTTTTTGGGGAGAGTTTGAAAAATTCACAATGAGGCTCAAGAAAACCCAGGAAAGGAAAAAAAAAAAAAGGGTTCTACAATGGCTTTTTGTTTGTTTTCTGGAAAACTTCTGTATTCAAAGGTACTATGAGGATTGCTTAATGTCTAGGATTGGCAAGTGTTGTTTGTAAAAGGATGCAGGTGAGCTGCTTGCTGTTGAGAAATGAGGTGGTGTGCTTCTCCTGACAGGGGGGCCAGGCAGGGTGGTGTGGGTATGAAATTGTTGGGATACTGGCAGGAGCAGTGAGTAGCAGTAGTGTTTTGAGAAGTTAGCCAGGACCTTATGAGAAATTTGGAAGCCCCTCTGGAGGGGAGGGATAGAGACTCAGGTACGTGCTGGAAGATGTGAAGAGGAAGGAGCAGGCTAGAGAACATGACAAGGCACAAAGGGAAAATGGGAAGGGAAGAAGCTGAGGAGAGGAAATTGTGAAGGGGAGCTGTCAGGGGAGGTGTGATGGAGGGGAGAAGAGCATAAGAGAAGTGAACTGGGAAGCTGCTGATTGAGACTGACCAGGGATGGGGAGGACAAACAGTGATGCCCAACCCTCTGCCCTGAAAAGCTGAAGTGCAGGAGAGTTATATTCACCCAAGCTATGGCAGCCAGTGTGAATTGATGGGTCACAGAAATACCCTGGGGTTTGTCTTGCAAAGCCCCTCTTTGCAGCACTCTCTGTTGCACTCTGTGAAATGTTTTACACAGGGCAGGAGCTTTTCAAACCAAGGATCTCTGTAGCTGGTTCACCTGGAAAGAGACCCCTCTGGGAGGCACTGTGCTCCTTGCCTCACTGAGAAATGGTGTGAGACCTGCCCATCTCTGTGTGAGGTGAGAGTGCTGTGGGGACTCGTGACACCCAAAGCCAAGCTCCACGTGGCACAAACAGCAGCAGAACAGGCCCTGGAGTGTTTTGGGCTTCACAACCTGTGAGAGGCCTGACAGTTCTATCCAAGGGTAATTCAGCCTTTGGTTTCCTTCCAAACTGTCAAATCTGTACTTCTATCTACAACTCTCTGTTTCCAGGGCTTACAGTGAGCTATTTGAGTTGTATGGCTGCATGGAATGGCAGTTCTTGTGCCTCAGTGATCCCTTGTGGCTGTTTTTTTTCCTGCCTGTCTCTCTCCTTTTGTCTTAGTGCACTCTGGCTGTTGCTCTGAAGACCTGAGACTTCAGCTGTGGTGATGCAGCCTCTAAGAGGAACTATGCAGGTTTTGATTCAGGTTGGTCAGCACGTGCTTTAAGCTGGATGTATTAACATGCTCATCTTGTCACTCATAGTTCAGTGTCCTTAAGCCCTCACTCAAAACCAGAGTGTCTAGGGACAAGGTTGCCCATTTCCATACTGCTCCATTTCGCAGTCTCTCTTTGGCATGGTATCAAGGCAAACCAACCTGAGCCATACTTGTCTCTTCTGGCCTTTTCCCACCACTCCTGAGTGTGAAGGAGCACTGAGAGGAGGAGGCAGTCTGCACTGGTGTAGGTGAAAATGCAGGATACCAACCCCTTCCTAGACTTTTCCCGTTTGCTTTCCACAAAAGAAATCTTATTTTCCCATCGCTATTCCACTCCTTCGGAAACAACAAGCAAACAACAACGGGGGCCACTGGGTTGTATTTGCTGATGGTTTGGTGGGGTTTTTCTTTGGAACTTTTGCCAGCTTCCTGTGTTTCAAAGCACAAGCTCCCCAGGACAGTGTATTTAGGAGTCTGGTGTTCAAAGCTGATCTCTGTAGTGCCACCTCTGCTTGCCTGTTAGTCAGGTGACAGAGGAATTTCTGTTCTGTGCTCAGTGCAGTGGGGTTCAGCCAGTGCAGAGCTGCCTCTGCCATGGCAGAGATGATGATGTTTTGTTCAGAGTCTCCCATGAAATGTCTACAGCTGAAGCCCTGCCTTTACATTCGCAAAAACATTGAAGAAGTCACGTGTAGCTCTTATTGCTACAATCTGTTTATATTTCCTGTCAAGCACCTCACATAGTAACTTAAAAAAAAAAAAAAAGTGTATTTGAGAGTAGAAATGATAGGTATGAAACCCTGAATTCACTGAAATCAATGGAAAAACTGCCTTTGACTCCTGCAGTCAGGATCTTGCATCAAAAATGTGGTAACAATTAGGAACAACTGTCCTCTGCCACCTTACAGGTCTTCCTTTCAAGGGGACATCTCAAACTACTGTCTAACAAGTTTCAGTCTAATGCTAGTCTTGTTTAAAGTGTTATTGAATTATACTGAGCTTTAAAAAGCCTCAGGATCCAGTTTTTGTCTTGGATTTAGATACTAAAAAACCCTACTTCTATTTTTTCCCTGTAACCTGGAAAGAACAAAGCTTCCAGTTACCTTAATAAGCTTGCATATTGAGCAACTCAGTTATTTACATAAAGACATTTCTCCAAAAGGAAATTGTTTAAGCTCTGGAACTACTTTCCCCCCTTGTGTTTACAATAAACCTTCCAATTATTCAGTAACTTAAAGGTGTTATTCCTATAGGAATGTAAAGTGCCCATAGTCTAATAAAGTGCAGCAAATAAATCTGATCTATCCAGTGACACAGTTTCTTGAAATATTTTCCTTTTTGCTTTACATGGCAAGATGAAAGAAAACTATGCTAGTAGGTGCCCTGTAAACAGAATTGTTCATGAACATAGTTTAAATGCCTCAAATCCATGCACACATTCAACTCATCAGTCAAGTGTCAAAACAGCTTAATTGCTTTTTTCACAGCTTTGATCATACTTGTGTTTTATTGGACTGTTCACATTTTCTGTTATAATCACTTGTTATCTTTCCTAACAGCTCTAACAAGTACCGTCTTCATCAAGATTTTTTGTTGTTCAACTTCCCTATTTCATTTTTAATCTGCCAAATGAGCATTTCCTTTCTTTAGAAAAACAAATAAATCAAAAGGGTCAATTTGCTTTTGTGTCTTGAAACAAAGCTCTTTTTGTTTTATTTCTGCTTGGTCATTTATTATCCACAGCATGTTTGATATTTGTGATAACGAATTTTACATGGAATAAATTACATATGCATCCTGATGAATAAAGCCCCTGTTACTGTGCATTTAATAATGTTGGTTGCAAACTTTGTTAATGTCCTACAAATATTTTTGGTAATAACACATCGGGCTTTATTTATATTTCCTAGGAGAAAGCTGTCCTTTAACAAACTCAGCAATTTATAAAGGGACATGACTGGTGTTATCCAAGGAGATTTTTAGTCTTAAACTCTCCTGTTCTCAATTAAAAAGTATGACACAATTCTTTGACCAGCTTGCCTCCTGTTTATGGCATTTACATGAAATATGGCACATTATTTAAAGCAAACACTGTAACTGTGTGTGCTTCATCAGGTCAGAGCACAATAATGCATGTGCAGTGTTCAAGACTCAGTTTGCTCTCTAGATGCATTATAACCTATTTGGCATGATTTTTCCCAGTGTATATATATTAATGGCCAATAATGGCTCTGATCCAGGAAGGCTTTTAAGCACGCACCTAACCTTAAGCAGGTGACCAGATCCCTGAAACTTGCTGTTCTTTGCTGGTTTGTGCCCTAAATAAACAAACACTTCACTGTTTGCTGCCCCAAGCCTTCTCTTTCCTGACACGATCCTTCTTGTTCCAGTAGCGCTGCTCTCGTGTCCTGCTGTGCTGCCTTTCCTCCCATCCAGGGGAGGCTCGGGCCTCTCACAAGGACCAGGGCATGTGGACTTGAAGCAGGCTGAAAATGGCTTTCCTTGACCAGGCAGAGCCCAGCAAACACCCGCCACCACATCTCCTGTGCTCGCCTGCCCTATAACCTTGACCCCGAAGTTCCCACTGGCTCCCTGCCCATCCCAGGCACAGCTCCTCACATTCCTGCTCCTGTATCCAGCCACTGTGTCCTAGGGTGACTTCATGATGCTTGTATCCCCAGCTGTCTGTTCTGTTTGTGCTGTACATTAAGTTCTGTACCTTTAAAATGGCTCTGGGAGCGAAGGAGGAGAAAGAAGCAGCAGCAGTTTATTTTGAGAAAACTGCCTGACTCCCACACGGCCTGGCTGCGGCGTTTGTCTGAGGCACGGACAGCGCTGGGACAGAGATCTCCTGTGCTCTGAGTTAGTTTTAGCTAGCTGAGGCAGAGAAGTTCCCTGGACTGTTTTTTTCCCTTTTTCTTGGGACTGTTTAAATCTGCTCTGGACTGACAAACCCAGAGGAGCAGCGAGGGCTGGCACCTGCGGCCTGCGGGGCCTGGAGCTGCGGAGGGAGTGGGGCTGGTGAGAGACTGAGTGAGCTGAGCTACACCCAGGGCAAGGACTGCCTCAGTTTGCCATCTCTCTTTTTATTGTTCTATTGTTTCATATTATTCATTCTTTGTGCTTGTGGGCATCTTGTTTGTTAAATAGGTAGTTTTTTCCACTTTTCTCTGAAAAAGTTTCTTCCCAGACTAACTAAGACAAGGGCCTGTTTAAGTGTGCTTTCCAGAAGAACCCCTTCCGAAGTTTCCTCCCAAATTTGCCCTAAACCAAGACACACTGCCGCTCCTGTCTGAGCTATCCCGCCATGTCTCTGTGATCCCAAGGAGACTGTAGCCCTGCAATGGCACACAGACCTCCAGTTCCTGTGCTTCATCCCCAGTTCACAGCCAGCAGCCATAGACTGTCAATAGATACACTAAATACATGTAAATAAATGTATCTATGCATTTAAATAGATCTGTGGGGTGATTTATGTGGTGAAGCAAAGTTCCTGCTATCTGAATATGGTACTTGATAGGGTCTAGAATCCAAAACTAGAAATTTAAACTAAACTAGATCACTGAGGGAAATTAATCCAAGACACAATCTCTCAGTGAAGGCACTGCCATAATTGCTTACATTTCCACTGCTCCTTTTATTCTAGTTAGATAAAAACTAACCAAAGTTAACCAAAGTGTCCCCAGCAAGTCCTGGTGTCATCTTCTTTTCACATGAATTATTCTCCAGTTTCCATCTTTTACGTGTACCATTATAGTCAACTCTGGAAATTTTTTCAGGCCAGAAGTAATGTTCTCAGGAAGCTGGACTTGATGATCCCTATGGATCTCTTCCAACGTGACATTCTGATACACCCTTTTGTGTTTTGTGTTAACTGTATAGAGTCTGTTTATCTGTTCAGTGCTTTGCAATTTTTTTAAAAAAAAATAGTATGGGCCTGATAATTTTCACCTTTCCTTTTTACTTTTTTCTTTCCCCTGAGTGGAAAATGGAGCTGTAATACCCGTGATCTTTCCTCTGTGCAGCAAAGGCAAGACTTGCACCGTATGATGGTCATGACCTGCTGCCTACCCCAGCTGTAAGTGACAAGAATCAACGATTAGGTGGTCACTTGACTCTTCCCACTGATCTTCCTTGGTTTGTTCTCTGTTTCCTCAAAGTTCAGAGGTCACACCAATTTGAGGGAAGCTTTTCCCTTATTTGTAGTTGCCTCTGTGTGCTTCTCTGTGATTAAAGTGCCAAGAGGAGAAAGGTGAACATGAACCCATTTTGTTTTGTGTGTTACTTGGCTACAGAGTGAGCCAAGTAAGTTGTTCCATGTGAGAGAAATTACGCAAGGAGAAGGCAAAAGGGGATGACCAAAGTCAGAGAAGTTCAGGTGTAGAGTGCTCTTCTCTTTGATGGATCTTTGCATCATCAGACAATTTCACCTCTAAACTGCTCAGATGGTCAGTACAGGAATGTGGCTGGTTAGAGGCCAGGTTTGTAAGGTTAGTGTGATCTCACGTTCAGCTCCCTGTCTGTCAATCGAGTTATAAAATAAACCCATCTTCCATGCTTTTAAATTGGGGCCCATGGTAAATACACTTTTAAAAATGACACTTGAATCTGATCAAATCCTACAGTTGGGTGTTTATGGCAGCACTGAAGACAGTCTCATGACTAATAAAACTAAGTGCCCATTTCAACAAGCAGATGTGGGAGGTAAACATGCACGTGAGGCCTGACACTTAAAACCTTCCACATGGCAAGTGAGAGCAGCCCATTGTCACTACAGGTTTGGGGTTTGGTTTTTTTCCCCTCTGGATTCCCAGCAGAAAGGGAAGTTACCTTTATGGTATATTTGTCATTTACATTTGCTTGATATCATAATGGCAGGGTGCCTCAATCACTCCCCAAATATTAGAAATCTACATCTTTGATTCCTTCTACTCCTGGGTATATAGGAAATAGGAAGGGGGTTCTTTCCAAGATTCTCTTTATTAGTGTTCTGCCTCAGTCTGGAGCTCGTGTTTACACAGTGCCAGCCTGGGGCACCTGAAGTCTAAAAGTCCGAATTGCTGCAAATACAGCTTCTGTGTTCCTTAGGGTAATGGTTAATTGTATATATATATTTTTAATTCTCTCTGAAAATACCTACGGTACTGTATATTTTGAACAGTTTGAGCAGTGGAACAGGGAAGAACATCTAGAGAGCGTTTAATTGAAAGCCGGCATTTCACAAACTGGACCTACACATTACTTTTGGCCTTTTTTTGTCAGACTGAAATGAACAGCACGGCTAAAAAAAACGTGGTGGGTTTGTCTGACTTGGGTTTTTTCATGACTGAAGAGTGTATAGTGGTATTTCAGCAGGATTATATAAATGACAGTATAAGGGTGTTATTGAGGCACGCTTTGTGCACTAGAATAATACCTTTTATTAAATCCCAATCAATATAGCTGAAAAAAACCCAACCAGAAACACTTTCAGACATACAAGTGCTCCTCCAGATCTGAGGACCTCTAAGAGCCCATGTACCCTAAGAAAATGAAGATGGGTGATTATCTGCTGTAAGTCATCCTGCAAAGTTGTGCAACCTCTCTACAGGTGAGGACATGCCCTGATTTTGGAAATAAAATCCTGTTCTCTTCTGCTGAGGCAGCCACGTGGAGGCAGCAGTGGAAATTACATCCCTGGGATCTATGTACCAGGACATAAAAGCAGGTGCTCTGGGCATTGTGCCTTAAATTACATTGTGCCTTCTGGTCCTGGCAGCTCCTCTGAAGCAAGGGCAGTGGCAACAGAATTAGTCAGTGTGCAAGATGATGATGTCAGTGGAACTAATCTATTTTAGTCTATTTAATTATTGTGTTTAGCAGTCATACAGCAAAGTCTTCCAGTATCAAAAACATAGATAAAGGCAGACGGACAATTAATTAAAGTCTACCTGCTTTGGAGTATCACTGCATTTATTTTTATGTTCAGCAATTAGAGAAAGTTGATACATAGACCATATAAAATATCTGTATGCAGAAGCAAGAAGTCAAAGCCCAGAGTAAATCTGGGTTCACAAAAGCCTTTGTTCCAAGTAGTGAACAGATACACTGTAAAAACCCCGAAATCAACTATTTCTTGAGGATCTCTGCAATACCTAAGCATGAAGAAAAAGACCTAAACATAGACTTTTAATTTTGTTCTCCCTATCTCTTAGCTGTCTCAGCCCTATTATTTACATTATTGTAACTCTGCGTTATTAAAAATTCAAGCAGAGTTAAAATGACTAGAAGTGATTTATAGTGTCAGTCCAGAAGATTGTTGGTTGTTTTTTGTTTATCCACCTGTTTTCTGATTCCTTGAATAATTTCCCTTTCTTTAATTAAAAAAAAAAAAAAAAAAAGAAGAAAAAAAAAAAAAAGGCCAGCCTGCTGCTACTGAAACAAATAGGTACTGTAGGGCACTTGAGTCCCAGGCTTTGTTTTGCTGCCTGCATTAGGTGGGTTTAGGGGCCAGATGCACTGAACTTTGCAACAGACAGTGCTGGGACCATCTGTGCAGAGTTGGGGGGTGTCAAAGAAAGGCTGTTTGTGTAAGTCGTGGGAAACGTAGTGGCCTGCCTGCCAGTGTGCTCCATGAATTGAACTAATTGAAGATTATACTCTAGAGCTTGCCGTAGCTCAGTGAGAGGATAATCCTTCATCAGCTGCAGTCGCAGCCAGTAATTGGTGCTTATTACAGGGAGGAGTTCCCCCGCAGTGCTGCAGAAACTGAGAGGCTTTAGTGTTTAATTACTGTCTTTCAATAGAGATGGGAGGAAGGGGGGAAAAAAAAAAGGCCAGAGTAAGAAAGTCCGGGAATAAGGGGAGGGGCAGCAAGTGTAATGCAATTTCTGATAGTCTAGGCTAGACATTTAACAAGTGAGAGCGCCTTTTGTGTGAGAACACAACATTCTGGCATGGATAATGAACCTCTGTTGTTTGTAATTAACCCCCGCGTCACCACAAAGCCTTTGTCTGGAATATTGTCTTAAAGGGATTGTTTTCCACACCTCCAGCGCAGCTGAAAAGACTTTAAGGGTCTGACTTGCCACATTCACGACAGCTTCACTTTTGAAAAGGTGTTTTGGTGGGGTGGGTTTGGTTTGGTGGGTCTCATTTGTTTATTTATTTATTTATTAAGTGTAGTTTATTGCAGCCCTGACTGTAGGTGACACTCTCACATGTCTCTGGCTCCACATTCACACCAAAAGCTGATAAAGAGGAACGTTTGCCCCTGCACAGTTACACCTTTGAAAAGGCAGTTGAATGATTCTGAACCTCTGGAAGTGAAGATGTTGATTTAGCTAAGAAGAGACACTGCTAGGGTTTTGTTTATGGGGTTTGGATTTTCATGGTATAAAATTCTACTGTAGGCTAAAACTGGTGTGATATGATAGACCTGGAGCCCTCAAATGTGCAATTTCTCCCTTTCCAGGCACAGTTTTCTCTTACTCCAATTCCTTCAATATTGGTGTTAAATAGACAAGTTTTACTGGGGAGCTAAGATGAGCCACTCTGGTCCATAACCATCCAAATTATGGTTTGTGTACGAGTTTCTAAATGTTAATGGTATTGAAAAATCAGGATGCAATTTAAGCAAAGTAGCCTAAACCCATTCCCCCAGTTTAAAGGTTGGGGGCCTAATGGGCAGCTCACAGGCTTGTGTGTGATGATGCCAATCTTCCAGATGCTGTGAAGAGCCTACACTGGCTCAGAGTTGGAGCACAGCCTCAGCACCATCATGGCCCAGAAATGTAAATCCTCAGCAGAGAAAGGCTGGGGAAGAAAGCAAAGGGGCCCCATCCCCCGGACACTGCAGTGTACTAATCTGTGCTATCATTTATTTGTTAGGGCATCCTTGGAACAGGGCAATACTGCTCACTCATTTCAGCACCAGCCTGAGATTTGAAAGTTAACTGCATTTGCCTTTTGCTTGTGCAAATTGCACAAATGGAAGTTTGTTGCTTTCACCTAAGTCTGCCAGGAAAAAAACATAACAGGCTAGCATTGTTTGATGCTACGGAAGACAAAAAGCATGCCTCCACTAGGAAAGTCTTGCAAACCTCATTATACATGTTTATCTGTTAACAGATTGCTCCCTCTCTGCATATATGTAGAATGGGGGAAGAAAAAGGTATGTCACAAGTGGGTAAATGAGGAATTAAATGCAACTATTAAGTAAAAGTAATATCCCTGGTAAAACATGTACATCTCTCCAGAGATTACATTTGACACTGTGTATTTGAATCTGTTTAAGTTTTAAGCTTGCATGCTTTTTTTTTAATTATATTTTTTCTTCTACACACAGCTATGTATTCAACTGTGCACTAAGACCTATGGACTTCTTTAGAATGTAAGTATGCATTCAAATTCATTAGATCTCTACACTCTCCATTATTTGTTTTCCTTGTGGCATCAGATAACTAGCAAATAGCTGGGAAAAGTCACCATGCCATGAAAAACCCCCCACCTTTATTTTATAAATAGCCATAGGGAGGTAGAAAAGCTGTCAAAATAAGGAAATAGATCAAGAATTCACAGCACAAATTTTTTTTTATCAGAAGCAGAAACACGAACAGCGACCTTTCTGAAAAGAAAGAAGCTCTTTATGTGTCTCTTGTTGCTGAATACAGGCAACAATAATGACCTAAATGAGACCTGCTGAGTGCAAACAGAAAATAAATGCATAGTGGGTTTCTAGCACCAGCCACTCTCAGATGCTTAATTGCAAATTGTTAAATGCACAGAGTTACCAATTTATTTTAACAAAATAGCATTCACAGACTCTCACCAGTTTCAGCCTTGGCACCTGCTGAGTGGGTCCTACCATCAAACAACTAATTTGGCTTTGACACTGAGTAAATATCAGGGCTCAACCCTTTTTTGTCAGCTACCAATATCCAAACCCATCAGTGTTTGGTACACAAGAGTGGTATCAGATATATCTGGGAGATGCTGTTCCTTTAGTAGAGTAAGGTGGAAGGAAAGGAAAAGATTCCAGTACACTAGGATCTGTTTCTCTTCAATCTTTTCCCCAAAGCTCTAGGAAAAACACTGTAATGGCTGCAGTTGTTCACTGTCCAGAAGTCTCTATAGTGGCAATAATCATAGAAAGGTTGGAGGAAATGTGACTTGAAATTGATGCCACAAGGAGCCAAAAAAACAAACCAAACCAGACCAGACCAGACCAGAGATTTCCTGAGCAACATGAATCAGTTTAGCCTGGTAAAAGTGAGTAGAGAGATAAACCATAACATGGCAAATTTGACTAGAAAGGACTAGCAAACAGGAATTCAAACAGGCTGGAGTGAGGCTGAGCAGGAACCTGCCTGGCTGTGCTGGGCAGCTGATGGCTCAGACAATCTCTCACCAGAGACAATCTTCTTGACAGTTTATCCTCCATCTTTTTATCTTTTTACCTTTTTACCTTTTTCCTCTTGCCAGCCAAGAGAATCTCCAAATGTATATAGATATGTCTCTGTGTGTGACATTTATTTTTATAATACATATAACTTCAATAGCTTGAGTTTTAGAAACATTTTAATATAATTACAGCAATAATAAAGGCTGGAAAAATTAGTCTGTTCTCATAGCTAAAAAGCATAAATGGTCCCACAAAATATCTACAGATAGATAAAATAAAATAAGTACTTTTACAAGCTATTTAGAGAGCCTTTGGGAAAACAACCTTTTTTTCAAAGGTATTTATCCTGTTTAACAGAGATTTGCTTTTCAATTTTTAAATACCTAAATGTTTTTGTTCAAAATCCAGGAAACTTGTAATGGGTAGGTATTGTGTAACTTGCAAGGCCTTCTTAGACTTCAAAGTTTTAGGAGTTATAAGTTGCTGCATGAAAAGAAGCAATATTCCAGCTATGAATGTTAAGTGTACTAAGGAGTAGTAATGATTTTTGCCTTGCCTCTGGCAGACCTCAGACCAGTCTTGTTGGAGCACTTTGTTAAATCCATGGCAATTGCACCATCAAGCTGAGTTACACTCAGGCAAGAGCAAACATTAAATGAAGGGCATAATTACAGTTTGTTCCAGTAAAACTGACTGGAACAGGGCAGAGCTAAACAGATTAGCTCATGGAAGCTGCACCTTTGTCCCAGCCCTTCCACTGAAGTGACAGAAGAGAAATGCCACCTCTTTAAACAATGTGTTTTTAATGATGATTTCTAGTTTAGATGGTTGTAGAGAAAAAAGTTGAACCAAACTTTGACTTGTTTCTGAACACAGAGACAGTAATCAAAAAAGCATGTAAGATGTTTATTTTTGCAAATATAGCTATTTTAAAGTCATCCTATTTTGAAGACTGACTGGCACTTTTGAGTACTTACAGTTGGTAATGGCAGAAAGCTCTGAGACCATGTGGAGCCACTTCAGCAGGTCAAAAACGTGCATGCTATGATAACTTGTCATCCAGGATGTTCAGTGTTTGGTAATTGGCCTCCTTGGCTTTCTCCCTCATTGTGAACCCTCAATGTGGCCCCAGATTCCTTTCTCTGGAGACACTCTCGTTCCCTTGTCTATGTACTCACAACTCTCTAGCTGAGAAATGCATTAAACAGGGTTAATGTTACATGATTTTCTTCATCTGTTTTCTTTAAGGCCTGAAAGCTGTCTACTGTATCTCCTTCCAGTGGCACCAAACCTGATGGGGTTTTTTCATTCCTTGCCTGTTCTCTCCCCTGCATTATGTCACACCATACCTGGCTACGAGCTGCTGCTGCTTAAGGGGCTTCCATAGCACACAAAAAGAAACAGAAAATCCCTCAAGCCTAGTTTAGAGGTTCATAAGAAGCATAACTGCTTGTTGGTAATGCCCTCTGATTCACTTCAAAACTACAAAAACGTAGTTTAAGCTTTTACTGACAATAGAGCCACAGTTCTGAGAGATTGTCTGACAAATGTAGGGCCTTGTGTGTAAACCCTTCTGTACCAAGGAGCCATGAGTAGTGCCCATAATTTACTGCTTATTCATGACCATCTCTTACTGGTCATAAACTAATTTTCTACAAGAAGTCAGAAGACATATAAACAGCACTGCCTTTAATGAAATGCTGATGTCTATGAGGGGAATCTGTCACTACCAGTAAAGCAGCAGTGTAGAGGATCAGCCTACCCAAATTTAAAAGCTTCCTTCATCCTGAAATAATGACTAAAATTGCAAGGAAGTCACTGGTTTCTAATAAGTATGTTTATTTTCTCATACATACATACATAAATATATATATAATTGAGACTTAATATTTTAAATTGATCTGGCTAACTTAATTCTATACAATTTTTTTGGAACATTGCCTTAATCATCACAGTCCCTTTGGCTTGCTGACCCCACAGTCAGAGATTTCTGTTTATAGTGTCTGCCCTGTTTAGACAATATTCCACTGAGTTTTTTGGCCTAATGGTATTTAACCAGGAAGGATCAGTAAATTACTTCTACTAGTATAAAATATCAGGAAAAAAAACCAAAAAAAACCAAAAAAACCAACAACCATAGAAAAGAGGTTTGAATAACATTTCAGGTAACCAGTGTTTAGAACTGAACTCTTAGTACAAATTCCTCTACAGGGCAGAGAGATTATCAGTTCCAAGCAGGCTGAAGTCCCTGGCCATGAGGGTTTGGTTGAGCCTGGATTCATGAGATTTTGGTTGCAGACTTCAGCCCAGCAACACAAAGGAAAGTTATACTGAACTTCAGAGGCTTGCAGTTTTGATCTCATTGATTGTTTTGACTGGATAAAAGAATCAAGCATTTGGGATTAGAGCACTTAACTCTTTTAAGATTGGTTAAGAATTTACGGCTTATTAACCAATTAATGTTTCTTTAAGCTCTTAGTGCCTTAGCATGGCTGGGCTACTCTAAATTCCTAAGGAGACTTAAGCATCTACAGTGTCTTAGCATAGTTAAGATTTCTGCCCTCATTAAACTGAGGGAACCTTAACCATGTTAAGGTTCCTTAAGCATTTAACAAAGTTTATATGCACTGTAGTTGTTGCCATTTTCCTTCTTAATTTCCAAACAAGCAAAATCAAACACACAAAGAATTGTGCAATATGAATTTGAGAGATCAAGCTCTTACCTGACACACTCAAGAAATGAAGTTAGCCTCAAAGTTAGCTCAGGCATGATGACAGATTGAGCATGTCCTTTGTGGAACAGAAACCTTCATCAAGTGGTTCTGGCTATACCAGAGAGAATTCTTCTGCATTGATAAATCACTAATGCACTGAATTACTGAAATGCCTGACCATAGAGCCTCTAATTTTTAAATTTAGGGTTTGTTTTTATTGTGTTCATATATGTATCCTAAATTACATAAAATTAAAATTAAGTAGTTAAAATATTCTCTAGTTTATGAACATATTAGTCCTAAAGAGTTAAGCAAAAACTAACTTTTACACAGGCCGGTAAAGCTCTTGCATGAAAGAGAGAGATCTAAGTCAGGACAGAGTGCTCAATGGCACTGAGTCCTTTCTCCTCTACTTCAGTATTTTGTTAAGTCAATAAAAAATGTTCATTTCAGATTGTTCACAAACAAAGACTATACAGTGCTTAAATTGTGTAGATCTTTCATGCATTTATGTGAGGAGAAAAAAGAATAAAATTAGATTGTTCATTTTGAGCTAGTTGAGCAGGAAAGAAAACCACTTAAAATACTGTTGCCTAGTTTATGCTTAACTCATCTTTTAAGCATCAAGATTGACATGCCTGAGAATTGTATTTGTTCAATTGAAAAATTCTAACTCTACTCCTAATGATTATAACAGAAGTGCAATAACCTGTATAATTCACTGACAGCTCTTCCAGATGAAAATATAGGTGTATCTATCCACAATGCAAAGTAAAATTGGGATGATTTTCAAAGATGTTCTGATATATGAAACGCTATTATTGCTGCTACAAACTAAAAAAAACTCCACTCTTTCCTTTTTGTGCAGGAGAGCTTTTGAAGGAAGTGAGGACAAATAATTTTTGAGGCAGCATTTCATGGAACATGTAGTAAAATGGTTTTTCTCCTTTCTTCAGTTTATTATTCTGATTTGGGGTTTGTGGTTGGCATTTTTTGGGGGGGGGGGTGATTTATGCTGTTATTTTGAGAAGATAATTTTTGAATGTGCTTTCATTCACTGACAGAGTCTACCAGTTTCATGTAAACACAAATGCCCATTCTCATACCCAAGTAACTAACAACAATGGATGGCAGTCACAGGTAACAACAGGTATCCCTCCTTTACAACAGTCACCCTTCCATGGTCCTCCTTAAAATGGGTAGTCTGCCAAACAACTTGCTTATCTTTCACAGGAATTACCTGAGGCTAAATTCCTCGGGCTAAAAAACATTCACAAATGTCAGGCTGAATTTAAGGTTCCTGAGCTTCAAGAGTTCATCACTTTATTATTGCTCCTTATGTGCCTAAGCTGCATTTCCCAGTTACTGCAGCTCCAGCTGTGACAGCTCTGCTGTCATCACCTCAGATGATGATCTTGAATGTCCAGTCAGAAAAGAAGTGTCACCTGGTTAGGTGTCTAGCTGTGGAAAAGATGATTATTTTTTCCCCCCACCATACAGGAGGACTAATAGAAAGCATGCTGGTGTTGTCCGACGAGAGAGATGATCTGAAGACCAGGATACTCTTTGGGACACGTGGTTTATTGGTCATGGGGAGGCAGCCTAACTGGGGAAGAGTCCATAGGTCTAAAGGGACAGGGATCCAGGAGCAAGCAAGAGCAAGAGGGCAAGAGCAAGAGAGCGAGCTCCTTGTTACATTCCATTTTAACCATTTCTATCGTGAATATTCTAATGAACATCAACCAATCACCTCAAGATACAAAACCTACAGAATCTACATACAGCCTATGGGAACTACAACATTACAATACTACTCTACATACCAAAATCCTGAAAAACCACCTTTTCCCTGACACCTGAGAAGTTCCAACCCCTTATTCATCCTTTTGTCTTGGCAGGGGTGTCACTGACTCACCCAGCCAAGTCTTTTCAGCTAACCTAATCACCTTCTTCCTGCCCAGCATTTTACAGTTCAAATTTTGCCTTCAATTCTGTTCCTCTGGTAGGTTTCATACTCTTAGAATCTTTTACTAATAAATCATCTCTGCAGGGCCTAGCTACTTCTTCCTCTCCAACAGAGGACCTCTACAGCAGAAGTAGATACAGTCCTTTATCCTCTAATATCCATCACTTCTCCACAGTAATTAAACTCTGTGGCTTTGCCCTGAACTCAAGGCCTACAATCTACCCCTCTCCATTCACATTTTTCTTTTAGCACAACATTCCAGACATCTTCAGTTTCTGAATATTGTCGGTGATGGCAGCCAGGTATCTATGACACAGACAACAAAGGCTTTCCATCTGCACCAGGGGCCTTTAAAGGAGAACAGTAATGCTCTGGACTCTGTTGGAGTCATTCTGACTGTATGTTGCCCCTGTGAAGAGGCTGCTAAGCACAAAAGGGATTAAAAAGCCATAATAGCTGTGCCAGGACTTTGTGGAATATGGGAGCAAAGCCAGCTAAAACACCAAAATAGGAAGCAACTGCAACTTACACAATTCAAAAACCAAGTTCAGTCAGGTAAGCTGGAATTTTGTTCATTCCTCATGACTGACCCTGACACAAAGTTTGTTGCCCATCATGAATTGGGCAATTCTGCCCATCTTTTCTCCCATGGTTTATGAAGATGAGTATCCCTGTGTGTTTGAAAGGCTGATGGCAGGACAGCCTTGCCTCTTGAAATCATTTGGGTATCTAAGTCGGAGATGCCACGTGTGCTGCATGGGGTTTGTTGAGCATTGCAGTCTTCCCTTGTCCCTAGAGACTCAAACACTACCAATCTAATCCAGGTTTCTCTTCCCATTGACTCCCTGTCTCTGAAGGCATTGCAGCTGCTGCTGCAAGGCTAGGTCTTGTTCTTCTGATTCCTGAATTAATCAACTTCCTCCAGTGTGTTGCTGGCAGCAGGTCACTGAAGTATTGAAGAGACAGATACCATGTCTTCTGTCCACAAACTCATCCTAGGAATGCCCAAGCCAGAGGTGGAAATCTTCTCAGTGTGGAAGTAATTGCCAATGATTATTTGCTGCTGGAACTGCACTCCAGATTTGGGGCAAGAAGAATCTAACCCCACATCAAATTGCAAAGGGCCATTGCCTTCCCCTGCAGTTTGTCTGGTCCTAAGGTCACCTTGAAATGCTATTTAATGACTCTATTAGCAATTCCTTCCCACCTCTTTCTCCAGTTCCTTCTGCCTCCTTCTTGCACTGAACTGGTGTAATGGGTTTCACCTCATACTTCATGTTTTCAGTGTAACAGAGCAAGACAAAAGGGTGTCTTGGGGCCAAGGGCTTGCAGGAGCACATGCCAGGATTGCCTGTGGAGCTTTTGGGCCTGGGCATCTACTGTACACCTCAGAATTGCATGGGTCTGACCTCAGCCCATCAGGCAGTTCTTTCCTGTCCCATGTTGCAGTAAACTCACATAGGCAGCAATTTTTAAAGGCTTATAAGTAGTCCATACTCAGCGGATTTTCACAGGGAAAGTAAAAAAAAAAAAAAAAAAAAAAAAAAAAAAAAAAAAAAAAAAAAAAAAAAAAACCAGCATAATTCTAAATAAAATTATCCCTTCCTGCCAATTTCAGGGCAGGGAATCAGAGCAAGTGGGATCTGTAGTGAAAATATCTCTTGATTTTATTTCCCTTCTCTCCCTCTCCCCTTCCCCCCCCCCCTCCCCGCCCCCACCAGTAAAACAGAATGTTTTTCCCAAACACTCATTCTTGGAAACCATTCTATTTATTTTAGATGAAATTTTCCAACACATCTCAGATTGAGACATGGCATGGAAAATTTCAGCCCAAGCATTAATGTTTGGCAAAGTTATAAGCAACTGGGACTTAAAATGGGAAGAGTTTGGCAACCTAGGATGCACTAACGGCCTTCCTTCTAATGAACATTCTCGTTCAAAAGTTATTAATAGACTCAAGAACAAGTCTGAAATTCAGAATAGACCAAAAATAATGCTGGTGTCCTGTCTGAACTTTCTAGTCTTTATGGGAAAGTACTTTGAAAAATCATTGGAAAGCAAAGTTGTGTGACTAAAGCCAGTATAAATCTAACTATAATTTTCTGGTAGGCTTAAGAGTTGAAATATTGTCTTCAGCTTCAGTGGTGATATTAACAAAATGCAGTGTAGCGCTAGAAAAGCTACAGAAAAGGAAATTGAGAATGATCTCCAGAGATAAAGGAATGTGCAGGATGGAGTAAAGTAATTTGCATAAAAATTGTTAGATTGGTATTTAATTGAGCTGCATTGGATCTTACATTTTTTTAGATCGTATCAGTTTGAGTTACTGTTGTAGGTTATTATGGATTAGTGTATAATTAAAAATACATATTCTTGAAACAAGTTTTGACAATGTGCTTACCTGATAAAGTCACCTGTTTAGAGCACTCGTGTTTTCTAATGTAGTGAAATATGATAGCACTAAATAAAACCCATTAAACTGGTGGTTTCCATCATTCTCATTATAGATCTCTCCCACAGGTGCCTGGATTATGTTTGCAGCACATTCAGCCTTGTGCAGCAGGCCAAGGACGGTACAATTTGGTGAGTATTTTTGATTGATGCTGTATCCTTATAGTACAGTCAGCCTTTTCTTTCCATGCCCCCCTCCTTGTTGTTCAGCCACTAAAATGATGCTTCCAGGTTAAAAATGCCACATTTTTAAAGCTTATTGCATGTGAGTAATGCTGTTGTGGCATGTTAAAATGCCACAATGCTAAGAAGAGTGCTAAATAATTGAATAAATATTGCTGTGTTTCTGTTTGTGGAGACAACTCAAAACCTGAAAGTACATTATTTGCCACAACATCATATAGAATGTGCTCTAGCAAATAAAAAATACTGCTGACAACTCCTGTGATGACTGATTTAAACCATGGTGTAGAAGCAAAACTGCCATTTTAATACCTATATGTGTATGGTTTTTATGTAAAATTTAAGCAATGTTCAATTTTTTTTAATCTAGCTGAAATTTTTGATGTTCAATTCTCTAAGCAGTGATTTCATTATTTTCCTGTTCATTGGTGATTTCCTCCAGAGCTGAAACTTGTACTTGATTTTGGACCTGTGAGATATTATATTAATACCTGAGATATTTCAGTATGTGTGTGTGATGAACAACTACTGGCCAGTGGTCACTGTATTACTGTCCTCTTGCATTAAAAATAAGCCCACAGGCCTATTTTATACATACTCATGCTTGGTTGTAATCTGGCTCCCCTTGATTCCATAGCAACACTGATGAAAATCATGTAGATCTTTCTAACTGATGCAGAAGTTAGAAAATCTGATGCTTTGGGCTTATTTTTAATCTCAGCACTCCCAAATAGCGGGTCACAATAGTCTGGTCCCTCCCATTGCACGAGAAATGTTGATGTGTATCCCATTATCCTTGCTTTAGTGCTGACTGTTGTGAGAAAAGCCAGATATATAAAAGCTGGTGACTGCAGCAGCCCCAGAACACTGATGCTTCTGATTTTTGTGGAAATCTAGTTTATGGTAACTTCTTTTTAATGTTTCTATTTACTTGTTTGCAATGGTAGGTGTTTTTTTAAAAAAAAAAAACTTTTTCAGACAGTTGATTTTGTCTCCAAGAATCTTGATAAATTGTAGTCTCTAGTGGGATATTTTGCAGTGTGGTTCATCCACACTGCAAGCTTGGACCAAGGATTAAAAAATGGAGTAAATTATAAATCTCTCGAGATCTCAGATGGAGATTTCCTGTTATTTGCATTACCAGATTTCAAAGTGATGCAAGCCTGTGAGGATGAATGAAAGCAGTGCTGGGGAAGTCTAGGTAGTCAGGCTGGAGTGTGGTCATGTAGACCTTCACAGCCCCTTGCTGGAGCCCCTTGGTACCCATGGGTTTTCTTCAGAGGGACAGAAATCCACCTGCTTGGCTCAGCTTGCCACTGGCCCTAAGACAGCAGCAAAGTGTACACATAGCTGCAGGAACTCTGAGGAAAGTTAAGAAATGGTATAAACCAGCTGCATTCTGTTCTGCTTGATCATTTTGGGGATTAGGAAATGATCCTTTCCAAAAATCATAGGTGAAGATTCTGTTACTCCTCCAGAAACTGACAGCAACTTAGGAAAAAAGAGGCAGAAATCCAAAGAATTTTCAGGGCCATTTTGCAGTGTTGGGTGACATCAGGTCAAGTTCAGTACAAAGGCAGAATTTGCCCTGGTTGCTGCTTCAGAAATTTGCAGCATTCTGCTTGCTTAGTTTCCCTGGAAATGCTGGCAGATATGTAGGGAATCAGAGGCTCTCTGGAGCAGAGACAGAAAACCCAAGACTGAGAATGACCTCTTAACTGGTCTTTAAGACCTCTTAACTGGTCTTAAAGACTGGTGTTTAAGACTCAGAGAGGGAGCTCTGTATTCCAGTCGGTGGTCAGAGAGCAACTGCTTTTATGTTAAATGAACATATGATAAAATAATTTCTCTGCAGGATGGAGTTAAAAAGGTAAACCCTTTTTCTCTCTTGGCTTGGCCCACAGCACTTTCTTTTTTTCTTTGAAAGAGAACATCGCTGCCCAGACTCAAAACCAGTTTGGGACTTTCCTGCTGCCAACTGTCAGGTGTCTAAATCTTTGGTACATGCACCTTTCCAGTGTTTCTAGTGTTTTTTAGTGCTTCTAACAGCAGCCAGGCAAACAAGTTCCTGTTCCCTCTGAACCTGTTTCCTTGTCCCATTCCAAGTAGTCCTGAATTGTGTATAAACTTAGTTGCCCACCTACAGTCAGAGACTCTTGTGTAGTGAGGTGTCAGAAAAAGTACAAATGAGTGGCAAATAGACCCAGAACTGCAATACATGATTCCCTGGTTGCCAGCTCCTAATTGCAGCTGGAGGTGCTGATGTCTGCTTTCACACATTTGCTTTTAATCAACAAAAACTATGTGTCTGTGATGAGAAGATAATCCTGTATGACATGGGGTGTCAAATCTCATTGCCATTATCTGTTTTAGCTTTAGATCTGTTGTTTGGATCTGAATTTTTTGTTTTAATTTGAAGGAAAACAAAAAGGAAAAATATTATAACCTAATACATTCACCTATGTAATTCTCCTTGCCTAAATTACTGCTTTTCAATAGCAAGCTTTCTTGAAGTATGGCAATGCAGTTTTGGCATGACACAATGCATAATTCTTATGTTTCTCCTTGTAAAATTTCCACTATGGTCATCATTTCCAGCTGATCCTCCAAAAATTTTGCTCTTGGCTCCTATTTTATGAGTACAATGAAGGCTGTGCCAATAGCTCGTGCTTATCTAGCTTGGTTACAACAGTTACAGTCTGGTTCTCCAGCCTTAGGAAACAACTGAAACAATATTGATTTGCTTCAAGCCTGCCAGTTTAACTGGCAACATAATCAAGATTCCAGTAGCTTTCTAAGTTTGGGTTGTCTTGTTTTTTTTCTCAGTGTATCTGCCATGTATGCAACTTCATTAAAAATAAGGAAGAAGTATGCTAGTTTAAGATTTTTTTTGGTTTTTTAACACCATTTCAGACTGGAAGATTTGCTTCTGTCAGTGTCATGAAGTTTTTCAATTAATTTTTTAAGCAATGTTGTCATGTAAGTTTTTGGTGGGAACCTGAACACTCCAGCATTGGTTAGGAAGCTACACTTTATTCTTTCTTTTTTACTACAGGTTGAAAGCCTGATAGATTAATGTTTGTTGATCTAACTTTGAGATGTAAAAATGCAAGCCACTAACATGCATGATTCAACTAAAGGTATACCAAACTTATTCTTAAATTTGACAAAAATCACAAATAAATCCTTTATGTAGGACATAAACACAGAAAAGGTCAAGCCTAAAGAAACCTTAAAAAGTAGTGATGAAATGAGAAATAGAATTGAATTTTCATTTTAACCATATAGTTTTCTATTTGCTGTAATGCATGGATAAACATCCAGAACTGGTATTAAAAAAAAAAAAAAGTACCAAGAATGTGTGCTCACAGCTTAATATTTTACTATGAAATTCCAACTGCACACGTTGTGTGTAAGTAAGTAATTACTCAGCTAAGCAAAGTTTGAACACTCTAGCCAATTCTTGCTAAAATAGATTGTACCTCACTATTGAAAGGGTGTTAGCAGAATTTTGTTGTTTGTCACATTTATTTCTTCAAACAAATGCCTAATATTCCATTTCTGCAGTCATGAAAAGCCTTCCAGAGGCTTATATACACACTGCTTTCAACAGGCAAAAAGAGATGGAGACAAACTCTGAATATATGAAGGAAGACACTTTTAAGAGAGATGATGAATATGACTTTAAAACATCAGGCCTTTCCACAACACATGGCAGAGCAAACATGGTTGGTATCTATGTTAAAAAGAGGCAGTGTGGAAATCATACTTATTTGACACTAATGCTTTCAAGCTTCTTCTTTGGCAAGATAAGAGAGTCCTAAAAGGTAACATTTGAGTATCTTGGGTTTTCACATTGATGTGCAAGTGGTGACTAATTCTTATTTTTTATTTATGCACCTAACATGCACGAGCATCTAATCAGCTGAAAGTAAACACTAGTATCTAACACAAAACATTTCCAAAGCAGTTCTGATGCCTATAAAATTTCTATTATATTTATGCTTTAAAAGTCTTTGGTTTTTCAGTACTTCCCAGTTAGAAGTGAAAGATTTACTAATACAGTTCTGTCCATATTTAGATACCTAAATCCACTTGAACACTTTTGCCTTGTGAATTGGGAATGAAATTTCCCTTGTACACTGAAGGATTTTACTCCTAGCATTTGATCACCCCAAAATAGATACTGAGAAGTTGAATTAATTACTTATTTAAGTAGGAAATAACATAATTTAACTGAAAACAGAGACTGAAGTTTGATTACTGGAGGCACGAGCTACATTTCACTCAGACCATCATGGTTTGGGAGTTATAAGGATAACATATCACTGGGCCCCAATTTATGAACTGTAACCTCCAGAGTCTATTTTAAAGTTTGTTTTTCCTCTATTTTAACTAACTGGTTTCAGGTAAGTTTAGTGTATGTGAAAGGTCTCTAAAAAACCCCGAATTGCTGTTTTAATACTTTTTTCTCTTAGATTAGAAATGTGATCTTTTGAAAAATACTTTTTTTTTTTTTTTTTAAATATTACTTTTAACAATTGCTATATGGGTTTCATTCCCAATCCAAGGATCCTGACTGTCAAGTTTTGACAGTTTTAGGGGAAACTACTGATAGATGCATTGGGTTGAAGATGCAAGCTGCATCACTTCACCTCCTTGGGACTGCATGTAGGTGGTGATTGAAAGGCACAGCAAAATACTATCCCTCATCTTTACAGAGCTTTGAGTAATTTCATTAATCCTTTAATATGATGAACTGAGAACTGAGGTACCAAGTAGCTTCTTTTCTCTTTAATCCTGTTTTATTTTGGTTTTTTTTTTTTCCAAGTTGGGCCAGGGCTGCCTGACCAAACCCCTCCACTCCACCTGGGTACGGACTGCGTGTCCCTGTCGGATGCCACCCCTGTCGGGATGCCCTGTGGGGATGCCACCCCTCATCCCAAAGCAGCTGTTCCCAGGAGGGGACGCGCTGAGCCACGTGCCAACACCTGGATCCTGGGAATACCTGGAGTCCGGGAACGGCACCGCAGGGCACAGCGCCCCAAGACAGAGCCGCGCATGGTAAACTGCTCCGGGAATGAAGGCGCTGCCCAAATACACTGCGTTTTTCACATGAGTTTCATTGCTTTAACAGGAAATAAAGAGGTTTCCGTAGCCTCTTCAGCGTGCAAAATACAAAGGAGAAGAAAAATGGGAGAGGAGAGGAGAGGAGAGGAGAGGAGAGGAGAGGAGAGGAGAGGAGAGGAGAGGAGAGGAGAGGAGAGGAGAGGAGAGGAGAGGAGAGGAGAGGAGAGGAGAGGAGAGGAGAGGAGAGGAGAGGAGAGGAGAGGAGAGGAGAGGAGAGGAGAGGAGAGGAGGCACCTCCAAGAACGAGTGCTGTGTTGCGGTGCCTGCCCGTCCCCTCTCGCTCCCCCGAGGCCGCGGTGACGGTGCCGCGCTGCCCGCGCTGCCGGGGCCGGCTCTGCCCTGCGCTGTTTCCCTCCCTCGGCCGGGACCCCGGCTCACCCCGGCCGCCGCGGGTGCCCGGCGCCGCTCGCTGCCGCGCTGCCGGGGCCGGGCTCAGCCCTGCCCGGGCACAAGCTCCCGCCCTCCGCAGGTGCCTGGGGCCGGGCAGGGGCGGCCGGCGGGGCCGGTTCGCTGTGGGCCGGGAGGCGCGGAGCCCGCGGCGCTCCCCAGGACGGCCGGCGCTGCCGAGGTGGAAGGCGGTGAGGGCGGTCGGTGCCGGGCGTGAGGGAAGCGCTGTGTCCTGCGGGTCCCCGGGAGCGTGAGGGGGGGACGGCGGCCGCCGAGGCGTGGAAGGGCCGCCGTGTCCGGCTGGAGCCGCCTGAGGCGGGGGATGTCGGCGGAGCAGGGCTGGAGGGATCTCGGAGAGCCCTCTCGAAACCCCAAGCACAAAAGTGCCCTCTCAGTCAGGACCCCGGAAAAGTCAAGCGGCAGGTGGGTTGTGCCCAGCCCGTGGCTCGTCCCTGTGTGCCTGCTGTCCCGGGAAAGCCATCAGGTGCCCGGGAAGGTGTGTGGGGAAGGCTTTGCTGGTGGTGCTGAGAGGCTGTGAAGGAGCTGTCTGTGCTGGTGTGTGCGGGATTGAGCCAGGTGATGGGATAGATGTGAGTGTAGCGTCCTTTGCTGTGAAATCAGGGACTGATGAGGTTGACAGGCAGCGTCCTTTCTCTCCTCCTGGATGTACTTGTTACCTGCTTTGTGAAGGTTCTATCAGCTGATCAGAAGTAAGACCTTCTTTTTCAGCTTTAACTTGGCAAGGGCGGGGAGCAGAGGGAACAAGGAGATGAATTAATTGTCAATGATATCTCACTTTTTTCATAATCTCTCCCTCTTCAGGCAGCCCTTTGAATTAATAAATCTGAATACATTTGTAACTCTCTCAAGTAGCTGCCAGCAGTGTAGGAGTGATTGCTTTTTGAGTCATTCATTCTTCTTTTTGCCTTTTTTTTTTTTTTTTTAATTACTGGGATTTCACCTTGCATTTTGAAGGCTGATTTTGACTTGTTTTTCCTTCTCATAGACTAGGTTCAACAACAAAAAATACTCATTGGGACTCAGTAGTGATATCTCTCCCTAGCTCCTGCTGGCACCTGTTGCTGAACTGACCTTTGTGGTTTCTGTCCCTCTCTGTCTCACCAGTCTTTATTTGCTCATGTGTAATGGAGAAGTGGATGTGAAGTTAGGACAACTTAGTAGTTTGTAAAACTTCAAAAACTTCTGGATATTTGATTCCTTTGTAGAGTGCTGGCGAACCCCTGTTCATATTCACAGTAGCAGTAGTGATGTATATGCCTTTTACCTACAGCTTTGAAATGGCTTTGCTGTAGTGCTAAATATTTAAAGGCCTTAAATGTGAGTCACAAGTAAGCTGAGGCTGCTTTGCACATGCCTTCTGAATCCCATGGTCAAACATTGCTAGTTCAGTTAATTTTAATTTGTACATTGTCTCTGACTTGTCACATATAAGCACATTACCGTCTATAAATTTAGCTTTTAATTTGAGTTGACTGGCCCTGCTACAGCTGCCTCAGCAAAGGGCAGATCAGCTCTCTGTTCACAAAACACCCAGCACAGGACAGTCTCAAGCTGACCCTCTACTTGCAGGGAGGTAGTTAAATGAAACCTTGTCTCCATGTAGGGTTTTCTGTTAAAATTACTCTTAAAAAAAAAAAAAAGTCTATGTCAGTGAAGGCAGACAGTGGTGCTTGAGACTGAGCCCTGCAGTAGCTGTGGGGCTGTATCCATGCAGTGCCTCCCTCTCCCATGAGAGCTTGGAGAACAGGGCTGCCTGTTTTGAAATCTGTTATTTCAAAATATATTATATATATTTTCCAAAAGCAATAGGTAACATTGTCAAACTAAATGACCCGAAAATAACTAGTGGTTTTTAAAAATAAGTTTGCCTGGTCACTATTCTTTTGACTGGATTTTCAGAATTTGCATGATCATGGCTCTGGTTTCCAGTGTATAAGTAATGTAAAGTTCACAGAAGTGGAAATCATCAGACTGTGTTTCCTCATTCACAGAAAAATAAAAACAAAATCCAAATACACAGGGTTTGCTGTATGCCTTTGCCCACTACATGGTTGAGAACTCTGAAAGTCTTTTTATTTTTTTCTTTTTTTTTTTAATATATATATATATTTTTTTTTTTCCTCCAAGAATTCAGGATAAGGATTGGATTGGGAGAAAATTGCTTGCAGAGGAGCTGGGGAATAAAATGTAGGTTAATCAGAGAGTATAGTCAATTTCATATTCTGCATCAGAAATACATATTTAAATTTTTTTACAAAGTAAATGTGAGTCTTAAGGAAGATAAGTAACTTCATGCTGAGTGTTCTGGTGGGCAGAGGGGAGGAAGAACCTACCTTTGTATAGAGTGAAACCTTGATAAATTCATAGCATGACAAAAGGACCTACAGTGTAACTAGACAGCATAATCCATTCCCCCAGAAGAGGCTTACTGCTGCATATACTTTTATTCTGTTAAGGTGGAGATATTATCTTTTACCACTAAGAAGGATTCCCCATTTCATAACCAGGCATCTGAAAATGTACCACTCTGCATGGGAAACCTGGCACAGCCAGCCAGAACCTTTTTTTTCCATTTCAACAAACTAAGCCAGATTTTAGTATGGATGGAGAGCACATTTTCAGATGCTTAATGATTTTTCTAATCCTGTGACCTGTGTGCCTTAGGGAAATCTTCCAGGAGTGCCTCATGAACCTACTGTGTGGCTGTATTATACCACCTTTGGGATTTGGATGTTTACTTGGAAACAGCAATGGCTGGAGGAAAGAGAGACATGATGTTTTCACTAGATCAGGGTGGAATGAAGTAAAGCAGTTTGAAACCTAAGCCTCCTGCAACTAGGGTTCGAAATTAGTGTTTGAATCTCTGTCTGATTTCTGGCCCTGGCTTACTTTATGCCTCTGTTATGTCTAGGTAGGAAAGTTCTTTATAAACTTCAAAAAATAGCACAGCCCTAGTGTCAGGGCCTGAATTGTCTGAATTAACAGGTCTTTGCTGATGAAGTAGTGGATAGGGCAGATGAGTGTTTCTCATACTTCTTTCAAATGGGAGCACTGCTTGGGCTTATCCTTCTCTTTTTATGCATTTCCTAAGTAAAAAGTTACCTCTGTACAGCTTTAATTGCTGGCAGTAGCTAAGTTCCTCGGGGTGCTGGGTGAAAATCAGCTGCAGTGCTCAGCTGTAGGTGCAAACTGGCCAGGAGCAGCAGAGTGCTGCTGGCAGCTGAGGGGAGTGGTAGTGCCCCAGCCGGTGTAAATCCCTGCAGCAGGTAATTACAGCTGCTGCTGACTCCCCCGGAGGAAATGAGCTGCTTCCAGCTGTAAATCAGGGCCGTTTGGTTTTATTGTTTGACTTGTTAGTTTTTAATAGCTTAATATTTTAATTAAGTTTTCCCCTACCTGTTTATGGCTCCCACCCTTTGAATCTTCCTGTTAGTTCATGGAGAGGTGCAGCTCGGGTAAGAGAAACACTGGTTGGTTTGTGTCCTTATGTTTTTTTAGAAAAAGTCACTTGTCATCAGATAGCAGCATTACTAGAACCTCCACTGTGGCTTGTTTCTATAATTCTACCAAAGAATAGTTTGTCTTTTGTAAAATAACTGATTTCACAAGTCCATTTCTTTGGCTCAAATTTGATGAAGTGTATTACTACTAGCTTAAGTTATTTCTGCTAGGGTAAGGAGAAGATGTGTGCAGCTGAGCAAGATCGGAGGATTCTTTTTGTAAACAATTCTTAATTCTAGTCTCCTAATACTTCTAGTAAAATAAACCTTAAATTTTTGTCCAACATACTTTAAAGTGATGAGGAAAGAGGGAAACTTCTAACTCAAAAATTAAGTTTGAAAATGCAAACAGCTGACGTAGCTGTTTCTCCTTTTATTCCATAATACAATTTGCTGGTATTTTAACATAATACACAGAAACTTTGGAGAAAAAAAGCTGTCACTACTGAATGTTGGTTGGCTTGTAACTAAAAGGAAGTCACCTAGTGCTGTGTGTTTGTGAGCACAGCACAGCAGCAGTCTGCCTCCTGTCACTGCCACCTGTACCTGCTGGCAGCCTGTGACACCAACATGGGCTTGCAGTAGGCTGAGACAATGGCATGTGCATCAAAGGTCCAGCTGCTGGTTTGCTGGTCTGTTCATTAGTCAGATGCCTCCCTTTGTTTGGTTCTAAAGAAAGTGTCTGTCTCTGCTTTAAGAATGAGAGTTTCTTCTAATAAATGAGGGAAAATCAAGCAAGTAGTGATTTCTCTGTGCAGTACTTGTCAGTAGCTTTGTTCAGAATGTTCAGAACTGGATACCGGTTTGTGAATTGGGACAAATGTAAAAGGTTTCTATTAAAATCCACAGAGTTTCCACTAAACATTTTCCATAGTGGAAGAAAAGAAGTGTCTCCTAATGGAGCTTACCTTTGTGACATAGGGTACGGTCAAGCGTGCTTCTGGCCACAGCTGTCTGGAGTTCCATGCTTACTGACTGACCTCACTGTCAGTTTTGTTCTAGTTTAGTTTGGGTTTAACTTTGCTGAAGGCCCTCAGCCTTGCACTCTGCAAACACAACTTCTGTGTGCCTGCTCCAGCCTGGTTGAATCAAACTTGTCTTGGCGAGCCCAAATGTTTTCAATAAGACATTTTAAAAGACAGACATAGTTTGCTGAGTCCTTCCATTATGAGGACTCACTGTGTCCTTTTGCAATATACTTTGATAGTGAATGGTATTTTAATGTTTATTTAAGCCTGAGTCCTGTCATGCATTAATTTATCACTGGTTTTCTTGTGCAACAACAAAATGATCCTGAAAGTGGAATTTAAACATGGATAGGAATGTACTGACACTTTTCAGGAGCTAGTTCAGCAAGCAAGCCTTGCACGTGTTGGCAATCTGGAGCCTATATGTGGCCATGGTGTCACATCATTACTAGCTCAGCTCCTCTGTGTGCAGATATAAACAACAAATACTGCTTGGTTTCCACACAGTACACTAGAAAAAGATGTTCCTATGTTTCAGGATTAAGACATGAAAAATTCTTCTAAACTTTTTGGAATGGTCACTCTGATGAGTTTAAAATAGTTGCTTTCATTGTATGATGCCATTCATGGCTTCAGCAGTCTTTGCCCCATCCTTCTCAGTGGCAGTTGACTCCAGTTTTAGTGTTTTGACTCCTCTCATTTGCTATAGTACCTTTAAATTAAACTTTAAAAAAATCCTTTTGGTAGGAAGGTCATACCTGACAATGAATGATTGCTATACAATATACTGATACAGTTCTGCTGTAATCCAGCTCTCGGTCGTCTTATTTATATAACATTTTTCACTTTGGAGAAGTGAAGCTCATGCAGGTTAGAAAAACATCATATTTGAATACTGTGCCGAGAGTGAAGGCTGCCCTCTGCTTGCATGGCTTGGACAGAGATGGAGTTATCTGTACCCTTCTGGTGATACTGGGGAGAAGCACATGAAGAGAGATAAAGTAGGTACAGCTACTCCATTCCCAGGCGCCTTTTTCGCTTTGGAACCACAGAAGTGTTGAAGTGTTGAAATGGATATGGAAGCTGAGGGTGTGTTGGCTTCTTAGGAATAGAGTGTGAATACCGAAATACAGCTTCTCTGGTTTTGCTCTCATTCTGTAACCTTTCAGGAGTGTTAAAAACAACTTTAAGATGCTGAAGTAGCAGATAGCACTGTTACTTATTTTGCTGGCATGTAAGGGAAGCTGGAACTGTATTTTCTTTAACTGATCTCTACCCACAAGTTGGTAGAAAAATCAATGAGACGGATACGCAAAAGTTCTTGGGGTGGCAAATAGGTCTTTCAGGAGGATGTGCTGGGCACCAAATGCTGCATCAAAACATGCACTGTAGCTGTGTGTGGAATAATGTCTGCATGTAAACTTGTTTGTCCACTTCCCTGTGATAGTGAAGTGTGAAGGACAAAGGCAGGAAAACGTGAGACACTTTGAGTGGCCTCTAATAAACATAGCACAGGCTTTCATCACAAACTGCACACACTGCAATTCCAACAATGCACTACAGTGGTTCTCAGCATCTTCTATGGTATATTTTTTCAATGTCTGGAAAAGTGAGGGAGAGTTGAGATTTTTTTTTTCTCTTTAGTAACGAACATGCTGAAATGCTATACTTTTAATTCTAGACACATGATTCTTGTAAGCTGGATTTAATGGCTTTGCCTTCTGAGTTGTGTTGGTCATTCCCCTGCACCCCACTCTTTCCCTACGAAATATTTCTATGTCAGTCCTAATTTTTTGCTTCTCCAGGACTGATGTTTGCAATGTATTCTATGTCTCCTAAAATAAATGAGGGGAAAATAATATGGTTATTTTTCCAATTGGAATGGCCATCAGTTATAAAATTGAATGTTTTGGTCTTTCATTTGACTTCTGTATTGTTTAAATTTCAATCCCTCTTGTTGTTCCCCTAAGATTAGTGCTGTACAAAAAATGCAGGAGGTTGAGAAGACTGAAAAAGTTGGGTTTTTACCTAAGGGGAGATATTGGGTCTTTGTAGGTTTTGCTAGAACATTTGATGCTTTTATGAGGTATGAAATAGAGTTGATATCTGGTCTTCTAATTCTCCATTTTCTGCACAGTTTTAGTTGTATACATGTTTTATGACGCAGAAGTGATGCCTTAAGCAATACTCTGCTGTGCAGGATGGCATTCACCTTCCTTAGCAGGTATGGAGTCAAAAAGATGCTTAATTCTTTTTCTTCCACTAGAAGTGAGTTGCTCATGCATCCCCATTAGTACTCAGCTGAAAATTTGGAAACCCACAGATGGCTATTGTGGGACAGAAAAGGCATTTGGAAAAGTTTCCTGTCTATGGAGCCAGTGTGGTTATCCATTTTTAATTATACATAATGCATATTACCTTGAATAGATAGTACTCACTGGCACTCTAGGTTCTGATTTCTGTAGCACAGCCAAGCAGACCTGATTGTATGAGTTCTTTTGAAAGTAATCAGTGCTGCCTCACAGAATAAGATTGCAGTCTTAAAAGAAATCAAATCAAGGCATTGGGACTACATATAAGAGCACAAAACTATTGACTCAATATGAAAAGTATCTTACAGGAGTGTACTGCTGCAGCTAACTAGCAGAATCAATGCTCTAATCCAAATTTCAGGCACATTGCACAGGTTCAGTCACTGTTTAGCACTTGTTGCTGTGATCAGACTTGCTGATTTGTAAGTTTGGGGAAGGGAGAGAGAGAAAGAAATATCTTTATGCTCTCTGTGTATAAAGAGAGATTATGTGTAACAGATAGAAAGTGCTTATTATTAATGTAGATGTTAACTTAATCTTAGGAATCTATTGATCAGTGCCTTGCAAATATTCTCCAAGGGAGAATATGAATCTAAATATTTGTAATTGTCCAGACTCTCTTGCATTTAAGGACAGCTTATTTAATTAAAAATGTAGAAAAATAGTTAACCGTTGCTTTAAAATTTTTCTGTTGAATTTAACATGGCCTGCCTTGTACTTAGCATTGAATCTGTGTTTATGTAAAAAGGTTTAAAAGAAAATAAATATTTTGGATGCAGATTTCCTAGGCACTGATTTTTATTTTTTTTTATCAAGTATAAATCAATTTGCTTGGTTCTAAGTTATTTTACTAATTTTGCTACGAAAGTGTTTGTGGAGTGCTTCAGTTATGAGGCAGGTTTTTTTCAGGGATTTATCACTTTTTCCATAAACACATAGCCCTGATTACAGATAGGTGCTGTGATTTCTGTCTGGGAGCACACTTTCCCTGATGAAATAGTGAAAAGTAGGCTTTTAAAAATTACACAAAGAAGCTTTTCAGGCTAGAAGGCCTTAATACAAGATTTTCTTGACTTTAGAAGTGGAGCAATTAAGCTGTATTAACAGTTATTCTTTATTTTTCTTATAATCTATGCAAACAGGAAGGTCAGGGACTACTGCTGCAGGTCTACAAGTCCTAAGGATCCCTCGCTCTGATCAAGGTCAGACTGTGATCTCATGTGATGAGCATTTTCCTTCAAGGTCTGCTTAAAGGAAAACTAAAACTGCAAAAAAGAATGGTTTGCTCTTCTAAAATCTAAAATGTACCAGTATTGTGGAATCTAAAGGGATTCCCTGCATGGAAATGCCCAAAAAAAGAGGTCTTACCAGAAAAAGGTTCCCACCAAAGAGAATTACAGCTTTAAAATGAAAAACTGAAAACTTCAGGTTTTCATTATAAAAATAAGCTTACTTGCTCCAGGGTCCCAGTTTCCTAGCTGGATTGCATCTCAGGAAAGCATCCAAAAGCAGATACTTTTCACAAAAAGAAAAAAAAAAAGGCTTTATTCAAAACCTGGTTCAATGCTGAGGAACAGCTTTCATGGAAAAAATTTGACTCGGTCTGTCTCAAGCATAATAGAATACAAATTTATTCTTGTTTTTTCCTGAGGCATCCAGAGTTAGGCATTCTGATATTTCTGAAATCAGCAATATACTTAACTTGAGAGCAGGCAGTATAATAGATTTCTTGTACAGAGTCCAGTTGCTGTATGTTACTCTTGGATCTGTTGGATAACACAAAGTGTGCTTAGTAATAAAGCCTGCCAGTTTTCTTCCCTCTGCTCTTCCCCTCTCGGCAGATTACCAGATTTATGTTTGATTTCTTGGATCTTTTTGTTACCTTTTTTTGCCAAAGAATTTGCTCTGACTGAACTTGCTGGAAAGCAGAAAAAGCTGAAGAATGAGTTTCTTGCTCCTCTTTGTCATTAACAGTTCTGGTATTCTCTGCTGACGGCAGGAACCAGTCTGCACTGTTGCTTTACTCGTTTGGAGCATTGGCCATTCCAGAGAGGGGTGCTGTGTTCATGGAATCCTGAGGGACCAACCAGGATCATCCAGTGCAACCCCTGGCCCTGCACAGACACCCCAACAATCCCACCCTGTCCATCCCTGAGAGCATTGTCCGAACACCCCCGGAGCTCTGGCAGCCTTGGGGCCGTGACCATTCCCTGGGGAGCCTGTTCAGTGCCCGACAGCTCTGGGGGAAGAACCTTTCCCTGATATCCAAGCTAAACCTCCCAAGTATTCCAGAGACCAACACCAAGAGACCAGGTGTGGCTGACACAGAACATCAGGCTGTAGCATGTTCCAACTGCAGCAATATCTTCATCCTGTCTCCTTTTCCTGGTTAATTCCACATCAAGCGTGGTGGTAACACGTTCTCTTAGGACAGGATCAGGATATGCCCTTTCAGGTGAAGGGTGAGTTATCTCAGGGAAAAACGGTGCAGTTGTTGCACAAGTGTCAGAGTCAGAGCTAGTAGGGTGCTTTACCATTCAGTTTTGAAGCCTGTTCTAGATTTCCAAACATAAATGAAATTTTACGTATTTTAAAAAAAAAAAAAAAAAAAGTTTCTGCTGTGTGCCTGAGACTGGAAAAAGCAAGTTAGATTGCAGACACAGCAGCTTCTCTGCAGGTGTGAAAAAGAAGTGTCAGTGTGCCTCGAATGCTATTGCCCTTTCCCAGTTACACCTGGTTGCCTCTATGAGTTTCTGCTGATCTCTGAAGGTTTTTCTCCTGTTTATTCTGCCCGTGGGCACTGTAACATCACTGCTGTGTGTGGGTACAGCTCCAGCCAGGCCATTGAAATGCTGCAGGAGGTTCCCCAGTCCCCCCTTCTTTGCTTCCTTGAATAGAAACCTTTTCTTGTAAACTTAGCAACAACAACAGCAGCAAAGCCCAGACAAAGGAGAGCTTTTGGGCCGCTCGGCAGTCCCAGGAGGGGCACTGCCAGCTGCAGGTCACTTCTTTTGTGCCGTCTCCAAGCGGGATGCACAGGCTCTGCTCTTCCAGCTTCAGGCTGGGGAGCCACAGGGGTGATCTGTGCCCCAATAAGAGCTTGTTTGTCTGTCTTTCCTGTTCTGAATAGCAATGGGTGAGCATGTTGTGCGTGATTTCAAATCCACTTAAAGTTCATGGGTTTGAAATCAAAACCAGAACTCAAATCTTACGAGGTTTGTGTTCTGTTAGGAGCTGGCCTTTTGCCAGGATGTGTCTGTTCATTTAACTTTTAACCCTGGAATCAAATACATACCAGTTTGCTGTACCAGGTCACTTGTATTGCTTTATAATTCTCTTCCTTATATTTTTTAACATTTGTATGCGTTTATGGATATCAGAAGGTTGCTAGACTAGGTGTTTGCTCTCTCATGAGCATACGAATTTTGTCTTCCATCTTCATATTGTTTCACAATTTCAGGCTCACAGCATGTGCCTTCTGCCTGTTCCTCTGTATATCCAAGGCAGTAAAAAAAAGGCTGAAATCCACCCTCTTTGAGGGCTGTATTTTAGATCCTATATGCTTTGAATATGGACTGAAATGAAGCCCCGACTATCTGTGCCCTGTAGTAATTTGGTTTACCCACTATTTTCTCTTTCTGACAGGTGATACAGTCACAGAAGCTCTGCAGAGCACTGAGGAACAGGATCTTTCCTAGTGCAAATACAGGATTTTTTTTTTAGGTGGTTTTTTTTTTTTTTTTTTTTTTTTTTTTTTTTTTTTTTTTTGTGTGTGTGTGTGTGTGTGTGTTTTTTTTTATTTTTAGTTGGTTTTTTTTTAGTTTTTTACACTAAGCCTGTCTTGCTTTTGGTGCTGTTCTCTTCTGTGCTGGTGTGCTTTCATGCAGGTGCATGGAACCCCAAGCAACCCTGATGTGAAAGATGCTAGAAAGCTTGCAAATTGACTGAAAATCATCTGCAGTGTTGTATTTTGTAGGTGAACCCAGTAGTATTCTATTGATTCCATATAGGTTCACTTGCTGATTCTTCTCAGGGTTTTTTCCCCCCCTTTAAATAGTTGCACCTATTAAAAAAATTAAAGTGTGGGTGTTTCTGTGTATCCATAAAGAGGAGATGTATGTGTTTGTTGTTATCGGCATATTGTAGTTATGTGTTAGCAGACATTTTTAAGAGGTAATATGTTGATTTAACAAATTATATCCATGCTTTCCTTTGGTGAGCAGGAAAGTGTTTATTTTTCAGTATTTTATACTGTGAGGTGATTATGGGAACCTGCTGTGATCATAGCCGTTCACTTAAATATAATCTCTTTGATCATGATTATCTGTAAATCAGATGCAATTTTTTTGAGTTTGTTTGGGTTTTTTACAGACATGATCAAAAGCCTATAAATAACTTGGTCTGTCACTTCTGACATCATGTGAAATAGGGGTTATTTGAACTGCAGTGTGAATTTTATGGTGTGTATATGTTCTCTGAGTCTAAGGGCAGGAGATAGGATTTTTAACATCAATGCTTGTGATTATGAACTTTGAATATGTTTTCTGTGTATATTCTGCATTTTAGCTATTGCTGTTGGAATGAATAAGCTTGTTGTAACTCGCTGGAGTGTCTCAGAAAATTTAAAATATATTTGATTCCAGGGTTAAAAGTATGTATTTGATTCCAGGGTTAAAAGTTAAATGAACAGACACTGCCCAGCATTTCCATGGGTTTACTCTTTTTAATCTAAATGTATTTTAAATTTATTCTAGATATATTTTAATGATTTTGTTGTAGATTAAAAGAAGTGTAAAGCTTTTAACTTTTTACAGTATCCTCACACTAGATGTTCATTGAAACCATTCTGTTTTTAAGAAGGGTCATAATACACGATTTTACTTCAACATGAGAAAGTAGTATAAAGTAATTCAACCTTTTCTTAAAAAAAATGAAGAGAATTACTACTTTCACAAGTCTGACTCAACATTAAATATTTCATTTGAATACTTTTTAAAGTAGATTTAAGCAAAACTTTGTCAATTCTGTCTACAATTGCATGAGAGTTATTTTTGCTTCCATAAGCAATGTAATCAAAATATGTGAGGAGCTGAAACTTTAAACAACAGTATTGGTTAATATTTAGATGTTGATTAAAATTTCCACTGGGATTTTCAGTGGCTATGTTATAGATAAAAAGTGACTAGAGATCATCTTACCAACTCAGTTTGCTTTTTCTCAAATCTCAGTCATTTGAGACAGAAATGGTGGTGAGAGGTGCAACTTAAGAAATTATATTAACACCATTTTGGGATTGATAGTTTTCTGCTTTAGCTGTGAATGTTTCTAATGTTCCTTTTTTCTGTTTTCTATCCCACTGTTGATGTGCTGCATGAGGTCTGTAATCACAAATTCCACCTTAAATTTTAGAGCAGGGTTAAATTCGATGTTAAGACTTACAGACATCTATGCCACCAAAGGAAAATTTCTTCCCATGCCTGTCCCCCACCTCCCCTAATGTTTTAGAATTTCACTGTGTTTCCTCTATGGGCTTTGGATCAAATTTTGGATATAGTTACTGGGTTTAAATAGCAGACTTCTAATAAGAACTATTGTTCACTGTCCTGCCAGCTGTTCTGTACCACAGTCTGGCCAATGGATCCTAGTCAGTAGATGCTATAAATCATGTTATTTGTCCTTTGCCAACTTTGCCCCTCCTCAAGAAAGAAGCTGCCAGTCTGAATCTTGAAAGACCCTCTGTGAAGAGCAGAAAACTTATGGTAGCTTGAGAGGGAGCTTCTTTTTCTCTTGTAAAGGCGAGTGAGGGGATCAGCAAAAGAATCTATAAAGATACAGAGAGCACAGAGCCACTGCTGAAGCTGGAGGCTTTCACCAGTTGCTGTTTATTGTGGAGATGGCTCTTGCTTTATGTGTTCATATAAGAATGATGGATATGGAACTGGGATAAGTTCATCTCTTTTTGAATTATGATTAAACAAGCAATTTCAATCACAAATTATGTGTCACCCTGTCTCTAATCTACCCATTCACTTTACAAAGTAAAGGAGGCAGCTGATTAAATTTAGCCAGCATGTTTTTTTGCCTGCTGTCTAGACAATTGGCTTGGTTCCCGTTCCTCTGGTCTTAGTTCTCTTTCTTGGTTGTAGGCCCACTAGGCCACTTAACCATTCCGCTGTCGTTTGAACAGTGTGTTCCTGAGGCTGATAAAGAGCATGTGGGGATGGGCTTTTTTCCTTCTTGGGTCGTTAACAGAGAACATGGTACCAGTAAATAAACACGCACAGCATCTCTGATAATGCTGAGTAATTCCTGTCAGCGTGAAAATTATTCAGCTCTGCAATCAGCTCCCTTTGTACTTTGCTGCCCCTGGAATTTAGATGAACCCTTTCACCTGACAGCACTGCAGAACGGTGAGCAGATTCCAATGCGCTGTCTTTCCCACTCGAGTGTGTACATGTAATAAGCAAAACAAAAAGAACCTGAAAATAACACCTAAACCAAACACTGTCCCTCACCTCAACTGTAATCATCACCAAACCCAAACTACAAACAGCCCTGACTTTGAGTACCCATCTCCAGGTTCTTTGGATGTAATCATCATTTGCATTTACAGACCCAGAAGATGTTGATATCGTTGGGGCGTATTGCAACAATATTGTTCCACTCTAAAGTGCCCCAGTGCATCTGCTGGGTTTGTAGTGTCCTGAGGAGTCACACTAATTTTGTTGTACAAATGGTGGTTGCTATTTCTGGTGTATGATTTCAGGCTAGAACTGCAGACTGACCTATTTAGCCATGGGGTAAAGCGGAGTTCAGTTTTGAGTGAAGTTTGGGATACAAGTTGACAATTTAAAAAAAATTCACACAGAAAGGGCTTGAAAATTTAAACTGCTCCTATGTGCTCTCCTTTGTACAAGCCTTGTGGTTGGAGACAAATGGATGCAAAACAATTGGGAATTGCCTCAAAGCTCTGCATGTTGGTCAGTGCAGCACTGAGCCTGAGAGGTGTCCAGGTGTCACAGCACCCAGCTGGGCAGAGATGCTGGAGCAGCTGGGAATTGTGCTGCTCAGTGCATTTTCCTAACACACCCCTACAGGTCCCTTCAGGCAGCCAGCAAGCTCGACTTCCTGTATAGGATGGATACAAAATGGACTGGAAATTGAACTTTCACAAGAGACATAATGATTCAGGTGAAGTTGAGCTTTCTGTCCAGACCATCCGTAATAAAAAACCTAATTTTTCCTCTAGAGACATAGGCATCCTAGTGGATATATATTTTAGCAGCTATATTGGTGTCTTCCACTGTGGATTTTTCTCCTCTTTCTTTTTCATTTTAGAAGGCCACTTTAGTCCAGAATGCTGTGTGGTCTTTGCTCTACTAATGGCATGTGGTTTTTGACATGACAGTAAGCAAGATACATCTCTCATGCAAATACTTGTTTATTGGAGCATTCAAATAGGCAAGCTATCATTCATTTTAAAATCACAGGGATTTGGTCAAGAATGTGTAACAGCCAATGTTTTCATCCTTTCTGGGTTTATTTTCCTGATTGTCTGCATGGGGTGTGAAGTTTTGCTGGGGTTTGGTTTTGTTCTGCCTTTTTCTGTTTCCAGGATCAGCAGAAGTTTGTGCAGATGCCGTCTGTTTTGTATTTAAACTTACTGTACCTGCTGCGTTTTCTTCTCTGAGTGGAGCAACCTGAAATGCCATAGCCATGAAACTTCACTCAGAAGTTGGGTTTTTCTCCCTTGTGCTGTGCTCCTACTAATCCTGCTGGAAGAGCTGTATTTTCCCTAGCTCAGTGCGCTGTGCCAATTTGCCTTACCTGTTTCAAAGTGATCTCATGCCACAGTTCCTCAGAAAGCCATCTGTTTAAATTCTTGGTGATTTGATGGGCTTTTCTGTCTTTTTCCTCACAGTCACACACATTTTTAGTGTTTGGCCTCACAAATGCTTTGCAAAAATACTTTGCACCCTGCCAGAAAGTCTATGCTTTTGTCTTCAACTAACAATTTAATTGTTTTTAATGCACGTGTCATAGTTGTTTTTTCTTTCCTCTCTTTAGAAGGAAAAAGTTAATATTTTTCAGGTGCACTTTGCTCTTCTTACTTAAAGGAACTGGCCTCTACTCTGCCATTTTTTGGTTTCCAAGTTAGACACAAGCTTCCACAGAGGTAGTTCTTTTGACTCTTGTTAATAAATAGAAGGCATTGTGTGGCTTCTGGATATTTTCTGCAAATTATATAGGTTCAATTTTATATGATGGAAAGGAAATACTGAATAGTTAGCTTCTAATTCCAAACAACGATTAATGCAGTAAGGAAGACAATATCCTCTTTAAAATCTATTTTTGTCTTTCCCTCCAATTTTGCTATACAGTTTCCAGACTCATCCTGCCCAGCTTCCTGTTGAAAACGTGAGGAAACATTTGCACATATCCTCACAAAGAGGCTTTCCTTATTTGTTGGTCATTGCACATCAATTTTGTAGCATTGTTTGCAGCTTAAGCCCTCCTAAAAAGAAAAAGAATTTTTTTTTTTTACAGCAAATGAGATTTTTTAATTAATTGCAACTGTTTTGGCTTAGAGGCTAACACAGGCATACTCCAGTGAGAATAATGTCTAAAAATGCGTATCATGAACTAGGAGAAAAAAGAAGAGGCTACTCTTGAACCAAATTTCATATTGTGTTGTGTGAGAGATTCCACATGTTGTTACTTCATACAAATGTTTTCTCCCAAGAAGGAGAACAAAGTAGAATATTCAAAAGAACATAACAATAAAACATATGGATTAAAAAAAAAAATCTGTCATCTTAAATGAGGAATATCATTCTTTAGCTTGCCTCCAGTGGGTCTGAGATGTTTGTAGGCTGTTAAAATATGAGTTCATTCTAGGACAAAGAAGGTTTTCTGTTTTTTACGTTTTCCTCTGTAAATCATTGGTAGTGGGGGGAGAGAAAAAAGGGTGGAATTATGCTCTGGACGCTGCTGCCTTTGCATTTTTGGCATTATGCCTTCTTACTGTTTTATTGTCTATTTTGGCTGAACTTGAAGTTCCAACCATGCTCCCTGCCAAAAAGAAAAAAAAAAAAAGTCAGGTCCTTTAAGGATACTGGAAAATGAAGCCAGTTTTTGAATTCGCCACGTCCTGTAAGCAAATAAAAACGAATCTCTATGGAGCTCAGACGTTACTTCCTGTTCTCCTTTGGATTCCAAGCAGGAATGGAGCAATTTTTTTCTCTGAATCTAAAAAAAAGGAGGGGGGAGGGGGAGAATAAATGGCTTCAAAGCAGCACAGGAGAAATCTTCAAGAGGCTTCTATGTGGCTAACTTTTAAAATATATGTAAAATGTTTTACACCCTAAGTAATAACTTGGAAAAATGTGCAGCAGCTTTCCCCTGCAACTCCAGCACTCATATTTTGTATGACAGTGGACATAATAAAAATATAGATGATTTTTTGTTGGTTGTTTCCTTTTCCGCTGGTTTTGTAACTTGTAAACTAAGCTTGCAAATGTTTCAGTCTTGATAGCGTGTGCTGAGTCCTTAAGGCATGTGAAAGTGATCAGGAAGATCCTACTCGTGGTTTCCTGAGGAGACCAAAATTAGAGGAGAAGCAGGGGGGTTGAAGGAGAGAGAGAAATGCTTTTCCAGATAAGATAATTGGGATTTTGTTATGGTAATCTGTGTATTGTGATAACTCCATCGGTAAAGATCTCCGTTTTTAGGTGCTGCTGCTTTCCCAACTTTTGAATTACTGGAGAATGTATCCTGACATAAAAGATAAACTGCTAGCACAAAGTAGACTTCTGGATTTTTGCCACTGTAAAATTAGGAGTAACTGTAACCCAAGCAGACTAGCCAAGCTTGAAATTCACTGTGGACAAATGTTCTTTGTGCATAATTCTAGAGGAAACTATTTTTGGTAGTGAATGAATATATGTAATCATTAACACATGACGGGGCTGCTGTAAAGGCATCAGGCTGAAGCATGAACGCTTCCAGCACCCAAGAGGTGCTGCTGTATTTTATTTAATAAACTATCTGGAATGTTCTATTATTTTTGATTTTTTTGTTTTCTTACTTCTGAAGTTTACGTTAATAAAGCAACTTGAAAATTATTTGTAGGAGAAAGGACTTGATTTCTTTTTCTCAAAAGAGGCAAAACGATGTAGCTCAGAAAAAGTCAGTTATGCTGTTTCAAGGAACAGCAAAGAATACAAAGAAGATTCTCCCAAGATCTCTGAACATACTTTTGTAGGCAGTTTGTATTATGTACATTTATTTGTGTTTGCCAGGAAAAGGTAAATTATTTGAGAGGCACTGGACTTCTGGATATAAGTAGAAGTTATTTCAGTTTTTGCAGCAAGTCTTAGAGATCCCATTATGGCTTCTTGCCAGTGTTGAAAGAGTTAATTTGATTTGTCATCTTGGCATGCAGTGGGACACAGGAGAGCTGTCAGCATCATAGACCTGATGGCAGGAGTTTTCTCTTCTCTGCGGGAGAAAGTAGTTTTTAGCATTGCCATGTCTTGCTGGGTTTGTGATCTGAGTTTCAAGGAAGGTTGAGAAGTGATAGGAAAGCCTGGAGTCACTGAGTCAATGCCCCAAAAGCTGCTGCAGGGTGTGGGAAGGGATCTGCTGTGCCCTACGCAGCCTAGGGCTGGCCCCACATGCTGGGGTTCTACAGGGAGTGGACATCTCTCCTTTGCCTGTGGTGTGGGAATTTGGGTAACAGCTTCCTTCTGTCCTGTTAAAGTGTCTCCAGTGGTAGGTGATGCCCTGAGGAAGCTGTGCTATTTCTCAGAGCAGTGGGAAGGGTCAGGAGATTGTCACTGTCTACCCCACACCCTCCTTCCTGGGTGGTTCCGAGTCAGGTTGGCAAACACTGGGGGAGGTCCCGTGTTCCATGGAAATCAGTGGGAATTCTATCTTACTGAAATGGATTGATCTGCAGACCTTGATTGTTGGCCTAGGTCTGTGTTCCCTTCTCTTTGACAGGGAATAAGGAAGTTGTTAACTTTCCAATGGATATGGGCTTATTTTTTTTACTTCCCCCCCCTTTTTACTTTAAGGCTGAACTCTTAAGGGTTATACAAACAGTAACTAGTGGGAATAAGATTTACTTCTAGGTGGAGTATTAAATGTAAAACTTACATCTGGAAACGTTTACTGGATCAGACCCTATCTGGAACTGCAAGTCAACCAAGGAATACAACGAGAAACAAAGAAAATGGCACTACTAACTCAGATTTTTTTTTAATTAGTAGTTCTGATTTTCATCCATGCAGATTAGTATTTATGATTTTGCATAAAATGCATACTTTTCCACATTAGGGTTGGTCTAGCAAAGTTTTCACCTGTAATGTTCATTTTAGCCATTCCATTGTCTAAAACTTGCCTTTTATATTTAGAACCCTTTTGGCCAGTGAGTTTCCTGACTGCTTTCATAAATGCATAAAACCAGAGTTTTAACATGTTTCACCTTCCATGCACCACAGAAACTTTGTGGCAGTTCTCTCTCAGACTTTCAGACTAAAGGTGGTTGTGCTGTTGTGTTGGACTTCAGACTTAGATTTTGCAGAGAAAAACTTTAATAGTATCCCAAACTTTTGCTTCGACTGGACCTCCTAAGGAGATGAGAATTACTCAGTTGTTCCATTTCTGTCTTTCAAGACCCAGCTAATAACCTGTGAACTATTGCCAGGTTTGACAGGGGGTGCCCAGTTAGATGCTGCAGTTTTACACAAGGCCTTCTCTGCAGGCTGTCCCAGGCCCTGTGCAGCCCTGAGGCATCAGAACTGCAGACAAATGTGATGGGTGGTAGTGGGAAGCACAGGGATTGTTGGAAGGCTTTGTGGAGCACCATATGGGCCAAGGAGTAGCTTGGTCCATCCCTGATGAAATGAAACTGTTGGAGGATTGCCCACACTCAGCAAGTTTTAAAAGAAGTTTGCAAAAAGGAGGCGCCTGAATAAAGGAAAGAAGTGCCTTATCTTCATCAGAGGCAGTACAGCCCTCCCCTAGGAGAGTTAATATTGTCCTGCTCTTGCCTCTGCTGAGGTGATTAAGCCCTGTTTTGCAGAGACAGGTCATGTCATTGCAGTGCTGTTGTGGGGTGTTGAGTCTGGAGAGAATGAAAAACAAAAAAAATTAGTGATCCAAAGATGAATGAGAAAATTTTACAGGATCTAGGGACTGCCCTAAATCACTGGAGCAGGTCCTGTGGAAAAAGGTCATTTAGAAGTACCTGTTGGAAGAGCTGTTTTGTCCTTGCTGAGGATGGATATTTGATGGCAAGCTGAGAGAAAGCAAAGCAGGTTTCTGAGTTTGGCCTTCAAAACAGCTAATGATTTATGGCTTCAGCTATGTCTTACACCTTTCAACAGAGAGTTCATATTTCTTTTTGATGTCACCAGTACAAACTCCCTGCTTTCCTAGGAAGAGGTATATTCCTTAAACCACCCAGTGGAGCAGCAGCCAAAACACCCTGCTCATTTGTACTGCCGGCTTGGACTTGCATCTGAAAAGATTAATTCTGTACTTAAAATAATCTGAATCTTACATGAAGTAAATGTGTGATGCAATCCAAGAAACAAGTGTTGCATAAGATCACAGGGCTTTGCTCAGATCTAATCGAGTGGCTGGAATTCCAGACTGTTGCAGCCATCTGAATACTCAGCTCTTCCTGCTTTCATCTCTTGGCTCTAAGGGGAGTGCAGCAGTGGTGAAACCATGTGGGGACATGAAGAATTCAGGCAGTGAGTTTAGTAAGCATTTTTTTTTTCTGTATTTTAGCTGAGGGTGGACACATTATGTTTCATATTCTTTCAATGCTGGATGCTTTGTACAAAGTGTATATTTTTTTTTTTTCTATAATGTCTTGCATTTCAGATTTCATTTAAAGCTTGGCTGATACAGTTCTTCTGCTGCGTCCCTACTGGAACAGTCATGCAGGGATTCACTGGAATTTTTATTGTGGTTAGACACCAGGTTTGCCATGTTAGCTGTTCCACTAAGGAACAAATAGAGGGAAGGAAATTTTGTTAATTTACGTAGAAGGAATTTCATTTTAGGTCCACTCTCTGCAGCAATATGTATGTGTTGGCTGCCATTGATGCAAAGAACATTTGGGTCCATTGAAAAGTCTTGAGTGTTATTTGTTTTGCAGAATTATTAACATAATTAATAAGGTAATTAATGCAATCTGTTAATAATTACATTCCTTATATTCAGCCCTAATATCTCTTATTGCCTAGGTGAGGGCAGAGTAAAACAAAGAATCAATTAATTCAGGAGAGCTGCAGCTCTGAGTTAGAAGCTTTTTGTTGAAACAGTAAGTGGATATGTTCATGTGTGAAGGTTTTTAATGGCTGGGATTTTGTGTTATTAGGGTTTAAGGTCTTCAGGGAAACACTGGATGGTGCCTTTGGGAAGGGCGTTAGGGGTGATGTTCAGTGTTCTGTTTCTCTTGTGCCCAAGAGGGAATGTGATACTCCTGTAAATCAGGTTAACTACATCAAGAGGTTTGGAACGAACAACGATGTCATAGTGTCTAAAAAGTGCTAAACGAGAACAAAATACGCATAAATCCGTATCACAAATCCTACTTGATCCTTTTTATATTGCTTGTTATAAACAGACACGTATCACCATATACACAGATTATACATAATGTATTATTATGTGTATTCCCCTAAAGAGAAAGCTCAGTCAGTGGGGGATTCAGTGTGGCCTTTGCCACAGGTACTTCTAATTACAACTAGGTGACCAGAACATGAAGACTCAGCTGGCCTTTGCCTAAGTAAAACCTGAGAATTTGCTTTGATGTTTGTGACCATTTATGTTAGTTTTCTGACTGTATCTATAAAATCAAAGTTCTGATGATGAAAACACTGATGAACTGAAGGGGTAATTTCACTTGTATTTGGGTTGGCCTACGTTTTGCACTAAAGCTTTTGTCTGAAGAGTTTGAGATCACGAAAAAGTCTTTTCTCTTGTGTTAAATGGCTTTACTTCTTAATTGAAATTTGACATAAAATTAAAAAAATAGAGAATATGGTGTATTGGAGGTGACCAATCATCATGAACAGTATAAAAGCATAATCTAGACCAATAAGTAACAAAACTCAAACCCCAGAAACCCAAGATAAAACAAGGGAAAAGAGCTGTCAGTTTTTCTTTTTAGCAAACAAGATTTTTAGTAATTTTGGATTGATAAACCAAAATTGCCAACATATACTTTCAATATTTTGCTTTCCAAAACCTCCAAGCCTAACTGTAGTTTCTTACCAAACCATGACTCTGTGGATGCCTTTCCTACCAGCAAGTGTCTAATTGACCTTTTTGAGCCAAGGGAGTTGTGAGGAGCAGAGTTCCTTCTCTTGGCCTACATTCTACAAATAGCTTGGAACCTTCCCATCTCAGTGTCACATTCTAAGTATTTACACTCTAAGGTTTCTTAGCAGAAAAAGATACAATAGTTACTATGAAATGGCTTCTTGGGGTTGTACATTTAATTTGAATTCTGTAAGTAATAATAGGTACTAACTTCAGATGTGCAATAGTCATGCAAAACAGGAAAAGCTCAGTTCGTGCAGTATGGGTAACTTTTTCAGCTTGTTTGTGTTTGTTTCAGAGTGTGAGCTGTACTCAAGTTTAAAACCAGGTACAGTCTACAAGTTGTTTGGTGTATTTTATGCAGCAACAGTGCTGGGATCTGCTGGGAATCATTGCATATTTTGTAACTTAAAAAAAATATTAAATGTTAATTTTTACTTTTTTCAAAATTGGCCAAAGTACTCAATAACAGTCTGATTTACATTAATATCGGTCATGAATGTTTAGTATTTCCAACACAAACATTTCTGTGCATTGCCCTCAAACTAAATGACTGATATTGCCTCATTTACTATCTCCTACACCCCTTGGTCCTGCCCTGTGCTCGGTATGGTGGTTGTGTGTGACTTGTGTCTCATTTTCAGCTGAGACAAGAAGAGGATGCATGTTCACATGATCACTCAAAACTGCTGATACTGGCCCAAAGAAGCTGCACTACAGCTACATCATCAATTTGATTGTCTTTGCTCCATTTTGTACACAGAAATTGCTAAGTTAGAAACACTAACATTTGCTGCTACGAACTGAGGAAAGCATTGATTTATTTTTTGTCATTTTTAGTTAAAAGCAGAGTCGTTCTCTGCAACCCTGCCAGTTTAATATCAGAAAGCAGTATTTTGACAGATGCTCTTTTGTGTTTGCTATGTCAGTAGCAGGTTTTCATGCCCCTCTTCTCCAGGAAAGCAGAAAATCAGCATGGAATTCCAGTGGCTAAATTGCTTTCTGTAGTTGCAGCCAAATGGTTTATGTGCTTCACATGTTACTCAAGTGCAGTCATGTCAATGTAAGTTCTGCCTTCCCCCATCCCCTAATATGTTATTTAATGGTATTGAAAAGCTGTCCTTTCAAGATGCATTTATTTCAGTTGTGGAATGTTGTATACTGACAAAAGCGAAGTCAGTTGATCATTTAATGTTACTCTGAAATTAAAAAAAAAATCAGGTGAAAATGGTCTTAGTTTCCAAAACAAACAAACAAACAAACAAAAATTGCATATGAGGTAGCAAGCAGTATCAAGGCTTATCTGTCATCCTGAATGAAAATTTGGTACAGGACCACTGCTCACCAGATGAAATTCCCTGGATACCTTCCCTGCATCCTTTGCCATTCCTTTTTCCTCTGTGTACATGTTGAGATGCCTCTGTCTCTTTTCTTTTCATGGTTGTTCTCCGGGTGCCTGTGTTTCCTCTTTTGCCTTTCCATTTAATTTCTTGTTGCTTGTGCTGACATTCCTCCTTGGAAGAGTCTGAGCAACTATATGGAGCATGTTGTTTTCTTTCACTATCAGACTGTAATTCTCTGTACTTCTCATTCTACTGCATAAATGAAGCTATTTTTCCCCACTGTAATGGTACAGAATCATAATACTTCTTTGCTAGGAGTCTACTCAATTTGCCACCTTTTCCTTTTCATTTTTTGGGCAAATTTCTTTTCTTCTTCTAGAGGTACAAAGAGAGACTCATTTCTGACTCTTAGCAGGTATTTCTTAGCAGTCTTTAAGGCTCATTTCAGAGAAACTCTGTTAACAGAATCCTCATTTAAGAGACTTGTTTGTAAAGGCAGGCTCTGTGCTTGTAGGCAAAAGCAGATTTTGTTTGAAAATTTCAGAAATAACAGGTAAAGTGAATGCCTGTAATCACTTACTGCTGCAGTAAGTTATAAAGTCAGCTATAAAGCATAGGGCTTTGTATCCATCCATGTCTGAATATCTGTGGAAACCAAATGAAGCAAAATTTGCTCTTCTGTCCCCATGCCTTTTCTTTTTTCTTTTTTTTTTTTTAAGAGGTGGACTTGCTATGATTCATTGAAAGAGTTGGTAAATTGTGTATCACATGCTGAATTTACCATGATTGAAGCAGTAAGGGGAGTTAATGGAGGTAGATGTGTAGGAAAATCAGAAAAGCTCGAATGGCTTTCAGATCCCATGCAACCACTGAGAACTTGGGTCTCTGTGAAAACCTCCTGGAGAGGAGAGGGTGTTGGAGTGGCTGTCTCTCTTCAGGCAGTGAAATGTCCAATTATGCTCTTTTGAGTTAGAGCAGTGTCACGAAGCACAAGCTCAACTTCTATGGTGGAAGGAATTCTTATTAAGATAAACTGAAATCTTTGTCTAATCTGATGTCAGATTACACTGACAGGTGTCTTCTCCACAGTGGGCACTCCAAGCAAAGCTCTCTGTATGGTGGTACACTCTATGCATCTCATTGGCCGTGGGGGTTTTTTTTAACTGAACAACCACTGAATAACCATGTGGTTTTTTAAAGTGTGTTTGAGCTAATTGTCATCGAGCTACATGTATAATGGTGATTATTTTCTCTGCCTTAAATGCATCTGAAAATTAAGATTTCTCTGTTACGTTATTAAATTATGTGGAATTTGCTTCAGACTTTGCAGGTTGCTCCCCTTTTGATAGCTAATACCTCTGTTGTTTTCAAGCTGCAGAGAGAGAAGGTTCCATGTTTGTGGTTGATGCCATCCCAACTCAGGGCTGTCAATAACAGGAGCCTTCTGTACAGCCTGCAGGTGGACTTTTAAGTTGTGTGCCCCAGTCTCTGGGGCTGTAGGAACCACAGAGAGCCTCCTGTTGGCCTGGATGGGGAGAATGTCAGAGCTCTGGGGAGCTGGAGCTGTCAGTCGTGTTGAGCACAAGCTGAATGATGACACTGAATTCTTCCTCTTGGAGCTGCACTGGTACACCCAATAAATGAAAGAGTGCTGCACTTTCTTTGGTTAGCTGGCATGAGTTTGAGTGTCTTCTGGTAACTTACAGTGTCTGAGGAAGACTTGGGGGAACCATAACTGAGCTTTTGGAGAAGGTAGATAATGGGGAGTTCAGCAGTCCAGGTTTTGCCAGAGGTTTGAGGTTAAACCACAATCAAGTCACTTTACTTTGTTGAACCTTTCCGTTGTCTGTGGCTAAAGGTTAAATCAAAGATGTACTGGATATCGAGGTTTATGTACATGAAGGAGGAAAATGTATGGTGCATTTATTTTGTGATGATTTCTAAGCCTCAATCAAAAAAACAACAACATTGTAAGTGTGAAGCTAACCTAATGTTATTATCACAACTAGTGATTCTTACTTTGACTTGAATACATTCACTGTTTTTAGTAGAGGTGTTTGCAAAGAGCATATTTGTTCTCTTCCAGTTTGGTATTTTGGGTCAGATTCAGGTCTAGAGTGGGCAGGTTCAGCATCACTAAATTGGTGTCTGTTTGTGGCCTCCCCCCTTTAAATAGCTGTCACTCTTTCAATTTGGAATGGAGTCACGATTCCCCCCTTTATGTGTATGGAAGAATGGCACACTGAAACAGCACTTAATAAGTCCTACCATGTAAATAGTAGCTGAAAAGCCTATTGATGCTGTATTTTACCACTGCACAGGAAAGCCAGGATTATTATTTTGATCCCAAAGTGATTAACATGTCCAAACATGCTGCAGGGAGTTAACAAGTCTTCCTAGCCACGCATAGACCAAGCAGAGCAAAAGTGCATCTTTACAGCTAATTGGAGGTTAGCTGAGCTCTTTTCTACTTTGAGCTTTCCTGCTTAATGCCAGTGGCAAGATCTGCCATTCCCTGTGCTTCTTCTCCAACGTTACTGCCCTCTGCTTGGGATTCTGTTCTACCCATGTCTCTCTGGCTTCCTTCAATACCATCTTGCCGTTACGTCAGTAAGCTTCGAGTTCCTCTTCCTCCCCAAAGAGGGATGTGCAAAAACCAGATGTGCATATGTTGCAGGTGGGTTTTGATACAAGAGAAATCCAGAGTAACAGTGGGAAGCTGTGCAAATTGTCATGAGGAATTGCTGCTGTAACTAGGTTTTTAATTTGGATTTGTTTAGACTATCCCCTTATACCTGAGTGGGTATTTCTTAGCAGTCTTTAAGACTCATAAAAATATGAGATGAAAAGTAAAGAAAACAAGCAAATGTGGATATCTGATTCTTTGTCCTGGTAGTTAATATGAATTGAAAACAAATGTGTGAGGTAAGTTACTTTATGATGGAAAAAGTTTGTTTTTTTCTGTATATATTATGTTGATTAATGACATAATTCTTGAACTTTTTAGATAGGATGCAAACACTTGTCACAAAATTTGACTACAGAGACTTGTAGCAAAGAATGTTGAAAAAACTTTTATTTCCTTAACTGCAGCATCACAATGTTGGATTCTGGGGAAGGAAGGAAGGGGAAGAGATGGTTAGAAAAAAATTAAGAGTTTAAGTTTAAGACTTACAGCAAAAGAGGAATAAAAATTATTTAGTAGTTCGGTTCTCTGCACAGTGAAAAACAGTCCCATTCCATATGCTGATTTTTGTAGAACATATTTTCTTGTCACTTCCATCTAGGCTTGTTACATTTTTGGGATCTCTGCTTCTGTCTGCAGTAGGTCCTGGAATTGACTATTTCCAGCTGTTGCTTCTCATTGAGATATTTGTTGGCTTGTTGCAGCTGGTCACTGTGTGGCTTTGGGGAGGGTTTTTTTGGGTTAGTTTGATTTTTTTCTTTTTCCCCATCCTCTCTCCATATATTTATGCAGTTTTCCAGCATGTCTGGCACACAGATTTTGGATCCGTACTTTCTTTTGTCCTCAGCAGACAATATTTTTCCATGTGTGAAAGAACACTTCTGGTACTTCAGATGCATGTATATAATTTGGTGCAGCCTTCTTGCATATACAAAGAAGATTCCTGATTTCAAAGTTTGTCGTTAATCAAAGCCTGGCATGGCAGAATCTCTGGTTTCTCAAAGGTCATTAGGCATGTTGTCATGATCGTGCAGAGGCACTGTCAGAATCTTACCTGGGGAAGATTTACAGTATCAATGGAGTTTCAGTCTTTCTCTCCATTCCTGTGTATTGTCCACATCTGTACTAATGTGTTCATTTTCTCATTTTTGTCCTGGGTGTGAGTGGCTGAAGGTGCCACATGAAATCTCATACCCAGGTCATCTGTCACACAGGTTTGCAATCACATTTTTGAGAAATGCAGCTCCATTTCAGAACCCCTTTCACAGTGATTCTATCAATGAAATATAGTGAACTTCAGCACATTGGAAAGGAGAAGTGCAGCATGGAAATAAAGCTGTGTACAGGGTTGACTTACTGTTATATTTACTTTAATGAACTTGATTGAACTGAATTAAACTCAAGGGCACAGATTGTATTGTGCCAGTTAGAGTGCTTTTTTGGTGTACTACGCATGAGACTCACCACAATAGTAACTCACCACAATGGTATTTTTCATATGTTTTAATTTTTAGTCTTTAAATTACTCTCTATCTGTTTGTGCCTTCATTCCACATTAAGGAAGAATCCTACAGAATAGTCAAAAAATCCTCTCATGTGAAAGGGTAGTATTTATTTTCATCACTCTTAGAAGTAATTATGATAGTTGGCTACTTTAAGGCATATCTAAAATCAGTGTAAGTTTTCTAGAGAAACATCATGGTTATATGCCTTGTGTTTTAAACTGGAATGAGTTTTGTTTGGTTTTATTTTTGAGTAGTTCAGTCAATGGAATTGCTCTTGTAAAATTTCCGTTGATTTTTCTTTTACTATACATCATCTTATTGTCATGAACTGTAGTAGAAGTTCCTAACTTAAAATAACTGCATGTAGAGAAGTACCAGGAGAAAACACTGCTGTTCATATGCAGTCTTTTGTGGGGAGGAGCTGGGAATAGGATTTGGTGTGGAAGTGCTTTAGATTTGGTCAAAATGTTAAGATCCCCTAATAAAAAGACAAGTTTTCAGGAAACCCAGGTCCCTGAGACATAAAGAGAAGCAGCAAAGACTCACTCTTGGTGGAGGAGGATCAGGTTAGGGAGCACTCAAACAAACTGGATATTTGTAAGTCCATGGGGCCCAAGGGATCGCATCCATGAATTCTGTGGGAGCTGGTTAGTTTAATTGCAAGGCCAATCTTGATTATCTCTGAAAGGTTCCTTTATTCAGCATAGATTTCTGAAGACTGTGATAAAGCAGATGTTTTCAAGAAGGGGAACTGTGGGCTGGTCAGCCGCACATCTGGAGGTGAGTTACTGGAACAATGAATCCTAGAAACAATTTCCAGAAGTGTAAAGGACAGGAGGATTATTAGAAGTTCTCATCCTGCTTTTATGAAGAGGAAATCATGCTTAAGATGTCTGATGACTTTCTATAATGAGGTGACTAGTTTGGTTGATGAGAGCAGTGTATTCTGCTTAGTTTGGCTTCAGTAAGGCTTTCAATGCTACCTATCCTAAACCAGCCAAGGAAGTTAGGATTGGAAAAATGGACACTGAAGGGGATTGTGAATGGCTGGGCCCAGGCAGTTGTGATGAGTGACAGAGTCCAGCTGGAGACAAATTGCTGGTGCAGCACCTCAGGGCACCTCAGGTGGCCAGCACCAATTAACATCTTCATTAATGACCTGGATGGTGGGACAGTGCACACCCTCATCAAGTTTGTAAATGACACAAAGCTGTGAGGAATGGCTGATGTGCCAGGAGCTTGTGCCACCACCCAGAGGAACCTGGATATGCTGGGGAAATGGCAGAGAAGAACATCTAGTTTCTCTGTGAGGGGAAATAAAAACCTGGGGAGGAATGATCCCATGCACCAGTTAGCAGCTCTGCAGGGAAGGACCTTGGGATCCTGGTGGTCACCAAACTAATGATGAGTCAGGAACACACAGTTGCAGTAAGAAGGCCAAAGCAACTTGGTCAGCAAAGGAAGACCATGGACAGCAGGCTGAGCCCTGGTGAGATGCCCTCTAGAGTGCTGGGTCCTGTCCTGGGGTTTTAAGTACAAGAGAGAAGCTTGGACATACTGGCATGAATCCAGTGAGGATCCATGAAAATGACTAAGGCGCTGGAGTATCTTTCCTCTGGAGAGAGATTGACAGTTGGGACTCTTCAGCCTAGGGAATGTTTGGAATTCAGGGGGCTTTGGTCTTATCAATGTGTATGAATACCAGAGGTGTTTATTGAGGAGATGAAGATGAGGAAGCCTTGGTAGTGGACTTCTTCTTGGTAATGCCTAGTGACAGGCAAGAAAAACAGAAAAAAACCTGCATGAAATTCCTGCATGAAATCTAAACACAAAAAACGGAGGTTTGTTCTTGCAAGGGTAGTCAAAAACCAAAGCAGGTTGCCCAGAGAGGTTGTGGAGAGAGTCAGGACAAGACTTGACATGGTTGTGGGTAGCCTGGCTTAGAGGACCCTGCTTAAGCAGGGGATCTGAAAAGGTCCCTTCCAACTCAGAGATTCTGTGATACACCCTTAAAAAGAAAACTGGCTCCTGAATTGGTCCTTGCTTTGCACTTCTCTTACAGCACACAAAGTGTGACATGATATCCTCCTGATAGTGCTGTTCTGCAATTTAATTTGCCTTTGCCTCTACCACATCTGCTGGCATTGCAGCACTCTTGCTCAGAATTTTTACATAACCTTCTAATGCCCCTTGGTACTTGCACTGTTTTTCCAAATATTTTTAATTAAGGCACTGACTGAGTCCGAATTTTGGGTTCAGGAGTTGCAGAAAAGCTGTGTAAAATGGGATCTTACCAAATACTTAATTCTGTGGTATTTCAGTGACACAGGAGGAGTCAGTCTTGTTCCTAACAGGTAGTCAGGTAAATGAATTGAAATAGATTTCTTGGCGAGCTTGACAAGATACCTTTTTCTGAGGAAAAGGTAATGTCATCTTTGGTGTTTGGAGAATATGTTATATTTCTTAGGGTAAAATAAATACTTTGAGAATAACAGGCTGATTTATTTTCCCAGGTCAAAGCTGTGAGCTGTAAAAGGGCACATTCAGTAACTTCCTCATCTTTTCCTGCACTTATGATAAGCTTAGCATAGTCCCACTTCTTTGTCCTTTCTTATTAGAGGTGTGAAGGAAAACAAAGAAAGAAGGTTAATTTGGTGTTTTTGCATTTCTCCTATCATCAAGAGTGGTGTTTTCTACTTTGGTTAATGAACTATGCATCAATTTTGCTCTTTAGCAAAAGGTCACTTTGATCTCAGAACTGTGCCAAGTGGCTTTAAGGAGGTGTTAAATAGGAATGATAAATAAAGCAATTTAAAGTACATAAAGTACATTTGGGTCAAAATTCCTCATCACAGACATCTATCATTTCACTACCTATGCATCCTTGTAACTGAAATCCACTGGGAACACATTCCTGGCTAACCTAAACAAATCTGCTTTCTTTTAGTGGCATTTTGGTAACAGATGTAGTCCAGAGACTGAACTTTGCAGATTGTGTATTGGAATTGAGATGCTTCAGCTTAATTCAATAAATGTTAACAACAGTCAACTAATTGCACAAAAAACATACCCCCAAAATTGTGAGGAAATAGTTACTGTTTATGGTTCTACGTTTTTGTCATTTTCAACCTGGAGCATCTTGGCGTTGTTCATATTTTGAAAGGGAAGGTGATGCCATTTGACTCTAAATTTGTTTTTTTGAAATCCAGTTCTTCTAAATGTTGCTGTAGATGGTTAGAAAAAAGGCAGTATACGCATTTGAAGACAGAAATTTTTGTCAAATAGACTCAGGCAATAACTTTATTTTTTCACAACTGCAACATTTGAATAAACATTAAACAGGTTGAAAATTCATGTTAACATTGCTCCAGGGTGATGTAAGTTATATATCCATCACTTAAGCACTTACCCTTTTCTCATTGACCTTGATAGCAATTACAGAGGCTGTATTTCTCTATAGCAATCTGAATACTGAAGAATTTATTCACTGTATCAGAGACAAAGGGACAAAACCCCTACACACACACAACGGTGAGTCTTTAGAGCAAAACTTTCTGTGGCCATTGCAAATAAAAACAGTTTTCATTTATACTGAGCTCTTTCAAGCCTCATGAAAGAAAATACCAAAGCCGAGTTTGTACTTTATCTTTTAACACCACGAATGTGAATCCTGTTGAAGGCTCACAGTTTTGCTTTGAGATTAGAGAGGCTTGGGGTTGGGGTCTTCTGGGTGTTTTTTTAAAGTTAGTGTGTAGGAATAGCTGCATTTTGTTGTGTGTCACATGAGAAAGGTGAAATGGGTACTCAGGTCATGGTGTGACTGGCACTGGGCAGAGTATTCCTACAACAGGGAATGAATACCCAGCCACCCTTTTCAGCAAGTATGGGAGTAGCTGGGGAAATGTTCCCTTCATGTGGGGTCATTCATGGTTAGATACTGTAAAGCAAAGGCAGGACCAACCAGATTTCTGTGTTTTAACTAAGTATCCATTTTGTCTTGCTGAACTGATTTAACTGTATAATAAACTGATACCAGTGCCTCAAGCTGAGTAATTAAACAGATCACATAAATTGCCTTTTATTAAGCTATATACTATCTTGCTGTACTATGTTTTTCATAATATTGATTCTCTCCTTTTCTACTGTCCTTTCACTTTTCCCTGTATCATGTTTGAAGTAACTTCCTTTAGTTTGTGTTTTTCACGCTGAAAATATAAAGTGAGGAACTGGTGACAAGTTTTACAAAGGACTCTTGAAGCTTATTTTTGTGGAAGTATAGTGATGGATTGTTTTGAGTACCAGAGCAAGACTTCTCTTTAGATCAGGTGAAAACAAGTAGAATTTAACTTTTCCCTTTATCTGTTATAATCAGAGTTACCCGGTGCAGTTTTCATGACAAGAGGGTGAACCAAGTAGTGTTTTTTACAGTGTAGTGTGTCTTTATTGTGGAAGTGTAAACTCAAAAGCCATGAAGAAGACTTCCTTCCCTTTCTTTAGGGGCGTTTGTGCAGTTAATCTTAACAAATGTCCAGGGTTTTCCTTCCAAATGGTTTGCAGTCTGTAGACCCTTCTCTCACAGACCCTCAGGAGATTTTTGAGTATTCTAGCAAAAGAGTTTTAGGTAGTACTGAATATCTTTCACCAGCCTTTGCACAGGTGAAGCTTTTTCATAATAATCAACAATTCCTTTACACTTTTGTTTTAGTAAAACCACAAATAAGAGAAATGAGAAATGAGCTGGGCTTTTTATTTTTTTATACTGGAGAAGAGACAAACGAGAGGGGATCTTATGAATGCATAAAAGTATCTGAAAGGTTACCAAGAGGATGGGACCAAATTCTCTTCAGTAGTGCCCAAACAGGACAAGGGACAGTGGACATATAAACTGAAACGTGAGATGTTGCATCTGAATATGAGCTGTCAACTCACTCAAGGTTTTTCATAGAGATTTATACAGCTTGTGTAGCACGAGCAACCTAGAATGGATTTCTGGTGATACCCTGCAGCCATTCTGGTTCCATCAGCATTCTCATGGTTTATTCATGATATATGGATGTCTTTGTTTGTATCACATGGATATCAGAAGAGGGGGTTTGCCATTACAAAAGTGTTTTTGCTTGACAGGTTACACTATAATAGGTATTAACTTTAGGATTTTCTTTTGTGTTGTCCTGCCTAGGAAATAATATTTATTTTCTTTAATTAAAAAGAAGTGAAACATAAGCTAGCACTTTCTAATTAACTTTGTGCTGGAGAATGACTGCAAGTGACAATGAGAGATTCTTAGAGACTTTCAGGAGAGTAAAAATGTATTCCACAACTCCTGTTCTGTGTAGTATAGCATCCAGAAGAGAGGAATTAGTCTGCTGCATTTTAGTGGTTTACACTGAAAAGAACTCATTATCCTGCAAATATCTCACTAGTTTGTACAAAGTTAATACAGGGCATGTATATTTTATGACTTATAATAGTACAAATATTTACAGAGGGTTTCATTCAGATGTAGTATCATTTTAGTATTAACTGTTAAGTTCTTATACAAGATCAATATTTAAGAATTGGATTTAGATATTTAATTTTACAAGGTACATAGCTTTACCAAATATAAAAATATTCCTTCAGTATATATTTTTCACCTCTAAATTGACTACAAGTCCATTGTCTCTTGGAAGATAAAGTAATGTCTTTATTTGGGCTCATAGTACTTTTCACAGGTGATATCTAAGTGCTTTTTGCCAATTCATGTTTGTCTTCTGTAATCCAAACATTTTGGTTTAGAGCTTGAATTCAGTAAAATAACAAAACTTCAGGCAAATACAGCAATCTTAAATGTTCACCCCATAAATTCAATTTGAGTACTCTTCCATTATATTTATTTAAAATTATTTAAATATTGGTTGCATATTGTTTAAATTTCCAGGAATTTGAGGCCGAGATTAAACAGTGACCAGTATGTTCAGCAGCAGCAGAAGGAAGGTGTCTATAGCAAATTGGTTCTGTGGCTGTCATGAGCAGATTGTCCAGGCCCCAGACATTGCCCCTTGTTCCACTCCATTGTCTGAGAACAACTCTGACCTTGGACCTGAAGTTTTGTCACCACAGATAAATTTTGTGGCAATAGCTTTTCATCTCCTAGGTCAGGATTAAATTATAATACATATTATAATATATACCAGGCTGTTTCAAATTCTGAGTTTCTATACTTCGGACTGCTTTTCTTTTTAAATAACTACTTTCTACATATCTCCATTTTAAAATATCTTGAACTTTGTATAATTTGTTTTAATCTTTAGAGAGACTTGTGATTTTGGGCAACAAATGCTCATTAAATATATAATCTCACTTGATAATGCATAACAAGAAGTTATTTTTAGTTTAAATATTCATAAAACTTCAAATGTCATAGTTACAGCATCCCAAATTGATTATTGCTTTGCAAGCGTATTTTGCTTGTCTTATGTGTATGGGATTATTTTCCCTTCCATGACAGATGGGTATATTGGCTGGGAATTCTTGATCAAGTATTATACAAAAATACATGGCAACATACAGTGCCAGGGTGATAGATGGTCTTTGGCAGGATGCTTCAGTCACTCAGAGGCTTCATTCCCATTGCCAGATCCCTCTGGTGCTCTGGACAAGCTTAGGTGAGGTCTGCCCGCTCTTGCCTTTGCTGCCGTGGCACAGCCTGTGACAAAGAGCCCTCAGGAGCAGGGGAATTGTAGGGTGACAGGCAAAAGGCCTCTTTCTGTTCAAGCATTGCAAACGTGGGTGCTGGTGGCAGTTCCTGCTGTTTGCCTGTGTTTCTTAGGCCCTGAGTTAGGACTGCTCAGTGCCATGTGAGCGCCAGGAGCTGTGCCTGGATTTCGCTCTGAGGGCAGGTACGTTCCACATCCCACACGTCTCAGGGCCTCTTGTCCCCTTAGGGCAGGGCTACTGTGACACCACCATTTCTGCCAGAAAGGTGTGTCCAGCCCTTGCAGTCCTGGAGCAGTGTCACCCAGAGCTTGTCCCTAACCTGGGACTGAAAGGCCTTCCCAAGAGCTGATGTGTAGACCTGCTTATATGCAGAATATTCTTGTGGTAACGTTGTAATTTGGCTTTGAAAAGAACTAATAACTTAGCTTGATGAGACTCTAAGTTTTTTTTAAAGTATTTTATTACAATTTGCTTAAGTGGATACAGGAAATAAAAAGAAGAGAAACACTTATTTGTAGAGAAAAAGGGCTCTGCAAATTCAAGCAGATACAAATTTGAGCTAGCTGGAGGAATTGGCTAACATTCACACACATGCCTACAGACTTTTTCATTGAATTATTTTCTTCATTTGCCATGAAATTCATATCTTCTGCCTTTTCTCTAATTATGCATCAGCTTTTGATGGAGTGGCAGTGAAGTATTATCTCTATTTTGTTTTTCTTTTTTTAATGCCTCATTTAACAGAACTATTTCAGATGCAGTTTATTAAAAAACCAATGTAATATAAAATTTCTGTCTTCTTGTGGTTCATTTCCCTTGTAAAGAAGATATAAAACATCTTTTCACAAACTACTTTTTTCTCAGAACTTTTATAGTCATGTTCCTCTCCCAGTTGATTTTTTCTATGAATATCCCTTTCTAAAATTAAGTGCCTGAACAGCAAACCAACAAATTTGATTATCATCCTAGAATATGTGCAGAGGTTGTTTTTAAGGCTCTCATACACCTTTTTGTTCTTTATTTTTAAACCAGATGAAGAAGATCAAATATTTTCAATGTTGAACCAGAATAAAGCATACATAAATAAATTAAACCTCACTCTCATTTTGTTAAAAAAAATGGCCAGTGCTTCATAGTCGTAGAGCTCTGTAAAGAGTAATATTAATAAAGCTAACTTTTCTCTATTTTTTAATATTAGATTTTTGAGAAAGGCTGGGTCTGGCGATCAGCAAGTCAGATTTTGGAATCTGGCTACCCCAGGTGCCTCGCAATGGCTGTAGGCTTTTGCTGTGTCCTTGCAGTCATGAGGGAAATCAGGGGAGCCATAGCAATAGCAACCCTCGGGTTCCTGTTGCATGGTTCTAGCTCTTGGAGAGTTTGGTGCCTCCCTGGGACATCCTGAAGCAGGTACTCTCCATAGGCATAATGAGGTTGCCTTTGAAATAGCTGGCTACAGGAAGAGGTGGAATGACTGGCTTGGAATAGGAGAATTTATGTGCCCAGCTTTTGGCTGAGCCACGTAATGAATCCTGCTTTGATAGTTTTTAGGTTCAGGCTCTCAGTTGTGCTTCCACTTGGTTGTTTTAATAAGATATAAATCTCAGTAAAATTGCTTGTACTTTTATCATATAATCCAAAACAATATTCTGTCCTATTTTTTCCTCTGTATTCTCATATTTTTCCTGGTTTATCCTTAGTCATTTTCCCCAGCTGAAAGAATAGCAGCAGTGCAGAATGCAGAATTTGCTTGTACTTGAAATCCCCATGTGTATGCTTCTAAGATCAAGTAAATGTTTGGACGTGTTTCACACTTCAGGAGTGCCTGGTTTCTGTGGTGATGGAATTCATATTGGTCATATTTCCAGCTCAGTGGCATGTATTCAGCCTTGAAGTGTAGACATCCCTGTTGTATTCCCAACTGTACTGCCATCCATGACTGATTTTGGAGTTACATCCATAGGATGGTGTGGCATTTGCACCGGCAGTCGCTGGCTGGTAGGAAGGGTTTCTGGAAGTGGTCAGGTGGTCATAGACTGACTCCATTGTCAAGGATACCCTGCTCTTCTACCCCAGGAGAAGACCAAAGCCATTTCCAAAAGCAGGATGAGTGTTGTCTTGATGCATAAGTGATCCTGTGGATAATTGAGTTGGTAATAATGGTTCCTACTGAACTGAGTAACTCAGGGAGCACTGTGAGCCCCGGGGTCAGAGGGTTCGGGCTGTTTGGGATTCCAGCTCAGTAACCAGGATATTGACAAGGGTTTAGAATACACCACACACTCTTCCCACTTGCCTGATTTTCATGGTGCATTTCTGGAAGAGTTACAGTAACATCAAGAATTGTGAGATGAAAAAATGAATAGAAGTTCCAGCTAGCCTTCTCTTACTCTGTTTTCTTTTGGACTGGTGCAATTGCTTGCATTGAGGTCAGCTGTTTTAAAGTACCTACAGGATCAGATTTTTTGAGTTACAAGAGTCTTTTGTGTGCCTCTAAATGTCAGTAACTCAATTGCTTAGCATTAGATGATCAGCATATACAGACATTCCCAGGCTGGCTAACTAGAATACAGAAATGGATTAGCTCTTGTGACTGCAGAACAAATAATGCAAAAACCAGACACTATTAATTACACATTTCAGCACAAGAAATTGGAAGAGATGTAGGTAATGTATTGCAAGGCTGGTAGTTGGCTTATCAGGAGTGTTGACACCTCAAGACCAGTGAACTGGTAAATTGAAGATGACCTGTTTTTTCCCTGTCTCTGGTAATTTTCTCACATACAATTTAATGGGCTGATGCAGTTGCTGTTTGTAGGTTCTGCCTTTCTAGGACAACTGCTGGTTTTCATTTGTTTGGTTTTTATCAAGTCAAAAGAAACACATGGGAAAGGTTTTTTCAAGCTGTTGATAGAATATGATCATAAGCTGTGATGTTGATCCTGTGACTTGTTGAGAGATTCTCTCTCCTATCTACTCTGTGTTATAGTGGCAGGCTCAAAGAACTTCAAGAATTCTTTTGGAGCCAATGGGAAAATATCAAAATGTTAATAGAGAGGGAATAGAATGTTCATCTAAGAAGGAAAACTGCAAACTTACACTGTTTTTCCTTTGCTGTGCTTTTTCAGAAGCCTTTTTTTGGCCAGTGTTTTTTGCCAGTGTGTTCCCTTGCTTCCTCCCCTGTCCTCACTCTCAGCATAACCTTCTCCTTCCTCAGGTGCTTTGTATTTTCTTTTTCAGAGCATTCATAATAATTTCCTTGTCTCATTCCTGTCTCTTTGCTTACATTCTTTTCCTGCTCCTGGGACCTTTAAACTCATTATCAAAATTGGCTCCCTATGTTTTTTTCCATTTCAAATGAACTCCAAGCCATTCATTGTGTCCCTCAGCTGAAGCCCACAGCCATGTGCTCTCCCACAGCCATTGGTGGCAAGTCTTGGCCTGGTGGAGGGAAGTAGGAAAAAGCAAAAGCTGCAGCTTCTTTGTTGGAGGAGAAGGAATGTGACAAATGCCTCCTTTATGTTCTTTGTCCACTCAGGTGCTGCAGACTTGGTATTTTGACACCTTATTATCTCACCTGTGAAAAAGTTACCATGGACTGTTACCTTGACAGACTAGGTAAACACATGGAAAAGAATTCAGCAATTACCAAACTACTGTATCCTGATAGAGACCTGAGTGAGTATGAGAAAAAAAAATTCTTAGTTAAATGATAGAGTTTTGTGAGTCCTCTCTCAGTATATGTATTGCATAAACTCCTGTGATACTTAACCAATAAAAAAGGGCAACATCTGTGATAATAATCTTCCCAGCTGTTGTCCTGAGAAAGTAAGCCTTATCAGAAAGTAAGCCTTATACCAGAATAATTCCTGGAAAAGCAGGAGCTGATTTAAAATAAAAATCTAAGTGTAATGGCAGAATATCCTTTAGAAACTACTGTAGCATACATTTATAAACCTAATGTGAATTAAATGGCAGACTCAGAGTGAAGTCAGGTATAGTAGGATGCATATTCTTTTCATTAAAACTATACCTGCATTAAAATAGTAGATGGGAAAAACAAAGGGGTATGTTCATTATTCCTACCTTGCCTTATAATGTCAAAACTTCCTAAAGGGCCTGCCTCAACCTAAGCATAAAGGAGATAAGTGACACCAGCATTGGTTCCTTTACCCTTCAGTGTAGTTTTTTGAATGACCACATTTTTTAGCCAAGGGTTCTTATTTTTAGGTCATTTATTTTGTGCTATACTGAAAGCATTGTCCCTGCTGCTTAGGGAGTTCCAGCTAATTGCATTTTTTGCCACCTGTATTTGGCTGTAGCCTTTGATATAACTCTGTGTATGATTTACCTACAGACATGGTGCACCTTCCTAGCAGTGCCTCACTGCAGAGGAAATACCTTATTTTAGCCAGGTATTGATAATTTATATCCATTTTTGTCTGCTTTTTAACTTTGTTCTGCACTAACTGAATGAATTCCATTAACATTTTTGAGAGTTTGGTTAAAGTTTCTTGTCTGGAGCTTTAGAAAGAAGCTTCTAAGAGATGCTTTTTGATCAGCCTAGGAAAGTAAGGAATTCAGTAGGGTTTCAGACAGCATTACAGATTCATGAGGTCTGAGGAGAAGAGTCCTTGTCAAAGAGTGTTTATCATGGGGAGAGGACTGACTGCTTCCATTTTTGTCGCAATCTCTCTAAAAGAAGAAATTGCACCAAGATCTTGTGGACCATGTGACTCTTGTGAGTCCATTAGGGTGAAATTCACAGTGAGCAAAGAAATGAAACACAGTGGGAGTTTTCAAAAGACAAGATGATGTTACCTCTGGTACCTCAGAGTGAATGCCTGTAAGAGTGCTGTCCTCAATGAAGAGAAGACATTGTGTGCATTAGCCTTCTTAACACTGCTGTTTTGTGCTCTGATGAGTTTTTATCTTACGTTAACACTCCCACCAACTGAGAGAAAGGTGAACTCTGGAAAAGTGATGGGAAGGGACCACAGTGCTAATCTGCATTAAAGATCTGGGTTTTTTCAGTAGGATTCCTCTGACTGCTGAGCTCAGGTTGATGCCACCACAGTAGAAGCTGCAGGCTCTCTCCTATTCCTAACGATCCATGTTTCACACACGGTTTTAGGGATTCCTAAGGATGCATGATGTTGCAGTCACATGCTATCTACATTTAATTGCATGGAATTGCTGACTGAAAGCCAATTGCATGAGTCTTAGGCTCAGTGGAGAAAGTGTGACTATTTTATACCTCAAAGCAGAATTTCAATTCTCTTCATCAGGTCTGCTATCTGATCTTTCTGCTGTTAGTTAGAAGTTCTTCTTTTGGGGAATCTGCACTTTGTGGTGTACTGTGTTTGAAGAAGGCATGTTTGACATGCAGTGTCTTGTACAGCAGCAGGGAAAGGAGGGAATTACATAATAGAGAGTTTGCATAAATAATATTGCTTAATAATTACTTTCTCCTATTAGTAAATAAAGCATCGTTTTAAGAGCATGAGGCTCTTTTTGTTAGGGCTCATCTTCATTCTTAAGATCCAGCTGTATTTGTGTGCTTTGTCTGTCTAGGTCAGAGCTAGTTTTGTAGGTTGCTGGAAAAGAAACCAGAACTACCTCTTTTTGGCACTGACTTTTAGCACTTGAAGAAGTGTCACTTACTTTGCCAAGCTTTTCCTTCCTGCCTACTTGACCAGACAGACTGTGACTGAATAAAACCACCACAGCTGTAGAAAAAAAAATATTCTGATGACTAAATTAGTGCATGGTATTCTTAAATAACTACTGAGCAGCTCCACATCTGCCACACACCCCAAAGAAAAAGAAGTTCAGGATGATGCCTGCCATCCTGTCTGCCTCTGGTAGCAATATCCTGTCTGTACTCCCCCAGTGCTGTCTGTTACCAGCTGCCACATATGAGAGTCAGTCTCACAGAGTTATTTGCTTGGTTTAATGCTCAGTTCAGCCACTGGAGAGCCAGAGTGGGAAATGAGAACATAATGGAGCTTGTTCACAACCTTGAAGCTTCTTACCTGTCTCTGGAATTGTGGCATTATGATGCCAGATCTCCATTTTGGTGTTTCATTTGCTGTCAATGCTCAGATCACAATGCTATGACTAAATATTTTTCCCATCCCACCCTGCTGCCCTCTGTGTGGGACAATCCAGGCTGGCAGAATTACACTTGTTCTCATGTTTAGCTATAATTATCTTAAATGAACCATTTGCTTAGTCTAAGACCAAGAACGATCAATTGCTGTCTCAGAAATGTCTGTGACAGTGAGACCCAGGCACTGGCTGTCATTTTTCATTAAGGGGTTGTCAAAGAAATCTTGTACCAGTCAGAGCTGTGAAGTGTATCTTCCTGCATCTTTCTTTTAAAATGTGCTCACAGTGATGCAAACTGCATCCCAAATTCAGTATAATTTGGAGATAACCTAAAACCCTAAGTTGTTTTCGTACAAAACCATTAAAACTGCAGAGGTCTCCTGGATGAGACTGGATAAAAAGAAATGGTTTGAAAACACATCTCCACTTCATTTAGAGTGTCAGTGAAAGATAAAGTTCCTGCCTCAGATTGTTCTGCATTCAGCAACTTCCAATGGCTTTCTGGGTTGTTATGATTTTGACATGACTATGTAGGGTCCTCAGAGAAAAGTCAAACTTTCCCTCACACCTAAGGCCTGGATATTCTTGTTTCTTTTTATGCTGTGGCCTGTCTGCACGCTGTGTTTTTCATTTTCTCTCCTGTTTCACCTGCACTCTACAGCCTTTCATCCACTGAACAGTCTCTGCAACTCAGAAAAGGAGAGATTCCTGTACCTTTCACCTTTCCCCAGAGTATCTGTCTGACCCAAGTTGCAGTACTTGGTGGCATTTTTACCACTGCCACCTGCAGCCCCCAGAAAAATGTAATATTCAACAATGAACAGTGTATTGTGAACAAATGAAGCAGACACCTCTATCATCATCAGCTGATTTTAGGAGCAAAGGGGGTTTTAATAGTTCATAGTAAGTTAGTAACTCCTGTCAACAAATGCAGTGCATTTTGATTCCTATCAGAAATTAAAAGCTTACTGAATGAAAGACATCTTTGCTATTCTCCATAAGCAGATTTTCCTCCATGCCCTGCTCCTAATATGCAGTATTCCAAGGTCTCTGTGGCCATTCAACACCTTCCTGAGACTGTGAATTCAGTCTTGGCCAATCATGAAATAACTTTAGGTGGTTGCACAGAGAAACTTAATGACAAAAAGAAAATACAGGAGGAAGTTCTCCAAATCCAGCAGTCCACGAAAGTTCTCCCTCCCTCTGCTCTGTGGAGGTTGTAGCAGAGCTGTTTCACCAGAGTGTTGTGAGCACATCTGGGCACCTGCTGCCTGGCCACTGCTCTCCTGCTTTAAAGCTGATGTTCAGGCTGGTTTCTGGAAATCCTGTGGGAGGGAAAAGTGCTGTGTGACAGACAGGCATGGCCTGTTCAGTACAGGGGGAGATAAGGAGAATCAGAGAAGTCATTTAATGTTAAACTTTGTTGTGCTGTCTGCTTCACAGTTTGTGATGTTGTAAATCTTGAAGCAGAAAGGAAAAATCAGATGGCTCTGTTGAGACACTGCATAGTCTTAGCCTGGCCTGTGTTTTATGCTTTTAAAAAAAAAGTTTTATTCTTTACACATGATTCTCTGCCACATTCTGGTTGCTCCTATTCTAGAGAATTTTCTGTGTCAGCACTGTCAGTTGAAAAACCAATCAAGCAGTAAATCAAGATGCTCTGTATTTGAGTGTTCTGTTGTCTTAGTGGCAGGAAGACTTCTCTTTGTCACTTCACTTATCTTACAAAGAATATCCTGCTCCTTCTGGAGTGGCTGCAGTCAAAGGGAGGAGCAGTGTCTTTGTACAGACTGACTTTGGTCAGGATTCTTTGTTCAGAAAATAGAGGTGCCAACCTAACTGAGCCCTGCTGATTTGCAGGTGATTGGAGAAGAGACATGCCAAGCAGGTAACAAGCACAGCTGGGTTTTATACCTGCTAGAAACAAAATATCATCAGATAAATGCATGTAAAGGTGGCTCACACAACACATGGAGCTGCTTTTTGTCTTGCTCTGAGCTCAGGTGTAGGTGGTGTGCAAGCAGATTTGTGTCACAGGGCAGTGCTGGGTGCAGGCAGCAGTTTTGAGGCAAGAAGGCCTGGCAGTTGATTCCCTAAGGAAAAGGAGGTTACAGGTGCAGGTGCACATGTAAACAGCAGAGAGAGTGCTCATGCAGTGACTGCATGCATCAATAAGCCCTCTTCTCATGGCCAGAGGCAGGCCTGCCCCAGTGTCACTGGGGGCATTTGCCTTGTTATTTTCTCCAGTACCATAAGAGATTTCTCTTACACTTGGTCTTTTCCTCTGGTAGAGTGAGTGGTCCAGTAAATAAGAGGACTGGATGTCTTACCTTCACTGTGATGTTCTTGAAGAGACAGGTGTTGGGTTGCTGAGATGTGGCTTGAAGGAGATAATGATAGGAGTTGTGTCTGATGAGAACTCTAAGAATGGATGTAGGTAACTCCAGGTAGAAGCATCAGGCTGAGGTCACCTGAAAGGTCTTGGCAATTAGGCTAAGCCTTTAACATGTCCTAAGGCCCAGTCCAAGAAGTGGCCCAGATGGCCCTGCAGGGGGAAGCAATACGTGTTTGTAAGGCTGAACAAGTAGTAGGCAGCAGAGGGAAGAGCTGGATAATTCAGAGGCATTGTTTCAGTGTTACCAGGCTGTAAAGTTCTGGAGAAAAGGAGTCTTGTCAGGAGAAGTAATGAAGAGTTCCCCAGGATAGCAGTAGCTTTATGTCTTAGAGGGGAATCCCTTTTACCAGGCCTTAGGTGGAATAGCCATGGAGCTTAACTTTTGGATAACAGAACTATTTTGAAAAGCTAAATATCTGTAAGACTTAAAAGGCTCAGAAAGAAAAAGCTAAGTCTTAGGATATCTCTATGATGTTGTTTGCTTATCCAAATATGCACATCAAATAAAGCCCAAGTATTATAGTCTGACAACAGAAATTTGCAGTGGCTGTCCTCTGTGAGAGCATTGCTTTTCTTTCTTACCAGCATTATTTTAATTTATTAGACTGTGATTGTGAAGAAGACAGACACCTGCCTAATTTAAATGGCTGTTGAAATTGATTGACCAGCAACTGGTTAATCTAAATTTAAACTGAACTGAAAAATCCTTACTCGTTAGTAATAGTCATTGTTAAATCCTTACGTTCAGTATTAAAGTCAGTGTTAGCTTTTATTCAATACTGAAAGGCAGCATTGCTTTTCTTGTGCATTTCAGTGGCTGGTCTGTGATGAATGAAATCCAGCATGGTGCCACCTTGAGCACCATGGGATCAGAATTTGAAGTGCAGAGACTTGTGCTCTTGGCTTTCCCAGCAGAAGGGAAAATGGTGCCAGCTCCAGCAAGTGTGTGGCACCCAGGAGAACTGTGCACTGTCATGGCACCTGGTGTAGCAGAATAAGTTAGTTCATACTTCTGTCACAAAGAAGGCTCAAATATCATTTAGTCCAAGTATCTTTGTTTGGTTACACTGAACACTCTATAGAAGCTGGGAAGCAAACCAAACTGGGAAGCACTTGCTATAGATTTTTTTTTTATTTATTTTTGAAGTGACATAAATATAGATCTGATACAATATCTGAATGTGCAGTGTCCGGTAAAAATAGGAGAATAAGTATTAGCCTTATATTTAATTTTGATTTGGGAAATTTGAAATATTAATGTTAGGTTCATTTAAGGTACCTATTTGAGAATTCCTACCCGTGTTGACAACCTCTCCATGCAGTATTGGCACTGGGAGCTGTTTTGCAAATGTTTCTAACCCATTTAATTCTACATAGCACCCAATTTGTTAACAGAGAATTTCATAGCTATATACATACACTATTTGTGGTGTGCAGCCTAATACAGTTAACCATTTATTTTTAACTTCACATAAAGACACACTATAAAAAGAATAAATAACAAATACTTAACTGAGAGTGAAATGAATGTAGATATTTGCTTGTCCTAGGCTGGAGCATTATGAACTAGAAGTTCAGAGTGAAATGAGAAACTATCATGTAACAGAAGTAGTATGTGGTTAAAAGGAAGATATAAGACCAGGCAGCTAAACTATCTGAATTACAGTATTTAATATCCTCTCTTGGCATAACACCAATGTCTGTTGTGTGTTTTGGTGCAAATTGTTCATACCTGTTCACTTTAAGTCTATTCCCCTCAGTTTTGGAATACTCTCCTCTTCTCCCATGTAACTAAAGTTACATGTAAGCACTAAATATGAAACTCAGGACAGCTGTAATGATATTCCTGATGATTCAATAGATAGCACAGCTTTCAAACACTGATGCCCAAGGCTAAAATTTGCAACTAAATCTGCTAATTAGGTTAAGAGCTAAAATACCAGTAGGTGCCTATCTGCATCCTTAGGCACCTAAGTACCTTTAAAATACAGCCCCATAGCCACTCTTTTATTTGTAGAGGAGCAATGATAATCATTCCTTACTTTGCAATTATCCCAGGAAGACAAGACCATGAAGTGTCTCAACAGCACTATAAAAGGGGCCAGAAAGGAGAGGATCCTTCCTGTCTCAATTTCTTTTGCTTCTGCTTAAGGCAGCCTGTTGTGCTGACTTTCTGGTGTCTGCACTAACAGCTCTGCTCCTGGCTCAGCACCCCTTCAGCTTGTTCAGAGTGTAATCCATAGAGCAGGAGGTGCCACCAAGATTCAGGGAAACTTGTGGAAGGAGCAATGGCTGTATTTTGCATTGCATGTTTCAGATGGTCAGTATTTCTGACTCTCTTAAAAGGCACCATTTTTACATGAGTTGAGGTGGAAAAATTGCAAATCTGACTATTGCTCTTAAACCAGCTGTGGGTGGAAGTGGGTTTGTACCGTGCTGGTTGTATGGGCGGTCACTGGGATTTCCCTGTGCTCTTACCGATCCCATGACACTGACTATGGCCAGTACTGTGCTTTCTGTCCCTGTTCACTGCCCAGAGACACAGATTCTGTGTGTTTACTGACTCTTGGCAGGGGGGAAGCTGTGAGGAATATCTGCTTTTCAGTTGGCTCTCCTTCAGAACCAGAAGGGTCTTTTGCCTGGCAACTCATGAGCCTGTATAGAAGAAATAGTGCATAAAATGAAGCTAAATGGGTAATGTCACCTACATGAACAAAAAGTACAAGTGTTGTAAAAAGAGGTCCTGGAGGATTTATAAATGTCTCCCTGTCTATGGCTCATAGGGGAGCATTGACTTTATGAAGGAAATACATTTAGACTGCAGATTTTTATACTGACTGTAGGAAATTAATGGGTTATTTTAAGGAGAAATGAAACTAAATTTTTCTTCTATTATAGATCGAGAAGTACTGTTTTGAAGATTTTATTTGCCTCAGATTAATTCTAACATAATTAATGTGTGTCTGGAAACATAGTATTTTTAATAGCCCAGCTGAAAAGCAGTTGTAACTATGGGAAATAAATTCTTTTTCTTCCCTAGTCATGGGGTCTTTTTTTTTTTTTTAAAAAGGTTTTTTGATGGTGCTACATTTAAATTTTGTATATTTAATCAAACCATTTGAAGGTGATTGTTAGGTCATTGGCCTTCTTTTATATATGGAAGGAACCAGTACAGGTTAAGATAACTTCATGGAAGAATTAGTAATTATTTTAATTACAGCAGCTGTGTTATAAGTTGCAATAAAGGAGTGGTGCACATTCCCTTACAGATTTACATGCCCACATCTGCATTTTAGAACATACTTCTGCACATGAGTAGCTTGGTTATTGCCATTAGTAAAAAAAAACATATTCAAGATTTTTAAAAGCTGATTTTAAACTTCAAAGTAGGAGTGAATTTTTTCAAAGTTTTCCAGCAGCAGCAACTCTATCAACTCTATAGTTGAAAGAAATACAAAGATTTTTAGTTTGCGAAGTCAAATGAAATTCTTAATAAAAAAAAAAAAAAGTACTATGTGAAAAGATGACCAAGATGCCTGTTGTCTTCTAATACATTCAGGTAGAAAACTATTTCCCAAAGGTTTGGAGATTTGAAAAGTATTTAGTGCAGATGATGAATGTGAAGAGTAGGATGGGCTCCTGCTTGACACGCTCTACCTTTGAAATATGAGATGACAAATCGTTTTGTTAAACAGATTAGTTGGCAAAGCCTGGGAGAAATAAGTGTAAAAGTGCATGTAAAAAAATGCAATTTAAGAAATACTCTAATGTTTTTCTGTCCTTAATTTGAGTTACATAATGTATGACATACTCTGTCATAGTACATACTTTGTCAGTAAAGTTATCTAGAAAAAAAACACACTAATTTTAAGCATAATAATTAATTGAAACTACAGAGATGCTCCTAAATGAAGACATATAGGAATGAAAGAAATTACGTATATGAGGTAGGAAATAAATAAGGACAGACATAATAAAAAATACATAAATTATTAGTGGTGTACAGAAGGTGAACTGGGAGGGTTTTTTCCCTTTCTTCAGTATAAGAATTTAGCAACATTCACAATGCAGTGAAATGTTACAAAGAAATTTTTTTTTCCCCTTCAAACAATGTCTGTGTATATTACCTGAAGATGTTCTTAAATTCAGGTGTGCAGAGAATATTGTTGAAACACAGAATGAAGTCTAGAAAATGCCAGTGGCTGGTGGTCCACTGGTATGCAGTGCCATTCCTCAGTTTTCTGCAGCTCAGGATCTGTCTCCTAGTGCTTGACTATGTAGTTACTTAGGAAAACAAAGGAAACCATATGGGACACTGCAGTATAAATGCTCTCTACTGCAAGTTTAAATCAGATTTAAAATCTCAAAGAAAAATATCATGGTAATAAACTGTAACTTGTTTGGATATTGCTTTTGCTCCAGTGTCCAGTCTGGGGATGACTCCAGCGGTGCTGTCCCTGGGTGCCATGGTGGCAAGGGCAGTGCCCATCTCTGGCTGGGGGCTGTGAGGCCAGGCTGTGGCCAGTCCAAGGGATGATGTGGCTCTGGACCAGCCTGCTGTGCCCATGGAGAAGGGAGAGCAGGGCTCATGGCCCTTTCCCCCATGCAGCTGCACCTGGCTAGATGGGAGCCTTTGGATGTGTTGTATAGCCATGCTTCCATTCATTCAGGCTCTGAGCTGCTTCCCAGGACTGGATTTTGGGAGAAGTTTGGCCCTTCTGTTTTTACATTCAGTGTTTCACAGCGAGTTCAGCTTTGCCCTCTAAAATATTGCTGGAGTTTGACAATGGCCCTGGAAAAACCTCTGGCAGCCAGCTCCCCGCTCTGCTCTGTATCAGCCTGACCTATTCCACCCCACCTCTGAGTCTGCACATGAGCTTGGGTTTTGTTCTTACTAAACAGAGGGTAACTGGGCTTAAAGTAAAAATTTCCAGAAAGATGGGTCAGAATCAAGTAAATGACTATGGCTCCATCAATTCCAGTGAGGAAGTGCCTCTCCTGGGTAGATCACCACACTTTGCTATGGTGTTAGGCACATTTGCTATAATCTCTCTTTCTCCCCAGAGAGAATTTTCCTCTACATACACACATGTGTTCACATAAATAAAATTAGGATTGATACCTTAAATATCAAGTGACAATGTATATCCACTCAGTTCAAGATATAACTACTTGGAGCAGTTATTAAAGATCAGTGTTTGTCAGGAGTATTACCTGTCTGTAACAGCTTTGTTTGGGGAGATTTACAAGGTGATATCTGGTGGGGGACAGAGCAGGGCAGCGTTGATACACTGTTTTGAAATATGTGCTTGCCTCTGTGTATCCTTAAAGAGAATAAAGGAATTTCCTTTCCAGGGAAAAGGAAAAAGAAAAATAAAAGAAAGAAAGAAAAACTGTAGCTTCCAGGGAATTCAGAGTAGGAAAACTTTAAATCTGTCAGCAGTGGCCATATTTGGAGATTTCTCAAGCAATGCATGAAATAATGTTCACTGAGCTAGAGAATAGCAGTATCGGGTGAAGAACATCCAGCTTGAACCTTCCAAGCTTTCAGTGCCCTGCTCTCCTTTTCAAAGCACTGCAGCAGGACTTGAATACTGTTTGGGAAGTGTTTTTCCATTCTCCATTTGCAGAGTATAGCATCACAGAAAGTAGGATTCAAAGAGCCCCCCAGATGTTATGTTGGCCACTCCTTTGCCTGGGGAGAGGATAAATTGTACTTACTTCACTCCCAACAGATGCCTCTCTAACCTATTCATAAAAACTTCTAATGAGTGAGATCCCAGTCTTCTGGGAAAATCCATGGCAATGCTTCATGCTATTAATCCTTAATTTTTCTTCCCCCTGCCCATGTAGCCAAAACCTCCCCACATCATTCATTTTATGTGATGATCTGGAATGCAATTCTATTTGCTTTTAGAAAAGTGCATGAGCCACTTGGCTGCAAGGTAATTCAGTTCTTTTGGCAGTCTCACACTTTGATCCTGCACTAGGAAATTCTTGCCAGTTCTTTGTGATTTTTCATGTCTGTCTTATGATACTCGGTGTTTTTACTGAAGCTACAGTTACTGAGCCACAGATCTTCACTTTTATTGCAGAAGAGGAAAAAAAAAAAAAAATCAAGGGTTCCCCGCCCAGGAAAATGCTTGCATGCTTTATAAAATTTTAGGCTTTTTAAATGCTTGGACTGCAAAGAATTAGGGGGTTTTATCCCCATGTGCATGAAGGTCTGCTAACTTGCCTGGATATGTTGCGAGCACAGCAATCACCTCAGAGAAGTGAATCCTAAACTTGATGATCTATAACTGTAAAAAATATCTTTCTGCTGCTTTCAAAATCAGTATAGAGTTGATTACTACAATTGCCCTGTGGAATGATGGTTAATAAACTGTATTTTATAAAGCCATGGTATTTGCAGTCGCAGCATCATACCAATATCAAACCGTAGTAAGGAATGCAGTGTTTACCTTGAAGGAACTGAAGTGGTTCAGAAAGTTTGCTAAACAGAGAACTGCATTCCTGCAAAGAGGTAAAATGTTTAGATGTGGCAAATCATTTTCAGGAGGAATATTGGAGGCATTTTCTTGGTTTGTCACATTTACATAGTTGTATATGAGATAGACAGACAGATAGATAGATAGATACACACACAAAAATATATGTTACTTAATTTTCAGAATTTTTCACATCAATGTTACTTTTTATGACCAAAACATGACCTCATATACATTTAAGAAACACTAAGTTATAAGGACCTTGGTCCTCAAAAATATGTAAGGTTTTATAGATTGCATTAAAGTGGAATTAATTGTTCAGAAGAGTTTTGCAAATTTTTTCAGAAAATAGCATTAAAGAAGGGATTGAGGGGAGAGAAATGCCAACTGCCCTCATTTTGTATATTATTAACACATACCAGATGTCTCTTTTACAGAATAGATTATGAGTTGTGACTAAGTGAGTTTTAGTAACAGACCTGTAACTTTTCAAGTCAGTGAAATATTAAATGCTCTGTGTATTTTGTCTTGAAAATTGCTACGATGCTGAAAATAGGTTTGGAGGTTTTTTCTCCTCCTCTTGCCCCAAATGAGAATACATCTGGTGTTTGTTGTCTTTCTGTAAGTGATGGCTGGACTTAGTGGTTTTGACCCTGGTCCATTTTGATTAAGCTTGTTAATATTTTATGGGTTTAGTATCTGTTTTACAACATTTCCATTACTGCGTATTTTATTAAGGTTCAAGTGGTTTGTATTTTTATGGTTGCATCTGGTCTGCATAAACTCTGCTCCAGTTTAAAAAGCTGCTTGTCTCAGTGCTGTGCATGGGGAATTTTGAGGTATAGTGGGAGACATGCGTGTTAATCACATGTTGGCACCTACAAAACTCTTGCTCCTGGAGTAGCTCACAATAATCTTTCTGCCTGAAGTATGGAAAGGGCTGTGTGTCCCTGTTCATTCCTTTGTGTTTGTTCATGCTTGCATGTGTATGTTTCATATTGGCACACCTTCAGTATTTTGCCATGTTTGCCTTCAAAACAACAGTAGTTTCTCTTGAAAAGTGGTTCAGAATGCTGTTGGGGTAATTACATGATTCAAATACACTATTGGACTATTACGTATTTTATTAAGTCTTTAAGAAGAAATCCTATGTCAGAGTCAAGGACTCTTGAGCTTAATTACTCACTAAGTCAATATGATCTTTTTCTCTTGATAATCATACAAGTTACTGACTTGCTTTGGTGTTCAGCTGGCTGCATGTTGTATAAGCTTCTCCTGCATCTATTGTTTGATTTATGTTTAAAAAGGGGAAAAAATAATGCTTTCTTATTTTAGTCCCATAGATTATTACATTTCTGAAAATTAAAATAGGCAAACATCTAATTTACTGTATTAAATAACTAGTTTCTGAGACTGTAATGGCACTGAAAATTATGTTTCCCAAGTCTTTCTTGATTTTGTTATCATAAAACTCTTTTAAAGGGCTTGTTTTGGAACCCTGAGGATTTGATGGAGTCCTTACCTGACTTACCTTAGAGGCATCTGCTCTGTAAAGCTTTAGCTGAAATAGTAATGCAGTAGATTGAGTTTGCAGGAGTGCACAGTCATTGAACACGACGAAACATTGAACACAACGATCCCTCTTTCAATTATTTTCCCTAAAATCTGATCACATACCTGAGGATGCAGTCATGATTCTGCTGTGAGTTGGGATGTAGACTCCTCATGAATTGCTGTGTCTGAACTTTGCATCCTTTGCTTGGCTCTATCCTGGCTCCTGTGCATCAAAACCAGCTGTTCTGCTCCAGCTTTTCAAAGAGGATATTGTTCAAATCGTGTTCCTGCTAAAGTGCTCTTGAAAATGATGTCTTACTCTTAGTGTACTTCACAACTCCACTGCAGTTCTGAGGTTTTTATTTCATGGGTTTTTTTCCTTCTGCTCCTCCAGCACTGACTGCCTGTCTGTACCATTAGTCCTACTCACTTTCTCCTCCTACAAGACAAATTTTAATGACTTGAGAGTATTCTCCAGTATGCCAGAGGTGTATGAACAGATACATGAACATATGTATTTTGTGCATACCAAGTTTTCACAAACTGTAAGATGGGAGTAAAACATACTCATTGGTGCTGATAAAGAAGTTAGACTAATAAGGGCTCTCTGGTGGGTTTTAATTTCCATTTTATTTGTTTCTTCACGGCAGTCAGTGATTTGAAGATGGTCTGTCAGCAAAATCTTGATCAGCCTCACAACTCAAGAAAAGACAAAATTACAGATTAATTCTCTGGCGTCTGTCTGTGGTCTGTGGAGTATTAGAGAACTCAGTTTCTCATGGGCTTAGCCAGAGCAGTGAGACACTGAGGGGACTAGTTGAACATCTTAGCATCTTAACACTGCAAGAGTATTTTTGCAGCACTGGGCATGGCAGTTAATTTATGCGCACCTGGACTTTGAAAAAAGCAAGGTAATGTCTGCAAATTTTCAGTCTTACTGCTACAGAACAGCCCTGCCAATGAAAAGGCAAAATAAAAGCTAAATAAATACACACTCCTTGAAGAGCTCTGTCAGTGTAATCCAGCCCCAGCTGGATGGAGCTCCATTCCCCACCACTCCCTGGGCCCAGATGTCCAGCCAGTCCTTCACCCAGTGAAGAACAGTGAGTGCTCCTGTCCAAGCCATGAGGAAAATGCTGTGGGAAACAGTGCCAAAGGCTTTCCTAAAGTCCAGGCAGACACATCCACTGAGGGTCACTCTGTCCTAGGAGATCAGGTGGGTCAAGCAGGACCTGCCTGTCATAAACCCTGGCTGATGGGCTGGGCTGATGCCCTGGTTGTCCTGCACATGTTGCATGATGGCACTCAAGAGGATCTGCTCCATGACCTTTCCTGGCACTGAGGTCAGGCTGACAGGCCCGTAGCTCCCTGCATCCTCCTTCCAGCCCCTCTTCCAGGAGTGTCACACTGCCCAACTTCCCTTCACCTGGGACCTCCCTGGGGAGCCAGCACTGCTGGGAAATGATGGAAGGTGGCTCCATGAGAAACTGCCACCAGCTCCCTCAGTACCCTTGGGTGGATCCCATCTGGCCCCATGGACTTGTGCAGCAATGACCAAATATTTCCCTCTGGATTATTGGGTTTTATTCTGCTCCGTGTCCCTGCCTTCCAGCTCAGATGGCTGGGTGCCCAGAGAACAACTGGTCTTACCATTCTTAGGCAGAAACAGGATTTTCCTCATTCTTTGTCACCATAGGACAAAGGATGAAGATTCTCCTTGGCCCTCCTTTTGTTGCTAATGCGTTAATAGAAATTGGTTTTTGTTGTTGGAAATAAGACATTAAGTTCTAGCTGGGCTTTGGCCCTTCTAATTTTCTCCCTGCACAACCTCACATCTTTGCAGTTCTCGTGAGCTGCCTGTCCCTTCTTCCAAAGGCCATAAATTTTCTTCTTGCGCATTGAGTTCCAGACAAAGCTCCCTGTTAGCCAGGCTGGTCTTCACTGCTGGCTTGTCCTTGGGCACACAGGGACAGCCTGCTTTAGGATTTCTTTCACGAAAAGTGTCCAGCCTTCCTAGACCCCTTTGTCCTCCTGGTAGGACTGCCTACCCAGAGAGTCTGTTGGCCCACATCCTAAGCTGGCCAAAATCTGCCCTCCAGCAGTCCAATGTGGCAGTTCTGCCAATCTCTTTCCTTCCTTCTCTGAGAATTTAAACCTCCAGGAACCTCCTGGACTGTTTCCCTCTGTGTTGAATTTCCAGCATCTGGTAAGTTGAAGGTCTCCACGAGAACAATGGTAGCGATCATCAGACTTCTCCCAGAGTATGTTCTAATATTATAATAAAATATTTCATCCAGTCCTGATTGGGTAGTCTGTAGCAGGCTTCCACCAGAATACCTGCCGGCGTTGGCATTCGCTGACAAAGCCGTGAACACTCATCTCTGTCATTGCCGTCAATAAGCTCCAGACAATCCAAACTCCCAATCACACAGGGCTACCCCACCACCTCCCCTTCCTTGCCTGAACCTCCTGAAGAGTTTGTAGCCACCCATTGCAGCCCTCCTGGTGTGCCACTCATCTCACCGTGTCTCCCTGAGGGTAGCTCTGTCAGAGTTTTCCTGCCTGCACAGTGACTTCCAGCTCCTTCTGGTTGTTGCTGATGCTGTGTGTGTTGGTGTAAACACACTCCAGGCAGGCTGTCCATCCCACCAGGTTTGCGGGGTGGAGAAGCCCTTGAAGTAGAATGTAGCATTAAAGTAAAATGTTAATTAAAAACTAGTTTGCGGAAAAATATTGCAAGCACTAAGCTTGCTTTGAACTAAGTTGTGTTGCATTTTGTTTATTATGCTCTTAGGTCATGGGATAACATTCCACTGCCCTTCTGAGTTTTATCAGGAAATGTTGAAAAACTTCATGCAGAAGTGGTTGCATACAAACTTCAAGACACAGTGTTCTTTGACAAGAATGAATAAGAGATTCAGGAAGTTTTACTGGTGCTGGGGTTTTTTTCAGTCTCAAGGATCTGGAAAAAAAATAGTAATGTAAAAAAAAAAAAAAAAAAAAGATACAACTATGAAATGCCATGTGGCCATGGACAGCAACAGCATTTTGAGCCACAGTTTTTCCAGGCCAAGAAAAGTCATGTTGATCTCTAAGTGAAGGCCATCCTCAGTGGGTTGGGCAGGACGCGGGACCCGGAGTTGGTGCTGGAGCCGGAGCTGGTGCAAAACCGGAGTTGGTGCGGGAGCCGGAGTTGGTGCGGGAACCGGAGTTGGTGCAGGAACCGGAATTGGTGCGGGAGCCAGAGTTGGTGCGGGAGCCGGAGTTGGTGCGGGAACTGGAGTTGGTGCGGGAACCGGAGTTGGTGCGGGACACGGAGTTGGTGCGGGAACTGGAGTTGGTGCGGAACCGGAGTTGGTGCGGGAGCCGGAGTTGGTGCAGGAGCCGGAGTTGGTGCAGGAGCCGGAGTTGGTGCGGGACACGGAGTTGGTGCGGGACCGGAGTTGGTGCGGGAGCCGGAGTTGGTGCGGGAGCCGGAGTTGGTGCGGGAGCCGGAGTTGGTGCGGGAACCGGAGTTGGTGCGGGACACAGAGTTGGTGCGGGAACCGGAGTTGGTGCGGGACACAGAGTTGGTGCGGGAACCGGAATTGGTGCGGAACCGGAGTTGGTGCGGGAGCCGGAGTTGGTGCGGGACACGGAGTTGGTGCGGGAGCCGGAGTTGGTGCGGGAGCGGGCGCTGCAGAGCCAGGCGCGGCCGGCAGGTGGCGGCACAGGGAAGACAAGGCCCGCGGGCAGGGCTGGAGCGCACTGGGGCTCCGGGAGGATCCGGGGGTGAGGGCGGGGTGAGAGAGAGGGGCATCCAGGGGCTGGTCTGGGGGTGATCCAGGTGCGGGATCCAGAGCTGAGACAGGCGTAAGACGGGTGTGGTTCAGGGAGTGAGCCAGGTTGTGAGCCGGGGATGAGCTGAGGGATGGCCCAGAGCCTGCCTGACCTGCCCGTCCTGCCCTCTAGACACAGCTTCGGACTCCAAAAGCCTTCACTGTGTTGCAGCAAACCCAGCCTTCTGTATTACAGAAATATTACAGAAAGCTTATATCTGGGTGTATTTACACTAGTGTCCGTCTGCAAAACTCCCGACATTCTGGTAGTTGTATGGTATGAAAAATCATGAATTCTGATGGCCTGCTGAAAAAAAATTACTACAGCAAAGTGGAAAAGTATTCATTGTAACTGTGGCTGTCAGCTTATGTCCAGTTCAGAAAAGAAGTAAAACCTTAAAGCTGGTTCTCCTTGCACAGGTCTTTGTTAACATTTGGTCACCTGGAGTGAGATATTGCAAATAACTTATATGCCGTGAATGTGTTTGGTATTGCTTTTTCCTTGGTGATGTGTGCTCTGTGTGTGTGTGTGTGTGTGTGTTCCCAGAAGAGGAACAAGGAGGAGTGAATTTAGGAGGATTAATTTTCATCTTTATCTTAAAATCTGCTTTAGTACCATCTGCAGCTTAGGGAGCATCTGCAGCACTGTCCTTGTTCTGCATACTTTATGGTGTTTTTCAGCCTCCTTTAGGGTGTTCTCTGTCTCAAACTTTTGTTCTTGTTAAAGAAGACACAGGATTGAAGCCATGACTGTGTGCCTTTTCATGGGGTGTGCATTTGCAGTTATTTATTCTGCACTGGTGATTTATGCTGCTGCCAGACATGCCATTTCACAGTTCCATTTTAAAATTGTGAGCAGAATTTGAAGCATAGACAAAAAATTACCACTGACCCATCAAGATGAAGAAATTAAGGGGAAACATCATTGCTGCTATTATTCTGTTTTCTCTTTGAATTTGTCTTTTATTTTATTTTGACGTGGATATTTTAAAAGCAAGTGGTATGCATTTAAAATTAAAAGAAGTCTGCCAGAGGTGAACCAAAGACTCAGCAACTGGTTTAGACCTCAGTCTGCATGTCTAGCCTTCTACTAGTCGGCTGGTAATTTTTCTGTATTGCTTTCTTAAAAACAACAGCAACAAAAACAACAAAAAACAACCCCAACAAAACAGTAGAAAATTTACCTCACTGTATCTATATAGCTATGGATATCTGTAGAGCTCTGTGAATAGTTCTTGGCTATTAGATTGGGGCAGCACAAGTTTATGCCCTGGTGAATTCTTGCTTACTGAGAGTTGATTGTTAGCAGATTTTAGAAGCTTAGCACGATGTATTTGTGGGGTAAATGGATTGAGACAGGTACCAAACCCCCTCTGTTTCACTTAACACACGCTCAGCTTTTGCATGTATTAATTAACACTTGCACTGATTGTGCCACTGTTATTCCAGAGATTTTAAAATGCATAGTATTCTTTTTCACAGGTCAAAACATATAGAACATATTTTTTTCACAACTTTATTCAGTTCTAAGGACATGGAATGAAGTCGCTTGATTTTAATTGACCTCGATTTTAAAATGTGTTTATTCAATCAGTTTAAAAATGTGATTATCTGTGCTTCAGACAGAGCTTATAGTTAAAACACTTTCAGAAAGTATCCCTTGGTAATTTAAGCTTTCCCCTGCAGCTGGGTGGCTGTGTTCTTGCTGTGGTGACACAGGCAGGGCTTGGCAGACACAGCACAGTCTCATCCTGCAGTGCATGGTATGGGTGAACAGCACAAATCTGTGCTCCTTGCAGGCCAGTGCTTTTGTGGTGTTATTTTGAAATACCATCTATTAGTTTATTATCCATATGGAACTGGCACTCTTGAAACCTAGAAGCGAAGAAACCAGAAGTGGAAGTTGAGAAATTCCACTGACCCAGTTAACTGTAATTGCAGGGTTAGAACCGGGGCCAAGAAGTTTGAGTTCTGCATGTAATGTTTCAGTGCACAGCCCCATTTGAATGGCATTACCTCATCTCACATCCATTTGGGAAAAGAGTTCCAAATCCCACAAGAACAGCTCTAAGTTATCCAAGGTCATTGTATGACCAGAATGGGGGGAATTCTTTTGACATTTTTTAGTTACAAGGGGACGCGTAAAACTCCGTTTGGTGCAGCATTGCATCTGTTGTGATTGGTTTGGTTGGGGTAAAATGTATCTGTCAGACAATTCTTCTGCTTTGCCCTTCCCACGTGTTCCATGTGTCAGCTGGAAGTGAGTGATCACAGCGTCAGGAAGAAGGAAAGTATAAATATTCTTAGGTGCTCTGTAAAATACTGGCTTTCTGTGAGCAAATGGCATCAATTGGAACAAATGACATACTGCTTCCAGTGATGTAATCCAGAAAGTCTGAATTGCTTTTAATGCTTCCAACCCGAATAAATTCCTTTTCTCTTGAGTTCTGCCCAGTAATCAGCTTTTATATTGCAAGCAGCAGGCTTGGTCTGTGTTTATTCCTTCATTTTGAATATTTTGTGATAGAAAAGGCAGGTAGGAAGAAACCTAAACACATTGTATGGCAATATTAGTATATCAGAAGTATCTGAAGGTTTGGATTTTTTTATAACATAGCTGAGTGAGCTGCAGCAGAGTTCTTTTTTTAATGGGCATGTTTTTATTATGCTCTAAATACTGACAGGGATAATAGGCTAAGTTATACAGTCAAAAAAATTTAAGGTGGGAGTGGGTTTGAGGTTTTTTTTAATCCATATCCATTTTGGTATGTGTAGACATAAATACCAGCGCAGAAATGAGGCAGTGAAATAATGTATTGAGTAAAATACATATGAATATACAAATACAGATTTTTAGTATACGTACCAGGTGACAATGTGATTACAAATAGAAAACATGGAATTTTTAAGTGCTTGCTAAAGCACTAGCTTGATTTTCTTGGATATTTTTTAGATCTTGAAATAATTCCCATTGCCATTAAGAAAATGTCATAGTTGTGAGATCAGAATTTGGAAGGATCATTGCTTCATTTAAGACTTTTCTGAAAATTATGTTACATTCTGTTGTTTATTTAATAAATTTCTCCCAGTCTCTGGCACAAGGACCATGTCTTTTGAAATGAGTCTGTCCAGCAAGGGCTTTGAATGTCTGTGTTGATTAACATTTGTAATTTCTTGATACACACAATGGAGAAGCATTGCTGAATTGTATCCAGTTACTTACTGAAATTAACAATCCAATTAATTATTGAAATTAACAATAAAATTTCCTATAAAGACTGCTGTTAACACTCCAGGGGCCTTTCCCCACCTCCAGAGGATCAAGTAATTTACTCGTGCCCATCCTGAGTCCTGTGACCCCTGAGAATGCCATTGACTGCACTAGAATATTCTGTGAAGATAACCAGTGATTACATACGAGTGAGGGCAGCAGGATACAGCTGCAAAGCATTTACTGCTTCAGGGAGAGTGTGTATCTTCTGGAGTTTGAAAGCAGAAGCTTCCACAACTCTTCTGTTATTTAATCTAAATTAGTCTGGTTGGGTGGTTTTTTCCTCAGATTGAAATGTGCCATTTTTAAGGGCTCAGTCTACTGTGTTATTACTGGTTATATTTTTTGTATGTAATAGTCTCTGGTAGCTTTTTTTCCAAAATTTGCTGTTATTTTTACAAGTGTAACTGCTTGTTGAGATACGAAAGCATTGTGAAAAGTTGTAACTACACTTCCTATGTCACATATACATCTACTGAATATTCTCAATGGCTTCATTGTTCCCTAAGCGTGCTCAAGTTGCGTTTTCATTATTTTTATCAAAACAAAATGGAGAAATAAAATTGTTTATTTCTTTGTGTTTATCTTGAAGGCAATCCATGGTAAAAAATACGTTAAGTAATAATACAAAAAAATGCTTATAATTCTGTATGTTTCACGAAGTGCGTTTCTGAAATTAGTGCAGTAGATACTGCTTTGGGGAATACTTTCTTTTGGTGAAGCTTATGAAGAAATTTATCTCAAACCTTTTTGTTTGCAGAGTATAGAAAAGCCTTCCACTGCTCAACTTTTCAATATTTAGACAAGCTGACTAAAGGAAAAAGGACTGATTGATTAGACACATCATATGGTGCCATTTAAATTTCCAATACAATGCATTTTGTTGTGTAAGAGATAAAATTATTTTCTATAAAGCAAAACTGTTATGATCTTATAATAAAAAAGTGCCTCCCCTTATACTCTAAAGAATAAAAAGTGAGAGCATTATAGTTGACAATCAGTCCAGGGGAAAAATCATGAAATTGAATCCCTTAATCCTTTTTTTCCTGAGCAGTTCCCTTTGCAGAACCCTGGTGTCTCAGTGCAGTGGTGGCACTCATTCCAGCTGTTGGTGTCCCGAGGAGAGCAGGAACTGGGAACATGCTGCCTGTTGTGCTGGCCAATGTCTGCATTTTTTATAATTTTAATTTTATTTTTTTCACTCACACATACATGTGTGTAACATCAGTTTGATATAAGAAGAGTTCACCATCTCCTTCCCTCTCAATTGGCATTTCTCCCTGACATTTCCTCTAATATAACAACTAGGAGTTTCACACAGCTGGCCCTACAGCAGAAAGGGGAGAAAGGGAAAAAAAAATTACTGAAATGTTTTATCCTCCCTCAGTGGAATATGGAATTTCCTGCATTGTTCTCAGGGTGTCTGGGATAGGCAAAAGTCCTGTGTAGTTCACTAACACATTTTGCATAAATATTTGTGACAGATTTTTAAAACCTCTCTTCCTCCCCCGCCTCCATTTCATAGCTAGAAACAACCAGCAGCTTTGTATCAGTGCAAAAGCATTGCTCAGTTCCTTTGGTTGCAAATCCCACTATATTATGTTTTTAAATGATGACTTTTTCAGCATTAAAGCTTTACATTGGGTGTCTCTGCATCACTTGTTTTACATGTTCTTAATTTGAATGTTTCTTCCCTTTTGATCTGTGTTTGATTTTATCAGTTGTGCAAATGGCTCTGCTGGTGTCAGCAGAACCACTGGAGTGTGGTTCACCAAATGGTGAACCCAAGTGACCATGGAGCTTGTAGCTCCAAACTCTGTAAGAATGGGCACTTCTGAAACAGGACTTATGCCCTTCAAGTGCTTATGTGGCACTTGGTCTGTGACCCAACCCTCAGCTGCACAGGGATGGACAGGAGGTGTGTCAGTAACAGCCTCTGGGCTGATACTATTGGGATACCAATATATTGGGATACCATCCTCTGCTCTGAGCTGCACATGGCTCTCTCAAATACTCTGTGAGGAGGGATTGGTTCCATTGTTACTGGGTTTTGTACCACTCCTGCTGTACTTGGACTTTGTGCTTCCCAGGAGTTGTAGAGGAAACAGTACATGGAGGAAGTTGGTTGTGGTTGGTATCTTCTTGCTGCTTAAATCTCTGGGACTTAGGCAGTTGGTAATTGCTGTTGGCTATTAAAAAAAAAAAAAAAAAAAAAAAAAAAAGCTTTTAAAATTATACGGGCAAGACAATTCTGCAGGAAAGAAAGAATCTTTGAATTAAATGTAGATGATGCTGCACTTCTGAGCTTTATGTTTCGGAGTAAAAGACCAGATTAGAAAAAAAAAAAAATTGAAGATTTTTCAAGGTATTTCTTTTCCTTATTGCTCCATCAATTCTCTTCTTCCTCTCAAGAAATACTGATCTCCTGTCTCTTCTGCTTTGTTTCAGAGTGACACATATACTTCCCCAAAGCTAGCAGCCAGTTACCATGTGCATGAAGCTTTATTTTCATATAGTGTTTGGAATTCAGTGTTACCTAATTTTTAGCTAGGATTCTTCTCCTTCCCATCGCTCTCCTAAGAGGTGCTGCAGAAAGATGCCTCATTGCTAAGTAATAGATGGACACAAAGGCAATTGGCACTTGGGTACAACTGAGAAGCCCTTACTTGTGTGAAACTGCTGTCATTAGTTTATCACATAAAGTGATGATGTAGTCGTAAAGTGGTGAAATCAAGCTTATTTGATCTGTAGGTGGTAGTTTGGTTTTACATTCCTGCACAGAAAGAAATTTAGGCTTAAAAAATAGTCTGTGGCTCTGGCAGGTTTGTGCTCTTGCTAAGCCTCCAGTCATCTGTTCTTACTTGTAGCTGTAGTGTCTCACTTTCTGGTCCTTTGCAGTTCCACACCAGGCAGGCACTGAGGCCTGCTCAGCAAAGCAGATGACCAGGTTCTCTTCCTGGCATTGTTGCTCCCTGTTTGGGGATATATCAAGTCACCTCTCTTATTCCTTTTCACCTTCCTTGTAAAGGGCAAAATGGCAATGACTTATTCTACTGCCTGTAAATAAAATACCTGAAAGGGAAACATTTCTTCATTACAGAATTTGTACCCTGGAAAACAAAATATTTCAAAACACAGAAAAGCAACTCAGTAAAACCCTCTTTTAAGCACGTGCATCTGGTCATCTGGCAGCCTGCATAATTTGCCTACCAAATACGATTTTGGGTGATGAACCCCAGTGTCCAACACAGACATTTTTTTGCCTGGAGCTCTTCAGTCTACAGATGTTTGCACTGCACTTCTGCCTCAGTGTCTCCAGTCTGGATGTAATCAGTGATCTCATTTGCACTTGGAGTCTCCAGAGAAGAGATAAACTGTACAGTGTGTCCTCATCCATCTGTATCCTCAGTGATGTAATTGAATTATTGGTCTGGTGCAGTTCAGTCCCACTGGTTGGCTTGCATGGCATCAGTGTCAGTGCTGAGCACAGTTCATTGCCATTGCCACCGCCACACTGGCGTACCCCGATGGAAATGCTGTGCAATGTGTTCTGCATTTTGTCAAAAGCCCTGTGAATTGCACGTAGGTCAGCTGTGCCACGCTTACAGACTGAGCTGCTGTGTTTTTTCTTCAGTTCCTGTAACATCATGGTTCTGTTTCCTGAGCCGTCTGATCTCTCTGAACGTTACTGGCAATGGGATTCTGACATGCCATGTAGCTCTTGGTGGTTGGAGTCTTGAGTAAGCAGTAACTTCCATAACTAGTGACTTGGGCAACTAGTAAATGCAAAGTTCCTGAAAGACAAATCCATTTCCCTGAAATGTCTTTTCAGTGAATAGTCAGTATTGACATCAGCCAATAGACTGATAGATTTTTGAAGCAGAATTCTGCAATACCAACAGTACACCTGCTGCTTCGTAGTCCAGTCCTATGAAGGTGGTGTTTCATAGCCATTCCCTTGTACAGTGGGGGAGAATGAAATGCTATAGCAGATCCATAACAGTGCAGCATAGTACTGTGCCATGCTTTTATGGAGTTAAGGAGTGGGAGATCATTCAAACAGAGAACTGTTCAAAGTGCACCTGAGCCCTGTTTGCCCTGTTCAGGATTTACCTTAAGATCACAGATACTTCAGGGTAAAGTATCTGATAATGTTGTAAGACAGCTAATAGATATTAAAAACAAGAGGTGTTCCCTCATTGTACCATCCCCCATCCTGCCCTATTCCAATAAGGATTTATAATGGGGACTTGCTGTTCTAGAAACACTCTCCAGCTCGGAGCAGATGTATGATACTGCAGACAGCATGGCTGAGAAGGCAGGCATGGGACAAGCATGGGTAAATGTCCCTGTGGTCTTGACCTTCTTTGCTCACCCCCTGAAATGGTCATTTCAGGCTGCAAATGGCAAAGGCTGGAACAGTCTGAATGTACTGGAAAATGCAGTGATAGACTGTTAGAGAGGCAGTGTCTGTTGAGTGTTTGTTTCAGACCAATGTTGGTGTAAAAGGACACTGGAAGGAACATTCTGGGAGGGATCAGCATACTGTATCTCTAGATCTTGGTAGATCTCAGAAAAGTGGCCATGGGCTGTGGGCTGGCAGAATTAACAGGCAAAAGCATAAATACGAAGTTCACACTTCTGTTGCTTAAGTGGCTCATGCCTGTTGACTCTTAAACGTGAACCAGAAACCTTGCCAAAATTTGGAAGTGTCTGAATGCTATATATAATAGCATAATACCTTATACTTTATACCATAAAATACTTTAACAGTACTGAATGCAATATGTAATAACATAATACCTTATACATTATTCCATAAAGTACCTTTAACAGTAACATTGCCAAATATACTTTAGTTTCTCATGGATTCCTGCAGATTGCAAAGACCAGCCAGGTGTGGAACACTTTGAAGCTGTGCTGCATTCCTCACGTCCGTAAGGCAGGCCCAGTAAAACTCTGGGCTGGGTTAACTATTCCAAGGTAGCAGCAGTTAACACCCTCTGTCCTAATCTCTTGTTACAGTCTTGTATGGGGAGATGAGTTCCAGTGAGCTCCCAGTTCACTTCACTTGACTGATTCATGTTGGCATGGAAGGTCCATAATGTTCTAAGGAAAAAGGAACCACAAAAAAATGGCACATCGACTTCTCTGGTCAGAAAAAACAGCACAGAGAAAGTTTCTGTTCAAATAATGCATTAAATTACCCACTTGACAAAATGTATTGAGAACAAGATGCTGATATTGATAGCTCCCACTCCTCCCTTAGAGAAAAACTTTTTTTAAACACCTACAATCTTAAATTAACTATTTTAAAAGTGTCTCTGAAAATATTAAGCTAGGGTTTGTGTGTCGGGAGGGTGTTGTGGGTTGTTTGTGGAGGGAAGCTGGTGAAAGTTAGCCTTTGCAAAGATTACCTGTGCCTTTTTTTTATAAAAGAAGAGCAGAAATTACAGTTGTATCTGTACTGAGTGAAAAGCCTGCCAAGGGCAGAACAGTCATTTTGGGATGGGGACTTCCCCGTGACAGAACATACCTTCTGCTTTATGGCTTTATAGCCCTGGTACAGAAAAATGTAATGAGATGTAAAGATTTTATCAACAGTGGTTTGAAATAACCTGTGTGACTACCTATCATTTTATCATTTGTGGGTAATCTGGAAAGCCTGTTCTCCTGCCAGGAAAACTTGCATGGAACCACACAATGTCTTTTTTTCCTTATGCCTCATTTCTAGAAAAGTAGTATTTAATGCTATACTGCAACTCAGCTGGATAACCTGAGATGGTGAATCTCTGTTAAGAATGGTCAGTTTTCCTCCAAATACAGCAATCTGTGAAAATCTGATCAAGCCAAAAGTTCCTCACATTCCCAGGGAAACAGCCTCTTCTTTCAAAAACAGAGGTTTTTTCCCCTCCCTTCCCTCTCATCCTCACCTTCAAATTCTAATGAGGATGAGGCATGTTTTCACTTAAATATGCACAGGGGGTGGAGTGGAATTGAGTTAGATTAGGTAGAAAGTAGTGTACATCCCACCAGGCCTGAGGCACTTAAGCTAGAACTCAGAATTTTACAGCAATTATAATTTCATTTTTTTAATTTTTAATTTTGTTTCTTAAAAAAATGAGTTAATTCAACCCATGTCTGTCTCAGACAGTAAGCTGCTTTCTGCTCTATACGTATGGATTAAATACAAATACTGCCATTAAATACATCAGAATGGGGCAGAGGAGAAAAATTCTCTGTAATTTTCAGGGGGTTTTCTTGGTCTTCCTGATTTGCATAAGTTTTACTGTCTTCTGTAAATTTGTAATTGTCTGTACCGCAAAATACTGATGGGACGTAGCTCAGCAGCTGTGAGTTTGAAAATGGGTGAAGCAGTTTTAGGTTTGGTGACTTTTTACAATACCTGGCAGGTTTGCAGTATGTCTGGGTTACACAGGTTCCTTGTGCAAAGTTGTGACCCAGAAGGCAAACCAGGCTTTTCTGGCAGGCTTTTACAACTTCTTGAACAGAAAGAGTCTTGCTCAGTTTTGTTCTTTGACTTGTGTATTGGCTACAGGCTGGTGACACCAGGGTTCCAGGAGCATAGTGTTGGACCCAGAGGATGTCTTCTCGAAGGTTTTCCAGTAACTGCACAGAATTCCTGTGCTTGTTTCAAATTCATGGCAAGGTTGTTGTAAAGATACAGCACGTGCAATATTGGTACCTATTTCTTTCTTATCCTTGAGCAGAAGATATTTCAAGTATTTGCAAAACCTCCTGTCGTCGTTTTTAGAAAGCTGGAGTGGAGTAGTACAGTAGTAACGTAAAAATATCATATAAATATAAGCGTATTTATAGCACATATAAATGTAACAGTATATAAATGTGACTTGAACCTGAGGTGCACCATGTCTCTGCCCTGCCCCTGCAGTGCCACAGCTCTCCAGGGCTGTGCAGCAGCTGTTGGAAATGCCCCTCAGCCTGCAGGAGCTGGGGCAGACCCCAGCGAGTGCAGCATCCAGCTGAAATTCCAGGGAGGGTTTTACACTGCATGACACACACTGGATCCAAGAGGATCAGAGTGCTCCACATTATCCAGCTTATGAGGTTTCTAGGTAGAAAGCTGTGGCCTGCTACCACTCCTTGGGGCCTCTCTGAGAAGGAAAACTGTCCAGTGTTTAGTCTGTAATAGTCTGTAGCCATGACCATGCAGGACCTTGTGGTTACCTGAGGCCAAGCACGGCATTTTAAGTAGTAACTTCCCCTGAAGTGATTTGTTGAATAGTTTTCTATTGTGCTGGTGAATATTCTTGGCAAAATCCATTTTTAAAGAGAATTAAAATCGAGAACAGTTATCAGTGACTCTAGGCCACAAAACATTACAGAGCTATTTTAAGTACCCCAATGAACAGGATTTGCAAAACTGAAGGATTTTAGAATTGCAGTGAAACGCCTCAGAAATCTGAAGAAAACACAGGATAGATAAAGGTCACGGAGGGTCTTCTGTCTCATATTGTTCTTTGTGTGTTCCTCTGAACACTGCACACAAGTTTCACAGGGTACGTGCTCAGAACTTTGTCTTCCCACTTGTCATACATATCAGTGTTCTTCCTCTATAGCATGAATTTTTGCTCCATTTGTTGGCCATATCCTCTTCTCTTTTGTTCTTTTTCGGTGTTAGGTGATCATATGTTTGAAGAATTGGTTTTCTCATTAAAGAACTCACAGTTGTTTTGTCTTGTTGACTGTGTTTTTTTCTCTTAAATCGATTTTTTTTCAAGAAGCTTCTTCACATTTTCTTCATGTGAAGTGCCTTTTTCAGGAGGTTTTCCATTGTCCTCTGTGGCAGCAGCACTGCAGTTTGCCTTTTTGCTATCAAATCCTTGAAGTAATAAATTCCTGCAACTTTATGTATTAACACTGACTCTAAAACATTGTCCATGTAGATTGAGGTGACTCAGGGAGGGACAAGTGCTCCTGTTTGTTTATGATGAGTCTGCATTCCATTTCTGTTGCGAATAGAGAACTTTGGTTCTTAAAACAGTAATTTAATCAAAGGTAATGTCTTTATATCCTGGAAGACCATGCAGTCTATGCAATTTGAGTAAAGCAGGTATAAAAGATTTCAATGAGTTTTAGCTCTGTGATAAGTCTAATGAGCCTGCTTTGTTTGGCCAGGGGTCTGAGGAATAAAAGTGTTGAATTCCTTCAAGGACCCGTTTTCCATTTAATTTAGTTTGTAGCCAAATTAATGTCTGAGAGGGAAAAATAACTGGCCTGAGGATATGCATATGACCTTCCTGTTCTAAGAGGGAAATTTCTTTTTGCCACAGTCAGTATTTTTAAATTCCTGAACTGTAAAAAAAACCCTTTAGAAGAAGAAGGGGAAAAAACCCTTTAAGAAGAAATAAAGCATGTAAAAGTAATAACAGCCATACCTTATAATCTTGACTCTTCCTGCTCTGACTGGACATAAATGCCCAATATATATGTTATTCCTGAGAGATGCTTCTTACCCTGTTTATCAAAAATCCCCATAATGTGAATTCACAGGCTAATTAGGTAACCTGCATGTCCTCCTTTGTGCTTAGCAAGCTTCCACAAGGCCAAGCCATGTGGAACATTCCCTTCACATAAATTAATCCCAATAACCCCACAGGGACAGCCCCACTGTGCCCTGGTGTGTGACATGGCAAAATGGTGTGATGACACCCCATAAGGTGTCATTCAAATGGACATGCAGTTGTAAGAATGCCTCCTCAGTCTTCTCTGCATAGGATGAAGATGCCCAAATCCCTGATCTTCTCTTCCTTGGCTGTGTTTTGTCAGGAGCTCATCATTCCTTCCTCTTCCAGGATTCTCTGCTCAGCTGCGTCCGTCCTGTGAGCGTGACCAGGCTTGGCATTCCGTCTGAACTTCACCAGCCTGGACAAAGGAACCATCCTGCTTTGGTGAGGACAAAGTCAGCTCAAGTTAACTTGGTGCTTTAAGAAACAGAACAGCAGCTCTCAGTGTGGTTACTTAATTGCATCCATGTTCGATGTGATGAATAACATTTCCCACTTACAGAGCAAAATTAGGAGACAAATGCCCTTCTTCCTCCCAAGCTGGGGGCAGGGGAGCACGTATTAAGATGTTGTATCTGTAAAAACAGATGTGTTATTTAAATGCTGCAAGCTAAACAAGGAATAATTAAGGTTAACGTGCTGTCATTTGAGTTCTTAAAACCACATATGAGAACAATGTCTTACGACAGAAGGATCTGATTTAAGTTCAATTGTTACTTGCTAAACTTCCCTGACTGAATGGAAAATAATTTGGTTGGTTGTTCTTTGAGGTGGCAGGTTTAAATATCAGTCTCTTCCATGCCACTTGGATCTTGGTTTCAGTGCAATTTCATTCAAAATACAGGTTCTTGACTGTCTAAATACTGAAGGCTTTTACTAGAATTGTGTTTAAACCATCTGAAACCTTGGCACCATATAGTAATTGCCTTTTCTAAAAGAATCTCATCCAACTGCAAGTCTTAATCCTAAGTTTTCTTCCCCTGAGTTGCAGTTTTTCAGTGTCCATGGTGGCTCTATAAAGTGAACTCTTTGTGAATGCAATGCACTTGTAAATGCTAAAACTAGAGCTCCTGAAGTTGCTCTTTCATTGGGGCAAAAATGACTGACAAGGATGACAAGCAATGTGAAAACTGATACTGATCTGTCAATCTTTGAGGCATCCCCTCTTATTTCAAAGGAGCTAATGAAAGCTGATTTTACATTTCTCCCCGCTGTTTAGCATAGGAGGAAATCTCAATATGCAATATGTGGGGGGTTTTTTTGCTTTCAGTTCTACTTCATTCATGGAATGTAAATAATAGATATTTTTATTACAATACAGTAAAATAATTTATTCCAATACAGTAGCGTGGAAAAAATTTAAAATATACATGGGAGACATCCACCACCAGGGACAGCTTACTAAAGGTTCTGAAAATGTGGGAAATGTTTATAAATAAAAACACAAAATAAAGTTGCAACTGTATATATATATGTGTTAGCTGTATATATAATATATATAAATTAGGGTGATAATAATTGATAAATTTTGTCAAACAGCTTTGGATGTTCACAATTTTGCGGAAGTAGAAAAAAGACCCACAAGCTGCTAATTTAAAAAGTTAATATTTGTAATTGTGTATTTGATCTCCAGATTGCAGAGACCCTTAGATACCCAAGTTTTCAATTTATTTCCCTGGCAAAATTTCAATGTATTTTACACTGATTCTGTGCTGTATGACAAAGGCCAAATTAAATAGTGGATGGGGCTTGGAGCAGCCTAATCTAGTGGAAGGTGTTGCTGGCCATGGCAGGGGGTGGAATGAGATGACCTTTAAGGTCCCTTCAACCCAATTTGTGATTCTAGGAATATTCTGTGATTCTAGGAAAAACTGATAATATTGGTGTGTACTTATATAGCCAGTGTCTACATTCATGTGGTGGATACATAGTTCTCCATTTTCACTAGAAATACTGTATATTATGCTTGCTATTCTCTCTGTAAAAGATGAGCTTGAAAACATAAACCAGGTAAAACTAATTTTTAGAAGTGTAGTAATACTCCTGCATATCTGCTGAGAGCCCTGAGACAGAAGTTTGAGAGTTGTGAACTCAAGGCTGCATTGGTTTGAAACCATGGGCCATGTAATGAAAGCAAAGTGTTTTAGCCCATCTAGCCATGCTCTGATGGACAAAGGAACCTGAATGTCCCTCTCACTTTTTTCTTTTCAAGGACAGGGAAAAAAGCAAGGTAAGTGGGGCATTTCTGGCCTCAGTCTTGAGGAGGTGCAAGAGGATGTTGTATCTACAAGGTGAAAAGAGAAAGAAAACCATGTCACTGTTGTTCCAAGTGGGTTTATAGAGCTGTGAAAATTTGTTGGAAGAAAATGCCTGATGTGCTGAAGATTTGAGACTTCCAATAGTTTGTGTCCTGTCTCGAATTAGGTCCTTGGAAGTGAGACTGTGTGTGGCATTGCTGTTCCAAGGCAGTGGTGCTGTGCTGTGTTTAGTAGGGCACTAGGCTGCATTTTTGTTCAAAACAAGCTCAAGTTTTGGCTCTTGAATTTTCTGAATATCAGTGTGTAAAAAGGAACTTCTGAAAATTTCCAATAGGATGAGAAAAGAAAGTAGGATCTATCTATAAAGAGCTTGTTGATCAGGTATTCAGGCAGCTGGAAGTCTTTCTGGAGAATTGTACTGAAGGGAGACTTTCACCTGGGTCTCCTGCTTCCTAGGGAAGTGTCCAAATCATCAGCCTGTGGAACTGCAGACCAATGAGCATGAAAATAACCAAGGAATGATAAAGTACGCAGACTATAGCATAAACAGAAACCTGTGGTCATGGATTTCCTTGCTGGAACTGGTTTTCTTTTTATGGCAAACTTTTGCTTTTGATAGGTGGTATTTGTGGCTTTCCACTTAGCTCTTTTTTTGATAACTGTAATCTTAGTAGGTGCATATTCCCTTCTCTTCTCGTCTCATGTGTTGTGCCAGAGGCCAGAGCACTTTTCTGATGGCACAGTCATCTGTTTGCCTTGATATCACAGTGATATCCTTGAACCCTGCTTTCTGCCAGGCAAAGAGAAAGGGATAGTACTTACTCAGTCTTTCAGGATAAGAGCCAAAGCTGAAATACCTGCCAAATGAGCCAGTCAATTGAAATGCTTCTCTTCCTTTGTACTGCCCAAGAAGACAAGGAAAAAGAGAGTGGAAATGAGAAATAGAAGATTGGCAGTAGCCTTCAGTAGCTCTTAAGCACTGTTTTTACCCTTAGAGCTGTTTGTGAGTGAAGAGCAGAAGCTGTTCTCTTTTAACTGATTCTGGCTTTGGCGGTGGGAATGGTCAAGGAAAAAGAATGAGGGCAGAGAATTAGGGGGATTTAAGACTGGAGAAGAGCATGATAATAGTATGTAAAATGGCCATCATATCTGAAAAATCCTGGTAAACTTTTCATGTTAAGTCTGAATGTGTATTATCTAATTAAACATTCATCAAAGGTTTTGTCAGAACTAATTTACTCACATCTGTCTCCCCCCCCCCCCCCCCCCCAAATTAAAACAACGAAACCAAACAGCTAATTCAAAGCCTTCTGTAACTGAGGACCTTAAAAACATTCCACATGTAGTTTTTTTCATAAAAAAAAATACAACAAAGAAATACTTTGCTAGAGTCACTTAATGTCAGCTAATCTCACGTGAAAGCAAAAGCTGTTATTACTGCGAGGTCACTGTGAAAGAGAGGTTATGACTGCAGTAAACGAGACATCAGCATTACATGGTGGCTGCTGGGTAGACAGAAGGCCTATTTATATGGCAAGCAGAGGATGGGGGGAAACGAAGGCATTCAGGGATTCCAATGGCAAAATAGATCATCAGAGCATTAAACAGCTAAACTGTCTAACTCTGGAACAATTACCGTGATTCAGGAAGCTTGGGAGCTTTTGGTTTTGCTTTGTAGGAAGCAGAAGTCAGTAGAGGACGAACAGACTTGACTCAAAAGGAAGAAACTGAGCAAAAAGTTTTTGTCTGTGTTCCAGAAAATAGTGTGAGGGGTTTCTTCACTGGTGACTAATACCAAAATTACCTGCTTACAAATCTGAGAATAAAAAGTATACTGGCATTAGAGGAAAAATAAAAACCATGTGTACCTATTATGTCAGGGTTTTTATTTGGGCATAAAATTTCATTTCAGTGGGCTTGCCCCTTGAACCATTAGAAAAGGAGCAAGGGATCGCAGGAAGCTGAATAAGATTTGAACAGATAACAGTCTGAAAAAAAATTCAAATAATTTAGGCTCTTAAATCTTGACTTTAGCTTACTCTGTGTGACACCTTGTCAGGGTATCGATGCTGGTTTTCAAGAGTGCAGAGTGAAGTCTCACACCTTGATTAAATATGTATGTGTATGTACCAAATAAAAGCCACAAAACCAAATAAAGCATGTCTGCACAAAGATTTAATTTTTCCCCCTTTTTGAATATTAAACTTAATAATCAGATGAGCTTTGTAACTACATTACTGACTTCTGCTCCTTTCATACCTTGGCTTTTCTTTCAGACACTACTGCAGTGATGTAGATGCCTAAAGACACGGGCTGAGAGTCCCAGTTTGAAGTTTGCTTCCAGAGCAGTGGTGTTTCTGTTAAAGTGTAATTGCTCTGTTGTCCTGTGCTCTGTTCCATGAGAAGGATTTTTCCTTCCCAGAAAGTGGTGAAGGTTTCAAGGTTCTTTCTTTCATTTCCATTCTTATTCTTCAGCAGGAACTGAAGAATAAGAGCAGAATAACTGTGTGAGAATCAGATCCTCTGTACTAGGAATGAGAAAGTGTTGTGTTGCTGTTAGCTGATAATTGTTGTGGTCTTCACTTCCGAACAACTTCTAATTTGTTGAATCATTCTAACTTCAATTTTTTGCAGTAATTGTTGCACTGACATCAAAGTGGTTTGGTCAAGCCTCTTGTGGTGTTGTAAAACACTGATCTCTCAGTTTCTGACTGATTGCTTTTCCTCTAAAAAGGATTCCAAGGCATTGTCCACAAAAGAGTATTTGTCAGAATTGCTATTTCAGTGTAACTACATGACAAAATAAATAGGTTAATGCTGTGGGTGTTTGGTCTTATGTTAATGTGTTGTTTTGTTGGGTTTTTTTCAACATAGGTTAGTTCATTTACTTGATACAAGCTAAATACAATAAACATAATTTTCACCTCAGCAAAACTGTTTGGGCAGGCATTTGCAGAACTTTTGCTAACATTGTTCCAAGGACACCTTAAGTGATTGGTAGAACTGGGAACATAGACAAGCCTGCTTTCACCCCAGTCCCCAGGAACTGAAAGGCAAATTATTTACTGACATCAACAGGAGTTGGATTGGGTTCTACATGGTTATTTATTGCAAGTACATGGGCATCCCATTTTCGTTATGCTCCTGCCACATAAATCTAATACTGAAGTACATGGATTGAAAAAAACCATCAAAACTAATTGTTTAAAGCTCTCTGATTTTTCCATATGCTAATACTCATTTTCTCTGAAATATTTTTTGGATTGTAATGTAGCAGTGAAAAATGTACACTGACAAAGAAGTAAAAATGTGGGGACACATTCTCTCCAACATCTAAGAGTTAGATCTGCTGTCCGTGTTACCTTGTCTGTTTTCCTATGCTTCCTGTAAATATCTGCTATATTTACAGCCTTGAACTGCCATGAACTTTCTTCTTGAAGAAATTACAACATTCTTAGGCAAACCGCTGCTTGCATCTTCTGTCCCTTTCAATAGCAGGAACATGTTGGAATTAGACAGAGACTGTGAAAATTACGGAAGTGCTTGTATCACGTAATGTAATTGAATAATTTAATGACAACCCATGAAATAGTTTCATTATGGGCCAAATGATAGTGATCATTTGACCACATTTGATCATTTGGCTTTCAGTAAGCCATCAAAAGGTAGGGAAGGGAAATGGGTAAGGAGAACTGTAAGCATTCTTTAAAGTGTTCAGCTAAGTGAACAGGCAAACTGGAATAAAGAATGTCTATTTTTTTATTACGTTGACCTGAATGTAATGTCTGTGTATATCCATTTGGTTTATCCTTCTCTTTGCATCTCAAGCAATGGTGCTTTTATAATTCAATACCAGTAAACCAAAGGAATTAATTGTTTGAATAAGTGGGAAAAGGCCTGAGATGTCTGCTGGGAGAAAAGGGAAGGCTGAGAACAAGTAATGTGCATGCAAAGAAGGTTTCCTTCTAGAAGTCACTACTTTTTCCTTCTAGAAATCATTTTCTCTCTTCTTTTTAACATTTGGGGGAGGAGGGTCAAAATAACTTTTTTATTTAAGAGTTTTAGTAGATGTATTGTATACATCCTGTTTCTTCTGCAAAAAGACATCTGGATTGCAAAAATCCTCACAAAAATCAATCTGACTCAGTCCATTTGTTGGTGGTGTCAAAGCAGCTGAGCAGATATGGAGATTATGTAAACCCATATAAATGACTCTGGGGTACTAAGCAATGAGTTCCATACTTCCAGGTGGGTTGAGAGATGCTTCCCACGGGTGAGGTTTCATAGATGTAAAGCAAAATAGATGAATAGAGTGGCAGATCAAGTATTACTCACATTTTAAATTGTTTAAGAGTAGAAGTGAGATTGCAGTTCTGCTCATTAAATTCAGTGCTAAATTATTTTAGGTTTGGTGGCTTTTGTGTGGTTTTTTGTTTTGTTTTTTTGTTTGGTTTGCATTTTTTGAGGTTGGTTGTGGGTTTTTTGGTGGTTTTTTTTTTGTTGGGTTTGTTTTTGTTTGTTTGTTTGTTTGTGTTGTTTTTTTCTTTTTGAATGCAAGGGAGAAAACTCCACCTGTTTATATCCCTTTCAAAGGGCCAAAAAGAAAAAAAAAATCACAACTAGTATGGATATTTTATTTTCCATAGCAAAATTTCCCTGTATTCCAAAGAGAACTGTAAGAACCATGGCAAACTATCTCTGTCCCCACTGGGTTAGGAAGTCTAGTGACTCTGTAGCTGCTGAAGACAGTAGTAACCTGTGATTCCAAGTGCTCTCTGTTTCATTCAGGGCCACATGGCTCTGATCCCTGGTAGTGGCAGTACTACTGCTACATAAATTGTAACCCACAACCTTCTGCCACAGTCTGTCATTGATTATTTTCTTTCCTGGGTAAAATTTCTGGTCAGATTATTCATTGGCTTTAGAATTTTCCATTCTAAAACAAGTATGGGTGTGTAGCATTTTGCTTCAATCATGGTCTTAAGGCAACTTTTGTACCTCTTGGTAGCCTTAGAAGTCTGCAATCAGAGTCAGCAGTCTGGTTATTCAGTGCAGTCCCTGTACCACTTCAGTTCGTGACTATTTTTCCCTTTAGTAAAATATCAGCTCAAGAGCTGAGGCTGTTCCTTTTCTGGGACTCCAGCTGCTGTTCTGAAGAAAGGCAATAACTACAAGGCTGTTTCTCTGTCATGCAGGAAAGTGCCAATTCTTTCCAAGGTGTTTTCATAGTGTAAAGAATGGCTAAACAGGGCATCCTGGGAATTGTGTGTTTAATTCATTCCTTTCCTTGTGTCTGTCTGCTTTTCTTTCTCTGAAAGACTTACAGAGTGCCTTCCTTACAGGTCAGAGAAAGGCTCAATGTGAAAACCACTGCGTGTGCTTTCGGCACTGCGCTCATCGTAAGAATTCCCTGAATTCAGAATTCAGTTTGCTGCTTGTGGCTGACGTGCCCAGAAGGACACAGTTCAAGTGCTTTCACAGCCTTACTGTTGAAATTCTGGTAAGTCATTAAACTTTGGGAGGTGTTTTTTATTGTTTTAGAACAAGCAGGTGTGACTCAGCAATGCTTTAGGATCCAAAGTGCTGAATACAAAGATACTTATTTTTATATACTCACCTGTTCTTTGGTACTTACCCATCACATCTGAGCAGACACAGGTAGATAATTTACAGGGAGATGGGTAGGAGGCTCTTCTTTCCTGCTCCACTGACCTGGAGTATGCATTAAGCTTTTCTTGAAGATGATAGATGTCCTAATTTCTCATCAACCACCCATTCAAATAACATTTTTAATGCAGACAGGGAAATTTAAGTTTACAGTATTAGGTGAGCTTGAGTTTTCTCAGTTTTTTGGAGGCGGCACAGGTGTGGCACAAACTTTTACCAAAGTTCTGTTTTGCTTCAATAACCTGTCTTAACCTTTTTGCACCATCGTCGTGGCTGTGAAGAGAGATGGTGTTTGCCCGTGCAAGGCACTTGTACATCCCCTGTAAGCCCTTCACTTTCTGAACAAGAAAAACAAGCTCTGTTTTCACCTGAGAGAACTCGTGGGGTATTTTGTGCATCTCAGAATATTTACCTCAGGCAAGAACAGAGTAGCAGCCATGCCCAAGAAATCATTTTCTCTTGAAATTAGGTGTACATGCACATATTGTCCCCTGAATTACTTTGAGATTCCCTAGAAAATACTTTGCTTTTCCTTTTCCACTTTTCTCTGAAACTTCATAGAACCTGTAACCTCCATCAGACCTTGAGAGGGAAGACTGTGTATGATTTTCTGAGATGTCTGTTTGCATTCTGCTGGGTAGCTTTAACTGAACTCCCTCACTGCTGGTTCTCCAACATCATCCTCCTCTCTTCTGCTGAGGAGCCAGGCACCAACATCCAAATGCATCTGGAAAACAATGCTTTTATTTATCCTAGTAAACTTAGTGAGGCCATGATGCAGGTGACACAGACACTGGATCTCCATCCCATGTCTTTAAATTTCAAAAGTGTGCATTCCAGCACAATTTGAGCCCATGCAATCTCTCTCCTAAAACACGCTTGAGAATATTTATCCTGCCAAAGTTCAAGCTTGTGGGCTTTAAGACCATCTGTCCTGTATGTAGGAACTTACTGGAGCTCTCCTGCTCACTGTTTTGCCAAGTTCAGATCTGAAGGGCACCTTCGTTTTCCTCACCCAGCTGCCCCTGTTGGCACAGACCTGAGCCTACTTCTCAGTTACTTCTAAAGCCAGTGGAAGTTGATGTCAGGAAGGGGCTGTTCCTCCTACCACTGGTAACTCATGCCAGTCCAAGTGTTGCCTAGCTGCTAATTGCAAAACTTACATTTCAGAAAAAAAAATCAATACTGTTTCAATATTTGGATTTAGTCCTACTTGTCTTTTGAGTAACGAAGGGTTTAGAAGTTTAGAAAATGCTGCATCTTTGATACTTGCCTGGCAAGTGTCCTGATAGGGATGGTCCCATCAGCAAGCAGCAGTACCAGCTCTCCCTAATGAGGACTCCACAGCAGATGTGTTAGCTGACAAAACCAAGGGACCTGGCTGTTCCCTGACACTTTTAAAGTATTATGAAATGCATAGGGGAGAAAAGGACTGTTGCTCATTTTCATCCTGCAGGACTGTTGCTTTACTAAATGTGGTGGGGTTTTTTGTTGTCTCTGTAATTGTCTGGCTAAGGACCAGGATTAGTCACTGAACCTAACTTTGCTTTTGTACTACATTCATACAGGCTTCTTTAGGGTCAAACTGACTGTAGGCATGCTTTTTGTCTTGGGCTTTTGGGGAAAAGAAGTTTGCAGGAGTGTTAATTAAATCTGTACTTCCAGGCCACCTATGTGCTGGTGGTATTTGTCTCTCTTAAAGTTTAGAAATTCGTTCTTTGTAGAAGGCTTGTAAGTTTTTCCTATAAGTTTTCCTTATTTTGCATTTAGTCTATGTCACCTTATGACAGTAAATCCTATTCTGTATTTGCTGAAACTGTGGAAGAAATGAGTGGTTTTGGCAAGACAGTACAGTTTCTGTACCACTGCCTTCATAGCATAGCAGCAGTAAAGCTTCAGTCTGTGTTTTCCAAGGCTACAATTGGACTTAAAAGGTAATACCAATAGCAGCATAACAATAACAGGTGCTTTACAGATTTCTCTGTCTTTATCATCCCCTTCCTCTTTCTTATACGCTACCCTGGAAATAATAGAAACAGTCCTCTAAAGAGTTGACTGCAGGTTCAATTCAGGGAATCCCCTCAATGTTAAAAATGTTAAAACTGGGTTAAATCTGATAAATGGCATCAGAGGTTCAATAAAATTCCTCAGTGTAAGTGCAAATCAGAGAAATCTCTAAAGGCACACATTTCCCAGACAGATGAGTGAAATTCAGCTACCTACAATGCTTTGGGAACTCCTAACTCCAAAGAGGATATATGCTGAATAAACCATAACTTGAACCAAATATGTAATATTAATCATACAGTGAACCAAAACAGTATTGCAGCCAGGTTGTTAAAGCTCTCTGGAAACATGAGTGAACTTAAAATTCAAGTGATCATGGCCCAGATTTTAGTTGAGAAAAATGCCAGAACCTATGACCACTTGCTATTAGTCAGATAATTTAAGAAACAAACCCATACTGATATTTTGAAAGCAAGGCATTGATTGTTTAGTATTTGCATGTACAGCATCTTTCTGTTGTGAACCCCCTAGCACAGGAGGCATATTGTGATTGGGCCAGAAATGAGTGGAGGAGTTCTACATCAGCATCTCTCAGCATGGTTTTCAGGGTGTTGGTGAGCATTTTCCCATATCTTTAACTACTCAGTGGTGCTGCACCATATAGGCACAGTGGTGGGGCACCTTCTTGTGTGTGGAGCTCCTTGATATTTCTGTACTTCAAGACCATGTGGATAAAGCTCACAAAGCAAGGCTACTGCCACTGCAGTGATCAGTATCTCATATTCTGGCTTTCTGCTCTTCCTGGCAGTTGGACATGAATGGTTTCTGTGACATGAACTGTCTAATGCCAAAGCATGCATTGCAGTTCACTTTAGAAGTGAGGAGCATCAACTGTGAGTCTGCAGATCCCATGCAAATACTATTTCCTACAACACAAGTAGTGCTAAGAAAGATCCTCATGCAGCTGGCATGGCTGTGTGACTGTGTCTCACATGCACTGACTTCTGAAGATGAGCATTTTGTTACTTTGGACCCCATCTAAAAGGTTTCCTTTGTTCTTAGCTGGACATTTGTTGGTGGTTTTCAATAGTCAGTGCAGATGTTTGGGTGAAACAAATCTGTAACAGGGATTCCACAGTAAATATTTCTTCAGATAAGGTAAAACTGCCTGTTCATATTTTCCAAACCAATCAAACCAGACTCCATCAAATCTTTTGCTCGAGCTCTTTTTTATATCCATGAGTATGTATAGAAGCTTTCACACCGAGGTGTATGAACTATTATTTCATGGTATAGATGTACGATATTTGTAAAGGTTTAAACTCCTGGCTAACACAGTAATGCCTGCAGTGCCAATTCAGAGAGAGAGAGTGCTGCAAAAGTGAAGAAACAGTGATACCCTAGGGTTGTAGAAAGATGAGATCACTCAGGGATGTGATGAATGCTGATATTATGTGAATGCTGATGACCACACCTTCCCAGGGGCAGAATCATTTGCTCAGCTAAAGGGAAAAGTTTCTGAATACAGCCTCTAAAGCTGCAAGAATAATTTGTCCAGGGACAGGTTCATTCTTGTTTGGCAGATTTTTTCAGTGCTCAGCTTGAAGAACAAGAGAACCTAAGAGAATCAGCATTTAGAAAAACAAAAAATAAAAGTACATAAAAATTATAAATCTTAATGGTCTTGTAGAGATGTAGATAGCAATGGGTTTGTTAGAGTTGCAAGTAGGAATGCCAATAAAGAAGATACCTTACAAATTAATATAGGAAGAGGAACATTGGTAGGGGAAAAAAAAGCAGCATAGTTTTTTTTTTTTTTGTTTTCCATTTTACATGGATATAATAATAAAAGACAAGCAGAAAAGTCAAGGTAGTAGTGCTAAGAATAAAGACTTTGATGAATTTATTCAGTGGCTTGAATCCAACACTAAATGTACTTCGGGCCAGAAGATGGAACAGGAAGTACTGAAATCTGGGTTGTGGGAGGAAAAGGAAAAAAACCCTTTTGCTGCCATGTGCAAAGGGGTTGTGGTGCTGGAGGCTGAGACACAGTGCCATGATTTCCTAAAGAGCACCTTGACCAAATGCAGGCCTGCATTTTCACTGGTAAAGCATAAATACAAACCTGGCAATACATGGAAAAGCCTTAGAAAAGAAGCCAGATTACTGAGATCCATTGTATGCAAGGAGAAGGAAGAAGGTATCAAATGTGGGATTGAAATGGCAGTTTGGTGCCATCACTGGAAGAGAGGAACGTTGATGCCAGTGAACTTGGAACAGAGTTGTTCTTTGCCATGGAGAGCTGTTACATGAGCATTCAGGTGATACACAGGACAGGCATTAAGTGATGAGCTGTATCCATAGCATGGAACTGAAGGGAGATTGCAGGGCAGGAATGCAAAGCTGTGAACCATTAATATATAGATGAATGGAAATTGGGGCAGTAGATGTGGGTGCCCAGGTGTAAAGGAGAAAGAATGAAGCTAAGGATGTTGTTCAATGACACCATTACCAGAAGAGATATTTTGATGCTGAAATACAATAAGAACACTCTCTTTGCACATTTAAATAAAAAAAACCTCACAGATACTAAATTAGAAATTTTTGAATTTTAGGAACGGGTTTTTTAATTTGTTTTACTATATTTGAAATCAGCCTGCAATTGCAGTTGCAGAAACCAGTGTAAGATATTTTTTCATACAGATACTAGTTCATCAAATTTCCCTCACCTTTCAGGTGAAGAGACTCTCTTTGCCTCTTTGACTCCAATTAGTTTAGTTTTTAAAGTCATTTCTGAGGCATAAGCAGTAAGGTTTTCTCCCAAATTAATATATTCCTTCTTTTTACCTGTCATTTAATATTTATTTAAAGAGCTATAGGCAGTGCTTTTAATACATTAAATTTAATTTATTGACTAGCTTGAAGAAAAAGTACAACTTGTCCAATGAAATGTGTTATTTGCCAGTTGCTGTCTCATTAAATACTCTGGCTTGTTTCATGGTAGCTCTTTGCTGCTGAACTTTTGAAAGATAACATGAAACATAACAGGAAGCAAGGGTTTCCCATTTTTTTTTCTTCCCTCAGAAGTGGAGTCTGTACTTCTATTGCTCTAGTAAAGCTGTGTTTGTGTGGGGTTATTTATAATTTAACTAACACAAAAGTCTATCCAGCTCCTCATCCACATGTGACCTAGGTGACTCAAATAATTACTCAGTTAAATACCATATTTAAAGATAAGAGAAAAATGAGTTGTGATTTTGCAATACCTCATCAAGTGGGCTATGTTTTTAAAAACAAATCGTCTTTCATTTATTCCATGGTTGTTTTACTCTCTTCAGTGCAGGAAATGAAAAGGTAATCTTAAGGTTCATATTTGTCAGAGAGTTCTAGGGCTCATCCTGTGCATTCTGCAATTCTCAAATTGTTTCCTATTTCCTTTCTCCAGTAAGTCTTTGAGTGAATATTCTTTGTGGAATTGATTTACGTTATTCATAGAGATGTGAGGGAAGCGTCATACTAAAGGGTGAAAGAAAAAAAAATGTTCAGTTCTGCTCTCTCATTTGTGTAGGTATATATGATTCTGTAATACTAAGAGAAAACTAGAATGCATTTCTGAGACAGAAAATTGCTTCCAGTGTGGGATAGCATTCAAAAAAACATACTGGTGGAGTTCCTTATCTGTATTGTGCCTGACAAGGTTTGAATACAGAACAGCTGGCAAGCAAACACACATGGGTAGGTACTTTTTTTGTGCAGCATATACAGGGTGTAGGAAACCAACAAGGAGATTGTAAGTTAAACTGAGAGCTATGGGATTCCAAATTTCCCTGTGCTTTCAAAGGCTGTGGTTGTAAATGTGTATATTAGAGAATTCTTCAGTGTGATTCAGGCTGATGACGTATGTCACTACCTGATACATGTTTGCAGTAAGAGAAGGCCTAAATTCGGATCAGTAAGAAACCAGTTGACCTCTCTGTACTTAAATGCTTTTTCTCCCTAACTGAAAATTGTACATTTCCAGTTTTCAAAAATATCCTGTCAGTTCTTTGTGGTAGCCATTGCCAGGTGAGAGGCACTAAGTGAATCCAGTACTTGAGCTGTCTCAGGAGGGGAGAGGGGTTTTTAGTAACTACTTTAATACCCATTGGAACCTCATGGCTAGAAGTTCTCAGGCAGTTCAGGATGAAATTACAGTATTACATGGTGGCTCCCCATGAGCAAAAATGACTGTCACTAGACCTGCACTCAACATTTACTCTTACAAGTGTTTCTAGGTATACACCAGCAGTTACCAGGATTTCCAAATCAATTGACCTTGTGTTTGTAAACTGTTTCATCCTCTATGTCATTTTAATCTGTCCACATCTTTTGTACTAAAGCATCTATTAGCACTTGGGGGGAAAGTACAACAGTCATTACTATGTTAGAAATTAACCATGTGAGTTAACTTCAGCAGTTGTAGTTGGAAGAGTAGAGACAGGCTGTGAGGTGTTGGATTTTTAAGCAGCGCTGGTAATTAATAAAGACACAAAGCAAATTACTGCTTGTGATAAACATCTGTGATTGTGAGAACAGTGCCCATGCTCAGCTGAAGTGAACATGGCCTAGATGGTTTTGTTTCTAGTGTGGATGACTTGGGGGGACAAACCTTTTACCTGAGAGTCACTGGGAAGCTTTAAGTGCTAAGCATCTTATGGTTAAAATTGGTGTCTTAGGGCTATATAGAGGTTATGATTTGTCCACCTCATTAACCTCTTCTGTGAAGCTGGAGCTACATCTCAATCCAAAATCACTGCCAAGCTGAAACCATAATCCTTTCAGTTGTTACATACAGTTTTCTGGAAAGATATGGCCTTGCCAGGACAAGCAGAGGCTGCTGCAATGGCCTAGGAGTAAAATAGTGTCTTGGCTTTTCCTGTGTGTGAAAGAGATTTTGTATAGAAAAGCTGAAAGCTCATTTCAGTGTGTTTCTCCCTCAGTGGCCCTCTGTGAGAGTGGTCAGAAGCATTTACAATCCCTGAGACAGAGCTGATGGCATTTCACAGTGATGGGGCATCACTTCAGCTTTCAGTAGAGCACTTCTGTTCTGGTGAAGAATTCTGCTGTGTGCCAGTAGGTAGGAACAAAGATCTGCACATCAGCACGAGAAATTGTGGTCCTGAGAGAGGGACAGCATATTTCTTAACCTTGCACAGTGCAACTGTAGTTAAGTGGGTATGGGCCTGATGCCACCTGTAGCATTGCTTCCAGCCTTCCTGCTGTTTCTCCCGCACCCTGCTCTGCTGCGTGGCTGCTCTTCTACTGCTGCTGGAGGAAGTTTGCACTGGGCCTTTCACTTGCCTGTTTTGCCCATGAACATCTTCTGACCAGATTACTTTTGGGGCTTTAGAAAGGAGTAAAAAACGGCAATTACTCACGACCAGTTCTGTAAATAGGAGGTGTGCCTACAATTAGAGGAGTTCAAGTGATGTTTGACTTCAGAACTGGTGTCTGCAGTAAGCCTGTGGGTGCAGCACTGAAGCCTGGACATGGAGAGCGCTGTGTGATGCACAGCAAACTGTAGTAGAATAGGTTCTTTGTAAGCTGGTCTCTTGCACTCTGGTTTAAATTGTCTAGCTTATTCTCAGCAGAGGTTGGGAGATGTTACTGCAGTTTTCTGTGAAATTTTGATCAGAGGGACTGTCCATGGAGATACCTGAGCAATTTAGGATCTCAGAAACTTTCTCTACATTGGAATAGTGTGTATGGGTATGTGTGTGTAGGAAAAATCCTGGTGGTTGAAATCCTCTGATTTTAGGAAAATAGAAGGGCTTCTATTAAATTTGGTTTGTTCTTGATTTGTTTGAACTATTCTTTAAAAAACAACCTAAATCCCACCATTCTTGATCAATCAGATGCTTTTATTTCCTGTTTTCCTTTCCCATTTGGAAATTTCTCAGACAGTAAACACATGTTTCTGTGCTCACAAATTGCAATATTTGATGTTATTTATAAAATATTTTTTTCCTGGAGTCTGTTAACAATCAAGCTCTAAAAAGGCATTCTTGTCAAATAGCAGGGTTAAAAATTTTGTTTAAATTGATAGACAGAGAATACTGTCTTATGTAGTTTGTTTCCAGATCTTCCTATAGCAAATTTTTATGACAGGAATGTAAACCTACAGTACAGCAGAGGAGGACTTCTGATAATACACTGTGTTTAAATAATGCACATTTTTCTAAGTATAACTTTGTCTGAAGTTGACTTATCGCTGATGTAAGTTAATAAACTTTTTAATAAAGTTTATTAGAATAAAACTTCTGTATAAAAAACTCGAAAAACAGGCTCTATACAGCTGCATATACTGCTATATCTCATTTAGATTCTGTAGTAATTCTTTCAGTCATGTCATAAAATCCAAAATTTTAAACTCAAACCATAGCCATTGATCACAATTCATCTAGTGTCCCCAGTGTATTTTAAAATAAGGTTATATATAGGAGAAAAGGAAGATGAGGTAGAAAGCTAGAATTAAGTGCATGTCAGTCTTTTGGAGGTTTGCAGCATCAAAATTAATTAACCTTCACCTGTTTATAAATAATTGCAGTACTCTGACTATAATTTAATATGGTACTTCAAGGCAATTCACTCTTAGATATGGTTTCCTTCAAGTCAGGAGAGCAGATATCACAGTGAATGTCTTAAAAATTCCTTCTAAATTTCCCTGCTGCTTAAGGGCGATACAGGTAGGAGAATGAATTGTTTTAATTATTTGTTTATCAATGCAACAGTGATTTTATATATTTAAATTGGAAAAGCAGCAACTCAGTGCCTGCTAATGGTGTCAGACATTTGGAAAAGCTTTGTGTGTTTAGTAAGGTCAGCTTTCTCTGGCTTTTTACTGCATTGCCCATGGTATAGCAGTTTGTCCTTTCTGGCAGCAGCTCTTATCCTGGTCAGATGTGCTGCAGGAGCCTGTGGAATTTCATGCTTCTGCTGAAAATTTCCATTATGTTGAGCTGCCCCTAGATACTTCACTGTACTGAGCAAGGGTTTCAATTACCATCTTCATGCCATGACATCCAGATGTTGAGAATTTATTTCTGTTCACGTGGAAGAAGCAGTCTTGGAAAACACTTATCAGATGGTCTCTCTTACAAATGTATACAGCACCTACCAGCAAAAGTAAGAATGCAGTCTCAAGAGCATGCAGGTATTAGCCTTGCTAAAAGAGCATTGAATGTGTTATTTTCCATCTCAGGCAATATCCCTCTGTGGAAAAGGGCTGTAGATATTCATTATGGATTAAATAAACAAATTATTTTTATATAGAAATCATTCTAAAAGTATGTACATTTTGTTGCCATGAATTTTAGTTTTGAGAGCTGTCTTTTTTCATCTGTAATTCTGTAGTAGGACCACCACATTCACACTGGTGGTTAGCATCATATGTAATGGAATATTTTTCCTCAGAATTGCAGTGTGTATTGTAGTCCTTAGCATATACATGTTAGACTCAGCTAATATTCAGTGTTTTGGAAGCAATAGGAAATGGCTTATTTGTCTTAATTTTTTTTTCCAATTAGATTCATAGTGCAGTAATATCTTTAAAATACCTCAGCTAAGCAGAACTGACCACAGTCTGACAGGCTCATGAGTGAATACTGAATTTTAACAATTGAGGGAGAAAAGCAACTGGTTGGTTTATCTTTATGTAGACATCTGTCCATACGTGCACACACTCTCCTTTGGGGCTGAATGTCGTGGCAAATGCAGGGCAGGAGAGCTTTGCACACTGCAGGTGAGCAAGCTCTGCTTGAGAGTTGAGAGTATTTTTTGATGCAGCCTCTGTGCTGGTTCAGTGACAAAGCCTGGGCTGGTACCTTCTGCAGACACCCAACTTGTGGATATGGGCCACTGAGTAAATAACAGACATAAAGACACTGTTTGGAGGGAGGAAACGATGGCTGGAAACAATCAGGATGGATTTACCAAGGTTATACTCATTGCCTTCTAGGATAAAACAGCTGGATGAGGCTGTGGATGAGGGAGAGCAGGAGATGCCATTTATCTTAACTTCAGCAAGACTTTTTGGACAAGGTCTACAAATATTCTTGTAGAATTTAGAATTTGGATGGGTGGACAAATAAATGCATAATTAGTGGCTGGTTGGTCTGGCTTAGAGGGTGGTGATTAATGGCTCATACTCTAGCTGAGGTCTGTGGCAGAGGAACACCACAGGAGGTTTTGGGGTTTTTTTCTGTCCTGTGTGACACTTTCAGCAGTGCCCTGGAGGAGGTGATAGAGGCGTGCTCTTGAAGTTTGTAGATGACACTAAATTGGAGATCAACTGATAGACCTGAGGACAGGGCTGCTCAGAGGGACGTAGACAGGATGGAGGGATGGGCCAGCAGGAGCTCTACAGAATTCTGCAGGAATAAATACAACATCATGTGCTTGGGAGAGAAGAATCCTCCTACAGTGGTGGAGGCTGGGGAGCAGCTGTGCAAGGACAGCCAGGGGTGTTGGCAGAGAGCTGAGCAGGAGCCAGCCCCGTGCCATGGCAGTGATCCTGGGCTGCTGTGACACAGGCTGCACTGACAGGAGCACAATCAGGAGGCAGAGGCAAGAGATCATTGCTCTTACAAACAGTTCTTCAAACCTCATCTAGAAGGCTCCAGGCAGTTCAGGGCCCTTCAGTATGAGAAAGGTATTGATAAACTGTAGTGTTAAGTGAAGGGCCACCACAATGGTCAGGGGGCTACAGCTTTTTTAGGAGGGGAGGCTGAGGGAGCTGGTTCTGTTAACCCCAGACAAGAGAAAGCTTTGGAAGAAAGGGGGATTTAATAATGGCCTTCCAGTTTCCAAAGGAGGTTATTGAGATGGTGGAGTCCCAACAGTGAAAAATGAGAGGATACAGAGACAATGAACATAAATTGAAACAAGAGGTTCAGACTGGATGTAAGGAAGAAATCTTTCATGAGTTCAGTCAAGCAAGCAATAGAATAGGTTGCTCAGAGTAGTTGTGGAATCCCCACATTTGAAGGATTTCAAGACCCACCCAGATGAAGCCATCTCCAGGTTAGGGAACCTTGCCTAAACTAGTAGCTGTCCCTGCATTAAGCAGGAGGTGGGAGTTGAGACCTCTTGAAGTCCCTTCCAAATTCAGTTATACTTTGATTCTGTCATAACTGGTTGAAATGTGCACAGCTGTACACAGCTGGAAAGGAATTCTACTTTATCATTCTTTCTCTGGGCTGGGGAGATGTTGCCTGAAACCTCCTGTTGTTGTGTAATACATGAGCAATACATACCAAGAATGCTGTAACAAAGAGGTTCATGTGGCAGAGAGTTCAAACCTTGAGCGTGTTTCTACACCACAGGGCATGTTCAACACAAATCCATGCCTGGGGCAAAGCTTCAGCAACTTCCCCACAGGGGAGAAAAGTGGATCCCATTTTATGGTGAGGCCAAAGAGCATCCTTCCCATCCTCTCTTCCTCCCTCTCTCCCTGAATTGCTCTCCTGGTTTGTATATTTTAACTTGTCGTTCTTTTTCAAAATCTACATCTTCTAGTAATTTTAAGTATTTCTAAATTTATAAATACATATATATATATCAATTTTTTTTAATGGGAAGATGTTGCAGAAAGTGCCCTTTTGCCAATGTAAAATGGAAAATACCAGCATGTTTTGCATGTGAGATTGCTGTGATGATTCTAAAATTTAGTTATCTGTATAGAATTTTGGTTTCCATAATTTTAAGGGTATTTTCTTCTCTATCTTTAAAAGGAAAGGAGAACACCTCTTCTGGAATTCAGCTCTCATCTCTTTATCCATTCAAGTGCATTGTTAAGTGGCTTTCTGTAACTAAAAGCTGACAGTGTGTTATTTAACTCACAGCTTATCATTTTACAAGAAAAATTGCCCCTCATATATTTTGATATGCCACTTTAAAAGGTCTCAGTGCCTGATGCAGTGCTCACTGAAACATGGAATTTGGGGTGTATTCCCCATTGCCTTCAGTGAACACAATCTCAGCAGTCCAGAATTAGGCACCTTCAATTCTCCTGATCTGGGAAGCAACACAAAATACTGTCTGGACATAAATCAGAATAGATATCCATTGTTTTTTCTGTCCAACAAAATGAAAGCAGCAGAAAGCAACTTGATCAGATTACCTGGACCAGTGCTGCTAAACTCTTAGCAGGCTTTTACTAAAGGATAGGAATGAACTATGTCCAGGTGACTCAGACTCATCACAGGCTCTACAAGGGTTATCCAAGAAAGCATCTGATTGACTCTTTGGCAATATCAACAGACTGCTAAGCCCATTTCACATCTCTCCACATGTCTCTGATTAAGAAAAAGCAGTGATCCCACAACAGTGTCCATGTCATGTTTCCATCTCTGTGAGTCAGACATTCAGAGGAGAATGGGAAGTGTAAAGAAGCCTGGCAGCCCAGATTTCCATCTAGGTGATGGAAGGGAGAGCTTCCATGGGGCTGCATCAGCCCCTGAGTTGGAACCACTTCCTTTCACTGTGGCATCCTCCCTGCATAAAGATTGAGACTCAAAATATTCCCCTCCTGTATTCAGTAAGGCAGCAGATTGCCAAGAAGAACACTGAAAATGCCCTTGACATATTTGGCTGCCCTGTGAGCACTTCTGATCTGAGCAACAGACTGAATCAAGGCATCTCTGAAATGGTTGGATCACCCTTGTGCAAAACTCAAATCCTTCACATGACCAACTGCACTGGAGAGATTTAAGGGAGTACTATAAGTTTTAGATTTTATTTCCACCATTCTATATGAAAAATGCTTCCATGAAATCAGGGGAAAGAATAAAATGCCTACAATTACGTATTTTGAAAATAATAATTTAGTCGTTCACTTTCTGAGTTTCTCATTATTAAAAGCACACAGAGCTCTAATTTGCAAGATCCACCAAGCAATTTTATTTTCTGCTGGCAGAGCTGGCTATGTAAAACTGGTCCAAGAATCCCTTTCAGTGTATTCTTACACAGCAATGCCCTGTACTAATTCTGAGATTACAAATTGCAGGGACTGTGATGTCATAGGCAAAGACTGGCTCAGGGACTGGGGTATCTCAGAAGCCCAAAAGGCTCCTGCTGAAGTCAGTAGGAACCCTGGACCTTTGGCCTTTTTTACTTGGATGAAAATGTTTTCTTTGTAGTTTTATGAATTTAGGAATTCGTGCTCTTAATCCTGTTCCCTTGCAGTTTAGAGGCAGGATGTGTTGTGGTTGCAAAACTGAGCAGGTGAAGTCATGAAGCTGAATCTGTAAAGAGGTAGAGCTTTTGCAGTTTGATTTAGTTTCTTGCAAGAAAAATTTGCTCACCATGTACCTTTTGCAAAAAGCTGTTCTGCAGAAGGAGAGGATAAGTGTGCTCCCTCCTTTTTAATGCTTCCCTTGGGAGGCAAAATGGGGAGAGAATCCTATGTAAACCTTTCCATTAGACCTACTGATTGTAAAGCACAGCTTTAGCTCAAAATTTCAATTTGGATCAGTTTTCTCTATATTTTGTAATTTTTAAAACATTTGTGATAATTTATTCTGCTTCAATTTGCATCTGCTTTCAGATAGCAAAGGAAGAGCTCAGTTTGGCATGTGGAGGTCCATTTGGAAAAGGAATGTCCTTAGCAGGGTATTCCTGGTGCAGTGTGGGACTAATTCATCTTCCTTCATTGTTAGTCCCAGTGTTAACAATGAGCTGATGAGTTCAGAACTACTCAGGCAGCTTTGGGCTCCGCTGGTAGCTGCAGTCCTATCTGTGTGTCAGACCATCTTATTTTGCATTAATTTCCAAGCTTTTCTCATAAGAGTTCCAGGGTGTTCCAATATGGAACTTTTGTACAGGGTGAAACGGGAGCTCTGGTAACTGATCTCTTCTCTTCCACGGTTAGTTGGCTCTCTCACTGCTTATGTTGGCAGTGCTTGGTTTTAAAGCTTCCAATTACAAAATTTCGTCTTTTTGCCTGAAAAAGTGAAGTTCATTTTGAGGTTAATTGAATCTGTATTACAATGGCAGATATTTCACCTATTGTTACATTAAACTGTGTTCCAGCCTGTGTTTGGTCTCAGTACCCTGTACCATATCCTCTCAGATTAATTGAGCTGTATTACACTCTAGTGAGAGAGCGTTTTAATACAAAAAAAATGAGTACTATGAAGATTGTTTAATATGGTAAAAACTCCAGGATGTCTTCTAACGTTACAGAAGAGTCAGAAATGCTGTGTTTGGGAGGAGTCTAACCTTATATAATTGTACTTTCTTGAAAAACATACTTTAATTGCGCTCTCCTCTGTTTCAAACAGCCACCTTTTGTCAGTACAAAAGTTAACACACTTAACACAGTTTTTCTAATGTCTGACTTTATTGCTCAAAACATTAAAGACTGTATCTCAGTCTTGCAGAAGGGGGGGTTGCCTCAGTAGTAAAATACTTCGGTAAATAAGAGCAGTGGGGTCTGAAGAAATTTTTTTGCAAATGTGGGTATAATTTTTTTCCTTTATTTTTCAAGTTGAAAAAAAAAAAAATACTAAGTATCTGGGTTTCTTCTTTGTCCCAGTCATAAGCTTACTATTTCATTTCAGGCAGGTAACTTTCTCCAGCTGTCTGATTTTATGTTTGACAGTTTCCTGAAGCCTTTCAAGATTTTAAGAGGCATTTTTATACGATTTTTTCGTTCCAAAATGTTGTGATTTTTGTCTTTAAACATTGGTAGCTCAGCCTAGCCCCTCCTTGTCACCCTCCTGATAGGTTTTTAAAACTGCAGTCTTTGGTGAATTTGTCGGCGAGGAGGGCAGGGGGCCTGTTCCGTGGCATTGGAAATGCTGACAAGTCTGTCAACACTGGATGTGCGATTGTCCCTCGGAGCTTACATCCAAGTTTGTTGTACTGAGCAGAGAATAGAATGTGGGAGAAGTTATTCTGAGTGTGTGTGCATGTGATTGCAGTTTCCAAGGAGACCACCTTCTTTGTCTGAACATGTCCAAAATGATTGCCTAATTGATCTCATCATGTGGGACACTCTGTCTGTCTTTCTGTCTGCATCCCTCACGCGTCCTCTCCTCCACATTGTTAATCAGAAAGTAAAAAATGAAAAGTTATGTTCTCGCAAGGAGCCAAACAAAGCCATTAGCCTATCCAAGTGACAAGCTGGGGCTGTCCCTTAGAACCAGTGTGTCACCAGTGTGGATGTGAGACATGTTGCTGCTACTATTCCTCCCCAGTCTGTGCTCTAACTCGTGCATAGATGATGCCGAGCGCGTCTTTGAAAGAGACAGCTGTTAATGCTCCTACTGAATTTCCACTAATTATAAAATGAAAGGACTGGCTCTCTTTTCCTTCCCAAAGCTCAATAGTCTAGTTTCACTGATTAAAGAACCAACAACAAAAAATCCCCCAAAACACAAAAAGCTCAGGGAAGGAGGAGACGTCAGCCAGTGCCGGTGCTGAAAAGCATGCTGATGTGCTTTTTTTGTTGCTTGTGGTTTTGTTAGTACTGATGATTTGCTAATGAAGGCCAAAGCTCTTTCAAATTTAGTCCCTCAACACTGGAACTGGAAATGAAGGGCTCAAGTTTAAAAACATTCCTGCTAAAGGGAGGAGAAGATTGCACAGGGCAGTAGGAATGAGGTGCTGCAGCAGAGCTGGAGGTCACTGCATACTGCAGTTCCTATCACTCGGGACTTTGGCCAATCCCCACTTTCTGGCTAAGCAAAGACTCCAATTAAGCTCAAGAGAAATTTAACCTGAACTATGGAAACACAATATTATGGAGACAGAAACTGAAATTACATCACAGTCAAGTATGTAAAAAAGCTTATTAGAAACTGAGTATTGAATAAATATAGCAACTACTGGAAGAAATATTTTTTTAATCCCCTCTGCGGTTTTATTTATTTATTAATTTATCATTTTTATTACAGTCCTCTTCCATAAAATGCAGTGCTTAAAGAAGAGGAACATCAGTCCCATAGCATGGTTTTGTTTGTTTATTTGCAAAAAGTGTCTGCAATCTGTGAGAAAGTGGGGAGAGGGCATAGTCTGTGTCAGTTTATCTACAGTGTGTCACATGGGGGGGAAATACCAGCTGGCACATGAAAAAGGTCCAGGCACACATAAGCCAATGGAATTAAGTGGGGACAGCTTGAGGAGAAGAGTCTGAGAAAATGCATGGAGTTTGCAGCAGCCACAGCTCCCAACTTCCCTGGTGGCATTTACTGGAGAGAATATGATTAATCTGTCTCTTTATGAAAAAGTCTCCATGACTGTTAGAAGCCAGTCCCTCTCTGCTTTTCCTACAAACTGGAAAGAAGGGAATCATTTCAGAAGCTTTGAACTTGC